>CM061487.1:42868499-45368499 GCA_030867185.1 Tagetes erecta | reverse complement strand
TTACGACTCTCTGTATGCGACTTTATCAACATGAAAAGCAAGTAAGAAAATTGTAGGACGCGTTACAACTCCTAATTACACCTTACATCACTGTACGAAACTTTAAAACTCCATAATAAACCTAAAGAACTCGTCCGAGTCTTTTGAACGTCGTACGACAACTTAAGACATCTTACGACTATGTATGCCACATTAGCGCCTTGAAAAGCATGTTAGAACAATGTACGACACCTCACAACTCCTAACAACACCTTAAAATACCATACGTAAACTTCAAACTCCATACTAAACCTAATGAATTCGTACGAGTCCTTTGAACATCGTACGACAACTCAGGACTTGTTACGACTCTCTGTATGCGATTTATCAACATGAAAAGCAAGTAAGAAAAATGTAGGACGCGTTACAACTCCTAATTACACCTTACATCATTGTACGAAACTTTAAAACTCCATAATAAACCTAAAGAACTCGTCCGATTCCTTTGAACGTCGTACGGCAACTTAAGACATCTTACGACTCGGTATGCCATATTAGCACCTTGAAAAGCATGTTAGTATAATGTATGACACCTCATAACTCCTAACAATACCTTACAATACCGTATGTAAACTTAAAACACCATAATAAGCCTAATGAATTAGTCCTAGTCCTTTGAACGTCATACGACAACTCAGGACTTGTTACGACTCTCTGTATGCGACATTATCAACATGAAAAGCACGTTAGAATAATGTAGGACGCGTTACAACTCCTAATTAAACCTTAAATCACTGTACGAAACTTTAAAACTCCATAATAAACCTAAAGAACTCGTCCGAGTCCTTTGAACGCCATATGGCAACTTAAGACATCTTACGACTTTGTATACCACATTAGCACATTGAAAAGCATGTTAGAACAATGTACGACACCTCACAACTCCTAACAACACCTTAAAATACCATACGTAAACTTAAAACTCCATACTAAACCTAATGAATTTTTCCGAGTCCTTTGAACATCGTACGACAACTCATGACTTGTTACGACTCTCTGTATGCAACTTTATCAACATGAAAAGCAAGTAAGAAAAATGTAGGACGCGTTACAACTCCTAATTACACCTTACATCACTGTACGAAACTTTAAAACTCCATAATAAACCTAAAGAACTCGTCCGAGTCTTTTGAACGTCGTACTGCAACTTAAGACATCTTACGACTCTGTATGCCACATTAGCACATTGAAAGCATGTTAGTACAATGTACGACACCTCACAACTCCTAACCACACCTTAAAATACAATACGTAAACTTCAAACTCCATACTAAACTAATGAATTTGTCCGAGTCCTTTGAACATCGTACGACAACTCAGGACTTGTTACGACTCTCTGTATGCGACTTTATCAACATGAAAAGCAAGTAAGAAAAATGTAGGACGCGTTACAACTCCTAACTAAACCTTACATCACTGTACGAAACTTTAAAACTCCATAATAAACCTAAAGAACTCGTCTGAGTCCTTTGAACGCCATACGGCAACTTAAGACATCTTACGACTCTGTATGCCACATTAGCACATTGAAAAGCATGTTAGTACAATGTACGACACCTCACAACTCCTAACAACACCTTAAAATACAATACGTAAACTTCAAACTCCATACTAAAGTAATGAATTTGTCCGAGTCCTTTGAACATAGTACGAAACTCAGGACTTGTTACGACTCTCTGTATGCGACATTATCAACATGAAAAGCACGTTAGAAAAATGTAGGACGTGTTACGACTCCTAATTACACCTTACATCACTGTACGAAACTTTAAAACTTCATAATAAACCTAAAGAACTCGTCCGAGTCCTTTGAACGTCGTACGGCAACTTAAGACATCTTACGACTCTGTATGCCACATTAGCACATTGAAAAGCATGTTAGTACAATGTACGACACCTCACAACCCCTAACAACACCTTAAAATACAATACGTAAACTTCAAACTCCATACTAAACTAATGAATTTGTCCGAGTCCTTTGAACATCGTACGACAACTCAGGACTTGTTACGACTCTCTGTATGCGACTTTATCAACATGAAAAGCAAGTAAGAAAAATGTAGGACGCGTTACAACTCCTAATTACACCTTACATCACTGTACGAAACTTTAAAACTCCATAATAAACCTAAAGAACTCGTCCGAGTCTTTTGAACGTCGTACTGCAACTTAAGACATCTTACGACTCTGTATGCCACATTAGCACATTGAAAGCATGTTAGTACAATGTACGACACCTCACAACTCCTAACCACACCTTAAAATACAATACGTAAACTTCAAACTCCATACTAAACTAATGAATTTGTCCGAGTCCTTTGAACATCGTACGACAACTCAGGACTTGTTACGACTCTCTGTATGCGACTTTATCAACATGAAAAGCAAGTAAGAAAAATGTAGGACGCGTTACAACTCCTAACTAAACCTTACATCACTGTACGAAACTTTAAAACTCCATAATAAACCTAAAGAACTCGTCTGAGTCCTTTGAACGCCATACGGCAACTTAAGACATCTTACGACTCTGTATGCCACATTAGCACATTGAAAAGCATGTTAGTACAATGTACGACACCTCACAACTCCTAACAACACCTTAAAATACAATACGTAAACTTCAAACTCCATACTAAAGTAATGAATTTGTCCGAGTCCTTTGAACATAGTACGAAAACTCAGGACTTGTTACGACTCTCTGTATGCGACATTATCAACATGAAAAGCACGTTAGAAAAATGTAGGACGTGTTACGACTCCTAATTACACCTTACATCACTGTACGAAACTTTAAAACTTCATAATAAACCTAAAGAACTCGTCCGAGTCCTTTGAACGTCGTACGGCAACTTAAGACATCTTACGACTCTGTATGCCACATTAGCACATTGAAAAGCATGTTAGTACAATGTACGACACCTCACAACCCCTAACAACACCTTAAAATACAATACGTAAACTTCAAACTCCATACTAAACTAATGAATTTGTCCGAGTCCTTTGAACATCGTACGACAACTCAGGACTTGTTACGACTCTCTGTATGCGACTTTATCAACATGAAAAGCAAGTAAGAAAAATGTAGGACGCGTTACAACTCCTAATTACACCTTACATCACTGTACGAAACTTTAAAACTCCATAATAAACCTAAAGAACTCGTCCGAGTCCTTTGAACGCCGTACGACAACTTAAGACATCTTACGACTCTGTATGCCACATTAGCACATTGAAAAGCATGTTAGTACAATGTACGACACCTCAAAACTCCTAACAACACCTTAAAATACAATACGTAAACTTCAAACTCCATACTAAAGTAATGAATTTGTCCGAGTCCTTTGAACATCGTACGAAAACTCAGGACTTGTTACGACTCTCTGTATGCGACATTATCAACATGAAAAGCACGTTAGAAAAATGTAGGACGTGTTACGACTCCTAATTACATCTTACATCACTGTACGAAACTTTAAAACTCCATAATAAACCTAAAGAACTCGTCCGAGTCCTTTGAACGTCGTACGGCAACTTAAGACATCTTACGACTCTGTATGCCACATTAGCACATTGAAAAGCATGTTAGTACAATGTACGACACCTCACAACTCCTAACAACACCTTAAAATACAATACGTAAACTTCAAACTCCATACTAAAGTAATGAATTTGTCCGAGTCCTTTGAACATCGTACGAAAACTCAGGACTTGTTACGACTCTCTGTATGCGACTTTATCAACATGAAAAGCAAGTAAGAAAAATGTAGGACGCGTTACAACTCCTAATTACACCTTACATCACTGTACGAAACTTTAAAACTCCATAATAAACCTAAAGAACTCGTCTGAGTCCTTTGAACGCCATACGGCAACTTAAGACATCTTACGACTCTGTATGCCACATTAGCACATTGAAAAACATGTTAGTACAATGTACGACACCTCACAACTCCTAACAACACCTTAAAATACAATACGTAAACTTCAAACTCCATACTAAACTAATGAATTTGTCCGAGTCCTTTGAACGTCATACGACAACTCAGGACTTGTTACGACTCTCTGTATGCAACATTATCAACATGAAAAGCACGTTAGAATAATGTAGGACGCGTTACAACTCCTAATTAAACCTTAAATCACTGTACGAAACTTTAAAACTCCATAATAAACCTAAAGAACTCGTCCGAGTCCTTTGAACGCCGTACGACAACTTAAGACATCTTACGACCTTGTATGCCACATTAGCACATTGAAAAGCATGTTAGTACAATTTACGACACCTCACAACCCCTAACAACACCTTAAAATACAATACGTAAACTTCAAACTCCATACTAAACTAATGAATTTGTCCGAGTCCTTTGAACATCGTACGACAACTCAGGACTTGTTACGACTCTCTGTATGCGACTTTATCAACATGAAAAGCAAGTAAGAAAAATGTAGGACGCGTTACAACTCCTAACTAAACCTTACATCACTGTACGAAACTTTAAAACTCCATAATAAACCTAAAGAACTCGTCTGAGTCCTTTGAACGCCATACGGCAACTTAAGACATCTTACGACTCTGTATGCCACATTAGCACATTGAAAAGCATGTTAGTACAATGTACGACACCTCACAACTCCTAACAACACCTTAAAATACAATACGTAAACTTCAAACTCCATACTAAAGTAATGAATTTGTCCGAGTCCTTTGAACATAGTACGAAAACTCAGGACTTGTTACGACTCTCTGTATGCGACATTATCAACATGAAAAGCACATTAGAAAAATGTAGGACGTGTTACGACTCCTAATTACACCTTACATCACTGTACGAAACTTTAAAACTTCATAATAAACCTAAAGAACTCGTCCGAGTCCTTTGAACGTCGTACGGCAACTTAAGACATCTTACGACTCTGTATGCCACATTAGCACATTGAAAAGCATGTTAGTACAATGTACAACACCTCACAACCCCTAACAACACCTTAAAATACAATACGTAAACTTCAAACTCCACACTAAACTAATGAATTTGTCCGAGTCCTTTGAACATCGTACGACAACTCAGGACTTGTTACGACTCTCTGTATGCTACTTTATCAACATGAAAAGCAAGTAAGAAAAATGTAGGACGCGTTACAACTCCTAATTACACCTTACATCACTGTACGAAACTTTAAAACTCCATAATAAACCTAAAGAACTCGTCCGAGTTCTTTGAACGCCGTACGACAACTTAAGACATCTTACGACTCTATATGCCACATTAGCACATTGAAAAGCATGTTAGTACAATGTACGACACCTCAAAACTCCTAACAACACCTTAAAATACAATACGTAAACTTCAAACTCCATACTAAAGTAATGAATTTGTCCGAGTCCTTTGAACATCGTACGAAAACTCAGGACTTGTTACGACTCTCTGTATGCGACACTATCAACATGAAAAGCACGTTAGAAAAATGTAGGACGTGTTACGACTCCTAATTACATCTTACATCACTGTACGAAACTTTAAAACTCCATAATAAACCTAAAGAACTCGTCCGAGTCCTTTGAACGTCGTACGGCAACTTAAGACATCTTACGACTCTGTATGCCACATTAGCACATTGAAAAGCATGTTAGTACAATGTACGACACCTCACAACTCCTAACAACACCTTAAAATACAATACGTAAACTTCAAACTCCATACTAAAGTAATGAATTTGTCCGAGTCCTTTGAACATCGTACGAAAACTCAGGACTTGTTACGACTCTCTGTATGCGACTTTATCAACATGAAAAGCAAGTAAGAAAAATGTAGGACGCGTTACAACTCCTAATTACACCTTACATCACTGTACGAAACTTTAAAACTCCATAATAAACCTAAAGAACTCGTCTGAGTCCTTTGAACGCCATACGGCAACTTAAGACATCTTACGACTCTGTATGCCACATTAGCACATTGAAAAACATGTTAGTACAATGTACGACACCTCAAAACTCCTAACAACACCTTAAAATACAATACGTAAACTTCAAACTCCATACTAAAGTAATGAATTTGTCCGAGTCCTTTGAACATCGTACGAAAACTCAGGACTTGTTACGACTCTCTGTATGCGACATTATCAACATGAAAAGCACGTTAGAAAAATGTAGGACGTGTTACGACTCCTAATTACATCTTACATCACTGTACGAAACTTTAAAACTCCATAATAAACCTAAAGAACTCGTCCGAGTCCTTTGAACGTCGTACGGCAACTTAAGACATCTTACGACTCTGTATGCCACATTAGCACATTGAAAAGCATGTTAGTACAATGTACGACACCTCACAACTCCTAACAACACCTTAAAATACAATACGTAAACTTCAAACTCCATACTAAAGTAATGAATTTGTCCGAGTCCTTTGAACATCGTACGAAAACTCAGGACTTGTTACGACTCTCTGTATGCGACTTTATCAACATGAAAAGCAAGTAAGAAAAATGTAGGACGCGTTACAACTCCTAATTACACCTTACATCACTGTACGAAACTTTAAAACTCCATAATAAACCTAAAGAACTCGTCTGAGTCCTTTGAACGCCATACGGCAACTTAAGACATCTTACGACTCTGTATGCCACATTAGCACATTGAAAAACATGTTAGTACAATGTACGACACCTCACAACTCCTAACAACACCTTAAAATACAATACGTAAACTTCAAACTCCATACTAAACTAATGAATTTGTCCGAGTCCTTTGAACGTCATACGACAACTCAGGACTTGTTACGACTCTCTGTATGCAACATTATCAACATGAAAAGCACGTTAGAATAATGTAGGACGCGTTACAACTCCTAATTAAACCTTAAATCACTGTACGAAACTTTAAAACTCCATAATAAACCTAAAGAACTCGTCCGAGTACTTTGAACGCCGTACGACAACTTAAGACATCTTACGACCTTGTATGCCACATTAGCACATTGAAAAGCATGTTAGTACAATTTACGACACCTCACAACTCCTAGCAACACCTTAAAATACCATACGTAAACTTAAAACTCCATACTAAACCTAATGAATTTTTCCGAGTCCTTTGAACATCGTACGACAACTCAGGACTTGTTACGACTCTCTGTATGCGACTTTATCAACATGAAAAGCAAGTAATAAAATTGTTGGATGCGTTACAACTCCTAATTACACCTTACATCACTGTACGAAACTTTAAAACTCCATAATAAACCTAAAGAACTCGTCCGAGTCTTTTGAACGTCGTACGACAACTTAAGACATCTTACGACTCTGTATGCCACATTAGCGCCTTGAAAAGCATGTTAGAACAATGTACGACACCTCACAACTCCTAACAACACATTAAAATACCATACGTAAACTTCAAACTCCATACTAAACCTAATGAATTCGTACGAGTCCTTTGAACATCGTACGACAACTCAGGACTTGTTACGACTCTCTGTATGCGACTTTATCAACATGAAAAGAAAGTAAGAAAATTGTAGGACGCGTTACAACTCCTAATTACACCTTACATCACTGTACGAAACTTTAAAACTCCATAATAAACCTAAAGAACTCGTCCGAGTCTTTTGAACATCGTACGACAACTTAAGACATCTTACGACTCTGTATGCCACATTAGCGCCTTGAAAAGCATGTTAGAACAATGTACGACACCTCACAACTCCTAACAACACATTAAAATACCATACGTAAACTTCAAACTCCATACTAAACCTAATGAATTCGTACGAGTCCTTTGAACATCGTACGACAACTCAGGACTTGTTACGACTCTCTGTATGCGACTTTATCAACATGAAAAGCAAGTAAGAAAAATGTAGGACGCGTTACAACTCCTAATTACACCTTACATCATTGTACGAAACTTTAAAACTCCATAATAAACCTAAAGAACTCGTCCGAGTCCTTTGAACGTCGTACGGCAACTTAAGACATCTTACGACTCTGTATGCCACATTAGCACATTGAAAAGCATGTTAGTACAATGTACGACACCTCACAACTCCTAACAACACCTTAAAATACAATACGTAAACTTCAAACTCCATACTAAACTAATGAATTTGTCCGAGTCCTTTGAACATCGTACGACAACTCAGGACTTGTTACGACTCTCTGTATGCGACTTTATCAACATGAAAAGTAAGTAAGAAAAATGTAGGACGCGTTACAACTCCTAATTAAACCTTACATCACTGTACGAAACTTTAAAACTCCATAATAAACCTAAAGAACTCGTCTGAGTCCTTTGAACGCCATACGACAACTTAAGACATCTTACGACTCTGTATGCCACATTAGCACATTGAAAAGCATGTTAGTACAATGTACGACACCTCAGAACTCCTAACAACACCTTAAAAATACCATACGTAAACATCAAACTCCATACCAAAACTAATGAATTCGTACAAGTCCTTTGAACATCGTACGACAACTCAGGACTTGTTACGACTCTCTGTATGCGACTTTATCAACATGAAAAGCAAGTAAGAAAAATGTAGGACGCGTTACAACTCCTAATTACACCTTACATCATTGTACGAAACTTTAAAACTCCATAATAATCTTAAAGAACTCGTCTGAGTCCTTTGAACGTCGTACGGCAACTTAAGACATCTTACGACTCTGTATGCCATATTAGCACCTTGAAAAGCATGTTAGTATAACGTATGACACCCCATAACTCCTAACAATACCTTACAATACCGTACGTAAACTTAAAACACCATAATAAGCCTAATGAATTCGTCCGAGTCCTTTGAACGTCATACGACAACTCAGGACTTGTTACGACTCTCTGTATGCGACATTATCAACATGAAAAGCACGTTAGAAAAATGTAGGACGCGTTACAACTCCTAATTACACCTTAAGTCAATGTACGAAACTTTAAAACTCCATAATAAACCTAAAGAACTCGTCCGAGTCTTTTGAACGTCGTACGACAACTTAAGACATCTTACGACTCTGTATGCCACATTAGCACATTGAAAAGCATGTTAGTACAATGTACGACACCTCACAACTCCTAACAACACCTTAAAATACAATACGTAAACTTCAAACTCCATACTAAACTAATGAATTTGTCTGAGTCCTTTGAACATCGTACGACAACTCAGGACTTGTTACGACTCTCTGTATGCGACTTTATCAACATGAAAAGCAAGTAAGAAAAATGTAGGACGCGTTACAACTCCTAATTAAACCTTACATCACTGTACGAAACTTTAAAACTCCATAATAAACCTAAAGAACTCGTCTAAGTCCTTTGAAAGCCATACGGCAACTTAAGACATCTTACGACTCTGTATGCCACATTAGCACATTGAAAAGCATGTTAGTACAATGTACGACACCTCACAACTCCTAACAACACCTTAAAAATACCATACGTAAACTTCAAACTCCATACCAAAACTAATGAATTCGTACAAGTCCTTTGAACATCGGACGACAACTCAGGACTTGTTACGACTCTCTGTATGCGACTTTATCAACATGAAAAGCAAGTAAGAAAATTGTAGGACGCGTTACAACTCCTAATTACACCTTACATCACTGTACGAAACTTTAAAACTCCATAATAAACCTAAAGAACTCGTCCGAGTCTTTTGAACGTCGTACGACAACTTAAGACATCTTACGACTCTGTATGCCACATTAGCGCCTTGAAAAGCATGTTAGAACAATGTACGACACCTCACAACTCCTAACAACACATTAAAATACCATACGTAAACTTCAAACTCCATACTAAACCTAATGAATTCGTACGAGTCCTTTGAACATCGTACGACAACTCAGGACTTGTTACGACTCTCTGTATGCGACTTTATCAACATGAAAAGCAAGTAAGAAAAATGTAGGACGCGTTACAACTCCTAATTACACCTTACATCATTGTACGAAACTTTAAAACTCCATAATAAACCTAAAGAACTCGTCCGAGTCCTTTGAACGTCGTACGGCAACTTAAGACATCTTACGACTCTGTATGCCACATTAGCACATTGAAAAGCATGTTAGTACAATGTACGACACCTCACAACTCCTAACAACACCTTAAAATACAATACGTAAACTTCAAACTCCATACTAAACTAATGAATTTGTCCGAGTCCTTTGAACATCGTACGACAACTCAGGACTTGTTACGACTCTCTGTATGCGACTTTATCAACATGAAAAGTAAGTAAGAAAAATGTAGGACGCGTTACAACTCCTAATTAAACCTTACATCACTGTACGAAACTTTAAAACTCCATAATAAACCTAAAGAACTCGTCTGAGTCCTTTGAACGCCATACGGCAACTTAAGACATCTTACGACTCTGTATGCCACATTAGCACATTGAAAAGCATGTTAGTACAATGTACGACACCTCACAACTCCTAACAACACCTTAAAAATACCATACGTAAACTTCAAACTCCATACCAAAACTAATGAATTCGTACAAGTCCTTTGAACATCGTACGACAACTCAGGACTTGTTACGACTCTCTGTATGCGACTTTATCAACATGAAAAGCAAGTAAGAAAAATGTAGGACGCGTTACAACTCCTAATTACACCTTACATCATTGTACGAAACTTTAAAACTCCATAATAATCCTAAAGAACTCGTCTGAGTCCTTTGAACGTCGTACGGCAACTTAAGACATCTTACGACTCTGTATGCCATATTAGCACCTTGAAAAGCATGTTAGTATAACGTATGACACCCCATAACTCCTAACAATACCTTACAATACCGTACGTAAACTTAAAACACCATAATAAGCCTAATGAATTCGTCCGAGTCCTTTGAACGTCATACGACAACTCAGGACTTGTTACGACTCTCTGTATGCGACATTATCAACATGAAAAGCACGTTAGAAAAATGTAGGACGCGTTACAACTCCTAATTACACCTTAAGTCAATGTACGAAACTTTAAAACTCCATAATAAACCTAAAGAACTCGTCCGAGTCTTTTGAACGTCGTACGACAACTTAAGACATCTTACGACTCTGTATGCCACATTAGCACATTGAAAAGCATGTTAGTACAATGTACGACACCTCACAACTCCTAACAACACCTTAAAATACAATACGTAAACTTCAAACTCCATACTAAACTAATGAATTTGTCTGAGTCCTTTGAACATCGTACGACAACTCAGGACTTGTTACGACTCTCTGTATGCGACTTTATCAACATGAAAAGCAAGAAAGAAAAATGTAGGACGCGTTACAACTCCTAATTAAACCTTACATCACTGTACGAAACTTTAAAACTCCATAATAAACCTAAAGAACTCGTCTGAGTCCTTTGAAAGCCATACGGCAACTTAAGACATCTTACGACTCTGTATGCCACATTAGCACATTGAAAAGCATGTTAGTACAATGTACGACACCTCACAACTCCTAACAACACCTTAAAAATACCATACGTAAACTTCAAACTCCATACCAAAACTAATGAATTCGTACAAGTCCTTTGAACATCGGACGACAACTCAGGACTTGTTACGACTCTCTGTATGCGACTTTATCAACATGAAAAGCAAGTAAGAAAAATGTAGGACGCGTTACAACTCCTAATTACACCTTACATCATTGTACGAAACTTTAAAACTCCATAATAATCCTAAAGAACTCGTCTGAGTCCTTTGAACGTCGTACGGCAACTTAAGACATCTTACGACTCTGTATGCCATATTAGCACCTTGAAAAGCATGTTAGTATAACGTATGACACCCCATAACTCCTAACAATACCTTACAATACCGTACGTAAACTTAAAACACCATAATAAGCCTAATGAATTCGTCCGAGTCCTTTGAACGTCATACGACAACTCAGGACTTGTTACGACTCTCTGTATGCGACATTATCAACATGAAAAGCACGTTAGAAAAATGTAGGACGCGTTACAACTCCTAATTACACCTTAAGTCAATGTACGAAACTTTAAAACTCCATAATAAACCTAAAGAACTCGTCCGAGTCTTTTGAACGTCGTACGACAACTTAAGACATCTTACGACTCTGTATGCCACATTAGCGCCTTGAAAAGCATGTTAGAACAATGTACGACACCTCACAACTCCTAACAACACATTAAAATACCATACGTAAACTTCAAACTCCATACTAAACCTAATGAATTCGTACGAGTCCTTTGAACATCGTACGACAACTCAGGACTTGTTACGACTCTCTGTATGCGACTTTATCAACATGAAAAGCAAGTAAGAAAAATGTAGGACGCGTTACAACTCCTAATTACACCTTACATCATTGTACGAAACTTTAAAACTCCATAATAAACCTAAAGAACTCGTCCGAGTCCTTTGAACGTCGTACGGCAACTTAAGACATCTTACGACTCTGTATGCCACATTAGCACATTGAAAAGCATGTTAGTACAATGTACGACACCTCACAACTCCTAACAACACCTTAAAATACAATACGTAAACTTCAAACTCCATACTAAACTAATGAATTTGTCCGAGTCCTTTGAACATCGTACGACAACTCAGGACTTGTTACGACTCTCTGTATGCGACTTTATCCACATGAAAAGCAAGTAAGAAAAATGTAGGAAGCGTTACAACTCCTAATTAAACCTTACATCACTGTACGAAACTTTAAAACTCCATAATAAACCTAAAGAACTCGTCTGAGTCCTTTGAACGCCATACGGCAACTTAAGACATCTTACGACTCTGTATGCCACATTAGCACATTGAAAAGCATGTTAGTACAATGTACGACACCTCACAACTCCTAACAACACCTTAAAAATACCATACGTACGTAAACTTCAAACTCCATACCAAAACTAATGAATTCGTACAAGTCCTTTGAACATCGTACGACAACTCAGGACTTGTTACGACTCTCTGTATGCGACTTTATCAACATGAAAAGCAAGTAAGAAAAATGTAGGACGCGTTACAACTCCTAATTACACCTTACATCATTGTACGAAACTTTAAAACTCCATAATAATCCTAAAGAACTCGTCTGAGTCCTTTGAACGTCGTACGGCAACTTAAGACATCTTACGACTCTGTATGCCATATTAGCACCTTGAAAAGCATGTTAGTATAACGTATGACACCCCATAACTCCTAACAATACCTTACAATACCGTACGTAAACTTAAAACACCATAATAAGCCTAATGAATTCGTCCGAGTCCTTTGAACGTCATACGACAACTCAGGACTTGTTACGACTCTCTGTATGCGACATTATCAACATGAAAAGCACGTTAGAAAAATGTAGGACGCGTTACAACTCCTAATTACACCTTAAGTCAATGTACGAAACTTTAAAACTCCATAATAAACCTAAAGAACTCGTCCGAGTCTTTTGAACGTCGTACGACAACTTAAGACATCTTACGACTCTGTATGCCACATTAGCGCCTTGAAAAGCATGTTAGAACAATGTACGACACCTCACAACTCCTAACAACACATTAAAATACCATACGTAAACTTCAAACTCCATACTAAACCTAATGAATTCGTACGAGTCCTTTGAACATCGTACGACAACTCAGGACTTGTTACGACTCTCTGTATGCGACTTTATCAACATGAAAAGCAAGTAAGAAAAATGTAGGACGCGTTACAACTCCTAATTACACCTTACTGTTAGGGCTATTTCCTTGTTAAGATTTACTTTGTATTTTGTTTATTGTTTATATGTTTGTATAGTTTAGGGTTTATTATGTATTTTCCTTAAACTTGTATTTTGTTTGTTATAAGCATGTAGTGTGTGTGTGTGAGGAGAGAGGCTAGATCACTTTTACACTGTTAGAGAGAGAATTAACTGTGTGTGATTTTGTTTCTCCTGCACTTGTACTACGAATTGCTTTGATCATCAATATACATCGAGAATTATTAGTATGGATTGTGTTTGTGATTGAATCGTTTTGTTTGTACTTGTTATTCTGATCATTTGAGTGATATTATCGATCCAATTGAACCTATCAATTGGTATCAGAGCTAGATTACCGTGTTCTTCGCTGTTCTTAAGCAAAACACATCAAAAATCACTCAAATACAATGATCTGAATGAATTGTTGGTGTTTTTAGGTGTGATTCATCATCGTAATCACTCTAATACTCAACGATTGTGCAGATTTCATCAGATCATCATCAGATCTGAGAAATTGTGAAATCACTGTTCGATAGAATTTTTCACAAATTCATCAAATATTGGACATGTTTCAGATGGATTGATATAAGGGATTGTTAATCGGATTGATTCACAGCTTGTGTGTGAATTTTAGACAAATCGGACAAGTTTTAGACAAAACCCAGAAAAATCTCACGAAGAAGATGATGAACAGTTCAGTTTTGGTTGAAGATTAACTTGCCGGGTGATTATTTTGACTTAGACAATTTCCTTGGACTTAGATTTGAGAACAAATTAGGTCCTGTATTGCCGTGTAAGGGAATTTGTGCTTGACGGGTGAAGAATTTGACTTTGAAAAAGTGCTACTGTTCAGTCGGGTGATACACTGTTGTGCCGGGTAAAACACTGTTACGCCGGGTGATAAAGAAAATACAGCCGGGTAAGCATCAACTATGTTGCCGGGTAATTAACAACTCTGCCGTGTGATCGAGTACTGTTCAGCCGGACAAAGACTTTTGCCGTGTCAAGATTCTGCCGGGTCAAGATTGTTGCCGTGTGAAGTTTCTCTTGTTGCCGGGTAACTGTTCATCCGGGTGAAGAACAAAAGTATTTTCAACTGTTGAGCCGTCTAACTGTTTAGCCGTGTGAAGACTTTTTCCTGCCGGGTGAAGAACAAAGACACTGTTTAGCCGGTTGAAGAAGGATTTTCACTGTTTTGCCGTGTGACTCATTTTAGTTATTTTTAATACTTGTTTCTTATCTTGTTTTTAATTTCTTGTCTTTAATTTAGTATTTTAATCACTTCTTTTCAAAAATTAACAAAAACCAAAAATATTTTTCTTAAAAAATTGTTAAAATGGCTCCTAATGATGATTCTGATAACCGTGTTCCTAGACTTTTGAATCGTGCAGATTTCAATAACTGGACTATCAGGTTGAGACATCACTTGTGTTCTATTGATAATGACTTGTGGAAATCAATTGAGAAGGGTCCTCACATTCCAACTCAGACAGCACCAGATAGTGTAAGTACCTACACCAAAGACTCTACTACACCTTATCCAGAAGATAATCTGTCAGCAGAAGATTTGAGGAAAGTAAAGAATGATAGCAAGGCATATCAGGTTGCCACTCCAAGTTCTGTCTAGATTGGATGCATATCAGACTGGTTATACATGCTTCAAAGCATTGAAGTCTATATGTGAAGGAGGAGAACAATTGAGAAGTTTGAAGAAATCAAAGCTGAAAAGGCAATTAGAACTGTTTGAACACATTAATGGAGAGACAGTACACCAGATGATGAACAGGTTTGTTCATTTAACTACTGAGATGACAAACCTCGGAGTTAAAACTGAACTTCAAGACTTGAATGATCGATTGTTATGTGCTTTACCATCATCATGGAAGCAGACTGTTACTCTGTTAAAACATACTGAGAAATTTCCAATGGAACTTGATTTGCTTATTGGAAAGATTGAAGAAGTCGAGATTGATGAAGGATCTAGAAACACTGATAGATCAAGCTCACAAACTCAGTATAAGTATGTGGTAAATCCTGCCAATACTGTGGATAATGCTTTTCTTGCACAAGATGCAACGAAGTTTGAAGATGAGGGTGACCTATTTGTTGGTGCAAGTTTCTTTACTGATTCAGCATACTTTCCAAATTCACCAACTTATTCTCAACCTCAATCTCCACCAAGAGCTCAAGTTCAAAACCAAAATCAGAATCAATCAGAAAATCAAAGTTCAAATGTTCAAACAAAAGTGAAAGACGTCATGAACATTCTACTGCAAGATGACGAAACTAAAACTGCCTTCACTGCTTTTATGGCAAGTTTCCAGGCTTACCAAGGAAGTCACTTAAGTCAAATGGACGTTGTCCTTCAAGACTTATTTGAGATGGATGCAGTTGATGTTGAAGAAATGGATCTTAACTGGCAAATGGTCATGGTTGCATATCGAACTCAAAAGCATGCATATGTTAACCGAAGTTACAAACCTCATGCAAACAAAACTGTTGGATTTGACAAATCAAAGGCCAGATGTTTTAATTGTAACCAGTATGGTCATTTCTCAAGAGAATGCAAAGCTCCTAAGAATTTCAATGATCAAGCTAGTTCAAGCAATCAAGGTCAAGGTCAAAGTTCTCAACAAACTTCAAGCTACCAGCAAAGAAATCAACGTTTCTTTCAGAAACCATACCAAAGTCTTCCTATGCCTGAGTTGAAGGATGAAGGAAAGAAGCCAGAAGAACAGACTAAAGCATTGGTAGTAAGTGTTAAAGACGGATATGATTGGAGTGCTTATGCAGAACAATTTACATCTGATCATACATCAAGTCTGGCACTGGTATGTGAAATAGAAGAAGATTGGTCAGAAGAAGGGGATGGTAAAATGATTGAAGATGTGAGTGAAGATTCTGAAGATTATGACTGGAGTGCAAAATCTGATCCTGTTGAAGAATCTGAGTCTGAACTTGTGCTGATGGCTACTGCCAGTGAGTCTTCATCATCTACCGAACAACCAAAGGTTAATACTGACTTACCCCGTAACTATGTTCCACTACCCCTAGATGTGAAAGAAAGGTTGTGTTCTGAACAGTGCATTCAACAAGTAGAACATTATCGAACTCATTCATTTAAAATTGGTGACAAATTAAGCAAACATGAGAAAATTCATGAACAACTTAAAATTGATCACAAAATTGCTGATGAGAAGATTTTGTCACTTAAAGAATCATGGAACAAAACCTTAACAGAACTGGAACTGATAACAAAACAACTTGAAGAAATGACAAAGAACTTTGAACAAGAAAAAGTTGCTCATGCTGTCACGCAAGTTGAATTGACAAAAGTGAAAAGTTGCAAAACCATGGTAAAACAACTCATTAATGAAAGAGGTAATAAAACCAAAACCGGGTTGGGTTTTACTCATGAACCGATGCCAAATTCAATCACTCAAACCTTACCGGAAAACTTTAATGAATTTGATCATTCACCTGAAAATGAACGAAAATTCAAAGAAATTCAAAGAAGTAAATCCGAGTCTGAAGGATCTGAGGTGTTGATTGAAAGTTTGAGGGAAGAAGATGGTTTGACAACTGAAGCTGATGATGAAGCAAGCAACAAATCTGAAAACAAATTAGAACCTGTTCTTATCCAACTTGTTGAGTATCCAAAACTTAATCCCGAACCAGAAACACCGGTGAAGGAAGAAGGTGAATTTTCAGGATACAATGATCCTGAGTACATCAAGTGGAAGAAAGAACAAAAGGCGCAAGTTGCTGCTCAGTTGGTCAAAAAGCAAGAAGTGAAAAAGACTGAAGTTTCAACTGCAAAGAAGCAGAAATCGAAAACAATGAACAATCAATCTGAAATGAAACAGTCAAAAGACAAAAGTGTCTTAAAATCAAATGATACCAAAGTTCAAAATGTTAAAACTGACAAACCTGTCAAGAAAGTGTCAAAAGGTAAGAAAATCAAGTTTGTGTCTGCAGGAACGTTTGATTTGAACGGATCTTATGGTAAACCAATCAATTCTCCAATCAAATCTAACTCTGGTCTGAAAACAGGTTCAGGTCCTAAGTCTTCCGCTGTCAATGATAAGAGAGTTGAAAACAAAAAGGTAACCAAACAGAACAGTTTAAAATCGAACCAAAGTTCCATGCAATCAAAATCTCAAACCAAGTCTCCACAAAAGATCGTTAATCTAAAACCGAATAACCAAGATAATGAATCACGTTTTGGTTCTACATCAAAAGTTAACAATCGGCTCTTTAGGATTAGCAAGAAACATTGTGAAATTTGTAATAGGTATAATCATGCAACTGCTGAATGTTTCTTTAACAGGTACTGCAGTTTCTGTGACAAAAGAAACCATTCTTCAGAAGAATGTTACTATAACAAATTTTGTGATATTTGTGAGAGAAGAAACCATGACACAAAGGATTGTTTCTTTCGATCAAACTCAACTAGAGAAATGACTCCATTTTCAAACATTAACAGAAATCATTCATTTGGTTTTCAAAATATGAGTCAAAGTCATTCTCCAGTTTTGAGAAATTTCAATCGAAACAATTTTGTTTCTAACTTTTCAAGAAATGTGCAGGTTAACAATTTTAAACCAAGAGCTTTAATGGTAAGAAATCAAAAATTTGAAAATAACCTTGATCCTAAGCTAGAGGAAAGGTTTAGTGCTTTGAGGAGAAAGCAATCAATGAGCGCCAATGGGCGAAACAACAGTTATCAATATCAAAATCTCTTAAATGAAACAAATTTTCAAAATGTTCAATATCAACAAGTTACTATTGCTGATAGATTCGGAAAACCCAAGACCGTGTGGGCCTGGGTTGACTAAACTAACTAAGTAAATTGTTGAAATGCAGGTACGCCCAAGAAGACCTATCAACTCGTGGTTCGTTGATAGTGGGTGTAGCCGGCACATGACAGGCAACCATGCCTTGCTTCAGGATTTCAAGCTGAAAAATGGTACACACGTTGCATTTGGAGGTGATGCGGGTGGAAAGATCACAGGAGAAGGAACCGTATCCAATGGGGTTATTAGTTTTGATAAAGTCAACTACTGTGCACAGTTGAACTTTAACTTACTAAGTGTCTCGCAAATTTGTGATAAATCTTATTCAACTTTATTTGATGATTCTTTCTGTTATATTCTTAAACCAGGTTTCAAGATTGACAATGAGTGGGTAGTGGTTAAAGCTCCAAGAGATCGTGATGTATACAAGTTGGATATGTCGTAGATTGACGCTGATACCGAAACAACCTGTCTCATTGCCCATGCTTCAAATGATGAGAGTCAGCTTTGGCATAGACGGCTGGGTCATTCTAACTTCAGAAACATGAACCGTTTGGTAACTGGAAATCACGCTGTGGGAATCCCATCGAAGAAATTCTCCACAACTGATCTCTGTTCAGCATGTTTGAAGGGCAAACAGCATCGGATGTCTTTTAAGTCCAAGCTAGAAAACTCCATTTCAAAACCCTTGCAGATGTTACATATGGATCTTTTCGGACCAACAAATGTGCAAAGCATCGGAAAGAAGTCTTATTGTTTTGTCATTATTGACGATTTCACTAGATTTTCTTGGGTTTATTTTCTGCATGCTAAATCTGAAACAGCTGAGTTATTAAAAGAATTTATCATCAAAGTTGAAAACCAATTGGATTGCAAAGTTAAAGTGTTAAGAAGCGATAATGGTACTGAATTCAAAAACGCTAATGTGGATTTATTTTGTGCAGAAAAAGGAACAGAATGGGGTTGCGGAACGGAAAAACCGGACACTAATTGAAGCTGCAAGATCCATGCTCGCAGATGCCAAAATCCCTATCACTTTTTGGGACGAAGCTATTGCTACTGCGTGTTTTGTACAAAATAGGACATTATTAGTGCAAGACAAACAGAAAACATCTTATGAGTTGTTATTTGGAAGAAAGCCGAATATTTCTTATTTGAAAGCATTTGGTTGTCCCGTAACGGTTCTAAATTTAAATGATCATCTCGGGAAATTTGAGTCAAAATCTGACGATGGATTTTTCCTAGGTTATTCGTCTGTTTCTAAAGCTTATCGGGTTTTTAATAGCAAAACAAATACTGTTATTGAAACTATTAACGTAAAGTTTTTAGAAAATTCGTTTCCGTCAGTGGCGCATGGTCCCGAATGGTTATTTGATTTAGATGCGTTATCAAAATCTTTCAATTCTAACTTGTTTGATTTTTCAGGAAAAACAAGGAAAGAATCAGGTGACTTAGGAAGCTTTAGTGACGATTCTGATAATGACGAGGATGGCAATATCAATTCTGAATATCCGTTCATGTCATTTCACAATCCTGATCATGTCAAATCCAGACAAGCTCCGGGTCCTTCTGGTTCGCAAGAAGATCAAGAATCAAACAATCATGAAGAAAATATGAATTCGCAAATGTCTCCTAATGATGGTGGATCCGTTCAAAATCAACCATCATCAGATCCGAATGTTGAAGTCATTCCAGAATCATTTGATTACTTCATCAATTCACCGGATCAAGTCCCGAATTTCGCACCGCATACTTCGTCCATACTACAAGATCTACCAAATCTGAATACTTCTAATCTGGAGAGTCAAGTGCAAGGAGGTGATATACCAATTCATCGAATTCACAAGAAACATCCTGTCTCTCAGATTATTGGGCCGTTGAATCAGAGAACTACAAGAAGTCAGACAGAGCAAGCAAATGTTTGTCTTTACTCGTGTTTTCTATCTCAAGTGGTGCCAAAGAATATTTCAGAGGCGCTGAAAGACAATAGTTGGATTGAAGCCATGCAAGAGGAATTGCTTCAGTTTCGCAAACAGGAAGTTTGGAAACTTGTGGACTTACCTGAAGGAGAGAATGCAATAGGTACAAGATGGTTGTACAAAAACAAGCCAGACGAACGTGGCATTGTTGTGAGAAACAAAGCAAGACTCATTGCACAGGGATACACTCAAGAAGAAGGCATTGATTATGAAGAAGTGTTTGCTCCGGTCGCAAGACTTGAAGCCATACGCGTTTTTCTTGCATATGCTTCCTTCATGAAGTTTAAAGTATTCCAAATGGACGTGAAAGGTGCTTTTCTGTATGGACCGATTACAGATGATGTATATGTCAGACAACCTCCGGGTTTTGAAGATCCTGACTATCCTCATCGGGTATACAAGTTAAGTAAAGCTCTTTACGGTCTACATCAAACTCCTAGAATCTGGTATGAAACATTATCCAAGCATTTACTAGAACATGGATTCACAAGAGGACAGATTGATCCAACTTTGTTTATGAAGAGGGAAAATGACGATCTCTTATGTGTTCAAGTTTATGTGGACGATATTATCTTCGGATCAACTAGTGAGTCAATGTGCAAAGAATTTGAGGAAATCATGAAGTGCAGATTCCAGATGAGTTCTATGGGGGAGATTAATTTCTTTCTTGGATTACAAGTGAAACAATCAGCTGACGGAATTTTCATCAATCAATCAAAATTTGTTGAGAAGTTGTTGAAGAAGTTCAAGATGCAAGATTGTCAAACAATTCGAACTCCTTCTGATGTGAACTGCAAGATACAACCGGATCCGAAAGGCAAATCCGTGGATCAAACACTATACAGATCAATGATCGGTTCACTGATGTATCTTACTGCATCAAGGCCAGACATCATGTATGCTGTATGTGTATGCGCAAGATATCAGTCTGATCCAAAGAAGTCGCACCTGATTGCTGTGAAGCGTATTTTCAGATATCTCAAAGGGAAACCGAATCTTGGGTTATGGTATCCTTATGAAGGAAATTTTGAATTATATAGCTATTCTGACAGTGATTTTGGTGGTTGTGCTCTTGACAGGAAATCGACTACTGGTGGTTGTCAATTTCTGGGTCCTAGACTTGTCTCTTGGCAATGCAAGAAGCAGACCAATGTTTCTGTATCCACTGCTGAAGCAGAGTATATCGCTGCATCTGCAGGATGTTCTCAAGTTTTGTGGTTACAAAATCAATTGCTGGACTACGGGTTTAACTTTCTAAAAACTCCTATTTACATAGATAATACTGCTGCTATGTTTATTACTGCTAATCCTGTTCAACACTAAAAAACCAAACATATCGAAATTCGATATCACTTTTTAAGAGACAACTCTGAAAAAGGTTTAATAATTTTGATTAAAGTTCATACCGACAAACAACTGGCAGATCTTTTCACAAAATCATTTTTGTCAGGCCGGTTTGAATTTTTAATTCAATCCATAGGATTAATCAATCATGATTGATTCTATTTTTCGAAAACAAAAGAAAAATCAGAAAATATAAAAGCCAAAAATATATTAAGTTGATGTCAAGTATTGATTCCTTTGTCTTTTATTTTATATTTTGCATTGTGTGTGTGCATGAAAAAGAAAAGCAAAAACAAAATATAAAATCAAAAAGAAAAGAAAATATCATGTCATAAGAATCTATATTGCAAAAAGTAAGAAATGATAGTTACACTAGACATTATTTGTTACATCATTTTTAATAAAGACTGATGAATGTTAATTGATGTGCTAGACAGCTCAGGCAATTAGACTGAACAAGTAAGTTGATTGTTGACAAACATAAACTTAATGATCTTTGTGTTAAGTTCCATTGTTATACATGTCTAGATATATATCTTTTGAAACATTGCTTGTGATGATAATTGTGCATGATCGGGTAACGATGCAGTATATTCAGTGTGATGAACCGCATCGTGAGCTTCTTTGTTGTGGTACCCACAGACCTGAAGTCTCACACGAAGTCTCTTTTGAGCTTCAAGATGCAGCAAAAGATTCCAAAAGGAACAAAAAGAGTCCCAAATGTGGACCAACACCAAACAAAAATTCCAAAAAGGAATTCAGAAGATTCCCAAGGGGAACGATAGGAAAGAAAAATTCCCAAAGATGGAATTAAAAAGAAGTCCCAAAGTGGACCAAATCCGAATAGAACCCAGATTCCACACTGTGTATAACTGTAAGTGACCAGGTTTTGTGCATTATGCATTCAGGTAGTGTTTGATAAGGAAATATGTTGACATATGTATACATGTGGGTCACATAAGTCATTCTAATCGAACCTTAAATATCATCATGATACTGAAAAAGTAAGTGTGTCAATTTGAGCTAATTGGTATGTTTTCATATCATCACTCAATCAAGCATAAGTCAAATGTCTATTCAAAACTTGCAAAACATGTTCAGATAATGTGTGGTATGATCTCACTGCGATATTTTGATTCATTGCATTGCATATGTATTTATTTTAATGTGTGTGCTTTGTGTGTGCAGGCATATGGAATCTTTATTGACACATCAACATCCTTGTTAAACATAAAAATTTCAAGAAATTTCAAGTTTAGGGGGAGAATAAATTGAAGAAAAATATCTACAAAAATCCAAAAATATTTTGTTTTGAATAATTGTGTTTTGAATGAACAAGATTATGTAGTATGAAAGGCAAAAGTATTGGATGTGTTAAAAACAAACCCAAAGTCTTGTAATTTGTTTTTAAGAAATTGCTTCGGGATATAGAAAAATTGGTTGTGCAAAAACACTTTTGAAAAAGAAAAAGAAAAATGATTTTAATTGGAATTAATGTTATTATCTTGATTAATGTTGTTTGATAATTAATGTGACAAACATTCTTTTTAAGGATATCTTGTCTAATTAATATGTCGGAGAATGTTTGCAGGTACAATTAATGCCGTTGAAAAAGTCAACAGACAAGAAAAGTGAAGAAAATCGCAAGTGTTATTGCCGGGCAAAGATATCAGATGCAACTGTGCAGCCGGGTAAAGGACACACTGTTCAGCCGGGTAAAGTTGTAAGTATGATACATGCCGGGTGATTGAGGAAAAGGTGAAGATATTATGACCACTGTACAGCCGGGCAATGATCATGTCAAATACAGCCGGGTGAAGGTCATAGATATCTTGCCGGGTGACAAGTGTTTACTATACAGCCGGGTAAAAGAGAAATCTTCTTGCCATGTAAAGGTATGACACTATGTTGCCGGGTAATGAAGAAGAAAGCATGCCTGGTGATGTAGAAGATAACTATGTTGCCGTGTAATGAACAAATGCATGCCGTGTGAAAAAGGTTGTCTTGTGAAGAAGGTTGCCGTGTAATGAAGAAAGCAAGCCGGATGAAGAAGGAAAGCAACTGTGTTGCCGGGTGATGAAGAAAAATTGCCGGGTGATGTTTTGAAGATAACTATTCTGCCGGGTGATGAATAAAATCCATCAGGTGTAGTTGTTCCTTAACCTTTACCCGTCACTACAGCGACTTACCCGTCTCTACAGTGCTTGACCCGTCAAGTGTGTTTCACATGTTAGTGACTTGACCTATGTACTTGACCCGTCACTACAGTGCATGACCCGTCACTACAGTACATGACCCGTCACTACAGTACTTGACCCGGCAAGGTTTATTGGGCCTATTTTGCTTTTGTTGACCCGGCACTTAAAGTTTGACCTAAAATTTTTGACGATACAAATACCGCCTCTTCACAAACACTTATCATTTCACACTTTCACTTTCACACAAACACTCTGAACTAAAAATCGCCGTGTTATCATATTCAATCGTTTGCTCTGTAACAAGGTTTATCGATTGAATAAGGTAGTGATTTTGTGTTTTTGACCTAAATAGACCTGCAAATAAACTGTTAAAAAGAAAAACGATGATGAACAGTGTTTGGACTTTGAATCGACACTTTGATTTTGTGTGTTAAAACTTAAATCGAATGTTGTTTTAGGGTTAAAATTTGTCGATCATCAACATTCAATCACTCATTTGCACTAAAACATCTTAAAATCAACTGAATCAAGTGGAATGGACTTAACTGTTAAAAACACCATTGATGAACTTTAAAAGTTCTTAAATGTTTCACTTCAAAATGATGAAATGTGTGTTAAAAGTAACAAATGCATGATAAAATGAACCAAAACATGTTAAACAACTTCATCATACAAATGTCAAATTTTGCCTTAAGTGATTAACTGTTAAAATAAAAAATGTTGTATAATCTTTAAAGTTTCAAAGTTGTTTGATTAATATGATGAAAATCAGGTTATTAGAACAATTTAGGAATTAAAAAGATTATGTGAATGTTTTGCTTTCTAACTTTTATTCAAACACTTAAGAAAATTTTGATATGTTTTAATGAAGAATCTAACACATTTGTCTTGTTTTTGTATTTGTTTGTGTTTTAACAGATGGAGAATCTCAAGTTTGAGCCTAAGCACAATTTGGTAGCATGCTTGGATGAATCACTTCCTGAAACAGATGGTTACAGGGACATGATCAAATTCATCAAGAGGACCAAATATGTTTATGCTATATGTGCCAAAACGGTCATATATGCTAGATTGATTAAAAGCTTTTGGAGGACAGCAGAGGTGGTTAGAGATGAAAATGGTGTTGCTGTGGTGAGAGGGCATATTACCAGAGATTGGGTACTTACTGTTTCAGAAGATGCTATTAGACAGGCCTTGAGAATTGATGAAGATGAGGTTGGTATGATGGATGAGTTGACAATGGAAGAATGTAAATCGTGTTTTGTGAACATGGGACATCCACCTGTGTTTCCAAAGTCACAATTTTATCGGGCTAAGTTGGGGAAGAAATACAAGTTGCTGTGTTATGTTGTGCAACAATGCATGTCGAGGAGGAGTGCAGGATTCGACAATTTCCCATCTGACATTGCATCCCCGATAGTAGCTATTGCAGAGAACAAGCCATTCAACATGTCGAGATGGATAATGAATGGTTTTGTGTTCAATTTGGTAAAGGGAAAAAGATTTAAGTTTCTCATGTATCCGAGATTCTTACAGCTGATGATAAACATTGCCTATCCTATCATCAGATCAGAGGGTTATGCTGGAGGCATTTTATATACTGAGGACATGAACGATCTATCTTACCGAAAGATGAGTATCGGGAATGTGCCTGATGTTGAATTGTTTGACTATATGAGAGATATAGTCAACAATGAAGAAGATGTGGAAGGAGTATATTATCACATATCTCATGGAGAGATTGTTGATCCTCTGGACCTAGTGGATGAGGTGCCAGACAATTTGTTGGATGATGACGAGTACTTTGCTCGTCATCCAGAAGATGAAGAAGAAGGTGAGAATGATGATAGTGAGGATGATGGTGATGATGATATTAATGATGATGGTGGTGATGATACTGAATCTGAATCTAATTCAGAGGAGGTTGAACCAATGGAGATTGAGAATATTGAGATAGAAGAACCTGTTGAGGTTGCTTCTGGGATTGAAGAAGTTGTTGTTGAAGTTCCAAAAGATATTTCTGTTCAGTATGTTCGAAAGAAGAGGTCGAAACCAGTAGAAAAACCTGAAGAGATTAATGTGATAGAGATCGCTCAGACAGTAATGGCCGAAGCTGAATCTATTGCACAGATAGATGAAGTGGATGCTGGCATTACTGATCCTATTTCCGTTGATATTCCCACCATTTCACCACAAATTGCTGAAAACATTGGACAAGGTTTGGAGTCTTCACCAAATGTTGTGCCAAGTGTTGATGAAGTTGATGATGAGAAAGAGAAACGTATTGCTGAATTGGAGGAGATAGTTGAAAACTTGATTAAAGCAAATGATTTGTTGAAAGCTTCAAACGAACGCAAAAAGAAAAGATTTGATGAATATTGGGATATTCACAATCAGAATTTGAAAATCTTTAAAGAATTGGATTCTGATCATCTGAAGCTGAAAATTGAACATGATGAATTGAAAATTGAGCATAAAAAATTGAAGGAGGAATATGAGAACCTAAAGTATGATTATACTGAGGTTAAAGCTGAATGCAATACGTTGGAGGCAGAAAAAGAAATATTGGAAAAAGAGTTGGAGGAAATGAAACCGAAGAAGGCTGGCTCATCATCAGACAAAGATTTTTCTGAAGAAATAGTTGAAGTGACTGAATCAGAAGTACAGAAAGTTTATTTGACTAGAGCAAGAGGTACTTCAAATGCTGGTATTTTGGTAGAATCACCAATCATTATTCCCGATGAAGCTGTTGCTGAAACTGTCATCTCTGACAAAGCTGAGGGAAAGAGGAAGATAGATGCTGTTCCTGAGATTTTTGGTGACGAAGAAAGTTCGAAAAGGGCGAAAGTTGATAAAACAGTGCAGATTGAGCCGATTCAATCTGTAGCTGTAGCTGAGGATGAGAAAACTGAATCCATTGCTGAAACTGAAGTAATTGCTGTCACTGAAAGTGAGAAAGAAGTGGGTTCAGAAGACACAGTTCAGATTGAGCCGATTCAATCTGAAGCTGTTGAAGTTGAAAGTGCGCCTACAATAGTATCTGAAGTTGCTAGTCAGTCTGAGCCGGTTCAAGCTGATGATGCACCGATGATAGAAGCGTTGGATGATTTAGATGATATTGATTGGACTGAGTCTGAAGATGAAGCTGAGCCAGTACAAAATGTTGCCGAAGAGTTACCAGATGATTTGGATCAAAGGTTTGCATACCTTGAGAAAATGAAGTACAACTCTGTGTTTTTGAATGGTTTAACGGTGAGTCAGATAAATGAGGAGTATGAGAAGTGCATAATTGCTCAAGACAAAGCAGAAGCTGATCAGAAAGAGTTTGTAATAGAGATGGGTGAATGGACTCCGATGCAAGAAAGCTTAAACATAGAAGATTTGCCTCCGACTGAGCTTTATCATCAAAATCCAGATGAAATGACTGCTTCTGAGATGCGAAGTTGGCTAAGTTCGAGAAACTATCCGTACAAAACTTTACAGAGGTTGAAGTCCGAGTCACTGAGGAAGATAGTGGTCAGTTTTATGAAAACAGAGAAAATGTACAACAGGATGTTTTACTTAGATTATAACAATCCTCAGTACTTCGAGTTGACAAAAAGATTTAAAGTGCTTGGTCCAAAAGAGATTCCTGTGATGGCGCTTCCTGAAAATGCTCATAAGAAAAGGCACGAACTGATGGATATGTTTCCAAGTGAAGCTAAATCTTACAACATACCAATGGAGGTGCGTGAGACTTGGCATAAATCAGCAACAGCAGGTGATGTTGTTAGATCACTGCTTAGTAAAGGGCAATCGATTGCTGAACTGCTTGACTCTATGATTGTGCCTGAAAAGAACAAGAAGGTTAAGATAATTGCTTGGAAATATGATGAAGTTTTTGATGCGTTTATGATAAAGAGAGTAAATGGTTTGTGTGACGTATATCATTACTACTCAAGCATTTTTAAACTGGAGGTTCAGGACTTGAAAGAATTACACAAACTGAGGTTGATAAATCACACGCACGCTGAGCGTGGTGATAAGTGTGTAATGTTGCTTGATGCCGGGATTAGCAGATCATCGAAATTTCTTGACTTTAGAGGCCAACAGGAAGACTCAGCTTATGTGGAAGCAAAGAAACAAAGGAAGAAAAAGCGTTTGGTTGTCTCTAAGGATATGTATTTAGAAGAGTTCTCGGACGAATACTTTGACAAAGTGACAGATCCTGGATTAAAAGTGATTGATGGAAGTCAGATGACGAAGCCAATACTCAGAGTGTTCTACAATCAGGAAACGTTTGAACTGAAGCTTGTTCGAAACTTGGAGAATTGGGATGAAGACATGATTACACTTTTCAGTACTTTTGAGTTGAAACTGCTACATCCTTCATATATCGACTTTTTGAGAAGATATAGAATGGAGAAATGTAAGGATAAATTAGCTGAAGCTGACAGGAATTTATTTGTGGTGATGATTGAAGTCATAGCAGCTGCAACTGAGAAGATACGTGTGAGAAAGGCGTTGCTGAACTCTAATCTCGTGAGGGTTGATTTGCCAGAGATAGAGTATATGAGGATATCCAGAAAAGGAACATTGGAGGTGAAAGTCAAAGGCCAAGAGCTGCCATTCGAGTTTTATGCTAATATTGACTTTGCAGGTTTGAATCTGGACTCGCTCAGACGTATGAATGCCTTACCAATTCTGACGAATGAATCCAAGCCTCGACAAGCTAAGATCGCTGAAAAATTCAAATCTTGTATTGAAGAAGTTTTAAAGGAACAAGAAGAATATAAAGGACGAGAGTTGCTGAAAGTAAAAGATGAACCGGAAGATTGATAGAAAAAGAGATGATGCTGATCAAGAAGAAGAAAAAGATAGAAGATTTTGTTGAAGATCCAAAGATAAATCTTAGGGGGAGTACTGTTAGGGCTATTTCCTTGTTAAGATTTACTTTGTATTTTGTTTATTGTTTATATGTTTGTATAGTTTAGGGTTTATTATGTATTTTGTTTATTGTATTTTGTTTGTTATAAGCATGTAGTGTGTGTGTGTGTGTGAGAAGAGAGGCTAGATCACTTTAACACTGTTAGAGAGAGAATTAACTGTGTGTGATTTTGTTTCTCCTGCACTTGTACTACGAATTGCTTTGATCACTAATATACATCAAGAATTATTAGTATGGATTGTGTTTGTGATTGAATCGTTTTGTTTGTACTTGTTATTCTGATCATTTGAGTGATATTATCGATCCAATTGAACCTATCACTTACATCATTGTACGAAACTTTAAAACACCATAATAAACCTAAAGAACTCGTCCGAGTCCTTTGAACGTCGTACGGCAACTTAAGACATCTTACGACTCTGTATGCCACATTAGCACATTGAAAAGCATGTTAGTACAATGTACGACACCTCACAACTCCTAACAACACCTTAAAATACAATACGTAAACTTCAAACTCCATACTAAACTAATGAATTTGTCCGAGTCCTTTGAACATCGTACGACAACTCAGGACTTGTTACGACTCTCTGTATGCGACTTTATCAACATGAAAAGCAAGTAAGAAAAATGTAGGACGCGTTACAACTCCTAATTAAACCTTACATCACTGTACGAAACTTTAAAACTTCATAATAAACCTAAAGAACTCGTCTGAGTCCTTTGAACGCCATACGGCAACTTAAGACATCTTACGACTCTGTATGCCACATTAGCACATTGAAAAGCATGTTAGTACAATGTACGACACCTCACAACTCCTAACAACACCTTAAAAATACCATACGTAAACTTCAAACTCCATACCAAAACTAATGAATTCGTACAAGTCCTTTGAACATCGTACGACAACTCAGGACTTGTTACGACTCTCTGTATGCGACTTTATCAACATGAAAAGCAAGTAAGAAAAATGTAGGACGCGTTACAACTCCTAATTACACCTTACATCATTGTACGAAACTTTAAAACTCCATAATAATCCTAAAGAACTCGTCTGAGTCCTTTGAACGTCGTACGGCAACTTAAGACATCTTACGACTCTGTATGCAATATTAGCACCTTGAAAAGCATGTTAGTATAACGTATGACACCCCATAACTCCTAACAATACCTTACAATACCGTACGTAAACTTAAAACACCATAATAAGCCTAATGAATTCGTCCGAGTCCTTTGAACGTCATACGACAACTCAGGACTTGTTACGACTCTCTGTATGAGATATTATCAACATGAAAAGCACGTTAGAAAAATGTAGGACGCGTTACAACTCCTAATTACACCTTAAGTCAATGTACGAAACTTGAAAACTCCATAATAAACCTAAAGAACTCGTCCGAGTCCTTTGCACGCCGTACGACAACTTAAGACATCTTACGACTCTGTATGCCACATTATCAAATTGAAAAGCATGTTAGTACCATTTACGACACCTCACAACTCCTAATTAACAACACCTTAAAATACCATACGTAAACTTAAAACTCCATACTAAACCTAATGAATTTTTCCGAGTCCTTTGAACATCGTACGAAAACTCAGGACTTGTTACGACTCTCTGTATGCGACATTATCAACATGAAAAGCATGTTAGAAAAATGTAGGACGTGTTACGACTCCTAATTACACCTAACATCACTGTACGAAACTTTAAAATTCCATAATAAACCTAAAGAGCTCGCCCGAGTCCTTTGAACGTCGTACGGCAACTTAAGACATCTTACGACTCTGTATGCCACATTAGCACATTGAAAAGCATGTTAGTACAATGTACGACACCTCACAACTCCCAACAACACCTTAAAATACAATACGTAAACTTCAAACTCCATACTAAACTAATGAATTTGTCCGAGTCCTTTGAACATCGTACGACAACTCAGGACTTGTTACGACTCTCTGTATGCGACTTTATGAACATGAAAAGCAAGTTAGAAAAATATAGGACGCGTTACAACTCCTAATTACACCTTACATCACTGTACGAAACTTTAAAACTCCATAATAAACCTAAAGAACTCGTCCGAGTCCTTTGAACGCCGTACGGCAACTTAAGACATCTTACGACTCTGTATGCCACATTAGCACATTGAAAAGCATGTTAGTACAATGTACGACACCTCACAACTCCTAACCACACCTTAAAATACAATACGTAAACTTCAAACTCCATACTAAACTAATGAATTTGTCCGAGTCCTTTGAACATCGTACGACAACTCAGGACTTGTTACGACTCTCTGTATGCGAAATTATCAACATGAAAAACACGTTAGAATAATGTAGGACGCGTTGCAACTCCTTATTACACCTTACATCACTGTACGAAACTTTAAAACTCCATAACAAACCTAATGAATTCATCCGAGTCCTTTGAACATCGTACGAAAACTTAAGACATCTTACGACCCTGTATTCCTAATTAGCACATTGAAATGCATGTTAGTATAATGTACGACACCTCACAGAACTCATAACAACACCTTAAAGTACCGTACGTAAACTAAAAACTCCATAATAAACCTAATGAATTCGTCCGAGTCCTTTGAACGTCGTACGGCAACTTAAGACAACTTACGACTCTGTATGCCAAATTAGCACATTGAAAAGCATGTTAGTACAATGTACGACACCTCACAACTCCTAACAACACCTTAAAATACAATACGTAAACTTCAAACTCCATACTAAACTAATGAATTTGTCCGAGTCCTTTGAACTTAGTACGACAACTCAGGACTTGTTACGACTCTCTGTATGCGACTTTATCAACATGAAAAGCAAGTAAGAAAAATGTAGGACGCGTTACAACTCCTAATTAAACCTTACATCACTGTACGAAACTTTAAAACTCCATAATAAACCTAAAGAACTCGTCTGAGTCCTTTGAACGTCATACGGCAACTTAAGACATCTTACGACTCTGTATGCCACTTTAGCACATTGAAAAGCATGTTAGTACAATGTACGACACCTCACAACTCCTAACAACACCTTAAAAATACCATACGTAAACTTCAAACTCCATACCAAAACTAATGAATTCGTACAAGTCCTTTGAACATCGTACGACAACTCAGGACTTGTTACGACTCTCTGTATGCGACTTTATCAACATGAAAAGCAAGTAAGAAAATTGTAGGACGCGTTACAACTCCTAATTACACCTTACATAATTGTACGAAACTTTAAAACTCCATAATAATCCTAAAGAACTCGTCTGAGTCCTTTGAACGTCGTACGGCAACTTAAGACATCTTACGACTCTGTATGCCATATTAGCACCTTGAAAAGCATGTTAGTATAACGTATGACACCCCATAACTCGTAACAATACCTTACAATACCGTACGTAAACTTAAAACACCATAATAAGCCTAATGAATTCGTCCGAGTCCTTTGAACGTCATACGACAACTCAGGACTTGTTACGACTCTCTGTATGCGACATTATCAACATAAAAAGCACGTTAGAAAAATGTAGGACGCGTTACAACTCCTAATTACACCTTAAGTCAATGTACGAAACTTTAAAACTCCATAATAAACCTAAAGAACTCGTCGGAGTCCTTTGCACTCCGTACGACAACTTAAGACATCTTACGACTCTGTATGCCACATTAGCACATTGAAAAGCATGTTAGTACAATTTACGACACCTCACAACTCCTAATTAACAACACCTTAAAATACCATACGTAAACTTAAAACTCCATACTAAACCTAATGAATTTTTCCGAGTCCTTTGAACATCGTACGAAAACTCAGGACTTGTTACGACTCTCTGTATGCGACATTATCAACATGAAAAGCACGTTAGAAAAATGTAGGACGTGTTACGACTCCTAATTACACCTTACATCACTGTACGAAACTTTAAAACTCCATAATAAACCTAAAGAGCTCGTCCGAGTCCTTTGAACGTCGTACGGCAACTTAAGACATCTTACGACTCTGTATGCCACATTAGCACATTGAAAAGCATGTTAGTACAATGTACGACACCTCACAACTCCTAACAACACCTTAAAATACAATACGTAAACTTCAAACTCCATACTAAACTAATGAATTTGTCCGAGTCCTTTGAACATCGTACGAAAACTCAGGACTTGTTACGACTCTCTGTATGCGACTTTATCAACATGAAAAGCAAGTAAGAAAAATGTGGGACGCGTTACAACTCATAATTGCACCTTACATCACTATACGAAACTTTAAAACTCCATAATAAACCTAAAGAACTCGTCTGAGTCCTTTGAACGCCATACGGCAACTTAAGACATCTTACGACTCTGTATGCCACATTAGCACATTGAAAAGCATGTTAGTACAATGTACGACACCTCACAACTCCTAACAACACCTTAAAATACAATACGTAAACTTCAAACTCCATACTAAACTAATGAATTTGTCCGAGTCCTTTGAACATCGTACGACAACTCAGGACTTGTTACGACTCTCTGTATGCGACTTTATCAACATGAAAAGCAAGTAAGAAAAATGTAGGACGCGTTACAACTCCTAATTACACCTTACATCACTGTACGAAACTTTAAAACTCCATAATAAACCTAAAGAACTCGTCCGAGTCCTTTGAACGCCGTACGGCAACTTAAGACATCTTACGACTCTGTATGCCACATTAGCACATTGAAAAGCATGTTAGTACAATGTACAACACCTCACAACTCCTAACAACACCATAAAATACAATACGTAAACTTCAAACTCCATACTAAAGTAATGAATTTGTCCGAGTCCTTTGAACATCGTACGAAAACTCAGGACTTGTTACGACTCTCTGTATGCGACTTTATCAACATGAAAAGCAAGTAAGAAAAATGTAGGACGCGTTACAACTCCTAATTACACCTTACATCACTATACGAAACTTTAAAACTCCATAATAAACCTAAAGAACTCGTCTGAGTTCTTTGAACGCCATACGGCAACTTAAGACATCTTACGACTCTGTATGCCACATTAGCACATTGAAAAGCATGTTAGTACAATGTACGACACCTCACAACTCCTAACAACACCTTAAAATACAATACGTAAACTTCAAACTCCATACTAAACTAATGAATTTGTCCGAGTCCTTTGAACGTCATACGGCAACTTAAGACAACTTACGACTCTGTATGCCACATTAGCACATTGAAAAGCATGTTAGTACAATGTACGACACCTCACAACTCCTAACAACACCTTAAAATACAATACGTAAACTTCAAACTCCATACTAAACTAATGAATTTGTCCGAGTCCTTTGAACATCGTACGACAACTCAGGACTTGTTACGACTCTCTGTATGCGACTTTATCAACATGAAAAGCAAGTAAGAAAAATGTAGGACGCGTTACAACTCCTAATTACACCTTACATAATTGTACGAAACTTTAAAACTCCATAATAATCCTAAAGAACTCGTCTGAGTCCTTTGAACGTCGTACGGCAACTTAAGACATCTTACGACTCTGTATGCCATATTAGCACCTTGAAAAGCATGTTAGTATAACGTATGACACCCCATAACTCGTAACAATACCTTACAATACCGTACGTAAACTTAAAACACCATAATAAGCCTAATGAATTCGTCCGAGTCCTTTGAACGTCATACGACAACTCAGGACTTGTTACGACTCTCTGTATGCGACATTATCAACATGAAAAGCACGTTAGAAAAATGTAGGACGCGTTACAACTCCTAATTACACCTTAAGTCAATGTACGAAACTTTAAAACTCCATAATAAACCTAAAGAACTCGTCGGAGTCCTTTGCACTCCGTACGACAACTTAAGACATCTTACGACTCTGTATGCCACATTAGCACATTGAAAAGCATGTTAGTACAATTTACGACACCTCACAACTCCTAATTAACAACACCTTAAAATACCATACGTAAACTTAAAACTCCATACTAAACCTAATGAATTTTTCCGAGTCCTTTGAACATCGTACGAAAACTCAGGACTTGTTACGAATCTCTGTATGCGACATTATCAACATGAAAAGCACGTTAGAAAAATGTAGGACGTGTTACGACTCCTAATTACACCTTACATCACTGTACGAAACTTTAAAACTCCATAATAAACCTAAAGAGCTCGTCCGAGTCCTTTGAACGTCGTACGGCAACTTAAGACATCTTACGACTCTGTATGCCACATTAGCACATTGAAAAGCATGTTAGTACAATGTACGACACCTCACAACTCCTAACAACACCTTAAAATACAATACGTAAACTTCAAACTCCATACTAAACTAATGAATTTGTCCGAGTCCTTTGAACATCGTACGAAAACTCAGGACTTGTTACGACTCTCTGTATGCGACTTTATCAACATGAAAAGCAAGTAAGAAAAATGTGGGACGCGTTACAACTCATAATTGCACCTTACATCACTATACGAAACTTTAAAACTCCATAATAAACCTAAAGAACTCGTCTGAGTCCTTTGAACGCCATACGGCAACTTAAGACATCTTACGACTCTGTATGCCACATTAGCACATTGAAAAGCATGTTAGTACAATGTACGACACCTCACAACTCCTAACAGCACCTTAAAATACAATACGTAAACTTCAAACTCCATACTAAACTAATGAATTTGTCCGAGTCCTTTGAACATCGTACGACAACTCAGGACTTGTTACGACTCTCTGTATGCGACTTTATCAACATGAAAAGCAAGTAAGAAAAATGTAGGACGCGTTACAACTCCTAATTACACCTTACATCACTGTACGAAACTTTAAAACTCCATAATAAACCTAAAGAACTCGTCCGAGTCCTTTGAACGCCGTACGGCAACTTAAGACATCTTACGACTCTGTATGCCACATTAGCACATTGAAAAGCATGTTAGTACAATGTACAACACCTCACAACTCCTAACAACACCATAAAATACAATACGTAAACTTCAAACTCCATACTAAAGTAATGAATTTGTCCGAGTCCTTTGAACATCGTACGAAAACTCAGGACTTGTTACGACTCTCTGTATGCGACTTTATCAACATGAAAAGCAAGTAAGAAAAATGTAGGACGCGTTACAACTCCTAATTACACCTTACATCACTATACGAAACTTTAAAACTCCATAATAAACCTAAAGAACTCGTCTGAGTTCTTTGAACGCCATACGGCAACTTAAGACATCTTACGACTCTGTATGCCACATTAGCACATTGAAAAGCATGTTAGTACAATGTACGACACCTCACAACTCCTAACAACACCTTAAAATACAATACGTAAACTTCAAACTCCATACTAAACTAATGAATTTGTCCGAGTCCTTTGAACGTCATACGACAACTTAAGACAACTTACGACTCTGTATGCCACATTAGCACATTGAAAAGCATGTTAGTACAATGTACGACACCTCACAACTCCTAACAACACCTTAAAATACAATACGTAAACCTCAAACTCCATACTAAACTAATGAATTTGTCCGAGTCCTTTGAACATCGTACGACAACTCAGGACTTGTTACGACTCTCTGTATGCGACTTTATCAACATGAAAAGCAAGTAAGAAAAATGTAGGACGCGTTACAACTCCTAATTAAACCTTACATCACTGTACGAAACTTTAAAACTCCATAATAAACCTAAAGAACTCGTCTGAGTCCTTTGAACGTCATACGGCAACTTAAGACATCTTACGACTCTGTATGCCACATTAGCACATTGAAAAGCATGTTAGTACAATGTACGACACCTCACAACTCCTAACAACACCTTAAAAATACCATACGTAAACTTTAAACTCCATACCAAAACTAATGAATTCGTACAAGTCCTTTGAACATCGTACGACAACTCAGGACTTGTTACGACTCTCTGTATGCAACTTTATCAACATGAAAAGCAAGTAAGAAAAATGTAGGACGCGTTACAACTCCTAATTACACCTTACATAATTGTACGAAACTTTAAAACTCCATAATAATCCTAAAGAACTCGTCTGAGTCCTTTGAACGTCGTACGACAACTTAAGACATCTGACGACTCTGTATGCCATATTAGCACCTTGAAAAGCATGTTAGTATAACGTATGACACCCCATAACTCGTAACAATACCTTACAATACCGTACGTAAACTTAAAACACCATAATAAGCCTAATGAATTTGTCCGAGTCCTTTGAACGTCATACGACAACTCAGGACTTGTTACGACTCTCTGTATGCGACATTATCAACATGAAAAGCACGTTAGAAAAATGTAGGACGCGTTATAACTCCTAATTACACCTTAAGTCAATGTACGAAACTTTAAAACTCCATAATAAACCTAAAGAACTCGTCCGAGTCCTTTGCACGCCGTACGACAACTTAAGACATCTTACGACTCTGTATGCCACATTAGCACATTGAAAAGCATGTTAGTACAATTTACGACACCTCACAACTCCTAATTAACAACACCTTAAAATACCATACGTAAACTTAAAACTCCATACTAAACCTAATGAATTTTTCCGAGTCCTTTGAACATCGTACGAAAACTCAGGACTTGTTACGACTCTCTGTATGCGACATTATCAACATGAAAACCTAACATCACTGTACGAAAACCTAATGAACAACGTGTTACGACTCCTAATTACACCTTACATCACTGTACGAAACTTTAAAACATCATAATAAACCTAAAGAGCTCGTCCGAGTCCTTTGAACGTCGTACGACAACTTAAGACATCTTACGACTCTGTATGCCACATTAGCACATTGAAAAGCATGTTAGTACAATGTACGACACCTCACAACTCCTAACAACACCTTAAAATACAATATGTAAACTTCAAACTCCATACTAAACTAATGAATTTGTCCGAGTCCTTTGAACATCGTACGACAACTCAGGACTTGTTACGACTCTCTGTATGCGACTTTATCAACATGAAAAGCAAGTAAGAACAATGTAGGACGCATTACAACTCCTAATTACACCTTACATCACTATACGAAACTTTAAAACTCCATAATAAACCTAAAGAACTCGTCTGAGTTCTTTGAACGCCATACGGCAACTTAATACATCTTACGACTCTGTATGCCACATTAGCACATTGAAAAGCATGTTAGTACAATGTACGACACCTCTCAACTCCTAACAACACCTTAAAATACAATACGTAAACTTCAAACTCCATACTAAACTAATGAATTTGTCCGAGTCCTTTGAACGTCATACGGCAACTTAAGACAACTTACGACTCTGTATGCCACATTAGCACATTGAAAAGCATGTTAGTACAATGTACGACACCTCACAACTCCTAACAACACCTTAAAATACAATACGTAAACTTCAAACTCCATACTAAACTAATGAATTTGTCCGAGTCCTTTGAACATCGTACGACAACTCAGGACTTGTTACGACTCTCTGTATGCGACTTTATCAACATGAAAAGCAAGTAAGAACAATGTAGGACGCGTTACAACTCCTAATTACACCTTACATCACTATACGAAACTTTAAAACTCCATAATAAACCTAAAGAACTCGTCTGAGTTCTTTGAACGCCATACGGCAACTTAATACATCTTACGACTCTGTATGCCACATTAGCACATTGAAAAGCATGTTAGTACAATGTACGACACCTCACAACTCCTAACAACACCTTAAAATACAATACGTAAACTTCAAACTCCATACTAAACTAATGAATTTGTCCGAGTCCTTTGAACGTCATACGGCAACTTAAGACAACTTACGACTCTGTATGCCACATTAGCACATTGAAAAGCATGTTAGTAAAATGTACGACACCTCACAACTCCAAACAACACCTTAAAATACAATACGTAAACTTCAAACTCCATACTAAACTAATGAATTTGTCCGAGTCCTTTGAACATCGTACGACAACTCAGGACTTGTTACGACTCTCTGTATGCGACTTTATCAACATGAAAAGCAAGTAAGAAAAATGTAGGACGCGTTACAACTACTAATTACACCTTACATCACTGTACGAAACTTTAAAACTCCATCATAAACCTAAAGAACTCGTCCGAGTCCTTTGAACGCCGTACGGCAACTTAAGACATCTTACGACTCTGTATGCCACATTAGCACATTGAAAAGCATGTTAGTACAATGTACGACACCTCACAACTCCTAACAACACCTTAAAATACAATACGTAAACTTCAAACTCCATACTAAAGTAATGAATTTGTCCGAGTCCTTTGAACATCGTACGAAAACTTAGGACTTGATACGACTCTCTGTATGCGACTTTATCAACATGAAAAGCAAGTAAGAAAAATGTGGGACGCGTTACAACTCATAATTGCACCTTACATGACTATACGAAACTTTAAAACTCCATAATAAACCTAAAGAACTCGTCTGAGTCCTTTGAACGCCATACGGCAACTTAAGACATCTTACGACTCTGTATGCCACATTAGCACATTGAAAAGCATGTTAGTACAATGTACGACACCTCACAACTCCTAACAACACCTTAAAATACAATACGTAAACTTCAAACTCCATACTAAACTAATGAATTTGTCCGAGTCCTTTGAACGTCATACGACAACTCAGGACTTGTTACGACTCTCTGTATGCGACATTATCAACATGAAAAGCACGTTAGAATAATGTAGGACGCGTTACAACTCCTAATTAAACCTTAAATCACTGTTCGAAACTTTAAAACTCCATAATAAACCTAAAGAACTCGTCCGAGTCCTTTGAACGTCGTAAGGCAACTCAGGACATGTTACGACTCTGTATTAGACATTAGCAACTTGAAAAGCAATTTAGAATAATGTAGGACACATTACAACTCCATACAAGACCTTACATCACCGTACGAAACATTAAATCTCTATAATAAACCTAATGAATTCGTTCGAGTCCTTTGAATATCGTACAACAACTTAAAACATAATACGACTCGGTATTCAATATTAGAACCTTGAAAAGCATGTTAGTACAATGTACGATGACTTACAACTCCTAGCAACAGATTATAATACAGTACGTAATCTTAAATATCCATAATAAACTTAATGAATTCGTCCGAGTCCGTTGAACATTGTACGGCAACTCAGGACTTGTTACGACTCTGTATTAGACATTAGCAACTTGAAAAGCAAGTTAGAATAATGTAGGACGCATTACAACTCCATACAAGACCTTACATCACCGTACGAAACATTAAATCTCTATAATAAACCTAATGAATTTGTTTGAGTCATTTGAACATCGTACGACAACTTAAAACATATTACGACTCTGTATGCCATATTAGAACCTCGAAAAGCATGTTAGTACAATGTACGACGCCTTACAACTTCTAACAACACATTGCAATACAGTACGTAATCTTAAATATCCATAATAAACTTAATGAATTCGTCCGAGTCCGTTGAACATTGTACGGCAACTCAGGACTTGTTACGACTCTATTTGAGACATTAGCAACTTAAAAAGCAACTTAGAATAATGTAGGACGCATTACAACTCCAATGAAGACCTTACATCACCGTACGAAAAATTAAATCTCCATACTAAACCTAATGAATTCGTTCGAGTCCTTTGAACATCGTACGACAACTTAAAACATCTTACGACTCTGTATGCCATATTAGAACCTCGAAAAGCATGTTAGTACAATATACGAGGCCTTACAACTCCTAACGACACATTACAATATAGTACGTAATCTTAAATCTCCATAATAAACCTAATGAATTCATCTGAGCCCATTGAACATCGTTTGGCAACTCAGGACTTGTTACGACTCTGTATTAGACATTAGCAACTTGAAATGCAATTTAGAATAATGTAGGATGCATTACAACTCCAAAGAAGACTTTACATCACCGTACGAAACATTAAACCTCCATAATAAAGCTAATGAATTCGTTCGAGTCCTTTGAACATCGTACGACAACTTAAAACATATTACGACTCTGTATGCCATATTAGAACCTTGTAAAGCATGTTAGTACAATGTACGACGCCTTACAACTTCTAACAACACATTGCAATACAGTACGTAATCTTAAATATCCATAATAAACTTAATGAATTCGTCCGAGTCCGTTGAACATTGTACGGCAACTCAGGACTTGTTACGACTCTGTATGAGACATTAGCAACTTGAAAAGCAATTTAGAATAATGTAGGATGCATTACAACTCCAAAGAAGACCTTACATCACCGTACGAAACATTAAACCTCCATAATAAAGCTAATGAATTCGTTCGAGTCCTTTGAACATCGTACGACAACTTAAAACATATTACGACTCTGTATGCCATATTAGAACCTTGTAAAGCATGTTAGTACAATGTACGACGCCTTACAACTTCTAACAACACATTGCAATACAGTACGTAATCTTAAATATCCATAATAAACTTAATGAATTCGTTCGAGTCCGTTGAACATTGTACGGCAACCCAGGACTTGTTACGACTCTGTATTAGACATTAGCAACTTGAAAAGCAATTTAGAATAATGTAGGACACATTACAACTCCATACAAGACCTTACATCGCCGTACGAAACATTAAATCTCTATAATAAACCTAATGAATTCGTTCGAGTCCTTTGAATATCGTACAACAACTTAAAACATAATACGACTCGGTATTCAATATTAGAACCTTGAAAAGCATGTTAGTACAATGTACGATGACTTACAACTCCTAGCAACAGATTATAATACAGTACGTAATCTTAAATATCCATAATAAACTTAATGAATTCGTCCGACTCCGTTGAACATTGTACGGCAACTCAGGACTTGTTACGACTCTGTATTAGAAATTAGCAACTTGAAAAGCAAGTTAGAATAATGTAGGACGCATTACAACTCCATACAAGACCTTACATCACCGTACGAAACATTAAATCTCTATAATAAACCTAATGAATTTGTTTGAGTCGTTTGAACATCGTACGACAACTTAAAACATATTACGACTCTGTATGCCATATTAGAACCTCGAAAAGCATGTTAGTACAATGTACGACGCCTTACAACTTCTAACAACACATTGCAATACAGTACGTAATCTTAAATATCCATAATAAACTTAATGAATTCGTCCGAGTCCGTTAAACATTGTACGGCAACTCAGGACTTGTTACGACTCTGTATTAGACATTAGCAACTTGAAATGCAATTTAGAATAATGTAGGACGCATTAGAACTCCATACAAGACCTTACATCACCGTACGAAACATTAAATCTCTATAATAAACCTAATGAATTCGTTCAAGTCCTTTGAATATCGTTCGACAACTTAAAACATAATACGACTCGGTATTCAATATTAGAACCTTGAAAAGCATGTTAGTTCAATGTAAGATGCCTTACAACTCCTAGCAACACATTATAATACAGTACGTAAACTTAAATCCCCAAAATAAACCTAATGAATACGTCCGAGTCCATTGAACATCGTACGCTAACTCAAGACTTGTTACGCCTCTATATGAGACATTATCAACTTGAAAAGCAACTTAGAATTATCTAGGACGCATTACAACTCCAATGAAGACCTTACATCACCATACGAAACACTAAATCTCCATAATAAACCTAATGAATTCGTTCGAGTCGTTTGAACATCGTACGACAACTTAAAACATATTACGACTCTGTATGCCATATTAGAACCTCGAAAAGCATGTTAGTACAATGTACGACGCCTTACAACTTCTAACAACACATTGCAATACAGTACGTAATCTTAAATATCCATAATAAACTTAATGAATTCGTCCGAGTCCGTTGAACATTGTACGGCAACTCAGGACTTGTTACGACTCTGTATTAGACATTAGCAACTTGAAAAGCAAGTTAGAATAATGTAGGACGCATTACAACTCCATACAAGACCTTACATCACCGTACGAAACATTAAATCTCTATAATAAACCTAATGAATTTGTTTGAGTCGTTTGAACATCGTACGACAACTTAAAACATATTACGACTCTGTATGCCATATTAGAACCTCGAAAAGCATGTTAGTACAATGTACGACGCCTTACAACTTCTAACAACACATTGCAATACAGTACGTAATCTTAAATATCCATAATAAACTTAATGAATTCGTCCGAGTCCGTTAAACATTGTACGGCAACTCAGGACTTGTTACGACTCTGTATGAGACATTAGCAACTTGAAAAGCAATTTAGAATAATGTAGGACACATTACAACTCCAAAGAAGACCTTACATCATCGTACGAAACATTAAATCTCCATAATAAACCTAATGAATTCGTTCGAGTCCATTGAACATCGTACGGCAACTCAGGACTTGTTACGACTCTATTTGAGACATTAGCAACTTAAAAGCCAACTTAGAATAATGTAGGACGCATTACAACTCCAACGAAGACCTTACATCACCGTACGAAAAATTAAATCTCCATAATAAACCTAATGAATTCGTTCGAGTCCTTTGAACATCGTACGACAACTTAAAACATCTTACGACTCTGTATGCCATATTAGAACCTCGAAAAGCATGTTAGTACAATATACGAGGCCTTACAACTCCTAACAACACATTACGATATAGTACGTAATCTTAAATCTCCATAATAAACCTAATGAATTCATCTGAGCCCATTGAACATCGTTTGGCAACTCAGGACTTGTTACGACTCTGTATTAGACATTAGCAACTTGAAATGCAATTTAGAATAATGTAGGATGCATTACAACTCCAAAGAAGACCTTACATCACCGTACGAAACATTAAACCTCCATAATAAAGCTAATGAATTCGTTCGAGTCCTTTGAACATCGTACGACAACTTAAAACATATTACGACTCTGTATGCCATATTAGAACCTTGTAAAGCATGTTAGTACAATGTACGACACCTTACAACTTCTAACAACACATTGCAATACAATACGTAATCTTAATTATCCATAATAAACTTAATGAATTCGTCCGAGTCCGTTGAACATTGTACGGCAACTCAGGACTTGTTACGGCTCTGTATTAGACATTAGCAACTTGAAAAGCAATTTAGAATAATGTAGGACACATTACAACTCCATACAAGACCTTACATCACCGTACGAAACATTAAAACTCTATAATAAACCTAATGAATTCGTTCGAGTCCTTTGAATATCGTACAACAACTTAAAACATAATACGACTCTGTATGCCATATTAGAACCTCGAAAAGCATGTTAGTACAATGTACGACGCCTTACAACTTCTAACAACACATTGCAATACAGTACGTAATCTTAAATATCCATAATAAACTTAATGAATTCGTCCGACTCCGTTGAACATTGTACGGCAACTCAGGACTTGTTACGACTCTGTATTAGACATTAGCAACTTGAAAAGCAAGTTAGAATAATGTAGGACGCATTACAACTCCATACAAGACCTTACATCACCGTACGAAACATTAAATCTCTATAATAAACCTAATGAATTTGTTTGAGTCGTTTGAACATCGTACGACAACTTAAAACATATTACGACTCTGTATGCCATATTAGAACCTCGAAAAGCATGTTAGTACAATGTACGACGCCTTACAACTTCTAACAACACATTGCAATACAGTACGTAATCTTAAATATCCATAATAAACTTAATGAATTCGTCCGAGTCCGTTAAACATTGTACGGCAACTCAGGACTTGTTACGACTCTGTATTAGACATTAGCAACTTGAAATGCAATTTAGAATAATGTAGGACGCATTAGAACCCCATACAAGACCTTACATCACCGTACGAAACATTAAATCTCTATAATAAACCTAATGAATTCATTCGAGTCCTTTGAATATCGTTCGACAACTTAAAACATAATACGACTCGGTATTCAATATTAGAACCTTGAAAAGCATGTTAGTTCAATGTAAGATGCCTTACAACTCCTAGCAACACATTATAATACAGTACGTAAACTTAAATTCCCATAATAAACCTAATGAATACGTCCGAGTCCATTGAACATCGTACGCTAACTCAAGACTTGTTACGCCTCTATATGAGACATTATCAACTTGAAAAGCAACTTAGAATATTCTAGGACGCATTACAACTCCAATGAAGACCTTACATCACCATACGAAACACTAAATCTCCATAATAAACCTAATGAATTCGTTCGAGTCGTTTGAACATCGTACGACAACTTAAAACATATTACGACTCTGTATGCCATATTAGAACCTCGAAAAGCATGTTAGTACAATGTACGACGCCTTACAACTTCTAACAACACATTGCAATACAGTACGTAATCTTAAATATCCATAATAAACTTAATGAATTCGTCCGAGTCCGTTAAACATTGTACGGCAACTCAGGACTTGTTACGACTCTGTATTAGACATTAGCAACTTGAAATGCAATTTAGAATAATGTAGGACGCATTAGAACCCCATACAAGACCTTACATCACCGTACGAAACATTAAATCTCTATAATAAACCTAATGAATTCATTCGAGTCCTTTGAATATCGTTCGACAACTTAAAACATAATACGACTCGGTATTCAATATTAGAACCTTGAAAAGCATGTTAGTTCAATGTAAGATGCCTTACAACTCCTAGCAACACATTATAATACAGTACGTAAACTTAAATTCCCATAATAAACCTAATGAATACGTCCGAGTCCATTGAACATCGTACGCTAACTCAAGACTTGTTACGCCTCTATATGAGACATTATCAACTTGAAAAGCAACTTAGAATTATCTAGGACGCATTACAACTCCAATGAAGACCTTACATCACCATACGAAACACTAAATCTCCATAATAAACCTAATGAATTCGTTCGAGTCGTTTGAACATCGTACGACAACTTAAAACATATTACGACTCTGTATGCCATATTAGAACCTCGAAAAGCATGTTAGTACAATGTACGACGCCTTACAACTTCTAACAACACATTGCAATACAGTACGTAATCTTAAATATCCATAATAAACTTAATGAATTCGTCCGAGTCCGTTGAACATTGTACGGCAACTCAGGACTTGTTACGACTCTGTATGAGACATTAGCAACTTGAAAAGCAATTTAGAATAATGTAGGACGCATTACAACTCCAAAGAAGACCTTACATCATCGTACGAAACATTAAATCTCCATAATAAACCTAATGAATTCGTTCGAGTCCATTGAACATCGTACGGCAACTCAGGACTTGTTACGACTCTATTTGAGACATTAGCAACTTAAAAGCCAACTTAGAATAATGTAGGACGCATTACAACTCCAATGAAGACCTTACATCACCGTACGAAAAATTAAATCTCCATAATAAACCTAATGAATTCGTTCGAGTCCTTTGAACATCGTACGACAACTTAAAACATCTTACGACTCTGTATGCCATATTAGAACCTCGAAAAGCATGTTAGTACAATATACGAGGCCTTACAACTCCTAACAACACATTACAATATAGTACGTAATCTTAAATCTCCATAATAAACCTAATGAATTCATCTGAGCCCATTGAACATCGTTTGGCAACTCAGGACTTGTTACGACTCTGTATTAGACATTAGCAACTTGAAATGCAATTTAGAATAATGTAGGATGCATTACAACTCCAAAGAAGACCTTACATCACCGTACGAAACATTAAACCTCCATAATAAAGCTGATGAATTCGTTCGAGTCCTTTGAACATCGTACGACAACTTAAAACATATTACGACTCTGTATGCCATATTAGAACCTTGTAAAGCATGTTAGTACAATGTACGACACCTTACAACTTCTAACAACACATTGCAATACAATACGTAATCTTAATTATCCATAATAAACTTAATGAATTCGTCCGAGTCCGTTGAACATTGTACGGCAACTCAGGACTTGTTACGGCTCTGTATTAGACATTAGCAACTTGAAAAGCAATTTAGAATAATGTAGGACACATTACAACTCCATACAAGACCTTACATCACCGTACGAAACATTAAAACTCTATAATAAACCTAATGAATTCGTTCGAGTCCTTTGAATATCGTACAACAACTTAAAACATAATACGACTCGGTATTCAATATTAGAACCTTGAAAAGCATGTTAGTACAATGTACGATGACTTACAACTCCTAGCAACAGATTATAATACAGTACGTAATCTTAAATATCCATAATAAACTTAATGAATTCGTCCGAGTCCGTTGAACATTGTACGGCAACTCAGGACTTGTTACGACTCTGTATTAGACATTAGCAACTTGAAAAGCAAGTTAGAATAATGTAGGACGCATTACAACTCCATACAAGACCTTACATCACCGTACGAAACATTAAATCTCTATAATAAACCTAATGAATTTGTTTGAGTCGTTTGAACATCGTACGACAACTTAAAACATATTACGACTCTGTATGCCATATTAGAACCTCGAAAAGCATGTTAGTACAATGTACGACGCCTTACAACTTCTAACAACACATTGCAATACAGTACGTAATCTTAAATATCCATAATAAACTTAATGAATTCGTCCGAGTCCGTTGAACATTGTACGGCAACTCAGGAGTTGTTACGACTCTGTATTAGACATTAGCAACTTGAAATGCAATTTAGAATAATGTAGGATGCATTACAACTCCATACAAGACCTTACATCACCTTACGAAACATTAAATCTCTATAATAAACCTAATGAATTCGTTCGAGTCCTTTGAATATCGTACAACAACTTAAAACATAATACGACTCGGTATTCAATATTAGAACCTTGAAAAGCATGTTAGTACAATGTACGATGACTTACAACTCCTAGCAACAGATTATAATACAGTACGTAATCTTAAATATCCATAATAAACTTAATGAATTCGTCCGAGTCCGTTGAACATTGTACGGCAACTCAGGACTTGTTACGACTCTGTATTAGACATTAGCAACTTGAAAAGCAAGTTAGAATAATGTAGGACGCATTATAACTCCATACAAGACCTTACATCACCGTACGAAACATTAAATCTCTATAATAAACCTAATGAATTTGTTTGAGTCGTTTGAACATCGTACGACAACTTAAAACATATTACGACTCTGTATGCCATATTAGAACCTCGAAAAGCATGTTAGTACAATGTACGATGACTTACAACTCCTAACAACACCTTAAAATACCATACATAAACTTCAAACTCCATACTAAACTAATGAATTTGTCCGAGTCCTTTGAACATCGTACGACAACTCAGGACTTGTTACGACTCTCTGTATGCGACTTTGTCAACATGAAAAGCAAGTAAGAAAAATGTAGGACGCGTTACAACTCCTAATTACACCTTAAAGTATTCCTAATTAGCACATTGAAATGCATGTTAGTATAATTTACGACACCTCACAGAACTCATAACAACACCTTAAAGTACCGTACGTAAACTAAAAACTTCATAATAAACCTAATGAATTCGTCCGAGTCCTTTGAACGTCGTACGGCAACTTAAGACAACTTACGACTCTGTATGCCAAATTAGCACATTGAAAAGCATGTTAGTACAATGTACGACACCTCACAACTCCTAACAACACCTTAAAATACAATACGTAAACTTCAAACTCCATACTAAAGTAATGAATTTGTCCGAGTCCTTTGAACATCGTACGAAAACTCAGGACTTGTTACGACTCTCTGTATGCGACTTTATCAACATGAAAAGCAAGTAAGAAAAATGTAGGACGCGTTACAACTCCTAATTAAACCTTACATCACTGTACGAAACTTTAAAACTCCATAATAAACCTAAAGAACTCGTCTGAGTCCTTTGAACGTCATACGGCAACTTAAGACATCTTACGACTCTGTATGCCACATTAGCACATTGAAAAGCATGTTAGTACAATGTACGACACCTCACAACTCCTAACAACACCTTAAAAATACCATACGTAAACTTCAAACTCCATACCAAAACTAATGAATTCGTACAAGTCCTTTGAACATCGTACGACAACTCAGGACTTGTTACGACTCTCTGTATGCGACTTTATCAACATGAAAAGCAAGTAAGAAAAATGTAGGACGCGTTACAACTCCTAATTACACCTTACATAATTGTACGAAACTTTAAAACTCCATAATAATCCTAAAGAACTCGTCTGAGTCCTTTGAACGTCGTACGGCAACTTAAGACATCTTACGACTCTGTATGCCATATTAGCACCTTGAAAAGCATGTTAGTATAACGTATGACACCCCATAACTCGTAACAATACCTTACAATACCGTACGTAAACTTAAAACACCATAATAAGCCTAATGAATTCGTCCGAGTCCTTTGAACGTCATACGACAACTCAGGAAATGTTACGACTCTCTGTATGCGACATTATCAACATGAAAAGCACGTTAGAAAAATGTAGGACGCGTTACAACTCCTAATTACACCTTAAGTCAATGTACGAAACTTTAAAACTCCATAATAAACCTAAAGAACTCGTCCGAGTCCTTTGCAAGCCGTACGACAACTTAAGACATCTTACGACTCTGTATGCCACATTAGCACATTGAAAAGCATGTTAGTACAATTTACGACACCTCACAACTCCTAATTAACAACACCTTAAAATACCATACGTAAACTTAAAACTCCATACTAAACCTAATGAATTTTTCCGAGTCCTTTGAACATCGTACGAAAACTCAGGACTTGTTACGACTCTCTGTATGCGACATTATCAACATGAAAAGCACGTTAGAAAAATGTAGGACGTGTTACGACTCCTAATTACACCTTACATCACTGTACGAAACTTTAAAACTCCATAATAAACCTAAAGAGCTCGTCCGACTCCTTTGAACGTCGTACGGCAACTTAAGACATCTTACGACTCTGTATGCCACATTAGCACATTGAAAGTATGTTAGTACAATGTACGACACCTCACAACTCCTAACAACACCTTAAAATACAATACGTAAACTTCAAACTCCATACTAAACTAATGAATTTGTCCGAGTCCTTTGAACATCGTACGAAAACTCAGGACTTGTTACGACTCTCTGTATGCGACTTTATCAACATGAAAAGCAAGTAAGAAAAATGTAGGACGCGTTACAACTCCTAATTAAACCTTACTTCACTGTACGAAACTTTAAAACTCCATAATAAACCTAAAGAACTCGTCTGAGTCCTTTGAACGTCATACGGCAACTTAAGACATCTTACGACTCTGTATGCCACATTAGCACATTGAAAAGCATGTTAGTACAATGTACGACACCTCACAACTCCTAACAACACCTTAAAATACCATACGTAAACTTAAAACTCCATACTAAACCTAATGAATTTTTCCGAGTCCTTTGAACATCGTACGAAAACTCAGGACTTGTTACGACTCTCTGTATGCGACATTATCAACATGAAAAGCACGTTAGAAAAATTTAGGACGTGTTACGACTCCTAATTACACCTTACATCACTGTACGAAACTTTAAAACTCCATAATAAACCTAAAGAACTCGTCCGAGTCCTTTGAACGTCGTACGGCAACTTAAGACATCTTACGACTCTGTATGCCACATTAGCACATTGAAAAGCATGTTAGTACAATGTACGACACCTCACAACTCCTAACAACACCTTAAAATACAATACGTAAACTTCAAACTCCATACTAAACTAATGAATTTGTCCGAGTCCTTTGAACATCGTACGACAACTCAGGACTTGTTACGACTCTCTGTATGCGACTTTATCAACATGAAAAGCAAGTAAGAAAAATGTAGGACGCGTTACAACTCCTAATTACACCTTACATCACTGTACGAAACTTTAAAACTCCATAATAAACCTAAAGAACTCGTCCGAGTCCTTTGAACGCCGTACGGCAACTTAAGACATCTTACGACTCTGTATGCCACATTAGCACATTGAAAAGCATGTTAGTACAATGTACGACATCTCACAACTCCTAACAACACCTTAAAATACAATACGTAAACTTCAAACTCCATACTAAAGTAATGAATTTGTCCGAGTCCTTTGAACATCGTACGAAAACTCAGGACTTGTTACGACTCTCTGTATGCGACTTTATCAACATGAAAAGCAAGTAAGAAAAATGTAGGACGCGTTACAACTCCTAATTACACCTTACATCACTATACGAAACTTTAAAACTCCATAATAAACCTAAAGAACTCGTCTGAGTTCTTTGAACGCCATACGGCAACTTAAGACATCTTACGACTCTGTATGCCACATTAGCACATTGAAAAGCATGTTAGTACAATGTACGACACCTCACAACTCCTAACAACACCTTAAAATACAATACGTAAACTTCAAACTCCATACTAAACTAATGAATTTGTCCGAGTCCTTTGAACGTCATACGGCAACTTAAGACAACTTACGACTCTGTATGCCACATTAGCACATTGAAAAGCATGTTAGTACAATGTACGACACCTCACAACTCCTAACAACACCTTAAAATACCATACGTAAACTTAAAACTCCATACTAAACCTAATGAATTTTTCCGAGTCCTTTGAACATCGTACGAAAACTCAGGACTTGTTACGACTCTCTGTATGCGACATTATCAACATGAAAAGCACGTTAGAAAAATTTAGGACGTGTTACGACTCCTAATTACACCTTACATCACTGTACGAAACTTTAAAACTCCATAATAAACCTGAAGAGCTCGTCCGAGTCCTTTGAACGTCGTACGGCAACTTAAGACATCTTACGACTCTGTATGCCACATTAGCACATTGAAAAGCATGTTAGTACAATGTACGACACCTCACAACTCCTAACAACACCTTAAAATACAATACGTAAACTTCAAACTCCATACTAAACTAATGAATTTGTCCGAGTCCTTTGAACATCGTACGACAACTCAGGACTTGTTACGACTCTCTGTATGCGACTTTATCAACATGAAAAGCAAGTAAGAAAAATGTAGGACGCGTTACAACTCCTAATTACACCTTACATCACTGTACGAAACTTTAAAACTCCATAATAAACCTAAAGAACTCGTCCGAGTCCTTTGAACGCCGTACGGCAACTTAAGACATCTTACGACTCTGTATGCCACATTAGCACATTGAAAAGCATGTTAGTACAATGTACGACACCTCACAACTCCTAACAACACCTTAAAATACAATACGTAAACTTCAAACTCCATACTAAAGTAATGAATTTGTCCGAGTCCTTTGAACATCGTACGAAAACTCAGGACTTGTTACGACTCTCTGTATGCGACTTTATCAACATGAAAAGCAAGTAAGAAAAATGTAGGACGCGTTACAACTCCTAATTACACCTTACATCACTATACGAAACTTTAAAACTCCATAATAAACCTAAAGAACTCGTCTGAGTTCTTTGAACGCCATACGGCAACTTAAGACATCTTACGACTCTGTATGCCACATTAGCACATTGAAAAGCATGTTAGTACAATGTACGACACCTCACAACTCCTAACAACACCTTAAAATACAATACGTAAACTTCAAACTCCATACTAAACTAATGAATTTGTCCGAGTCCTTTGAACGTCATACGGCAACTTAAGACAACTTACGACTCTGTATGCCACATTAGCACATTGAAAAGCATGTTAGTACAATGTACGACACCTCACAACTCCTAACAACACCTTAAAATACCATACGTAAACTTAAAACTCCATACTAAACCTAATGAATTTTTCCGAGTCCTTTGAACATCGTACGAAAACTCAGGACTTGTTACGACTCTCTGTATGCGACATTATCAACATGAAAAGCACGTTAGAAAAATTTAGGACGTGTTACGACTCCTAATTACACCTTACATCACTGTACGAAACTTTAAAACTCCATAATAAACCTGAAGAGCTCGTCCGAGTCCTTTGAACGTCGTACGGCAACTTAAGACATCTTACGACTCTGTATGCCACATTAGCACATTGAAAAGCATGTTAGTACAATGTACGACACCTCACAACTCCTAACAACACCTTAAAATACAATACGTAAACTTCAAACTCCATACTAAACTAATGAATTTGTCCGAGTCCTTTGAACATCGTACGACAACTCAGGACTTGTTACGACTCTCTGTATGCGACTTTATCAACATGAAAAGCAAGTAAGAAAAATGTAGGACGCGTTACAACTCCTAATTACACCTTACATCACTGTACGAAACTTTAAAACTCCATAATAAACCTAAAGAACTCGTCCGAGTCCTTTGAACGCCGTACGGCAACTTAAGACATCTTACGACTCTGTATGCCACATTAGCACATTGAAAAGCATGTTAGTACAATGTACGACACCTCACAACTCCTAACAACACCTTAAAATACAATACGTAAACTTCAAACTCCATACTAAAGTAATGAATTTGTCCGAGTCCTTTGAACATCGTACGAAAACTCAGGACTTGTTACGACTCTCTGTATGCGACTTTATCAACATGAAAAGCAAGTAAGAAAAATGTAGGATGCGTTACAACTCCTAATTACACCTTACATCACTATACGAAACTTTAAAACTCCATAATAAACCTAAAGAACTCGTCTGAGTTCTTTGAACGCCATACGGCAACTTAAGACATCTTACGACTCTGTATGCCACATTAGCACATTGAAAAGCATGTTAGTACAATGTACGACACCTCACAACTCCTAACAACACCTTAAAATACAATACGTAAACTTCAAACTCCATACTAAACTAATGAATTTGTCCGAGTCCTTTGAACGTCATACGGCAACTTAAGACAACTTACGACTCTGTATGCCACATTAGCACATTGAAAAGCATGTTAGTACAATGTACGACACCTCACAACTCCTAACAACACCTTAAAATACAATACGTAAACTTCAAACTCCATACTAAACTAATGAATTTGTCCGAGTCCTTTGAACATCGTACGACAACTCAGGACTTGTTACGACTCTCTGTATGCGACTTTATCAACATGAAAAGCAAGTAAGAAAAATGTAGGACGCGTTACAACTACTAATTACACCTTACATCACTGTACGAAACTTTAAAACTCCATAATAAACCTAAAGAACTCGTCCGAGTCCTTTGAACGCCGTACGGCAACTTAAGACATCTTACGACTCTGTATGCCACATTAGCACATTGAAAAGCATGTTAGTACAATGTACGACACCTCACAACTCCTAACAACACCTTAAAATACAATACGTAAACTTCAAACTCCATACTAAAGTAATGAATTTGTCCGAGTCCTTTGAACATCGTACGAAAACTTAGGACTTGTTACGACTCTCTGTATGCGACTTTATCAACATGAAAAGCAAGTAAGAAAAATGTGGGACGCGTTACAACTCATAATTGCACCTTACATCACTATACGAAACTTTAAAACTCCATAATAAACCTAAAGAACTCGTCTGAGTCCTTTGAACGCCATACGGCAACTTAAGACATCTTACGACTCTATATGCCACATTAGCACATTGAAAAGCATGTTAGTACAATGTACGACACCTCACAACTCCCAACAACACCTTAAAATACAATACGTAAACTTCAAACTCCATACTAAACTAATGAATTTGTCCGAGTCCTTTGAACGTCATACGACAACTCAGGACTTGTTACGACTCTCTGTATGCGACATTATCAACATGAAAAGCACGTTAGAATAATGTAGGACGCGTTACAACTCCTAATTAAACCTTAAATCACTGTTCGAAACTTTAAAACTCCATAATAAACCTAAAGAACTCGTCCGAATCCTTTGAACGCCGTAAGGCAACTCAGGACATGTTACGACTCTGTATTAGACATTAGCAACTTGAAAAGCAATTTAGAATAATGTAGGACACATTACAACTCCATACAAGACCTTACATCACCGTACGAAACATTAAATCTCTATAATAAACCTAATGAATTCGTTCGAGTCCTTTGAATATCGTACAACAACTTAAAACATAATACGACTCGGTATTCAATATTAGAACCTTGAAAAGCATGTTAGTACAATGTACGATGACTTACAACTCCTAGCAACAGATTATAATACAGTACGTAATCTTAAATATCCATAATAAACTTATTGAATTCGTCCGAGTCCGTTGAACATTGTACGGCAACTCAGGACTTGTTACGACTCTGTATTAGACATTAGCAACTTGAAAAGCAAGTTAGAATAATGTAGGACGCATTACAACTCCATACAAGACCTTACATCACCGTACGAAACATTAAATCTCTATAATAAACCTAATGAATTTGTTTGAGTCATTTGAACATCGTACGACAACTTAAAACATATTACGACTCTGTATGCCATATTAGAACCTCGAAAAGCATGTTAGTACAATGTACGACGCCTTACAACTTCTAACAACACATTGCAATACAGTACGTAATCTTAAATATCCATAATAAACTTAATGAATTCGTCCGAGTCCGTTGAACATTGTACGGCAACTCAGGACTTGTTACGACTCTATTTGAGACATTAGCAACTTAAAAAGCAACTTAGAATAATGTAGGACGCATTACAACTCCAATGAAGACCTTACATCACCGTACGAAAAATTAAATCTCCATAATAAACCTAATGAATTCGTTCGAGTCCTTTGAACATCGTACGACAACTTAAAACATCTTACGACTCTGTATGCCATATTAGAACCTCGAAAAGCATGTTAGTACAATATACGAGGCCTTACAACTCATAACAACACATTACAATATAGTACGTAATCTTAAATCTCCATAATAAACCTAATGAATTCATCTGAGCCCATTGAACATCGTTTGGCAACTCAGGACTTGTTACGACTCTGTATTAGACATTAGCAACTTGAAATGCAATTTAGAATAATGTAGGATGCATTACAACTCCAAAGAAGACCTTACATCACCGTACGAAACATTAAACCTCCATAATAAAGCTAATGAATTCGTTCGAGTCCTTTGAACATCGTACGACAACTTAAAACATATTACGACTCTGTATGCCATATTAGAACCTTGTAAAGCATGTTAGTACAATGTACGACGCCTTACAACTTCTAACAACACATTGCAATACAGTACGTAATCTTAAATATCCATAATAAACTTAATGAATTCGTCCGAGTCCGTTGAACATTGTACGGCAACTCCGGACTTGTTACGACTCTGTATGAGACATTAGCAACTTGAAAAGCAATTTAGAATAATGTAGGATGCATTACAACTCCAAAGAAGACCTTACATCACCGTACGAAACATTAAACCTCCATAATAAAGCTAATGAATTCGTTCGAGTCCTTTGAACATCGTACGACAACTTAAAACATATTACGACTCTGTATGCCATATTAGAACCTTGTAAAGCATGTTAGTACAATGTACGACGCCTTACAACTTCTAACAACACATTGCAATACAGTACGTAATCTTAAATATCCATAATAAACTTAATGAATTCGTTCGAGTCCGTTGAACATTGTACGGCAACTCAGGACTTGTTACGACTCTGTATTAGACATTAGCAACTTGAAAAGCAATTTAGAATAATGTAGGACACATTACAACTCCATACAAGACCTTACATCACCGTACGAAACATTAAATCTCTATAATAAACCTAATGAATTCGTTCGAGTCCTTTGAATATCGTACAACAACTTAAAACATAATACGACTCGGTATTCAATATTAGAACCTTGAAAAGCATGTTAGTACAATGTACGATGACTTACAACTCCTAGCAACAGATTATAATACAGTACGTAATCTTAAATATCCATAATAAACTTAATGAATTCGTCCAAGTCCGTTAACATTGTACGGCAACTCAGGACTTGTTACGACTCTGTATTAGAAATTAGCAACTTGAAAAGCAAGTTAGAATAATGTAGGACGCATTACAATTCCATACAAGACCTTACATCACCGTACGAAACATTAAATCTCTATAATAAACCTAATGAATTTGTTTGAGTCGTTTGAACATCGTACGACAACTTAAAACATATTACGACTCTGTATGCCATATTAGAACCTCGAAAAGCATGTTAGTATAATGTACGACGCCTTACAACTTCTAACAACACATTGCAATACAGTACGTAATCTTAAATATCCATAATAAACTTAATGAATTCGTCCGAGTCCGTTGAACATTGTACGGCAACTCAGGACTTGTTACGACTCTGTATTAGACATTAGCAACTTGAAATGCAATTTAGAATAATGTAGGACGCATTAGAACTCCATACAAGACCTTACATCACCGTACGAAACATTAAATCTTTATAATAAACCTAATGAATTCGTTCGAGTCCTTTGAATATCGTTCGACAACTTAAAACATAATACGACTCGGTATTCAATATTAGAACCTTGAAAAGCATGTTAGTTCAATGTAAGATGCCTTACAACTCCTAGCAACACATTATAATACAGTACGTAAACTTAAATCCCCATAATAAACCTAATGAATACGTCCGAGTCCATTGAACATCGTACGCTAACTCAAGACTTGTTACGCCTCTATATGAGACATTATCAACTTGAAAAGCAACTTAGAATTATCTAGGACGCATTACAACTCCAATGAAGACCTTACATCACCATACGAAACACTAAATCTCCATAATAAACCTAATGAATTCGTTCGAGTCGTTTGAACATCGTACGACAACTTAAAACATATTACGACTCTGTATGCCATATTAGAACCTCGAAAAGCATGTTAGTACAATGTACGACGCCTTACAACTTCTAACAACACATTGCAATACAGTACGTAATCTTAAATATCCATAATAAACTTAATGAATTCGTCCGAGTCCGTTGAACATTGTACGGCAACTCAGGACTTGTTACGACTCTATTTGAGACATTAGCAACTTAAAAAGCAACTTAGAATAATGTAGGACGCATTACAACTCCAATGAAGACCTTACATCACCGTACGAAAAATTAAATCTCCATAATAAACCTAATGAATTTGTTCGAGTCCTTTGAACATCGTACGACAACTTAAAACATCTTACGACTCTGTATGCCATATTAGAACCTCGAAAAGCATGTTAGTACAATATACGAGGCCTTACAACTCCTAACAACACATTACAATATAGTACGTAATCTTAAATCTCCATAATAAACCTAATGAATTCATCTGAGCCCATTGAACATCGTTTGGCAACTCAGGACTTGTTACGACTCTGTATTAGACATTAGCAACTTGAAATGCAATTTAGAATAATGTAGGATGCATTACAACTCCAAAGAAGACCTTACATCACCGTACGAAACATTAAACCTCCATAATAAAGCTAATGAATTCGTTCGAGTCCTTTGAACATCGTACGACAACTTAAAACATATTACGACTCTGTATGCCATATTAGAACCTTGTAAAGCATGTTAGTACAATGTACGACGCCTTACAACTTCTAACAACACATTGCAATACAGTACGTAATCTTAAATATCCATAATAAACTTAATGAATTCGTCCGAGTCCGTTGAACATTGTACGGCAACTCAGGACTTGTTACGACTCTGTATGAGACATTAGCAACTTGAAAAGCAATTTAGAATAATGTAGGATGCATTACAACTCCAAAGAAGACCTTACATCACCGTACGAAACATTAAACCTCCATAATAAAGCTAATGAATTCGTTCGAGTCCTTTGAACATCGTACGACAACTTAAAACATATTACGACTCTGTATGCCATATTAGAACCTTGTAAAGCATGTTAGTACAATGTACGACGCCTTACAACTTCTAACAACACATTGCAATACAGTACGTAATCTTAAATATCCATAATAAACTTAATGAATTCGTTCGAGTCCGTTGAACATTGTACGGCAACTCAGGACTTGTTACGACTCTGTATTAGACATTAGCAACTTGAAAAGCAATTTAGAATAATGTAGGACACATTACAACTCCATACAAGACCTTACATCACCGTACGAAACATTAAATCTCTATAATAAACCTAATGAATTCGTTCGAGTCCTTTGAATATCGTACAACAACTTAAAACATAATACGACTCGGTATTCAATATTAGAACCTTGAAAAGCATGTTAGTACAATGTACGATGACTTACAACTCCTAGCAACAGATTATAATACAGTACGTAATCTTAAATATCCATAATAAACTTAATGAATTCGTCCAAGTCCGTTGAACATTGTACGGCAACTCAGGACTTGTTACGACTCTGTATTAGAAATTAGCAACTTGAAAAGCAAGTTAGAATAATGTAGGACGCATTACAATTCCATACAAGACCTTACATCACCGTACGAAACATTAAATCTCTATAATAAACCTAATGAATTTGTTTGAGTCGTTTGAACATCGTACGACAACTTAAAACATATTACGACTCTGTATGCCATATTAGAACCTCGAAAAGCATGTTAGTATAATGTACGACGCCTTACAACTTCTAACAACACATTGCAATACAGTACGTAATCTTAAATATCCATAATAAACTTAATGAATTCGTCCGAGTCCGTTGAACATTGTACGGCAACTCAGGACTTGTTACGACTCTGTATTAGACATTAGCAACTTGAAATGCAATTTAGAATAATGTAGGACGCATTAGAACTCCATACAAGACCTTACATCACCGTACGAAACATTAAATCTCTATAATAAACCTAATGAATTCGTTCGAGTCCTTTGAATATCGTTCGACAACTTAAAACATAATACGACTCGGTATTCAATATTAGAACCTTGAAAAGCATGTTAGTTCAATGTAAGATGCCTTACAACTCCTAGCAACACATTATAATACAGTACGTAAACTTAAATCCCCATAATAAACCTAATGAATACGTCCGAGTCCATTGAACATCGTACGCTAACTCAAGACTTGTTACGCCTCTATATGAGACATTATCAACTTGAAAAGCAACTTAGAATTATCTAGGACGCATTACAACTCCAATGAAGACCTTACATCACCATACGAAACACTAAATCTCCATAATAAACCTAATGAATTCGTTCGAGTCGTTTGAACATCGTACGACAACTTAAAACATATTACGACTCTGTATGCCATATTAGAACCTCGAAAAGCATGTTAGTACAATGTACGACGCCTTACAACTTCTAACAACACATTGCAATACAGTACGTAATCTTAAATATCCATAATAAACTTAATGAATTCGTCCGAGTCCGTTGAACATTGTACGGCAACTCAGGACTTGTTACGACTCTGTATTAGACATTAGCAACTTGAAAAGCAAGTTAGAATAATGTAGGACGCATTACAACTCCATACAAGACCTTACATCACCGTAGAAACATTAAATCTCTATAATAAACCTTATGAATTTGTTTGAGTCGTTTGAACATCGTACGACAACTTAAAACATATTACGACTCTGTATGCCATATTAGAACCTCGAAAAGCATGTTAGTACAATGTACGACGCCTTACAACTTCTAACAACACATTGCAATACAGTACGTAATCTTAATTATCCATAATAAACTTAATGAATTCGTCCGAGTCCGTTGAACATTGTACGGCAACTCAGGACTTGTTACGACTCTGTATTAGACATTAGCAACTTGAAATGCAATTTAGAATAATGTAGGACGCATTAGAACCCCATACAAGACCTTACATCACCGTACGAAACATTAAATCTCTATAATAAACCTAATGAATTCGTTCGAGTCCATTGAATATCGTTCGACAACTTAAAACATAATACGACTCGGTATTCAATATTAGAACCTTGAAAAGCATGTTAGTTCAATGTAAGATGCCTTACAACTCCTAGCAACACATTATAATACAGTACGTAAACTTAAATTCCCATAATAAACCTAATGAATACGTCCGAGTCCATTGAACATCGTACGCTAACTCAAGACTTGTTACGCCTCTATATGAGACATTATCAACTTGAAAAGCAACTTAGAATTATCTAGGACGCATTACAACTCCAATGAAGACCTTACATCACCATACGAAACACTAAATCTCCATAATAAACCTAATGAATTCGTTCGAGTCGTTTGAACATCGTACGACAACTTAAAACATATTACGACTCTGTATGCCATATTAGAACCTCGAAAAGCATGTTAGTACAATGTACGACGCCTTACAACTTCTAACAACACATTGCAATACAGTACGTAATCTTAAATATCCATAATAAACTTAATGAATTCGTCCGAGTCCGTTGAACATTGTACGGCAACTCAGGACTTGTTACGACTCTGTATTAGACATTAGCAACTTGAAAAGCAAGTTAGAATAATGTAGGACGCATTACAACTCCATACAAGACCTTACATCACCGTAGAAACATTAAATCTCTATAATAAACCTTATGAATTTGTTTGAGTCGTTTGAACATCGTACGACAACTTAAAACATATTACGACTCTGTATGCCATATTAGAACCTCGAAAAGCATGTTAGTACAATGTACGACGCCTTACAACTTCTAACAACACATTGCAATACAGTACGTAATCTTAATTATCCATAATAAACTTAATGAATTCGTCCGAGTCCGTTGAACATTGTACGGCAACTCAGGACTTGTTACGACTCTGTATTAGACATTAGCAACTTGAAATGCAATTTAGAATAATGTAGGACGCATTAGAACCCCATACAAGACCTTACATCACCGTACGAAACATTAAATCTCTATAATAAACCTAATGAATTCGTTCGAGTCCTTTGAATATCGTTCGACAACTTAAAACATAATACGACTCGGTATTCAATATTAGAACCTTGAAAAGCATGTTAGTTCAATGTAAGATGCCTTACAACTCCTAGCAACACATTATAATACAGTACGTAAACTTAAATTCCCATAATAAACCTAATGAATACGTCCGAGTCCATTGAACATCGTACGCTAACTCAAGACTTGTTACACCTCTATATGAGACATTATCAACTTGAAAAGCAACTTAGAATTATCTAGGACGCATTACAACTCCAATGAAGACCTTACATCACCATACGAAACACTAAATCTCCATAATAAACCTAATGAATTCGTTCGAGTCGTTTGAACATCGTACGACAACTTAAAACATATTACGACTCTATATGCCATATTAGAACCTCGAAAAGCATGTTAGTACAATGTACGACGCCTTACAACTTCTAACAACACATTGCAATACAGTACGTAATCTTAAATATCCATAATAAACTTAATGAATTCGTCCGAGTCCGTTGAACATTGTACGGCAACTCAGGACTTGTTACGACTCTGTATGAGACATTAGCAACTTGAAAAGCAATTTAGAATAATGTAGGACGCATTACAACTCCAAAGAAGACCTTACATCATCGTACGAAACATTAAATCTCCATAATAAACCTAATGAATTCGTTCGAGTCCATTGAACATCGTACGGCAACTCAGGACTTGTTACGACTCTATTTGAGACATTAGCAACTTAAAAAGCAACTTAGAATAATGTAGGACGCATTACAACTCCAATGAAGACCTTACATCACCGTACGAAAAATTAAATCTCCATAATAAACCTAATGAATTCGTTCGAGTCCTTTGAACATCGTACGGCAACTTAAAACATCTTACGACTATGTATGCCATATTAGAACCTCGAAAAGCATGTTAGTACAATATACGAGGCCTTACAACTCCTAACAACACATTACAATATAGTACGTAATCTTAAATCTCCAAAATAAACCTAATGAATTCATCTGAGCCCATTGAACATCGTTTGGCAACTCAGGACTTGTTACGACTCTGTATTAGACATTAGCAACTTGAAATGCAATTTAGAATAATGTAGGATGCATTACAACTCCAAAGAAGACCTTACATCACCGTACGAAACACTAAACCTCCATAATAAAGCTAATGAATTCGTTCGAGTCCTTTGAACATCGTACGACAACTTAAAACATATTACGACTCTGTATGCCATATTAGAACCTTGTAAAGCATGTTAGTACAATGTACGACACCTTACAACTTCTAACAACACATTGCAATACAATACGTAATCTTAATTATCCATAATAAACTTAATGAATTCGTCCGAGTCCGTTGAACATTGTACGGCAACTCAGGACTTGTTACGACTCTGTATTAGACATTAGCAACTTGAAATGCAATTTAGAATAATGTAGGACGCATTACAACTCCATACAAGACCTTACATCATCGTACGAAACATTAAATCTCTATAATAAACCTAATGAATTCGTTCGAGTCCTTTGAATATCGTACAACAACTTAAAACATAATACGACTCGGTATTCAATATTAGAACCTTGAAAAGCATGTTAGTACAATGTACGATGACTTACAACTCCTAGCAACAGATTATAATACAGTACGTAATCTTAAATATCCATAATAAACTTAATGAATTCGTCCGAGTCCGTTGAACATTGTACGGCAACTCAGGACTTGTTACGACTCTGTATTAGACATTAGCAACTTGAAATGCAATTTAGAATAATGTAGGACGCATTACAACTCCATACAAGACCTTACATCACCTTACGAAACATTAAATCTCTATAATAAACCTAATGAATTCGTTCGAGTCCTTTGAATATCGTACAACAACTTAAAACATAATACGACTCGGTATTCAATATTAGAACCTTGAAAAGCATGTTAGTACAATGTACGATGACTTACAACTCCTAGCAACAGATTATAATACAGTACGTAATCTTAAATATCCATAATAAACTTAATGAATTCGTCCGAGTCCGTTGAACATTGTACGGCAACTCAGGACTTGTTACGACTCTGTATTAGACATTAGCAACTTGAAAAGCAAGTTAGAATAATGTAGGACGCATTACAACTCCATACAAGACCTTACATCACCGTACGAAACATTAAATCTCTATAATAAACCTAATGAATTTGTTTGAGTCGTTTGAACATCGTACGACAACTTAAAACATATTACGACTCTGTATGCCATATTAGAACCTCGAAAAGCATGTTAGTACAATGTACGATGACTTACAACTCCTAACAACACCTTAAAATACCATACCTAAACTTTAAACTCCATACTAAACTAATGAATTTGTCCGAGTCCTTTGAACATCGTACGACAACTCAGGACTTGTTACGACTCTCTGTATGCGACTTTATCAACATGAAAAGCAAGTAAGAAAAATGTAGGACGCGTTACAACTCCTAATTACACCTTACATTACTGTACGAAACTTTAAAACTCCATAATAAACCTAAAGAACTCGTCCGAGTCCTTTGAACGCCGTACGGCAACTTAAGACATCTTACGACTTTGTATGCCACATTAGCACATTGAAAAGCATGTTAGTACAATGTACGACACCTCACATCTCCTAACAACACCTTAAAATACAATACGTAAACTTCAAACTCCATACTAAAGTAATGAATTTGTCCGAGTCCTTTGAACATCGTACGAAAACTCAGGACTTGTTACGACTCTCTGTATGCGACTTTATCAACATGAAAAGCAAGTAAGAAAAATGTAGGACGCGTTACAACTCCTAATTACACCTTACATCACTATACGAAACTTTAAAACTCCATAATAAACCTAAAGAACTCGTCTTAGTCCTTTGAACGCCATACGGCAACTTAAGACATCTTACGACTCTGTATGCCACATTAGCACATTGAAAAGCATGTTAGTACAATGTACGACACCTCACAACTCCTAATAACACCATAAAAATACCATACCTAAACTTCAAACTCCATACTAAAACTAATGAATTCGTACAAGTCCTTTGAACAACGTACGACAACTCAGGACTTGTTACGACTCTCTGTATGCGACATTATCAACATGAAAAGCACGTTAGAAAAATGTAGGACGTGTTACGACTCCTAATTACACCATACATCACTGTACGAAACTTTAAAACTCCATAATAAACCTAAAGAACTCGTCCGAGTCCTTTGAACGCCGTACGACAACTTAAGACATCTTACGACTCTGTATGCCACATTAGCACATTGAAAAGCATGTTAGTACAATGTACGACACCTCACAACTCCTAACAACACCTTAAAATACAATACGTAAACTTCAAACTCCATACTAAAGTAATGAATTCATCCGAGTCCTTTGAACATCGTACGAAAACTCAGGACTTGTTACGACTCTCTGTATGCGACTTTATCAATATGAAAAGCAAGTAAGAAAATGTAGGACGCGTTACAACTCCTAATTACACCTTACATCACTAAACGAAACTTTAAAACTCCATAATAAACCTAAAGAACTCGTCTGAGTCCTTTGAACGCCATACGGCAACTTAAGACATCTTACGACTCTGTATGCCACATTACACATTGAAAAGCATCTTAGTACAATGTACGACACCTCATAACTCCTAACAACACGTTAAAATACAATACGTAAACTTCAAACTCCATACTAAACTAATGAATTTGTCCGAGTCCTTTGAACATCGCACGACAACTCAGGACTTGTTACGACTCTCTATATGCGACTTTATCAACATGAAAAGCAAGTAAGAAAAATGTAGGACGCTTTACAACTCCTAATTACACCTTACATCACAGTACGAAACTTTAAAACTCCATAATAAACCTAAAGAACTCGTCCGAGTCCTTTGAACGCCGTACGACAACTTAAGACATCTTACGACTCTGCATGCCACATTAGCACATTGAAAAGCATGTTAGTACAATGTACGACACCTCACAACTCCTAACAACACCTTAAAATACAATACATAAACTTCAAACTCCATACTAAAGTAATGAATTTGTCCGAGTCCTTTGAACATCGTACCAAAACTCAGGACTTGTTACGACTCTCTGTATGCGACTTTATCAACATGAAAAGCAAGTAAGAAAAATGTAGGACGCGTTACAACTCCTAATTACACCTTACATCACTATATGAAACTTTAAAACTCCATAATAAACCTAAAGAACTCGTCTGAGTGCTTTGAACGCCATACCGCAACTTAAGACATCTTAGGACTCTGTATGCCACATTAGCACATTGAAAAGCATGTTAGTAAAATGTACGACACCTCACAACTCCTAACAACACCTTAAAATACAATACGTAAACTTCAAACTCCATACTAAACTAATGAATTTGTCCGAGTCCTTTGAACATCGTACGACAACTCAGGACTTGTTACGACTCTCTGTATGCGACTTTATCAACATAAAAAGCAAGTAAGAAAAATGTAGGACACGTTACAACTCCTAATTACACCTTACATCATTGTACGAAACTTTAAAACTCCATAATAAACCTAAAGAACTCGTCCGAGTCCTTTGAACGCCGTACGACAACTTAAGACATCTTACGACTTTGTATGCCACATTAGCACATTGAAAAGCATGTTAGTACAATGTACGACACCTCACAACTCCTAACAACACCTTAAAATACAATACGTAAACTTCAAACTCCATACTAAAGTAATGAATTCATCCGAGTCCTTTGAACATCGTACGAAAACTCAGGACTTGTTACGACTCTCTGTATGCGACTTTATCAATATGAAAAGCAAGTAAGAAAATGTAGGACGCGTTACAACTCCTAATTACACCTTACATCACTAAACGAAACTTTAAAACTCCATAATAAACCTAAAGAACTCGTCTGAGTCCTTTGAACGCCATACGGCAACTTAAGACATCTTACGACTCTGTATGCCACATTACACATTGAAAAGCATCTTAGTACAATGTACGACACCTCATAACTCCTAACAACACGTTAAAATACAATACGTAAACTTCAAACTCCATACTAAACTAATGAATTTGTCCGAGTCCTTTGAACATCGCACGACAACTCAGGACTTGTTACGACTCTCTATATGCGACTTTATCAACATGAAAAGCAAGTAAGAAAAATGTAGGACGCTTTACAACTCCTAATTACACCTTACATCACAGTACGAAACTTTAAAACTCCATAATAAACCTAAAGAACTCGTCCGAGTCCTTTGAACGCCGTACGACAACTTAAGACATCTTACGACTCTGCATGCCACATTAGCACATTGAAAAGCATGTTAGTACAATGTACGACACCTCACAACTCCTAACAACACCTTAAAATACAATACGTAAACTTCAAACTCCATACTAAAGTAATGAATTTGTCCGAGTCCTTTGAACATCGTACCAAAACTCAGGACTTGTTACGACTCTCTGTATGCGACTTTATCAACATGAAAAGCAAGTAAGAAAAATGTAGGACGCGTTACAACTCCTAATTACACCTTACATCACTATATGAAACTTTAAAACTCCATAATAAACCTAAAGAACTCGTCTGAGTGCTTTGAACGCCATACCGCAACTTAAGACATCTTAGGACTCTGTATGCCACATTAGCACATTGAAAAGCATGTTAGTAAAATGTACGACACCTCACAACTCCTAACAACACCTTAAAATACAATACGTAAACTTCAAACTCCATACTAAACTAATGAATTTGTCCGAGTCCTTTGAACATCGTACGACAACTCAGGACTTGTTACGACTCTCTGTATGCGACTTTATCAACATAAAAAGCAAGTAAGAAAAATGTAGGACACGTTACAACTCCTAATTACACCTTACATCATTGTACGAAACTTTAAAACTCCATAATAAACCTAAAGAACTCGTCCGAGTCCTTTGAACGCCGTACGACAACTTAAGACATCTTACGACTTTGTATGCCACATTAGCACATTGAAAAGCATGTTAGTAAAATGTACGACACCTCACAACTCCTAACAACACCTTAAAATACAATACGTAAACTTCAAACTCCATACTAAACTAATGAATTTGTCCGAGTCCTTTGAACATCGTACGACAACTCAGGACTTGTTACGACTCTCTGTATGCGACTTTATCAACATAAAAAGCAAGTAAGAAAAATGTAGGACACGTTACAACTCCTAATTACACCTTACATCATTGTACGAAACTTTAAAACTCCATAATAAACCTAAAGAACTCGTCCGAGTCCTTTGAACGCCGTACGGCAACTTAAGACATCTTACGACTTTGTATGCCACATTAGCACATTGAAAAGCATGTTAGTACAATGTACGACACCTCACAACTCCTAACAACACCTTAAAATACAATACGTAAACTTCAAACTCCATACTAAAGTAATGAATTTGTCCGAGTCCTTTGAACATCGTACGAAACTCAGGACTTGTTACGACTCTCTGTATGCGCCTTTATCAACATGAAAAGCAAGTAAGAAAAATGTAGGACGCGTTACAACTCCTAATTACACCTTACATCACTATACGAAACTTTAAAACTCCATAATAAACCTAAAGAACTCGTCTGAGTCCTTTGAACGCCATACGGCAACTTAAGACATCTTAAGACTCTGTATGCCACATTAGCACATTGAAAAGCATGTTAGTACAATGTACGACACCTCACAACTCCTAACAACACCTTAAAATACAATACGTAAACTTCAAACTCCATACTAAAGTAATGAATTTGTCCGAGTCCTTTGAACATCGTACCAAAACTCAGGACTTGTTACGACTCTCTGTATGCGACTTTATCAACATGAAAAGCAAGTAAGAAAAATGTAGGACGCGTTACAACTCCTAATTACACCTTACATCACTATATGAAACTTTAAAACTCCATAATAAACCTAAAGAACTCGTCTGAGTGCTTTGAACGCCATACGGCAACTTAAGACATCTTAGGACTCTGTATGCCACATTAGCACATTGAAAAGCATATTAGTACAATGTACGACACCTCACAACTCCTAACAACACCTTAAACTACAATACGTAAACTTCAAACTCCATACTAAACTAATGAATTTGTCCGAGTCCTTTGAACATCGTACGACAACTCAGGACTTGTTACAACTCTCTATATGCGACTTTATCAACATGAAAAGCAAGTAAGAAAAATGTAGGACGCGTTACAACTCCTAATTACACCTTACATCACTGTACGAAACTTTAAAACTCCATAATAAACCTAAAGAACTCGTCCGAGTCCTTTGAACGCCGTACGGCAACTTAAGACATCTTACGACTTTGTATGCCACATTAGCACATTGAAAAGCATGTTAGTACAATGTACGACACCTCACATCTCCTAATAACACCTTAAAATACAATACGTAAACTTCAAACTCCATACTAAAGTAATGAATTTGTCCGAGTCCTTTGAACATCGTACAAAAACTCAAGACTTGTTACGACTCTCTGTATGCGACTTTATCAACATGAAAAGCAAGTAAGAAAAATGTAGGACGCGTTACAACTCCTAATTACACCTTACATCACTATACGAAACTTTAAAACTCCATAATAAACCTAAAGAACTCATCTGAGTCCTTTGAACGCCATACGGCAACTTAAGACATCTTACGACTCTGTATGCCACATTAGCACATTGAAAAGCATGTTAGTACAATGTACGACACCTCACAACTCCTAACAACACCTTCAAAATACCATACCTAAACTTCAAACTCCATACTAAAACTAATGAATTCGTACAAGTCCTTTGAACAACGTACGACAACTCAGGACTTGTTACGACTCTCTGTATGCGACATTATCAACATGAAAAGCACGTTAGAAAAATGTAGGACGTGTTACGACTCCTAATTACACCATACATCACTGTACGAAACTTTAAAACTCCATAATAAACCTAAAGAACTCGTCTGAGTCCTTTGAACGTCGTATGGCAACTTAAGACATCTTACGACTCTGTATGCCACATTAGCACATTGAAAAGCATGTTAGTACAATGTACGACACCTCACAACTCCTAACACCTTAAAATACAATACGTAAACTTCAAACTCCATACTAAACTAATGAATTTGTCCGAGTCCTTTGAACATCGTACGACAACTCAGGACTTGTTACGACTCTCTGTATGCGACTTTATCAACATGAAAAGCAAGTAAGAAAAATGTGGGACGCGTTACAACTCCTAATTACACCTTACATCACTGTACGAAACTTTAAAACTCCATAATAAACCTAAAGAACTCGTCCGAGTCCTTTGAACGCCGTACGGAAACTTAAGACATCTTACGACTCTGTATGCCACATTAGCACATTGAAAAGCATGTTAGTACAATGTACGACACCTCACAACTCCTAACAACACCTTAAAATACAATACGTAAACTTCAAACTCAATACTAAAGTAATGAATTTGTCCGAGTCCTTTGAACATCGTACGAAAACTCAGGACTTGTTACGACTCTCTGTATGCGACTTTATCAACATGAAAAGCAAGTAAGAAAAATGTAGGACGCGTTATAACTCCTAATTACACCTTACATCACTATACGAAACTTTAAAACTCCATAATAAACCTAAAGAACTCGTCTGAGTCCTTTGAACGCCATACGACAACATAAGACATCTTACGACTCTGTATGCCACATTAGCACATTGAAAAGCATGTTAGAACAATGTACGACACCTCACAACTCCTAACAACACATTAAAATACCATACGTAAACTTCAAACTCCATACTAAACCTAATGAATTCGTACGAGTCCTTTGAACATTGTACGACAACTCAGGACTTGTTACGACTCTCTGTATGCGACTTTATCAACATGAAAAGCAAGTAAGAAAAATGTAGGACGCGTTACAACTCCTAATTACACCTTACATCACTATACGAAACTTTAAAACTCCATAATAAACCTAAAGAACTCGTTTGAGTCCTTTGAACGCCATACGGAAACTTAAGACATCTTACGACTCTGTATGCCACATTAGCACATTGAAAAGCATGTTAGTACAATGTACGACACCTCACAACTCCTAACAACACCTTAAAATACAATACGTAAACTTCAAACTCCATACTAAACTAATGAATTTGTCCGAGTCCTTTGAACATCGTACGACAACTCAGGACTTGTTACGACTCTCTGTATGCGACTTTATCAACATGAAAAGCAAGTAAGAAAAATGTAGGACGCGTTACAACTCCTAATTACACCATACATCACTGTACGAAACTTTAAAACTCCATAATAAACCTAAAGAACTCGTCCGAGTCCTTTGAACGCCATACGGCAACTTAAGACATCTTACGACTTTGTATGCCACATTAGCACATTGAAAAGCATGTTAGTACAATGTACGACACCTCACATCTCCTAACAACACCTTAAAATACAATACGTAAACTTCAAACTCCATACTAAAGTAATGAATTTGTCCGAGTCCTTTGAACATCGTACGAAAACTCAGGACTTGTTAGGACTCTCTGTATGCGACTTTATCAACATGAAAAGCAAGTAAGAAAAATGTAGGACGCGTTACAACTCCTAATTACACCTTACATCACTATACGAAACTTTAAAACTCCATAATAAACCTAAAGAACTCGCCTGAGTCCTTTGAACGCCATACGACAACTTAAGACATCTTACGACTCTGTATGCCACATTAGCACATTGAAAAGCATGTTAGTACAATGTACGACACCTCACAACTCCTAACAACACCTTAAAATACAATACGTAAACTTCAAACTCCATACTAAACTAATGAATTTGTCCGAGTCCTTTGAACATCGTACGAAAACTCAGGACTTGTTACGACTCTCTGTATGCGACTTTATCAACATGAAAAGCAAGTAAGAAAAATGTAGGACGCGTTACAACTCCTAATTACACCTTACATCACTCTACGAAACTTTAAAACTCCATAATAAACCTAAAGAACTCGTCCGAGTCCTTTGAACGCCGTACGGAAACTTAAGACATCTTACGACTCTGTATGCCACATTAGCACATTGAAAAGCATGTTAGTACAATGTACGACACCTCACAACTCCTAACAACACCTTAAAATACAATACGTAAACTTCAAACTCAATACTAAAGTAATGAATTTGTCCGAGTCCTTTGAACATCGTACGAAAACTCAGGACTTGTTACGACTCTCTGTATGCGACTTTATCAACATGAAAAGCAAGTAAGAAAAATGTAGGACGCGTTATAACTCCTAATTACACCTTACATCACTATACGAAACTTTAAAACTCCATAATAAACCTAAAGAACTCGTCTGAGTCCTTTGAACGCCATACGGCAACATAAGACATCTTACGACTCTGTATGCCACATTAGCACATTGAAAAGCATATTAGTACAATGTACGACACCTCACAACTCCTAACAACACCTTAAAAATACCATACGTAAACTTCAAACTCCATACTAAACCTAATGAATTCGTACGAGTCCTTTGAACATTGTACGACAACTCAGGACTTGTTACGACTCTTTGTATGCGACTTTATCAACATGAAAAGCAAGTAAGAAAAATGTAGGACGCGTTACAACTCCTAATTACACCTTACATCACTATACGAAACTTTAAAACTCCATAATAAACCTAAAGAACTCGTCTGAGTCCTTTGAACGCCATACGGCAACTTAAGACATCTTACGACTTTGTATGCCACATTAGCACATTGAAAAGCATGTTAGTACAATGTACGACACCTCACAACTCCTAACAACACCTTAAAATACAATACGTAAACTTCAAACTCCATACTAAAGTAATGAATTTGTCCGAGTCCTTTGAACATCGTACGACAACTCAGGACTTGTTACGACTCTCTGTATGCGACTTTATCAACATGAAAAGCAAGTAAGAAAAATGTAGGACGCGTTACAACTCCTAATTACACCTTACATCACTGTACGAAACTTTAAAACTCCATAATAAACCTAAAGAACTCGTCCGAGTCCTTTGAACGCCATACGGCAACTTAAGACATCTTACGACTTTGTATGCCACATTAGCACATTGAAAAGCATGTTAGTACAATGTACGACACCTCACATCTCCTAACAACACCTTAAAATACAATACGTAAACTTCAAACTCCATACTAAAGTAATGAATTTGTCCGAGTCCTTTGAACATCGTACGAAAACTCAGGACTTGTTAGGACTCTCTGTATGCGACTTTATCAACATGAAAAGCAAGTAAGAAAAATGTAGGACGCGTTACAACTCCTAATTACACCTTACATCACTATACGAAACTTTAAAACTCCATAATAAACCTAAAGAACTCGCCTGAGTCCTTTGAACGCCATACGACAACTTAAGACATCTTACGACTCTGTATGCCACATTAGCACATTGAAAAGCATGTTAGTACAATGTACGACACCTCACAACTCCTAACAACACCTTAAAATACAATACGTAAACTTCAAACTCCATACTAAACTAATGAATTTGTCCGAGTCCTTTGAACATCGTACGAAAACTCAGGACTTGTTACGACTCTCTGTATGCGACTTTATCAACATGAAAAGCAAGTAAGAAAAATGTAGGACGCGTTACAACTCCTAATTACACCTTACATCACTGTACGAAACTTTAAAACTCCATAATAAACCTAAAGAACTCGCCTGAGTCCTTTGAACGCCATACGGCAACTTAAGACATCTTACGACTCTGTATGCCACATTAGCACATTGAAAAGCATGTTAGTACAATGTACGACACCTCACAACTCCTAACAACACCTTAAAATACAATACGTAAACTTCAAACTCCATACTAAACTAATGAATTTGTCCGAGTCCTTTGAACATCGTACGAAAACTCAGGACTTGTTACGACTCTCTGTATGCGACTTTATCAACATGAAAAGCAAGTAAGAAAAATGTAGGACGCGTTATAACTCCTAATTACACCTTACATCACTATACGAAACTTTAAAACTCCATAATAAACCTAAAGAACTCGTCTGAGTCCTTTGAACGCCATACGGCAACATAAGACATCTTACGACTCTGTATGCCACATTAGCACATTGAAAAGCATGTTAGTACAATGTACGACACCTCACAACTCCTAACAACACCTTAAAAATACCATACGTAAACTTCAAACTCCATACTAAACCTAATGAATTTGTCCGAGTCCTTTGAACATCGTACGAAAACTCAGGACTTGTTACGACTCTCTGTATGCGACTTTATCAACATGAAAAGCAAGTAAGAAAAATGTAGGACGCGTTATAACTCCTAATTACACCTTACATCACTATACGAAACTTTAAAACTCCATAATAAACCTAAAGAACTCGTCTGAGTCCTTTGAACGCCATACGGCAACATAAGACATCTTACGACTCTGTATGCCACATTAGCACATTGAAAAGCATGTTAGTACAATGTACGACACCTCACAACTCCTAACAACACCTTAAAAATACCATACGTAAACTTCAAACTCCATACTAAACCTAATGAATTCGTACGAGTCCTTTGAACATTGTACGACAACTCAGGACTTGTTACGACTCTCTGTATGCGACTTTATCAACATGAAAAGCAAGTAAGAAAAATGTAGGACGCGTTACAACTCCTAATTACACCTTACATCACTATACGAAACTTTAAAACTCCATAATAAACCTAAAGAACTCGTCTGAGTCCTTTGAACGCCATACGGCAACTTAAGACATCTTACGACTCTGTATGCCACATTAGCACATTGAAAAGCATGTTAGTACAATGTACGACACCTCACAACTCCTAACAACACCTTAAAATACAATACGTAAACTTCAAACTCCATACTAAACTAATGAATTTGTCCGAGTCCTTTGAACATCGTACGACAACTCAGGACTTCTTACGACTCTCTGTATGCGACTTTATCAACATGAAAAGCAAGTAAGAAAAATGTAGGACGCGTTACAACTCCTAATTACACCTTACATCACTGTACGAAACTTTAAAACTCCATAATAAACCTAAAGAACTCGTCCGAGTCCTTTGAACGCCATACGGCAACTTAAGACATCTTACGACTTTGTATGCCACATTAGCACATTGAAAAGCATGTTAGTACAATGTACGACACCTCACATCTCCTAACAACACCTTAAAATACAATACGTAAACTTCAAACTCCATACTAAAGTAATGAATTTGTCCGAGTCCTTTGAACATCGTACGAAAACTCAGGACTTGTTAGGACTCTCTGTATGCGACTTTATCAACATGAAAAGCAAGTAAGAAAAATGTAGGACGCGTTACAACTCCTAATTACACCTTACATCACTATACGAAACTTTAAAACTCCATAATAAACCTAAAGAACTCGCCTGAGTCCTTTGAACGCCATACGACAACTTAAGACATCTTACGACTCTGTATGCCACATTAGCACATTGAAAAGCATGTTAGTACAATGTACGACACCTCACAACTCCTAACAACACCTTAAAATACAATACGTAAACTTCAAACTCCATACTAAACTAATGAATTTGTCCGAGTCCTTTGAACATCGTACGAAAACTCAGGACTTGTTACGACTCTCTGTATGCGACTTTATCAACATGAAAAGCAAGTAAGAAAAATGTAGGACGCGTTACAACTCCTAATTACACCTTACATCACTGTACGAAACTTTAAAACTCCATAATAAACCTAAAGAACTCGCCTGAGTCCTTTGAACGCCATACGGCAACTTAAGACATCTTACGACTCTGTATGCCACATTAGCACATTGAAAAGCATGTTAGTACAATGTACGACACCTCACAACTCCTAACAACACCTTAAAATACAATACGTAAACTTCAAACTCCATACTAAACTAATGAATTTGTCCGAGTCCTTTGAACATCGTACGAAAACTCAGGACTTGTGACGACTCTCTGTATGCGACTTTATCAACATGAAAAGCAAGTAAGAAAAATGTAGGACGCGTTATAACTCCTAATTACACCTTACATCACTATACGAAACTTTAAAACTCCATAATAAACCTAAAGAACTCGTCTGAGTCCTTTGAACGCCATACGGCAACATAAGACATCTTACGACTCTGTATGCCACATTAGCACATTGAAAAGCATGTTAGTACAATGTACGACACCTCACAACTCCTAACAACACCTTAAAAATACCATACGTAAACTTCAAACTCCATACTAAACCTAATGAATTTGTCCGAGTCCTTTGAACATCGTACGAAAACTCAGGACTTGTTACGACTCTCTGTATGCGACTTTATCAACATGAAAAGCAAGTAAGAAAAATGTAGGACGCGTTATAACTCCTAATTACACCTTACATCACTATACGAAACTTTAAAACTCCATAATAAACCTAAAGAACTCGTCTGAGTCCTTTGAACGCCATATGGCAACATAAGACATCTTACGACTCTGTATGCCACATTAGCACATTGAAAAGCATGTTAGTACAATGTACGACACCTCACAACTCCTAACAACACCTTAAAAATACCATACGTAAACTTCAAACTCCATACTAAACCTAATGAATTCGTACGAGTCCTTTGAACATTGTACGACAACTCAGGACTTGTTACGACTCTCTGTATGCGACTTTATCAACATGAAAAGCAAGTAAGAAAAATGTAGGACGCGTTACAACTCCTAATTACACCTTACATCACTATACGAAACTTTAAAACTCCATAATAAACCTAAAGAACTCGTCTTAGTCCTTTGAACGCCATACGGCAACTTAAGACATCTTACGACTCTGTATGCCACATTAGCACATTGAAAAGCATGTTAGTACAATGTACGACACCTCACAACTCCTAACAACACCTTAAAATACAATACGTAAACTTCAAACTCCATACTAAAGTAATGAATTTGTCCGAGTCCTTTGAACATCGTACGAAAACTCAGGACTTGTTACGACTCTCTGTATGCGACTTTATCAACATGAAAAGCAAGTAAGAAAAATGTAGGACGCGTTACAACTCCTAATTACACCTTACATCACTATACGAAACTTTAAAACTCCATAATAAACCTAAAGAACTCGTCCGAGTCCTTTGAACGCCATACGGCAACTTAAGACATCTTACGACTCTGTATGCCACATTAGCACATTGAAAAGCATGTTAGTACAATGTACGACACCTCACAACTCCTAACAACACCTTAAAAATACCATACGTAAACTTCAAACTCCATACTAAAGCTAATGAATTCGTACGAGTCCTTTGAACAACGTACGAAAACTCAGGACTTGTTACGACTCTCTGTATGCGACTTTATCAACATGAAAAGCAAGTAAGAAAAATGTAGGACGCGTTACAACTCCTAATTACACCTTACATCACTATACGAAACTTTAAAACTCCATAATAAACCTAAAGAACTCGTCTGAGTCCTTTGAACGCCATACGGCAACTTAAGACATCTTACGACTCTGTATGCCACATTAGCACATTGAAAAGCATGTTAGTACAATGTACGACACCTCACAACTCCTAACAACACCTTAAAATACAATACGTAAACTTCAAACTCCATACTAAACTAATGAATTCGTACAAGTCCTTGGAACAACGTACGACAACTCAGGACTTGTTACGACTCTCTGTATGCGACATTATCAACATGAAAAGCACGTTAGAAAAATGTAGGACGTGTTAAGACTCCTAATTACACCATACATCACTGTACGAAACTTTAAAACTCCATAATAAACCTAAAGAACTCGTCCGAGTCCTTTGAACGTCGTATGGCAACTTAAGACATCTTACGACTCTGTATGCCACATTAGCACATTGAAAAGCATGTTAGTACAATGTACGACACCTCACAACTCCTAACAACACCTTAAAATACAATACGTAAACTTCAAACTCCATACTAAACTAATGAATTTGTCCGAGTCCTTTGAACATCATACGACAACTCAGGACTTGTTACGACTCTCTGTATGCGACTTTATCAACATGAAAAGCAAGTAAGAAAAATGTAGGACGCGTTACAACTCCTAATTACACCTTACATCACTATACGAAACTTTAAAACTCCATAATAAACCTAAAGAACTCGTCCGAGTCCTTTGAACGCCATACGGCAACTTAAGACATCTTACGACTCTGTATGCCACATTAGCACATTGAAAAGCATGTTAGTACAATGTACGACACCTCACAACTCCTAACAACACCTTAAAAATACCATACGTAAACTTCAAACTCCATACTAAAGCTAATGAATTCGTACGAGTCCTTTGAACAACGTACGAAAACTCAGGACTTGTTACGACTCTCTGTATGCGACTTTATCAACATGAAAAGCAAGTAAGAAAAATGTAGGACGCGTTACAACTCCTAATTACACCTTACATCACTATACGAAACTTTAAAACTCCATAATAAACCTAAAGAACTCGTCTGAGTCCTTTGAACGCCATACGGCAACTTAAGACATCTTACGACTCTGTATGCCACATTAGCACATTGAAAAGCATGTTAGTACAATGTACGACACCTCACAACTCCTAACAACACCTTAAAATACAATACGTAAACTTCAAACTCCATACTAAACTAATGAATTCGTACAAGTCCTTGGAACAACGTACGACAACTCAGGACTTGTTACGACTCTCTGTATGCGACATTATCAACATGAAAAGCACGTTAGAAAAATGTAGGACGTGTTAAGACTCCTAATTACACCATACATCACTGTACGAAACTTTAAAACTCCATAATAAACCTAAAGAACTCGTCCGAGTCCTTTGAACGTCGTATGGCAACTTAAGACATCTTACGACTCTGTATGCCACATTAGCACATTGAAAAGCATGTTAGTACAATGTACGACACCTCACAACTCCTAACAACACCTTAAAATACAATACGTAAACTTCAAACTCCATACTAAACTAATGAATTTGTCCGAGTCCTTTGAACATCATACGACAACTCAGGACTTGTTACGACTCTCTGTATGCGACTTTATCAACATGAAAAGCAAGTAAGAAAAATGTAGGACGCGTTACAACTCCTAATTACACCTCACATCACTGTACGAAACTTTAAAACTCCATAATAAACCTAAAGAACTCGTCCGAGTCCTTTGAACGCCGTACGGCAACTTAAGACATCTTACCACTCTGTATGCCACATTAGCACATTGAAAAGCATTTTAGTACAATGTACGACACCTCACAACTCCTAACAACACCTTAAAATACAATACGTAAACTTCAGACTCCATACTAAAGTAATGAATTTGTCCGAGTCCCTTGAACATCGTACGAAAACTCAGGACTTGTTACGACTCTCTGTATGCGACTTTATCAACATGAAAAGCAAGTAAGAAAAATGTAGGACGCGTTACAACTCCTAATTACACCTTACATCACTATACGAAACTTTAAAACTCCATAATAAACCTAAAGAACTCGTCTGAGTCCTTTGAACGCCATACTGCAACTTAAGACATCTTACGACTCTGTATGCCACATTAGCACATTGAAAAGCATGTTAATACAATGTACGACACCTCACAACTCCTAACAACACCTTAAAATACAATACGTAAACTTCAAACTCCATACTAAACTAATGAATTTGTCCGAGTCCTTTGAACTTAGTACGACAACTCAGGACTTGTTACGACTCTCTGTATGCGACTTTATCAACATGAAAAGCAAGTATGAAAAATGTAGGACGCGTTACAACTCCTAATTAAACCTTACATCACTGTACGAAACTTTAAAACTCCATAATAAACCTAAAGAACTCGTCTGAGTCCTTTGAACGTCATACGGCAACTTAAGACATCTTACGACTCTGTATGCCACTTTAGCACATTGAAAAGCATGTTAGTACAATGTATGACACCTCACAACTCCTAACAACACCTTAAAAATACCATACGTAAACTTCAAACTCCATACCAAAACTAATGAATTCGTACAAGTCCTTTGAACATCGTACGACAACTCAGGACTTGTTACGACTCTCTGTATGCGACTTTATCAACATGAAAAGCAAGTAAGAAAAATGTAGGACGCGTTACAACTCCTAATTACACCTTACATCACTGTACGAAACTTTAAAACTCCATAATAAACCTAAAGAACTCGTCCGAGTCCTTTGAACGCCGTACGGAAACTTAAGACATCTTACGACTCTGTATGCCACATTAGCACATTGAAAAGCATGTTAGTACAATGTACGACACCTCACAACTCCTAACAACACCTTAAAATACAATACGTAAACTTCAAACTCCATACTAAACTAATGAATTTGTCCGAGTCCTTTGAACGTCATACGACAACTCAGGACTTGTTACGACTCTCTGTATGCGACTTTATCATCATGAAAAGCAAGTAAGAAAAATGTAGGACGCGTTACAACTCCTAATTACACCTTACATCACTATACGAAACTTTAAAACTCCATAATAAACCTAAAGAACTCGTCTGAGTCCTTTGAACGCCATACGGCAACTTAAGACATCTTACGACTCTGTATGCCACATTAGCACATTGAAAAGCATGTTAGTACAATGTACGACACCTCACAACTCCTAACAACACCTTAAAATACAATACGTAAACTTCAAACTCCATACTAAACTAATGAATTTGTCCGAGTCCTTTGAACATCGTACGACAACTCAGGACTTGTTACGACTCTCTGTATGCGACTTTATCAACATGAAAAGCAAGTAAGAAAAATGTAGGACGCGTTACAACTCCTAATTACACCTTACATCACTGTACGAAACTTTAAAACTCCATAATAAACCTAAAGAACTCGTCCGAGTCCTTTGAACGCCATACGGCAACTTAAGACATCTTACGACTTTGTATGCCACATTAGCACATTGAAAAGCATGTTAGTACAATGTACGACACCTCACATCTGCTAACAACACCTTAAAATACAATACGTAAACTTCAAACTCCATACTAAAGTAATGAATTTGTCCGAGTCCTTTGAAAATCGTACGAAAACTCAGGACTTGTTAGGACTCTCTGTATGCGACTTTATCAACATGAAAAGCAAGTAAGAAAAATGTAGGACGTGTTACAACTCCTAATTACACCTTACATCACTATACGAAACTTTAAAACTCCATAATAAACCTAAAGAACTCGCCTGAGTCCTTTGAACGCCATACGGCAACTTAAGACATCTTACGACTCTGTATGCCACATTAGCACATTGAAAAGCATGTTAGTACAATGTACGACACCTCACAACTCCTAACAACACCTTAAAATACAATACGTAAACTTCAAACTCCATACTAAACTAATGAATTTGTCCGAGTCCTTTGAACATCGTACGACAACTCAGGACTTGTTACGACTCTCTGTATGCGACTTTATCAACATGAAAAGCAAGTAAGAAAAATGTGGGACGCGTTACAACTCCTAATTACACCTTACATCACTATACGAAACTTTAAAACTCCATAATAAACCTAAAGAACTCGTCCGAGTCCTTTGAACGCCGTACGGAAACTTAAGACATCTTACGACTCTGTATGCCACATTAGCACATTGAAAAGCATGTTAGTACAATGTACGACACCTCACAACTCCTAACAACACCTTAAAATACAATACGTAAACTTCAAACTCCATACTAAACTAATGAATTTGTCCGAGTCCTTTGAACGTCATACGACAACTCAGGACTTGTTACGACTCTCTGTATGCGACTTTATCATCATGAAAAGCAAGTAAGAAAAATGTAGGACGCGTTACAACTCCTAATTACACCTTACATCACTATACGAAACTTTAAAACTCCATAATAAACCTAAAGAACTCGTCTGAGTCCTTTGAACGCCATACGGCAACTTAAGACATCTTACGACTCTGTATGCCACATTAGCACATTGAAAAGCATGTTAGTACAATGTACGACACCTCACAACTCCTAACAACACCTTAAAATACAATACGTAAACTTCAAACTCCATACTAAACTAATGAATTTGTCCGAGTCCTTTGAACATCGTACGACAACTCAGGACTTGTTACGACTCTCTGTATGCGACTTTATCAACATGAAAAGCAAGTAAGAAAAATGTGGGACGCGTTACAACTCCTAATTACACCTTACATCACTATACGAAACTTTAAAACTCCATAATAAACCTAAAGAACTCGTCTGAGTCCTTTGAACGCCATACGGCAACTTAAGACATCTTACGACTCTGTATGCCACATTAGCACATTGAAAAGCATGTTAGTACAATGTACGACACCTCACATCTCCTAACAACACCTTAAAATACAATACGTAAACTTCAAACTCCATACTAAAGTAATGAATTTGTCCGAGTCCTTTGAACATCGTACGAAAACTCAGGACTTGTTAGGACTCTCTGTATGCGACTTTATCAACATGAAAAGCAAGTAAGAAAAATGTAGGACGCGTTACAACTCCTAATTACACCTTACATCACTATACGAAACTTTAAAACTCCATAATAAACCTAAAGAACTCGCCTGAGTCCTTTGAACGCCATACGGCAACTTAAGACATCTTACGACTCTGTATGCCACATTAGCACATTGAAAAGCATGTTAGTACAATGTACGACACCTCACAACTCCTAACAACACCTTAAAAATACCATACGTAAACTTCAAACTCCATACTAAACCTAATGAATTCGTACGAGTCCTTTGAACATTGTACGACAACTCAGGACTTGTTACGACTCTCTGTATGCGACTTTATCAACATGAAAAGCAAGTAAGAAAAATGTAGGACGCGTTACAACTCCTAATTACACCTTACATCACTGTACGAAACTTTAAAACTCCATAATAAACCTAAAGAACTCGTCCGAGTCCTTTGAACGCCGTACGGAAACTTAAGACATCTTACGACTCTGTATGCCACATTAGCACATTGAAAAGCATGTTAGTACAATGTACGACACCTCACAACTCCTAACAACACCTTAAAATACAATACGTAAACTTCAAACTCCATACTAAAGTAATGAATTTGTCCGAGTCCTATGAACATCGTACGAAAACTCAGGACTTGTTAGGACTCTCTGTATGCGACTTTATCAACATGAAAAGCAAGTAAGAAAAATGTAGGACGCGTTACAACTCCTAATTACACCTTACATCACTATACGAAACTTTAAAACTCCATAATAAACCTAAAGAACTCGCCTGAGTCCTTTGAACGCCATACGGCAACTTAAGACATCTTACGACTCTGTATGCCACATTAGCACATTGAAAAGCATGTTAGTACAATGTACGACACCTCACAACTCCTAACAACACCTTAAAAATACCATACGTAAACTTCAAACTCCATACTAAACCTAATGAATTCGTACGAGTCCTTTGAACATTGTACGACAACTCAGGACTTGTTACGACTCTCTGTATGCGACTTTATCAACATGAAAAGCAAGTAAGAAAAATGTAGGACGCGTTACAACTCCTAATTACACCTTACATCACTGTACGAAACTTTAAAACTCCATAATAAACCTAAAGAACTCGTCCGAGTCCTTTGAACGCCGTACGGAAACTTAAGACATCTTACGACTCTGTATGCCACATTAGCACATTGAAAAGCATGTTAGTACAATGTACGACACCTCACAACTCCTAACAACACCTTAAAATACAATACGTAAACTTCAAACTCCATACTAAAGTAATGAATTTGTCCGAGTCCTTTGAACATCGTACGAAAACTCAGGACTTGTTACGACTCTCTGTATGCGACTTTATCAACATGAAAAGCAAGTAAGAAAAATCTAGGACGCGTTACAACTCCTAATTACACCTTACATCACTATCCGAAACTTTAAAACTCCATAATAAACCTAAAGAACTCGTCCGAGTCCTTTGAATGCCATACGGCAACTTAAGACATCTTACGACTCTGTATGCCACATTAGCACATTGAAAAGCATGTTAGTACAATGTACGACACCTCACAACTCCTAACAACACCTTAAAAATACCATACGTAAACTTCAAATTCCATACTAAACCTAATGAATTCGTACGAGTCCTTTGAACATCGTACGAAAACTCAGGACTTGTTACGACTCTCTGTATGCGACTTTATCAACATGAAAAGCAAGTAAGAAAAATGTAGGACGCGTTACAACTCCTAATTACACCTTACATCACTATACGAAACTTTAAAACTCCATAATAAACCTAAAGAACTCGTCTGAGTCCTTTGAACGCCATACGGCAACTTAAGACATCTTACGACTCTGTATGCCACATTAGCACATTGAAAAGCATGTTAGTACAATGTACGACACCTCACAACTCCTAACAACACCTTAAAATACAATACGTAAACTTCAAACTCCATACTAAAGTAATGAATTTGTCCGAGTCCTTTGAACATCGTACGAAAACTCAGGACTTGTTACGACTCTCTGTATGCGACTTTATCAACATGAAAAGCAAGTAAGAAAAATGTAGGACGCGTTACAACTCCTAATTACACCTTACATCACTATCCGAAACTTTAAAACTCCATAATAAACCTAAAGAACTCGTCCGAGTCCTTTGAACGCCATACGGCAACTTAAGACATCTTACGACTCTGTATGCCACATTAGCACATTGAAAAGCATGTTAGTACAATGTACGACACCTCACAACTCCTAACAACACCTTAAAAATACCATACGTAAACTTCAAACTCCATACTAAACCTAATGAATTCGTACGAGTCCTTTGAACATCGTACGAAAACTCAGGACTTGTTACGACTCTCTGTACGCGACTTTATCAACATGAAAAGCAAGTAAGAAAAATGTAGGACGCGTTACAACTCCTAATTACACCTTACATCACTATACGAAACTTTAAAACTCCATAATAAACCTAAAGAACTCGTCTGAGTCCTTTGAACGCCATACGGCAACTTAAGACATCTTACGACTCTGTATGCCACATTAGCACATTGAAAAGCATGTTAGTACAATGTACGACACCTCACAACTCCTAACAACACCTTAAAATACAATACGTAAACTTCAAACTCCATACTAAACTAATGAATTCGTACAAGTCCTTTGAACAACGTACGACAACTCAGGACTTGTTACGACTCTCTGTATGCGACATTATCAACATGAAAAGCACGTTAGAAAAATGTAGGACGTGTTAAGACTCCTAATTACACCATACATCACCGTACGAAACTTTAAAACTCCATAATAAACCTAAAGAACTCGTCCGAGTCCTTTGAACGTCGTATGGCAACTTAAGACATCTTACGACTCTGTATGCCACATTAGCACATTGAAAAGCATGTTAGTACAATGTACGACACCTCACAACTCCTAACAACACCTTAAAATACAATACGTAAACTTCAAACTCCATACTAAACTAATGAATTTGTCCGAGTCCTTTGAACATCATACGACAACTCAGGACTTGTTACGACTCTCTGTATGCGACTTTATCAACATGAAAAGCAAGTAAGAAAAATGTAGGACGCGTTACAACTCCTAATTACACCTCACATCACTGTACGAAACTTTAAAACTCCATAATAAACCTAAAGAACTCGTCCGAGTCCTTTGAACGCCGTACGGCAACTTAAGACATCTTACCACTCTGTATGCCACATTAGCACATTGAAAAGAATTTTAGTACAATGTACGACACCTCACAACTCCTAACAACACCTTAAAATACAATACGTAAACTTCAGACTCCATACTAAAGTAATGAATTTGTCCGAGTCCTTTGAACATCGTACGAAAACTCAGGACTTGTTACGACTCTCTGTATGCGACTTTATCAACATGAAAAGCAAGTAAGAAAAATGTAGGACGCGTTACAACTCCTAATTACACCTTTCAGCACTATACGAAACTTTAAAACTCCATAATAAACCTAAAGAACTCGTCTGAGTCCTTTGAACGCCATACTGCAACTTAAGACATCTTACGACTCTGTATGCCACATTAGCACATTGAAAAGCATGTTAATACAATGTACGACACCTCACAACTCCTAACAACACCTTAAAATACAATACGTAAACTTCAAACTCCATACTAAACTAATGAATTTGTCCGAGTCCTTTGAACGTCATACGACAACTCAGGACTTGTTACGACTCTCTGTATGCGACTTTATCATCATGAAAAGCAAGTAAGAAAAATGTAGGACGCGTTACAACTCCTAATTACACCTTACATCACTATACGAAACTTTAAAACTCCATAATAAACCTAAAGAACTCGTCTGAGTCCTTTGAACGCCATACGGCAACTTAAGACATCTTACGACTCTGTATGCCACATTAGCACATTGAAAAGCATGTTAGTACAATGTACGACACCTCACAACTCCTAACAACACCTTAAAAATACCATACGTAAACTTCAAACTCCATACTAAACCTAATGAATTCGTACGAGTCCTTTGAACATCGTACGACAACTCAGGACTTGTTACGACTCTCTGTATGCGACTTTATCAACATGAAAAGCAAGTAAGAAAAATGTAGGACGCGTTACAACTCCTAATTACACCTTACATCACTATACGAAACTTTAAAACTCCATAATAAACCTAAAGAACTCGTCTGAGTCCTTTGAACGCCATACGGCAACTTAAGACATCTTACGACTCTGTATGCCACATTAGCACATTGAAAAGCATGTTAGTACAATGTACGACACCTCACAACTCCTAACAACACCTTAAAATACAATACGTAAACTTCAAACTCCATACTAAAGTAATGAATTTGTCCGAGTCCTTTGAACATCGTACGAAAACTCAGGACTTGTTACGACTCTCTGTATGCGACTTTATCAACATGAAAAGCAAGTAAGAAAAATGTAGGACGCGTTACAACTCCTAATTACACCTTACATCACTATCCGAAACTTTAAAACTCCATAATAAACCTAAAGAACTCGTCCGAGTCCTTTGAACGCCATACGGCAACTTAAGACATCTTACGACTCTGTATGCCACATTAGCACATTGAAAAGCATGTTAGTACAATGTACGACACCTCACAACTCCTAACAACACCTTAAAAATACCATACGTAAACTTCAAACTCCATACTAAACCTAATGAATTCGTACGAGTCCTTTGAACATCGTACGAAAACTCAGGACTTGTTACGACTCTCTGTATGCGACTTTATCAACATGAAAAGCAAGTAAGAAAAATGTAGGACGCGTTACAACTCCTAATTACACCTTACATCACTATACGAAACTTTAAAACTCCATAATAAACCTAAAGAACTCGTCTGAGTCCTTTGAACGCCATACGGCAACTTAAGACATCTTACGACTCTGTATGCCACATTAGCACATTGAAAAGCATGTTAGTACAATGTACGACACCTCACAACTCCTAACAACACCTTAAAATACAATACGTAAACTTCAAACTCCATACTAAACTAATGAATTCGTACAAGTCCTTTGAACAACGTACGACAACTCATGACTTGTTACGACTCTCTGTATGCGACATTATCAACATGAAAAGCACGTTAGAAAAATGTAGGACGTGTTAAGACTCCTAATTACACCATACATCACTGTACGAAACTTTAAAACTCCATAATAAACCTAAAGAACTCGTCCGAGTCCTTTGAACGTCGTATGGCAACTTAAGACATCTTACGACTCCGTATGCCACATTAGCACATTGAAAAGCATGTTAGAATAATGTAGGACGCGTTACAACTCCTAATTAAACCTTAAATCACTGTACGAAACTTTAAAACTCCATAATAAACCTAAAGAACTCGTCCGAGTCCTTTGAACGCCGTACGCCAACTTAAGACATCTTACCACTCTGTATGCCACATTAGCACATTGAAAAGAATTTTAGTACAATGTACGACACCTCACAACTCCTAACAACACCTTAAAATACAATACGTAAACTTCAGACTCCATACTAAAGTAATGAATTTGTCCGAGTCCTTTGAACATCGTACGAAAACTCAGGACTTGTTACGACTCTCTGTATGCGACTTTATCATCATGAAAAGCAAGTAAGAAAAATGTAGGACGCGTTACAACTCCTAATTACACCTTTCATCACTATACGAAACTTTAAAACTCCATAATAAACCTAAAGAACTCGTCTGAGTCCTTTGAACGCCATACTGCAACTTAAGACATCTTACGACTCTGTATGCCACATTAGCACATTGAAAAGCATGTTAATACAATGTACGACACCTCACAACTCCTAACAACACCTTAAAATACAATACGTAAACTTCAAACTCCATACTAAACTAATGAATTTGTCCGAGTCCTTTGAACGTCATACGACAACTCAGGACTTGTTACGACTCTCTGTATGCGACTTTATCATCATGAAAAGCAAGTAAGAAAAATGTAGGACGCGTTACAACTCCTAATTACACCTTACATCACTATACGAAACTTTAAAACTCCATAATAAACCTAAAGAACTCCTCTGAGTCCTTTGAACGCCATACGGCAACTTAAGACATCTTACGACTCTGTATGCCACATTAGCACATTGAAAAGCATGTTAGTACAATGTACGACACCTCACAACTCCTAACAACACCTTAAAAATACCATACGTAAACTTCAAACTCCATACTAAACCTAATGAATTCGTACGAGTCCTTTGAACATCGTACGACAACTCAGGACTTGTTACGACTCTCTGTATGCGACTTTATCAACATGAAAAGCAAGTAAGAAAAATGTAGGACGCGTTACAACTCCTAATTACACCTTACATCACTATACGAAACTTTAAAACTCCATAATAAACCTAAAGAACTCGTCTGAGTCCTTTGAACGCCATACGGCAACTTAAGACATCTTACGACTCTGTATGCCACATTAGCACATTGAAAAGCATGTTAGTACAATGTACGACACCTCACAACTCCTAACAACACCTTAAAATACAATACGTAAACTTCAAACTCCATACTAAACTAATGAATTTGTCCGAGTCCTTTGAAAGTCATACGACAACTCAGGACTTGTTACGACTCTCTGTATGCGACATTATCAACATGAAAAGCACGTTAGAATAATGTAGGACGCGTTACAACTCCTAATTAAACCTTAAATCACTGTACGAAACTTTAAAACTCCATAATAAACCTAAAGAACTCGTCCGAGTCCTTTGAACGCCGTACGACAACTTAAGACATCTTACGACCCTGCATGCCACATTAGCACATTGTAAAGCATGTTAGTACAATTTACGACACCTCACAACTCCTAGCAACACCTTAAAATACCATACGTATACTTAAAACTCCATACTAAACCTAATGAATTTTTCCGAGTCCTTTGAACATCGTACGACAACTCAGGACTTGTTACGACTCTCTGTATGCGACTTTATCAACATGAAAAGCAAGTAAGAAAATTGTAGGACGCGTTACAACTCCTAATTACACCTTACATCACTGTACGAAACTTTAAAACTCCATAATAAACCTAGAGAACTCGTCCGAGTCTTTTGAACGTCGTACGGCAACTTAAGACATCTTACGACTCTGTATGCCACATTAGCGCCTTGAAAAGCATGTTAGAACAATGTACGACACCTCACAACTCCTAACAACAAATTAAAATACCATACGTAAACTTCAAACTCCATACTAAACCTAATGAATTCGTACGAGTCCTTTGAACATCGTACGACAACTCAGGACTTGTTACGACTCTCTGTATGCGACTTTATCAACATGAAAAGCAAGTAAGAAAAATGTAGGACGCGTTACAACTCCTAATTACACCTTACATCATTGTACGAAACTTTAAAACTCCATAATAAACCTAAAGAACTCGTCCGAGTCCTTTGAACGTCGTACGGCAACTTAAGACATCTTACGACTCGGTATGCCATATTAGCACCTTGAAAAGCATGTTAGTATAATGTATGACACCTCATAACTCCTAACAATACCTTACAATACCATACGTAAACTTAAAATACCATAATAAGCCTAATGAATTCGTCCTAGTCCTTTGAACGTCATACGACAACTCAGGACTTGTTACGACTCTCTGTATGCGACATTATCAACATGAAAAGCACGTTAGAATAATGTAGGATGCGTTACAACTCCTAATTAAACCTTAAATCACAGTACGAAACTTTAAAACTCCATAATAAACCTAAAGAACTCGTCCGAGTCCTTTGAACGCCGTACGACAACTTAAGACATCTTACGACTTTGTATGCCACATTAGCACATTGAAAAGCATGTTAGTACAATTTACGACACCTCACAACTCCTAACCACACCTTAAAATACAATACGTAAACTTCAAACTCCATACTAAACTAATGAATTTGTCCGAGTCCTTTGAACATCGTACGACAACTCAGGACTTGTTACGACTCTCTGTATGCGAAATTATCAACATGAAAAGCACGTTAGAATAATGTAGGACGCGTTACAACTCCTTATTACACCTTACATCACTATACGAAACTTTAAAACTCCATAACAAACCTAATGAATTCATCCGAGTCCTTTGAACATCGTACGAAAACTTAAGACATCTTACGACCCTGTATTCCTAATTAGCACATTGAAATGCATGTTAGTATAATGTACGACACCTCACAGAACTCCTAACAACACCTTACAGTACCGTACGTAAACTAAAAACTCCATAATAAGCCTAATGAATTCGTCCGAGTCCTTTGAACGTCGTACGGCAACTTAAGACAACTTACGACTCTGTATTCCACATTAGCACATTGAAAAGCATGTTAGTACAATGTACGAGACCTCACAACTCCTAACAACATCTTAAAATACAATACGTAAACTTCAAACTCCATACTAAACTAATTAATTTGTCCGAGTCCTTTGAACATCGTACGACAACTTAGGACTTGTTACGACTCTCTGTATGCGACTTTATCAATATGAAAAGCAAGTAAGAAAAATGTAGGACGCGTTACAACTCCTAATTACACCTTACATCACTGTACGAAACTTTAAAACTCCATAATAAACCTAAAGAACTCGTCCGAGTCTTTTGAACGTCGTACGGTAACTTAAGACATCTTACGACTCTGTATGCCACATTAGCACATTGAAAAGCATGTTAGTACAATGTACGACACCTCACAACTCCTAACCACACCTTAAAATACAATACGTAAACTTCAAACTCCATACTAAACTAATGAATTTGTCCGAGTCCTTTGAACATCGTACGACAACTCAGGACTTGTTACGACTCTCTGTATGCGAAATTATCAACATGAAAAGCACGTTAGAATAATGTAGGACGCGTTACAACTCCTTATTACACCTTACATCACTATACGAAACTTTAAAACTCCATAACAAACCTAATGAATTCATCCGAGTCCTTTGAACATCGTACGAAAACTTAAGACATCTTACGACCCTGTATTCCTAATTAGCACATTGAAATGCATGTTAGTATAATGTACGACACCTCACAGAACTCCTAACAACACCTTACAGTACCGTACGTAAACTAAAAACTACATAATAAGCCTAATGAATTCGTCCGAGTCCTTTGAACGTCGTACGGCAACTTAAGACAACTTACGACTCTGTATTCCACATTAGCACATTGAAAAGCATGTTAGTACAATGTACGACACCTCACAACTCCTAACAACATCTTAAAATACAATACGTAAACTTCAAACTCCATACTAAACTAATTAATTTGTCCGAGTCCTTTGAACATCGTACGACAACTTAGGACTTGTTACGACTCTCTGTATGCGAATTTATCAATATGAAAAGCAAGTAAGAAAAATGTAGGACGCGTTACAACTCCTAATTACACATTACATCACTGTACGAAACTTGAAAACTCCATAATAAACCTAAAGAACTCGTCCGAGTCTTTTGAACGTCGTACGGCAACTTAAGACATCTTACGACTCTGTATGCCACATTAGCACATTGAAAAGCATGTTAGTACAATGTACGACACCTCACAACTCCTAACCACACCTTAAAATACAATATGTAAACTTCAAACTCCATACTAAACTAATGAATTTGTCCGAGTCCTTTGAACATCGTACGACAACTCAGGACTTGTTACGACTCTCTGTATGCGAAATTATCAACATGAAAAGCACGTTAGAATAATGTAGGACGCGTTACAACTCCTTATTACACCTTACATCACTATACGAAACTTTAAAACTCCATAACAAACCTAATGAATTCATCCGAGTCCTTTGAACATCGTACGAAAACTTAAGACATCTTACGACCCTGTATTCCTAATTAGCACATTGAAATGCATGTTAGTATAATGTACGACACCTCACAGAACTCCTAACAACACCTTACAGTACCGTACGTAAACTAAAAACTACATAATAAGCCTAATGAATTCGTCCGAGTCCTTTGAACGTCGTACGGCAACTTAAGACAACTTACGACTCTGTATTCCACATTAGCACATTGAAAAGCATGTTAGTACAATGTACGACACCTCACAACTCCTAACAACATCTTAAAATACAATACGTAAACTTCAAACTCCATACTAAACTAATTAATTTGTCCGAGTCCTTTGAACATCGTACGACAACTTAGGACTTGTTACGACTCTCTGTATGCGACTTTATCAATATGAAAAGCAAGTAAGAAAAATGTAGGACGCGTTACAACTCCTAATTACACATTACATCACTGTACGAAACTTGAAAACTCCATAATAAACCTAAAGAACTCGTCCGAGTCTTTTGAACGTCGTACGGCAACTTAAGACATCTTACGACTCTGTATGCCACATTAGCACATTGAAAAGCATGTTAGTACAATGTACGACACCTCACAACTCCTAACCACACCTTAAAATACAATATGTAAACTTCAAACTCCATACTAAACTAATGAATTTGTCCGAGTCCTTTGAACATCGTACGACAACTCAGGACTTGTTACGACTCTCTGTATGCGAAATTATCAACATGAAAAGCACGTTAGAATAATGTAGGACGCGTTACAACTCCTTATTACACCTTACATCACTATACGAAACTTTAAAACTCCATAACAAACCTAATGAATTCATCCGAGTCCTTTGAACATCGTACGAAAACTTAAGACATCTTACGACCCTGTATTCCTAATTAGCACATTGAAATGCATGTTAGTATAATGTACGACACCTCACAGAACTCCTAACAACACCTTACAGTACCGTACGTAAACTAAAAACTCCATAATAAGCCTAATGAATTCGTCCGAGTCCTTTGAACGTCGTACGGCAACTTAAGACAACTTACGACTCTGTATTCCACATTAGCACATTGAAAAGCATGTTAGTACAATGTACGACACCTCACAACTCCTAACAACATCTTAAAATACAATACGTAAACTTCAAACTCCATACTAAACTAATTAATTTGTCCGAGTCCTTTGAACATCGTACGACAACTTAGGACTTGTTACGACTCTCTGTATGCGACTTTATCAATATGAAAAGCAAGTAAGAAAAATGTAGGACGCGTTACAACTCCTAATTACACATTACATCACTGTACGAAACTTGAAAACTCCATAATAAACCTAAAGAACTCGTCCGAGTCTTTTGAACGTCGTACGGCAACTTAAGACATCTTACGACTCTGTATGCCACATTAGCACATTGAAAAGCATGTTAGTACAATGTACGACACCTCACAACTCCTAACCACACCTTAAAATACAATACGTAAACTTCAAACTCCATACTAAACTAATGAATTTGTCCGAGTCCTTTGAACATCGTACGACAACTCAGGACTTGTTACGACTCTCTGTATGCGAAATTATCAACATGAAAAGCACGTTAGAATAATGTAGGACGCGTTACAACTCCTTATTACACCTTACATCACTATACGAAACTTTAAAACTCCATAACAAACCTAATGAATTCATCCGAGTCCTTTGAACATCGTACGAAAACTTAAGACATCTTACGACCCTGTATTCCTAATTAGCACATTGAAATGCATGTTAGTATAATGTACGACACCTCACAGAACTCCTAACAACACCTTACAGTGCAGTACGTAAACTAAAAACTCCATAATAAGCCTAATGAATTCGTCCGAGTCCTTTGAACGTCGTACGGCAACTTAAGACAACTTACGACTCTGTATTCCACATTAGCACATTGAAAAGCATGTTAGTACAATGTACGACACCTCACAACTCCTAACAACATCTTAAAATACAATACGTAAACTTCAAACTCCATACTAAACTAATTAATTTGTCCGAGTCCTTTGAACATCGTACGACAACTTAGGACTTGTTACGACTCTCTGTATGCGACTTTATCAATATGAAAAGCAAGTAAGAAAAATGTAGGACGCGTTACAACTCCTAATTACACCTTACATCACTGTACGAAACTTTAAAACTCCATAATAAACCTAAAGAACTCGTCCGAGTCTTTTGAACGTCGTACGGTAACTTAAGACATCTTACGACTCTGTATGCCACATTAGCACATTGAAAAGCATGTTAGTACAATGTACGACACCTCACAACTCCTAACCACACCTTAAAATACAATACGTAAACTTCAAACTCCATACTAAACTAATGAATTTGTCCGAGTCCTTTGAACATCGTACGACAACTCAGGACTTGTTACGACTCTCTGTATGCGAAATTATCAACATGAAAAGCACGTTAGAATAATGTAGGACGCGTTACAACTCCTTATTACACCTTACATCACTATACGAAACTTTAAAACTCTATAACAAACCTAATGAATTCATCCGAGTCCTTTGAACATCGTACGAAAACTTAAGACATCTTACGACCCTGTATTCCTAATTAGCACATTGAAATGCATGTTAGTATAATGTACGACACCTCACAGAACTCCTAACAACACCTTACAGTACCGTACGTAAACTAAAAACTACATAATAAGCCTAATGAATTCGTCCGAGTCCTTTGAACGTCGTACGGCAACTTAAGACAATTTACGACTCTGTATTCCACATTAGCACATTGAAAAGCATGTTAGTACAATGTACGACACCTCACAACTCCTAACAACATCTTAAAATACAATACGTAAACTTCAAACTCCATACTAAACTAATTAATTTGTCCGAGTCCTTTGAACATCGTACGACAACTTAGGACTTGTTACGACTCTCTGTATGCGACTTTATCAATATGAAAAGCAAGTAAGAAAAATGTAGGACGCGTTACAACTCCTAATTACACATTACATCACTGTACGAAACTTGAAAACTCCATAATAAACCTAAAGAACTCGTCCGAGTCTTTTGAACGTCGTACGGCAACTTAAGACATCTTACGACTCTGTATGCCACATTAGCACATTGAAAAGCATGTTAGTACAATGTACGACACCTCACAACTCCTAACCACACCTTAAAATACAATACGTAAACTTCAAACTCCATACTAAACTAATGAATTTGTCCGAGTCCTTTGAACATCGTACGACAACTCAGGACTTGTTACGACTCTCTGTATGCGAAATTATCAACATGAAAAGCACGTTAGAATAATGTAGGACGCGTTACAACTCCTTATTACACCTTACATCACTATACGAAACTTTAAAACTCCATAACAAACCTAATGAATTCATCCGAGTCCTTTGAACATCGTACGAAAACTTAAGACATCTTACGACCCAGTATTCCTAATTAGCACATTGAAATGCATGTTAGTATAATGTACGACACCTCACAGAACTCCTAACAACACCTTACAGTACCGTACGTAAACTAAAAACTCCATAATAAGCCTAATGAATTCGTCCGAGTCCTTTGAACGTCGTACGGCAACTTAAGACAACTTACGACTCTGTATTCCACATTAGCACATTGAAAAGCATGTTAGTACAATGTACGAGACCTCACAACTCCTAACAACATCTTAAAATACAATACGTAAACTTCAAACTCCATACTAAACTAATTAATTTGTCCGAGTCCTTTGAACATCGTACGACAACTTAGGACTTGTTACGACTCTCTGTATGCGACTTTATCAATATGAAAAGCAAGTAAGAAAAATGTAGGACGCGTTACAACTCCTAATTACACCTTACATCACTGTACGAAACTTTAAAACTCCATAATAAACCTAAAGAACTCGTCCGAGTCTTTTGAACGTCGTACGGTAACTTAAGACATCTTACGACTCTGTATGCCACATTAGCACATTGAAAAGCATGTTAGTACAATGTACGACACCTCACAACTCCTAACCACACCTTAAAATACAATACGTAAACTTCAAACTCCATACTAAACTAATGAATTTGTCCGAGTCCTTTGAACATCGTACGACAACTCAGGACTTGTTACGACTCTCTGTATGCGAAATTATCAACATGAAAAGCACGTTAGAATAATGTAGGACGCGTTACAACTCCTTATTACACCTTACATCACTATACGAAACTTTAAAACTCCATAACAAACCTAATGAATTCATCCGAGTCCTTTGAACATCGTACGAAAACTTAAGACATCTTACGACCCTGTATTCCTAATTAGCACATTGAAATGCATGTTAGTATAATGTACGACACCTCACAGAACTCCTAACAACACCTTACAGTACCGTACGTAAACTAAAAACTACATAATAAGCCTAATGAATTCGTCCGAGTCCTTTGAACGTCGTACGGCAACTTAAGACAACTTACGACTCTGTATTCCACATTAGCACATTGAAAAGCATGTTAGTACAATGTACGACACCTCACAACTCCTAACAACATCTTAAAATACAATACGTAAACTTCAAACTCCATACTAAACTAATTAATTTGTCCGAGTCCTTTGAACATCGTACGACAACTTAGGACTTGTTACGACTCTCTGTATGCGACTTTATCAATATGAAAAGCAAGTAAGAAAAATGTAGGACGCGTTACAACTCCTAATTACACATTACATCACTGTACGAAACTTGAAAACTCCATAATAAACCTAAAGAACTCGTCCGAGTCTTTTGAACGTCGTACGGCAACTTAAGACATCTTACGACTCTGTATGCCACATTAGCACATTGAAAAGCATGTTAGTACAATGTACGACACCTCACAACTCCTAACCACACCTTAAAATACAATACGTAAACTTCAAACTCCATACTAAACTAATGAATTTGTCCGAGTCCTTTGAACATCGTACGACAACTCAGGACTTGTTACGACTCTCTGTATGCGAAATTATCAACATGAAAAGCACGTTAGAATAATGTAGGACGCGTTACAACTCCTTATTACACCTTACATCACTATACGAAACTTTAAAACTCCATAACAAACCTAATGAATTCATCCGAGTCCTTTGAACATCGTACGAAAACTTAAGACATCTTACGACCCTGTATTCCTAATTAGCACATTGAAATGCATGTTAGTATAATGTACGACACCTCACAGAACTCCTAACAACACCTTACAGTACCGTACGTAAACTAAAAACTACATAATAAGCCTAATGAATTCGTCCGAGTCCTTTGAACGTCGTACGGCAACTTAAGACAACTTACGACTCTGTATTCCACATTAGCACATTGAAAAGCATGTTAGTACAATGTACGACACCTCACAACTCCTAACAACATCTTAAAATACAATACGTAAACTTCAAACTCCATACTAAACTAATTAATTTGTCCGAGTCCTTTGAACATCGTACGACAACTTAGGACTTGTTACGACTCTCTGTATGCGACTTTATCAATATGAAAAGCAAGTAAGAAAAATGTAGGACGCGTTACAACTCCTAATTACACATTACATCACTGTACGAAACTTGAAAACTCCATAATAAACCTAAAGAACTCGTCCGAGTCTTTTGAACGTCGTACGGCAACTTAAGACATCTTACAACTCTGTATGCCACATTAGCACATTGAAAAGCATGTTAGTACAATGTACGACACCTCACAACTCCTAACCACACCTTAAAATACAATACGTAAACTTCAAACTCCATACTAAACTAATGAATTTGTCCGAGTCCTTTGAACATCGTACGACAACTCAGGACTTGTTACGACTCTCTGTATGCGAAATTATCAACATGAAAAGCACGTTAGAATAATGTAGGACGCGTTACAACTCCTTATTACACCTTACATCACTATACGAAACTTTAAAACTCCATAACAAACCTAATGAATTCATCCGAGTCCTTTGAACATCGTACGAAAACTTAAGACATCTTACGACCCTGTATTCCTAATTAGCACATTGAAATGCATGTTAGTATAATGTACGACACCTCACAGAACTCCTAACAACACCTTACAGTACCGTACGTAAACTAAAAACTCCATAATAAGCCTAATGAATTCGTCCGAGTCCTTTGAACGTCGTACGGCAACTTAAGACAACTTACGACTCTGTATTCCACATTAGCACATTGAAAAGCATGTTAGTACAATGTACGACACCTCACAACTCCTAACAACATCTTAAAATACAATACGTAAACTTCAAACTCCATACTAAACTAATTAATTTGTCCGAGTCCTTTGAACATCGTACGACAACTTAGGACTTGTTACGACTCTCTGTATGCGACTTTATCAATATGAAAAGCAAGTAAGAAAAATGTAGGACGCGTTACAACTCCTAATTACACATTACATCACTGTACGAAACTTGAAAACTCCATAATAAACCTAAAGAACTCGTCCGAGTCTTTTGAACGTCGTACGGCAACTTAAGACATCTTACAACTCTGTATGCCACATTAGCACATTGAAAAGCATGTTAGTACAATGTACGACACCTCACAACTCCTAACCACACCTTAAAATACAATACGTAAACTTCAAACTCCATACTAAACTAATGAATTTGTCCGAGTCCTTTGAACATCGTACGACAACTCAGGACTTGTTACGACTCTCTGTATGCGAAATTATCAACATGAAAAGCACGTTAGAATAATGTAGGACGCGTTACAACTCCTTATTACACCTTACATCACTATACGAAACTTTAAAACTCCATAACAAACCTAATGAATTCATCCGAGTCCTTTGAACATCGTACGAAAACTTAAGACATCTTACGACCCTGTATTCCTAATTAGCACATTGAAATGCATGTTAGTATAATGTACGACACCTCACAGAACTCCTAACAACACCTTACAGTACCGTACGTAAACTAAAAACTCCATAATAAGCCTAATGAATTCGTCCGAGTCCTTTGAACGTCGTACGGCAACTTAAGACAACTTACGACTCTGTATTCCACATTAGCACATTGAAAAGCATGTTAGTACAATGTACGACACCTCACAACTCCTAACAACATCTTAAAATACAATACGTAAACTTCAAACTCCATACTAAACTAATTAATTTGTCCGAGTCCTTTGAACATCGTACGACAACTTAGGACTTGTTACGACTCTCTGTATGCGACTTTATCAATATGAAAAGCAAGTAAGAAAAATGTAGGACGCGTTACAACTCCTAATTACACATTACATCACTGTACGAAACTTGAAAACTCCATAATAAACCTAAAGAACTCGTCCGAGTCTTTTGAACGTCGTACGGCAACTTAAGACATCTTACGACTCTGTATGCCACATTAGCACATTGAAAAGCATGTTAGTACAATGTACGACACCTCACAACTCCTAACCACACCTTAAAATACAATACGTAAACTTCAAACTCCATACTAAACTAATGAATTTGTCCGAGTCCTTTGAACATCGTACGACAACTCAGGACTTGTTACGACTCTCTGTATGCGAAATTATCAACATGAAAAGCACGTTAGAATAATGTAGGACGCGTTACAACTCCTTATTACACCTTACATCACTATACGAAACTTTAAAACTCCATAACAAACCTAATGAATTCATCCGAGTCCTTTGAACATCGTACGAAAACTTAAGACATCTTACGACCCTGTATTCCTAATTAGCACATTGAAATGCATGTTAGTATAATGTACGACACCTCACAGAACTCCTAACAACACCTTACAGTACCGTACGTAAACTAAAAACTCCATAATAAGCCTAATGAATTCGTCCGAGTCCTTTGAACGTCGTACGGCAACTTAAGACAACTTACGACTCTGTATTCCACATTAGCACATTGAAAAGCATGTTAGTACAATGTACGACACCTCACAACTCCTAACAACATCTTAAAATACAATACGTAAACTTCAAACTCCATACTAAACTAATTAATTTGTCCGAGTCCTTTGAACATCGTACGACAACTTAGGACTTGTTACGACTCTCTGTATGCGACTTTATCAATATGAAAAGCAAGTAAGAAAAATGTAGGACGCGTTACAACTCCTAATTACACATTACATCACTGTACGAAACTTGAAAACTCCATAATAAACCTAAAGAACTCGTCCGAGTCTTTTGAACGTCGTACGGCAACTTAAGACATCTTACGACTCTGTATGCCACATTAGCACATTGAAAAGCATGTTAGTACAATGTACGACACCTCACAACTCCTAACCACACCTTAAAATACAATACGTAAACTTCAAACTCCATACTAAACTAATGAATTTGTCCGAGTCCTTTGAACATCGTACGACAACTCAGGACTTGTTACGACTCTCTGTATGCGAAATTATCAACATGAAAAGCACGTTAGAATAATGTAGGACGCGTTACAACTCCTTATTACACCTTACATCACTATACGAAACTTTAAAACTCCATAACAAACCTAATGAATTCATCCGAGTCCTTTGAACATCGTACGAAAACTTAAGACATCTTACGACCCTGTATTCCTAATTAGCACATTGAAATGCATGTTAGTATAATGTACGACACCTCACAGAACTCCTAACAACACCTTACAGTACCGTACGTAAACTAAAAACTCCATAATAAGCCTAATGAATTCGTCCGAGTCCTTCGAACGTCGTACGGCAACTTAAGACAACTTACGACTCTGTATTCCACATTAGCACATTGAAAAGCATGTTAGTACAATGTACGACACCTCACAACTCCTAACAACATCTTAAAATACAATACGTAAACTTCAAACTCCATACTAAACTAATTAATTTGTCCGAGTCCTTTGAACATCGTACGACAACTTAGGACTTGTTACGACTCTCTGTATGCGACTTTATCAATATGAAAAGCAAGTAAGAAAAATGTAGGACGCGTTACAACTCCTAATTACACATTACATCACTGTACGAAACTTGAAAACTCCATAATAAACCTAAAGAACTCGTCCGAGTCTTTTGAACGTCGTACGGCAACTTAAGACATCTTACAACTCTGTATGCCACATTAGCACATTGAAAAGCATGTTAGTACAATGTACGACACCTCACAACTCCTAACCACACCTTAAAATACAATACGTAAACTTCAAACTCCATACTAAACTAATGAATTTGTCCGAGTCCTTTGAACATCGTACGACAACTCAGGACTTGTTACGACTCTCTGTATGCGAAATTATCAACATGAAAAGCACGTTAGAATAATGTAGGACGCGTTACAACTCCTTATTACACCTTACATCACTATACGAAACTTTAAAACTCCATAACAAACCTAATGAATTCATCCGAGTCCTTTGAACATCGTACGAAAACTTAAGACATCTTACGACCCTGTATTCCTAATTAGCACATTGAAATGCATGTTAGTATAATGTACGACACCTCACAGAACTCCTAACAACACCTTACAGTACCGTACGTAAACTAAAAACTCCATAATAAGCCTAATGAATTCGTCCGAGTCCTTTGAACGTCGTACGGCAACTTAAGACAACTTACGACTCTGTATTCCACATTAGCACATTGAAAAGCATGTTAGTACAATGTACGACACCTCACAACTCCTAACAACATCTTAAAATACAATACGTAAACTTCAAACTCCATACTAAACTAATTAATTTGTCCGAGTCCTTTGAACATCGTACGACAACTTAGGACTTGTTACGACTCTCTGTATGCGACTTTATCAATATGAAAAGCAAGTAAGAAAAATGTAGGACGCGTTACAACTCCTAATTACACATTACATCACTGTACGAAACTTGAAAACTCCATAATAAACCTAAAGAACTCGTCCGAGTGTTTTGAACGTCGTACGGCAACTTAAGACATCTTACGACTCTGTATGCCACATTAGCACATTGAAAAGCATGTTAGTACAATGTACGACACCTCACAACTCCTAACCACACCTTAAAATACAATACGTAAACTTCAAACTCCATACTAAACTAATGAATTTGTCCGAGTCCTTTGAACATCGTACGACAACTCAGGACTTGTTACGACTCTCTGTATGCGAAATTATCAACATGAAAAGCACGTTAGAATAATGTAGGACGCGTTACAACTCCTTATTACACCTTACATCACTATACGAAACTTTAAAACTCCATAACAAACCTAATGAATTCATCCGAGTCCTTTGAACATCGTACGAAAACTTAAGACATCTTACGACCCTGTATTCCTAATTAGCACATTGAAATGCATGTTAGTATAATGTACGACACCTCACAGAACTCCTAACAACACCTTACAGTACCGTACGTAAACTAAAAACTCCATAATAAGCCTAATGAATTCGTCCGAGTCCTTTGAACGTCGTACGGCAACTTAAGACAACTTACGACTCTGTATTCCACATTAGCACATTGAAAAGCATGTTAGTACAATGTACGACACCTCACAACTCCTAACAACATCTTAAAATACAATACGTAAACTTCAAACTCCATACTAAACTAATTAATTTGTCCGAGTCCTTTGAACATCGTACGACAACTTAGGACTTGTTACGACTCTCTGTATGCGACTTTATCAATATGAAAAGCAAGTAAGAAAAATGTAGGACGCGTTACAACTCCTAATTACACATTACATCACTGTACGAAACTTGAAAACTCCATAATAAACCTAAAGAACTCGTCCGAGTCTTTTGAACGTCGTACGGCAACTTAAGACATCTTACGACTCTGTATGCCACATTAGCACATTGAAAAGCATGTTAGTACAATGTACGACACCTCACAACTCCTAACCACACCTTAAAATACAATACGTAAACTTCAAACTCCATACTAAACTAATGAATTTGTCCGAGTCCTTTGAACATCGTACGACAACTCAGGACTTGTTACGACTCTCTGTATGCGAAATTATCAACATGAAAAGCACGTTAGAATAATGTAGGACGCGTTACAACTCCTTATTACACCTTACATCACTATACGAAACTTTAAAACTCCATAACAAACCTAATGAATTCATCCGAGTCCTTTGAACATCGTACGAAAACTTAAGACATCTTACGACCCTGTATTCCTAATTAGCACATTGAAATGCATGTTAGTATAATGTACGACACCTCACAGAACTCCTAACAACACCTTACAGTACCGTACGTAAACTAAAAACTCCATAATAAGCCTAATGAATTCGTCCGAGTCCTTTGAACGTCGTACGGCAACTTAAGACAACTTACGACTCTGTATTCCACATTAGCACATTGAAAAGCATGTTAGTACAATGTACGACACCTCACAACTCCTAACAACATCTTAAAATACAATACGTAAACTTCAAACTCCATACTAAACTAATTAATTTGTCCGAGTCCTTTGAACATCGTACGACAACTTAGGACTTGTTACGACTCTCTGTATGCGACTTTATCAATATGAAAAGCAAGTAAGAAAAATGTAGGACGCGTTACAACTCCTAATTACACATTACATCACTGTACGAAACTTGAAAACTCCATAATAAACCTAAAGAACTCGTCCGAGTCTTTTGAACGTCGTACGGCAACTTAAGACATCTTACGACTCTGTATGCCACATTAGCACATTGAAAAGCATGTTAGTACAATGTACGACACCTCACAACTCCTAACCACACCTTAAAATACAATACGTAAACTTCAAACTCCATACTAAACTAATGAATTTGTCCGAGTCCTTTGAACATCGTACGACAACTCAGGACTTGTTACGACTCTCTGTATGCGAAATTATCAACATGAAAAGCACGTTAGAATAATGTAGGACGCGTTACAACTCCTTATTACACCTTACATCACTATACGAAACTTTAAAACTCCATAACAAACCTAATGAATTCATCCGAGTCCTTTGAACATCGTACGAAAACTTAAGACATCTTACGACCCTGTATTCCTAATTAGCACATTGAAATGCATGTTAGTATAATGTACGACACCTCACAGAACTCCTAACAACACCTTACAATACAGTACGTAAACTAAAAACTCCATAATAAGCCTAATGAATTCGTCCGAGTCCTTCGAACGTCGTACGGCAACTTAAGACAACTTACGACTCTGTATTCCACATTAGCACATTGAAAAGCATGTTAGTACAATGTACGACACCTCACAACTCCTAACAACATCTTAAAATACAATACGTAAACTTCAAACTCCATACTAAACTAATTAATTTGTCCGAGTCCTTTGAACATCGTACGACAACTTAGGACTTGTTACGACTCTCTGTATGCGACTTTATCAATATGAAAAGCAAGTAAGAAAAATGTAGGACGCGTTACAACTCCTAATTACACATTACATCACTGTACGAAACTTGAAAACTCCATAATAAACCTAAAGAACTCGTCCGAGTCTTTTGAACGTCGTATGGCAACTTAAGACATCTTACGACTCTGTATGCCACATTAGCACATTGAAAAGCATGTTAGTACAATGTACGACACCTCACAACTCCTAACCACACCTTAAAATACAATACGTAAACTTCAAACTCCATACTAAACTAATGAATTTGTCCGAGTCCTTTGAACATCGTACGACAACTCAGGACTTGTTACGACTCTCTGTATGCGAAATTATCAACATGAAAAGCACGTTAGAATAATGTAGGACGCGTTACAACTCCTTATTACACCTTACATCACTATACGAAACTTTAAAACTCCATAACAAACCTAATGAATTCATCCGAGTCCTTTGAACATCGTACGAAAACTTAAGACATCTTACGACCCTGTATTCCTAATTAGCACATTGAAATGCATGTTAGTATAATGTACGACACCTCACAGAACTCCTAACAACACCTTACAGTACCGTACGTAAACTAAAAACTCCATAATAAGCCTAATGAATTCGTCCGAGTCCTTTGAACGTCGTACGGCAACTTAAGACAACTTACGACTCTGTATTCCACATTAGCACATTGAAAAGCATGTTAGTACAATGTACGACACCTCACAACTCCTAACAACATCTTAAAATACCATACGTAAACTTCAAACTCCATACTAAAACTAATGAATTCGTACAAGTCCTTTGAACATCGTACGACAACTCAGGACTTGTTACGACTCTCTGTATGCGACATTATCAACATGAAAAGCACGTTAGAAAAATGTAGGACGTGTTACGACTCCTAGTTACACCTTACATCACTTTACGAAACTTTAAAACTCCATAATAAACCTAAAGAACTCGTCCGAGTCCTTTGAACGTCGTACGGCAACTTAAGACATCTTACGACTCTGTATGCCACATTAGCACATTGAAAAGCATGTTAGTACAATGTACGACACCTCACAACTCCTAACAACACCTTAAAATACAATACGTAAACTTCAAACTCCATACTAAACTAATGAATTTGTCCGAGTCCTTTGAACATCGTACGACAACTCAGGACTTGTTACGACTCTCTGTATGCGACTTTATCAACATGAAAAGCAAGTAAGAAAATTGTAGGACGCGTTACAACTCCTAATAACACCTTACATCACTGTACGAAACTTTAAAACTCCATAATAAACCTAAAGAACTCGTCCGAGTCCTTTGAACGCCGTACGGCAACTTAAGACATCTTACGACTCTGTATGCCACATTAGCACATTGAAAAGCATGTTAGTACAATGTACGACACCTCACAACTCCTAACAACACCTTAAAATACAATACGTAAACTTCAAACTCCATACTAAACTAATGAATTTGTCCGAGTCCTTTGAACATCGTACGACAACTCAGGACTTGTTACGACTCTCTGTATGCGACTTTATCAACATGAAAAGCAAGTAAGAAAATTGTAGGACGCGTTACAACTCCTAATAACACCTTACATCACTGTACGAAACTTTAAAACTCCATAATAAACCTAAAGAACTCGTCCGAGTCCTTTGAACGCCGTACGGCAACTTAAGACATCTTACGACTCTGTATGCCACATTAGCACATTGAAAAGCATGTTAGTACAATGTACGACACCTCACAACTCCTAACAACACCTTAAAATACAATACGTAAACTTCAAACTCCATACTAAAGTAATGAATTTGTCCGAGTCCTTTGAACATCGTACGAAAACTCAGGACTTGTTACGACTCTCTGTATGCGACATTATCAACATGAAAAGCACGTAAGAAAAATGTAGGACGCGTTACAACTCCTAATTACACCTTACATCACTATACGAAACTTTAAAACTCCATAATAAACCTAAAGAACTCGTATGAGTCCTTTGAATGCCATACGGCAACTTAAGACATCTTACGACTCTGTATGCCACATTAGCACATTGAAAAGCATGTTAGTACAATGTACGACACCTCACAACTCCTAACAACACCTTAAAAATACCATACGTAAACTTCAAACTCCATACTAAACCTAATGAATTCGTACGAGTCCTTTGAACATCGTACGAAAACTCAGGACTTGTTACGACTCTCTGTATGCGACTTTATCAACATGAAAAGCAAGTAAGAAAAATGTAGGACGCGTTACAACTCCTAATTACACCTTACATCACTATACGAAACTTTAAAACTCCATAATAAACCTAAAGAACTCGTCTGAGTCTTTTGAACGTTATACGGCAACTTAAGACATCTTACGACTCTGTATGCCACATTAGCACATTGAAAAGCATGTTAGTACAATGTACGACACCTCACAACTCCTAACAACACCTTAAAATACAATACGTAAACTTCAAACTCCATACTAAACTAATGAATTTGTCCGAGTCCTTTGAACGTCATACGACAACTCAGGACTTGTTACGACTCTCTGTATGCAACATTATCAACATGAAAAGCACGTTAGAATAATGTAGGACGAGTTACAACTCCTAATTAAACCTTAAATCACTGTACGAAACTTTAAAACTCCGTAATAAACCTAAAGAACTCGTCCGAGTCCTTTGAACGCCGTACGACAACTTAAGACATCTTACGACCTTGTATGCCACATTAGCACATTGAAAAGCATGTTAGTACAATTTACGACACCTCACAACTCCTAGCAACACCTTAAAATACCATACGTAAACTTAAAACTCCATACTAAACCTAATGAATTTTTCCGAGTCCTTTGAACATCGTACGACAACTCAGGACTTGTTACGACTCTCTTTATGCGACTTTATCAACATGAAAAGCAAGTAAGAAAATTGTAGGACGCGTTACAACTCCTAATTACACCTTACATCACTGTACGAAACTTTAAAACTCCATAATAAACCTAAAGAACTCGTCCGAGTCTTTTGAACGTCGTACGGCAACTTAAGACATCTTACGACTCTGTATGCCACATTAGCGCCTTGAAAAGCATGTTAGAACAATGTACGACACCTCACAACTCCTAACAACACCTTAAAATACAATACGTAAACTTCAAACTCCATACTAAACTAATGAATTTGTCCGAGTCCTTTGAACATCGTACGACAACTCAGGACTTGTTACGACTCTCTGTATGCGACTTTATCAACATGAAAAGCAAGTAAGAAAAATGTAGGACGCGTTACAACTCCTAATTACACCTTACATCACTGTACGAAACTTTAAAACTCCATAATAAACCTAAAGAACTCGTCCGAGTCCTTTGAACGCCGTACGGCAACTTAAGACATCTTACGACTCTGTATGCCACATTAGCACATTGAAAAGCATGTTAGTACAATGTACGACACCTCACAACTCCTAACAACACCTTAAAATACAATACGTAAACTTCAAACTCCATACTAAAGTAATGAATTTGTCTGAGTCCTTTGAACATCGTACGAAAACTCAGGACTTGTTACGACTCTCTGTATGCGACATTATCAACATGAAAAGCACGTTAGAAAAATGTAGGACGTGTTACGACTCCTAATTACACCTTACATCACTGTACGAAACTTTAAAACTCCATAATAAACCTAAAGAACTCGTCCGAGTCCTTTGAACGCCGTACGGCAACTTAAGACATCTTACGACTCTGTATGCCACATTAGCACATTGAAAAGCATGTTAGTACAATGTACGACACCTCACAACTCCTAACAACACCTTAAAATACAATACGTAAACTTCAAACTCCATACTAAACTAATGAATTTGTCCGAGTCCTTTGAACGTCATACGACAACTCAGGACTTGTTACGACTCTCTGTATGCAACATTATCAACATGAAAAGCACGTTAGAATAATGTAGGACGAGTTACAACTCCTAATTAAACCTTAAATCACTGTACGAAACTTTAAAACTCCATAATAAACCTAAAGAACTCGTCCGAGTCCTTTGAACGCCGTACGACAACTTAAGACATCTTACGACCTTGTATGCCACATTAGCACATTGAAAAGCATGTTAGTACAATTTACGACACCTCACAACTCCTAACAACACCTTAAAATACCATACGTAAACTTAAAACTCCATACTAAACCTAATGAATTTTTCCGAGTCCTTTGAACATCGTACGACAACTCAGGACTTGTTACGACTCTCTGTATGCGACATTATCAACATGAAAAGCACGTTAGAAAAATGTAGGACGTGTTACGACTCCTAATTACACCTTACATCACTGTACGAAACTTTAAAACTCCATAATAAACCTAAAGAACTCGTCCGAGTCCTTTGAACGTCGTACAGCAACTTAAGACATCTTACGACTCTGTATGCCACATTAGCACATAGAAAAGCATGTTAGTACAATGTACGACACCTCACAACTCCTAACAACACCTTAAAATACAATACGTAAACTTCAAACTCCATACTAAAGTAATGAATTTGTCCGAGTCCTTTGAACATCGTACGAAAACTCAGGACTTGTTACGACTCTCTGTATGCGACTTTATCAACATGAAAAGCAAGTAAGAAAAATGTAGGACGCGTTACAACTCCTAATTACACCTTACATCATTATACGAAACTTTAAAACCCCATAATAAACCTAAAGAACTCGTCTGAGTCCTTTGAATGCCATACGGCAACTTAAGACATCTTACGACTCTGTATGCCACATTAGCACATTGAAAAGCATGTTAGTACAATGTACGACACCTCACAACTCCTAACAACACCTTAAAATACAATACGTAAACTTCAAACTCCATACTAAACTAATGAATTTGTCCGAGTCCTTTGAACATCGTACGAAAACTCAGGACTTGTTACGACTCTCTGTATGCGACATTATCAACATGAAAAGCACGTTAGAAAAATGTAGGACGTGTTACGACTCCTAATTACACCTTACATCACTGTACGAAACTTTAAAACTCCATAATAAACCTAAAGAACTCGTCCGAGTCCTTTGAACGTCGTACGACAACTTAAGACATCTTACGACTCTGTATGCCACATTAGCACATTGAAAAGCATGTTAGTACAATGTACGACACCTCACAACTCCTAGCAACACCTTAAAATACCATACGTAAATTTAAAACTCCATACTAAACCTAATGAATTTTTCCGAGTCCTTTGAACATCGTACGACAACTCAGGACTTGTTACGACTCTCTGTATGCGACTTTATCAACATGAAAAGCAAGTAAGAAAATTGTAGGACGCGTTACAACTCCTAATTACACCTTACATCACTGTACGAAACTTTAAAACTCCATAATAAACCTAAAGATCTCGTCCGAGTCTTTTGAACGTCGTACGGCAACTTAAGACATCTTACGACTCTGTATGCCACATTAGCGCCTTGAAAAGTATGTTAGAACAATGTACGACACCTCACAACTCCTAACAACACCTTAAAATACCATACGTAAACTTCAAACTCCATACTAAACCTAATGAATTCGTACGAGTCCTTTGAACATCGTACGACAACTCAGGACTTGTTACGACTCTCTGTATGCGACTTTATCAACATGAAAAGCAAGTAAGAAAAATGTAGGACGCGTTACAACTCCTAATTACACCTTACATCGTTGTTCGAAACTTTAAAACTCCATAATAAACCTAAAGAACTCGTCCGAGTCCTTTGAACGTCGTACGGCAACTTAAGACATCTTACGACTCGGTATGCCATATTAGCACCTTGAAAAGCATGTTAGTATAATGTATGACACCTCATAACTCCTAACAATACCTTACAATACCGTACGTAAACTTAAAACACCATAATAAGCCTAATGAATTCGTCCTAGTCCTTTGAACGTCATACGACAACTCAGGACTTGTTACGACTCACTGTATGCGACATTATCAACATGAAAAGCACGTTAGAATAATGTAGGACGCGTTACAACTCCTAATTAAACCTTAAATCACTGTACGAAACTTTAAAACTCCATAATAAACCTAAAGAACTCGTCCGAGTCCTTTGAATGCCGTACGGCAACCTAATACATCTTACGACTTTGTATGCCACATTAGCACATTGAAAAGCATGTTAGAACAATGTACGACACCTCACAACTCCTAACAACACCTTAAAATACCATACGTAAACTTCAAACTCCATACTAAACCTAATGAATTCGTACGAGTCCTTTGAACATCGTACGACAACTCAGGACTTGTTACGACTCTCTGTATGCGACTTTATCAACATGAAAAGCAAGTAAGAAAAATGTAGGACGCGTTACAACTCCTAATTACACCTTACATCATTGTATGAAACTTTAAAACTCCATAATAAACCTAAAGAACTCGTCCGAGTCCTTTGAACGTCGTACGGCAACTTAAGACATCTTACGACTCGGTATGCCATATTAGCACCTTGAAAAGCATGTTAGTATAATGTATGACACCTCATAACTCCTAACAATACCTTACAATACCGTACGTAAACTTAAAACACCATAATAAGCCTAATGAATTCGTCCTAGTCCTTTGAACGTCATACGACAACTCAGGACTTGTTACGACTCTCTCTATGCGACATTATCAATATGAAAGGCACGTTAGAATAATGTAGGACGCGTTACAACTCCTAATTAAACCTTAAATCACTGTACGAAACTTTAAAACTCCATAATAAACCTAAAGAACTCGTCCGAGTCCTTTGAACGCCGTACGGCAACTTAAGACATCTTACGACTTTGTATGCCACATTAGCACATTGAAAAGCATGTTAGAACAATGTACGACACCTCACAAGTCCTAACAACACCTTAAAATACCATACGTAAACTTAAAACTCCATACTAAACCTAATGAATTTTTCCGAGTCCTTTGAACATCGTACGACAACTCATGACTTGTTACGACTCTCTGTATGCAACTTTATCAACATGAAAAGCAAGTAAGAAAAATGTAGGACGCGTTACAACTCCTAATTACACCTTACATCACTGTACGAAACTTTAAAACTCCATAATAAACCTAAAGAACTCGTCCGAGTCTTTTGAACGTCGTACGGCAACTTAAGACATCTTACGACTCTGTATGCCACATTAGCACATTGAAAAGCATGTTAGTACAATGTACGACACCTCACAACTCCTAACCACACCTTAAAATACAATACGTAAACTTCAAACTCCATACTAAACTAATGAATTTGTCCGTGTCCTTTGAACATCGTACGACAACTCAGGACTTGTTACGACTCTCTGTATGCGAAATTATCAACATGAAAAGCACGTTAGAATAATGTAGGAAGCGTTACAACTCCTTATTACACCTTACATCACTGTACGAAACTTTCAAACTCCATAACAAACCTAATGAATTCATCCGAGTCCTTTGAACATCGTACGAAAACTTAAGACATCTTACGACCCTGTATTCCTAATTAGCACATTGAAATACATGTTAGTATAATGTACGACACCTCACAGAACTCCTAACAACACCTTAAAGTACCGTACGTAAACTAAAAACTCCATAATAAGCCTAATGAATTCGTCCGAGTCCTTTGACCGTCGTACGGCAACTTAAAACAACTTACGACTTTGTATGCCACATTAGCACATTGAAAAGCATGTTAGTACAATGTACGACACCTCACAACTCCTAACAACACCTTAAAATACAATACGTAAACTTCAAACTCCATACTAAACTAATGAATTTGTCCGAGTCCTTTGAACTTCGTACGACAACTCAGGACTTGTTACGACTCTCTGTATGCGACTTTATCAACATGAAAAGCAAGTAAGAAAAATGTAGGACGCGTTACAACTCCTAATTAAACCTTACATCACTGTACGAAACTTTAAAACTCCATATTAAACCTAAAGAACTCGTCTGAGTCCTTTGAACGCCATACGGCAACTTAAGACATCTTACGACTCTGTATGCCACATTAGCACATTGAAAAGCATGTTAGTACAATGCACGACACCTCACAACTCCTAACAACACCTTAAAAATACCATACGTAAACTTCAAACTCCATACTAAAACTAATGAATTCGTACAAGTCCTTTGAACATCATACGACAACTCAGTACTTGTTACGACTCTCTGTATGCGACATTATCAACATGAAAAGCACGTTAGAAAAATGTAGGACGTGTTACGACTCCTAATTACACCTTACATCACTGTACGAAACTTTAAAACTCCATAATAAACCTAAAGAACTCGTCCGAGTCCTTTGAATGTAGTACGGCAACTTAAGACATCTTACGACTCTTTATGCCACATTAGCACATTGAAAAGCATGTTAGTACAATGTACGACACCTCACAACTCCTAACAACACCTTAAAATACAATACGTAAACTTCAAACTCCATACTAAACTAATGAATTTGTCCGAGTCCTTTGAACTTCGTACGACAACTCAGGACTTGTTACGACTCTCTGTATGCGACTTTATCAACATGAAAAGCAAGTAAGAAAAATGTAGGACGCGTTACAACTCCTAATTAAACCTTACATCACTGTACGAAACTTTAAAACTCCATATTAAACCTAAAGAACTCGTCTGAGTCCTTTGAACGCCATACGGCAACTTAAGACATCTTACGACTCTGTATGCCACATTAGCACATTGAAAAGCATGTTAGTACAATGCACGACACCTCACAACTCCTAACAACACCTTAAAAATACCATACGTAAACTTCAAACTCGATACTAAAACTAATGAATTCGTACAAGTCCTTTGAACATCATACGACAACTCAGTACTTGTTACGACTCTCTGTATGCGACATTATCAACATGAAAAGCACGTTAGAAAAATGTAGGACGTGTTACGACTCCTAATTACACCTTACATCACTGTACGAAACTTTAAAACTCCATAATAAACCTAAAGAACTCGTCCGAGTCCTTTGAATGTAGTACGGCAACTTAAGACATCTTACGACTCTTTATGCCACATTAGCACATTGAAAAGCATGTTAGTACAATGTACGACACCTCACAACTCCTAACAACACCTTAAAATACAATACGTAAACTTCAAACTCCATACTAAACTAATGAATTTGTCCGAGTCCTTTGAACTTCGTACGACAACTCAGGACTTGTTACGACTCTCTGTATGCGACTTTATCAACATGAAAAGCAAGTAAGAAAAATGTAGGACGCGTTACAACTCCTAATTAAACCTTACATCACTGTACGAAACTTTAAAACTCCATATTAAACCTAAAGAACTCGTCTGAGTCCTTTGAACGCCATACGGCAACTTAAGACATCTTACGACTCTGTATGCCACATTAGCACATTGAAAAGCATGTTAGTACAATGCACGACACCTCACAACTCCTAACAACACCTTAAAAATACCATACGTAAACTTCAAACTCCATACTAAAACTAATGAATTCGTACAAGTCCTTTGAACATCATACGTCAACTCAGTACTTGTTACGACTCTCTGTATGCGACATTATCAACATGAAAAGCACGTTAGATAAATGTAGGACGTGTTACGACTCCTAATTACACCTTACATCACTGTACGAAACTTTAAAACTCCATAATAAACCTAAAGAACTCGTCCGAGTCCTTTGAATGTAGTACAGCAACTTAAGACATCTTACGACTCTGTATGCCAGATTAGCACATTGAAAAGCATGTTATTACAATGTACGACACCTCACAACTCCTAACAACACCTTAAAATACAATACGTAAACTTCAAACTCCATACTAAACTAATGAATTTGTCCGAGTCCTTTGAACTTCGTACGACAACTCAGGACTTGTTACGACTCTCTGTATGCGACTTTATCAACATGAAAAGCAAGTAAGAAAAATGTAGGACGCGTTACAACTCCTAATTAAACCTTACATCACTGTACGAAACTTTAAAACTCCATATTAAACCTAAAGAACTCGTCTGAGTCCTTTGAACGCCATACGGCAACTTAAGACATCTTACGACTCTGTATGCCACATTAGCACATTGAAAAGCATGTTAGTACAATGCACGACACCTCACAACTCCTAACAACACCTTAAAAATACCATACGTAAACTTCAAACTCCATACTAAAACTAATGAATTCGTACAAGTCCTTTGAACATCATACGTCAACTCAGTACTTGTTACGACTCTCTGTATGCGACATTATCAACATGAAAAGCACGTTAGATAAATGTAGGACGTGTTACGACTCCTAATTACACCTTACATCACTGTACGAAACTTTAAAACTCCATAATAAACCTAAAGAACTCGTCCGAGTCCTTTGAATGTAGTACAGCAACTTAAGACATCTTACGACTCTGTATGCCAGATTAGCACATTGAAAAGCATGTTATTACAATGTACGACACCTCACAACTCCTAACAACACCTTAAAATACAATACGTAAACTTCAAACTCCATACTAAACTAATGAATTTGTCCGAGTCCTTTGAACTTCGTACGACAACTCAGGACTTGTTACGACTCTCTGTATGCGACTTTATCAACATGAAAAGCAAGTAAGAAAAATGTAGGACGCGTAACAACTCCTAATTAAACCTTACATCACTGTACGAAACTTTAAAACTCCATAATAAACCTAAAGAACTCGTCTGAGTCCTTTGAACGCCATACGGCAACTTAAGACATCTTACGACTCTGTATGCCACATTAGCACATTTAAAAGCATGTTAGTACAATGCACGACACCTCACAACTCCTAACAACACCTTAAAAATACCATACGTAAACTTCAAACTCCATACTAAAACTAATGAATTCGTACAGGTCCTTTGAACATCATACGACAACTCAGTACTTGTTACGACTCTCTGTATGCGACATTATCAACATGAAAAGCACGTTAGAAAAATGTAGGACGTGTTACGACTCCTAATTACACCTTACATCACTGTACGAAACTTTAAAACTCCATAATAAACCTAAAGAACTCGTCCGAGTCCTTTGAATGTAGTACGGCAACTTAAGACATCTTACGACTCTGTATGCCACATTAGCACATTGAAAAGCATGTTAGTACAATGTACGACACCTCACAACTCCTAACAACACCTTAAAATACAATACGTAAACTTCAAACTCCATACTAAACTAATGAATTTGTCCGAGTCCTTTGAACTTCGTACGACAACTCAGGACTTGTTACGACTCTCTGTATGCGACTTTATCAACATGAAAAGCAAGTAAGAAAAATGTAGGACGCGTTACAACTCCTAATTAAACCTTACATCACTGTACGAAACTTTTAAACTCCATAATAAACCTAAAGAACTCGTCTGAGTCCTTTGAACGTCATACGGAAACTTAAGACATCTTACGACTCTGTATGCCACATTAGCACATTGAAAAGCATGTTAGTACAATGCACGACACCTCACAACTCCTAACAACACCTTAAAAATACCATACGTAAACTTCAAACTCGATACTAAAACTAATGAATTCGTACAAGTCCTTTGAACATCATACGACAACTCAGTACTTGTTACGATTCTCTGTATGCGACATTATCAACATGAAAAGCACGTTAGAAAAATGTAGGACGTGTTACGACTCCTAATTACACCTTACATCACTGTACGAAACTTTAAAACTCCATAATAAACCTAAAGAACTCGTCCGAGTCCTTTGAATGTAGTACGGCAACTTAAGACATCTTACGACTCTTTATGCCACATTAGCACATTGAAAAGCATGTTAGTACAATGTACGACACCTCACAACTCCTAACAACACCTTAAAATACAATACGTAAACTTCAAACTCCATACTAAACTAATGAATTTGTCCGAGTCCTTTGAACTTCGTACGACAACTCATGACTTGTTACGACTCTCTGTATGCGACTTTATCAACATGAAAAGCAAGTAAGAAAAATGTAGGACGCGTTACAACTCCTAATTAAACCTTACATCACTGTACGAAACTTTAAAACTCCATAATAAACCTAAAGAACTCGTCTGAGTCCTTTGAACGCCATACGGCAACTTAAGACATCTTACGACTCTGTATGCCACATTAGCACATTGAAAAGCATGTTAGTACAATGCACGACACCTCACAACTCCTAACAACACCTTAAAAATACCATACGTAAACTTCAAACTCCATACTAAAACTAATGAATTCGTACAGGTCCTTTGAACATCATACGACAACTCAGTACTTGTTACGGCTCTCTGTATGCGACATTATCAACATGAAAAGCACGTTAGAAAAATGTAGGACGTGTTACGACTCCTAATTACACCTTACATCACTGTACGAAACTTTAAAACTCCATAATAAACCTAAAGAACTCGTCCGAGTCCTTTGAATGTAGTACGGCAACTTAAGACATCTTACGACTCTGTATGCCACATTAGCACATTGAAAAGCATGTTAGTACAATGTACGACACCTCACAACTCCTAACAACACCTTAAAATACAATACGTAAACTTCAAACTCCATACTAAACTAATGAATTTGTCCGAGTCCTTTGAACTTCGTACGACAACTCAGGACTTGTTACGACTCTCTGTATGCGACTTTATCAACATGAAAAGCAAGTAAGAAAAATGTAGGACGCGTTACAACTCCTAAATAAACCTTACATCACTGTACGAAACTTTAAAACTCCATGATAAACCTAAAGAACTCGTCTGAGTCCTTTGAACGCCATACGGCAACTTAAGACATCTTACGACTCTGTATGCCACATTAGCACATTGAAAAGCATGTTAGTACAATGCACGACACCTCACAACTCCTAACAACACCTTAAAAATACCATACGTAAACTTCAAACTCCATACTAAAACTAATGAATTCGTACAGGTCCTTTGAACATCATACGACAACTCAGTACTTGTTACGGCTCTCTGTATGCGACATTATCAACATGAAAAGCACGTTAGAAAAATGTAGGACGTGTTACGACTCCTAATTACACCTTACATCACTGTACGAAACTTTAAAACTCCATAATAAACCTAAAGAACTCGTCCGAGTCCTTTGAATGTAGTACGGCAACTTAAGACATCTTACGACTCTGTATGCCACATTAGCACATTGAAAAGCATGTTAGTACAATGTACGACACCTCACAACTCCTAACAACACCTTAAAATACAATACGTAAACTTCAAACTCCATACTAAACTAATGAATTTGTCCGAGTCCTTTGAACTTCGTACGACAACTCAGGACTTGTTACGACTCTCTGTATGCGACTTTATCAACATGAAAAGCAAGTAAGAAAAATGTAGGACGCGTTACAACTCCTAATTAAACCTTACATCACTGTACGAAACTTTTAAACTCCATAATAAACCTAAAGAACTCGTCTGAGTCCTTTGAACGTCATACGGAAACTTAAGACATCTTACGACTCTGTATGCCACATTAGCACATTGAAAAGCATGTTAGTACAATGCACGACACCTCACAACTCCTAACAACACCTTAAAAATACCATACGTAAACTTCAAACTCGATACTAAAACTAATGAATTCGTACAAGTCCTTTGAACATCATACGACAACTCAGTACTTGTTACGACTCTCTGTATGCGACATTATCAACATGAAAAGCACGTTAGAAAAATGTAGGACGTGTTACGACTCCTAATTACACCTTACATCACTGTACGAAACTTTAAAACTCCATAATAAACCTAAAGAACTCGTCCGAGTCCTTTGAATGTAGTACGGCAACTTAAGACATCTTACGACTCTTTATGCCACATTAGCACATTGAAAAGCATGTTAGTACAATGTACGACACCTCACAACTCCTAACAACACCTTAAAATACAATACGTAAACTTCAAACTCCATACTAAACTAATGAATTTGTCCGAGTCCTTTGAACTTCGTACGACAACTCATGACTTGTTACGACTCTCTGTATGCGACTTTATCAACATGAAAAGCAAGTAAGAAAAATGTAGGACGCGTTACAACTCCTAATTAAACCTTACATCACTGTACGAAACTTTAAAAATCCATAATAAACCTAAAGAACTCGTCTGAGTCCTTTGAACGCCATACGGCAACTTAAGACATCTTACGACTCTGTATGCCACATTAGCACATTGAAAAGCATGTTAGTACAATGCACGACACCTCACAACTCCTAACAACACCTTAAAAATACCATACGTAAACTTCAAACTCCATACTAAAACTAATGAATTCGTACAGGTCCTTTGAACATCATACGACAACTCAGTACTTGTTACGGCTCTCTGTATGCGACATTATCAACATGAAAAGCACGTTAGAAAAATGTAGGACGTGTTACGACTCCTAATTACACCTTACATCACTGTACGAAACTTTAAAACTCCATAATAAACCTAAAGAACTCGTCCGAGTCCTTTGAATGTAGTACGGCAACTTAAGACATCTTACGACTCTGTATGCCACATTAGCACATTGAAAAGCATGTTAGTACAATGTACGACACCTCACAACTCCTAACAACACCTTAAAATACAATACGTAAACTTCAAACTCCATACTAAACTAATGAATTTGTCCGAGTCCTTTGAACTTCGTACGACAACTCAGGACTTGTTACGACTCTCTGTATGCGACTTTATCAACATGAAAAGCAAGTAAGAAAAATGTAGGACGCGTTACAACTCCTAATTAAACCTTACATCACTGTACGAAACTTTAAAACTCCATAATAAACCTAAAGAACTCGTCTGAGTCCTTTGAACGCCATACGGCAACTTAAGACATCTTACGACTCTGTATGCCACATTAGCACATTGAAAAGCATGTTAGTACAATGCACGACACCTCACAACTCCTAACAACACCTTAAAAATACCATACGTAAACTTCAAACTCCATACTAAAACTAATGAATTCGTACAGGTCCTTTGAACATCATACGACAACTCAGTACTTGTTACGACTCTCTGTATGCGACATTATCAACATGAAAAGCACGTTAGAAAAATGTAGGACGTGTTACGACTCCTAATTACACCTTACATCACTGTACGAAACTTTAAAACTCCATAATAAACCTAAAGAACTCGTCCGAGTCCTTTGAATGTAGTACGGCAACTTAAGACATCTTACGACTCTTTATGCCACATTAGCACATTGAAAAGCATGTTAGTACAATGTACGACACCTCACAACTCCTAACAACACCTTAAAATACAATACGTAAACTTCAAACTCCATACTAAACTAATGAATTTGTCCGAGTCCTTTGAACTTCGTACGACAACTCATGACTTGTTACGACTCTCTGTATGCGACTTTATCAACATGAAAAGCAAGTAAGAAAAATGTAGGACGCGTTACAACTCCTAATTAAACCTTACATCACTGTACGAAACTTTAAAAATCCATAATAAACCTAAAGAACTCGTCTGAGTCCTTTGAACGCCATACGGCAACTTAAGACATCTTACGACTCTGTATGCCACATTAGCACATTGAAAAGCATGTTAGTACAATGCACGACACCTCACAACTCCTAACAACACCTTAAAAATACCATACGTAAACTTCAAACTCCATACTAAAACTAATGAATTCGTACAGGTCCTTTGAACATCATACGACAACTCAGTACTTGTTACGGCTCTCTGTATGCGACATTATCAACATGAAAAGCACGTTAGAAAAATGTAGGACGTGTTACGACTCCTAATTACACCTTACATCACTGTACGAAACTTTAAAACTCCATAATAAACCTAAAGAACTCGTCCGAGTCCTTTGAATGTAGTACGGCAACTTAAGACATCTTACGACTCTGTATGCCACATTAGCACATTGAAAAGCATGTTAGTACAATGTACGACACCTCACAACTCCTAACAACACCTTAAAATACAATACGTAAACTTCAAACTCCATACTAAACTAATGAATTTGTCCGAGTCCTTTGAACTTCGTACGACAACTCAGGACTTGTTACGACTCTCTGTATGCGACTTTATCAACATGAAAAGCAAGTAAGAAAAATGTAGGACGCGTTACAACTCCTAATTAAACCTTACATCACTGTACGAAACTTTAAAACTCCATAATAAACCTAAAGAACTCGTCTGAGTCCTTTGAACGCCATACGGCAACTTAAGACATCTTACGACTCTGTATGCCACATTAGCACATTGAAAAGCATGTTAGTACAATGCACGACACCTCACAACTCCTAACAACACCTTAAAAATACCATACGTAAACTTCAAACTCCATACTAAAACTAATGAATTCGTACAGGTCCTTTGAACATCATACGACAACTCAGTACTTGTTACGGCTCTCTGTATGCGACATTATCAACATGAAAAGCACGTTAGAAAAATGTAGGACGTGTTACGACTCCTAATTACACCTTACATCACTGTACGAAACTTTAAAACTCCATAATAAACCTAAAGAACTCGTCCGAGTCCTTTGAATGTAGTACGGCAACTTAAGACATCTTACGACTCTGTATGCCACATTAGCACATTGAAAAGCATGTTAGTACAATGCACGACACCTCACAACTCCTAACAACACCTTAAAAATACCATACGTAAACTTCAAACTCCATACTAAAACTAATGAATTCGTACAGGTCCTTTGAACATCATACGACAACTCAGTACTTGTTACGGCTCTCTGTATGCGACATTATCAACATGAAAAGCACGTTAGAAAAATGTAGGACGTGTTACGACTCCTAATTACACCTTACATCACTGTACGAAACTTTAAAACTCCATAATAAACCTAAAGAACTCGTCCGAGTCCTTTGAATGTAGTACGGCAACTTAAGACATCTTACGACTCTGTATGCCACATTAGCACATTGAAAAGCATGTTAGTACAATGTACGACACCTCACAACTCCTAACAACACCTTAAAATACAATACGTAAACTTCAAACTCCATACTAAACTAATGAATTTGTCCGAGTCCTTTGAACTTCGTACGACAACTCAGGACTTGTTACGACTCTCTGTATGCGACTTTATCAACATGAAAAGCAAGTAAGAAAAATGTAGGACGCGTTACAACTCCTAATTAAACCTTACATCACTGTACGAAACTTTAAAACTCCATAATAAACCTAAAGAACTCGTCTGAGTCCTTTGAACGCCATACGGCAACTTAAGACATCTTACGACTCTGTATGCCACATTAGCACATTGAAAAGCATGTTAGTACAATGCACGACACCTCACAACTCCTAACAACACCTTAAAAATACCATACGTAAACTTCAAACTCCATACTAAAACTAATGAATTCGTACAGGTCCTTTGAACATCATACGACAACTCAGTACTTGTTACGGCTCTCTGTATGCGACATTATCAACATGAAAAGCACGTTAGAAAAATGTAGGACGTGTTACGACTCCTAATTACACCTTACATCACTGTACGAAACTTTAAAACTCCATAATAAACCTAAAGAACTCGTCCGAGTCCTTTGAATGTAGTACGGCAACTTAAGACATCTTACGACTCTTTATGCCACATTAGCACATTGAAAAGCATGTTAGTACAATGTACGACACCTCACAACTCCTAACAACACCTTAAAATACAATACGTAAACTTCAAACTCCATACTAAACTAATGAATTTGTCCGAGTCCTTTGAACTTCGTACGACAACTCATGACTTGTTACGACTCTCTGTATGCGACTTTATCAACATGAAAAGCAAGTAAGAAAAATGTAGGACGCGTTACAACTCCTAATTAAACCTTACATCACTGTACGAAACTTTAAAAATCCATAATAAACCTAAAGAACTCGTCTGAGTCCTTTGAACGCCATACGGCAACTTAAGACATCTTACGACTCTGTATGCCACATTAGCACATTGAAAAGCATGTTAGTACAATGCACGACACCTCACAACTCCTAACAACACCTTAAAAATACCATACGTAAACTTCAAACTCCATACTAAAACTAATGAATTCGTACAGGTCCTTTGAACATCATACGACAACTCAGTACTTGTTACGGCTCTCTGTATGCGACATTATCAACATGAAAAGCACGTTAGAAAAATGTAGGACGTGTTACGACTCCTAATTACACCTTACATCACTGTACGAAACTTTAAAACTCCATAATAAACCTAAAGAACTCGTCCGAGTCCTTTGAATGTAGTACGGCAACTTAAGACATCTTACGACTCTGTATGCCACATTAGCACATTGAAAAGCATGTTAGTACAATGTACGACACCTCACAACTCCTAACAACACCTTAAAATACAATACGTAAACTTCAAACTCCATACTAAACTAATGAATTTGTCCGAGTCCTTTGAACTTCGTACGACAACTCAGGACTTGTTACGACTCTCTGTATGCGACTTTATCAACATGAAAAGCAAGTAAGAAAAATGTAGGACGCGTTACAACTCCTAATTAAACCTTACATCACTGTACGAAACTTTAAAACTCCATAATAAACCTAAAGAACTCGTCTGAGTCCTTTGAACGCCATACGGCAACTTAAGACATCTTACGACTCTGTATGCCACATTAGCACATTGAAAAGCATGTTAGTACAATGCACGACACCTCACAACTCCTAACAACACCTTAAAAATACCATACGTAAACTTCAAACTCCATACTAAAACTAATGAATTCGTACAGGTCCTTTGAACATCATACGACAACTCAGTACTTGTTACGGCTCTCTGTATGCGACATTATCAACATGAAAAGCACGTTAGAAAAATGTAGGACGTGTTACGACTCCTAATTACACCTTACATCACTGTACGAAACTTTAAAACTCCATAATAAACCTAAAGAACTCGTCCGAGTCCTTTGAATGTAGTACGGCAACTTAAGACATCTTACGACTCTGTATGCCACATTAGCACATTGAAAAGCATGTTAGTACAATGCACGACACCTCACAACTCCTAACAACACCTTAAAAATACCATACGTAAACTTCAAACTCCATACTAAAACTAATGAATTCGTACAGGTCCTTTGAACATCATACGACAACTCAGTACTTGTTACGGCTCTCTGTATGCGACATTATCAACATGAAAAGCACGTTAGAAAAATGTAGGACGTGTTACGACTCCTAATTACACCTTACATCACTGTACGAAACTTTAAAACTCCATAATAAACCTAAAGAACTCGTCCGAGTCCTTTGAATGTAGTACGGCAACTTAAGACATCTTACGACTCTGTATGCCACATTAGCACATTGAAAAGCATGTTAGTACAATGTACGACACCTCACAACTCCTAACAACACCTTAAAATACAATACGTAAACTTCAAACTCCATACTAAACTAATGAATTTGTCCGAGTCCTTTGAACTTCGTACGACAACTCAGGACTTGTTACGACTCTCTGTATGCGACTTTATCAACATGAAAAGCAAGTAAGAAAAATGTAGGACGCGTTACAACTCCTAATTAAACCTTACATCACTGTACGAAACTTTAAAACTCCATAATAAACCTAAAGAACTCGTCTGAGTCCTTTGAACGCCATACGGCAACTTAAGACATCTTACGACTCTGTATGCCACATTAGCACATTGAAAAGCATGTTAGTACAATGCACGACACCTCACAACTCCTAACAACACCTTAAAAATACCATACGTAAACTTCAAACTCCATACTAAAACTAATGAATTCGTACAGGTCCTTTGAACATCATACGACAACTCAGTACTTGTTACGGCTCTCTGTATGCGACATTATCAACATGAAAAGCACGTTAGAAAAATGTAGGACGTGTTACGACTCCTAATTACACCTTACATCACTGTACGAAACTTTAAAACTCCATAATAAACCTAAAGAACTCGTCCGAGTCCTTTGAATGTAGTACGGCAACTTAAGACATCTTACGACTCTGTATGCCACATTAGCACATTGAAAAGCATGTTAGTACAATGTACGACACCTCACAACTCCTAACAACACCTTAAAATACAATACGTAAACTTCAAACTCCATACTAAACTAATGAATTTGTCCGAGTCCTTTGAACTTCGTACGACAACTCAGGACTTGTTACGACTCTCTGTATGCGACTTTATCAACATGAAAAGCAAGTAAGAAAAATGTAGGACGCGTTACAACTCCTAATTAAACCTTACATCACTGTACGAAACTTTAAAACTCCATAATAAACCTAAAGAACTCGTCTGAGTCCTTTGAACGCCATACGGCAACTTAAGACATCGTACGACTCTGTATGCCACATTAGCACATTGAAAAGCATGTTAGTACAATGTACGACACCTCACAACTCCTAACAACACCTTAAAATACAATACGTAAACTTCAAACTCCATACTAAACTAATGAATTTGTCCGAGTCCTTTGAACTTTGTACGACAACTCAGGACTTGTTACGACTCTCTGTATGCGACTTTATCAACATGAAAAGCAAGTAAGAAAAATGTAGGACGCGTTACAACTCCTAATTAAACCTTACATCACTGTACGAAACTTTAAAACTCCATAATAAACCTAAAGAACTCGTCTGAGTCCTTTGAACGCCATACGGCAACTTAAGACATCTTACGACTCTGTATGCCACATTAGCACATTGAAAAGCATGTTAGTACAATGCACGACACCTCACAACTCCTAACAACACCTTAAAAATACCATACGTAAACTTCAAACTCCATACTAAAACTAATGAATTCGTACAAGTCCTTTGAACATCATACGACAACTCAGTACTTGTTACGACTCTCTGTATGCGACATTATCAACATGAAAAGCACGTTAGATAAATGTAGGACGTGTTACGACTCCTAATTACACCTTACATCACTGTACGAAACTTTAAAACTCCATAATAAACCTAAAGAACTCGTCCGAGTCCTTTGAATGTAGTACGGCAACTTAAGACATCTTACGACTCTGTATGCCAGATTAGCACATTGAAAAGCATGTTAGTACAATGTACGACACCTCACAACTCCTAACAACACCTTAAAATACAATACGTAAACTTCAAACTCCATACTAAACTAATGAATTTGTCCAAGTCCTTTGAACTTCGTACGACAACTCAGGACTTGTTACGACTCTCTGTATGCGACTTTATCAACATGAAAAGCAAGTAAGAAAAATGTAAGACGCGTTACAACTCCTAATTAAACCTTACATCACTGTACGAAACTTTAAAACTCCATAATAAACCTAAAGAACTCGTCTGAGTCCTTTGAACGCCATACGGCAACTTAAGACATCTTACGACTCTGTATGCCACATTAGCACATTTAAAAGCATGTTAGTACAATGCACGACACCTCACAACTCCTAACAACACCTTAAAAATACCATACGTAAACTTCAAACTCCATACTAAAACTAATGAATTCGTACAGGTCCTTTGAACATCATACGACAACTCAGTACTTGTTACGACTCTCTGTATGCGACATTATCAACATGAAAAGCACGTTAGAAAAATGTAGGAAGTGTTACGACTCCTAATTACACCTTACATCACTGTACGAAACTTTAAAACTCCATAATAAACCTAAAGAACTCGTCCGAGTCCTTTGAATGTAGTACGGCAACTTAAGACATCTTACGACTCTGTATGCCACATTAGCACATTGAAAAGCATGTTAGTACAATGTACGACACCTCACAACTCCTAACAACACCTTAAAATACAATACGTAAACTTCAAACTCCATACTAAACTAATGAATTTGTCCGAGTCCTTTGAACTTCGTACGACAACTCAGGACTTGTTACGACTCTCTGTATGCGACTTTATCAACATGAAAAGCAAGTAAGAAAAATGTAGGACGCGTTACAACTCCTAATTAAACCTTACATCACTGTACGAAACTTTTAAACTCCATAATAAACCTAAAGAACTCGTCTGAGTCCTTTGAACGTCATACGGAAACTTAAGACATCTTACGACTCTGTATGCCACATTAGCACATTGAAAAGCATGTTAGTACAATGCACGACACCTCACAACTACTAACAACACCTTAAAAATACCATACGTAAACTTCAAACTCCATACTAAAACTAATGAATTCGTACAAGTCCTTTGAACATCATACGACAACTCAGTACTTGTTACGACTCTCTGTATGCGACATTATCAACATGAAAAGCACGTTAGATAAATGTAGGACGTGTTACGACTCCTAATTACACCTTACATCACTGTACGAAACTTTAAAACTCCATAATAAACCTAAAGAACTCGTCCGAGTCCTTTGAATGTAGTACGGCAACTTAAGACATCTTACGACTCTGTATGCCAGATTAGCACATTGAAAAGCATGTTAGTACAATGTACGACACCTCACAACTCCTAACAACACCTTAAAATACAATACGTAAACTTCAAACTCCATACTAAACTAATGAATTTGTCCGAGTCCTTTGAACTTCGTACGACAACTCAGGACTTGTTACGACTCTCTGTATGCGACTTTATCAACATGAAAAGCAAGTAAGAAAAATGTAGGACGCGTTACAACTCCTAATTAAACCTTACATCACTGTACGAAACTTTAAAACTCCATAATAAACCTAAAGAACTCGTCTGAGTCCTTTGAACGCCATACGGCAACTTAAGACATGTTACGACTCTGTATGCCACATTAGCACATTTAAAAGCATGTTAGTACAATGCACGACACCTCACAACTCCTAACAACACCTTAAAAATACCATACGTAAACTTCAAACTCCATACTAAAACTAATGAATTCGTACAGGTCCTTTGAACATCATACGACAACTCAGTACTTGTTACGACTCTCTGTATGCGACATTATCAACATGAAAAGCACGTTAGAAAAATGTAGGAAGTGTTACGACTCCTAATTACACCTTACATCACTGTACGAAACTTTAAAACTCCATAATAAACCTAAAGAACTCGTCCGAGTCCTTTGAATGTAGTACGGCAACTTAAGACATCTTACGACTCTGTATGCCACATTAGCACATTGAAAAGCATGTTAGTACAATGTACGACACCTCACAACTCCTAACAACACCTTAAAATACAATACGTAAACTTCAAACTCCATACTAAACTAATGAATTTGTCCGAGTCCTTTGAACTTCGTACGACAACTCAGGACTTGTTACGACTCTCTGTATGCGACTTTATCAACATGAAAAGCAAGTAAGAAAAATGTAGGACGCGTTACAACTCCTAATTAAACCTTACATCACTGTACGAAACTTTTAAACTCCATAATAAACCTAAAGAACTCGTCTGAGTCCTTTGAACGTCATACGGAAACTTAAGACATCTTACGACTCTGTATGCCACATTAGCACATTGAAAAGCATGTTAGTACAATGCACGACACCTCACAACTCCTAACAACACCTTAAAAATACCATACGTAAACTTCAAACTCGATACTAAAACTAATGAATTCGTACAAGTCCTTTGAACATCATACGACAACTCAGTACTTGTTACGACTCTCTGTATGCGACATTATCAACATGAAAAGCACGTTAGAAAAATGTAGGACGTGTTACGACTCCTTATTACACCTTACATCACTGTACGAAACTTTAAAACTCCATAATAAACCTAAAGAACTCGTCCGAGTCCTTTGAATGTAGTACGGCAACTTAAGACATCTTACGACTCTTTATGCCACATTAGCACATTGAAAAGCATGTTAGTACAATGTACGACACCTCACAACTCCTAACAACACCTTAAAATACAATACGTAAACTTCAAACTCCATACTAAACTAATGAATTTGTCCGAGTCCTTTGAACTTCGTACGACAACTCATGACTTGTTACGACTCTCTGTATGCGACTTTATCAACATGAAAAGCAAGTAAGAAAAATGTAGGACGCGTTACAACTCCTAATTAAACCTTACATCACTGTACGAAACTTTAAAACTCCAAAATAAACCTAAAGAACTCGTCTGAGTCCTTTGAACGCCATACGGCAACTTAAGACATCTTACGACTCTGTATGCCACATTAGCACATTGAAAAGCATGTTAGTACAATGCACGACACCTCACAACTCCTAACAACACCTTAAAAATACCATACGTAAACTTCAAACTCCATACTAAAACTAATGAATTCGTACAGGTCCTTTGAACATCATACGACAACTCAGTACTTGTTATGGCTCTCTGTATGCGACATTATCAACATGAAAAGCACGTTAGAAAAATGTAGGACGTGTTACGACTCCTAATTACACCTTACATCACTGTACGAAACTTTAAAACTCCATAATAAACCTAAAGAACTCGTCCGAGTCCTTTGAATGTAGTACGGCAACTTAAGACATCTTACGACTCTGTATGCCACATTAGCACATTGAAAAGCATGTTAGTACAATGTACGACACCTCACAACTCCTAACAACACCTTAAAATACAATACGTAAACTTCAAACTCCATACTAAACTAATGAATTTGTCCGAGTCCTTTGAACTTCGTACGACAACTCAGGACTTGTTACGACTCTCTGTATGCGACTTTATCAACATGAAAAGCAAGTAAGAAAAATGTAGGACGCGTTACAACTCCTAATTAAACCTTACATCACTGTACGAAACTTTTAAACTCCATAATAAACCTAAAGAACTCGTCTGAGTCCTTTGAACGTCATACGGAAACTTAAGACATCTTACGACTCTGTATGCCACATTAGCACATTGAAAAGCATGTTAGTACAATGCACGACACCTCACAACTCCTAACAACACCTTAAAAATACCATACGTAAACTTCAAACTCGATACTAAAACTAATGAATTCGTACAAGTCCTTTGAACATCATACGACAACTCAGTACTTGTTACGACTCTCTGTATGCGACATTATCAACATGAAAAGCACGTTAGAAAAATGTAGGACGTGTTACGACTCCTAATTACACCTTACATCACTATACGAAACTTTAAAACTCCATAATAAACCTAAAGAACTCGTCCGAGTCCTTTGAATGTAGTACGGCAACTTAAGACATCTTACGACTCTTTATGCCACATTAGCACATTGAAAAGCATGTTAGTACAATGTACGACACCTCACAACTCCTAACAACACCTTAAAATACAATACGTAAACTTCAAACTCCATACTAAACTAATGAATTTGTCCGAGTCCTTTGAACTTCGTACGACAACTCATGACTTGTTACGACTCTCTGTATGCGACTTTATCAACATGAAAAGCAAGTAAGAAAAATGTAGGACGCGTTACAACTCCTAATTAAACCTTACATCACTGTACGAAACTTTAAAACTCCATAATAAACCTAAAGAACTCGTCTGAGTCCTTTGAACGCCATACGGCAACTTAAGACATCTTACGACTCTGTATGCCACATTAGCACATTGAAAAGCATGTTAGTACAATGCACGACACCTCACAACTCCTAACAACACCTTAAAAATACCATACGTAAACTTCAAACTCCATACTAAAACTAATGAATTCGTACAGGTCCTTTGAACATCATACGACAACTCAGTACTTGTTACGGCTCTCTGTATGCGACATTATCAACATGAAAAGCACGTTAGAAAAATGTAGGACGTGTTACGACTCCTAATTACACCTTACATCACTGTACGAAACTTTAAAACTCCATAATAAACCTAAAGAACTCGTCCGAGTCCTTTGAATGTAGTACGGCAACTTAAGACATCTTACGACTCTGTATGCCACATTAGCACATTGAAAAGCATGTTAGTACAATGCACGACACCTCACAACTCCTAACAACACCTTAAAATACAATACGTAAACTTCAAACTCCATACTAAACTAATGAATTTGTCCGAGTCCTTTGAACTTCGTACGACAACTCAGGACTTGTTACGACTCTCTGTATGCGACTTTATCAACATGAAAAGCAAGTAAGAAAAATGTAGGACGCGTTACAACTCCTAATTAAACCTTACATCACTGTACGAAACTTTAAAACTCCATAATAAACCTAAAGAACTCGTCTGAGTCCTTTGAACGCCATACGGCAACTTAAGACATCTTACGACTCTGTATGCCACATTAGCACATTGAAAAGCATGTTAGTACAATGTACGACACCTCACAACTCCTAACAACACCTTAAAATACAATACGTAAACTTCAAACTCCATACTAAACTAATGAATTTGTCCGAGTCCTTTGAACTTCGTACGACAACTCAGGACTTGTTACGACTCTCTGTATGCGACTTTATCAACATGAAAAGCAAGTAAGAAAAATGTAGGACGCGTTACAACTCCTAATTAAACCTTACATCACTGTACGAAACTTTAAAACTCCGTAATAAACCTAAAGAACTCGTCTGAGTCCTTTGAACGCCATACGGCAACTTAAGACATCTTACGACTCTGTATGCCACATTAGCACATTGAAAAGCATGTTAGTACAATGCACGACACCTCACAACTCCTAACAACACCTTAAAAATACCATACGTAAACTTCAAACTCCATACTAAAACTAATGAATTCGTACAAGTCCTTTGAACATCATACGACAACTCAGTACTTGTTACGACTCTCTGTATGCGACAATATCAACATGAAAAGCACGTTAGATAAATGTAGGACGTGTTACGACTCCTAATTACACCTTACATCACTGTACGAAACTTTAAAACTCCATAATAAACCTAAAGAACTCGTCCGAGTCCTTTGAATGTAGTACGGCAACTTAAGACATCTTACGACTCTGTATGCCAGATTAGCACATTGAAAAGCATGTTAGTACAATGTACGACACCTCACAACTCCTAACAACACCTTAAAATACAATACGTAAACTTCAAACTCCATACTAAACTAATGAATTTGTCCGAGTCCTTTGAACTTCGTACGACAACTCAGGACTTGTTACGACTCTCTGTATGCGACTTTATCAACATGAAAAGCAAGTAAGAAAAATGTAGGACGCGTTACAACTCCTAATTAAACCTTACATCACTGTACGAAACTTTAAAACTCCATAATAAACCTAAAGAACTCGTCTGAGTCCTTTGAACGCCATACGGCAACTTAAGACATCTTACGACTCTGTATGCCACATTAGCACATTTAAAAGCATGTTAGTACAATGCACGACACCTCACAACTCCTAACAACACCTTAAAAATATCATACGTAAACTTCAAACTCCATACTAAAACTAATGAATTCGTACAGGTCCTTTGAACATCATACGACAACTCAGTACTTGTTACGACTCTCTGTATGCGACATTATCAACATGAAAAGCACGTTAGAAAAATGTAGGACGTGTTACGACTCCTAATTACACCTTACATCACTTTACGAAACTTTAAAACTCCATAATAAACCTAAAGAACTCGTCCGAGTCCTTTGAATGTAGTACGGCAACTTAAGACATCTTACGACTCTGTATGCCACATTAGCACATTGAAAAGCATGTTAGTACAATGTACGACACCTCACAACTCCTAACAACACCTTAAAATACAATACGTAAACTTCAAACTCCATACTAAACTAATGAATTTGTCCGAGTCCTTTGAACTTCGTACGACAACTCAGGACTTGTTACGACTCTCTGTATGCGACTTTATCAACATGAAAAGCAAGTAAGAAAAATGTAGGACGCGTTACAACTCCTGATTAAACCTTACATCACTGTACGAAACTTTTAAACTCCATAATAAACCTAAAGAACTCGTCTGAGTCCTTTGAACGTCATACGGAAACTTAAGACATCTTACGACTCTGTATGCCACATTAGCACATTGAAAAGCATGTTAGTACAATGCACGACACCTCACAACTCCTAACAACACCTTAAAAATACCATACGTAAACTTCAAACTCGATACTAAAACTAATGAATTCGTACAAGTCCTTTGAACATCATACGACAACTCAGTACTTGTTACGACTCTCTGTATGCGACATTATCAACATGAAAAGCACGTTAGAAAAATGTAGGACGTGTTACGACTCCTAATTACACCTTACATCACTGTACGAAACTTTAAAACTCCATAATAAACCTAAAGAACTCGTCCGAGTCCTTTGAATGTAGTACGGCAACTTAAGACATCTTACGACTTTTTATGCCACATTAGCACATTGAAAAGCATGTTAGTACAATGTACGACACCTCACAACTCCTAACAACACCTTAAAATACAATACGTAAACTTCAAACTCCATATTAAACTAATGAATTTGTCCGAGTCCTTTGAACTTCGTACGACAACTCATGACTTGTTACGACTCTCTGTATGCGACTTTATCAACATGAAAAGCAAGTAAGAAAAATGTAGGACGCGTTACAACTCCTAATTAAACCTTACATCACTGTACGAAACTTTAAAACTCCATAATAAACCTAAAGAACTCGTCTGAGTCCTTTGAACGCCATACGGCAACTTAAGACATCTTACGACTCTGTATGCCACATTAGCACATTGAAAAGCATGTTAGTACAATGCACGACACCTCACAACTCCTAACAACACCTTAAAAATACCATACGTAAACTTCAAACTCCATACTAAAACTAATGAATTCGTACAGGTCCTTTGAACATCATACGACAACTCAGTACTTGTTACGGCTCTCTGTATGCGACATTATCAACATGAAAAGCACGTTAGAAAAATGTAGGACGTGTTACGACTCCTAATTACACCTTACATCACTGTACGAAACTTTAAAACTCCATAATAAACCTAAAGAACTCGTCCGAGTCCTTTGAATGTAGTACGGCAACTTAAGACATCTTACGACTCTGTATGCCACATTAGCACATTGAAAAGCATGTTAGTACAATGTACGACACCTCACAACTCCTAACAACACCTTAAAATACAATACGTAAACTTCAAACTCCATACTAAACTAATGAATTTGTCCGAGTCCTTTGAACTTCGTACGACAACTCAGGACTGGTTACGACTCTCTGTATGCGACTTTATCAACATGAAAAGCAAGTAAGAAAAATGTAGGACGCGTTACAACTCCTAATTAAACCTTACATCACTGTACGAAACTTTAAAACTCCATAATAAACCTAAAGAACTCGTCTGAGTCCTTTGAACGCCATACGGCAACTTAAGACATCTTACGACTCTGTATGCCACATTAGCACATTTAAAAGCATGTTAGTACAATGCACGACACCTCACAACTCCTAACAACACCTTAAAAATACCATACGTAAACTTCAAACTCCATACTAAAACTAATGAATTCGTACAGGTCCTTTGAACATCATACGACAACTCAGTACTTGTTACGACTCTCTGTATGCGACATTATCAACATGAAAAGCACGTTAGAAAAATGTAGGACGTGTTACGACTCCTAATTACACCTTACATCACTGTACGAAACTTTAAAACTCCATAATAAACCTAAAGAACTCGTCCGAGTCCTTTGAATGTAGTACGGCAACTTAAGACATCTTAAGACTCTTTATGCCACATTAGCACATTGAAAAGCATGTTAGTACAATGTACGACACCTCACAACTCCTAACAACACCTTAAAATACAATACGTAAACTTCAAACTCCATATTAAACTAATGAATTTGTCCGAGTCCTTTGAACTTCGTACGACAACTCATGACTTGTTACGACTCTCTGTATGCGACTTTATCAACATGAAAAGGAAGTAAGAAAAATGTAGGACGCGTTACAACTCCTAATTAAACCTTACATCACTGTACGAAACTTTAAAACTCCATAATAAACCTAAAGAACTCGTCTGAGTCCTTTGAACGCCATACGGCAACTTAAGACATCTTACGACTCTGTATGCCACATTAGCACATTGAAAAGCATGTTAGTACAATGCACGACACCTCACAACTCCTAACAACACCTTAAAAATACCATACGTAAACTTCAAACTCCATACTAAAACTAATGAATTCGTACATGTCCTTTGAACATCATACGACAACTCAGTACTTGTTACGGCTCTCTGTATGCGACATTATCAACATGAAAAGCACGTTAGAAAAATGTAGGACGTGTTACGACTCCTAATTACACCTTACATCACTGTACGAAACTTTAAAACTCCATAATAAACCTAAAGAACTCGTCCGAGTCCTTTGAATGTAGTACGGCAACTTAAGACATCTTACGACTCTGTATGCCACATTAGCACATTGAAAAGCATGTTAGTACAATGTACGACACCTCACAACTCCTAACAACACCTTAAAATACAATACGTAAACTTCAAACTCCATACTAAACTAATGAATTTGTCCGAGTCCTTTGAACTTCGTACGACAACTCAGGACTGGTTACGACTCTCTGTATGCGACTTTATCAACATGAAAAGCAAGTAAGAAAAATGTAGGACGCGTTACAACTCCTAATTAAACCTTACATCACTGTACGAAACTTTAAAACTCCATAATAAACCTAAAGAACTCGTCTGAGTCCTTTGAACGCCATACGGCAACTTAAGACATCTTACGACTCTGTATGCCACATTAGCACATTTAAAAGCATGTTAGTACAATGCACGACACCTCACAACTAATAACAACACCTTAAAAATACCATACGTAAACTTCAAACTCCATACTAAAACTAATGAATTCGTACAGGTCCTTTGAACATCATACGACAATTCAGTACTTGTTACGACTCTCTGTATGCGACATTATCAACATGAAAAGCACGTTAGAAAAATGTAGGACGTGTTACGACTCCTAATTACACCTTACATCACTGTACGAAACTTTAAAACTCCATAATAAACCTAAAGAACTCGTCCGAGTCCTTTGAATGTAGTACGGCAACTTAAGACATCTTACGACTCTGTATGCCACATTAGCACATTGAAAAGCATGTTAGTACAATGTACGACACCTCACAACTCCTAACAACACCTTAAAATACAATACGTAAACTTCAAACTCCATACTAAACTAATGAATTTGTCCGAGTCCTTTCAACTTCGTACGACAACTCAGGACTTGTTACGACTCTCTGTATGCGACTTTATCAACATGAAAAGCAAGTAAGAAAAATGTAGGACGCGTTACAACTCCTAATTAAACCTTACATCACTGTACGAAACTTTAAAACTCCATAATAAACCTAAAGAACTCGTCTGAGTCCTTTGAACGCCATACGGCAACTTAAGACATCTTACGACTCTGTATGCCACATTAGCACATTTAAAAGCATGTTAGTACAATGCACGACACCTCACAACTCCTAACAACACCTTAAAAATATCATACGTAAACTTCAAACTCCATACTAAAACTAATGAATTCGTACAGGTCCTTTGAACATCATACGACAACTCAGTACTTGTTACGACTCTCTGTATGCGACATTATCAACATGAAAAGCACGTTAGAAAAATGTAGGACGTGTTACGACTCCTAATTACACCTTACATCACTGTACGAAACTTTAAAACTCCATAATAAACCTAAAGAACTCGTCCGAGTCCTTTGAATGTAGTACGACAACTTAAGACATCTTACGACTCTGTATGCCACATTAGCACATTGAAAAGCATGTTAGTACAATGTACGACACCTCACAACTCCTAACAACACCTTAAAATACAATACGTAAACTTCAAACTCCATACTAAACTAATGAATTTGTCCGAGTCCTTTGAACTTCGTACGACAACTCAGGACTTGTTACGACTCTCTGTATGCGACTTTATCAACATGAAAAGCAAGTAAGAAAAATGTAGGACGCGTTACAACTCCTAATTAAACCTTACATCACTGTACGAAACTTTTAAACTCCATAATAAACCTAAAGAACTCGTCTGAGTCCTTTGAACGTCATACGGAAACTTAAGACATCTTACGACTCTGTATGCCACATTAGCACATTGAAAAGCATGTTAGTACAATGCACGACACCTCACAACTCCTAACAACACCTTAAAAATACCATACGTAAACTTCAAACTCGATACTAAAACTAATGAATTCGTACAAGTCCTTTGAACATCATACGACAACTCAGTACTTGTTACGGCTCTCTGTATGCGACATTATCAACATGAAAAGCACGTTAGAAAAATGTAGGACGTGTTACGACTCCTAATTACACCTTACATCACTGTACGAAACTTTAAAACTCCATAATAAACCTAAAGAACTCGTCCGAGTCCTTTGAATGTAGTACGGCAACTTAAGACATCTTACGACTCTGTATGCCACATTAGCACATTGAAAAGCATGTTAGTACAATGTACGACACCTCACAACTCCTAACAACACCTTAAAATACAATACGTAAACTTCAAACTCCATACTAAACTAATGAATTTGTCCGAGTCCTTTGAACTTCGTACGACAACTCAGGACTGGTTACGACTCTCTGTATGCGACTTTATCAACATGAAAAGCAAGTAAGAAAAATGTAGGACGCGTTACAACTCCTAATTAAACCTTACATCACTGTACGAAACTTTAAAACTCCATAATAAACCTAAAGAACTCGTCTGAGTCCTTTGAACGCCATACGGCAACTTAAGACATCTTACGACTCTGTATGCCACATTAGCACATTTAAAAGCATGTTAGTACAATGCACGACACCTCACAACTCCTAACAACACCTTAAAAATACCATACGTAAACTTCAAACTCGATACTAAAACTAATGAATTCGTACAGGTCCTTTGAACATCATACGACAACTCAGTACTTGTTACGACTCTCTGTATGCGACATTATCAACATGAAAAGCACGTTAGAAAAATGTAGGACGTGTTACGACTCCTAATTACACCTTACATCATTGTACGAAACTTTAAAACTCCATAATAAACCTAAAGAACTCGTCCGAGTCCTTTGAATGTAGTACGGCAACTTAAGACATCTTACGACTCTGTATGCCACATTAGCACATTGAAAAGCATGTTAGTACAATGTACGACACCTCACAACTCCTAACAACACCTTAAAATACAATACGTAAACTTCAAACTCCATACTAAACTAATGAATTTGTCCGAGTCCTTTGAACTTCGTACGACAACTCAGGACTTGTTACGACTCTCTGTATGCGACTTTATCAACATGAAAAGCAAGTAAGAAAAATGTAGGACGCGTTACAACTCCTAATTAAACCTTACATCACTGTACGAAACTTTTAAACTCCATAATAAACCTAAAGAACTCGTCTGAGTCCTTTGAACGTCATACGGAAACTTAAGACATCTTACGACTCTGTATGCCACATTAGCACATTGAAAAGCATGTTAGTACAATGCACGACACCTCACAACTCCTAACAACACCTTAAAAATACCATACGTAAACTTCAAACTCGATACTAAAACTAATGAATTCGTACAAGTCCTTTGAACATCATACGACAACTCAGTACTTGTTACGGCTCTCTGTATGCGACATTATCAACATGAAAAGCACGTTAGAAAAATGTAGGACGTGTTACGACTCCTAATTACACCTTACATCACTGTACGAAACTTTAAAACTCCATAATAAACCTAAAGAACTCGTCCGAGTCCTTTGAATGTAGTACGGCAACTTAAGACATCTTACGACTCTGTATGCCACATTAGCACATTGAAAAGCATGTTAGTACAATGTACGACACCTCACAACTCCTAACAACACCTTAAAATACAATACGTAAACTTCAAACTCCATACTAAACTAATGAATTTGTCCGAGTCCTTTGAACTTCGTACGACAACTCAGGACTTGTTACGACTCTCTGTATGCGACTTTATCAACATGAAAAGCAAGTAAGAAAAATGTAGGACGCGTTACAACTCCTAATTAAACCTTACATCACTGTACGAAACTTTAAAACTCCATAATAAACCTAAAGAACTCGTCTGAGTCCTTTGAACGCCATACGGCAACTTAAGACATCTTACGACTCTGTATGCCACATTAGCACATTTAAAAGCATGTTAGTACAATGCACGACACCTCACAACTCCTAACAACACCTTAAAAATACCATACGTAAACTTCAAACTCGATACTAAAACTAATGAATTCGTACAGGTCCTTTGAACATCATACGACAACTCAGTACTTGTTACGACTCTCTGTATGCGACATTATCAACATGAAAAGCACGTTAGAAAAATGTAGGACGTGTTACGACTCCTAATTACACCTTACATCACTGTACGGAACTTTAAAACTCCATAATAAACCTAAAGAACTCGTCCGAGTCCTTTGAATGTAGTACGGCAACTTAAGACATCTTACGACTCTGTATGCCACATTAGCACATTGAAAAGCATGTTAGTACAATGTACGACACCTCACAACTCCTAACAACACCTTAAAATACAATACGTAAACTTCAAACTCCATACTAAACTAATGAATTTGTCCGAGTCCTTTGAACTTCGTACGACAACTCAGGACTTGTTACGACTCTCTGTATGCGACTTTATCAACATGAAAAGCAAGTAAGAAAAATGTAGGACGCGTTACAACTCCTAATTAAACCTTACATCACTGTACGAAACTTTAAAACTCCATAATAAACCTAAAGAACTCGTCTGAGTCCTTTGAACGCCATACGGCAACTTAAGACATCTTACGACTCTGTATGCCACATTAGCACATTTAAAAGCATGTTAGTACAATGCACGACACCTCACAACTCCTAACAACACCTTAAAAATATCATACGTAAACTTCAAACTCCATACTAAAACTAATGAATTCGTACAGGTCCTTTGAACATCATACGACAACTCAGTACTTGTTACGACTCTCTGTATGCGACATTATCAACATGAAAAGCACGTTAGAAAAATGTAGGACGTGTTACGACTCCTAATTACACCTTACATCACTGTACGAAACTTTAAAACTCCATAATAAACCTAAAGAACTCGTCCGAGTCCTTTGAATGTAGTACGGCAACTTAAGACATCTTACGACTCTGTATGCCACATTAGCACATTGAAAAGCATGTTAGTACAATGTACGACACCTCACAACTCCTAACAACACCTTAAAATACAATACGTAAACTTCAAACTCCATACTAAACTAATGAATTTGTCCGAGTCCTTTGAACTTCGTACGACAACTCAGGACTTGTTACGACTCTCTGTATGCGACTTTATCAACATGAAAAGCAAGTAAGAAAAATGTAGGACGCGTTACAACTCCTAATTAAACCTTACATCACTGTACGAAACTTTTAAACTCCATAATAAACCTAAAGAACTCGTCTGAGTCCTTTGAACGTCATACGGAAACTTAAGACATCTTACGACTCTGTATGCCACATTAGCACATTGAAAAGCATGTTAGTACAATGCACGACACCTCACAACTCCTAACAACACCTTAAAAATACCATACGTAAACTTCAAACTCGATACTAAAACTAATGAATTCGTACAAGTCCTTTGAACATCATACGACAACTCAGTACTTGTTACGACTCTCTGTATGCGACATTATCAACATGAAAAGCACGTTAGAAAAATGTAGGACGTGTTACGACTCCTAATTACACCTTACATCACTGTACGAAACTTTAAAACTCCATAATAAACCTAAAGAACTCGTCCGAGTCCTTTGAATGTAGTACGGCAACTTAAGACATCTTACGACTCTTTATGCCACATTAGCACATTGAAAAGCATGTTAGTACAATGTACGACACCTCACAACTCCTAACAACACCTTAAAATACAATACGTAAACTTCAAACTCCATATTTAACTAATGAATTTGTCCGAGTCCTTTGAACTTCGTACGACAACTCATGACTTGTTACGACTCTCTGTATGCGACTTTATCAACATGAAAAGCAAGTAAGAAAAATGTAGGACGCGTTACAACTCCTAATTAAACCTTACATCACTGTACGAAACTTTTAAACTCCATAATAAACCTAAAGAACTCGTCTGAGTCCTTTGAACGTCATACGGAAACTTAAGACATCTTACGACTCTGTATGCCACATTAGCACATTGAAAAGCATGTTAGTACAATGCACGACACCTCACAACTCCTAACAACACCTTAAAAATACCATACGTAAACTTCAAACTCGATACTAAAACTAATGAATTCGTACAAGTCCTTTGAACATCATACGACAACTCAGTAGTTGTTACGACTCTCTGTATGCGACATTATCAACATGAAAAGCACGTTAGAAAAATGTAGGACGTGTTACGACTCCTAATTACACCTTACATCACTGTACGAAACTTTAAAACTCCATAATAAACCTAAAGAACTCGTCCGAGTCCTTTGAATGTAGTACGGCAACTTAAGACATCTTACGACTCTTTATGCCACATTAGCACATTGAAAAGCATGTTAGTACAATGTACGACACCTCACAACTCCTAACAACACCTTAAAATACAATACGTAAACTTCAAACTCCATACTAAACTAATGAATTTGTCCGAGTCCTTTGAACTTCGTACGACAACTCATGACTTGTTACGACTCTCTGTATGCGACTTTATCAACATGAAAAGCAAGTAAGAAAAATGTAGGACGCGTTACAACTCCTAATTAAACCTTACATCACTGTACGAAACTTTAAAACTCCATAATAAACCTAAAGAACTCGTCTGAGTCCTTTGAACGCCATACGGCAACTTAAGACATCTTACGACTCTGTATGCCACATTAGCACATTGAAAAGCATGTTAGTACAATGCACGACACCTCACAACTCCTAACAACACCTTAAAAATACCATACGTAAACTTCAAACTCCATACTAAAACTAATGAATTCGTACAGGTCCTTTGAACATCATACGACAACTCAGTACTTGTTACGGCTCTCTGTATGCGACATTATCAACATGAAAAGCACGTTAGAAAAATGTAGGACGTGTTACGACTCCTAATTACACCTTACATCACTGTACGAAACTTTAAAACTCCATAATAAACCTAAAGAACTCGTCCGAGTCCTTTGAATGTAGTACGGCAACTTAAGACATCTTACGACTCTGTATGCCACATTAGCACATTGAAAAGCATGTTAGTACAATGTACGACACCTCACAACTCCTAACAACACCTTAAAATACAATACGTAAACTTCAAACTCCATACTAAACTAATGAATTTGTCCGAGTCCTTTGAACTTCGTACGACAACTCAGGACTTGTTACGACTCTCTGTATGCGACTTTATCAACATGAAAAGCAAGTAAGAAAAATGTAGGACGCGTTACAACTCCTAATTAAACCTTACATCACTGTACGAAACTTTTAAACTCCATAATAAACCTAAAGAACTCGTCTGAGTCCTTTGAACGCCATACGGAAACTTAAGACATCTTACGATTCTGTATGCCACATTAGCACATTGAAAAGCATGTTAGTACAATGCACGACACCTCACAACTCCTAACAACACCTTAAAAATACCATACGTAAACTTCAAACTCCATACTAAAACTAATGAATTCGTACAAGTCCTTTGAACATCATACGACAACTCAGTACTTGTTACGACTCTCTGTATGCGACATTATCAACATGAAAAGCACGTTAGAAAAATGTAGGACGTGTTACGACTCCTAATTACACCTTACATCACTGTACGAAACTTTAAAACTCCATAATAAACCTAAAGAACTCGTCCGAGTCCTTTGAATGTAGTACGGCAACTTAAGACATCTTACGACTCTTTATGCCACATTAGCACATTGAAAAGCATGTTAGTACAATGTACGACACCTCACAACTCCTAACAACACCTTAAAATACAATACGTAAACTTCAAACTCCATATTTAACTAATGAATTTGTCCGAGTCCTTTGAACTTCGTACGACAACTCATGACTTGTTACGACTCTCTGTATGCGACTTTATCAACATGAAAAGCAAGTAAGAAAAATGTAGGACGCGTTACAACTCCTAATTAAACCTTACATCACTGTACGAAACTTTAAAACTCCATAATAAACCTAAAGAACTCGTCTGAGTCCTTTGAACGCCATACGGCAACTTAAGACATCTTACGACTCTGTATGCCACATTAGCACATTGAAAAGCATGTTAGTACAATGCACGACACCTCACAACTCCTAACAACACCTTAAAAATACCATACGTAAACTTCAAACTCCATACTAAAACTAATGAATTCGTACAGGTCCTTTGAACTTCGTACGACAACTCATGACTTGTTACGGCTCTCTGTATGCGACATTATCAACATGAAAAGCACGTTAGAAAAATGTAGGACGTGTTACGACTCCTAATTACACCTTACATCACTGTACGAAACTTTAAAACTCCATAATAAACCTAAAGAACTCGTCCGAGTCCTTTGAATGTAGTACGGCAACTTAAGACATCTTACGACTCTGTATGCCACATTAGCACATTGAAAAGCATGTTAGTACAATGTACGACACCTCACAACTCCTAACAACACCTTAAAATACAATACGTAAACTTCAAACTCCATACTAAACTAATGAATTTGTCCGAGTCCTTTGAACTTCGTACGACAACTCAGGACTTGTTACGACTCTCTGTATGCGACTTTATCAACATGAAAAGCAAGTAAGAAAAATGTAGGACGCGTTACAACTCCTAATTAAACCTTACATCACTGTACGAAACTTTAAAACTCCATAATAAACCTAAAGAACTCGTCTGAGTCCTTTGAACGCCATACGGCAACTTAAGACATCTTACGACTCTGTATGCCACATTAGCACATTTAAAAGCATGTTAGTACAATGCACGACACCTCACAACTCCTAACAACACCTTAAAAATACCATACGTAAACTTCAAACTCGATACTAAAACTAATGAATTCGTACAGGTCCTTTGAACATCATACGACAACTCAGTACTTGTTACGACTCTCTGTATGCGACATTATCAACATGAAAAGCACGTTAGAAAAATGTAGGACGTGTTACGACTCCTAATTACACCTTTCATCACTGTACGAAACTTTAAAACTCCATAATAAACCTAAAGAACTCGTCCGAGTCCTTTGAATGTAGTACGGCAACTTAAGACATCTTACGACTCTGTATGCCACATTAGCACATTGAAAAGCATGTTGGTACAATGTACGACACCTCACAACTCCTAACAACACCTTAAAATACAATACGTAAACTTCAAACTCCATACTAAACTAATGAATTTGTCCGAGTCCTTTGAACTTCGTACGACAACTCAGGACTTGTTACGACTCTCTGTATGCGACTTTATCAACATGAAAAGCAAGTAAGAAAAATGTAGGACGCGTTACAACTCCTAATTAAACCTTACATCACTGTACGAAACTTTTAAACTCCATAATAAACCTAAAGAACTCGTCTGAGTCCTTTGAACGTCATACGGAAACTTAAGACATCTTACGACTCTGTATGCCACATTAGCACATTGAAAAGCATGTTAGTACAATGCACGACACCTCACAACTCCTAACAACACCTTAAAAATACCATACGTAAACTTCAAACTCGATACTAAAACTAATGAATTCGTACAAGTCCTTTGAACATCATACGACAACTCAGTAGTTGTTACGACTCTCTGTATGCGACATTATCAACATGAAAAGCACGTTAGAAAAATGTAGGACGTGTTACGACTCCTAATTACACCTTACATCACTGTACGAAACTTTAAAACTCCATAATAAACCTAAAGAACTCGTCCGAGTCCTTTGAATGTAGTACGGCAACTTAAGACATCTTACGACTCTTTATGCCACATTAGCACATTGAAAAGCATGTTAGTACAATGTACGACACCTCACAACTCCTAACAACACCTTAAAATACAATACGTAAACTTCAAACTCCATACTAAACTAATGAATTTGTCCGAGTCCTTTGAACTTCGTACGACAACTCATGACTTGTTACGACTCTCTGTATGCGACTTTATCAACATGAAAAGCAAGTAAGAAAAATGTAGGACGCGTTACAACTCCTAATTAAACCTTACATCACTGTACGAAACTTTAAAACTCCATAATAAACCTAAAGAACTCGTCTGAGTCCTTTGAACGCCATACGGCAACTTAAGACATCTTACGACTCTGTATGCCACATTAGCACATTGAAAAGCATGTTAGTACAATGCACGACACCTCACAACTCCTAACAACACCTTAAAAATACCATACGTAAACTTCAAACTTCATACTAAAACTAATGAATTCGTACAGGTCCTTTGAACATCATACGACAACTCAGTACTTGTTACGGCTCTCTGTATGCGACATTATCAACATGAAAAGCACGTTAGAAAAATGTAGGACGTGTTACGACTCCTAATTACACCTTACATCACTGTACGAAACTTTAAAACTCCATAATAAACCTAAAGAACTCGTCCGAGTCCTTTGAATGTAGTACGGCAACTTAAGACATCTTACGACTCTGTATGCCACATTAGCACATTGAAAAGCATGTTAGTACAATGTACGACACCTCACAACTCCTAACAACACCTTAAAATACAATACGTAAACTTCAAACTCCATACTAAACTAATGAATTTGTCCGAGTCCTTTGAACTTCGTACGACAACTCAGGACTTGTTACGACTCTCTGTATGCGACTTTATCAACATGAAAAGCAAGTAAGAAAAATGTAGGACGCGTTACAACTCCTAATTAAACCTTACATCACTGTACGAAACTTTTAAACTCCATAATAAACCTAAAGAACTCGTCTGAGTCCTTTGAACGCCATACGGAAACTTAAGACATCTTACGATTCTGTATGCCACATTAGCACATTGAAAAGCATGTTAGTACAATGCACGACACCTCACAACTCCTAACAACACCTTAAAAATACCATACGTAAACTTCAAACTCCATACTAAAACTAATGAATTCGTACAAGTCCTTTGAACATCATACGACAACTCAGTACTTGTTACGACTCTCTGTATGCGACATTATCAACATGAAAAGCACGTTAGAAAAATGTAGGACGTGTTACGACTCCTAATTACACCTTACATCACTGTACGAAACTTTAAAACTCCATAATAAACCTAAAGAACTCGTCCGAGTCCTTTGAATGTAGTACGACAACTTAAGACATCTTACGACTCTGTATGCCACATTAGCACATTGAAAAGCATGTTAGTACAATGTACGACACCTCACAACTCCTAACAACACCTTAAAATACAATACGTAAACTTCAAACTCCATACTAAACTAATGAATTTGTCCAAGTCCTTTGAACTTCGTACGACAACTCAGGACTTGTTACGACTCTCTGTATGCGACTTTATCAACATGAAAAGCAAGTAAGAAAAATGTAGGACGCGTTACAACTCCTAATTAAACCTTACATCACTGTACGAAACTTTAAAACTATATAATAAACCTAAAGAACTCGTCTGAGTCCTTTGAACGCCATACGGCAACTTAAGACATCTTAAGACTCTGTATGCCACATTAGCACATTGAAAAGCATGTTAGTACAATGCACGACACCTCACAACTCCTAACAACACCTTAAAAATACCATACGTAAACTTCAAACTCCATACTAAAACTAATGAATTCGTACAAGTTCTTTGAACATCATACGACAACTCAGTACTTGTTACGACTCTCTGTATGCGACATTATCAACATGAAAAGCACGTTAGAAAAATGTAGGACGTGTTACGACTCCTAATTACACCTTACATCACTGTACGAAACTTTAAAACTCCATAATAAACCTAAAGAACTCGTCCGAGTCCTTTGAATGTAGTACGGCAACTTAAGACATCTTACGACTCTGTATGCCACATTAGCACATTGAAAAGCATGTTAGTACAATGTACGACACCTCACAACTCCTAACAACACCTTAAAATACGATACGTAAACTTCAAACTCCATACTAAATTAATGAATTTGTCCGAGTCCTTTGAACATCATACGACAACTCAGGACTTGTTACGACTCTCTGTATGCGACTTTATCAACATGAAAAGCAAGTAAGAAAAATGTAGGACGCGTTACAACTCCTAATTACACCTTACATCATTGTACGAAACTTTAAAACTCCATAATAAACCTAAAGAACTCGTCCGAGTCCTTTGAACGCCGTACGGCAACTTAAGACATCTTACGACTCTGTATGCCACATTAGCACATTGAAAAGCATGTTAGTACAATGTACGACACCTCACAACTCCTAACAACACCTTAAAATACAATACGTAAACTTCAAACTCCATACTAAAGTAATGAATTTGTCCGAGTCCTTTGAACATCGTACGAAAACTCAGGACTTGTTACGACTCTCTGTATGCGACTTTATCAACATGAAAAGCAAGTAAGAAAAATGTAGGACGCGTTACAACTCCTAATTACACCTTACATCACTATACGAAACTTTAAAACTCCATAATAAACCTAAAGAACTCGTCTGAGTCCTTTGAATGCCATACGGCAACTTAAGACATCTTACGACTCGATATGCCACATTAGCACATTGAAAAGCATGTTAGTACAATGTACGACACCTCACAACTCCTAACAACACCTTAAAAATACCATACGTAAACTTCAAATTCCATACTAAACCTAATGAATTCGTACGAGTCCTTTGAACATCGTATGACAACTCAGGACTTGTTACGACTCTCTGTATGCGACTTTATCAACATGAAAAGCAAGTAAGAAAAATGTAGGACGCGTTCCAACTCCTAATTACGCCTTACATCACTATACGAAACTTTAAAACTCCATAATAAACCTAAAGAACTCGTCTGAGTCCTTTGAACGCCATACGACAACTTAAGACATCTTACGACTCTGTATGCCACATTAGCACATTGAAAAGCATGTTAGTACAATGTACGACACCTCACAACTCCTAACAACACCTTAAAATACAATACGTAAACTTCAAACTCCATACTAAACTAATGAATTTGTTCGAGTCCTTTGAACGTCATACGACAACTCAGGACTTGTTACGACTCTCTGTATGCAACATTATCAACATGAAAAGCACGTTAGAATACTGTAGGACGCGTTACGACTCCTAATTACACCTTACATCACTGTACGAAACTTTAAAACTCCATAATAAACCTAAAGAACTCGTCCGAGTCCTTTGAATGTAGTACGACAACTTAAGACATCTTACGACTCTGTATGCCACATTAGCACATTGAAAAGCATGTTAGTACAATGTACGACACCTCACAACTCCTAACAACACCTTAAAATACAATACGTAAACTTCAAACTCCATACTAAACTAATGAATTTGTCCAAGTCCTTTGAACTTCGTACGACAACTCAGGACTTGTTACGACTCTCTGTATGCGACTTTATCAACATGAAAAGCAAGTAAGAAAAATGTAGGACGCGTTACAACTCCTAATTAAACCTTACATCACTGTACGAAACTTTAAAACTACATAATAAACCTAAAGAACTCGTCTGAGTCCTTTGAACGCCATACGGCAACTTAAGACATCTTAAGACTCTGTATGCCACATTAGCACATTGAAAAGCATGTTAGTACAATGCACGACACCTCACAACTCCTAACAACACCTTAAAAATACCATACGTAAACTTCAAACTCCATACTAAAACTAATGAATTCGTACAAGTTCTTTGAACATCATACGACAACTCAGTACTTGTTACGACTCTCTGTATGCGACATTATCAACATGAAAAGCACGTTAGAAAAATGTAGGACGTGTTACGACTCCTAATTACACCTTACATCACTGTACGAAACTTTAAAACTCCATAATAAACCTAAAGAACTCGTCCGAGTCCTTTGAATGTAGTACGGCAACTTAAGACATCTTACGACTCTGTATGCCACATTAGCACATTGAAAAGCATGTTAGTACAATGTACGACACCTCACAACTCCTAACAACACCTTAAAATACGATACGTAAACTTCAAACTCCATACTAAATTAATGAATTTGTCCGAGTCCTTTGAACATCATACGACAACTCAGGACTTGTTACGACTCTCTGTATGCGACTTTATCAACATGAAAAGCAAGTAAGAAAAATGTAGGACGCGTTACAACTCCTAATTACACCTTACATCATTGTACGAAACTTTAAAACTCCATAATAAACCTAAAGAACTCGTCCGAGTCCTTTGAACGCCGTACGGCAACTTAAGACATCTTACGACTCTGTATGCCACATTAGCACATTGAAAAGCATGTTAGTACAATGTACGACACCTCACAACTCCTAACAACACCTTAAAATACAATACGTAAACTTCAAACTCCATACTAAAGTAATGAATTTGTCCGAGTCCTTTGAACATAGTACGAAAACTCAGGACTTGTTACGACTCTCTGTATGCGACTTTATCAACATGAAAAGCAAGTAAGAAAAATGTAGGACGCGTTACAACTCCTAATTACACCTTACATCACTATACGAAACTTTAAAACTCCATAATAAACCTAAAGAACTCGTCTGAGTCCTTTGAATGCCATACGGCAACTTAAGACATCTTACGACTCGATATGCCACATTAGCACATTGAAAAGCATGTTAGTACAATGTACGACACCTCACAACTCCTAACAACACCTTAAAAATACCATACGTAAACTTCAAATTCCATACTAAACCTAATGAATTCGTACGAGTCCTTTGAACATCGTATGACAACTCAGGACTTGTTACGACTCTCTGTATGCGACTTTATCAACATGAAAAGCAAGTAAGAAAAATGTAGGACGCGTTCCAACTCCTAATTACGCCTTACATCACTATACGAAACTTTAAAACTCCATAATAAACCTAAAGAACTCGTCTGAGTCCTTTGAACGCCATACGACAACTTAAGACATCTTACGACTCTGTATGCCACATTAGCACATTGAAAAGCATGTTAGTACAATGTACGACACCTCACAACTCCTAACAACACCTTAAAATACAATACGTAAACTTCAAACTCCATACTAAACTAATGAATTTGTTCGAGTCCTTTGAACGTCATACGACAACTCAGGACTTGTTACGACTCTCTGTATGCAACATTATCAACATGAAAAGCACGTTAGAATACTGTAGGACGCGTTACAACTCCTAATTAAACCTTAAATCACTGTACGAAACTTTAAAACTCCATAATAAACCTAAAGAACTCGTCCGAGTCCTTTGAACGCCGTACGACAACTTAAGACATCTTACGACCTTGTATGCCACATTAGCACATTGAAAAGCATGTTAGTACAATTTACGACACCTCACAACTCCTAGCAACACCTTAAAATACCATACGTAAACTTAAAACTCCATACTAAACCTAATGAATTTTTCCGAGTCTTTGAACATCGTACGCCAACTCAGGACTTGTTACGACTCTCTGTATGCGACTTTATCAACATGAAAAGCAAGTAAGAAAAATGTAGGACGCGTTACAACTCCTAATTACACCTTACATCACTGTACGAAACTTTAAAACTCCATAATAAACCTAAAGAACTCGTCCGAGTCTTTTGAACGTCGTACGACAACTTAAGACATCTTACGACTCTGTATGCCACATTAGCGCCTTGAAAAGCATGTTAGAACAATGTACGACACCTCACAACTCCTAACAACACCTTAAAATACCATACGTAAACTTCAAACTCCATACTAAACCTAATGAATTCGTACGAGTCCTTTGAACATCGTACGACAACTCAGGACTTGTTACGACTCTCTGTATGCGACTTTATCAACATGAAAAGCAAGTAAGAAAAATGTAGGACGCGTTACAACTCCTAATTACACCTTACATCATTGTACGAAAATTTAAAACTCCATAATAAACCTAAAGAACTCGTCCGAGTCCTTTGAACGTCGTACGGCAACTTAAGACATCTTACGACTCGATATGCCATATTAGCACCTTGAAAAGCATGTTAGTATAATGTATGACACCTCATAACTCCTAACAATACCTTACAATACCCTACGTAAACTTAAAACACCATTATAAGCCTAATGAATTCGTCCTAGTCCTTTGAACGTCATACGACAACTCAGGACTTGTTACGACTCTCTGTATGCGACATTATCAACATGAAAAGCACGTTAGAATAATGTAGGACGCGTTACAACTCCTAATTAAACCTTAAATCACTGTACAAAACTTTAAAACTCCATAATAAACCTAAAGAACTCGTCCGAGTCCTTTGAACGCCGTACGGCAACTTAAGACATCCTACGACTTTGTATGCCACATTAGCACATTGAAAAGCATGTTAGAACAATGTACGACACCTCACAACTCCTAACAACACCTTAAAATACCATACGTAAACTTCAAACTCCATACTAAACCTAATGAATTCGTACGAGTCCTTTGAACATCGTACGACAACTCAGGACTTGTTACGACTCTCTGTATGCGACTTTATCAACATGAAAAGCAAGTAAGAAAAATGTAGGACGCGTTACAACTCCTAATTACACCTTACATCATTGTACGAAACTTTAAAACTCCATAATAAACCTAAAGAACTCGTCCAAGTCCTTTGAACGTCGTACGGCAACTTAAGACATCTTACGACTCGGTATGCCATATTAGCACCTTGAAAAGAATGTTAGTATAATGTATGACCCCTCATAACTCCTAACAATACCTTACAATACCGTACGTAAACTTAAAACACCATAATAAGCCTAATGAATTCGTCCTAGTCCTCTGAACGTCATACGACAACTCAGGACTTGTTACGACTCTCTGTATGCGACATTATCAACATGAAAAGCACGTTAGAATAATGTAGGACGCGTTACAACTCCTAATTAAACCTTAAATCACTGTACGAAACTTTAAAACTCCATAATAAACCTAAAGAACTCGTCCGAGTCTTTTGAACGTCGTACGGCAACTTAAGACATCTTACGACTCTGTATGCCACATTAGCACATTGAAAAGCATGTTAGTACAATGTACGACACCTCACAACTCCTAACCACACCTTAAAATACAATACGTAAACTTCAAACTCCATACTAAACTAATGAATTTGTCCGAGTCCTTTGAACATCGTACGACAACTCAGGACTTGTTACGACTCTCTGTATGCGAAATTATCAACATGAAAAGCACGTTAGAATAATGTAGGACTCGTTACAACTCCTTATTACACCTTACATCACTGTACGAAACTTTAAAACTCCATAACAAACCTAATGAATTCATCCGAGTCCTTTGAACATCGTACGAAAATTTAAGACATCTTACGACCCTGTGTTCCTAATTAGCACATGGAAATGCATGTTAGTATAATGTACGACACCTCACAGAACTCCTAACAACACCTTAAAGTACCGTACGTAAACTAAAAACTCCATAATAAGCCTAATGAATTCGTCCGAGTCCTTTGAACGTCGTACGGCAACTTAAGACAACTTACGACTCTGTATGCCACATTAGCACATTGAAAAGCATGTTAGTACAACGTACGACACCTCACAACTCCTAACAACACCTTAAAATACAATACGTAAACTTCAAACTCCATACTAAACTAATGAATTTGTCCGAGTCCTTTGAACTTCGTACGACAACTCAGGACTTGTTACGACTCTCTGTATGCGACTTTATCAACATGAAAAGCAAGTAAGAAAAATGTAGGACGCGTTACAACTCCTAACTAAACCTTACATCACTGTACGAAACTTTAAAACTCCATAATAAACCTAAAGAACTCGTCTAAGTCCTTTGAACGCCATACGGCAACTTAAGACATCTTACGACTCTGTATGCCACATTAGCACATTGAAAAGCATGTTAGTACAATGTACGACACCTCACAACTCCTAACAACACCTTAAAATTACTATACGTAAACTTCAAACTCCATACTAAAACTAATGAATTCGTACAAGTCCTTTGAACATCATACGACAACTCAGTACTTGTTACGACTCTCTGTATGCGACATTATCAACATGAAAAGCACGTTAGAAAAATGTAGGACGTGTTACGACTCCTAATTACACCTTACATCACTGTACGAAACTTTAAAACTTCATAATAAACCTAAAGAACTCGTCCGAGTCCTTTGAACGTCGTACGGCAACTTAAGACATCTTACGACTCTGTATGCCACATTAGCACATTGAAAAGCATGTTAGTACAATGTACGACACCTCACAACTCCTAACAACACCTTAAAATACAATACGTAAACTTCAAACTCCATACTAAACTAATGAATTTGTCCGAGTCCTTTGAACATCGTACGACAACTCAGGACTTGTTACGACTCTCTGTATGCGACTTTATCAACATGAAAAGCAAGTAAGAAAAATGTAGGACGGGTTACAACTCCTAATTACACCTTACATCACTGTACGAAACTTTAAAACTCCATAATAAACCTAAAGAACTCGTCCGAGTCCTTTGAACGCCGTACGGCAACTTAAGACATCTTACGACTCTGTATGCCACATTAGCACATTGAAAAGCATGTTAGTACAATGTACGACACCTCAAAACTCCTAACAACACCTTAAAATACAATACGTAAACTTCAAACTCCATACTAAAGTAATGAATTTGTCCGAGTCCTTTGAACATCGTACGAAAACTCAGGACTTGTTACGACTCTCTGTATGCGACATTATCAACATGAAAAGCACGTTAGAAAAATGTAGGACGTGTTACAACTCCTAATTACACCTTACATCACTGTACGAAACTTTAAAACTCCATAATAAACCTAAAGAACTCGTCCGAGTCCTTTGAATGTAGTACGGCAACTTAAGACATCTTACGACTCTGTATGCCACATTTGCACATTGAAAAGCATGTTAGTACAATGTACGACACCTCACAACTCCTAACAACACCTTAAAATACCATACGTAAACTTCAAACTCCATACTAAACTAATGAATTTGTCCGAGTCTTTTGAACATCGTACGACAACTCAGGACTTGTTACGACTCTCTGTATGCGACTTTATCAACATAAAAAGCAAGTAAGAAAAATGTAGGACGCGTTACAACTCCTAATTACACCTTACATCATTGTACGAAACTTTAAAACTCCATAATAAACCTAAAGAACTCGTCCGAGTCCTTTGAACGCCGTACGACAACTTAAGACATCTTACGACTCTGTATGCCACATTAGCACGTTGAAAAGCATGTTAGTACAATGTACGACACCTCACAACTCCTAACAACACCTTAAAATACAATACGTAAACTTCAAACTCCATACTAAAGTAATGAATTTGTCCGAGTCCTTTGAACATCGTATGAAAACTCAGGACTTGTTACGACTCTTTGTATGCGACTTTATCAACATGAAAAGCAAGTAAGAAAAATGTAGGACGCGTTACAACTCCTAATTACACCTTACATCACTATACGAAACGTTAAAACTCCATAATAAACCTAAAGAACTCGTCTGAGTCCTTTGAAAGCCATACAGCAACTTAAGACATCTTACGACTCTGTATGCCACATTAGCACATTGAAAAGCATGTTAGTACAATGTACGACACCTCACAACTCCTAACAACACCTTAAAAATACCATACGTAAACTTCAAACTCCATACTAAACCTAATGAATTCGTACGAGTCCTTTGAACATCGTACGACAACTCAGGACTTGCTACGACTCTCTGTATGCGACTTTATCAACATGAAAAGCAAGTAAGAAAAATGTAGGACGCGTTACAACTCCTAATTACACCTTACATCACTATACGAAACTTTAAAACTCCATAATAAACCTAAAGAACTCGTCTGAGTCTATTGAATGCCATACGGCAACTTAAGACATCTTACGACTCGATATGCCACATTAGCACATTGAAAAGCATGTTAGTACAATGTACGACACCTCACAACTCCTAACAACACCTTAAAAATACCATACGTAAACTTCAAACTCCATACTAAACCTAATGAATTCGTACGAGTCCTTTGAACATCGTATGACAACTCAGGACCTGTTACGACTCTCTGTATGCGACTTTATAAACATGAAAAGCAAGTAAGAAAAATGTAGGACGCGTTCCAACTCCTAATTACGCCTTACATCACTATACGAAACTTTAAAACTCCATAATAAACCTAAAGAACTCGTCTGAGTCCTTTGAACGCCATACGACAACTTAAGACATCTTACGACTCTGTATGCCACATTAGCACATTGAACAGCATGTTAGTACAATGTACGACACCTCACAACTCCTAACAACACCTTAAAATACAATACGTAAACTTCAAACTCCATACTAAACTAATGAATTTGTCCGAGTCCTTTGAACGTCATACGACAACTCAGGACTTGTTACGACTCTCTGTATGCAACATTATCAACATGAAAAGCACGTTAGAATAATGTAGGACGCGTTACAACTCCTAATTAAACCTTAAATCACTGTACGAAACTTTAAAACTCCATAATAAACCTAAAGAACTCGTCCGAGTCCTTTGAACGCCGTACGACAACTTAAGACATCTTACGACCTTGTATGCCACATTAGCACATTGAAAAGATGTTAGTACAATTTACGACACCTCACAACTCCTAGCAACACCTTAAAATACCATACGTAAACTTAAAACTCCATACTAAACCTAATGAATTTTTCCGAGTCCTTTGAACATCGTACGACAACTCAGGACTTGTTACGACTCTCTGTATGCGACTTTATCAACATGAAAAGCAAGTAAGAAAATTGTAGGACGCGTTACAACTCCTAATTACACCTTACATCACTGTACGAAACTTTAAAACTCCATAATAAACCTAAAGAACTCGTCCGAGTCTTTTGAACGTCGTACGACAACTTAAGACATCTTACGACTCTGTATGCCACATTAGCGCCTTGAAAAACATGTTAGAACAATGTACGACACCTCACAACTCCTAACAACACCTTAAAATACCATACGTAAACTTCAAACTCCATACTAAACCTAATGAATTCGTACGAGTCCTTTGAACATCGTACGACAACTCAGGACTTGTTACGACTCTCTGTATGCGACTTTATCAACATGAAAAGCAAGTAAGAAAAATGTAGGACGCGTTACAACTCCTAATTACACCTTACATCATTGTACGAAACTTTAAAACTCCATAATAAACCTAAAGAACTCGTCCGAGTCCTTTGAACGTCGTACGGCAACTTAAGACATCTTACGACTCGGTATGCCATATTAGCACCTTGAAAAGCATGTTAGTATAATGTATGTGTGACACCCGACAAAATCAGGTTAACTTCTTTAGTTAAACTCTGTTAGTCACGTTAACGCAATTATACTTTTCATTTAATTTGACGAATTAAATGTGCAAACTGTTACGCAAATATACACACGAAACGACCACACGAGTTAATACCCGGGCGTTGGTGATCTTAAATGAATACAAATACAATAATAATATATCTTAATTGATATGCGTGCTTAATTGTTGAATTTTCGTGTAACCGCACATTTTACCGGTTTTAACCGATTACGAGTTTCAGTAAAGTTTTACGAAACAAAAATTTAAGTTTGGTAAAGTTGTCACTGTGATTACAAACCGAAGCAAAAACGAAGCCCGTGGATCATCCATGAGACCCATGAATGGCCCAAGGCCCAACCCAACTTAACATTTATCAACAATTAACAAAATGTGACAAAACCCTAAACCTAATTAACAAAAAAAAAAACGTTTTTGGGGCTGCTCTTCCCATTTTGCTGCTGCCGCAAGTTCCATACACACACACATTGATTTTTGGCTAGCTTGGTTCAATATTTGGTGATTTCGGGTGTTGATTGAAGTGGTAAACGCTATACTAGTAAGTTTTTGTGTTAATTGTTATTATATCTTGCGAAAATCACATGTATTGAGGACCCTAGTTCATCCAAAAAAGGCCAATTGATGTTTGTGTTGTGAAATTGGGATATTAGTTATGTGTTATTTGGTATTTGGATGATTACATGATGAAATAGATAAAAAAAATGTGTTTATGGAATTAGGGTTTGGTAGAAAGGTGATGAGATTGATGATACATGCATGATTCGTATAAAATGGGATTGAATTTGCATTTAGATAGTGATTCAGATGAAGATTGGTTGCTTGATTGTGAAAGTTCATGAATGTTATGCTAGATTACTAAAAATAGTAACTTTTGTATTCGTGATCATGTGGGATTGCATGTTATGGACGTCTAGTGAGTAGTATGGACTTACTAACATGTTTAGAAGAGGTGTTAGACGAATTTTGGTTACTAGAACGTATGAATTCGATTTGGCTTGAGACACTTGCTAAATGTGGAAACTTTTTGACATGAAAATTGACTAGGAAGCATGTTTAGTAATTTTGAATATATAAACGTGATTTGGACTTGCATATGAATGTTTGTAGTTATGTGGTGCTTAGTAAATGTGCCTTGGTCATGAAATGACATTGATAGGTGCTAGTTGGTTAGTAGAACGGTTTCTTGAAATTGCTTTTGTGACGGCTAAATGGTGTATGCTACTAACTAGGTTGCCATGATGAAAGTGACTATGTTGCTAATTGCACAAAGCATGTAAATACTATATGATGTCTAGAAATGACCATGCTTGCAAATGTGTTGTATATTAAGAACTACAAAGTAATGGTAAGTGTTAGTGACTTAAATGTGTTGTATAACATGCTATGGTATTTGTATAATAGTTGACAAGCTTAGGATGTTGAATTATGCACGCATGCTTTAAAGGTTCGACTTGCCTATAACGGAAACTTTTGTGAAATTGAAACTTCTATTTGTTGAATACGTGAAGTGTGATGTGGTATGCTTATGGGGTTTAGTCAAATACACCAAATGTAACGTGTTTACACTTAGCAAATCACCAACGGGTCGTGGGTCAACTCGGGTCAACTGAAAGTCAAACTTGGACCAAAAGTCAACTGAAAGTCAAACTTGGACAAAAAGTCAAACATGGTCAAAAGTGAAACTAAACCACACTCACATAACTATTGACTATTTGGATGCATAGGGTACTATGACCCTACATGAACGCACATTAATCGACCTATTGTTATTTAGGTTGCTGTATTATATACTGTGTGTGCTGTTAACTATTTTGCTGTGCAACCTAAGGTGAGTTCACTAAACCGCACTTTTACTGTTATACCCTTTTATGGGTTGAACTCGGACTTTTACTATGATACCCTTTTATGGGTTGAACTCGGACTTTTACTATGATACCCTTTTATGGGTTGAACTCGGACAAATACTTTTACGGATTTACGAATTCTGTATGTCGCATGTCTGGATTAGAGCAACTTTTATTTTGTTCATGAAAAACCTCATGGATACCTAGTTGACCGTTAGTATTTGTGAAATAGCGGGGGAATTTTGAGTAGTACTACTGGGTTTGACAAACCCCACCCGGGCTAGTCGCGCTAGCACGACAGAAGGACCTGTCGAACGGGTGTTGAATGACCTAACATACTTACAGTGCATCCTGCTGGGATGTACGAACAGGCAAACTGCACTTAATGTGTACATACGTCAGCTTCGGTCAGATACATTACGCCTCTAAGGACATGTGCTGTAGATTAGCTACCTACAATGACATACTTAATTTATATTTCTGCTTGCAACTGAACTTACTTGATTTTATACTTACTATGTGAACTCACCAACCGTCGTGTTGACACTTGTTAGACTTTCACTTTTACAGGTCACTGAGGTACCACGCACTTAGGACATGGCATGGAGTCACAGCTTTTCATTTAAACATTTTCATGCATTACAAACCATGTTTTCAGTTTAATGTCTATTTAGACTTTGTATCTTGTATTGGGCACGTGTACTGCACATTTAGTTTCTATTTAAATGTTTTAACAATTACATCTCGATTACGCTTCCGCAAACTTTCAAACGTCAACTCTGTATTAGATTTCTCATTTAATGAGACACGTATGTTTTAAATTCATATAGTGTCGTTTGGTGTAACTAATGACTGAGATCCTGGTTTGTCACACACTTAACGGTAAAACTCCGTTAGTGGATTTTTAGGGTGTGACAGATTGGTATCAGAGCCATTGGTTATAGCGAACTAGGTTTGCGTTGCATTGCATTCTAGACTATAACTGTACACTACATTAGTTGCACCGAGTGAATTATTTATGAACTTATTATGTGTTAGGGACTTGTACACACTTGATTTCAGAAATGACATTAGTTGGACTTGTGAAAATTTATTTATGACCCACATACATGTGATATACACATACACACGCCTACACTAGCATTACATGAAGTGACTAGCTTGTATTATGTGATACCTTAGGGCAAATTTTTTTTTTCTTAGTGACATGCTATGCTAGTGAAGCTTAAACTAGGTATGTATCTGCTAGTTTTGAATTGTTCACTGAAGTCTGCATGAGAAATATTTGACAATGACCTTGTTCAAAAGTATCCCGCTTTTTCGGGCAAAATTTTTTTTTGGGGCCTTAGTTGAGAAACGATTACATTTCATTTTAACTTGAAACTTACATGACTATGACAAAAAAAAAAAAAAAAAAAAAAAAAAAAAACTGGTTTTGTATGAAGCCTAGACAATTCAGTCTTGAATTACCTACCTCATTATGGCAACCAACCGGCAGAGACCGATGCCTAAGGTATAGAGGTACATGAACAACAGTAATGGATTTTTGTCCAGAAACTCATTCCTAGTGAGGTCATGACTTATTACTTATGTGACCTCCTACGTGCTATTACACATTACTTATTATACGACACGTTCGTGTGCTACAACATGTTACTTAATATGAGACATTATTAGATGTAACATGTCGCTTACTGTGTGATCCACTACATGTTATTCACTTGATTTGATATTACTACTGCTTATACACATCGTACACCCAGATTGAGCCTAGACTAGTAGTCTTACACTTAGTATGAACTTACACCATACCTGATACATGCGACCCATTGATACAGCACACTGATAGTCTGTTGGTGCCCTATACATCTAGTGTAGTTGTTTCATACTTATAAGATTATCATACACTTATACACATTCAATACTTGACATGGGATAGCATTATCATACGGATAAATGTAAATCCAAGAACATAACTAAACGTAAGATTAATGTACCCGGTGGGAGACGAACTTGGGTGATTGTGTAAGGTAAATTGACGATTACGGGTGCGCAACGTAATGGTGAATTTACAGGTACACGATGATCCAGGCAAAATCTGCCATGCCGGGGATACCCAAAAAGACACACAAAAGTGATGAACCAATCAGTACAAATTCATCTGAGACAAACATCCATCTCTAAATAACGCACTGATACCAAGTTTATGCTTGACTAAACCCATGAAACCCACTTATGGATGGTAGACAATTACAATACAACCTGTGATGGCATATCACCAGTTTATCTTAAAACTACCTACACATTACGATTATGCAACTAAATCACAGATAATTAAATTCTTGCCTTGATAACACACAAATAAGAATAAAGAGCTATACTGATAAACCTCATAATGTTTAATTTCTACTATATTTGACCCCTAATGATGATGACTCCTCCTTCATACAAACAATCTGAATCCTCCAGTTAAAACATTTGTCTTACTTAATTCCCAAAATTTCAGATTCCAGTCTACGGACTATAACCTTTTAGCACACCAGTAATATCTTAACAACATGGTATCTGCAAGTGATTGCTAAACAAACTCTATAATTGTTAGGACTCCATGGAGGAGCCTTATAAAGCCAACAACTTATTTAAAAATAACCTCCTGTTGATATGGCGAACCAACTGCGTAATATTCTCATTCAAAATCACTTCTTGTGAAGTAAATCAGTATCACATAAACTTTCATGTGAGAACCTCGGAACATACCAGGCTCACTCTAGAAGTATCTCGCCTAATCGTACCCTATTCTCAATTCTACAAGTTAAACAGAAGTTAAAGATATTCCTGATAATAAGTTACCCAGAAATAATTCCGGCTCATGATGTTCCAATTGTTAACGATGCACTGGCAAACCACACAGGTGGTATGTATATGGTTCAATCTAGTTGGATGACCTGTCACGATTCAGGACTCTTGTAAACGTTAACTAATACACCAAATCCACATCTCTATTATTGTAAAACACGTACTGGATTTAATTTATCTTATTATTATTATTATTATTATTATTATTATTTTCTTCTTTAAAGAACCTATATTTAATTCAAAACATTATCTACATTCTGTACATCGTAATATATATTCAAACCTCTTTACCTGCTTGGTAAAGCAGAATTCAAGTTAAGCTGTCTTAAAAATCGCAAGTTTGTGATTATTCACATTTGAACCACATAAAATTCTAATACATAATAGAAATTTCCATATATATTATAACGTTTCCAGTTCACTTAAAGTATATTCCCTTCTTCCCGACCCCTATGAATGACTTAGTAAAGTAGGCAAGAATGTTATTAGGTGACAGGTACACCTTCAAGGTGCTGGTGGTGTGGTGGGTTAGCTGCGGTACACCCTATATATAAACACTAACGGTACGTTGGATGTGGACCTGAAACCAAGCCGATAATTAACCTGAGAAACTCTAATATATAACCACGAAATTCCTTATAAAGCTGTTTGATCTATCACTTATAGGGTAACCTACTATGTACTCAGATAAATTATAACTTTCATATATCCTTTATTTACAATAACAATAAAAACCAAACATTTCATAACTGACACACGCATATAAATTCTGATTTGGAATACATTTCACGACCCAAAGAATTCTGGTGATGATTACCACCATCAGCAATAAACCAACACTACCAGTTGATGTTCTGAGGGAGATTCACTCATTACGGTCCAGGGTAACCGCCTTCTAATTTGTTCCATTCCCGGTACACCTTTGTAATTGCCAAGAAACATAATATTGATACTCTGATTATCCTTTGGCACTTTGGACGCCTGACGTCCCTTCATAGAAGCTCTATTATCCAGCAATTTCCATATTAAACTTAATTAGCTTCCTTAATAAAAAGTGTTTAGCCGCCATGTAAGAAATTTTAACCTATCTATTTTAACTTGTGAAGGTCATAGTAGAGGAAACCATATAAGATATGATGATACTGAAGCCACCCGACACATGTAATGATATAACATGAGATCCTTTCTAATTCGTTAATGAACTTGGAACCCTAGACCTTAAATCGGACTGTTATACCTCATCGTCTTCTATATCCTTAAACGGTGAATTTAAACACTACCGTACGATGAATCCCGTTATAAAGGTCACAGCTAGAATATTACTATTTAATACTGGAACCCTCACCTAGTAGGTTAGGGAGCTATAATCACAAATAATGAACTGGACTAAAACGATCTCTCCATAAAGAATAACCGAATCAAATCCCCACCTAATGTCGGCTTACGAATCTCATGGAACCTGCTTCTATGAGAAAATGGTTTGTTTATCGTATACTCCCTCACACCCTCGTGAACGATACCCTGGAGTTCAACTAAAACATGTGACCTTTAGAACTCTTGTTTTCGGCTAGTGTAGTAGGAATTAAAATCTAAAGATACAACCGAAGTCATGTAACAAAAAGAGCTTGATAATACACTAACACAACCATAAAACTATCTGGGTTGAAACACTAAACAACAAATTAAGAACTTGGTAATGGGATGACCAGCTTGAAACTATGATCATACGCAAGAAGTGGAACGAAATAATGAGGTACTGTAATTGTAACAACTATGGAAACAAATGTAGGGCGAAGTCTAAGATAACATTCTTGAAAACCTTCTCTGTGGGGAGATGCTTGGCGTATCATATGCCCCCCCCGGGCACACTTCTAACCGTAACACTCAGATTCCATCAAAGAGAAAATCGATTGTAGTCCAAAGTATTAGGAACACCTCATGCAACGTAGACACTTTCATTTTAATACTACTTTAGTAAGCAAACATTAATAACACTTTACCCTACGTCATCCAACCACTTTTTTTCTATCGACCGCAACGAAACATGAATACTTATTAAGTTCCTTGATCATCCTTGCTTAATTCACGTACGTCCAAACATATAGATAGTATCAAAACTCATTTCTCATCTGTTTTTAGAAGGTCTATGACATCCTTTAGACCGCGTTTTGGCAACGTTCCTTTAATGAAGTCAAGTACCTACACACGGTTTACTTTGTACACAAGTTGTCTAAGTTTATCAATCTATACCAATAAATGAACCCTTCCGTTAGTACTCGGTCCGCGGGTAGCTAATAACAACGTGGAACTCATTAACCTAAATTCCCGAAATATACAGTATAGAAATCGCTATTTGTAAACCTCATCCAAAAACTCTGGAATTCCATCAAAACCATAATACATTAGACCCTTTCAAACCCTAAGGTATTGGCCTTCTAGACCATTGACTGAATCAATTTTAAAAGATAAACATGGTACACAAAGTTTCTGATGGCTGCAACCTAATCAAGCTCTTACGTAATGGAACACTTGTCGTCCCAATCGATGAACAACAACATTTCACGGAAAATCAGTTGAAATAAGAGGCAAAGAAATCAAAATACTCAAACACTGCAAGATCACTATAGTCGAAGTGGCTAGAACTTGGAAGCATAGCCCAGAGTTACGTAGTAGTGTGAAAAATCAAATAATGTACAAGCATCTGTAATTATTTCAAATGACAACATCAAATACTAATACTATTGGTTAAATTTTCGGGACGAAAATTCTTTCAACAAGGGGATGATGTAACACCCGAGAATTTCAGATTAACCCCGTTAACAAAATCTCGTTACTTCAATTAATGAAATTATACTCCACCTTTAATTAGTTGAGTTAAACGTGCTACATATTACACAAACAGTTACATGTAACGACAATCCAAGGAATTACCAGATCATGTGAGTTAATACACGGATGTTGGCGAGTTAATAAAATAATAATTCCGAACAACTAAATAAATATAAATTTAGTGAACTTATATGTTATGTGACCGAAAGGTTTTTGGGAACATGGGGTGACAACTCGAAACCTATTTTAATGTCCGTATCCAATTTTCGGGACGAAAATTCCTTCAACAAGGGGATGATGTGACACCCGACAAAATCAGGTTAACTTCGTTAGTTAAACTCTGTTAGTCACGTTAACGCAATTATACTTTTCATTTAATTTGACGAATTAAATGTGCAAACTGTTACGCAAATATACACACGAAACGACCACACGAGTTAATACCCGGGCGTTGGTGATCTTAAATGAATACAAATACAATAATAATATATCTTAATTGATATGCGTGCTTAATTGTTGAATTTTCGTGTAACCGCACATTTTACCGGTTTTAACCGATTACGAGTTTCAGTAAAGTTTTACGAAACAAAAATTTAAGTTTGGTAAAGTTGTCACTGTGATTACAAACCGAAGCAAAAACGAAGCCCGTGGATCATCCATGAGACCCATGAATGGCCCAAGGCCCAACCCAACTTAACATTTATCAACAATTAACAAAATGTGACAAAACCCTAAACCTAATTAACAAAAAAAAAAACGTTTTTGGGGCTGCTCTTCCCATTTTGCTGCTGCCGCAAGTTCCATACACACACACACATTGATTTTTGGCTAGCTTGGTTCAATATTTGGTGATTTCGGGTGTTGATTGAAGTGGTAAACGCTATACTAGTAAGTTTTTGTGTTAATTGTTATTATATCTTGCGAAAATCACATGTATTGAGGACCCTAGTTCATCCAAAAAAGGCCAATTGATGTGTGTGTTGTGAAATTGGGATATTAGTTATGTGTTATTTGGTATTTGGATGATTACATGATGAAATAGATAAAAAAAAATGTGTTTATGGAATTAGGGTTTGGTAGAAAGGTGATGAGATTGATGATACATGCATGATTCGTATAAAATGGGATTGAATTTGCATTTAGATAGTGATTCGGAAGAAGATTGGTTGCTTGATTGTGAAAGTTCATGAATGTTATGCTAGATTACTAAAAATAGTAACTTTTGTATTCGTGATCATGTGGGATTGCATGTTATGGACGTCTAGTGAGTAGTATGGACTTACTAACATGTTTAGAAGAGGTGTTAGACGAATTTTGGTTACTAGAACGTATGAATTCGATTTGGCTTGAGACACTTGCTAAATGTGGAAACTTTTTGACATGAAAATTGACTAGGAAGCATGTTTAGTAATTTTGAATATATAAACGTGATTTGGACTTGCATATGAATGTTTGTAGTTATGTGGTGCTTAGTAAATGTGCCTTGGTCATGAAATGACATTGATAGGTGCTAGTTGGTTAGTAGAACGGTTTCTTGAAATTGCTTTTGTGACGTCTAAATGGTGTATGCTACTAACTAGGTTGCCATGATGAAAGTGACTATGTTGCTAATTGCACAAAGCATGTAAATACTATATGATGTCTAGAAATGACCATGCTTGCAAATGTGTTGTATATTAAGAACTACAAAGTAATGGTAAGTGTTAGTGACTTGTATAACGTGCTATGGTATTTGTATAATAGTTGACATGCTTAGGATGTTGAATTATGCACGCATGCTTTAAAGGTTCGACTTGCCTATAACGGAAACTTTTGTGAAATTGAAACTTCTATTTGTTGAATACGTGAAGTGTGATGTGGTATGCTTATGGGGTTTAGTCAAATACACCAAATGTAACGTGTTTACACTTAGCAAATCACCAACGGGTCGTGGGTCAACTCCGGTCAACTGAAAGTCAAACTTGGACCAAAAGTCAACAGAAAGTCAAACTTGGACAAAAAGTCAAACATGGTCAAAAGTGAAACTAAACCACACTCACATAACTATTGACTATTTGGATGCATAGGGTACTATGACCCTACATGAACGCACATTAATCGACCTATTGTTATTTAGGTTGCTGTATTATATACTGTGTGTGCTGTTAACTATTTTGCTGTGCAACCTAAGGTGAGTTCACTAAACCGCACTTTTACTGTTATACCCTTTTATGGGTTGAACTCGGACTTTTACTATGATACCCTTTTATGGGTTGAACTCGGACTTTTACTATGATACCCTTTTATGGGTTGAACTCGGACTTTTACTATGATACCCTTTTATGGGTTGAACTCGGACAAATACTTTTACGGATTTACGAATTCTGTATGTCGCATGTCTGGATTAGAGCAACTTTTATTTTGTTCATGAAAGACCTCATGGATACCTAGTTGACCGTTAGTATTTGTGAAATAGCGGGGGAATTTTGAGTAGTACTACTGGGTTTGACAAACCCCACCCGGGCTAGTCGCGCTAGCACGACAGAAGGACCTGTCGAACGGGTGTTGAATGACCTAACATACTTACAGTGCATCCTGCTAGGATGTACGAACAGGCAAACTGCACTTAATGTGTACATACGTCAGCTTCGGTCAGATACATTACGCCTCTAAGGACATGTGCTGTAGATTAGCTACCTACAATGACATACTTAATTTATATTTCTGCTTGCAACTGAACTTACTTGATTTTATACTTACTATGTGAACTCACCAACCGTCGTGTTGACACTTGTTAGACTTTCACTTTTACAGGTCACTGAGGTACCACGCACTTAGGACATGGCATGGAGTCAAGGCTTTTCATTTAAACATTTTCATGCATTACAAACCATGTTTTCAGTTTAATGTCTATTTAGACTTTGTATCTTGTATTGGGCACGTGTACTGCACATTTAGTTTCTATTTAAATGTTTTAACAATTACATCTTGATTACGCTTCCGCAAACTTTCAAACGTCAACTCTGTATTAGATTTCTCATTTAATGAGACACGTATGTTTTAAATTCATATAGTGTCGTTTGGTGTAACTAATGACTGAGATCCTGGTTTGTCACACACTTAACGGTAAAACTCCGTTAGTGGATTTTTAGGGTGTGACAGTATGACACCTCATAACTCCTAACAATACCTTACAATACCGTACGTAAACTTAAAACACCATAATAAGCCTAATGAATTCGTCCTAGTCCTTTGAACGTCATACGACAACTCAGGACTTGTTACGACTCTCTGTATGCGACATTATCAACATGAAAAGCACGTTAGAATAATGTAGGACGCGTTACAACTCCTAATTAAACCTTAAATCACTGTACGAAACTTTAAAACTTCATAATAAACCTAAAGAACTCGTCCGAGTCCTTTGAACGCCGTACGGCAACTTAAGACATCTTACGACTTTGTATGCCACATTAGCACATTGAAAAGCATGTTAGAACAATGTACGACACCTCACAACTCCTAACAACACCTTAAAATACCATACGTGAACTTCAAACTTCATACTAAACCTAATGAATTCGTACGAGTCCTTTGAACATCGTACGACAACTCATGACTTGTTACGACTCTCTGTATGCGATTTATCAACATGAAAAGCAAGTAAGAAAAATGTAGGACGCGTTACAACTCCTAATTACACCTTACATCATTGTACGAAACTTTAAAACTCCATAATAAACCTAAAGAACTCGTCCGAGTCCTTTGAACGTCGTACGGCAACATAAGACATCTTACGACTCCGTATGCCATATTAGCACCTTGAAAAGCGTGTTAGTATAATGTATGACACCTCATAACTCCTAACAATACCTTACAATACCGTACGTAAACTTAAAACACCATAATAAGCCTAATGAATTCGTCCTAGTCCTTTGAACGTCATACGACAACTCAGGACTTGTTACGACTCTCTGTATGCGACATTATCAACATGAAAAGCACGTTAGAATAATGTAGGACGCGTTACAACTCCTAATTAAACCTTAAATCACTGTACGAAACTTTAAAACTCCATAATAAACCTAAAGAACTCGTTCGAGTCCTTTGAACGCCGTACGACAACTTAAGACATCTTACGACTTTGTATGCCACATTAGCACATTGAAAAGCATGTTAGAACAATGTACGACACCTCACAACTCCTAACAACACCTTAAAATACCATACGTAAACTTAAAACTCCATACTAAACCTAATGAATTTTTCCGAGTCCTTTGAACATCGTACGACAACTCATGACTTGTTACGACTCTCTGTATGCAACTTTATCAACATGAAAAGCAAGTAAGAAAAATGTAGGACGCGTTACAACTCCTAATTACACCTTACATCACTGTACGAAACTTTAAAACTCCATAATAAACCTAAAGAACTCGTCCGAGTCTTTTGAACGTCGTACGGCAACTTAAGACATCTTACTACTCTGTATGCCACATTAGCACATTGAAAAGCATGTTAGTACAATGTACGACACCTCACAACTCCTAACCACACCTTAAAATACAATACGTAAACTTCAAACTCCATACTAAACTAATGAATTTGTCCGAGTCCTTTGAACATCGTACGACAACTCAGGACTTGTTACGACTCTCTGTATGCGAAATTATCAACATGAAAAGCACGTTAGAATAATGTAGGACGCGTTACAACTCCTTATTACACCTTACATCACTGTACGAAACTTTAAAACTCCATAACAAACCTAATGAATTCATCCGAGTCCTTTGAACAACGTACGAAAACTTAAGACATCTTACGACCCTGTATTCCTAATTAGCACATGGAAATGCATGTTAGTACAATGTACGACACCTCACAGAACTCCTAACAACACCTTAAAGTACCGTACGTAAACTAAAAACTCCATAATAAGCCTAATGAATTCGTCCGAGTCCTTTGAACGTCGTACGGCAACTTAAGACAACTTACAAGTCTGTATGCCACATTAGCACATTGAAAAGCATGTTAGTACAATGTACGACACCTCACAACTCCTAACAACACCTTAAAATACAATACGTAAACTTCAAACTCCATACTAAACTAATGAATTTGTCCGAGTCCTTTGAACTTCGTACGACAACTCAGGACTTGTTACGACTCTCTGTATGCGACTTTCTCAACATGAAAAGCAAGTAAGAAAAATGTAGGACGCGTTACAACTCCTAACTAAACCTTACATCACTGTACGAAACTTTAAAACTCCATAATAAACCTAAACAACTCGTCTGAGTCCTTTGAACGCCATACGGCAACTTAAGACATCTTACGACTCTGTATGCCACATTAGCACATTGAAAAGCATGTTAGTACAATGTACGACACCTCACAACTCCTAACAACACCTTAAAATACAATACGCAAACTTCAAACTCCATACTAAACTAATCAATTTGTCCGAGTCCTTTGAACGTCATACGACAACTCAGGACTTGTTACGACTCTCTGTATGCAACATTATCAACATGAAAAGCACGTTAGAATAATGTAGGACGCGTTACAACTCCTAATTAAACCTTAAATCATTGTACGAAACTTTAAAACTCCATAATAAACCTAAAGAACTCGTCCGAGTCCTTTGAACGCCGTACGACAACTTAAGACATCTTACGACCTTGTATGCCACATTAGCACATTGAAAAGCATGTTAGTACAATTTACGACACCTCACAACTCCTAGCAACACCTTAAAATACCATACGTAAACTTAAAACTCCATACTAAACCTAATGAATTTTTCCGAGTCCTTTGAACATCGTACGACAACTCAGGACTTGTTACGACTCTCTGTATGCGACTTTATCAACATGAAAAGCAAGTAAGAAAATTGTAGGACGCGTTACAACTCCTAATTACACCTTACATCACTGTATGAAACTTTAAAACTCCATAATAAACCTAAAGAACTCGTCCGAGTCTTTTGAACGTCGTACGACAACTTAAGACATCTTACGACTCTATATGCCACATTAGCGCCTTGAAAAGCATGTTAGTATAATGTATGACACCTCATAACTCCTAACAATACCTTACAATACCGTACATAAACTTAAAACACCATAATAAGCCTAATGAATTCGTCCTAGTCCTTTGAACGTCATACGACAACTCAGGACTTGGTACGACTCTCTGTATGCGACATTATCAACATGAAAAGCACGTTAGAATAATGTAGGACGTGTTACGACTCCTAATTACACCTTACATCACTGTACGAAACTTTAAAACTCCATAATAAACCTAAAGAACTCGTCCGAGTCCTTTGAACGTCGTACGGCAACTTAAGACATCTTACAACTCTGTATGCCACATTAGCACATTGAAAAGCATGTTAGTACAATGTACGACACCTCCCAACTCCAAACAACACCTTAAAATACAATACGTAAACTTCAAACTCCATACTAAACTAATGAATTTGTCCGAGTCCTTTGAACGTCATACGACAACTCAGGACTTGTTACGACTCTCTGTATGCAACATTATCAACATGAAAAGCACGTTAGAATAATTTAGGACGCGTTACAACTCCTAATTAAACCTTCAATCACTGTACGAAACTTTAAAACTCCATAATAAACCTAAAGAACTCGTCCGAGTCCTTTGAACGCCGTACGACAACTTAAGACATCTTACGACCTTGTATGCCACATTAGCACATTGAAAAGCATGTTAGTACAATTTACGACACCTCACAACTCCTAGCAACACCTTAAAATACCATACGTAAACTTCAAACTCCATACTAAACCTAATGAATTCGTACGAGTCCTTTGAACATCGTACGACAACTCAGGACTTGTTACGACTCTCTGTATGCGACTTTATCAACATGAAAAGCAAGTAAGAAAATTGTAGGACGCGTTACAACTCCTAATTACCCCTTACATCACTGTACGAAACATTAAAACTCCATAATAAACCTAAAGAACTCGTCCGAGTCTTTTGAACGTCGTACGACAACTTAAGACATCTTACGACTCTGTATGCCACATTAGCGCCTTGAAAAGCTTGTTAGAACAATGTACGACACCTCACAACTCCTAACAACACCTTAAAATACCATACGTAAACTTCAAACTCCATACTAAACCTAATGAATTCGTACGAGTCCTTTGAACATCGTACGACAACTCAGGACTTGTTACGACTCTCTGTATGCGACTTTATCAACATGAAAAGCAAGTAAGAAAAATGTAGCACGCGTTACAACTCCTAATTACACCTTACATCACTGTACGAAACTTTAAAACTCCATAATAAACCCAAAGAACTCGTCCGAGTCTTTTGAACGTCGTACGACAACTTAAGACATCTTACGACTCTGTATGCCACATTAGCGCCTTGAAAAGCATGTTAGAACAATGTACGACACCTCACAACTCCTAACAACACCTTAAAATACCATACGTAAACTTCAAACTCCATACTAAACCTAATGAATTCGTACGAGTCCTTTGAACATCGTACGACAACTCAGGACTTGTTACGACTCTCTGTATGCGACTTTATCAACATGAAAAGCAAGTAAGAAAAATGTAGGACGCGTTACAACTCCTAATTACACCTTACATCATTGTACGAAACTTTAAAACTCCATAATAAACCTAAAGAACTCGTCCGAGTCCTTTGAACGTCGTACGGCAACTTAAGACATCTTACGACTCGGTATGCCATATTAGCACCTTGAAAAGCATGTTAGTATAATGTATGACACCTCATAACTCCTAACAATACCTTACAATACCGTACGTAAACTTAAAACACCATAATAAGCCTAATGAATTCGTCCTAGTCCTTTGAACGTCATACGACAACTCAGGACTTGTTACGACTCTCTGTATGCGACATTATCAACATGAAAAGCACGTTAGAATAATGTAGGACGCGTTACGACTCCTAATTACACCTTACATCACTGTACGAAACTTTAAAACTCCATAATAAACCTAAAGAACTCGTCCGAGTCCTTTGAACGTCGTACGGCAACTTAAGACATCTTACGACTCTGTATGCCACATTAGCACATTGAAAAGCATGTTAGTACAATGTACGACACCTCACAACTCCTAACAACACCTTAAAATACAATACGTAAACTTCAAACTCCATACTAAACTAATGAATTTGTCCGAGTCCTTTGAACTTCATACGACAACTCAGGACTTGTTACGACTCTCTGTATGCAACATTATCAACATGAAAAGCACGTTAGAATAATGTAGGATGCGTTACAACTCCTAATTAAACCTTAAATCACTGTACGAAACTTTAAAACTCCATAATAAACCTAAAGAACTCGTCCGAGTCCTTTGAACGCCGTACGATAACTTAAGACATCTTACGACCTTGTATGCCACATTAGCACATTGAAAAGCATGTTAGAACAATGTACGACACCTCACAAGTCCTAACAACACCTTAAAATACCATACGTAAACTTCAAACTCCATACTAAACCTAATGAATTCGTACGAGTCCTTTGAACATCGTACGACAACTCAGGACTTGTTACGACTCTCTGTATGCGACTTTATCAACATGAAAAGCAAGTAAGAAAATTGTAGGACGCGTTACAACTCCTAATTACACCTTACATCACTGTACGAAACTTTAAAACTCCATAATAAACCTAAAGAACTCGTCCGAGTCTTTTGAACGTCGTACGACAACTTAAGACATTTTACGACTCTGTATGCCACATTAGCGCCTTGAAAAGCATGTTAGAACAATGTACGACACCTCACAACTCCTAACAACACCTTAAGTTACCATACGTAAACTTCAAACTCCATACTAAACCTAATGAATTCGTACGAGTCCTTTGAACATCGTACGACAAGTCAGGACTTGTTACGACTCTCTGTATGCGACTTTATCAACATGAAAAGCAAGTAAGAAAAATGTAGGACGCGTTACAACTCCTAATTACACCTTACATCATTGTACGAAACTTTAAAACTCCATAATAAACCTAAAGAACTCGTCCGAGTCCTTTGAACGTCGTACGGCAACTTAAGACATCTTACGACTCGGTATGCCATATTAGCACCTTGAAAAGCATGTTAGTATAATGTATGACACCTCATAACTCCTAACAATACCTTACAATACCGTACGTAAACTTAAAACACCATAATAAGCCTAATGAATTCGTCCTAGTCCTTTGAACGTCATACGACAACTCAGGACTTGTTACGACTCTCTGTATGCGACATTATCAACATGAAAAGCACGTTAGAATAATGTAGGACGCGTTACGACTCCTAATTACACCTTACATCACTGTACGAAACTTTAAAACTCCATAATAAACCTAAAGAACTCGTCCGAGTCCTTTGAACGTCGTACGGCAACTTAAGACATCTTACGACCTTGTATGCCACATTAGCACATTGAAAAGCATGTTAGTACAATTTACGACACCACACAACTCCTAGCAACACCTTAAAATACCATACGTAAACTTAAAACTCCATACTAAACCTAATGAATTTTTCCGAGTCCTTTGAACATCGTACGACAACTCAGGACTTGTTACGACTCTCTGTATGCGACTTTATCAACATGAAAAGCAAGTAAGAAAATTGTAGGACGCGTTACAACTCCTAATTACACCTTACATCACTGTACGAAACTTTAAAACTCCATAATAAACCTAAAGAACTCGTCCGAGTCTTTTGAACGTCGTACGACAACTTAAGACATCTTACGACTCTGTATGCCACATTAGCGCCTTGAAAAGCATGTTAGAACAATGTACGACACCTCACAACTCCTAACAACACCTTAAAATACCATACGTAAACTTCAAACTCCATACTAAACCTAATGAATTCGTACGAGTCCTTTGAACATCGTACGACAACTCAGGACTTGTTACGACTCTCTGTATGCGACTTTATCAACATGAAAAGCAAGTAAGAAAAATGTAGGACGCGTTACAACTCCTAATTACACCTTACATCATTGTACGAAACTTTAAAACTCCATAATAAACCTAAAGAACTCGTCCGAGTCCTTTGAACGTCGTACGGCAACTTAAGACATCTTACGACTTGGTATGCCATATTAGCACCTTGAAAAGCATGTTAGTATAATGTATGACACCTCATACTCCTAACAATACCTTACAATACCGTACGTAAACTTAAAACACCATAATAAGCCTAATGAATTCGTCCTAGTCCTTTGAACGTCATTCGACAACTCAGGACTTGTTACGACTCTCTGTATGCGACATTATCAACATGAAAAGCACGTTAGAATAATGTAGGACGCGTTACGACTCCTAATTACACCTTACATCACTGTACGAAACTTTAAAACTCCATAATAAACCTAAAGAACTCGTCCGAGTCCTTTGAACGTCGTACGGCAACTTAAGACAACTTACGACTGTGTATGCCACATTAGCACATTGAAAAGCATGTTAGTACAATGTACGACACCTCACAACTCCTAACAACACCTTAAAATACAATACGTAAACTTCAAACTCCATACTAAAGTAATGAATTTGTCCGAGTCCTTTGAACATCGTACGAAAACTCAGGACTTGTTACGACTCTCTGTATGCGACTTTATCAACATGAAAAGCAAGTAAGAAAAATGTAGGACGCGTTACAACTCCTAATTACACCTTACATCACTATACGAAACTTTAAAACTCCATAATAAACCTAAAGAACTCGTCTGAGTCCTTTGAACGCCATACGGCAACTTAAGACATCTTACGACTCTGTATGCCACATTAGCACATTGAAAAGCATGTTAGTACAATGTACGACACCTCACAACTCCTAACAACACCTTAAAATACAATACGTAAACTTCAAACTCCATACTAAACTAATGAATTTATCCGAGTCCTTTGAACGTCATACGACAACTCAGGACTTGTTACGACTCTCTGTATGCAACATTATCAACATGAAAAGCACGTAAGAATAATGTAGGACGCGTTACAACTCCTAATTAAACCTTAAATCACTGTACGAAACTTTAAAACTCCATAATAAACCTAAAGAACTCGTCCGAGTCCTTTGAACGCCGTACGACAACTTAAGACATCTTACGACCTTGTATGCCACATTAGCACATTGAAAAGCATGTTAGTACAATTTACGACACCTCACAACTCCTAGCAACACCTTAAAATACCATACGTAAACTTAAAACTCCATACTAAACCTAATGAATTTTTCCGAGTCCTTTGAACATCGTACGACAACTCAGGACTTGTTACGACTCTCTGTATGCGACTTTATCAACATGAAAAGCAAGTAAGAAAATTGTAGGACGCGTTACAACTCCTAATTACACCTTACATCACTGTACGAAACTTTAAAACTCCATAATAAACCTAAAGAACTCGTCCGAGTCTTTTGAACGTCGTACGACAACTTAAGACATCTTACGACTCTGTATGCCACATTAGCGCCTTGAAAAGCATGTTAGAACAATGTACGACACCTCACAACTCCTAACAACACCTTAAAATACCATACGTAAACTTCAAACTCCATACTAAACCTAATGAATTCGTACGAGTCCTTTGAACATCGTACGACAACTCAGGACTTGTTACGACTCTCTGTATGCGACTTTATCAACATGAAAAGCAAGTAAGAAAAATGTAGGACGCGTTACAACTCCTAATTACACCTTACATCATTGTACGAAACTTTAAAACTCCATAATAAACCTAAAGAACTCGTCCGAGTCCTTTGAACGTCGTACGGCAACTTAAGACATCTTACGACTTGGTATGCCATATTAGCACCTTGAAAAGCATGTTAGTATAATGTATGACACCTCATAACTCCTAACAATACCTTACAATACCGTACGTAAACTTAAAACACCATAATAAGCCTAATGAATTCGTCCTAGTCCTTTGAACGTCATACGACAACTCAGGACTTGTTACGACTCTCTGTATGCGACATTATCAACATGAAAAGCACGTTAGAATAATGTAGGACGCGTTACGACTCCTAATTACACCTTACATCACTGTACGAAACTTTAAAACTCCAAAATAAACCTAAAGAACTCGTCCGAGTCCTTTGAACGTCGTACGGCAACTTAAGACATCTTACGACTGTGTATGCCACATTAGCACATTGAAAAGCATGTTAGTACAATGTACGACACCTCACAACTCCTAACAACACCTTAAAATACAATACGTAAACTTCAAACTCCATACTAAAGTAATGAAATTGTCCGAGTCCTTTGAACATCGTACGAAAACTCAGGACTTGTTACGACTCTCTGTATGCGACTTTATCAACATGAAAAGCAAGTAAGAAAAATGTAGGACGCGTTACAACTCCTAATTACACCTTACATCACTATACGAAACTTTAAAACTCCATAATAAACCTAAAGAACTCGTCTGAGTCCTTTGAACGCCATACGGCAACTTAAGACATCTTACGACTCTGTATGCCACATTAGCACATTGAAAAGCATGTTAGTACAATGTACGACACCTCACAACTCCTAACAACACCTTAAAATACAATACGTAAACTTCAAACTCCATACTAAACTAATGAATTTATCCGAGTCCTTTGAACGTCATACGACAACTCAGGACTTGTTACGACTCTCTGTATGCAACATTATCAACATGAAAAGCACGTAAGAATAATGTAGGACGCGTTACAACTCCTAATTAAACCTTAAATCACTGTACGAAACTTTAAAACTCCATATTAAACCTAAAGAACTCGTCCGAGTCCTTTGAACGCCGTACGACAACTTAAGACATCTTACGACCTTGTATGCCACATTAGCACATTGAAAAGCATGTTAGTATAATTTACGACACCTCACAACTCCTAGCAACACCTTAAAATACCATACGTAAACTTAAAACTCCATACTAAACCTAATGAATTTTTCCGAGTCCTTTGAACATCGTACGACAACTCAGGACTTGTTACGACTCTCTGTATGCGACTTTATCAACATGAAAAGCAAGTAAGAAAATTGCAGGACGCGTTACAACTCCTAATTACACCTTACATCACTGTACGAAACTTTAAAACTCCATAATAAACCTAAAGAACTCGTCCGAGTCTTTTGAACGTCGTACGACAACTTAAGACATCTTACGACTCTGTATGCCACATTAGCGCCTTGAAAAGCATGTTAGAACAATGTACGACACCTCACAATTCCTAACAACACCTTAAAATACCATACGTAAACTTCAAACTCCATAGTAAACCTAATGAATTCGTACGAGTCCTTTGAACATCGTACGACAACTCAGGACTTGTTACGACTCTCTGTATGCGACTTTATCAACATGAAAAGCAAGTAAGAAAAATGTAGGACGCGTTACAACTCCTAATTACACCTTACATCATTGTACGAAACTTTAAAACTCCATAATAAACCTAAAGAACTCGTCCGAGTCCTTTGAACGTCGTACGGCAACTTAAGACATCTTACGACTCGGTATGCCATATTAGCACCTTGAAAAGCATGTTAATATAATGTATGACACCTCATAACTCCTAACAATACCTTACAATACCGTACGTAAACTTAAAACACCATAATAAGCCTAATGAATTCGTCCTAGTCCTTTGAACGTCATACGACAACTCAGGACTCGTTACGACTCTCTGTATGCGACATTATCAACATGAAAAGCACGTTAGAATAATGTAGGACGCGTTACAACTCCTAATTAAACCTTAAATCACTGTACGAAACTTTAAAACTCCATAATAAACCTAAAGAACGCGTTCGAGTCCTTTGAACGCCGTACGGCAACTTAAGACATCTTACGACTTTGTATGCCACAATAGCACATTGAAAAGCATGTTAGAACAATGTACGACACCTCACAACTCCTAACAACACCTTAAAATACCATACGTAAACTTAAAACTCCATACTAAACCTAATGAATTTTTCCGAGTCCTTTGAACATCGTATGACAACTCATGACTTGTTACGACTCTCTCTATGCAACTTTATCAACATGAAAAGCAAGTAAGAAAAATGTAGGACGCGTTACAACTCCTAATTACACCTTACATCACTGTACGAAACTTTAAAACTCCATAATAAACCTAAAGAACTCGTCCGAGTCTTTTGAACGTCGTACGGCAACTTAAGACATCTTACGACTCTGTATGCCACATTAGCACATTGAAAAGCATGTTAGTACAATGTACGACACCTCACAACTCCTAACCACACCTTAAACTACAATACGTAAACTTCAAACTCCATACTAAACTAATGAATTTGTCCGAGTCCTTTGAACATCGTACGACAACTCAGGACTTGTTACGACTCTCTGTATGCGAAATTATCAACATGAAAAGCACGTTAGAATAATGTAGGACGCGTTACAACTCCTAATTAAACCTTAAATCACTGTACGAAACTTTAAAACCCCATAATAAACCTAAAGAACTCGTCCGAGTCCTTTGAACGCCATACGGCAACTTAAGACATCTTACGACTTTGTATGCCACATTAGCACATTGAAAAGCATGTTAGAACAATGTACGACACCTCACAACTCCTAACAACACCTTAAAATACCATACGTAAACTTAAAACTCCATACTAAACCTAATGAATTTTTCCGAGTCCTTTGAACATCGTACGACAACTCATGACTTGTTACGACTCTCTGTATGCAACTTTATCAACATGAAAAGCAAGTAAGAAAAATGTAGGACGCGTTACAACTCCTAATTACACCTTACATCACTGTACGAAACTTTAAAACTCCATAATAAACCTACAGAACTCGTCCGAGTCGTTTGAACGTCGTACGGCAACTTAAGACATCTTACGACTCTGTATGCCACATTAGCACATTGAAAAGCATGTTAGTACAATGTACGACACCTCACAACTCCTAACCACACCTTAAAATACAATACGTAAACTTCAAACTCCATACTAAACTAATGAATTTGTCCGAGTCCTTTGAACATCGTACGACAACTCAGGACTTGTTACGACTCTCTGTATGCGAAATTATCAACATGAAAAGCACGTTAGAATAATGTAGGACGCGTTGCAACTCCTTATTACACCTTACATCACTGTACGAAACTTTAAAACTCCATAACAAACCTAATGAATTCATCCGAGTCCTTTGAACATCGTACGAAAACTTAAGACATCTTACGACCCTGTATTCCTAATTAGCACATTGAAATGCATGTTAGTATAATGTACGACACCTCACAGAACTCCTAACAACACCTTAAAGTACCGTACGTAAACTAAAAACTCCATAATAAGCCTAATGAATTCGTCCGAGTCCTTTGAACGTCGTACGGCAACTTAAGACAACTTACGACTCTGTATGCCAAATTAGCACATTGAAAAGCATGTTAGTACAATGTACGACACCTCACAACTCCTAACAACACCTTAAAATACAATACGTAAACTTCAAACTCCATACTAAACTAATGAATTTGTCCGAGTCCTTTGAACTTCGTACGACAACTCAAGACTTGTTACGACTCTCTGTATGCGACTTTATCAACATGAAAAGCAAGTAAGAAAAATGTAGGACGCGTTACAACTCCTAATTAAACCTTACATCACTGTACGAAACTTTAAAACTCCCTAATAAACCTAAAGAACTCGTCCGAGTCTTTTAAACGCCGTACGGCAACTTAAGACATCTTACGACTTTGTATGCCACATTAGCACATTGAAAAGCATGTTAGAACAATGTACGACACCTCACAACTCCTAACAACACCTTAAAATACCATACGTAAACTTCAAACTCCATACCAAAACTAATGAATTCGTACAAGTCCTTTGAACATCGTACGACAACTCAGGACTTGTTACGACTCTCTGTATGCGACTTTATCAACATGAAAAGCAAGTAAGAAAAATGTAGGACGCGTTACAACTCCTAATTACACCTTACATCATTGTACGAAACTTTAAAACTCCATAATAATCCTAAAGAACTCGTCTGAGTCCTTTGAACGTCGTACGGCAACTTAAGACATCTTACGACTCTATATGCCATATTAGCACCTTGAAAAGCATGTTAGTATAACGTATGACACCCCATAACTCGTAACAATACCTTACAATACCGTACGTAAACTTAAAACACCATAATAAGCCTAATGAATTCGTCCGAGTCCTTTGAACGTCATACGACAACTCAGGACTTGTTACGACTCTTTGTATGCGACATTATCAACATGAAAAGCACGTTAGAAAAATGTAGGACGCGTTACAACTCCTAATTACACCTTAAGTCAATGTACGAAACTTTAAAACTCCATAATAAACCTAAAGAACTCGTCCGAGTCCTTTGCACGCCGTACGACAACTTAAGACATCTTACGACTCTGTATGCCACATTAGCACATTGAAAAGCATGTTAGTACAATTTACGACACCTCACAACTCCTAATTAACAACACCTTAAAATACCATACGTAAACTTAAAACTCCATACTAAACCTAATGAATTTTTCCGAGTCCTTTGAACATCGTACGAAAACACAGGACTTGTTACAACTCTCTGTATGCGACATTATCAACATGAAAAGCACGTTAGAAAAATGTAGGACGTGTTACGACTCCTAATTACACCTTACATCACTGTACGAAACTTTAAAACTCCATAATAAACCTAAAGAGCTCGTCCGAGTCCTTTGAACGTCGTACGGCAACTTAAGACATCTTACGACTCTGTATGCCACATTAGCACATTGAAAAGCATGTTAGTACAATGTACGACACCTCACAACTCCTAACAACACCTTAAAATACAATACGTAAACTTCAAACTCCATACTAAACTAATGAATTTGTCCGAGTCCTTTGAACATCGTACGACAACTCAGGACTTGTTACGACTCTCTGTATGCGACTTTATCAACATGAAAAGCAAGTAAGAAAATTGTAGGATGCGTTACAACTCCTAATTACCCCTTACATCACTGTACGAAACTTTAAAACTCCATAATAAACCTAAAGAACTCGTCCGAGTCTTTTGAACGTCGTACGTCAACTTAAGACATCTTACGACTCTGTATGCCACATTAGCACATTGAAAAGCATGTTAGTACAATGTACGACACCTCACAACTCCTAACCACACGTTAAAATACAATACGTAAACTTCAAACTCCATACTAAACTAATGAATTTGTCCGAGTCCTTTGAACATTGTACGTCAACTCAGGACTTGTTACGACTCTCTGTATGAGAAATTATCAACATGAAAAGCACGTTAGAATAATGTAGGACGCGTTGCAACTCCTTATTACACCTTACATCACTGTACGAAACTTTAAAACTCCATAACAAACCTAATGAATTCATCCGAGTCCTTTGAACATCGTACGAAAACTTAAGACATCTTACGAACCAGTATTCCTAATTAGCACATTGAAATGCATGTTAGTATAATGTACGACACCTCACAGAACTCCTAACAACACCTTACAGTACCGTACGTAAACTAAAAACTCCATAATAAGCCTAATGAATTCGTCCGAGTCCTTTGAACGTCGTACGGCAACTTAAGACAACTTACGACTCTGTATGCCACATTAGCACATTGAAAAGCATGTTAGAACAATGTACGACACCTCACAAGTCCTAACAACACCTTAAAATACCATACGTAAACTTCAAACTCCATACTAAACCTAATTAATTCGTACGAGTCCTTTGAACATCGTACGACAACTCAGGACTTGCTACGACTCTCTGTATGCGACTTTATCAACATGAAAAGCAAGTAAGAAAAATGTAGGACGCGTTACAACTCCTAATTACACCTTACATCACTGTACGAAACTTTAAAACTCCATAATAAACCTAAAGAACTCGTCCGAGTATTTTGAACGTCGTACGGCAACTTAAGACATCTTACGACTCTGTATGCCACATTAGCACATTGAAAAGCATGTTAGTACAATGTACGACACCTCACAACTCCTAACTACACGTTAAAATACAATACGTAAACTTCAAACTCCATACTAAACTAATGAATTTGTCCGAGTCCTTTGAACATCGTACGACAACTCAGGACTTGTTACGACTCTCTGTATGCGAAATTATCAACATGAAAAGCACGTTAGAATAATGTAGGACGCGTTACAACTCCTTATTACACCTTACATCACTGTACGAAACTTTAAAACTCCATAACAAACCTAATGAATTCATCCGAGTCCTTTGAACATCGTACGAAAACTTAAGACATCTTACGACCCAGTATTCCTAATTAGCACATTGAAATGCATGTTAGTATAATGTACGACACCTCACAGAACTCCTAACAACACCTTACAGTACCGTACGTAAACTAAAAACTCCATAATAAGCCTAATGAATTCGTCCGAGTCCTTTGAACGTCGTACGGCAACTTAAGACAACTTACGACTCTGTATGCCACATTAGCACATTGAAAAGCATGTTAGTACAATGTACGACACCTCACAACTCCAAACAACACCTTAAAATACAATACGTAAACTTCAAACTCCATACTAAACTAATGAATTTGTCCGAGTCCTTTGAACTTCGTACGACAACTCATGACTTGTTACGACTCTCTGTATGCGACTTTATCAACATGAAAAGCAAGTAAGAAAAATGTAGGACGCGTTACAACTCCTAATTACACCTTACATCACTGTACGAAACTTTAAAACTCCATAATAAACCTAAAGAACTCGTCCGAGTCTTTTGAACGTCGTACGGCAACTTAAGACATCTTACGACTCTGTATGCCACATTAGCACCTTGAAAAGCATGTTAGTACAATGTACGACACCTCACAACTCCTAACAACATCTTAAAATACCATACGTAAACTTCAAACTCCATACTAAACCTAATGAATTCGTACGAGTCCTTTGAAGATCGTACGACAACTCAGGACTTGTTACGACTCTCTGTATGCGGCATTCTCAACATGAAAAGCACGTTAGAAAAATGTAGGACGCGTTACAACTCCTAATTACACCTTGCATCACCGTACGAAACATTAAAACTCCATAATAAACCTAAAGAACTCGTCCGAGTCCTTTGAACGTCGTACGGCAACTTAAGACAACTTACGACTCTGTATGCCACATTAGCACCTTGAAAAGCATGTTACAATAATGTATGACACCTCATAACTCCTAACAATACCTTACAATACCGTACGTAAACTTAAAACACCATAATAAGCCTAATGAATTCGTCCGAGTCCTTTGAACGTCATACGACAACTCAGGACTTGTTACGACTCTTTGTATGCGGCATTATCAACATGAAAGCACGTTAGAAAAATGTAGGACGCGTTACAACTCCTAATTAAACCTTAAATCACTGTACGAAACTTTAAAACTCCATAATAAACCTAAAGAACTCGTCCGAGTCCTTTGAACGCCGTACGACAACTTAAGACAACTTACGACTCGGTATGCCACATTAGCACATTGAAAAGCATGTTAGAACAATGTACGACACCTCACAAGTCCTAACAACACCTTAAAATACCATACGTAAACTTCAAACTCCATACTAAACCTAATGAATTCGTACGAGTCCTTTGAACATCGTACGACAACTCAGGACTTGTTACGACTCTCTGTATGCGACTTTATCAACATGAAAAGCAAGTAAGAAAAATGTAGGACGCGTTACAACTCCTAATTACACCTTACATCACTGTACGAAACTTTAAAACTCCATAATAAACCTAAAGAACTCGTTCGAGTCTTTTGAACGTCGTACGGCAACTTAAGACATCTTACGACTCTGTATGCCACATTAGCACATTGAAAAGCATGTTAGTACAATGTACGACACCTCACAACTCCTAACCACACGTTAAAATACAATACGTAAACTTCAAACTCCATACTAAACTAATGAATTTGTCCGAGTCCTTTGAACATCGTACGACAACTCAGGACTTGTTACGACTCTCTGTATGCGAAATTATCAACATGAAAAGCACGTTAGAATAATGTAGGACGCGTTACAACTCCTTATTACACCTTACATCACTGTACGAAACTTTAAAACTCCATAACAAACCTAATGAATTCATCCGAGTCCTTTGAACATCGTACGAAAACTTAAGACATCTTACGACCCTGTATTCCTAATTAGCACATTGAAATGCATGTTAGTATAATGTACGACACCTCACAGAACTCCTAACAACACCTTACAGTACCGTCGTAAACTAAAAACTCCATAATAAGCCTAATGAATTCGTCCAAGTCCTTTGAACGTCGTACGACAACTTAAGACAACTTACGACTCTGTATGCCACATTAGCACATCGAAAATCATATTAGTACAATGTACGACACCTCACAACTCCAAACAACACCTTAAAATACTATACGTAAACTTCAAACTCCATACTAAACTAATGAATTTGTCCGAGTCCTTTGAACTTCGTACGACAACTCAGGACTTTTTAAGACTCTCTGTATGCGACTTTATCAACATGAAAAGCAAGTAAGAAAAATGTAGGACGCGTTACAACTCCTTATTACACCTTACATCACTGTACGAAACTTTAAAACTCCATAACAAACCTAATGAATTCATCCGAGTCCTTTGAACATCGTACGAAAACTTAAGACATCTTACGACCCTGTATTCCTAATTAGCACATTGAAATGCATGTTAGTATAATGTACGACACCTCACAGAACTCCTAACAACACCTTACAGTACCGTCGTAAACTAAAAACTCCATAATAAGCCTAATGAATTCGTCCGAGTCCTTTGAACGTCGTACGACAACTTAAGACAACTTACGACTCTGTATGCCACATTAGCACATCGAAAAGCATATTAGTACAATGTACGACACCTCACAACTCCAAACAACACCTTAAAATACTATACGTAAACTTCAAACTCCATACTAAACTAATGAATTTGTCCGAGTCCTTTGAACTTCGTACGACAACTCAGGACTTTTTAAGACTCTCTGTATGCGACTTTATCAACATGAAAAGCAAGTAAGAAAAATGTAGGACGCGTTACAACTCCTAATTACACCTTACATCACTGTACGAAACTTTAAAACTCCATAATAAACCTAAAGAACTCGTCCGAGTCTTTTGAACGTCGTACGGCAACTTAAGACATCTTACGACTCTGTATGCCACATTAGCACCTTGAAAAGCATGTTAGTACAATGTACGACACCTCACAACTCCTAACAACACCTTAAAATACCATACGTAAACTTCAAACTCCATACTAAACCTAATGAATTCGTACGAGTCCTTTGAACATCGTACGACAACTCAGGACTTGTTACGACTCTCTGTATGCGGCATTATCAACATGAAAAGCACGTTAGAAAAATGTAGGACGCGTTACAACTCCTAATTACACCTTACATCACTGTACGAAACTTTAAAACTCCATAATAAACCTAAAGAACTCGTCCGAGTCCTTTGAACGTCGTACGGCAACTTAAGACATCTTACGACTATGTATGCCACATTAGCACATTGAAAAGCATGTTTTTACAATGTACGACACCTCACAACTCCTAACAACACCTTAAAATACAATACGTAAACTTCAAACTCCATACTAAACTATTGAATTTGTCCGAGTCCTTTGAACATCGTACAACAACCCAGGACTTGTTACGACTCTCTTTATGCGACTTTATCAACATGAAAAGCAAGTAAGAAAAATGTAGGACGCGTTACAACTCCTAATTACACCTTACATCACTGTACGAAACTTTAAAACTCCATAATAAACCTAAAGAACTCGTCCGAGTCCTTTCAACGTCGTACGACAACTTAGGACATCTTACGACTCTGTATGCCACATTAGCACCTTGAAAAGCATGTTAGTATAATGTATGACACCTCATAACTCATAACAATACCTTACAATACCGTACGTAAACTTAAAACACCATAATAAGCCTAATGAATTGGTCCGAGTCCTTTGAACGTCATACGACAACTCAGGACTTGTTACGACTCTCTATATGCGACATTATCAACATGAAAGCACGTTAGAAAAATGTAGGACGCGTTACAACTCCTAATTACACTTTAAATCACTGTACGAAACTTTAAAACTCCATAATAAACCTAAAAAACTCGTCCGAGTCCTTTGAACGCCGTACGACAACTTAAGACATCTTACGACTCTGTATGCCACATTAGCACATTGAAAAGCATGTTAGTACAATGTACAACACCTCAAAACTCATAACAACACCTTAAAATAGCATACGTAAACTTAAAACTCCATACTAAACCTAATGAATTTTTCCGAGTCCTTTGAACATCGTATGACAACTCAGGACTTGTTACGACTCTCTGTATGCGAAATTATCAACATGAAAAGCACGTTAGAATAATGTAGGACGTGTTAAAACTCCTTATTACACCTTACATCATTGTACGAAACTTTAAAACTCCATAATAAACCTAATGAAATCATCCGAGTCCTTTGAACGTCGTACGACAACTTAAGACATCTTACGACCCTGTATTCCGAAATAGCACATTGAAAAGCATGTTAGTATAATGTACGACACCTCACAGAACTCCTAACAACAACTTACAGTACCGTACGTAAACTAAAAACTCCATAATAAGCCTAATAAATTCGTCCGAGTCCTTTGAACGCCGTACATCAGCTTAAGACATCTTTCGACTCTGTATGCCACACTAGCACCTTGAAAAGCATGTTAGTATAATGTATGACACCTCATAACTCTTAACAATACCTTACAATACCGTACGTAAACTTAAAACACCATAATAAGCCTAAAGAATTTGTCTGAGTCCTTTGAACGTCGTACGACAACTCAGGACTTGTTACGACTCTCGGTATGCGACATTATCAACATGAAAGCACGTTAGAAAAATGTAGGACGCTTTACAACTCCTAATTACACCTTAAATCACTGTACGAAACTTTAAAACTCCATAATAATCCTAAAGAACTCGTCCGAGTCCTTTGAACGTCGTACGGCAACTTAAGACATCTTACGACTCGGTATGCCATATTAACACCTTGAAAAGCATGTTAGTATAACGTATGACACCTCATAACTCCTAACAATACCTTACAATACCGTACGTAAACTTAAAACACCATAATAAGCCTAATGAATTCGTCCGACTCCTTTGAACGTCATACGACAACTCAGGACTTGTTACGACTCTCTGTATGCGACATTATCAACATGAAAAGCACGTTAGAAAAATGTAGGACGCGTTACAACTCCTAATTACACCTTAAGTCACTGTACGAAACTTTAAAACTCCATAATAAACCTAAAGAACTCGTCCGAGTCCTTTGAACGCCGTACGACAACTTAAGACATCTTACGACTCTGTATGCCACATTAGCACATTGAAAAGCATGTTAGTACAATTTACGACACCTCACAACTCCTAATTAACAACACCTTAAAATACCATACGTAAACTTAAAACTCCATATTAAACCTAATGAATTTTTCCGAGTCCTTTGAACATCGTACGACAACTCAGGACTTGTTACGACTCTCTGTATGCGACTTTATCAACATGAAAAGCAAGTAGGAAAAATGTAGGACGCGTTACAACTCCTAATTACACCTTACATCACTGTACGAAACTTTAAAACTCCATAATAAACCTAAAGAACTCGTCCGAGTCTTTTGAACGTCGTACGGCAACTTAAGACATCTTACGACTATGTATGCCACATTAGCACCTTGAAAAGCATGTTAGTACAATGTATGACACCTCACAACTCCTAACAACACCTTAAAATACCATACGTAAACTTCAAACTCCATACTAAACCTAATGAATTCGTACGAGTCCTTTGAAAATCGTACGACAACTCAGGACTTGTTACGACTCACTGTATGCGGCATTATCAACATGAAAAGCACGTTAGAAAAATGTAGGACGCGTTACAACTCCTAATTACACCTTACATCACTGTACGAATCTTTAAAACTCCATAATAAACCTAAAGAACTCGTCCGAGTCCTTTGAACGCCGTACGACAACTTAAGACATCTTACGACTCTGTATGCCACATTAGCACATTGAAAAGCATGTTAGTACAATTTACGACACCTCACAACTCCTAATTAACAACACCTTAAAATACCATACGTAAACTTAAAACTCCATATTAAACCTAATGAATTTTTCCGAGTCCTTTGAACATCGTACGACAACTCAGGACTTGTTACGACTCTCTGTATGCGACTTTATCAACATGAAAAGCAAGTAGGAAAAATGTAGGACGCGTTACAACTCCTAATTACACCTTACATCACTGTACGAAACTTTAAAACTCCATAATAAACCTAAAGAACTCGTCCGAGTCTTTTGAACGTCGTACGGCAACTTAAGACATCTTACGACTCTGTATGCCACATTAGCACCTTGAAAAGCATGTTAGTACAATGTATGACACCTCACAACTCCTAACAACACCTTAAAATACCATACGTAAACTTCAAACTCCATACTAAACCTAATGAATTCGTACGAGTCCTTTGAAAATCGTACGACAACTCAGGACTTGTTACGACTCACTGTATGCGGCATTATCAACATGAAAAGCACGTTAGAAAAATGTAGGACGCGTTACAACTCCTAATTACACCTTACATCACTGTACGAATCTTTAAAATTCCATAATAAACCTAAAGAACTCGTCCGAGTCCTTTGAACGTCGTACGGCAACTTAAGACATCTTACGACTCTGTATGCCACATTAGCACATTGAAAAGCATGTTAGTACAATGTACGACACCTCACAACTCCTAACAACACCTTAAAATACAATACGTAAACTTCAAACTCCATACTAAACTATTGAATTTGTCTGAGTCCTTTGAACATCGTACGACAACCCAGGACTTGTTACGACTCTCTATATGCGACTTTATCAACATGAAAAGCAAGTAAGAAAAATGTAGGACGCGTTACAACTCCTAATTACACCTTACATCACTGTACGAAACTTTAAAACTCCATAATAAACCTAAAGAACTCGTCCGAGTCCTTTGAACGTCGTACGGCAACTTAAGACATCTTACGACTCTGTATGCCACACTAGCACCTTGAAAAGCATGTTAGTATAATGTATGACACCTCATAACTCTTAACAATACCTTACAATACTGTACGTAAACTTAAAACACCATAATAAGCCTAAAGAATTTGTCCGAGTCCTTTGAATGCCGTACCACAACTCAGGACTTGTTACGACTCTCTGTATGCGACATTATCAACATGAAAGCACGTTATAAAAATGTAGGACGCGTTACAACTCCTAATTACACCTTAAATCACTGTACGAAACTTTAAAACTCCATAATAAACCTAAAGAACTCGTCCGAGTCCTTTGAACGTCGTACGGCAACTTAAGACATCTTACGACTCTGTATGCCACATTAGCACCTTGAAAAGCATGTTAGTATAATGTATGACACCTCATAACTCTTAACAATACCTTACAATACTGTACGTAAACTTAAAACACCATAATAAGCCTAAAGAATTTGTCCGAGTCCTTTGAATGCCGTACCACAACTCAGGACTTGTTACGACTCTCTGTATGCGACATTATCAACATGAAAGCACGTTATAAAAATGTAGGACGCGTTACAACTCCTAATTACACCTTAAATCACTGTACGAAACTTTAAAACTCCATAATAAACCTAAAGAACTCGTCCGAGTCCTTTGAACGTCGTACGGCAACTTAAGACATCTTACGACTCTGTATGCCACATTAGCACCTTGAAAAGCATGTTAGTATAATGTATGACACTTCATAACTCCTAACAATACCTTACAATACCGTACGTAAACTTAAAACACCATAATAAGCCTAATGAATTCGTCCGAGTCCTTTGAACGTCATACGACAACTCAGGACTTGTTACGACTCTCTATATGCGACATTATCAACATGAAAAGCACGTTAGAAAAATGTAGGACGCGTTACAACTCCTAATTACACCTTAAGTCACTGTAAGAAACTTTAAAACTCCATAATAAACCTAAAAAACTCGTCCGAGTCCTTTGAACACCGTACGACAACTTAAGACATCTTACGACTCTGTATGTCACATTAGCACATTGAAAAGCATGTTAGTACAATTTACGACACCTCACAACTCCTAACAACACCTTAAAATACCATACGTAAACTTAAAACTCCAAACTAAACCTAATGAATTTTTCCGAGTCCTTTGAACATAGTACGACAACTCAGGACTTGTTACGACTCTCTGTATGCGACTTTATCAACATGAAAAGCAAGTAAGAAAAATGTAGGACGCGTTACAACTCCTAAATACACCGTACATCACTGTACGAAACTTTAAAACTCCATAATAATCCTAAAGAACTCGTCCGAGTCCTTTGAACGTCGTACGGCAACTTAAGACATCTTACGACTCTGTATGCCACATTAGCACCTTGAAAAGCATGTCAGTATAATGTATGACACCTCATAACTCCTAACAATACCTTACAATACCGTACGTAAACTTAAAACACCATAATAAGCCTAATGAATTCGTCCGAGTCCTTTGAACGTCATACGACAACTCATGACTTGTTACGACTCTCTGTATGCGACATTATCAACATGAAAAGCACGTTAGAAATATGTAGGACGCGTTACAACTCCTAATTACACCTTAAGTCACTGTACGAAACTTTAAAACTCCATAATAAACCTAAAAAACTCGTCCGAGTCCTTTGAACGCCGTACGACAACTTAAGACATCTTACGACTCAGTATGCCACATTAGCACATTGAAAAGCATGTTAGTACAATTTATGACACCTCACAACTCCTAACAACACCTTAAAATACCATACGTAAACATAAAACTCCATACTAAACCTAATGAATTTTTCCGAGTCCTTTGAACATCGTACGACAACTCAGGACTTGTTACGACTCTCTGTATGCGACTTTATCAACATGAAAAGCAAGTAAGAAAAATGTAGGACGCGTTACAACTCCTAATTACACCTTATATCACTGTACGAAACTTTAAAACTCCATAATAAACCTAAAGAACTCGTCCGAGTCTTTTGAACGTCGTACGGCAACTTAAGACATCTTACGACCCTGTATGCCACATTAGCACATTGAAAAGCATGTTAGTACAATTTACGACACCTCACAACTCCTAACAACACCTTAAAATACCATACGTAAACTTAAAACTCCATACTAAACCTAATGAATTTTTCCGAGTCCTTTGAACATCGTACGACAACTCAGGACTTGTTACGACTCTCTGTATGCGAAATTATCAACATGAAAAGCACGTTAGAATAATGTAGGACGCGTTACAACTCCTTATTACACCTTACATCATTGTACGAAACTTTAAAACTCCATAATAAACCTAATGAAATCATCCGGTCCTTTGAACGTCGTACGACAACTTAAGACATCTTACGACCCTGTATTCCGAAATAGCACATTGAAAAGCATGTTAGTATAATGTACGACACCTCACAGAACTCCTAACAACACCTTACAGTACCGTACGTAAACTAAAAACTCCATAATAAGACTAATAAATTCGTCCGAGTCCTTTGAACGACGTACGTCAACTTAAGACATCTTTCGACTCTGTATGCCACACTAGCACCTTGAAAAGCATGTTAGTATAATGTATGACACCTCATAACTCTTAACAATACCTTACAATACCGTACGTAAACTTAAAACACCATAATAAGCCTAAAGAATTCGTCTGAGTCCTTTGAACGTCGTACCACAACTCAGGACTTGTTACGACTCTCTGTATGCGACATTATCAACATGATAGCACGTTAGAAAAATGTAGGACGCGTTACAACTCCTAATTACACCTTAAATCACTGTACGAAACTTTAAAACTCCATAATAAACCTAAAGAACTCGTCCGAGTCCTTTGAACGTCGTACGGCAACTTAAGACATCTTACGACTCTGTATGCCACATTAGCACCTTGAAAAGCATGTTAGTATAATGTATGACACTTGATAACTCCTAACAATACCTTACAATACCGTACGTAAACTTAAAACACCATAATAAGCCTAATTAATTCGTCCGAGTCCTTTGAACGTCATACGACAACTCAGGACTTGTTACGACTCTCTGTATGCGACATTATCAACATTAAAAGCACGTTAGAAAAATGTACGACGCGTTACAACTCCTAATTACACCTTAAGTCACTGTACGAAACTTTAAAACTCCATAATAAACCTAAAAAACTCGTCCGAGTCCTTTAAACGCCGTACGACAACTTAAGACATCTTACGACTCTGTATGCCACATTAGCACATTGAAAAGCATGTTAGTACAATTTACGACACCTCACAACTCCTAACAACACCTTAAAATACCATACGTAAACTTAAAACTCCATACTAAACCTAATGAAATTTTCCGAGTCCTTTGAACATCGTACGACAACTCAGGACTTGTTACGACTCTCTGTATGCGACTTTATCAACATGAAAAGCAAGTAAGAAAAATGTAGGACGCGTTACAACTCCTAATTACACCTTATATCACTGTACGAAACTTTAAAACTCCATAATAAACCTAAAGAACTCGTCCGAGTCTTTTGAAAGTCGTACGGCAACTTAAGACATCTTACGACTCTGTATGCCACATTAGCACATTGAAAAGCATGTTAGTACAATTTACGACACCTCACAACTCCTAACAACACCTTAAAATACCATACGTAAACTTAAAACTCCATACTAAACCTAATGAATTTTTCCGAGTCCTTTGAACATCGTACGACAACTCAGGACTTGTTACGACTCTCTGTATGCGAAATTATCAACATGAAAAGCACGTTAGAATAATGTAGGACGCGTTACAACTCCTTATTACACCTTACATCATTGTACGAAACTTTAAAACTCCATAATAAACCTAATGAAATCATCCGGTCCTTTGAACGTCGTACGAGAACTTAAGACATCTTACGACCCTGTATTCCGAAATAGCACATTGAAAAGCATGTTAGTATAATGTACGACACCTCACAGAACTCCTAACAACACCTTACAGTACCGTACGTAAACTAAAAACTCCATAATAAGCCTAATAAATTCGTCCGAGTCCTTTGAACGACATACGTCAACTTAAGACATCTTTCGACTCTGTATGCCACACTAGCACCTTGAAAAGCATGTTAGTATAATGTATGACACCTCATAACTCTTAACAATACCTTACAATACCGTACGTAAACTTAAAACACCATAATAAGCCTAAAGAATTCGTCCGAGTCCTTTGAACGTCGTACCACAACTCAGGACTTGTTACGACTCTCTGTATGCGACATTATCAACATGATAGCACGTTAGAAAAATGTAGGACGCGTTACAACTCCTAATTACACCTTAAATCACTGTACGAAACTTCAAAACTCCATAATAAACCTAAAGAACTCGTCCGAGTCCTTTGAACGTCGTACGACAACTTAAGACATCTTACGACTCTGTATGCCACATTAGCACCTTGAAAAGCATGTTAGTATAATGTATGACACTTGATAACTCCTAACAATACCTTACAATACCGTACGTAAACTTAAAACACCATAATAAGCCTAATTAATTCGTCCGAGTCCTTTGAACGTCATACGACAACTCAGGACTTGTTACGACTCTCTGTATGCGACATTATCAACATTAAAAGCACGTTAGAAAAATGTACGACGCGTTACAACTCCTAATTACACCTTAAGTCACTGTACGAAACTTTAAAACTCCATAATAAACCTAAAAAAACTCGTCCGAGTCCTTTGAACGCCGTACGACAACTTAAGACATCTTACGACTCTGTATGCCACATTAGCACATTGAAAAGCATGTTAGTACAATTTACGACACCTCACAACTCCTAACAACACCTTAAAATACCATACGTAAACTTAAAACTCCATACTAAACCTAATGAATTTTTCCGAGTCCTTTGAACATCGTACGACAACTCAGGACTTGTTACGACTCTCTGTATGCGACATTATCAACATGAAAAGCAAGTAAGAAAAATGTAGGACGCATTACAACTCCTAAATACACCGTACATCACTGTACGAAACTTTAAAACTCCATAATAATCCTAAAGAACTCGTCCGAGTCCTTTGAACGTCGTACGGCAACTTAAGACATCTTACGACTCTGTATGCCACATTAGCACCTTGAAAAGCATGTCAGTATAATGTATGACACCTCATAACTCCTAACAATACCTTACAATACCGTACGTAAACTTAAAACACCATAATAAGCCTAATGAATTCGTCCGAGTCCTTTGAACGTCATACGACAACTCATGACTTGTTACGACTCTCTGTATGCGACATTATCAACATGAAAAGCACGTTAGAAAAATGTAGGACGCGTTAGAACTCCTAATTACAGCTTAAGTCACTGTACGAAACTTTAAAACTCCATAATAAACCTAAAAAACTCGTCCGAGTCCTTTGAACGCCGTACGACAACTTAAGACATCTTACGACTCAGTATGCCACATTAGCACATTGAAAAGCATGTTAGTACAATTTATGACACCTCACAACTCCTAACAACACCTTAAAATACCATACGTAAACATAAAACTCCATACTAAACCTAATGAATTTTTCCGAGTCCTTTGAACATCGTACGACAACTCAGGACTTGTTACGACTCTCTGTATGCGACTTTATCAACATGAAAAGCAATTAAGAAAAATGTAGGACGCGTTACAACTCCTAATTACACCTTATATCACTATACGAAACTTTAAAACTCCATAATAAACCTAAAGAACTCGTCCGAGTCTTTTGAACGTCGTACGGCAACTTAAGACATCTTACGACTCTGTATGCCACATTAGCACATTGAAAAGCATGTTAGTACAATTTACGACACCTCACAACTCCTAACAACACCTTAAAATACCATACGTAAACTTAAAACTCCATACTAAACCTAATGAATTTTTCCGAGTCCTTTGAACATCGTACGACAACTCAGGACTTGTTATGACTCTCTGTATGCGAAATTATCAACATGAAAAGCACGTTAGAATAATGTAGGACGCGTTACAACTCCTTATTACACCTTACATCATTGTACGAAACTTTAAAACTCCATAATAAACCTAATGAAATCATCCGGTCCTTTGAACGTCGTACGACAACTTAAGACATCTTACGACCCTGTATTCCGAAATAGCACATTGAAAAGCATGTTAGTATAATATACGACACCTCACAGAACTCCTAACAACACCTTACAGTACCGTACGTAAACTAAAAACTCCATAATAAGCCTAATAAATTCGTCCGAGTCCTTTGAACGTCATACGACAACTCAGGACTTGTTACGACTCTCTGTATGCGACATTATCAACATTAAAAGCACGTTAGAAAAATGTACGACGCGTTACAACTCCTAATTACACCTTAAGTCACTGTACGAAACTTTAAAACTCAATAATAAACCTAAAAAACTCGTCCGAGTCCTTTGAACGCCGTACGACAACTTAAGACATCTTACGACTCTGTATGCCACATTTGCACATTGAAAAGCATGTAGTACAATTTACGACACCTCACAACTCCTAACAACACCTTAAAATACCATACGTAAACTTAAAACTTCATACTAAACCTAATGAATTTTTCCGAGTCCTTTGAACATCGTACGACAACTCAGGACTTGTTACGACTCTCTGTATGCGACTTTATCAACATGAAAAGCAAGTAAGAAAAATGTAGGACGCGTTACAACTCCTAATTACACCTTATATCACTGTACGAAACTTTAAAACTCCATAATAAACCTAAAGAACTCGTCCGAGTCTTTTGAACGTCGTACGGCAACTTAAGACATCTTACGACTTTGTATGCCACATTAGCACATTGAAAAGCATGTTAGTACAATTTACGACACCTCACAACTCCTAACAACACCTTAAAATACCATACGTAAACTTAAAACTCCATACTAAACCTAATGAATTTTTCCGAGTCCTTTGAACATCGTACGACAACTCAGGACTTGTTACGACTCTCTGTATGCGACTTTATCAACATGAAAAGCAAGTAAGAAAAATGTAGGACGCGTTACAACTCCTAATTACACCTTATATCACTGTACGAAACTTTAAAACTCCATAATAAACCTAAAGAACTCGTCCGAGTCTTTTGAACGTCGTACGGCAACTTAAGACATCTTACGACTCTGTATGCCACATTAGCACATTGAAAAGCATGTTAGTACAATTTACGACACCTCACAACTCCTAACAACACCTTAAAATACCATACGTAAACTTAAAACTCCATACTAAACCTAATGAATTTTTCCGAGTCCTTTGAACATCGTACGACAACTCAGGACTTGTTACGACTCTCTGTATGCGAAATTATCAACATGAAAAGCACGTTAGAATAATGTAGGACGCGTTACAACTCCTTATTACACCTTACATCATTGTACGAAACTTTAAAACTCCATAATAAACCTAATGAAATCATCCGGTCCTTTGAACGTCGTACGACAACTTAAGACATCTTACGACCCTGTATTCCGAAATAGCACATTGAAAAGCATGTTAGTATAATGTACGGCACCTCACAGAACTCCTAACAACACCTTACAGTACCGTACGTAAACTAAAAACTCCATAATAAGCCTAATAAATTCGTCCGAGTCCTTTGAACGTCATACGACAACTCAGGACTTGTTACGACTCTCTGTATGCGACATTATCAACATTAAAAGCACGTTAGAAAAATGTACGACGCGTTACAACTCCTAATTACACCTTAAGTCACTGTACGAAACTTTAAAACTCCATAATAAACCTAAAAAACTCGTCCGAGTCCTTTGAACGCCGTACGACAACTTAAGACATCTTACGACTCTGTATGCCACATTAGCACATTGAAAAGCATGTTAGTACAATTTACGACACCTCACAACTCCTAACAACACCTTAAAATACCATACGTAAACTTAAAACTCCATACTAAACCTAATGAATTTTTCCGAGTCCTTTGAACATCGTACGACAACTCAGGACTTGTTACGACTCTCTGTATGCGACTTTATCAACATGAAAAGCAAGTAAGAAAAATGTAGGACGCGTTACAACTCCTAATTACACCTTATATCACTGTACGAAAGTTTAAAACTCCATAATAAACCTAAAGAACTCGTCCGAGTCTTTTGAACGTCGTACGGCAACTTAAGACATCTTATGACTCTGTATGCCACATTAGCACATTGAAAAGCATGTTAGTACAATTTACGACACCTCACAACTCCTAACAACACCTTAAAATACCATACGTAAACTTAAAACTCCATACTAAACCTAATGAATTTTTCCGAGTCCTTTGAACATCGTACGACAACTCAGGACTTGTTACGACTCTCTGTATGCGAAATTATCAACATGAAAAGCACGTTAGAATAATGTAGGACGCGTTACAACTCCTTATTACACCTTACATCATTGTACGAAACTTTAAAACTCCATAATAAACCTAACGAAATCATCCGGTCCTTTGAACGTCGTACGACAACTTAAGACATCTTACGACCCTGTATTCCGAAATAGCACATTGAAAAGCATGTTAGTATAATGTACGACACCTCACAGAACTCCTAACAACACCTTACAGTACCGTACGTAAACTAAAAACTCCATAATAAGTCTAATAAATTCGTCCGAGTCCTTTGAACGACGTACGTCAACTTAAGACATCTTTCGACTCTGTATGCCACACTAGCACCTTGAAAAGCATGTTAGTATAATGTATGACACCTCATAACTCTTAACAATACCTTAAAATACCATACGTAAACTTAAAACACCATAATAAGCCTAAAGAATTCGTCCGAGTCCTTTGAACGTCGTACCACAACTCAGGACTTGTTACGACTCTCTGTATGCGACATTATCAACATGATAGCACGTTAGAAAAATGTAGGACGCGTTACAACTCCTAGTTACACCTTAAATCACTGTACGAAACTTTAAAACTCCATAATAAACCTAAAGAACTCGTCCGAGTCCTTTGAACGTCGTACGGCAACTTAAGACATCTTACGACTCTGTATGCCATATTAGCACCTTGAAAAGCATGTTAGTATAATGTATGACACTTGATAACTCCTAACAATACCTTACAATACCGTACGTAAACTTAAAACACTATAATAAGCCTAATTAATTCGTCCGAGTCCTTTGAACGTCATACGACAACTCAGGACTTGTTACGACTCTCTGTATGCGACATTATCAACATTAAAAGCACGTTAGAAAAATGTACGACGCGTTACAACTCCTAATTACACCTTAAGTCACTGTACGAAACTTTAAAACTCCATAATAAACCTAAAAAACTCGTCCGAGTCCTTTGAACGCCGTACGACAACTTAAGACATCTTACGACTCTGTATGCCACATTAGCACATTGAAAAGCATGTTAGTACAATTTACGACACCTCACAACTCCTAACAACACCTTAAAATACCATACATAAACTTAAAACTCCATACTAAACCTAATGAATTTTTCCGAGTCCTTTGAACATCGTACGACAACTCAGGACTTGTTACGACTCTCTGTATGCGACTTTATCAACATGAAAAGCAAGTAAAAAAATGTAGGACGCGTTACAACTCCTAATTACACCTTATATCACTGTACGAAACTTTAAAACTCCATAATAAACCTAAAGAACTCGTCCGAGTCTTTTGAACGTCGTACGGCAACTTAAGACATCTTACGACTCTGTATGCCACATTAGCACATTGAAAAGCATGTTAGTACAATTTACGACACCTCACAACTCCTAACAACACCTTAAAATACCATACGTAAACTTAAAACTCCATGCTAAACCTAATGAATTTTTCCGAGTCCTTTGAACATCGTACGACAACTCAGGACTTGTTACGACTCTCTGTATGCGAAATTATCAACATGAAAAGCACGTTAGAATAATGTAGGACGCGTTACAACTCCTTATTACACCTTACATCATTGTACGAAACTTTAAAACTCCATAATAAACCTAATGAAATCATCCGGTCCTTTGAACGTCGTACGACAACTTAAGACATCTTACGACCCTGTATTCCGAAATAGCACATTGAAAAGCATGTTAGTATAATGTACGACACCTCACAGAACTCCTAACAACACCTTACAGTACCGTACGTAAACTAAAAACTCCATAATAAGCCTAATAAATTCGTCCGAGTCCTTTGAACGACGTACGTCAACTTAAGACATCTTTCGACTCTGTATGCCACACTAGCACCTTGAAAAGCATGTTAGTATAATGTATGACACCTCATAACTCTTAACAATACCTTACAATACCGTACGTAAACTTAAAACACCATAATAAGCCTAAAGAATTCGTCCGAGTCCTTTGAACGTCGTACCACAACTCAGGACTTGTTACGACTCTCTGTATGCGACATTATCAACATGATAGCACGTTAGAAAAATGTAGGACGCGTTACAACTCCTAATTACACCTTAAATCACTGTACGAAACTTTAAAACTCCATAATAAACCTAAAGAACTCGTCCGAGTCCTTTGAACGTCGTACGGCAACTTAAGACATCTTACGACTCTGTATGCCACATTAGCACCTTGAAAAGCATGTTAGTATAATGTATGACACTTGATAACTCCTAACAATACCTTACAATACCGTACGTAAATTTAAAACACCATAATAAGCCTAATTAATTCGTCCGAGTCCTTTGAACGTCATACGACAACTCAGGACTTGTTACGACTCTCTGTATGCGACATTATCAACATTAAAAGCACGTTAGAAAAATGTACGACGCGTTACAACTCCTAATTACACCTTAAGTCACTGTACGAAACTTTAAAACTCCATAATAAACCTAAAAAACTCGTCCGAGTCCTTTGAACGCCGTACGACAACTTAAGACATCTTACGACTCTGTATGCCACATTAACACATTGAAAAGCATGTTAGTACAATTTACGACACCTCAGAACTCCTAACAACACCTTAAAATACCATACGTAAACTTAAAACTCCATACTAAACCTAATGAATTTTTCCGAGTCCTTTGAACATCGTACGACAACTCAGGACTTGTTACGACTCTCTGTATGCGACTTTATCAACATGAAAAGCAAGTAAGAAAAATGTAGGACGCGTTACAACTCCTAAATACACCGTACATCACTGTACGAAACTTTAAAACTACATAATAAACCTAAAGAACTCGTCCGAGTCCTTTGAACGTCGCACGGCAACTTAAGACATCTTACGACTCTGTATGCCACATTAGCACCTTGAAAAGCATGTTAGTATAATGTATGACACTTCATAACTCCTAACAATACCTTACAATACCGTACGTAAACTTAAAACACCATAATAAGCCTAATGAATTCGTCCGAGTTCTTTGAACGTCATATGACAACTCAGGACTTGTTACGACTCTCTGTATGCGACATTATCAACATGAAAAGCACGTTAGAAAAATGTACGACGCGTTACAACTCCTAATTACACCTTAAGTCACTGTACGAAACTTTAAAACTCCATAATAAACCTAAAAAACTCGTCCGAGTCCTTTGAACGCCGTACGACAACTTAAGACATCTTACGACTCTGTATGCCACATTAGCACATTGAAAAGCGTGTTAGTACAATTTACGACACCTCAAAACTCCTAACAACACCTTAAAATACCATACGTAAACTTAAAACTCCATACTAAACCTAATGAATTTTTCCGAGTCCTTTGAACATCGTACGACAACTCAGGACTTGTTACGACTCTCTGTATGCGACTTTATCAACATGAAAAGCAAGTAAGAAAAATGTAGGACGCGTTACAGCTCCTAAATACACCGTACATCACTGTACGAAACTTTAAAACTCCATAATAAACCTAAAGAACTCGTCCGAGTCCTTTGAACGTCGCACGGCAACTTAAGACATCTTACGACTCTGTATGCCACATTAGCACCTTGAAAAGCATGTTAGTATAATGTATGACACTTCATAACTCCTAACAATACCTTACAATACCGTACGTAAACTTAAAACACCATAATAAGCCTAATGAATTCGTCCGAGTCCTTTGAACGTCATATGACAACTCAGGACTTGTTACGACTCTCTGTATGCGACATTATCAATATGAAAAGCACGTTAGAAAAATGTACGACGCGTTACAACTCCTAATTACACCTTAAGTCACTGTACGAAACTTTAAAACTCCATAATAAACCTAAAAAACTCGTCCGAGTCCTTTGAACGCCGTACGACAACTTAAGACATCTTACGACTCTGTATGCCACATTAGCACATTGAAAAGCGTGTTAGTACAATTTACGACACCTCAAAACTCCTAACAACACCTTAAAATACCATACGTAAACTTAAAACTCCATACTAAACCTAATGAATTTTTCCGAGTCCTTTGAACATCGTACGACAACTCAGGACTTGTTACGACTCTCTGTATGCGACTTTATCAACATGAAAAGCAAGTAAGAAAAATGTAGGACGCGTTACAACTCCTAAATACACCGTACATCACTGTACGAAACTTTAAAACTCCATAATAAACCTAAAGAACTCGTCCGAGTCCTTTGAACGTCGCACGGCAACTAAAGATATCTTACGACTCTGTATGCCACATTAGCACCTTGAAAAGCATGTTAGTATAATGTATGACACTTCATAACTCCTAACAATACCTTACAATACCGTACGTAAACTTAAAACACCATAATAAGCCTAATGAATTCGTCCGAGTCCTTTGAACGTCATATGACAACTCAGGACTTGTTACGACTCTCTGTATGCGACATTATCAATATGAAAAGCACGTTAGAAAAATGTACGACGCGTTACAACTCCTAATTACACCTTAAGTCACTGTACGAAACTTTAAAACTCCATAATAAACCTAAAAAACTCGTCCGAGTCCTTTGAACGCCGTACGACAACTTAAGACATCTTACGACTCTGTATGCCACATTAGCACATTGAAAAGCGTGTTAGTACAATTTACGACACCTCAAAACTCCTAACAACACCTTAAAATACCATACGTAAACTTAAAACTCCATACTAAACCTAATGAATTTTTCCGAGTCCTTTGAACATCGTACGACAACTCAGGACTTGTTACGACTCTCTGTATGCGACTTTATCAACATGAAAAGCAAGTAAGAAAAATGTAGGACGCGTTACAACTCCTAAATACACCGTACATCACTGTACGAAACTTTAAAACTCCATAATAAACCTAAAGAACTCGTCCGAGTCCTTTGAACGTCGTACGACAACTTAAGACATCTTACGACTCTGTATGCCACATTAGCACCTTGAAAAGCATGTTAGTATAATGTATGACACTTCATAACTCCTAACAATACCTTACAATACCGTACGTAAACTTAAAACACCATAATAAGCCTAATGAATTCGTCCGAGTCCTTTGAACGTCGTACCACAACTCAGGACTTGTTACGACTCTCTGTATGCGACATTATCAACATGAAAAGCACGTTAGAAAAATGTAGGACGCGTTACAACTCCTAATTACACCTTAAGTCACTGTACGAAACTTTAAAACTTCATAATAAACCTAAAAAACTCGTCCGAGTCCTTTGAACGCCGTACGACAACTTAAGACATCTTACGACTCTGTATGCCACATTAGCACATTGAAAAGCATGTTAGTACAATTTACGACACCGCACAACTCCTAACAACACCTTAAAATACCATACGTAAACTTAAAACTCCATACTAAACCTAAAGAATTCGTCCGAGTCCTTTGAACGTCGTACCACAACACAGGACTTGTTACAACTCTCTGTATGCGACTTTATCAACATGAAAAGCAAGTAAGAAAAATGTAGGACGCGTTACAACTCCTAATTACACCTTATATCACAGTACGAAACTTTAAAACTCCATAATAAACCTAAAGAACTCGTCCGAGTCTTTTGAACGTCGTACGGCAACTTAAGACATCTTACGACTCTGTATGCCACATTAGCACATTGAAAAGCATGTTAGTACAATTTAGGACACCTCACAACTCCTAACAACACCTTAAAATACCATACGTAAACTTAAAACTCCATACTAAACCTAATGAATTTTTCCGAGTCCTTTGAACATCGTACGACAACTCAGGACTTGTTACGACTCCCTGTATGCGAAATTATCAACATGAAAAACACGTTAGAATAATGTAGGACGCGTTACAACTCCTTATTACACCTTACATCATTGTACGAAACTTTAAAACTCCATAATAAACCTAATGAAATCATCCGAGTCTGTTGAACGTCGTACGACAACTTAAGACATCTTACGACCCTGTATTCCGAAATAGCACATTGAAAAGCATGTTAGTATAATGTACGACACCTCACAGAACTCCTAACAACACCTTACAGTACCGTACGTAAACTAAAAACTCCATAATAAGCCTAATAAATTCGTCCGAGTCCTTTGAACGCCGTACGTCAACTTAAGACATCTTTCGACTCTGTATACCACACTAGCACCTTGAAAAGCATGTTAGTATAATGTATGACACCTCATAACTCTTAACAATACCTTACAATACCGTACGTAAACTTAAAACACCATAATAAGCCTAAAGAATTCGTCCGAGTCCTTTGAACGTCATACGACAACTCAGGACTTGTTACGACTCTCTGTATGCGACATTATCAACATGAAAAGCACGTTAGAAAAATGTAGGACGCGTTACAATCCTAATTACACCTTAAGTCACTGTACGAAACTTTAAAACTCCATAATAAACCTAAAAAACTCGTCCGAGTCCTTTGAACGCCGTACGACAACTTAAGACATCTTACGACTCTGTATGCCACATTAACACATTGAAAAGCTTGTTAGTACAATTTACGACACCTCACAACTCCTAACAACACCTTAAAATACCATACGTAAACTTAAAACTCCATACTAAACCTAATGAATTTTTCCGAGTCCTTTGAACATCGTAGGACAACTCAGGACTTGTTACGACTCTCTGTATGCGACTTTATCAACATGAAAAGCAAGTAAGAAAAATGTAGGACGCGTTACAACTCCTAAATACACCGTACATCACTGTACGAAACTTTAAAACTCCATAATAAACCTAAAGAACTCGTCCGAGTCCTTTGAACGTCGTACGGCAACTTAAGACATCTTACGACTCTGTATGCCACATTAGCACCTTGAAAAGCATGTTAGTATAATGTATGACACTTCATAACTCCTAACAATACCTTACAATACCGTACGTAAACTTAAAACACCATAATAAGCCTAATGAATTCGTCCGAGTCCTTTGAACGTCATACGACAACTCAGGACTTGTTACGACTCTCTGTATGCGACATTATCACCATGAAAAGCACGTTAGAAAAATGTAGGACGCGTTACAACTCCTAATTACACCTTAAGTCACTGTACGAAACTTTAAAACTCCATAATAAACCTAAAAAACTCGTCCGAGTCCTTTGAACGCCGTACGACAACTTACGACATCTTACGACTCTGTATGCCACATTAGCACATTGAAAAGCATGTTAGTACAATTTACGACACCTCACAACTCCTAACAACACCTTAAAATACCATACGTAAACTTAAAACTCCATACTAAACCTAATGAATTTTTCCGAGTCCTTTGAACATCGTACGACAACTAAGGACTTGTTACGACTCTCTGTATGCGACTTTATCAACATGAAAAGCAAGTAAGAAAAATGTAGTACGCATTACAACTCCTAATTACACCTTATATCACTGTACGAAACTTTAAAACTCCATAATAAACCTAAAGAACTCGTCCGAGTCTTTTGAACGTCGTACGGCAACTTAAGACATCTTACGACTCTGTATGCCACATTAGCACATTGAAAAGCATGTTAGTACAATTTACGACACCTCACAACTCCTAACAACACCTTAAAATACCATATGTAAACTTAAAACTCCATACTAAACCTAATGAATTTTTCCGAGTCCTTTGAACATCGTACGACAACTCAGGACTTGTTACGACTCCCTGTATGCGAAATTATCAACATGAAAAGCACGTTAGAATAATGTAGGACGCGTTACAACTCCTTATTACACCTTACATCATTGTACAAAACTTTAAAACTCCATAATAAACCTAATGAAATCATCCGAGTCCGTTGAACGTCGTACGACAACTTAAGACATCTTACGACCCTGTATTCCGAAATAGCACATTGAAAAGCATGTTAGTATAATGTACGACACCTCACAGAACTCCTAACAACACCTTACAGTACCGTACGTAAACTAAAAACTCCATAATAAGCCTAATAAATTCGTCCGAGTCCTTTGAACGCTGTACGTCAACTTAAGACATCTTTCGACTCTGTATGCCACAGTAGCACCTTGAAAAGCATGTTAGTATAATGTATGACACCTCATAACTCTTAACAATACCTTACAATACCGTACGTAAACTTAAAACACCATAATAAGCCTAAAGAATTCGTCCGAGTCCTTTGAACGTCGTACCACAACTCAGGACTTGTTACGACTCTCTGTATGCGACATTATCAACATGAAAAGCACGTTAGAAAAATGTAGGACGCGTTACAACTCCTAATTACACCTTAAGTCACTGTACGAAACTTTAAAACTTCATAATAAACCTAAAAAACTCGTCCGAGTCCTTTGAACGCCGTACGACAACTTAAGACATCTTACGACTCTGTATGCCACATTAGCACATTGAAAAGCATGTTAGTACAATTTACGACACCGCACAACTCCTAACAACACCTTAAAATACCATACGTAAACTTAAAACTCCATACTAAACCTAAAGAATTCGTCCGAGTCCTTTGAACGTCGTACCACAACACAGGACTTGTTACAACTCTCTGTATGCGACTTTATCAACATGAAAAGCAAGTAAGAAAAATGTAGGACGCGTTACAACTCCTAATTACACCTTATATCACTGTACGAAACTTTAAAACTCCATAATAAACCTAAAGAACTCGTCCGAGTCTTTTGAACGTCGTACGGCAACTTAAGACATCTTACGACTCTGTATGCCACATTAGCACATTGAAAAGCATGTTAGTACAATTTAGGACACCTCACAACTCCTAACAACACCTTAAAATACCATACGTAAACTTAAAACTCCATACTAAACCTAATGAATTTTTCCGAGTCCTTTGAACATCGTACGACAACTCAGGACTTGTTACGACTCCCTGTATGCGAAATTATCAACATGAAAAGCACGTTAGAATAATGTAGGACGCGTTACAACTCCTTATTACACCTTACATCATTGTACGAAACTTTAAAACTCCATAATAAACCTAATGAAATCATCCGAGTCCGTTGAACGTCGTACGACAACTTAAGACATCTTACGACCCTGTATTCCGAAATAGCACATTGAAAAGCATGTTAGTATAATGTACGACACCTCACAGAACTCCTAACAACACCTTACAGTACCGTACGTAAACTAAAAACTCCATAATAAGCCTAATAAATTCGTCCGAGTCCTTTGAACGCTGTACGTCAACTTAAGACATCTTTCGACTCTGTATGCCACACTAGCACCTTGAAAAGCATGTTAGTATAATGTATGACACCTCATAACTCTTAACAATACCTTACAATACCGTACGTAAACTTAAAACACCATAATAAGCCTAAAGAATTCGTCCGAGTCCTTTGAACGTCGTACCACAACTCAGGACTTGTTACGACTCTCTGTATGCGACATTATCAACATGAAAAGCACGTTAGAAAAATGTAGGACGCGTTACAACTCCTAATTACACCTTAAGTCACTGTACGAAACTTTAAAACTTCATAATAAACCTAAAAAACTCGTCCGAGTCCTTTGAACGCCGTACGACAACTTAAGACATCTTACGACTCTGTATGCCACATTAGCACATTGAAAAGCATGTTAGTACAATTTACGACACCGCACAACTCCTAACAACACCTTAAAATACCATACGTAAACTTAAAACTCCATACTAAACCTAAAGAATTCGTCCGAGTCCTTTGAACGTCGTACCACAACACAGGACTTGTTACAACTCTCTGTATGCGACTTTATCAACATGAAAAGCAAGTAAGAAAAATGTAGGACGCGTTACAACTCCTAATTACACCTTATATCACTGTACGAAACTTTAAAACTCCATAATAAACCTAAAGAACTCGTCCGAGTCTTTTGAACGTCGTACGGCAACTTAAGACATCTTACGACTCTGTATGCCACATTAGCACATTGAAAAGCATGTTAGTACAATTTAGGACACCTCACAACTCCTAACAACACCTTAAAATACCATACGTAAACTTAAAACTCCATACTAAACCTAATGAATTTTTCCGAGTCCTTTGAACATCGTACGACAACTCAGGACTTGTTACGACTCCCTGTATGCGAAATTATCAACATGAAAAGCACGTTAGAATAATGTAGGACGCGTTACAACTCCTTATTACACCTTACATCATTGTACGAAACTTTAAAACTCCATAATAAACCTAATGAAATCATCCGAGTCCGTTGAACGTCGTACGACAACTTAAGACATCTTACGACCCTGTATTCCGAAATAGCACATTGAAAAGCATGTTAGTATAATGTACGACACCTCACAGAACTCCTAACAACACCTTACAGTACCGTACGTAAACTAAAAACTCCATAATAAGCCTAATAAATTCGTCCGAGTCCTTTGAACGCCGTACGTCAATTTAAGACATCTTTCGACTCTGTATGCCACACTAGCACCGTGAAAAGCATGTTAGTATAATGTATGACACCTCATAACTCTTAACAATACCGTACGTATACTTAAAACACCATAATAAGCCTAAATAATTCGTCCGAGTCCTTTGAATGTCGTACCACAACTCAGGACTTGTTACGACTCTCTGTATGCGACATTATCAACATGATAGCACGTTAGAAAAATGTAGGACGCGTTACAACTCCTAATTACACCTTAAATCACTGTACGAAACTTTAAAACTCCATAATAAACCTAAAGAACTCGTCCGAGTCCTTTGAACGTCGTACGGCAACTTAAGACATCTTACGACTCTGTATGCCACATTAGCACCTTGAAAAGCATGTTAGTATAATGTATGACACTTCATAACTCCTAACAATACCTTACAATACCGTACGTAAACTTAAAACACCATAATAAGCCTAATGAATTCGTCCGAGTCCTTTGAACGTCATACGACAACTCAGGACTTGTTACGACTCTCTGTATGCGACATTATCAACATGAAAAGCACGTTAGAAAAATGTAGGACGCGTTACAACTCCTAATTACACCTTAAGTCACTGTACGAAACTTTAAAACTCCATAATAAACCTAAAAAACTCGTCCGAGTCCTTTGAACGCCGTACGACAACTTAAGACATCTTACGACTCTGTATGCCACATTAGCACATTGAAAAGCATGTTAGTACAATTTACGACACCTCACAACTCCTAACAACACCTTAAAATACCATACGTAAACTTAAAACTCCATACTAAACCTAAAGAATTCGTCCGAGTCCTTTGAACGTCGTACCACAACTCAGGACTTGTTACGACTCTCTGTATGCGACTTTATCAACATGAAAAGCAATTAAGAAAAATGTAGGACGCGTTACAACTCCTAATTACACCTTATATCACTGTACGAAACTTTAAAACTCCATAATAAACCTAAAGAACTCGTCCGAGTCTTTTGAACGTCGTACGGCAACTTAAGACATCTTACGACTCTGTATGCCACATTAGCACATTGAAAAGAATGTTAGTACAATTTACGACACCTCACAACTCCTAACAACACCTTAAAATACCATACGTAAACTTAAAACTCCATACTAAACCTAATGAAGTTTTCCGAGTCCTTTGAACATCGTACGACAACTCAGGACTTGTTACGACTCCATGTATGCGAAATTATCAACATGAAAAGCACGTTAGAATAATGTAGGACGCGTTACAACTCCTTATTACACCTTACATCATTGTACGAAACTTTAAAACTCCATAATAAACCTAATGAAATCATCCGAGTCCTTTGAACGTCGTACGACAACTTAAGACATCTTACGACCTTGTATTCCGAAATAGCACAATGAAAAGCATGTTAGTATAATGTACGACACCTCACAGAACTCCTAACAACACCTTACAGTACCGTACGTAAACTAAAAACTCCATAATAAGCCTAATAAATTCGTCCGAGTCCTTTGAACGCCGTACGTCAACTTAAGACATCTTTCGACTCTGTATGCCACACTAGCACCTTGAAAAGCATGTTAGTATAATGTATGACACCTCATAACTCTTAACAATACCTTACAATACCGTACGTAAACTTAAAACACCATAATAAGCCTAAAGAATTCGTCCGAGTCCTTTGAACGTCGTACCACAACTCAAGACTTGTTACGACTCTCTGTATGCGACATTATCAACATGATAGCACGTTAGAAAAATGTAGGACGCGTTAAAACTCCTAATTACACCTTAAATCACTGTACGAAACTTTAAAACTCCATAATAAACCTAAAGAACTCGTCCGAGTCCTTTGAACGTCGTATGGCAACTTAAGACATCTTACGACTCTGTATGCCACATTAGCACCTTGAAAAGCATGTTAGTATAATGTATGACACTTCATAACTCCTAACAATACCTTACAATACCGTACGTAAACTTAAAACACCATAATAAGCCTAATGAATTCGTCCGAGTCTTTTGAACGTCATACGACAACTCAGGACTTGTTACGACTCTCTGTATGCGACATTATCAACATGAAAAGCACGTTAGAAAAATGTAGGACGCGTTACAACTCCTAATTACACCTTAAGTCACTGTACGAAACTTTAAAACTCCTAAATAAACCTAAAAAACTCGTCTGAGTCCTTTGAACGTCGTACGACAACTTAAGACATCTTACGACTCTGTATGCCACATTAGCACATTGAAAAGCATGTTAGTACAATTTACGACACCTCACAACTCCTAACAACACCTTAAAATACCATACGTAAACTTAAAACTCCATACTAAACCTAAAAAATTCGTCCGAGTCCTTTGAACGTCGTACCACAACTCAGGACTTGTTACGACTCTCTGTATGCGACATTAACAACATGAAAGCACGTTAGAAAAATGTAGGACGCGTTACAACTCCTAATTACACCTTAAATCACTGTACGAAACTTTAAAACTCCATAATAAACCTAAAGAACTCGTCCGAGTCCTTTGAACGTCGTACGACAACTTAAGACATCTTACGACTCTGTATGCCACATTAGCACCTTGAAAAGCATGTTAGTATAATGTATGACACTTCATAACTCCTAACAATACCTTACAATACCGTACGTAAACTTAAAACACCATAATAAGCCTAATGAATTCGTCCGAGTCCTTTGAACGTCGTACCACAACTCAGGACTTGTTACGACTCTCTGTATGCGACATTATCAACATGAAGGCACGTTAGAAAAATGTAGGACGCGTTACAACTCCTAATTACACCTTAAATCACTGTACGAAACTTTACTCCATAATAAACCTAAAGAACTCGTCTGAGTCCTTTGAACGTCGTACGGCAACTTAAGACATCTTACGACTCTGTATGCCACATTAGCACATTGAAAAGCATGTTAGTACAATTTACGACACCTCACAACTCCTAACAACACCTTAAAATACCATACGTAAACTTAAAACTCCATACTAAACCTAAAGAATTCGTCCGAGTCCTTTGAACGTCTTACGACAACTCAGGACTTGTTACGACTCTCTGTATGCGACATTATCAACATGAAAAGCACGTTAGAAAAATGTAAGACGCGTTACAACTCCTAATTACACCTTAAGTCACTGTACGAAACTTTAAAACTCCATAATAAACCTAAAAAACTCGTCCGAGTCCTTTGAACGCCGTACGACAACTTAAGACATCTTACGACTCTGTATGCCACATTAGCACATTGAAAAGCATGTTAGTACAATTTACGACACCTCACAACTCCTAACAACACCTTAAAATACCATACGTAAACTTAAAACTCCATACTAAACCTAAAGAATTCGTCCGAGTCCTTTGAACGTCGTACCACAACTCAGGACTTGTTACGACTCTCTGTATTTGACATTATCATCATGAAAGCACGTTACAAAATGTAGGACGCGTTACAACTCCTAATTACACCTTAAGTCATTGTTCGAAACTTTAAAACTCCATAATAAACCTAAAAAACTCGTCCGAGTCCTTTGAACGCCGTACGACAACTTAAGACATCTTACGACTCTGTATGCCACATTAGCACATTGACAAGCATGTTAGTACAATTTACGACACCTCACAACTCCTAACAACACCTTAAAATACCATACGTAAACTTAAAACTCCATACTAAACCTAAAGAATTCGTCCGAGTCCTTTGAACGTCGTACCACAACTCAGGACTTGTTACGACTCTCTGTATGCGACATTATCAACATGAAAGCACGTTAGAAAAATGTAGGACGCGTTACAACTCCTAATTACACCTTAAATCACTGTACGAAACTTTAAAACTCCATAATAAACCTAAAGAACTCGTCCGAGTCCTTTGAACGTCGTACGACAACTTAAGACATCTTACGACTCTGTATGCCACATTAGCACCTTGAAAAGCATGTTAGTATAATGTATGACACTTCATAACTCCTAACAATACCTTACAATACCGTACGTAAACTTAAAACACCATAATAAGCCTAATGAATTCGTCCGAGTCCTTTGAACGTCGTACCACAACTCAGGACTTGTTACGACTCTCTGTATGCGACATTATCAACATGAAGGCACGTTAGAAAAATGTAGGACGCGTTACAACTCCTAATTACACCTTAAATCACTGTACGAAACTTTACTCCATAATAAACCTATAGAACTCGTCTGAGTCCTTTGAACGTCGTACGGCAACTTAAGAATTCTTACGACTCTGTATGCCACATTAGCACATTGAAAAGCATGTTAGTACAATTTACGACACCTCACAACTCCTAACAACACCTTAAAATACCATACGTAAACTTAAAACTCCATACTAAACCTAATGAATTTTTCCGAGTCCTTTGAACATCGTACGACAACTCAGGACTTGTTACGACTCTCTGTATGCGACTTTATCAACATGAAAAGCAAGTAAGAAAAATGTAGGACGCGTTACAACTCCTAATTACACCTTATATCACTATACGAAACTTTAAAACTCCATAATAAACCTAAAGAACTCGTCCGAGTCTTTTGAACGTCGTACGGCAACTTAAGACATCTTACGACTCTGTATGCCACATTAGCACATTGAAAAGCATGTTAGTACAATTTACGACACCTCACAACTCCTAACAACACCTTAAAATACCATACGTAAACTTAAAACTCCATACTAAACCTAAAGAATTTGTCCGAGTCCTTTGAACGTCGTACCACAACTCAGGACTTGTTACGACTCTCTGTATGCGACATTATCAACATGAAAGCACGTTAGAAAAATGTAGGACGCGTTACAACTCCTAATTACACCTTAAATCACTGTACGAAACTTTAAAACTCCATAATAAACCTAAAGAACTCGTCCGAGTCCTTTGAACGTCGTACGGCAACTTAAGACATCTTACGACTCTGTATGCCACATTAGCACATTGACAAGCATGTTAGTACAATTTACGACACCTCACAACTCCTAACAATACCTTAAAATACCATACATAAACTTAAAACACCATAATAAGCCTAATGAATTCGTCCGAGTCCTTTGAACGTCTTACGATAACTCAGGACTTGTTACGACTCTCTGTATGCGACATTATCAACATGAAAAGCACGTTAGAAAAATGTAAGACGCGTTACAACTCCTAATTACACCTTAAGTCACTGTACGAAACTTTAAAACTCCATAATAAACCTATAAAACTCGTCCGAGTCCTTTGAACGCCGTACGACAACTTAAGACATCTTACGACTCTGTATGCCACATTAGCACATTGAAAAGCATGTTAGTACAATTTACGACACCTCACAACTCCTAACAACACCTTAAAATACCATACGTAAACTTAAAACTCCATACTAAACCTAAAGAATTCGTCCGAGTCCTTTGAACGTCGTACCACAACTCAGGACTTGTTACGACTCTCTGTATTTGACATTATCATCATGAAAGCACGTTACAAAATGTAGGACGCGTTACAACTCCTAATTACACCTTAAGTCATTGTTCGAAACTTTAAAACTCCATAATAAACCTAAAAAACTCGTCCGAGTCCTTTGAACGCCGTACGACAACTTAAGACATCTTACGACTCTGTATGCCACATTAGCACATTGACAAGCATGTTAGTACAATTTACGACACCTCACAACTCCTAACAACACCTTAAAATACCATACGTAAACTTAAAACTCCATACTAAACCTAAAGAATTCGTCCGAGTCCTTTGAACGTCGTACCACAACTCAGGACTTGTTACGACTCTCTGTATGCGACATTATCAACATGAAAGCACGTTAGAAAAATGTAGGACGCGTTACAACTCCTAATTACACCTTAAATCACTATACGAAACTTTAAAACTCCATAATAAACCTAAAGAACTCGTCCGAGTCCTTTGAACGTCGTACGACAACTTAAGACATCTTACGACTCTGTATGCCACATTAGCACCTTGAAAAGCATGTTAGTATAATGTATGACACTTCATAACTCCTAACAATACCTTACAATACCGTACGTAAACTTAAAACACCATAATAAGCCTAATGAATTCGTCCGAGTCCTTTGAACGTCGTACCACAACTCAGGACTTGTTACGACTCTCTGTATGCGACATTATCAACATGAAGGCACGTTAGAAAAATGTAGGACGCGTTACAACTCCTAATTACACCTTAAATCACTGTACGAAACTTTACTCCATAATAAACCTATAGAACTCGTCTGAGTCCTTTGAACGTCGTACGGCAACTTAAGAATTCTTACGACTCTGTATGCCACATTAGCACATTGAAAAGCATGTTAGTACAATTTACGACACCTCACAACTCCTAACAACACCTTAAAATACCATACGTAAACTTAAAACTCCATACTAAACCTAATGAATTTTTCCGAGTCCTTTGAACATCGTACGACAACTCAGGACTTGTTACGACTCTCTGTATGCGACTTTATCAACATGAAAAGCAAGTAAGAAAAATGTAGGACGCGTTACAACTCCTAATTACACCTTATATCACTATACGAAACTTTAAAACTCCATAATAAACCTAAAGAACTCGTCCGAGTCTTTTGAACGTCGTACGGCAACTTAAGACATCTTACGACTCTGTATGCCACTTTAGCACATTGAAAAGCATGTTAGTACAATTTACGACACCTCACAACTCCTAACAACACCTTAAAATACCATACGTAAACTTAAAACTCCATACTAAACCTAAAGAATTTGTCCGAGTCCTTTGAACGTCGTACCACAACTCAGGACTTGTTACGACTCTCTGTATGCGACATTATCAACATGAAAGCACGTTAGAAAAATGTAGGACGCGTTACAACTCCTAATTACACCTTAAATCACTGTACGAAACTTTAAAACTCCATAATAAACCTAAAGAACTCGTCCGAGTCCTTTGAACGTCGTACGGCAACTTAAGACATCTTACGACTCTGTATGCCACATTAGCACATTGACAAGCATGTTAGTACAATTTACGACACCTCACAACTCCTAACAATACCTTAAAATACCATACATAAACTTAAAACACCATAATAAGCCTAATGAATTCGTCCGAGTCCTTTGAACGTCTTACGATAACTCAGGACTTGTTACGACTCTCTGTATGCGACATTATCAACATGAAAAGCACGTTAGAAAAATGTAAGACGCGTTACAACTCCTAATTACACCTTAAATCACTGTACGAAACTTTAAAACTCCATAATAAACCTAAAGAACTCGTCCGAGTCCTTTGAACGTCGTACGGCAACTTAAGACATCTTACGACTCTGTTAACCACATTAGCACCTTGAAAAGCATGTTAGTATAATGTATGACACCTCACAACTCCTAACAACACCTTAAAATACCATACGTAAACTTAAAACTCCATACTAAACCTAATGAATTTTTCCGAGTCCTTTGAACATCGTACGACAACTCAGGACTTGTTACGACTCTCTGTATGCGACTTTATCAACATGAAAAGCAAGTAAGAAAAATGTAGGACGCGTTAAAACTCCTAATTACACCTTAAGTCACTGTACAAAACTTTAAAACTCCATAATAAACCTAAAAAACTCGTCCGAGTCCTTTGAACGCCGTACGACAACTTAAGACATCTTACGACTCTGTATGCCACATTAGCACATTGAAAAGCATGTTAGTACAATTTACGACACCTCACAACTCCTAACAACACCTTAAAATACCATACGTAAACTTAAAACTCCATACTATACCTAAAGAGTTCGTCCGAGTCCTTTGAACGTCGTACCACAACTCAGGACTTGTTACGACTCTCTGTATGCGACATTATCATCATGAAAGCACGTTACAAAATGTAGGACGCGTTACAACTCCTAATTACACCTTAAGTCACTGTTCGAAACTTTAAAACTCCATAATAAACCTAAAAAACTCGTCCGAGTCCTTTGAACGCCGTACGACAACTTAAGACATCTTACGACTCTGTATGCCACATTAGCACATTGACAAGCATGTTAGTACAATTTACGACACCTCACAACTCCTAACAACACCTTAAAATACCATACGTAAACTTAAAACTCCATACTAAACCTAAAGAATTCGTCCGAGTCCTTTGAACGTCGTACCACAACTCAGGACTTGTTACGACTCTCTGTATGCGACATTATCAACATGAAAGCACGTTAGAAAAATGTAGGACGCGTTACAACTCCTAATTACACCTTAAATCACTGTACGAAACTTTAAAACTCCATAATAAACCTAAAGAACTCGTCTGAGTCCTTTGAACGTCGTACGGCAACTTAAGACATCTTACGACTCTGTATGCCACATTAGCACATTGACAAGCATGTTAGTACAATTTACGACACCTCACAACTCCTAACAATACCTTAAAATACCATACATAAACTTAAAACACCATAATAAGCCTAATGAATTCGTCCGAGTCCTTTGAACGTCTTACGATAACTCAGGACTTGTTACGACTCTCTGTATGCGACATTATCAACATGAAAAGCACGTTAGAAAAATGTAAGACGCGTTACAACTCCTAATTACACCTTAAATCACTGTACGAAACTTTAAAACTCCATAATAAACCTAAAGAACTCGTCCGAGTCCTTTGAACGTCGTACGGCAACTTAAGACATCTTACGACTCTGTTAACCACATTAGCACCTTGAAAAGCATGTTAGTATAATGTATGACACCTCACAACTCCTAACAACACCTTAAAATACCATACGTAAACTTAAAACTCCATACTAAACCTAATGAATTTTTCCGAGTCCTTTGAACATCGTACGACAACTCAGGACTTGTTACGACTCTCTGTATGCGACTTTATCAACATGAAAAGCAAGTAAGAAAAATGTAGGACGCGTTAAAACTCCTAATTACACCTTAAGTCACTGTACAAAACTTTAAAACTCCATAATAAACCTAAAAAACTCGTCCGAGTCCTTTGAACGCCGTACGACAACTTAAGACATCTTACGACTCTGTATGCCACATTAGCACATTGAAAAGCATGTTAGTACAATTTACGACACCTCACAACTCCTAACAACACCTTAAAATACCATACGTAAACTTAAAACTCCATACTATACCTAAAGAGTTCGTCCGAGTCCTTTGAACGTCGTACCACAACTCAGGACTTGTTACGACTCTCTGTATGCGACATTATCAACATGAAAGCACGTTAGAAAAATGTAGGACGCGTTACAACTCCTAATTACACCTTAAATCACTGTACGAAACTTCAAAACTCCATAATAAACCTAAAGAACTCGTCCGAGTCCTTTGAACGTCGTACGGCAACTTAAGACATCTTACGACTCTGTATGCCACATTAGCACCTTGAAAAGCATGTTAGTATAATGTATGACACTTCATAACTCCTAACAATACCTTACAATACCGTACGTAAACTTAAAACACCATAATAAGCCTAATGAATTCGTCCGAGTCTTTTGAACGTCATACGACAACTCAGGACTTGTTACGACTCTCTGTATGCGACATTATCAACATGAAAAGCACGTTAGAAAAATGTAGGACGCGTTACAACACCTAATTACACCTTAAGTCACTGTACGAAACTTTAAAACTCCATAATAAACCTAAAAAACTCGTCTGAGTCCTTTGAACGTCGTACGACAACTTAAGACATCTTACGACTCTGTATGCCACATTAGCACATTGAAAAGCATGTTAGTACAATTTACGACACCTCACAACTCCTAACAACACCTTAAAATACCATACGTAAACTTAAAACTCCATACTAAACCTAAAAAATTCGTCCGAGTCCTTTGAACGTCGTACCACAACTCAGGACTTGTTACGACTCTCTGTATGCGACATTATCAACATGAAAGCACGTTAGAAAAATGTAGGACGCGTTACAACTCCTAATTACACCTTAAATCACTGTACGAAACTTTAAAACTCCATAATAAACCTAAAGAACTCGTCCGAGTCCTTTGAACGTCGTACGGCAACTTAAGACATCTTACGACTCTGTATGCCACATTAGCACATTGACAAGCATGTTAGTACAATTTACGACACCTCACAACTCCTAACAATACCTTAAAATACCATACATAAACTTAAAACACCATAATAAGCCTAATGAATTCGTCCGAGTCCTTTGAACGTCTTACGATAACTCAGGACTTGTTACGACTCTCTGTATGCGACATTATCAACATGAAAAGCACGTTAGAAAAATGTAAGACGCGTTACAACTCCTAATTACACCTTAAATCACTGTACGAAACTTTAAAACTCCATAATAAACCTAAAGAACTCGTCCGAGTCCTTTGAACGTCGTACGGCAACTTAAGACATCTTACGACTCTGTTAACCACATTAGCACCTTGAAAAGCATGTTAGTATAATGTATGACACCTCACAACTCCTAACAACACCTTAAAATACCATACGTAAACTTAAAACTCCATACTAAACCTAATGAATTTTTCCGAGTCCTTTGAACATCGTACGACAACTCAGGACTTGTTACGACTCTCTGTATGCGACTTTATCAACATGAAAAGCAAGTAAGAAAAATGTAGGACGCGTTAAAACTCCTAATTACACCTTAAGTCACTGTACAAAACTTTAAAACTCCATAATAAACCTAAAAAACTCGTCCGAGTCCTTTGAACGCCGTACGACAACTTAAGACATCTTACGACTCTGTATGCCACATTAGCACATTAAAAAGCATGTTAGTACAATTTACGACACCTCACAACTCCTAACAACACCTTAAAATACCATACGTAAACTTAAAACTCCATACTAAACCTAAAGAATTCGTCCGAGTCCTTTGAACGTCGTACCACAACTCAGGACTTGTTACGACTCTCTGTATGCGACATTATCAACATGAAAGCACGTTAGAAAAATGTAGGACGCGTTACAACTCCTAATTACACCTTAAATCACTGTACGAAACTTCAAAACTCCATAATAAACCTAAAGAACTCGTCCGAGTCCTTTGAACGTCGTACGGCAACTTAAGACATCTTACGACTCTGTATGCCACATTAGCACCTTGAAAAGCATGTTAGTATAATGTATGACACTTCGTAACTCCTAACAATACCTTACAATACCGTACGTAAACTTAAAACACCATAATAAGCCTAATGAATTCGTCCGAGTCTTTTGAACGTCATACGACAACTCAGGACTTGTTACGACTCTCTGTATGCGACATTATCAACATGAAAAGCACGTTAGAAAAATGTAGGACGCGTTACAACACCTAATTACACCTTAAGTCACTGTACGAAACTTTAAAACTCCATAATAAACCTAAAAAACTCGTCTGAGTCCTTTGAACGTCGTACGACAACTTAAGACATCTTACGACTCTGTATGCCACATTAGCACATTGAAAAGCATGTTAGTACAATTTACGACACCTCACAACTCCTAACAACACCTTAAAATACCATACGTAAACTTAAAACTCCATACTAAACCTAAAAAATTCGTCCGAGTCCTTTGAACGTCGTACCACAACTCAGGACTTGTTACGACTCTCTGTATGCGACATTATCAACATGAAAGCACGTTAGAAAAATGTAGGACGCGTTACAACTCCTAATTACACCTTAAATCACTGTACGAAACTTCAAAACTCCATAATAAACCTAAAGAACTCGTCCGAGTCCTTTGAACGTCGTACGGCAACTTAAGACATCTTACGACTCTGTATGCCACATTAGCACCTTGAAAAGCATGTTAGTATAATGTATGACACTTCATAACTCCTAACAATACCTTACCTTACGATACCGTACGTAAACTTAAAACACCATAATAAGCCTAATGAATTCGTCCGAGTCTTTTGAACGTCATACGACAACTCAGGACTTGTTACGACTCTCTGTATGCGACATTATCAACATGAAAAGCACGTTAGAAAAATGTAGGACGCGTTACAACTCCTAATTACACCTTAAGTCACTGTACGGAACTTTAAAACTCCATAATAAACCTAAAAAACTCGTCTGAGTCCTTTGAACGTCGTACGACAACTTAAGACATCTTACGACTCTGTATGCCACATTAGCACATTGAAAAGCATGTTAGTACAATTTACGACACCTCACAACTCCTAACAACACCTTAAAATACCATACGTAAACTTAAAACTCCATACTAAACCTAAAAAATTCGTCCGAGTCCTTTGAACGTCGTACCACAACTCAGGACTTGTTACGACTCTCTGTATGCGACATTATCAACATGAAAGCACGTTAGAAAAATGTAGGACGCGTTACAACTCCTAATTACACCTTAAGTCACTGTACGAAACTTTAAAACTCCATAATAAACCTAAAGAACTCGTCCGAGTCCTTTGAACGTCGTACGACAACTTAAGACATCTTACGACTCTGTATGCCACATTAGCACCTTGAAAAGCATGTTAGTATAATGTATGACACTTCATAACTCCTAACAATACCTTACAATACCGTACGTAAACTTAAACACCATAATAAGCCTAATGAATTCGTCCGAGTCCTTTGAACGTCGTACCACAACTCAGGACTTGTTACGACTCTCTGTATGCGACATTATCAACATGAAGGCACGTTAGAAAAATGAAGGACTCGTTACAACTCCTAATTACACCTTAAATCACTGTACGAAACTTTACTCCATAATAAACCTAAAGAACTCGTCCGAGTCCTTTGAACGTCGTACGGCAACTTAAGACATCTTACGACTCTGTATGCCACAGTAGCACCTTGAAAAGCATGTTAGTATAATGTATGACACTTCATAACTCCTAACAATACCTTACAATACCGTACGTAAACTTAAAACACCATAATAAGCCTAATGAATTCGTCTGAGTCCTTTGAACGTCTTACGACAACTCAGGACTTGTTACGACTCTCTGTATGCGACATTATCAACATGAAAAGCACGTTAGAAAAATGTAAGACGCGTTACAACTCCTAATTACACCTTAAGTCACTGTACGAAACTTTAAAACTCCATAATAAACCTAAAAAACTCGTCCGAGTCCTTTGAACGCCGTACGACAACTTAAGACATCTTACGACTCTGTATGCCACATTAGCACATTGAAAAGCATGTTAGTACAATTTACGACACCTCACAACTCCTAACAACACCTTAAAATACCATACGTAAACTTAAAACTCCATACTAAACCTAAAGAATTCGTCCGAGTCCTTTGAACGTCGTACCACAACTCAGGACTTGTTACGACTCTCTGTATGCGACATTATCAACATGAAAAGCACGTTAGAAAAATGTAGGACGCGTTACAACTCTTAATTACACCTTAAGTCACTGTACGAAACTTTAAAACTCCATAATAAACCTAAAGAACTCGTCCGAGTCCTTTGAACGTCGTACGGCAACTTAAGACATCTTACGACTCTGTTAACCACATTAGCACCTTGAAAAGCATGTTAGTATAATGTATGACACTTCATAACTCCTAACAATACCTTACAATACAGTACGTAAACTTAAAACACCATAATAAGCCTAATGAATTCGTCCGAGTCCTTTGAACGTCTTACGACAACTCAGGACTTGTTACGACTCTCTGTATGCGACATTATCAACATGAAAAGCACGTTAGAAAAATGTAGGACGCGTTACAACTCCTAATTACACCTTAAGTCACTGTACGAAACTTTAAAACTCCATAATAAACCTAAAAAACTCGTCCGAGTCCTTTGAACGCCGTACGACAACTTAAGACATCTTACGACTCTGTATGCCACATTAGCACATTGACAAGCATGTTAGTACAATTTACGACACCTCACAACTCCTAACAACACCTTAAAATACCACACGTAAACTTAAAACTCCATACTAAACGTAAAGAATTCGTCCGAGTCCTTTGAACGTCGTACAACAACTCAGGACTTGTTATGACTCTCTGTATGCGACATTATCAACATGAAAGCACGTTAGAAAAATGTAGTACGCGTTACAACTCCTAATTACACCTTAAGTCACTGTACGAAACTTTAAAACTCCATAATAAACCTAAAAAACTCGTCCGAGTCCTTTGAACGCCGTACGACAACTTAAGACATCTTACGACTCTGTATGCCACATTAGCACATTGACAAGCATGTTAGTACAATTTACGACACCTTACAACTCCTAACAACACCTTAAAATACCATACATAAACTTAAAACTCCATACTAAACCTAAAGAATTCGTCCGAGTCCTTTGAACGTCGTACCACAACTCAGGACTTGTTACGACTCTCTGTATGCGACATTATCAACATGAAAGCACGTTAGAAAAATGTAGGACGCGTTACAACTCCTAATTACACCTTAAATCACTGTACGAAACTTTAAAACTCCATAATAAACCTAAAGAACTCGTCCGAGTCCTTTGAACGTCGTACGGCAACTTAAGACATCTTACGACTCTGTTAACCACATTAGCACCTTGAAAAGCATGTTAGTATAATGTATGACACTTCATAACTCCTAACAATACCTTACAATACCGTACGTAAACTTAAAACACCATAATAAGCCTAATGAATTCGTCCGAGTCCTTTGAACGTCTTACGACAACTCAGGACTTGTTACGACTCTCTGTATGCGACATTATCAACATGAAAAGCACGTTAGAAAAATGTAGGACGCGTTACAACTCCTAATTACACCTTAAGTCACTGTTCGAAACATTAAAACTCCATAATAAACCTAAAAAACTCGTCCGAGTCCTTTGAACGCCGTACGACCACTTAAGACATCTTACGACTCTGTATGCCACATTAGCACATTGACAAGCATGTTAGTACAATTTACGACACCTCACAACTCCTAACAACACCTTAAAATACCATACGTAAACTTAAAACTCCATACTAAACGTAAAGAATTCGTCCGAGTCCTTTGAACGTCGTACAACAACTCAGGACTTGTTATGACTCTCTGTATGCGACATTATCAACATGAAAGCACGTTAGAAAAATGTAGTACGCGTTACAACTCCTAATTACACCTTAAGTCACTGTACGAAACTTTAAAACTCCATAATAAACCTAAAAAACTCATCCGAGTCCTTTGAACGCCGTACGACAACTTAAGACATCTTACGACTCTGTATGCCACATTAGCACATTGACAAGCATGTTAGTACAATTTACGACACCTTACAACTCCTAACAACACCTTAAAATACCATACATAAACTTAAAACTCCATACTAAACCTAAAGAATTCGTCCGAGTCCTTTGAACGTCGTACCACAACTCAGGACTTGTTACGACTCTCTGTATGCGACATTATCAACATGAAAGCACGTTAGAAAAATGTAGGACGCGTTACAACTCCTAATTACACCTTAAATCACTGTACGAAACTTTAAAACTCCATAATAAACCTAAAGAACTCGTCCGAGTCCTTTGAACGTCGTACGGCAACTTAAGACATCTTACGACTCTGTTAACCACATTAGCACCTTGAAAAGCATGTTAGTATAATGTATGACACTTCATAACTCCTAACAATACCTTACAATACCGTACGTAAACTTAAAACACCATAATAAGCCTAATGAATTCGTCCGAGTCCTTTGAACGTCTTACGACAACTCAGGACTTGTTACGACTCTCTGTATGCGACATTATCAACATGAAAAGCACGTTAGAAAAATGTAGGACGCGTTACAACTCCTAATTACACCTTAAGTCACTGTACGAAACTTTAAAACTCCATAATAAACCTAAAAAACTCGTCCGAGTCCTTTGAACGCCGTACGACAACTTAAGACATCTTACGACTCTGTATGCCACATTAGCACATTGAAAAGCATGTTAGTACAATTTACGACACCTCACAACTCCTAACAACTCCTTAAAATACCATACGTAAACTTAAAACTTCATACTAAACCTAAAGAATTCGTCCGAGTCCTTTGAACGTCGTACCACAACTCAGGACTTGTTACGACTCTCTGTATGCGACATTATCAACATGAAAGCGCGTTAGAAAAATTTAGGACGCGTTACAACTCTTAATTACACCTTAAGTCACTGTACGAAACTTTAAAACTCCATAATAAACCTAAAGAACTCGTCCGAGTCCTTTGAACGTCGTACGGCAACTTAAGACATCTTACGACTCTGTTAACCACATTAGCACCTTGAAAAGCATGTTAGTATAATGTATGACACTTCATAACTCCTAACAATACCTTACAATACCGTACGTAAACTTAAAACACCATAATAAGCCTAATGAATTCGTCCGAGTCCTTTGAACGTCTTACGACAACTCAGGACTTGTTACGACTCTCTGTATGCGACATTATCAACATGAAAAGCACGTTAGAAAAATGTAGGACGCGTTACAACTCTTAATTACACCTTAAGTCACTGTACGAAACTTTAAAACTCCATAATAAACCTAAAGAACTCGTCCGAGTCCTTTGAACGTCGTACGGCAACTTAAGACATCTTACGACTCTGTTAACCACATTAGCACCTTGAAAAGCATGTTAGTATAATGTATGACACTTCATAACTCCTAACAATACCTTACAATACCGTACGTAAACTTAAAACACCATAATAAGCCTAATGAATTCGTCCGAGTCCTTTGAACGTCTTACGACAACTCAGGACTTGTTACGACTCTCTGTATGCGACATTATCAACATGAAAAGCACGTTAGAAAAATGTAGGACGCGTTACAACTCCTAATTACACCTTAAGTCACTGTACGAAACTTTAAAACTCCATAATAAACCTAAAAAACTCGTCCGAGTCCTTTGAACGCCGTACGACAACTTAAGACATCTTACGACTCTGTATGCCACATTAGCACATTGAAAAGCATGTTAGTACAATTTACGACACCTCACAACTCCTAACAACACCTTAAAATACCATACGTAAACTTTAAAACTCCATACTAAACCTAAAGAATTCGTCCGAGTCCTTTGAACGTCGTACCACAACTCAGGACTTGTTACGACTCTCTGTATGCGACATTATCAACATGAAAGCACGTTAGAAAAATGTAGGACGCGTTACAACTCTTAATTACACCTTAAGTCACTGTACGAAACTTTAAAACTCCATAATAAACCTAAAGAACTCGTCCGAGTCCTTTGAACGTCGTACGGCAACTTAAGACATCTTACGACTCTGTTAACCACATTAGCACCTTGAAAAGCATGTTAGTATAATGTATGACACTTCATAACTCCTAACAATACCTTACAATACCGTACGTAAACTTAAAACACCATAATAAGCCTAATGAATTCGTCCGAGTCCTTTGAACGTCTTACGACAACTCAGGACTTGTTACGACTCTCTGTATGCGACATTATCAACATGAAAAGCACGTTAGAAAAATGTAGGACGCGTTACAACTCCTAATTACACCTTAAGTCACTGTACGAAACTTTAAAACTCCATAATAAAACTAAAGAACTCGTCCGAGTCCTTTGAACGTCGTACGGCAACTTAAGACATCTTACGACTCTGTTAACCACATTAGCACCTTGAAAAGCATGTTAGTATAATGTATGACACTTCATAACTCCTAACAATACCTTACAATACCGTACGTAAACTTAAAACACCATAATAAGCCTAATGAATTCGTCCGAGTCCTTTGAACGTCTTACGACATCTCAGGACTTGTTATGACTCTCTGTATGCGACATTATCAACATGAAAAGCACGTTAGAAAAATGTAGGACGCGTTACAACTCCTAATTACACCTTAAGTCACTGTACGAAACTTTAAAACTCCATAATAAACCTAAAAAACTCGTCCGAGTCCTTTGAACGCCGTACGACAACTTAAGACATCTTATGACTCTGTATGCCACATTAGCACATTGAAAAGCATGTTAGTACAATTTACGACACCTCACAACTCCTAACAACACCTTAAAATACCATACGTAAACTTAAAACTCCATACTAAACCTAAAGAATTCGTCCGAGTCCTTTGAACGTCGTACCACAACTCAGGACTTGTTACGACTCTCTGTATGCGACATTATCAACATGAAAGCACGTTAGAAAAATGTAGGACGCGTTAGAACTCCTAATTACACCTTAAATCACTGTACGAAAATTTAAAACTCCATAATAAAACTAAAGAACTCTTCCGAGTCCTTTGAAAGTCGTACGGCAACTTAAGACATCTTACGACTCTGTATGCCACATTAGCACCTTGAAAAGCATGTTAGTATAATGTATGACACTTCATAACTCCTAACAATACCTTACAATACCGTACGTAAACTTAAAACACCATAATAAGCCTAATGAATTCGTCCGAGTCCTTTGAACGTCTTACGACAACTCAGGACTTGTTACGACTCTCTGTATGCGACATTATCAACATGAAAAGCACGTTAGAATAATGTAGGACGCGTTACAACTCCTTATTACACCTTACATCATTGTACGAAACTTTAAAACTCCATAATAAACCTAATGAAATCATCCGAGTCCTTTGAACGTCGTACGACAACTTAAGACATCTTACGACCCTGTATTCCGAAATAGCACATTGAAAAGCATGTTAGTATAATGTACGACACCTCACAGAACTCCTAACAACACCTTACAGTACCGTACGTAAACTAAAAACTCCATAATAAGCCTAATAAATTCGTCCGAGTCCTTTGAACGCCGTACGTCAACTTAAGACATCTTTCGACTCTGTATGCCACACTAGCACCTTGAAAAGCATGTTAGTATAATGTATGACACCTCATAACTCTTAACAATACCTTACAATACCGTACGTAAACTTAAAACACCATAATAAGCCTAAAGAATTCGTCCGAGTCCTTTGAACGTCGTACCACAACTCAGGACTTGTTACTACTCTCTGTATGCGACATTATCAACATGATAGCACGTTAGAAAAATGTAGGACGCGTTACAACTCCTAATTACACCTTAAATCACTGTACGAAACTTTAAAACTCCATAATAAACCTAAAGAACTCGTCCGAGTCCTTTGAACGTCGTATGGCAACTTAAGACATCTTACGACTCTGTATGCCACATTAGCACCTTGAAAAGCATGTTAGTATAATGTATGACACTTCATAACTCCTAACAATACCTTACAATACTGTACGTAAACTTAAAACACCATAATAAGCCTAATGAATTCGTCCGAGTCCTTTGAACGTCATACGACAACTCAGGACTTGTTACGACTCTCTGTATGCGAAATTATCAACATGAAAAGCACGTTAGAAAAATGTAGGACGCGTTACAACTCCTAATTACACCTTAAGTCACTGTACGAAACTTTAAAACTCCATAATAAACCTAAAAAACTCGTCCGAGTCCTTTGAACGCCGTACGACAAGTTAAGACATCTTACGACTCTGTATGCCACATTAGCACATTGAAAAGCATGTTAGTACAATTTACGACACCTCACAACTCCTAACAACACCTTAAAATACCATACGTAAACTTAAAACTCCATACTAAACCTAAAGAATTCGTCCGAGTCCTTTGAACGTCGTACCACAACTCAGGACTTGTTACGACTCTCTGTATGCGACATTATCAACATGAAAGCACGTTAGAAAAATGTAGGACGCGTTACAACTCCTAATTACACCTTAAATCACTGTACGAAAATTTAAAACTCCATAATAAAACTAAAGAACTCTTCCGAGTCCTTTGAAAGTCGTACGGCAACTTAAGACATCTTACGACTCTGTATGCCACATTAGCACCTTGAAAAGCATGTTAGTATAATGTATGACACTTCATAACTCCTAACAATACCTTACAATACCGTACGTAAACTTAAAACACCATAATAAGCCTAATGAATTCGTCCGAGTCCTTTGAACGTCTTACGACAACTCAAGACTTGTTACGACTCTCTGTATGCGACATTATCAACATGAAAAGCACGTTAGAAAAATGTAGGACGCTTTACAACTCCTAATTACACCTTAAGTCACTGTACGAAACTTTAAAACTCCATAATAAACCTAAAAAACTCGTCCGAGTCCTTTGAACGCCGTACGACAACTTAAGACATCTTACGACTCTGTATGCCACATTAGCACATTGAAAAGCATGTTAGTACAATTTACGACACCTCACAACTCCTAACAACACCTTAAAATACCATACGTAAACTTAAAACTCCATACTAAACCTAATTAATTTTTCCGAGTCCTTTGATCATCGTACGACAACTCAGGACTTGTTACGACTCTCTGTATGCGACTTTATCAACATGAAAAGCAAGTAAGAAAAATGTAGGACGCGTTACAACTCCTAATTACACCTTATATCACTGTACGAAACTTTAAAACTCCATAATAAACCTAAAGAACTCGTCCGAGTCTTTTGAACGTTGTACGGCAACTTAAGACATCTTACGACTCTGTATGCCACATTAGCACATTGAAAAGCATGTTAGTACAATTTACGACACCTCACAACTCCTAACAACACCTTAAAATACCATACGTAAACTTAAAACTCCATACTAAACCTAATGAATTTTTCCGAGTCCTTTGAACATCGTACGACAACTCAGGACTTGTTACGACTCCCTGTATGCGAAATTATCAACATGAAAAGCACGTTAGAATAATGTAGGAAGCGTTACAACTCCTTATTACACCTTACATCATTGTACGAAACTTTAAAACTCCATAATAAACCTAATGAAATCATCCGAGTCCTTTGAACGTCGTACGACAACTTAAGACATCTTACGACCCTGTATTCCGAAATAGCACATTGAAAAGCATGTTAGTATAATGTACGACACCTCACAGAACTCCTAACAACACCTTACAGTACCGTACGTAAACTAAAAACTCCATAATAAGCCTAATAAATTCGTCCGAGTCCTTTGAACGCCGTACGTCAACTTAAGACATCTTTCGACTCTGTATGCCACACTAGCACCTTGAAAAGCATGTTAGTATAATGTATGACACCTCATAACTCTTAACAATACCTTACAATACCGTACGTAAACTTAAAACACCATAATAAGCCTAAAGAATTCGTCCGAGTCCTTTGAACGTCGTACCACAACTCAGGACTTGTTACTACTCTCTGTATGCGACATTATCAACATGATAGCACGTTAGAAAAATGTAGGACGCGTTACAACTCCTAATTACACCTTAAATCACTGTACGAAACTTTAAAACTCCATAATAAACCTAAAGAACTCGTCCGAGTCCTTTGAACGTCGTATGGCAACTTAAGACATCTTACGACTCTGTATGCCACATTAGCACCTTGAAAAGCATGTTAGTATAATGTATGACACTTCATAACTCCTAACAATACCTTACAATACTGTACGTAAACTTAAAACACCATAATAAGCCTAATGAATTCGTCCGAGTCCTTTGAACGTCATACGACAACTCAGGACTTGTTACGACTCTCTGTATGCGAAATTATCAACATGAAAAGCACGTTAGAAAAATGTAGGACGCGTTACAACTCCTAATTACACCTTAAGTCACTGTACGAAACTTTAAAACTCCATAATAAACCTAAAAAACTCGTCCGAGTCCTTTGAACGCCGTACGACAAGTTAAGACATCTTACGACTCTGTATGCCACATTAGCACATTGAAAAGCATGTTAGTACAATTTACGACACCTCACAACTCCTAACAACACCTTAAAATACCATACGTAAACTTAAAACTCCATACTAAACCTAAAGAATTCGTCCGAGTCCTTTGAACGTCGTACCACAACTCAGGACTTGTTACGACTCTCTGTATGCGACATTATCAACATGAAAGCACGTTAGAAAAATGTAGGACGCGTTACAACTCCTAATTACACCTTAAATCACTGTACGAAACTTTAAAACTCCATAATAAACCTAAAGAACTCGTCCGAGTCCTTTGAACGTCGTATGGCAACTTAAGACATCTTACGACTCTGTATGCCACATTAGCACCATGAAAAGCATGTAAGTATAATGTATGACACTTCATAACTCCTAACAATACCTTACAATACTGTACGTAAACTTAAAACACCATAATAAGCCTAATGAATTCGTCCGAGTCCTTTGAACGTCATACGACAACTCAGGACTTGTTACGACTCTCTGTATGCGACATTATCAACATGAAAAGCACGTTAGAAAAATGTAGGACGCGTTACAACTCCTAATTACACCTTAAGTCACTGTACGAAACTTTAAAACTCCATAATAAACCTAAAAAACTCGTCCGAGTCCTTTGAACGCCGTACGACAAGTTAAGACATCTTACGACTCTGTATGCCACATTAGCACATTGAAAAGCATGTTAGTACAATTTACGACACCTCACAACTCCTAACAACACCTTAAAATACCATACGTAAACTTAAAATTCCATACTAAACCTAAAGAATTCGTCCGAGTCCTTTGAACGTCGTACCACAACTCAGGACTTGTTACGACTCTCTGTATGCGACATTATCAACATGAAAGCACGTTAGAAAAATGTAGGACGCGTTACAACTCCTAATTACACCTTAAATCACTGTACGAAACTTTAAAACTCCATAATAAACCTAAAGAACTCGTCCGAGTCCTTTGAACGTCGTACGGCAACTTAAGACATCTTACGACTCTGTATGCCTTATTAGCACCTTGAAAAGCATGTTAGTATAATGTATGACACTTCATAACTCCTAACAATACCTTACAATATCGTACGTAAACTTAAAACACCATAATAAGCCTAATGAATTCGTCCGAGTCCTTTGAACGTCATACGACAACTCAGGACTTGTTACGACTCTCTGTATGCGACATTATCAACATGAAAAGCACGTTAGAAAAATGTAGGACGCGTTACAACTCCTAATTACACCTTAAGTCACTGTACGAAACTTTAAAACTCCATAATAAACCTAAAAAACTCGTCCGAGTCCTTTGAACGCCGTACGACAACTTAAGACATCTTACGACTCTGTATGCCACATTAGCACATTGAAAAGCATGTTAGTACAATTTACGACACCTCACAACTCCTAACAACACCTTAAAATACCATACGTAAACTTAAAACTCCATACTAAACCTAAAGAATTCGTCCGAGTCCTTTGAACGTCATACCACAACTCAGGACTTGTTACGACTCTCTGTATGCGACATTATCAACATGAAAGCACGTTAGAAAAATGTAGGACGCGTTACAACTCCTAATTACACCTTAAATCACTGTACGAAACTTTAAAACTCCATAATAAACCTAAAGAACTCGTCCGAGTCTTTTGAACGTTGTACGGCAACTTAAGACATCTTACGACTCTGTATGCCACATTAGCACATTGAAAAGCATGTTAGTACAATTTACGACACCTCACAACTCCTAACAACACCTTAAAATACCATACGTAAACTTAAAACTCCATACTAAACCTAATGAATTTTTCCGAGTCCTTTGAACATCGTACGACAACTCAGGACTTGTTACGACTCCCTGTATGCGAAATTATCAACATGAAAAGCACGTTAGAATAATGTAGGAAGCGTTACAACTCCTTATTACACCTTACATCATTGTACGAAACTTTAAAACTCCATAATAAACCTAATGAAATCATCCGAGTCCTTTGAACGTCGTACGACAACTTAAGACATCTTACGACCCTGTATTCCGAAATAGCACATTGAAAAGCATGTTAGTATAATGTACGACACCTCACAGAACTCCTAACAACACCTTACAGTACCGTACGTAAACTAAAAACTCCATAATAAGCCTAATAAATTCGTCCGAGTCCTTTGAACGCCGTACGTCAACTTAAGACATCTTTCGACTCTGTATGCCACACTAGCACCTTGAAAAGCATGTTAGTATAATGTATGACACCTCATAACTCTTAACAATACCTTACAATACCGTACGTAAACTTAAAACACCATAATAAGCCTAAAGAATTCGTCCGAGTCCTTTGAACGTCGTACCACAACTCAGGACTTGTTACTACTCTCTGTATGCGACATTATCAACATGATAGCACGTTAGAAAAATGTAGGACGCGTTACAACTCCTAATTACACCTTAAATCACTGTACGAAACTTTAAAACTCCATAATAAACCTAAAGAACTCGTCCGAGTCCTTTGAACGTCGTATGGCAACTTAAGACATCTTACGACTCTGTATGCCACATTAGCACCTTGAAAAGCATGTTAGTATAATGTATGACACTTCATAACTCCTAACAATACCTTACAATACTGTACGTAAACTTAAAACACCATAATAAGCCTAATGAATTCGTCCGAGTCCTTTGAACGTCATACGACAACTCAGGACTTGTTACGACTCTCTGTATGCGAAATTATCAACATGAAAAGCACGTTAGAAAAATGTAGGACGCGTTACAACTCCTAATTACACCTTAAGTCACTGTACGAAACTTTAAAACTCCATAATAAACCTAAAAAACTCGTCCGAGTCCTTTGAACGCCGTACGACAAGTTAAGACATCTTACGACTCTGTATGCCACATTAGCACATTGAAAAGCATGTTAGTACAATTTACGACACCTCACAACTCCTAACAACACCTTAAAATACCATACGTAAACTTAAAACTCCATACTAAACCTAAAGAATTCGTCCGAGTCCTTTGAACGTCGTACCACAACTCAGGACTTGTTACGACTCTCTGTATGCGACATTATCAACATGAAAGCACGTTAGAAAAATGTAGGACGCGTTACAACTCCTAATTACACCTTAAATCACTGTACGAAACTTTAAAGCTCCATAATAAACCTAAAGAACTCGTCCGAGTCCTTTGAACGTCGTACGGCAACTTAAGACATCTTACGACTCTGTATGCCACATTAGCACCTTGAAAAGCATGTTAGTATAATGTATGACACTTCATAACTCCTAACAATACCTTACAATACCGTACGTAAACTTAAAACACCATAATAAGCCTAATGAATTCGTCCGAGTCCTTTGAACGTCATACGACAACTCAGGACTTGTTACGACTCTCTGTATGCGAAATTATCAACATGAAAAGCACGTTAGAAAAATGTAGGACGCGTTACAACTCCTAATTACACCTTAAGTCACTGTACGAAACTTTAAAACTCCATAATAAACCTAAAAAACTCGTCCGAGTCCTTTGAACGCCGTACGACAAGTTAAGACATCTTACGACTCTGTATGCCACATTAGCACATTGAAAAGCATGTTAGTACAATTTACGACACCTCACAACTCCTAACAACACCTTAAAATACCATACGTAAACTTAAAACTCCATACTAAACCTAAAGAATTCGTCCGAGTCCTTTGAACGTCGTACCACAACTCAGGACTTGTTACGACTCTCTGTATGCGACATTATCAACATGAAAGCACGTTAGAAAAATGTAGGACGCGTTACAACTCCTAATTACACCTTAAATCACTGTACGAAACTTTAAAGCTCCATAATAAACCTAAAGAACTCGTCCGAGTCCTTTGAACGTCGTACGGCAACTTAAGACATCTTACGACTCTGTATGCCACATTAGCACCTTGAAAAGCATGTTAGTATAATGTATGACACTTCATAACTCCTAACAATACCTTACAATACCGTACATAAACTTAAAACACCATAATAAGCCTAATGAATTCGTCTGAGTCCTTTGAACGTCATACGACAACTCAGGACTTGTTACGACTCTCTGTATGCGACATTATCAACATGAAAAGCACGTTAGAAAAATGTAGGACGCGTTACAACTCCTAATTACACCTTAAGTCACTGTACGAAACTTTAAAACTCCATAATAAACCTAAAAAACTCGTCCGAGTCCTTTGAACGCCGTACGACAACTTAAGACATCTTACGACTCTGTATGCCACATTAGCACATTGAAAAGCATGTTAGTACAATTTACGACACCTCACAACTCCTAACAACACCTTAAAATACCATACGTAAACTTAAAACTCCATACTAAACCTAATGAATTTTTCCAAGTCCTTTGAACATCGTACGACAACTCAGGACTTGTTACGACTCCCTGTATGCGAAATTAGCAACATGAAAAGCACGTTAGAATAATGTAGGACGCGTTACAACTCCTTATTACACCTTACATCGTTGTACGAAACTTTAAAACTCCATAATAAACCTAATGAAATCATCCGAGTCCTTTGAACGTCGTACGACAACTTAAGACATCTTACGACCCTGTATTCCGAAATAGCACATTGAAAAGCATGTTAGTATAATGTACGACACCTCACAGAACTCCTAACAACACCTTACAGTACCGTACGTAAACTAAAAACTCCATAATAAGCCTAATAAATTCGTCCGAGTCCTTTGAACGTCGTACCACAACTCAGGACTTGTTACGACTCTCTGTATGCGACATTATCAACATGAAAGCACGTTAGAAAAATGTAGGACGCGTTACAACTCCTAATTACACCTTAAATCACTGTACGAAACTTTAAAGCTCCATAATAAACCTAAAGAACTCGTCCGAGTCCTTTGAACGTCGTACGGCAACTTAAGACATCTTACGACTCTGTATGCCACATTAGCACCTTGAAAAGCATGTTAGTATAATGTATGACACTTCATAACTCCTAACAATACCTTACAATACCGTACGTAAACTTAAAACACCATAATAAGCCTAATGAATTCGTCTGAGTCCTTTGAACGTCATACGACAACTCAGGACTTGTTACGACTCTCTGTATGCGAAATTATCAACATGAAAAGCACGTTAGAAAAATGTAGGACGCGTTACAACTCCTAATTACACCTTAAGTCACTGTACGAAACTTTAAAACTCCATAATAAACCTAAAAAACTCGTCCGAGTCCTTTGAACGCCGTACGACAAGTTAAGACATCTTACGACTCTGTATGCCACATTAGCACATTGAAAAGCATGTTAGTACAATTTACGACACCTCACAACTCCTAACAACACCTTAAAATACCATACGTAAACTTAAAACTCCATACTAAACCTAAAGAATTCGTCCGAGTCCTTTGAACGTCGTACCACAACTCAGGACTTGTTACGACTCTCTGTATGCGACATTATCAACATGAAAGCACGTTAGAAAAATGTAGGACGCGTTACAACTCCTAATTACACCTTAAATCACTGTACGAAACTTTAAAGCTCCATAATAAACCTAAAGAACTCGTCCGAGTCCTTTGAACGTCGTACGGCAACTTAAGACATCTTACGACTCTGTATGCCACATTAGCACCTTGAAAAGCATGTTAGTATAATGTATGACACTTCATAACTCCTAACAATACCTTACAATACCGTACATAAACTTAAAACACCATAATAAGCCTAATGAATTCGTCCGAGTCCTTTGAACGTCATACGACAACTCAGGACTTGTTACGACTCTCTGTATGCGACATTATCAACATGAAAAGCACGTTAGAAAAATGTAGGACGCGTTACAACTCCTAATTACACCTTAAGTCACTGTACGAAACTTTAAAACTCCATAATAAACCTAAAAAACTCGTCCGAGTCCTTTGAACGCCGTACGACAACTTAAGACATCTTACGACTCTGTATGCCACATTAGCACATTGAAAAGCATGTTAGTACAATTTACGACACCTCACAACTCCTAACAACACCTTAAAATACCATACGTAAACTTAAAACTCCATACTAAACCTAATGAATTTTTCCAAGTCCTTTGAACATCGTACGACAACTCAGGACTTGTTACGACTCCCTGTATGCGAAATTAGCAACATGAAAAGCACGTTAGAATAATGTAGGACGCGTTACAACTCCTTATTACACCTTACATCGTTGTACGAAACTTTAAAACTCCATAATAAACCTAATGAAATCATCCGAGTCCTTTGAACGTCGTACGACAACTTAAGACATCTTACGACCCTGTATTCCGAAATAGCACATTGAAAAGCATGTTAGTATAATGTACGACACCTCACAGAACTCCTAACAACACCTTACAGTACCGTACGTAAACTAAAAACTCCATAATAAGCCTAATAAATTCGTCCGAGTCCTTTGAACGTCGTACCACAACTCAGGACTTGTTACGACTCTCTGTATGCGACATTATCAACATGAAAGCACGTTAGAAAAATGTAGGACGCGTTACAACTCCTAATTACACCTTAAATCACTGTACGAAACTTTAAAGCTCCATAATAAACCTAAAGAACTCGTCCGAGTCCTTTGAACGTCGTACGGCAACTTAAGACATCTTACGACTCTGTATGCCACATTAGCACCTTGAAAAGCATGTTAGTATAATGTATGACACTTCATAACTCCTAACAATACCTTACAATACCGTACGTAAACTTAAAACACCATAATAAGCCTAATGAATTCGTCTGAGTCCTTTGAACGTCATACGACAACTCAGGACTTGTTACGACTCTCTGTATGCGAAATTATCAACATGAAAAGCACGTTAGAAAAATGTAGGACGCGTTACAACTCCTAATTACACCTTAAGTCACTGTACGAAACTTTAAAACTCCATAATAAACCTAAAAAACTCGTCCGAGTCCTTTGAACGCCGTACGACAAGTTAAGACATCTTACGACTCTGTATGCCACATTAGCACATTGAAAAGCATGTTAGTACAATTTACGACACCTCACAACTCCTAACAACACCTTAAAATACCATACGTAAACTTAAAACTCCATACTAAACCTAAAGAATTCGTCCGAGTCCTTTGAACGTCGTACCACAACTCAGGACTTGTTACGACTCTCTGTATGCGACATTATCAACATGAAAGCACGTTAGAAAAATGTAGGACGCGTTACAACTCCTAATTACACCTTAAATCACTGTACGAAACTTTAAAGCTCCATAATAAACCTAAAGAACTCGTCCGAGTCCTTTGAACGTCGTACGACAACTTAAGACATCTTACGACTCTGTATGCCACATTAGCACCTTGAAAAGCATGTTAGTATAATGTATGACACTTCATAACTCCTAACAATACCTTACAATACCGTACATAAACTTAAAACACCATAATAAGCCTAATGAATTCGTCCGAGTCCTTTGAACGTCATACGACAACTCAGGACTTGTTACGACTCTCTGTATGCGACATTATCAACATGAAAAGCACGTTAGAAAAATGTAGGACGCGTTACAACTCCTAATTACACCTTAAGTCACTGTACGAAACTTTAAAACTCCATAATAAACCTAAAAAACTCGTCCGAGTCCTTTGAACGCCGTACGACAACTTAAGACATCTTACGACTCTGTATGCCACATTAGCACATTGAAAAGCATGTTAGTACAATTTACGACACCTCACAACTCCTAACAACACCTTAAAACACCATACGTAAACTTAAAACTCCATACTAAACCTAATGAATTTTTCCGAGTCCTTTGAACATCGTACGACAACTCAGGACTTGTTACGACTCTCTGAATGCGACTTTATCAACATGAAAAGCAAGTAAGAAAAATGTAGGACGCGTTACAACTCCTAAATACACCGTACATCACTGTACGAAACTTTAAAACTCCATAATAAACCTAAAGAACTCGTCCGAGTCCTTTGAACGTCGTACGGCAACTTAAGACATCTTACGACTCTGCATGCCACATTAGCACCTTGAAAAGCATGTTAGTATAATGTATGAAAATACATAACTCCTAACAACACCTTACAATACCGTACGTAAACTTAAAACACCATAATAAGCCTAATGAATTCGTCCGAGTCCTTTGAACGTCATTAGACAACTCAGGACTTGTTACGACTCTCTGTATGCGACATTATCAACATGAAAAGCACGTTAGAAAAATGTTGGACGCGTTACAACTCCTAATTACACCTTAAGTCACTGTACGAAACTTTAAAACTCCATAATAAACCTAAAAAACTCGTCCGAGTCCTTTGAACGCCGTACGACAACTTAAGACATATTACGACTCTGTATGCCACATTAGCACATTGAAAAGCATGTTAGTACAATTTACGACACCTCACAACTCCTAACAACACCTTAAAATACCATACGTAAACTTAAAACTCCATACTAAACCTAATGAATTTTTCCGAGTCCTTTGAACATCGTACGACAACTCAGGACTTGTTACAACTCTCTGTATGCGACTTTATCAACATGAAAAGCAAGTAAGAAAAATGTAGGACGCGTTACAACTCCTAATTACACCTTATATCACTGTACGAAACTTTAAAACTCCATAATAAACCTAAAGAACTCGTCCGAGTCTTTTGAACGTCGTACGACAACTTAAGACATCTTACGACTCTGCATGCCACATTAGCACCTTGAAAAGCATGTTAGTACAATGTACGACACCTCACAACTCCTAACAACACCTTAAAATACCATACGTAAACTTCAAACTCCATACTAAACCTAATGAATTCGTATGAGTCCTTTGAACATCGTACGACAACTCAGGACTTGTTACGACTCTCTGTATGCGGCATTATCAACATGAAAAGCACGTTAGAAAAATGTAGGACGCGTTACAACTCCTAATTACACCTGAAGTCACTGTACGAAACTTTAAAATTCCATAATAAACCTAAAAAACTCGTCCGAGTCTGTTAGGGTTATTTCCTAGTTAAGATTTACTTTGTATTTTGTTTATATGTTTGTAAATAGTTTAGGGTCTATTTTGTTATATTCCTTAAACTTGTAATTGTTGCTATAAGCATGTAGTGAGAGAGTGTGAGGAGGGAGGCTAGATCACTTTTACACGTTAGAGAGAGAATTAACTGTGTGTGATTGTGTTTCTCCTGCACTTGTACTACGAATTGCTTTGATCATCAATATACAAAGAGAATTATTAGTATGAATTGTGTTTGTGATTGAACTGTTTGTTTGTGCGTTTTATTCTGATTATTTGAGTGATATTAACGATCCAATTGAACCTATCAATTGGTATCAGTGCTATCGGTATCGTGTTCTTCGCTGTTCTTAAGCAAAACACATCAATATTGCTCAAATATCATGATCTGAATGAATTGTTGTTGTTTCTAGTTGTGATTTATCATCGCAATCACTTCTAATTCACAACGATTGTGCAAATTCCATCAGATTATCATCAGATCTGAGGAATTAAGAAGAATAGAAGAAGTTACTGTTTGATCAAATTTTTGCTCAATTTCATCAGATTTGATCATGTTTTGGATTGATTGATATAAGGGATTGATAATCGGACTATTTCACAGCTTGTGTGTGAATTTTGGACAAATTGGACAAGTTTTTGACAAAACCCAGAAAATTCTCATGGAGATGATGATGAACAGTAAGAACTTGGTTGAAGATTAACTTGCCGGGTGATTATTTTGACTTAGACAATTTCCTTGGACTTAGATTTGAGAAGAAATTAGGTCCTGTGCTGCCGTGTAAGGAAATTTGTTCTAGACGGGTGAAGAATTTGACTTGAAAAAGTGTTACTGTTCAGCCAGATCAAACACTGTAGTGCCGGGTGATACACTGTTACGCCGGGTGATTAAGAAAATTCAGCCGGGTAATCATCAACTGTGTAGCCGGGTGATTAACAAACTGCCGTGTGATCGAGTACTGTTCAGCCGGACAAAGCTTTTGACGTGTCAAGATTCTGCCGGGTCAAAGTTATTGCCGTGTGAAGTTTTTCTTGTTGCCGGGTAACTGTTCATCCGGGTGAAGAACAAAGTATTTTCAACTGTTGAGCCGGGTAACTGTTTAGCCGTGTAAAGACTTTTTCCTGCCGGGTGAAGAACAAAGACACTGTTTAGCCGGTTGAAGAAGGATTTTTCACTGTTTTGCCGTGTGACTCATTTTAGTTGTTTTTCAATACTTGTTTCTTATATTGTCTTTAATTACTTGTCTTTATTTTAGTATTTTGATCATTTCTTTTCAAAAATTAACAAAAACCAAAAATATTTTCCTTAAAATTGTTAAAATGGCTCCTAATGATGATTCTGATAACCGTGTTCCTAGACTTTTGAATCGTGCAGATTTCAAGAATTGGACCATCAGGTTGAGACATCACTTGTGTTCTATTGACAATGACTTATGGAAGTCCATTGAAAACGGTCCTCACATTCCAACACAGACAGCTCCAGATAGTGCAAGTACCTATACTAAAGATTCTACTACACCTTATCCAAAGGATAATTTGTCAGCTGAAGATTTGAGGAAGGTAAAGAATGATAGCAAGGCATATTCTTTAATGTGCAAGGGGTTGCCACTCCAAGTTCTGTCTAGATTGGATGCATATCAGACTGGTTATACATGCTTCAAGGCATTGAAGTCTATATGTGAAGGAGGAGAACAATTGAGAAGTTTGAAGAAATCTAAGCTGAAAAGACAACTAGAATTATTTGAACATATTAATGGAGAAACAGTACACCAAATGATGAACAGGTTTGTTCACTTAACTACTGAGATGTCAAACCTCGGAGTTAAGACTGACCTTCAAGACTTGAATGATCGATTGTTATGTGCTTTACCATCATCTTGGAAGCAGACTGTTACTCTGTTAAAGCATACTGAGAAATTTCCAATGGAATTAGATTTGCTTATTGGAAAGATTGAAGAAGTTGAGATTGATGAAGGATCTAGAAACACTGATAGATCAAGCTCACAAACTCAATACAAGTATGTGGTAAATCCTGCCAATACTGTGGATAACGCTTTTCTTGCACAAGATGCAACGAAATTTGAAGATGAGGGTGACTTATTTGTTGGTGCAAGTTTCTTTACTGATTCAGCATACTTTCCAAATTCACCAACTTATTCTCAACCTCAATCTCCACCAAGAGCTCAAGTTCAAAGTCAAAATCAGAATCAACCAGAAAGTCAAAATTCAAATTTTCAAGCCAAGGTGAAAGATGTGATGAACATTCTACTGCAAGATGACGAAACTAAAACTGCCTTTACTGCTTTTATGGCAAGTTTTCAAGCGTATCAAGGAAGTCACTTAAGTCAAATGGACGTTGTCCTTCAAGACTTATTTGAGATGGATCCAGTTGATGTTGAGGAAATGGATCTTAATTGGCAAATGGTTATGGTAGCTTATCGTACACAAAAGCATGCACATGTTAACCGAAGCTACAAACCTCATGCAAACAAAACCATTGGATTTGACAAATCAAAGGCCAGATGTTTTAATTGTAACTAGTATGGTCATTTTTCAAGAGAATGCAAAGCTCCTAAGAATTTCAATGACCAAGCTAATTCAAGCAATCAAGGTCAAGGTCAAAGTTCTCAACAATCTTCAAGTTATCAACAAAGAAATCAACGTTTCTTTCAGAAACCGTACCAAAGTCTTCCCATGCCTGAATTGAAAGATGAAGGAAAGAAGCCAGAAGATCAAACAAAGGCGCTGGTAGTAAGTGTAAAAGACGGTTATGATTAGAGCGCATATGCAGAACAATTTACGTCTGATCTTACATCAAATCTGGCACTGGTATGTGAAATTGAAGAAGACTGGTCAGAAGAAGGGGATGGTAAGATGATTGAAGATATGAGTGAAGATTCTGAAGATTATGACTGGAGTGCAAAGTCTGATCCTACTGAAGAAACTGAATCTGAAGTTGCATTAATGGCTACATCCAGTGAGTCTTCATCATCTATCGAACAACCAAAGGTTAGTTCTGACTTACCCCCTAATTATGTTCCATTACCTGCTGATGTTAAAGAAAGGTTGTGTTCTGATCAATGCATTCAACAAGTAGAACATTATCGAACTCATTCATTTAAAATCGGTGACAAATTAAGCAAACATGAAAAGATTCATGAACAACTTAAAATTGATCACAAAATTTCTGATGAGAAGATTTTGTCACTAACTGAATCATGGAACAAAACTTTAAAAGAACTGGAACTTGTTACCAAACAACTTGAAGAAATGACAAAGAACTTTGAACAAGAAAAAGTTGAACATGCTGTCACACAAGTTGAATTAAAGAAAGTTAAAAGTTGTAAAACAATGGTTGAACAACTCGTTAATGAAAGAGGTAACAAAAACAAAACCGGGTTGGGTTTTACTCATGAACCAATGCCAAATTCAATCACTCAAACCTTACCGGAAAACTTTAATGAATTTGATCATTCACCTGAAAATGAACGTAAATTCAAAGAAATTCAAAGAAGTAAATCCGAGTCTGAAGGATCTGAGGTGTTGATTGAAAGTTTGAGGGAAGAAGATGGTTTGACAACTGAGGCTGATGATGAAGCAAGCAACAAGTCTGATAACAAACTGGAGCCTGTTCTAATTCAACTTGTTGAGTATCCAAAACTTAATCCTGAACCAGAAACAATGGTGAAGGAAGAAGGTGAATTTTCAGGATACAATGATCCTGAATACATCAGGTGGAAGAAAGAACAAAAGGCGCAAGTTGCTGATCAGTTGTTCAAGAAGCAAGAAGTGAAAAAGAATGAAGTTTCGAATGCAAAAGTGCAGAAATTAAAATCGAAAATCAATCAATCTGAAACGAAACAGTCAAAAGACAAAAGTGTCTTAAAATCAAATGGTAACACCAAAGTTCAAAGTGTGAAAACTGACAAAGTTAAACCTGTCAAGAAAATGTCAAAAGGTAAGACAATTAAGTTTGTGTCTGCAGGTACTTTCGACATGAACGGTTCTTATGGTAACCAAATCAATGCTCAAATCAAATCTAACTCTGGTCTGAAAACAGGTTCAGGTCCTAAGTCTTCCGCTGTCAATGATAAGAGAATTGAAAACAAAAAGGTAACCAAACAGAATAGTTTAAAATCGAACCAAAGTCCCATGCAATTAAAATCTCAAACCAAGTCTCCACAAAAGAATGTTAATCTAAAACCGAACAACCATGATAATGAATCACGTTTTGGTTCAACATCAAAAGTTAACAATCGGATCTTTAGGATTAGCAAGAAACATTGTGAAATTTGTGATAGATATAATCATGCAACTGCTGAATGTTTCTTTAACAGGTACTGCAGTTTCTGTGACAAAAGAAACCATTCTTCAGAAGAATGTTATTATAACAAATTTTGTGATATTTGTGAGAGAAGAAATCATGACACAAAGGATTGTTTCTTTCGATCAAACTCAACAAGAGAAATGACTCCGTTTTCAAACTTTAACAGAAATCATTCATTTGGTTTTCAAAATATGAGTCAAAGTCATTCTCCGGTTTTGAGAAATTTCAATCGAAACAATTCTGTTTCTAACTTTTCAAGAAATGTGCAGGTTAACAATTTTAAACCAAGAGCTTTAATGGTAAGAAACCAAAAGTTTGAAAATAACCTTAATCCTAAGCTAGAGGAAAGGTTTAGTGCTTTGAGGAGAAAGCAGTCATTGAACGCCAATGGGCGAAACAACAGTTATCAGCATCAAAATCTCTTGAATGAAACAAATTTTCAAAATGTTCAATATCAACAAGTTACTATTGCTGATAGATTCGGAAAACCCAAGACCGTGTGGGCCTGGGTTGACCAAACTAACTAAGTGATTGTTGAAATGCAGGTACGCCCAAGAAGACCTATCAACTCATGGTTCGTTGTTAGTGGGTGTAGCCGGCATATGACAGGCAACCATGCCTAGCTTCAGAATTTCAAGCTGAAAAATGGTACACACGTTGCATTTGGAGGTGATGCGGGTGGAAAGATAACAGGAGAAGGAACCGTATCCAATGGGGTCATTAGTTTTGATAAAGTCAACTACTGTGCACAGTTGAACTTTAACTTACTAAGTGTATCTCAAATTTGTGATAAATCTTATTCAACTTTATTTGATGATTCTTTTTGTTACATTCTCAAACCAGGTTTCAAGATTGACAATGAATGGGTAGTGGTGAAAGCTCCAAGAGATCGTGATGTATACAAGTTGGATATGTCGCAGATTGACGCTGAAACCGAAACTACTTGTCTCATTGCACATGCTTCAAATGATGAGAGTCAGCTTTGGCATAGACGGCTGGGCCATTCAAACTTCAGAAACATGAATCGACTGGTGACTGGAAATCACGCTGTGGGAATCCCATCGAAGAAATTCTCTACAACCGATCTCTGTCCAGCATGTTTGAAGGGAAAACAGCATCGAATGTCTTTTAAGTCCAAGCTAGAAAACTCCATTTCAAAACCCTTGCAGATGCTACATATGGATCTCTTCGGACCAACAAATGTGCAAAGCATCGGAAAGAAGTCTTATTGTTTTGTCATCATTGACGATTTCACTAGATTTTCTTGGGTTTATTTCTTGCATGCTAAATCTGAAACTGCTGAATTGTTAAAAGAATTTATTGTCAAAGTTGAAAATCAGTTGGATTGTAAAGTGAAAGTTTTAAGAAGTGATAATGGAACTGAATTCAAAAACGCTAATGTTGATTTGTTTTGTGCAGAAAAAGGAATTGCGCGTCAGTTTAGTGCTCCAAGAACGCCTCAACAGAATGGGGTTGCGGAACGGAAAAACCGGACACTGATTGAAGCAGCAAGATCCATGCTCGCAGATGCCAAAATCCCTATCACTTTTTGGGACGAAGCTATTGCTACTGCGTGTTTTGTACAAAACAGAACATTATTGGTTCAGGATAAACAGAAAACATCTTATGAGTTGTTGTTTGGAAGAAAACCGAATATTTCTTATTTGAAAGCATTTGGTTGTCCTGTAACGATTCTGAATTTAAGTGATCATATCGGGAAATTTGAGTCAAAATCTGACGATGGATTTTTCCTAGGCTATTCGTCTGTTTCTAAAGCTTATCGGGTTTTTAATAGCAAAACAAATACTGTTATTGAAACTATTAACGTAAAGTTTTTAGAAAATTCGTTTCCGTCAGTGGCGCATGGTCCCGAATGGTTATTTGATTTAGATTCGTTATCAAAATCTTTCAATTCTAACTTGTTTGATTTTTCAGGAAAAACAAGGAAAGAATCAGGTGACTTAGGATGCTTTAGTGACGATTCTGATAATGACGAGGATGGAAATATCAACTCTGAATATCCGTTCATGTCATTTCATAATCCTGATCATGTTAAATCCAGTCAAGATCCGGGTCCTTCTGGTTCGCAAGAAGATCAAGAATCGAACAATCTTGAAGAAGATGTGAATCCGCAAGTTTCTCCTAATGATGGTGGATCTGTTCAAAATCAACCATCATCAGATCCGAATGTTGAAGTTATTCCAGAATCATTTGATTACTTCATCAATTCACCGGATCAAGTCCCGAATTTCACACCGCATACTTCAACCATACTACAAGATCTACCAAATCTGAATACTTCTAATCTGGAGAGTCAAGTGCAAGGAGGTGACATACCAATTCATCGAATTCACAAGAAACATCCTGTCTCTCAGATTATTGGGCCGTTGAATCAGAGAACTACAAGAAGTCAGACTGAACAAGCAAATGTTTGTCTTTATTCGTGTTTTCTATCTCAAGTGGTGACAAAGAACATTTCAGAGGCACTGCAAGATAACAGTTGGATTGAAGCCATGCAAGAGGAATTGCTGCAGTTTCGCAAACAAGAAGTTTGGAAACTTGTGGACTTACCTGAAGGAGAGAATGCGATTGGTACAAGATGGTTGTACAAAAACAAGCCAGATGAACGTGGCATTGTTGTAAGAAACAAAGCAAGACTCATTGCACAAGGATACACTCAAGAAGAAGGCATTGATTATGAAGAGGTGTTCGCTCCGGTCGCAAGACTTGAAGCCATACGCGTTTTTCTTGCATATGCTTCCTTCATGAAGTTTAAAGTATTCCAAATGGACGTGAAAGGTGCTTTTCTGTATGGACCGATTACAGATGACGTATATGTCAGACAACCTCCGGGTTTTGAAGATCCTGACTATCCTCATCGTGTATACAAGTTGAGTAAAGCTCTTTACGGTCTACATCAAGCTCCTAGAATCTGGTATGAGACATTATCCAAGCATTTACTAGAACATGGATTCACAAGAGGACAGATTGATCCAACTTTGTTTATGAAGAGGGAGAATGATGATCTCTTATGTGTTCAAGTTTATGTGGACGATATTATCTTCGGATCAACCAGTGAGTCAATGTGCAAAGAATTTGAGGAAATCATGAAGTGCAGATTCCAGATGAGTTCTATGGGGGAGATTAACTTCTTTCTTGGATTACAAGTGAAACAATCAGCAGACGGAATTTTCATCAATCAATCAAAATTTGTTGAGAAGTTGTTGAAGAAGTTCAAGATGCAAGATTGGCAAACAATTCGAACTCCATCTGATGTGAATTGCAAGATACAACCGGATCCGAAAGGCAAATCCGTGGATCAAACACTATACAGATCAATGATCTGTTCACTGATGTATCTTACTGCATCAAGGCCAGACATCATGTATGCTGTATGTGTATGCGCAAGATATCAGTCTGATCCAAAGGAGTCGCACCTTGTTGCTGTGAAGCGTATATTCAGATATCTTAAAGGGAAACCGAATCTTGGGTTATGGTATCCTTACGAAGGAAATTTTGAATTATATAGCTATTCTGACAGTGATTTTGGTGGTTGTGCTCTTGACAGGAAATCGACTACTGGTGGTTGTCAATTTCTGGGTCCTAGACTAGTCTCTTGGCAATGTAAGAAGCAGACCAACGTTTCTGTATCTACAGCTGAAGCAGAGTATATCGCTGCATCTGCAGGATGTTCTCAAGTTTTGTAGCTACAAAATCAATTGCTGGACTACGGGTTTAACTTTCTGAAAACTCCTATTTACATAGACAATACTGCTGCTATGTTCATTACTGCTAATCCTGTTCAACACTCAAAAACCAAACAGATCGAAATTCGATATCACTTTTTAAGAGACAACTCTGAAAAAGGTTTAATAATTTTGATTAAAGTTCATACCGACAAACAACTGGCAGATCTTTTCACAAAATCATTTTTGTCAGGCCGGTTTGAATTTTTAATTCAATCCATAGGATTAATCAATCATGATTGATTCTATTTTTCGAAAACAAAACAAAAATCAGAAAATATAAAAGCCAAAAATATAATAAGTTGATGTTAAGTATTGATTCCTTTGTCTTTTATTTTATGTTTTGCATTGTGTGTGTGCATGTAAAAGAAAAGCAAAAACAAAATATAAAAGCAAAAAGAAAAGAAAATATCATGTCATAAGAATCTATATTGCAAAAAGTGAGAAATGATAGTTACACTAGACATTATTTGTTACATTTTTTTAAATAAAGACTGATGAATGTTAATTGATGTGCTAGACAGCTCAGGCAATTAGACTGAAAAAGTAAGTTGATTGTTGACAAACATAAACTTAATGATCTTTGTGTTAAGTTCCATTGTTATACATGTCTAGATATATATCTTTTGAAACATTGCTTGTGATGATAGTTGTGCATGATCGGGTAACGATGCAGTGTATTCAGTGTGATGAACCGCATCGTGAGCTTCTTTGTTGTGGTACCCACAGACCTGAAGTCTCACATGAAGTCACTTTTGAGCTTCAAGGTGCAGCAAAAGATTCCAAAAGAAACAAAAAGAGTCCCAAATGTGGACCAACACCAAACAAAAAATTCCAAAATGGAATTCAGAAGATTCCCAAGGGGAACGATAGGAAAGAAAAATTCCCAAAGATGGAATTAAAAAGAAGTCCCAAAATGGACCAAATCCGAATAGAACCCAGATTCCACACTGTGTATGACTGTAGGTGACCAGGTTTTGTGCAATATGCATTCAGGTAGTGATTGATAAGGAAATATGTTGACATATGTATACATGTGGGTCACATAAGTCATTCTAATCAAACCTTAAATATCATCATGATACTTAAAAAGTAAGTGTGTCAACTCGAGCTAATTGGTATGTTTTCATATCATCACTCAATCAAGCATAAGTCAAATGTCTATTCAAAACTTGCAAAACATATTCAGATAATGTGTGGTATGATCTCACTGCGATATTTTGATTCATTGCATTGCATATGTATTTATTTTAATGTGTGTGCTTTGTGTGTGCAGGCATATGGAATCTTTATTGACACATCGACATCCTTGTTAAACTTAAAAATTTCAAGAAATTTCAAGTTTAGGGGGAGAATAAATTGAAGAAAAATATCTACAAAAATCCAAAAATATCTTTTGAATAAGTGTGTTTTGAAAAACATTTTTGAAAAAGAAAAATGATTTGAATTGGAATTAATGATTATTGACTTGTTTTAATGATTGTTTGATAATTAATATGACAAACATTCTTTTTAAGGATATCATGTCTAATTAATATGTCGGAGAATGTTTGCAGGTGCAATAAATGCCGTTGAAAAAATCAACAGTCGAGAAAAATGAAGAAATTGCTCAAAGTGTTATTGCCGGGCAAAGATATCAGATACAACTGTACAGCCGGGTAAAGAATTCACTGTTCAGCCGGGTAAAGTTGTAAGTCTGATACATGCCGGGTGATTGAGGAAATGGTGAAGATATTATGACCACTGTACAGCCGGGCAAAGATCATGTCAAATACAGCCGGGTGAAGGTCATAGATATCTTGCCGGGTGACAAGTGTTTACTATACAGCCGGGTAAAAGAGAAATCTTATTGCCGTGTAAAGGTATGACACTGTGTTGCCGGGTAATGAAGAAGAAAGCATGCCGGGTGATATAGAAGACAACTATGTTGCCGTGTAATGAACAAATGCATGCCGTGTGAAGAAGGTTGCCGTGTAAAGAAGGTTGCCGTGTAATGAAGAAAGCAAGCCGGATGAAGAAGGAAAGCAACTGTGTTGCCGAGTGATGAAGAAAAATTGCCGGGTGATGTTTTGAAGCATACTATTCTGCCGGGTGATGTATAAAACCCATCAGGTGTAGTTGTTCCTTAACCCTTACCCGTCACTACAGTGACTTACCCGTCTCTACAGTGTTTGACCCGTCAAGTGTTTTTCACATGTTTATTTGTCTTATGTACTTGACCCGTCACTACAGTACTTGACCCGGCAAGGCTTATTGGGCTTATTTTTGTTTACCCGTCCCTTTTGTTGACCCGGCACTTAAAGTTTGACCTAAATTATTGACGATACAAAAACCCGCCTCTTCACAAACACTTATCATTTCACACATTCACTTTCACACAAATCCTCTGAACTTAAAATCGCTGTGTTATCATATTCAATCGTTTTGCTCTATAACAAGATTGATCGATTGAATAAGGTAGTGATTAAGTGTGTTTGACCTAAATAGACCTGTAAATCAACTGTTAAAAAAAACGATGATGAACAGTGTTTTGGACTTTGAATCGACACTTTGATTTTGTGTATTAAAACTTAAATCGAATGTTGTTTTAGGGTTAAAATCTGTCGATCATCAACATTCAATCACTCATTTGCATCAAAACACCTTAAAATCAACTGAATCTCTCAAAATGTTCACAACTGTTAACATCAAAATGATGAAATATCTGTTTAAAAGTGATTAATACTTGTTAAAACTGAACCAAAACATGATAAACAATTTCATCATCAAAATGTCAAAATTCTGTCTTAAGTGATTAACTATTAAAAAATGAAACATGAAGTATAATCTTTAAAATTCAAGTTGTTTGATTAAAATGATGAACAATCAGGTTATTAGAACATTTAGAATTTAAAATGATTATGTGAATGTTTTACTTTTTAATTTTTATTCAAACACTTATGAAAATTTTGATATGTTTTAATGAAGAATCTAACACATTTGTCTTGTTTTGTGTTTGTTTGTGTTTTAACAGATGGAGAATCTCAAGTTTGAGCCTAAACACAATTTGGTAGCAGTTCTAGATGAATCTATCCCTGAAACAGAAGGTTACAGAGATATGATTAAGTTTCTCAAAAGGACCAAATATGTGTATGCTATGTGTGCCAAACCGGTCATATATGCAAGGCTGATTAAGAATTTTTGGAGGACTGCAGAAGTCATTAGAGATGATAATGGGGTTGCTGTGGTCAGAGGGAATATTGCCAGAGAGATGGTACTGACTGTTTCTGAAGAAGTCATTAGACATGCCCTGAGGATTGATGAAGATGAAGTTGGTATGATGGATGAGTTGACTATGGATGAATGCAAATCGTGTTTTGTTAATATGGGTCATCCACCTATATTTCCAAAATCACAGTTTTATAGGGCGAAGTTGGGAAAGAAGTACAAGTTGTTATGCTATGTGGTGCAACAATGCATGTCCAGGAGGAGTGCAGGATTCGATAATTTCCCATCAGATATTGCATCACCGATTGTGGCCATAGCAGAGAACAAGCCATTCAACATGTCGAGATGGATTATGAATGGTTTTGTATTTAACTTAGTGAAAGGCAAGAGGTTTAAGTTTCTCATGTACCCGAGATTCTTACAACTGATGATCAACATTGCTTATCCTATCATCAGATCTGAGGGTTATGCTGGAGGTATGCTATACACTGAGGACATGAACGATCTATCTTACCGAAAGATGAGTATCGGGAATGTGCCTAATATAGAGTTGTTTGACTATATGAGAGATATAGCCAACAATGAAGAAGATGTTGAAGGAGTATATTATCATATTTCAAATGGTGAGATAGTTAATCCATAGGACCTAGTGGATGAGGTGCCTGATAACCTGTTGGATGATGACGAGTACTTTGCTCGTCATCCAGAAGATGAAGAAGATGATGGTAATGATGATGGTGATAATGATGAGGATAGCGATAGTGATGATGAACATGATGATGGTGGTGATGATGCTGAATCTGAATCTAATTCAGAGGAGGCTGAACCAATGGAGACTGAGACAGAGGAAACTGAGAATGTTGAGGTTATTGAGCCTATTGTGGTAGAAGAACCTGTTGAGGTTGCTTTGGTTGAAAAAGAAGTAGTGGCTGAGATTCCAAAGGAGATCAATGTTCAGTATGTTAGACGAAAGAGATCAAAACCAGTGGTAGAGCCTGAAGAGATTGATATACTTCAGATTGCTCAGGAGGCAATGGCCGAAGCTGAAACTATGGCACAGATAGTTGAGGAAGCTGATGCTGGCATTGCTGATCCTACGGCTGTTGATATTCCCACCACATCATCCCAATTTGCTGAAAATATTGAACAAGGTTTGGAGTCTTCACCAAACTTTGTGTCAAAGTTTGATGAAAATGAGAATGAGAAGGAGAAACGAATTGCTGAGTTAGAAGATATGGTTGCAAAGTTGATTGAAGCGAATGATTTGTTGAAAGCTTCAAATGAACGGAAAAAGAAAAGATTTGATGAGTACTGGGATATACATAATCAGAATTTGAAAACCTTCAAGAAATTGGATGAAGATCATGTCAAGCTTGTTGATGAACATGTGAAGTTGAAGGATGATTATGATAAACTGAAAGAGGAGCATGAAAATCTGAAATATGATTATACAGAACTGAAAGCTAAATGCAATACGTTGGAAGCCGAGAAAGAAATGCTAGAAAAAGAATTGGAGGATACTAAACCGAAGAAAGCTGGCTCATCATCAGATAAAGACTTTTCAGAAGAGATAGTTGAAGTGACTGAACCTCAAGTACCTAAAGTTTATTTGACTAGAGCACGAGGTACTACGAATGTTGGGATTAGGGTGGAATCACCAATCATTATTCCCGATGAAGCTGTTGCTGACACTGTCAATATGGACAAAGCTGAGGAAAAAAGGAAGATAGACGCTGTACCTGAGATATTTGGAGATGAAAACAGTTCAAAAAGGGCAAAGATAGATGAAACAGTGCAGATTGAGCCGATTCAATCTGTAGCTGTAGTTGAAATGGCTAAGGAAGTTGATATGACTAAAGCTGAAATTGCTAAAACAGTTCAGATTGAGCCGATTCAATCTGAATCTGTAGCTGAGACTGAAGTTTTTGAGGCCACAGAGAGTGAGAAAGAAGCTGGTTCTGAAGACACAGTTCAGGTTGAGCCGATTCAATCTGAAGCTGTTGAAGTTGAAAGTATGCCTGAAACTGTATCTGAAGTGGCAAGTCAGTTTGAGCCGGTTCAAACTGACGATGCACCTATGATTGAAGCATTGGATGATCTGGATGACATAGATTTCACTGAATCTGATGATGAAGCTGAACCAGTACCGAATGTTGTTGAGGAGATTCCGGATGATTTGGATCAGAGATTTGCATACCTTGAAAACATGAAGTACAATGCTGTGTTTTTGAATGGTTTGACTGTGAGTCAGATAAACGAAGAATATGAAAAGTGTATGATTCATCAAGATAAAGCCGAAGCCGACAAAAAGGAGTTTGTTACTGAGATGGGTGAATGGACTCCAATGCAAGAGAGTTTAAATATAGAAGATTTGCCTCCAACAGAACTGTATCACCAAAATCCAGAAGAAATGTCAGCTTCAGATATGCGTAGTTGGTTGAGTTCGAGAAACTATCCGTACAAGACTTTGAAGAGATTGAAGTCTGAGTCACTGAGGAAGATTGTGGTTAGTTTTATGAAGACGAAGAAAATGTACAACAGAATGTTTTATTTGGACTATAACAATCCACAATACTTCGAGCTGACAAAGAGATTCAAAGTGCTTGGACCAAAAGAAATTCCAGTGATGGCGTTACCTGAAGATGCTCACAAAAAGAGGCACGAATTAACGGATATGTTTCCAAGCGAAGTTAAATCTTACAACATTCCAATGGATGTTAGGGAATCTTGGCATAAATCAGCAACAGCAGGTGATGTCGTTAGGTCGCTGCTGAGTAAAGGGCAGTCGATTGCTGAATTACTTGACTCGATGATAGTGCCGGAGAAGAATAAGAAGGTGAAAATAATAGCTTGGAAATACGATGAAGTCTTTGATGCTTTCATGATTAAGAGAGTAAATGGTTTATGTGATGTATACCATTACTACTCGAGCATTTTTAAACTGGAAGTTCAGGATTTAAAGGAGCTGCACAAACTAAGGTTGATAAATCACACGCATGCTGAGCGTGGTGATAAATGTGTTATGCTATTAGATGCCGGGATTGCTAGACCGCCAAAGTATCTTGATTTTCGAGGACAACAGGAAGATACTGCATATGTGCAAGCAAAGAAAGAAAGAAAGAAGAAACGATTGGTTGTGACTGAAGACATGTATCTTGAAGAGTTTTCGGATGAGTACTTTGATAAAGTGACAAATCCTGGATTAAAGGTGATAGATGGTTCGCAAATGACAAAGCCCATACTCAGAGTGTTTTATAATCAAGAAACTTTTGAATTGAAGCTTGTTCGAAACTTGGAGGATTGGGACAAAGACATGATTACGCTTTTTAGTACTTTTGAGTTGAAGCTGTTACATCCGTCATACATAGACTTTTTGAGAAGTTATAGAATGGAGAAGTGTAAAGATGCACTTGCTGAAGCTGATCGGAAGTTGTTTGTTGTAATGATTGAAGTGATAGCAGCGGCAACTGAAAAGATTCGAGTGAGGAAAGCATTGGTGAACTCTAATCTCGTGAGGGTTGATTTGCCAGAGATAGAGTATATGAGGATTAGTAGAAAGGGTACTTTGGAGGTGAAAGTCAAGGCCAGGAAATGCCATTCGAATTTTATGCTAATATTGATTTTGCAGGTTTAAATCTGGATTCACTAAGACGCATGAATGCCTGCCAAATTTTGACAAATGAGTCCAAGCCTCGACAAGCCAAGATTGCCGAAAAGTTCAAATCATGTATTGAAGAAGCTTTGAAGGAACAAGAAGAGTATAAAGGAAAAGAGATGCTGAATGTTAAAGACGAACTAGAAGAATGGTAAAAGAGATTGATGCTGATCAAAGATTAAAAAGATAGAAGATTTTGCTGAAGATTCAAAGTTAAATCTTAGGGGGAGTACTGTTAGGGTTATTTCCTAGTTAAGATTTACTTTGTATTTTGTTTATATGTTTGTAAATAGTTTAGGGTCTATTTTGTTATATTCCTTAAACTTGTAATTGTTGCTATAAGCATGTAGTGAGAGAGTGTGAGGAGGGAGGCTAGATCACTTTTACACGTTAGAGAGAGAATTAACTGTGTGTGATTGTGTTTCTCCTGCACTTGTACTACGAATTGCTTTGATCATCAATATACAAAGAGAATTATTAGTATGAATTGTGTTTGTGATTGAACTGTTTGTTTGTGCGTTTTATTCTGATTATTTGAGTGATATTAACGATCCAATTGAACCTATCAGAGTCCTTTGAACGCCGTACGACAACTTAAGACATCTTACGACTCTGTATGCCACATTAGCACATTGAAAAGCATGTTAGAACAATGTACGACACCTCACAACTCCTAACAACACCTTAAAATACCATACGTAAACATCAAACTCCATACTAAACCTAATGAATTCGTATGAGTCCTTTGAACATCGTACGACAACTCAGGACTTGTTACGACTCTCTGTATGCGACTTTATCAACATGAAAAGCAAGTAAGAAATATGTAGGACGCGTTACAACTCCTAATTACACCTTATATCACTGTACGAAACTTTAAAATTCCATAATAAACCTAAAGAACTCGTCCGAGTCCTTTGAACGTCGTACGGCAACTTAAGACATCTTACGACTCTGTATGCCACATTAGCACCTTGAAAAGCATGTTAGTATAATGTATGACACCTCATAACTCCTAACAATACCATACAATACCGTACGTAAACTTAAAACACCATAATAAGCCTAATGAATTCATCCGAGTCCTTTGAACATCGTACGACAACTCGGGACTTGTTACGACTCTCTGTATGCGACTTTATCAACATGAAAAGCAAGTAAGAAAAATGTAGGACGCGTTACAACTCCTAATTACACCTTATATCACTGTACGAAACTTTAAAACTCCATAACAAACCTAAAAAACTCGTCCGAGTCCTTTGAACGTCGTACGACAACTTAAGACATCTTACGACTCTGTATGCCACATTAGCACATTGAAAAGCATGTTAGTACAATGTACGACACCTCACAACTCCTAACAACACCTTAAAATACCATACATAAACTTCAAACTCCATACTAAACCTAATGAATTCGTATGAGTCCTTTTAACATCGTACGACAACTCAGGACTTGTTACGACTCTCTGTATGCGACTTTATCAACATGAAAAGCAAGTAAGAAAAATGTAGGACGCGTTACAACTCCTAATTACACCTTATATCACTGTACGAAACTTTAAAAATCCATAATAAACCTAAAGAACTCGTCCAAGTCTTTTGAACGTCGTACGACAACTTAAGACATCTTACGACTCTGTATGCCACATTAGCACCTTGAAAAGCATGTTAGTACAATGTACGCCACCTCACAACTCCTAACAACACCTTAAAATACCATACGTAAACTTCAAACTCCATACTAAACCTAATGAATTCATCCGAGTCCTTTGAACGTCATACGACAACTCAGGACTTGTTACGACTCTCTGTATGCGACATTATCAACATGAAAGCACGTTAGAAAAATGTAGGACGCGTTACAACTCCTAATTACACCTTAAGTCAATGTACGAAACTTTAAAACTCCATAATAAACCTAAAAAACTCGTACGAGTGCTTTGAACGCCGTACGACAACTTAAGACATCTTACGACTCTGTATGCCACATTAGCACATTGAAAAGCATGTTAGTACAATGTACGACACCTCACAACTCCTAACAACACCTTAAAATACCATACGTAAACTTCAAACTCCATACTAAACCTAATGAATTCGTATGAGTCCTTTGAACATCGTACGACAACTCAGGACTTGTTACGACTCTCTGTATGCGACTTTATCAACATGAAAAGCAAGTAAGAAAAATGTAGGACGCGTTACAACTCCTAATTACACCTTATATCACTGTACGAAACTTTAAAACTCCATAATAAACCTAAAGAACTCGTCCGAGTCTTTTGAACGTCGTACGACAACTTAAGACATCTTACGACTCTGTATGCCACATTAGCACCTTGAAAAGCATGTTAGTACAATGTACGACACCTCACAACTCCTAACAACACCTTAAAATACCATACGTAAACTTCAAACTCCATACTAAACCTAATGAATTCGTATGAGTCCTTTGAACATCGTACGACAACTCAGGACTTGTTACGACTCTCTGTATGCGGCATTATTAACATGAAAAGCACGTTAGAAAAATGTAGGACGCGTTACAACTCCTAATTACACCTTAAGTCACTGTACGAAACTTTAAAATTCCATAATAAACCTAAAAAACTCGTCCGAGTCCTTTGAACGCCGTACGACAACTTAAGACATCTTACGACTCTGTATGCCACATTAGCACATTGAAAAGCATGTTAGTACAATGTACGACACCTCACAACTCCTAACAACACCTTAAAATACCATACGTAAACTTCAAACTCCATACTAAACCTAATGAATTCGTATGAGTCCTTTGAACATCGTATGACAACTCAGGACTTGTTACGACTCTCTGTATGCAACTTTATCAACATGAAAAGCAAGTAAGAAAAATGTAGGACGCGTTACAACTCCTAATTACACCTTATATCACTGTACGAAACTTTAAAATTCCATAATAAACCTAAAGAACTCGTCCGAGTCCTTTGAACCTCGTACGGCAACTTAAGACATCTTACGACTCTGTATGCCACATTAGCACCTTGAAAAGCATGTTAGTATAATGTATGACACCTCATAACTCCTAACAATACCTTACAATACCGTACGTAAACTTAAAACACCATAATAAGCCTAATGAATTCATCCGAGTCCTTTGAACGTCATACGACAACTCAGGACTTTTTACGACTCTCTGTATGCGGCATTATCAACATGAAAGCACGTTAGAAAAATGTAGGACGCGTTACAACTCCTAATTACACCTTAAATCACTGTACGAAACTTTAAAACTCCATAATAAACCTAAAAAACTCGTCCGAGTCTTTTGAACGTCGTACGACAACTTAAGACATCTTACGACTCTGTATGCCACATTAGCACCTTGAAAAGCATGTTAGTACAATGTACGACACCTCACAACTCCTAACAACACCTTAAAATACCATACGTAAACTTCAAACTCCATACTAAACCTAATGAATTCGTATGAGTCCTTTGAACATCGTACGACAACTCAGGACTTGTTACGACTCTCTGTATGCGGCATTATCAACATGAAAAGCACGTTAGAAAAATGTAGGACGCGTTACAACTCCTAATTACACCTTAAGTCACTGTACGAAACTTTAAAATTCCATAATAAACCTAAAAAACTCGTCCGAGTCCTTTGAACGCCGTACGACAACTTAACACATCTTACGACTCTGTATGCCACATTAGCACATTGAAAAGCATGTTAGTACAATGTACGACACCTCACAACTCCTAACAACACCTTAAAATACCATACGTAAACTTCAAACTCCATACTAAACCTAATGAATTCGTATGAGTCCTTTGAACATCGTATGACAACTCAGGACTTGTTACGACTCTCTGTATGCGACTTTATCAACATGAAAAGCAAGTAAGAAAAATGTAGGACGCGTTACAACTCCTAATTACACCTTATATCACTGTACGAAACTTTAAAATTCCATAATAAACCTAAAGAACTCGTCCGAGTCCTTTGAACGTCGTACGGCAACTTAAGACATCTTACGACTCTGTATGCCACATTAGCACCTTGAAAAGCATGTTAGTATAATGTATGACACCTCATAACTCCTAACAATACCTTACAATACCGTACGTAAACTTAAAACACCATAATAAGCCTAATGAATTCATCCGAGTCCTTTGAACGTCATACGACAACTCAGGACTTTTTACGACTCTCTGTATGCGGCATTATCAACATGAAAGCACGTTAGAAAAATGTAGGACGCGTTACAACTCCTAATTACACCTTATATCACTGTACGAAACTTTAAAATTCCATAATAAACCTAAAGAACTCGTCCGAGTCCTTTGAACGTCGTACGGCAACTTAAGACATCTTACGACTCTGTATGCCACATTAGCACCTTGAAAAGCATGTTAGTATAATGTATGACACCTCATAACTCCTAACAATACCTTACAATACCGTACGTAAACTTAAAACACCATAATAAGCCTAATGAATTCATCCGAGTCCTTTGAACGTCATACGACAACTCAGGACTTGTTACGACTCTCTGTATGCGACATTATCAACATGAAAGCACGTTAGAAAAATGTAGGACACGTTACAACTCCTAATTACACCTTAAGTCACTGTACGAAACTTTAAAACTCCATAATAAACCTAAAAAACTCGTCCGAGTACTTTGAACACCGTACGACAACTTAAGACATCTTATGACTCTGTATGTCACATTAGCACATTGAAAAGCATGTTAGTACAATTTACGACACCTCACAACTCCTAACAACACCTTAAAATACCATACGTAAACTTAAAACTCCAAACTAAACCTAATGAATTTTTCCGAGTCCTTTGAACATCGTACGACAATTCAGGACTTGTTACGACTCTCTGTATGCGACTTTATCAACATGAAAAGCAAGTAAGAAAAATGTAGGACGCGTTACAACTCCTAAATACACCGTACATCACTGTACGAAACTTTAAAACTCCATTATAAACCTAAAGAACTCGTTCGAGTCCTTTGAACGTCGTACGGCAACTTAAGACATCTTACGACTCTGTATGCCACATTAGCACCTTGAAAAGCATGTCAGTATAATGTATGACACCTCATAACTCCTAACAATACCTTACAATACCGTACGTAAACTTAAAACACCATAATAAGCCTAATGAATTCGTCCGAGTCCTTTGAACGTCATAAGACAACTCAGGACTTGTTACGACTCTCTGTATGCGACATTATCAACATGAAAAGCACGTTAGAAAAATGTAGGACGCGTTACAACTCCTAATTACACCTTAAGTCACTGTACGAAACTTTAAAACTCCATAATAAACCTAAAAAACTCGTACGAGTCCTTTGAACGCCGTACGACAACTTAAGACATCTTACGACTCTGTATGCCACATTAGCACATTGAAAAGCATGTTAGTACAATGTACGACACCTCACAACTCCTAACAACACCTTAAAATACCATACGTAAACTTCAAACTCCATACTAAACCTAATGAATTCGTATGAGTCCTTTGAACATCGTACGACAATTCAGGACTTGTTACGACTCTCTGTATGCGACTTTATCAACATGAAAAGCAAGTAAGAAAAATGTAGGACGCGTTACAACTCCTAATTACACCTTATATCACTGTACGAAACTTTAAAATTCCATAATAAACCTAAAGAACTCGTCCGAGTCCTTTGAACGTCGTACGGCAACTTAAGACATCTTACGACTCTGTATGCCACATTAGCACCTTGAAAAGCATGTTAGTATAATGTATGACACCTCATAACTCCTAACAATACCTTACAATACCGTACGTAAACTTAAAACACCATAATAAGCCTAATGAATTCATCCGAGTCCTTTGAACGTCATACGACAACTCAGGACTTTTTACGACTCTCTGTATGCGGCATTATCAACATGAAAGCACGTTAGAAAAATGTAGGACGCGTTACAACTCCTAATTACACCTTAAATCACTGTACGAAACTTTAAAACTCCATAATAAACCTAAAAAACTCGTCCGAGTCTTTTGAACGTCGTACGACAACTTAAGACATCTTACGACTCTGTATGCCACATTAGCACCTTGAAAAGCATGTTAGTACAATGTACGACACCTCACAACTCCTAACAACACCTTAAAATACCATACGTAAACTTAAAACTCCAAACTAAACCTAATGAATTTTTCCGAGTCCTTTGAACATCGTACGACAATTCAGGACTTGTTACGACTCTCTGTATGCGACTTTATCAACATGAAAAGCAAGTAAGAAAAATGTAGGACGCGTTACAACTCCTAAATACACCGTACATCACTGTACGAAACTTTAAAACTCCATTATAAACCTAAAGAACTCGTTCGAGTCCTTTGAACGTCGTACGGCAACTTAAGACATCTTACGACTCTGTATGCCACATTAGCACCTTGAAAAGCATGTCAGTATAATGTATGACACCTCATAACTCCTAACAATACCTTACAATACCGTACGTAAACTTAAAACACCATAATAAGCCTAATGAATTCGTCCGAGTCCTTTGAACGTCATAAGACAACTCAGGACTTGTTACGACTCTCTGTATGCGACATTATCAACATGAAAAGCACGTTAGAAAAATGTAGGACGCGTTACAACTCCTAATTACACCTTAAGTCACTGTACGAAACTTTAAAACTCCATAATAAACCTAAAAAACTCGTACGAGTCCTTTGAACGCCGTACGACAACTTAAGACATCTTACGACTCTGTATGCCACATTAGCACATTGAAAAGCATGTTAGTACAATGTACGACACCTCACAACTGCTAACAACACCTTAAAATACCATACGTAAACTTCAAACTCCATACTAAACCTAATGAATTCGTATGAGTCCTTTGAACATCGTACGACAATTCAGGACTTGTTACGACTCTCTGTATGCGACTTTATCAACATGAAAAGCAAGTAAGAAAAATGTAGGACGCGTTACAACTCCTAATTACACCTTATATCACTGTACGAAACTTTAAAATTCCATAATAAACCTAAAGAACTCGTCCGAGTCCTTTGAACGTCGTACGGCAACTTAAGACATCTTACGACTCTGTATGCCACATTAGCACCTTGAAAAGCATGTTAGTATAATGTATGACACCTCATAACTCCTAACAATACCTTACAATACCGTACGTAAACTTAAAACACCATAATAAGCCTAATGAATTCATCCGAGTCCTTTGAACGTCATATGACAACTCAGGACTTTTTACGACTCTCTGTATGCGGCATTATCAACATGAAAGCACGTTAGAAAAATGTAGGACGCGTTACAACTCCTAATTACACCTTAAATCACTGTACGAAACTTTAAAACTCCATAATAAACCTAAAAAACTCGTCCGAGTCTTTTGAACGTCGTACGACAACTTAAGACATCTTACGACTCTGTATGCCACATTAGCACCTTGAAAAGCATGTTAGTACAATGTACGACACCTCACAACTCCTAACAACACCTTAAAATACCATACGTAAACTTCAAACTCCATACTAAACCTAATGAATTCGTATGAGTCCTTTGAACATCGTACGACAACTCAGGACTTGTTACGACTCTCTGTATGCGGCATTATCAACATGAAAAGCACGTTAGAAAAATGTAGGACGCGTTACAACTCCTAATTACACCTTAAGTCACTGTACGAAACTTTAAAATTCCATAATAAACCTAAAAAACTCGTCCGAGTCCTTTGAACGCCGTACGACAACTTAAGACATCTTACGACTCTGTATGCCACATTAGCACATTGAAAAGCATGTTAGTACAATGTACGACACCTCACAACTCCTAACAACACCTTAAAATACCATACGTAAACTTCAAACTCCATACTAAACCTAATGAATTCGTATGAGTCCTTTGAACATCGTATGACAACTCAGGACTTGTTACGACTCTCTGTATGCGACTTTATCAACATGAAAAGCAAGTAAGAAAAATGTAGGACGCGTTACAACTCCTAATTACACCTTATATCACTGTACGAAACTTTAAAATTCCATAATAAACCTAAAGAACTCGTCCGAGTCCTTTGAACGTCGTACGGCAACTTAAGACATCTTACGACTCTGTATGCCACATTAGCACCTTGAAAAGCATGTTAGTATAATGTATGACACCTCATAACTCCTAACAATACCTTACAATACCGTACGTAAACTTAAAACACCATAATAAGCCTAATGAATTCATCCGAGTCCTTTGAACGTCATACGACAACTCAGGACTTGTTACGACTCTCTGTATGCGACATTATCAACATGAAAGCACGTTAGAAAAATGTAGGACACGTTACAACTCCTAATTACACCTTAAGTCACTGTACGAAACTTTAAAACTCCATAATAAACCTAAAAAACTCGTCCGAGTACTTTGAACACCGTACGACAACTTAAGACATCTTATGACTCTGTATGTCACATTAGCACATTGAAAAGCATGTTAGTACAATTTACGACACCTCACAACTCCTAACAACACCTTAAAATACCATACGTAAACTTAAAACTCCAAACTAAACCTAATGAATTTTTCCGAGTCCTTTGAACATCGTACGACAATTCAGGACTTGTTACGACTCTCTGTATGCGACTTTATCAACATGAAAAGCAAGTAAGAAAAATGTAGGACGCGTTACAACTCCTAAATACACCGTACATCACTGTACGAAACTTTAAAACTCCATTATAAACCTAAAGAACTCGTTCGAGTCCTTTGAACGTCGTACGGCAACTTAAGACATCTTACGACTCTGTATGCCACATTAGCACCTTGAAAAGCATGTCAGTATAATGTATGACACCTCATAACTCCTAACAATACCTTACAATACCGTACGTAAACTTAAAACACCATAATAAGCCTAATGAATTCGTCCGAGTCCTTTGAACGTCATAAGACAACTCAGGACTTGTTACGACTCTCTGTATGCGACATTATCAACATGAAAAGCACGTTAGAAAAATGTAGGACGCGTTACAACTCCTAATTACACCTTAAGTCACTGTACGAAACTTTAAAACTCCATAATAAACCTAAAAAACTCGTACGAGTCCTTTGAACGCCGTACGACAACTTAAGACATCTTACGACTCTGTATGCCACATTAGCACATTGAAAAGCATGTTAGTACAATGTACGACACCTCACAACTCCTAACAACACCTTAAAATACCATACGTAAACTTCAAACTCCATACTAAACCTAATGAATTCGTATGAGTCCTTTGAACATCGTACGACAATTCAGGACTTGTTACGACTCTCTGTATGCGACTTTATCAACATGAAAAGCAAGTAAGAAAAATGTAGGACGCGTTACAACTCCTAAATACACCGTACATCACTGTACGAAACTTTAAAACTCCATAATAAACCTAAAGAACTCGTCCGAGTCCTTTGAACGTCGTACGACAACTTAAGACATCTTACGACTCTGTATGCCACATTAGCACCTTGAAAAGCATGTCAGTATAATGTATGACACCTCATAACTCCTAACAATACCTTACAATACCGTATGTAAACTTAAAACACCATAATAAGCCTAATGAATTCGTCCGAGTCCTTTGAACGTCATAAGACAACCCAGGACTTGTTACGACTCTCTGTATGCGACATTATCAACATGAAAAGCACGTTAGAAAAATGTAGGACGCGTTACAACTCCTAATTACACCTTAAGTCACTGTACGAAACTTTAAAACTCCATAATAAACCTAAAAAACTCGTACGAGTCCTTTGAACGCCGTACGACAACTTAAGACATCTTACGACTCTGTATGCCACATTAGCACATTGAAAAGCATGTTAGTACAATGTACGACACCTCACAACTCCTAACAACACCTTAAAATACCATACGTAAACTTCAAACTCCATACTAAACCTAATGAATTCGTATGAGTCCTTTGAACATCGTACGACAACTCAGGACTTGTTACGACTCTCTGTATGCGGCATTATCAACATGAAAAGCACGTTAGAAAAATGTAGGACGCGTTACAACTCCTAATTACACCTTAAGTCACTGTACGAAACTTTAAAATTCCATAATAAACCTAAAAAACTCGTCCGAGTCCTTTGAACGCCGTACGACAACTTAAGACATCTTACGACTCTGTATGCCACATTAGCACATTGAAAAGCATGTTAGTACAATGTACGACACCTCACAACTCCTAACAACACCTTAAAATACCATACGTAAACTTCAAACTCCATACTAAACCTAATGAATTCGTATGAGTCCTTTGAACATCGTATGACAACTCAGGACTTGTTACGACTCTCTGTATGCGACTTTATCAACATGAAAAGCAAGTAAGAAAAATGTAGGACGCGTTACAACTCCTAATTACACCTTATATCACTGTACGAAACTTTAAAATTCCATAATAAACCTAAAGAACTCGTCCGAGTCCTTTGAACGTCGTACGGCAACTTAAGACATCTTACGACTCTGTATGCCACATTAGCACCTTGAAAAGCATGTTAGTATAATGTATGAAACCTCATAACTCCTAACAATACCTTACAATACCGTACGTAAACTTAAAACACCATAATAAGCCTAATGAATTCATCCGAGTCCTTTGAACGTCATACGACAACTCAGGACTTGTTACGACTCTCTGTATGCGACATTATCAACATGAAAGCACGTTAGAAAAATGTAGGACACGTTACAACTCCTAATTACACCTTAAGTCACTGTACGAAACTTTAAAACTCCATAATAAACCTAAAAAACTCGTCCGAGTCCTTTGAACACCGTACGACAACTTAAGACATCTTATGACTCTGTATGTCACATTAGCACATTGAAAAGCATGTTAGTACAATTTACGACACCTCACAACTCCTAACAACACCTTAAAATACCATACGTAAACTTAAAACTCCAAGCTAAACCTAATGAATTTTTCCGAGTCCTTTGAACATCGTACGACAATTCAGGACTTGTTACGACTCTCTGTATGCGACTTTATCAACATGAAAAGCAAGTAAGAAAAATGTAGGACGCGTTACAACTCCTAAATACACCGTACATCACTGTACGAAACTTTAAAACTCCATTATAAACCTAAAGAACTCGTCCGAGTCCTTTGAACGTCGTACGGCAACTTAAGACATCTTACGACTCTGTATGCCACATTAGCACCTTGAAAAGCATGTCAGTATAATGTATGACACCTCATAACTCCTAACAATACCTTACAATACCGTACGTAAACTTAAAACACCATAATAAGCCTAATGAATTCGTCCGAGTCCTTTGAACGTCATAAGACAACTCAGGACTTGTTACGACTCTCTGTATGCGACATTATCAACATGAAAAGCACGTTAGAAAAATGTAGGACGCGTTACAACTCCTAATTACACCTTAAGTCACTGTACGAAACTTTAAAACTCCATAATAAACCTAAAAAACTCGTACGAGTCCTTGAACGTCGTACGACAACTTAAGACATCTTACGACTCTGTATGCCACATTAGCACATTGAAAAGCATGTTAGTACAATGTACGACACCTCACAACTCCTAACAACACCTTAAAATACCATACGTAAACTTCAAACTCCATACTAAACCTAATGAATTCGTATGAGTCCTTTGAACATCGTACGACAATTCAGGACTTGTTACGACTCTCTGTATGCGACTTTATCAACATGAAAAGCAAGTAAGAAAAATGTAGGACGCGTTACAACTCCTAAATACACCGTACATCACTGTACGAAACTTTAAAACTCCATAATAAACCTAAAGAACTCGTCCGAGTCCTTTGAACGTCGTACGGCAACTTAAGACATCTTACGACTCTGTATGCCACATTAGCACCTTGAAAAGCATGTCAGTATAATGTATGACACCTCATAACTCCTAACAATACCTTACAATACCGTACGTAAACTTAAAATACCATAATAAGCCTAATGAATTCGTCCGAGTCCTTTGAACGTCATAAGACAACTCAGGACTTGTTACGACTCTCTGTATGCGACATTATCAACATGAAAAGCACGTTAGAAAAATGTAGGACGCGTTACAACTCCTAATTACACCTTAAGTCACTGTACGAAACTTTAAAACTCCATAATAAACCTAAAAAACTCGTACGAGTCCTTTGAACGCCGTACGACAACTTAAGACATCTTACGACTCTGTATGCCACATTAGCACATTGAAAAGCATGTTAGTACAATGTACGACACCTCACAACTCCTAACAACACCTTAAAATACCATACGTAAACTTCAAACTCCATACTAAACCTAATGAATTCGTATGAGTCCTTTGAACATCGTACGACAATTCAGGACTTGTTACGACTCTCTGTATGCGACTTTATCAACATGAAAAGCAAGTAAGAAAAATGTAGGACGCGTTACAACTCCTAAATACACCGTACATCACTGTACGAAACTTTAAAACTCCATAATAAACCTAAAGAACTCGTCCGAGTCCTTTGAACGTCGTACGGCAACTTAAGACATCTTACGACTCTGTATGCCACATTAGCACCTTGAAAAGCATGTCAGTATAATGTATGACACCTCATAACTCCTAACAATACCTTACAATACCGTACGTAAACTTAAAACACCATAATAAGCCTAATGAATTCGTCCGAGTCCTTTGAACGTCATAAGACAACTCAGGACTTGTTACGACTCTCTATATGCGACATTATCAACATGAAAAGCACGTTAGAAAAATGTAGGACGCGTTACAACTCCTAATTACACCTTAAGTCACTGTACGAAACTTTAAAACTCCATAATAAACCTAAAAAACTCGTACGAGTCCTTTGAACGCCGTACGACAACTTAAGACATCTTACGACTCTGTATGCCACATTAGCACCTTCAAAAGCATGTTAGTATAATGTAAGACACCTCACAACTCCTAACAACACCTTAAAATACCATACGTAAACTTCAAACTCCATACTAAACCTAATGAATTCGTATGAGTCCTTTGAACATCGTACGACAACTCAGGACTTTTTACGACTCTCTGTATGCGGCATTATCAACATGAAAGCACGTTAGAAAAATGTAGGACGCGTTACAACTCCTAATTACACCTTAAATCACTGTACGAAACTTTAAAACTCCATAATAAACCTAAAAAACTCGTCCGAGTCCTTTGAACGCCGTACGACAACTTAAGACATCTTACGACTCTGTATGCCACATTAGCACATTGAAAAGCATGTTAGTACAATGTACGACACCTCACAACTCCTAACAACACCTTAAAATACCATACGTAAACTTTAAACTCCATACTAAACCTAATGAATTCGTATGAGTCCTTTGAACATCGTACGACAACTCAGGACTTGTTACGAGTCTCTGTATGCGACTTTATCAACATGAAAAGCAAGTAAGAAAAATGTAGGACGCGTTACAACTCCTAATTACACCTTATATCACTGTACGAAACTATAAAACTCCATAATAAACCTAAAGAACTCGTCCGAGTCTTTTGAACGTCGTACGACAACTTAAGACATCTTACGACTCTGTATGCCACATTAGCACCTTGAAAAGCATGTTAGTACAATGTACGACACCTCACAACTCCTAACAACACCTTAAAATACCATACGTAAACTTCAAACTCCATACTAAACCTAATGAATTCGTATGAGTCCTTTGAACATCGTACGACAACTCAGGACTTGTTACGACTCTCTGTATGCGGCATTATCAACATGAAAAGTGTGACACCCCGCCCGGCGGCGGAAACACCGGGCTGTCATTGGAATTAGATATCAATAGTAACCAAAGCACATGGTAATTATTTATTAAGCCAAATAATGATTAATACATTTGGAACATGAGTCTTAAATAGAAACGACAAAAGTAACAAAACCGAAACAATAAATGCAATTGTTCTTATTAATTAACTAGGTCCAAGGCAATCCTATGTCTTGGTAAAAGCAGCAAAACAATCATAAGCAACACCTGAAATATGTGAAAATAAAGTTAGCTATTTAAAGTTATATTAGAATCTTTTGATTAGATGAGCAGTTTATACAACATTTGAGTATTGAGATCAAGTTGAGATGCTTTGGAGGTAACGTTCGATTCGTAAATCAAGCAAATGTGTTAACTTATAGTAATCCGTTATGAGATTTCCGGAATCATAAATTAAGTCTTTAATTTGTAATTCGATAATTGAATTGGGATTAGAAATATGTCTTAGATTTGGTACTTGGTATTTGTTCTGAAGTTTTGATAATTTGATTGGAGGTTAGTCATTATATCTTAGTTTTAATTTAGAACATTCGGGTCGTGATGGTATTAGCGAGTCGTTCACGTCTTGTTGTCATTCGACAAGATAAGATAGTAAAAGGATTTCATGAGACACAAAAAAATTCTTGGATAACATTAGTTGTAATTGAATTTTGGATTGAATAGAAATGATAATTGTACTTTGAATTCCATAGAATTGTTTTCGAACCCATAACAAAGAAATCACTTGGAAATCATTGAATTGAAAATAAGCAAACTTAGAATAACATTTGAAAGTATATAGAAACTCATTGAAATAACTTGAAATCATAGAAAATGATAATCATATAATCCATATATAAATAGAACTTGAAGGCTTAGGAATGTGTCTTGGTTTTGGACACTTAAGACTTATCAAAGTGTTAAGTTCGTTTTCAACGTATTCGAGAAGACGTGCTTTAGCCTATCGGGTCACAATCATCTCGTATATCCCCATGTAAGCATACAGATCTCTTAAAGAGATTTATACGAAATGCTTTGCCTTAGACAGGATATCCGTGATACAGGCGTTCCCCCTTCCGGATTGCACACGTTCCCACGTATCAAACTTACTTAAGACGATGACGAGATTCCACAAAGAGAAAGATCCTAATCATGCAGACGAGTCTCTTGTAGCTCCTTCGCGAAATCAGATAAGAAATAAGATAAAGAAAAGGCATAGAAAGGTTCATAAAAAGAATAAAGAAATAAGTTCTAGAAGAGTTTTCTAAGCACAAACTATTTGTACTAAGGACTCTTAGGTTATAGTCTAGGCCGGTGTGTTTCTAATACCCTATCCTAGTTCTCTATAACCATGGCTCTGATACCAAACTGTGACACCCCGCCCGGCGGCGGAAACACCGGGCTGTCATTGGAATTGGATATCAATAGTAACCAAAGCACATGGTAATTATTTATTAAGCCAAATAATGATTAATACATTTGGAACATGAGTCTTAAATAGAAACGACAAAAGTAACAAAACCGAAACAATAAATGCAATTGTTCTTATTAATTAACTAGGTCCAATGCAATCCTATGTCTTGGTAAAAGCAGCAAAACAATCATAAGCAACACCTGAAATATGTGAAAATAAAGTTAGCTATTTAAAGCTAGTGAGTAAACCACAATTTGATACATAGTAAATATAGAAAATCCGAGATCATCATAATATGCTGCGCAATCTTACATGCATAGCTATTTCATATCATTCTCGACCATGACACCTTGAACACACATTGAACACCATCATTGTATAGCAACTCGTAATCATTTATCATGAGGAACCAACTCATGTTGTAAATTAAAGATAACCTTTTTAGTAACCGTCTCGATATTGGTTATCAATAATTATTTTTGCAACTTAGGGACATAGCATAGCAACTTGTAACATAGCAACTTGTAACATTGAAATTGAATGGCCGGGTTTAAATCACCTGTTTTGAAATACATGCAGGTGGGTTTGTCAAACCATTAGCGCTAACATTGTACCGGTGGGATTACTAAGTAACAATACTACTTTAAACTACCACATAAGGATTGCATCTTGTCGCGAGTCAAGACTAACATATTTTATGATCTCTTTTGGAAACAAATAGAAAACTAAAAACATTGTATACTAACTAGAAACATACTTCAGCCCCAAAATGTAATAGTAAAAAGGGGAGTGATTTTACTCACCTTGAAACTCGGGCACGAAACTAATAGTAAATAGTATGAATTGGACCGAGGATCGTCCAAATATTAGAATCACCTAATTAAATGACAATCCTAACTTAGTATAGAAACCTTGAATAGAAACAATAAGTCTAAGAAAATTGGAATTTTAGGGTTTCGAATTGGAATTTGGGGATTTCTCGTTAAACGCGCAAAAGAATATATAAATTCATTTATTCGTAACGGTAGCAATTGTAATAATAATCATTTTTCATAATCGACAGAAACGTTAATACTATACTTTTAACATCAATTCATAAAATGTCAAAAATATATTATATCTATTAAAAATACTTTAGCATATTTCTAAAGTATTAAAAATCCTTACGAAGTCCTATTTACTTAGTCAAATATTCTTAAAGCGTTGTATACATTTTGTAATTATTTAAAATGCATTTTTATAGTATTTTTAAAGTATTAAATATATTTGTAATAATTAAATTTATAAAACTAATTTGTATAAAATCATGGTTTAATATGTTTTATAAGATTTTAACATTTTATGAAAAAATATATATTGTAGTATTGATATTAGATTTAAGATAGATAGTAAAAAGTACTCTAATGATTAAATAAATAAATGAAAAAAAGCAGTGCAGCACCTGGACTCGAACCCAGGGTCGCACATTCACATACAAACCACAACCCAGACGGGCTACATGTTGTTATGATATTAAAATCGAACATAAATGATTTTATAATGGTTTAAAGAAACCCCCAATATCCTTATGAACCCTAATTCTCTATCCAACAAATTGATCTTGAATTCGATACCCAAACAACGATTAATCAGGGGGCTTTGATTCGAGGTTTGATAAGGATCATTTTCATATAAATAACTTACTTGATTAGTGACAAATAGGATCGGTTGAGACGAAGAACAGGTCCGAACGAAACTTGAATTACACACAGATTTCTGGAGATTTTCGCAGATAATCGAAGGTCCAGAGAGTTTGAGGGGACAAAGGAGATTGGAATGGACGATTCAATTTGGTTAATTGCATTGTAAAAAACTGTCGAACGGTTTACGACTGGATTACGGGTTAATGGAGATAAATTGGTGTTTAAATGATTGTTACAAATTCAATTAATTGATATGGACGGATTCGTATCATCAAGATGATCGTTTTGGTTGAGTTTATTTACTGATTTGAGGCGTTTTGGTCGATTGGCAAAAATGGGTTTGAAACCGATTTGTAAATTGAATTTAAGACCATGATGGATCGATTATAGAACAATTAAATGGTGGTAATGCGTTCGAAAGTGGTATAGGAGAATTTTAACGGTTTTTGTTTCAATTAAAAGTAACAAAATAGGCGTTTTGAACGCTGCCGGAGTTTCTCCGGAGACAGCGCCGGCACCGGTGGTTTGCTTCGCCGGAAACACGGGCTAGGGAGGCGGTCTGGGTTTTTAACTTTCAAGACTTACAAAACAGCCCCCTAAAGTTTGAATTGTTTAATAAACCGAGTTGTAATTTAATACAAGTTTAAAAGTTTACATTTTTAGCCAAAAGTTAAATAAAAGTCTATTTTAACTAACTCACTTGACCCCGTGAACTCGTGACGTTTATATAAATGACATTTTTATTGCTTTTGACGTTGAAAGGCTATTTGATGACTTAATAATATTTACCTTTAACAAATTTTATAAAAATTTCTTTTATAGTATATGATTTGTATATTTTAGAGATTTCAATCATTGTATTTAGTAATTAGTAAACGTCTGATAATAATTTGGTCGTGTTATTAAAGATAAGTTCGACATATTTATTCATATTAATAATGACGAAGCGTTACATTTTTTAGAATTTAAATACAAATACAATAAAGGATAAATGACTTCGGGTTCGAATCGGGCATCCGGGTTCAGGTTTGAGGAAGATGTCACAGTCTCCCCTCCTTATAAAAATTTCGTCCCGAAATTTGCTAAATTTGAAGCAGAAGATGAAACAAAAGATGCGATTATTTAGTTTTCCCTTATAAATGTATTTGCGTTATTTAGCTCTTTTGATTTGAACAAGGGTACGTTAGTCTCGAGGAGTTGAATTAAAATACACCAGCTTAAGCACTGGATGATGATGACAAATGGAGATCTGTGCAAACCATTTCTTTCAACCACATGACAAAACTCGTTATGGTTTCCATGCACTAACTTTCATAATTCCGTGTGCACCCGTAATTACTTTAGTTTTTGCATGGACCACACAGTTTATTCGATCACGTGTGAGTCAAATGTACACAAAAATTGTAAGTTAAGATGATGATACATATTTGTTTTCGAAATCATAATCGATAGTATTTAGTTCTTGTGAGGTATAGTTTAAGATGATACGTAAATTGATGATCCGAGAGGATTGAGTTAATAGATGGTCAGTGCTCTTGTAAATAGTTCTGTTGACTGACATAGCTAGTTAAATTCGAGTACCAAAATTTTAGCAACTTAAGTTTTAGAAAAGCCAACTTTATGTGTGAGATGTAAATATCAAAGGTTCATAGTATTGCCAAATTCATAAGCGTTAGTTCATGGTGTGCATGTTATAATCTGGTTTAGAATTATAGAAATATTTACTTCATAAAAAAAATTCTTATGATGAGAATAATCCAATTTATAATTCAAATGAATAAATCACTTAGTTCTTAATAGGTACAATTCTTACAATGTCTGAGTTCATATAGCAAAACTTTAAGTAAACCAAGTGTATTGGTTATAGAAGTAAACAAGATTATATGAGATGATGTTATTTTTCCATAATGCGGTTTAAAAGAAAAACTAAATAGTTAGATATTGAGTTAAGAAAAAGTTAAAGTTTTAAATATTTACTATCAATAGAGGGGTTGATTTGAAAATAACTAAATGACACAGTCTAAGTTTCGAATATTTGATATTGGAAAACATGAATCATAACGTTTGTTGCAATTGTTTGTATCATATTTGAGAAAACATGGAAATGTTATGTAAATATTTAACAAACATTTAGAATAATCAATTCTTACTTAAAGAAAATCAAATATCTAGAAATGTATATATTTTACAAATACTAAAACGGGAAGTTTTTTTTTTGTATATATTTTTATTTGGAAAAATTAGGAAAATCACTTTTAATAGATTTAACTATTGGTTGGTAGTTTTACAAAACAGCAATTAAAACATGGTGTTTTAAGTAAAAAGTGTTGGTCCATAATGATCGTGATTTCAGTGCTATATTGACTTGTTTAACACAAATAGTCTTGACTTGAACAAACAAAGTGTATAATGTCCAAATAAACCCAATAACAAGATTACACACACAAATGAGGTATATAAGCTACAAAGATAAGTAGAATATGCTCCTAGCACCTCAGATTGAACGATTACACAACACAATCAGTGAATAATAGGTTTGGTAAAAGATGTGCAAAAGTTCTATTAAAATGAAGATAAGGTTACAATATATAGCAGTGTTAGGTTCGCTGATAGATTCGCTGTAGCGAATCTATCTAGCGAACCAACACAGGTTCGCTGGGCACATAGGTTCGCCCAGTCGACACCTTAATACAAAAGACAACATGACTGCGGGCGAATCTATAGATTCGCCCGTAGGTTCGCTAGTACAAATACAAATACAAGTTAAACAAATACAAACAAAAGTAACACCGACAAGCCGGTGAGTCCAACCTATACATAGTGACTATCAATACTCCCCCTAGGTTGGACCTCACCTGGGGAAGTCTTCTAATTTAGCTCCGTCTTGATGGCTTCAAAGATGTTCGATAAACGTTCCTGCCCTTTCTTTAATTCCGGCCATTGGGTTTGTAATGTCTTCAGATCCGGCCTCATCTTCACTTAAATTCAGCATCGAGTCTACGAACTCAGCATCAGCGACATCAGCATCAGGCATTTGTTGAACAGTAGTTTCCGCCTTAGTCTCTGCAGTTTGCTCCTCGCTGATAACCTCCAAATCTATCACCTGCACCGGTTTCTCAAACCTCTGCTCTATTGATCGATCCAGCTGTCTAGTTAGGTCGTCCATGTCCATGCGCTGATCATCAGACCTCCTCAATCTCTCATTCACCTCCTTTAGTTCAGCACGAATCCCCCGGGCTTTGTTTGCGACCTTCACAAACAGGTTCGCTTCAGTAGCAGTGTCATCTCCAGCCCCGTGCTTGATCCGGTTCTCACACAGAACTTTCAAATCCTCATCGCAGAAGGAGAAGACCTCCATAGGATCAAACAGACGTATTTCCGGACGGTCTTCCCCTTGAAGTCTGATAATAGCCTCCCCAGTACTGTTATCGTAGAACCATTTATAGAAATCCTGCAGCCTGGGTGGCTGAGTGTCAGGAACTTTAACCCTTGTCATTACCTTTGGTGCAGCTATCTTCAACACAATCTTGCCCTTCCACGACACCCAATGTCTGTCTTTCTTCTGCCTCATCCTTCTTGGCTTCTGGTATCCAAAATCAACAAAATCAGACTTTGCAGCCTCCTGGATTGTAGCTTCGAACGCACACGCCCTTCCGCTTTCTTCTTTCCCAAGCAATGGAAGATCAGCCAACCTCCGCAAATCCCACCGAGGCAAGGTGGCAAAATGCTTCCGGTTCTTGATATATGAAATGTCACCGCCTCTTCTTTTAATCATATAAGCATCTACTAAACTGTTGTATTTCCATGCAATGATTTGTCTGTCCATTTGTTTGGTGTTGGGTTCATCCAAGTGTTGAAATATTGGCACCTCAGGGTCAACTTCTTCTTCTTTTCGGAACCATTCAGATTTGTCTAATTCAGCATGTTCAAACTGGTAACTCATCCCCTTTTCTTCCACTTTATATGTTTCCGGCTCATCATCAATATCTTCCTCACTGTCTGCATCTACGTCCATCTCCGGTTCATCAATCAGGGTGTAATCCATACCAGATCCTCCTACCACTTCTTCTCCTTCAAACACATCTAGATCAATCCCCATTTCCTCATCAAATGTCTCCTCAGCAGCTTTTCCTTTGCCTTTGTCACCAAAATCAACATCCATTAACGGATACTTTGCAATATCCGTTAAGGAGTTCAGTTCCGCTTCAGTCATTGCCGGTTTAGTCCCTACATTTTCTTTCAAACTGTTTAACTCCTTGAAAATCCTCACAATCAGACACTGCTGGTCCTTCATCATTCGACCCATCTCGTATATCACAGTTGATTTCTCAGCATCCTGCTTTTCCAACTCTTCGTACCTACCTTTCAGCTCTACCATTTCTCCCTTCAAACTTTCAATCTCACTTTTCAACTCATTTACAGACTCAGCAGATGTACCCCCGGTATCATGCCTAGCTTTCTTTGACCCTTCAGCGTGTGCATCAGACTTTTTCTTTGTTCGCTGTTCTCTGCCAGCATCGATCTCTGCTTGGATTTCATCAACCTCTCGTTCAAATGAGTAATCCTTTTCTTTGGCATAAGCTTTCCGTTTCTTCATCTTCTTCTCTACAATCTCTATATTCTCTCCACCCTTTTTTCTTTCCGTCTCCATCAATCTCTGTATATAAACCCATCTTTCAGCAGTGTACATGTTCTCCCACAGATATGCAGTCCTTCCCACACAATCCGATCGCACCGCTTTACAATCTTTGAATATCCTGGAATGCATATCCCAGATTTTCAGTTCTGCACCCTCCACCGGCAGATTTGGCAATTTATCATTCAGAATCATCTGAATGAATCTGGGATACATTAACCATTTAGTCCCTTTCGTGGCATGGATGTTCTCGAGCATGTAATTGAAGATCAGCTTCGCCAGATTTGCCTTCTGCCCTCGGCAGAACAGCATCATAGATCGAGCCCAGTCCAAGTTCAGCCCGTCCGTACCCCCTTTCCTGTGATCCAGGCACATAATGAACACATGTGCAATGTACCTCCACTCCTGGATCAAGTACGACTTTACAAACTCCATTTTCTTCTCTCCGGGCATCGGACCCTCATACCCAGCGTTCCGGAATGCCCCATACACCTCTTCCGCCGTCATACTAACTTCTTCTCCGACAACCTCCTCTAGCCTTAAAATCCTGGCTAGATCAGCCTCTGTGAACTCCAGGTCATATCCACCGACTTTAGCACAGATGCGTGACGGCTGTACCGACACGTTCATTACAGCAGTTCGCCAGAAATCCCGAACATGCTGTTCATATATAGTGGGTAAGTGAGATATGGCGTGATGTATAGGTGATGACTTCAGCCACTTGATACAGTCTCTAAACCCGCTGGCCTTTTCATAGTTTTCATCAAGCAAAGCACACATGTTGTGCTTTTTCTCAAAGAATAATGTCGACATTGTGCCTGAAAAATAAACGGAGATTGATCAGAAATGAAGATTTGAAAAACAGTTAATAGATTCGCTGGAAATTAGGTTCGCTGGAAATTAGGTATAGCGAACCTGAGATTTTGGCACCAGAACCTATAGATTCGCTGACATGAAAAATCAGTCATCTTGGTCGAGCGAATGTATAGGTTCGCTAGAAACAGTCGGGCGAACCTATGTTGTTGCGCGGGCAGCATAACGACATAGGTTCGCTCGAAGTTTTGAACTTTCGTTCAGATTCGCCAGACGAACACATAGGTTCGCTGGAAACCCTAGTTTTTGAAAAACGGCCAGAATCACAATCAATCAACCATTATCAAGCATTTAAAGCAACAAAGGGTCAAAGTAAACATCAAAAGAGGCTGTTATGAAGTAAAACCCTAACAACTAACACAAAATCAGTCATTCAATCAACACATAATCATAGATCGACGGTTAAAAAAAAGATAATGGTGCGATTAAGGGTTTAGACAGAGATTAAGATGAGTTCGATCACATACCAGACACAATAGTGTTGTTAAATGTGTAAAAAGGCCGTGAAATAGTGAGAATCGAATGTTTGGTGTTTGAAATTGAAAAGGTCTGCTACAGTACAGTTGGACAGCGAATATGTGAGATATTTCGCTGTCACTGTATATATATACAGGCACAGGTTCGCTGGTAGACAGTCCAGCGAACTTTAGATTCGCCAGAAGACCAAACGACAAAACTGCCTTCGGCGCAGTGCAAAAAGGGTTTGCGGGCGAACCTGAGATTTGGGCGAACCTGTAGGTTCGCTAGCAGGTTCGCTCGCACACAAATTAAAATATTTTTGGATTTTCTTTGATTTTAAAAACTTTGTAAATCCGTGAAAACGTCCCTCGATTTCATCGCTCCAAAAATAAACATATAAACATATTATCCTAGAAGTTAAAAATAAAATAAAATAAAATAAAATGAATAAATAAAAAAATAAAATAAAATAGAATAACAAAAAGAGGTTTTAAACGCTAGTAAGGATATATATTTTTCATGATGTTTTGAGCAGAATCCGGAGAATCATCGATTGGCGGGATTGCAGATATGTTTGTCCATTTAAACCCATGCCTTAGTCCTTTCAACAAGAAATCAGCAGCTTCTTTTATCATGTTTATGGTTTGATTGAAGAAGCTCAGACAACTCGGTCCCCACAGACATCTAGGTAAAAAGAACAAGTTCTGTCATCAGGGTATATCTGAGCAATACGATTGACTTTGCTTGAATTTCAATGATCAACTTTTGAATGTTGACCGATGCATTAGCTTCTTTTAACACTTGTGCAATTTTTGCATCTTTTCTTTGTGAGTGGAGCTTGTCAGCAATTGATTCTTTTGAATACAGTGCGACTTATTATTTGGGAAACTCAAATAGTCTAGAGCTCCAGGTCTATACTGACGTATAACAGAGGAGATAAACATTTGAGCATGCTCGGTGAATCTTCAGGTCAATACTTCCGTATAGTAGAGAAGATCCACCAACTCCAGGTCAATACTTCCGTATAGCAGAGGAGTTAAGCACTTGACTCAAAACGTTCTGAGGAGTTAACGAGTAACTCACTCAGAGGCTTTTCCGAAGAGCATCACTAGCAGCTTTTTATTTTATTTGTTTTGCATACTAGAAACTCGATTCGGGCATAGGGCGAGGGTGATTTGGGAGGTTTCGAGAAATCAAGGCAAAGATTTGACGCTCTCAACCCATTTTTGACAGAACCATTATCTTTGTGCAATCCAATCATGTCAAGGAGATAATCCTTGTTGTCGAGATCTTGAGCGTTATGTTTGGCTGCACAATCACTGTTTACTTCGTTTTCGGGCTGAGCCTATCTGACATATCCCAAACGCAATGCTTCTGACCTCCTTCAATGACTCTTCAACATCAATCAAAACGGAGATCCTGAAATAGCAAAATTTGAAAAACTATAAATAGTTAATCTTTTATATCTCCCCCAAAATTTCTATATAATAGCCGTCTAAAAGAAATTTTTGTTTTTCAGATTTTCTTAATATATATATACAGAGATGAAAGAAAAAATAAAAGGAAAATAAAATGAGATAAAATAAAATTGGATAAAATAAAATAACGGAGCTATGAATCGAGTGACCCACGGATTTTTCAAAGAAGAAAAAGAAAAGTTATTTATGTATTTACAAATGGATTCTCACAGAAAAAGGTTTTCAAAAAGATATAAGTCCCAGCATGGAGATCAGTTCATAAAAACGTGGTTTGTCAAAAGTTTTTGTGAAAAGATCAGCTTTTTGCTTTCGAGTTTCGATAGGAATAATATCAATAAACCCCTTTTCCTGTGCATCCCTGATTGCATGAATTCTTGTTTCAATGTGCTTGGTTCGAGTGTGATGAATAGGATTCTTGGCAATTCCAACATCAGCTTCATTATCACAAAAGAGTGGCGTATGAAGAAAGTTGATGCCATAATCCATCATCTGATGTTGAATCCACAGCACTTGGCAACAGCAACTTGAAGCAGCAATGTATTCTGCTTCTCCTGTGGACAGAGAGACAGTTGTTTGTTTCTTGCTTTGCCAGGAGACAAGACATTCTCCAAGGTATTGACATCCACCAGTGACTGATTTCCTGTTAATCCTGCAACCAGCATGATCACTATCAGAAAAAGCATGTAAATCAAAGTTCCCACCTTTTGGGTACCAAAGTCCCAAACGAGAGGAACCCTTAAGGTAGCGAAAAATGCGTTTAACAGCTTTCTCATGTGATTCTTTTGGATTGGCTTGGAAACGAGCATAGTAACACACGACAAATGTAATATCTGGACGGCTTGCAGTCAGATACATGAGAGATCCGATCATCGAGCGATACCGATGAGCATCCACAGGATTCCCATTATCATCGGAAGTAAGGCATGTTTGAGCTGTAAAAGGAATCAATTCAGGAGAAGAATCATCCATGCCAAACTTCGTGAGGATTTCTTTGATATATTTCTCTTGGTGGATTAGAATTCCATCAGGCTTTTGCTCCACTTGCAGCCCCAAGAAGAAACACATCTCCCCCATTATGGTCATCTCAAAGCGTTCCATCATCACCTTCTCAAATTCTCTACACAACCCTTCATTAGTCGAACCAAAAATGATATCATCAACATACACTTGAACGATCAGCAGCTCGCCATCCACCTCCTTCTTGAACAATGTCATATCTATACTCCCACGAGAGAAACCTTTGCTGAGAAGATACTGTGTCAGAGTTTCATACCAGATCCGTGGAGCTTGATGCAACCCATACAAGGATTTATCAAGCTTGTAAACCTTTGACGGGAAATCGGGATCCTCGAAACCTGGTGGTTGACAGACATAGATCTCCTCATCGATATCTCCATATAGAAATGCACATTTCACATCCATCTGATAAACCTTAAAGTTTTTGTTTGCGGCATGAGCAAGAAAGATTCTGATGGCTTCCAGGCGAGCGACTGGAGCAAAAACTTCGGTGTAGTCAATTCCCTCCTCTTGAGCAAATCCTTGAACAACCAGTCTCGCTTTGTTTCTGATTACAACACCACGATCATCTGGCTTGTTTCGGAAAACCCATTTAGTGCCGATTGGACACTTGTTAGGAGGAAGATCAACCAGTTCCCAAACTTTGAGCTTCCTGAATTGCTGCAGTTCCATTTGCATGGCATCCACCCAACTAGGATCTTCAAGTGCTTGTTTATAATTCTTTGGAACAACTTGAGACAGAAAGGCAGCATAAAGACATTCATTAATCAAACCACTCTGACTCCGAGTTCGCACACCATCAGTAATAGATCCAATGATATAATCGTGAGGATGGTTTTTCAGGGTTTTGAAGTCAGTGTTGAGTAGTAAAGGATTTGGATCGGTTGAGGGTGTTTGATTAGATGGTTGTGGAGGTGTAGGTGATGGGATGGTGTTGGATGTGGATGGAATGTCTGGTGGAGAAGTTTGAACAGTTTGAGGTGGTGGAGGTGATGGAATGTCAAATGAAGTGGGAGGTAGTTGTGTAGTTGATGTTGAAGGTTGTGGTTGTGATGGTGTAGGTGAATGATTGAAAATAGAAACTGATGTGTGTGGAATGATGTCGTCATCGTCAGAGTCAGGAAGATTAAATGATTTGAAAATGGTGGTGGAATCATAAAACCATGCCGGTTCACTACCAATACTGGTAGTGTTTGACTCTTGCCAGTCAACATAGTAGGACTCTTGCACAATCCGCGTTCGCTTGTTGTAAACACGATACGCCTTTTGTGTGTTCGAGTATCCCACAAAGAAGCATTCATCAGAGACAGCACCAAACTTCGTCTTCTGATCTTGAGTATTCAAAAGAGTGCAAGAACATCCAAAGGGGCGCAGAAAATCAATCAGCGGCTTAATCCCTCGAAACAGTTGGTATGAAGTCTTCATCTTTTCCTTGACAATCAGTACCCTGTTAAGAACATAAGCTGCACAATTAACTGCTTCAGCCCAGAAAATAATTGGAAGTTTTGACTCGATCAGCATAGTTCTAGCGGCCTCCACAAGGGTTCGATTCTTTCTTTCAGCAACACCATTTTGTTGTGGTGTTCGGGCGGCGCTAAACTGTCTGAGAATACCCCGTTGTTCACAGAAGGAGTTGAAGATGTGGTTTCTGAATTCAGTTCCGTTATCGCTTCTGATGGCTTGAACCTTCTTCTTTCCCAGAACCTCGATTAGAGGTATCAGCTTCATCAACTCTTCGGCAGTCTCACTCTTGTTTGCCATGAATCTCACCCAGGTGTACCTAGAGTAATCATCTGTGACAACCAAGCAATAAGACTTTTTAGCAATAGATTTGACACTTATTGGACCAAATAAATCAGTATGTAACAATTCGAGGGGTTCTGAGATGGAATTTGTAATTTTAAGTTTATGAGGCTTTTTGTGCTGTTTTCCTTTAGCACAAACCATACATTTCTCAACCACTGAAAAGTCTTTGAGTGGTAAACCCCTAACCAAATTGTTCTTAACCAATTTATTCAGAATTTTAAAATTGATGTGTCCTAAACGTTTATGCCACAAAAATGATTCAAAAGATGAAGCTTTAGACAGGAGACAGGTCACGGTGGAATTTGATTCCTGTGATCCCATATTCAGCATATAGGTATCATTTCGTCTCGGAGCTCGCATGATCACCATATCTTCGGGAATAGTAAACTCTGGCTTCAAGAAAAGGCATTCATTTGGAAGAAACATCACAGGAATATTCTTATCACAGATTTGTGATACACTCAGAAGATTGAATGCCAGTTCAGGAACATAGTTGACGTCTTCTAAAGTAAGTGAGCCATTTGAGACTTCTCCTTGACCAATCATCTTCCCACCTTTCTTGTCTCCCGCAAAAGCAACATAACCGCCATTTATGATCCTATAGTTAGTCAGAAGGTCCTTCAACCCTGTCATATGTCTGGAACATCCGCTGTCAATATGCCAATGACTATTTACAACGGCATTTGAATGTTCCTGACATTTATAAAAAGAAATGAAAAGTTAGACCTTTGAAATTGGCACCCAAGCCTTTGTGTACTTGGGTGGTGAAGCAGATGAAGAATTACAAAAGAAATTATTTACAAAAGTGTTTAATCTTTTTCCGAAAGATTTTTGCTTTGAGCTATTTTGGATTAACTTAGGGCATTGCTTGACAGTGTGACCAGTATTTCCACATTTGAAACAGTGAGACTTCAAACCAGTTTTGGGAACTCTGTTAACAGGAATTTTATCCATTTCAATTTCCTCATCACATTCAGACAGTTGTGAGTTGCAGTCACTGTAAGTGTCATAGAGTTCTTTTAACTTACCTGTTGTGACTTTAACTGTATCAGATTCAGGTTTTGGTTTAAGAATGTATGAAAAAGATGATTCCTTCTCTTTTGGTTTTGAAATTCTCACAGGTGTGAAAGATGGAATTTGGTGAGTGAAGAACTTTTGAAAACAGTTTGTTTTGGTTTGACTTTCAGAGACATGACCTGAAAGTTTGTCTTTGTCATTCACACACACATTTTCAATTAAATCATCATTCAACACATTAGGGTTTGAAGTAGAGCACCCTAAATTACTATTAAACATGGAATTGTCTGAAAATGACATATTACTACAAACAGAATTGATTAAACTAATGTCTTCAAAAGACTTCTTGGAATCAGAACTACTGCAATCACTACTGCCAGAACAACCAAGCCCAACACTCCCACCATATGCGTAATCCTCTCTAACTTCCTTAAGATTTACTTCACTTAAACCTGCAATTGAACTGTCAGTATCATTCTGCATAATCTCTTGAATTAACTCATTTGAGGGATGAGGAATAGGTGTAGGAGAGTAACAGAAAGTACTCGGTGGAGGATATGCATATGTTTCATTGTTACTAAGACCCAAACCCGTCTTAACTCTGGCCCCCCTTTGTTTCTTGCACAGTTCCTCCCTTTTCATACCAGATATAGTCCACTGCTGCAATTTGTTTTTAAGTTTTCTTGCTTCAAATTCAGCAAGTGTAACTTGCTCAGTCAAGTAGTTAATTTCACAGTTCTTTTCTAAAAGAGTTCTTTTTAAGTGTTCATTTTCCTTTAAAGCTTCTCTTAACTTAACAAAATATTTTGATTCACTTAATTTAAGCTCTTTGATGGTTCTTTTTAATTCGTTTTCGTTTGACATTAACAATTTATTTGCTTTGTATATGCCAATTAAACGAATTTTGCAAGCAGATGAACACATATCTTCAATAACATCGTAAGGAAGACCAATTACCAGTTTTTCGGCAGCCAGAGCGCGATCACATTGACAGTAGGGAGTGCTTCTTTTGAATTCATCAACTGCATCTAGCCTTGCCTTCTCAATCATTTCTTCCAAGCTAAGCTTTGACTCCTCCTCATACTTCACTTCATTAACAGCAGCTTCACAAACCAACCCTGAATGATTCAGATGCCCTTGAGCAATAACATCTGATTGAACTTTATCAACATTCTCCACTTTCTCTTCCTCTTCCTTTCCATAAAATTCTTTGAACGGATCAAAGAGATTTATATCGTTGTCATCAAACTCAGCAATCTCAGCAACAAGAGCATGGTTAATCTCCTCCTTGGTTTCTTCAATTTCTGCACTCCAGTCAAAGTTGGTGAGCAGTGCAGTTTCATTCTTTGATTTTGATTCCTCAACCCTTTCTTGATTTGGAGCAGATTTTGGATTTGCAGAGTTAACTGGCTCAGTAACGATTGGTAATGGGCATTCTCTTTTGAAGTGGCCCAATTGTTTGCAGTTATAGCATCTTAACTTTCCCTTGTCATACCCCAGCTTACTATTCTGCCCTTGATTTCCAAAGTTTCTTCTACCAGTTCTTTCCATGAATCGTCTGGCACGAAGAGTGAGCATAGCCATCTGCCATTGGATATCTGTTTCCTCCAGATCATCAGGATCCACCTGATACATATCTTCTACTGTCATACCCTTCCCTTTCAACTCACCTGCAACAAGAGCTTCATAACTGTGAACAAACATTCCAAATAAAGCCATAGTGTCAGACGGAATCTGAGTGGTGACAGATGCATTCGAGCTTGAACCAACATTTGAAGGTGCACCAGCAGATTTAGTAGGCACATGACTTGATGATCCTCTAGATGCAGCACTGTACATATATGAGTTTGCAGCGGATGAGATAAGTGCAGCATTTTGAGAGGGAATGTTTGGAACCATCATTGACTGATTATATTCTCTTCTCTTCACATCAAGGTCGAAAGACTTCAGCTTGTTGATGACGTCCATCAGTTTGTAGTCAGGAAAGTTTCTCTCTTGTTTCAACAGCTTGATTTGAAGACTCCATTGAGGAGGAAGAGAATCTAACAGTTTTGCAACTTGTTCATGATTGCCCAGCTTATCATCATATTTCTTCAGATTACTTGACACAGATAGGAATCGATTTGTAATATCAGTCAAGTTCTCTTGTGAGTATCCCACGAAAGAGTTGAATTCCTTTTCAGCTTGTGCTTTTCTATCCAGTTTCAGATCCTCATTCCCATCATAAAATTCACACAATGCATCATACAGGCTCTTTGCAGTTGTGTGTTCAGCAAACCTGTTGAAGATGTCCTGATGCAAGCAAAGTATCAATGCCCCTAGTGCCTTCTTGTCACGATCAAGTAACTTGATATCTGTTTCAGTAAAAGTAGTTGGATCTGTGTTTACTGAGGTGACGGTTCCTTCAACAGTTGTTGGCACGTGCGGGCCATTTACTATAGATTCCCATTGGTTGTAGTCCGTGTAGTAGAAGAATGCTTTCAAACATCTTTTCCAATCTTCAAAGTTTTCACCACTAACAAGCCTCGGTGGCCTGTTAGGTTGAACGCTATCCAGATCATTCATATTCAGTGTTGATGAAGTCATAACTTTGAACAGATTATAGATTCGCTGAAAACAAGCAGATTCGCTGGCTAGATTCGCTCAAAGAACACAGCAGATTCGCTGGCAGATTCGCTGGAAACAGATTCGCTAGACAGGCAAACAGTTTCGCTGACAAGCAAGCACAGATTCGCTGGCCTGATTTTGGCAGCAGTTTCGCTTGCACAGTCAGTCAAACAAGTGAACTTTCGTTCGATGATATGTCAGATTCGCTGGCCACAACACAAACCAACAGAACAAAAATTTGAATTAGGTTCGCTGGAAGAACACTTAGATTCGCTGGAAGAACACTTAGATTCGCTGGATAACAAACCAGCCTGTAACAGTACGAAAACAACCCGAAAACCTTCAAAACTTGACCATTTGCATACACGTTTGTTTTAAAAGCTTCCTATGACCAAATAACACAATATTTGAGCAAAATACAACTCCAAAACACTAAAACAAGCTTAGAACAGAATCAAATAGTGTTTCGACCAAAAAACTCCAAAATCAACACAAAAATCACTAGAATCAAACAATCAAGAGCACTAAGGCTCTGATACCATATTGTTGGTCCATAATGATCGTGATTTCAGTGCTATATTGACTTGTTTAACACAAATAGTCTTGACTTGAACAAACAAAGTGTATAATGTCCAAATAAACCCAATAACAAGATTACACACACAAATGAGGTATATAAGCTACAAAGATAAGTAGAATATGCTCCTAGCACCTCAGATTGAACGATTACACAACACAATCAGTGAATAATAGGTTTGGTAAAAGATGTGCAAAAGTTCTATTCAAATGAAGATAAGGTTACAATATATAGCAGTGTTAGGTTCGCTGATAGATTCGCTGTAGCGAATCTATCTAGCGAACCAACACAGGTTAACATAGCCAAAAATGGTATCAGAGCCTAAGAAGGATCCATTTTGAATCAAATTTCATCAGATTTGTTGAAGATTTCATCATTATCATCATCACAAGCAACAAATTTCATCAGAGATCTGCATCATCTATTGTCTCTACAACTCAGATCTGGGTTTTTAAACTCGATTCCAACATATACCCAAACCAGATCTGATCATCTACTCATCTAGTTCATCTCAAATTCATACCAAAACATACATCAAAACCCTTGACCCAAACCAAACCCATCTATACCCACATTTCCATAACCAAACAAAACATTAGATCTACAACAAGTTTACCAAAACCTAACCCGAAATCAAAACTTAAACCCGATCCCACACCCAAATCTCAGATCCATTAACCCAAACCCGAACCACATTCACACCCTAACCCGACCCATAATCGTTCAAAAAAAAATTAGAGGAACAAGTTGTTCGTTTGTGTGTTTTGTGTCGGATGTAAACGACAAGAACAATGAGGAAGCAGCAGCAACAAGTTCTATGATTTAGTTGTGTTTTTTTTGCTGTTGAAAGACGAGAGAGAACAAGAAAGTGAAGAAGAAGCAGATCTGTCTTGTTTGTGTTGTTGCTGCCAAGTAGAAGAAAAAGAAAGCTTGTGTGTGTGTGTTGATGCAGTTGTTGTTGCTTATACAAGAAGACAAAGCAGCAGATCGAGAGATTTGTGCGTGTGTATGTAAGTCTCTTGTTGATGTTGGGCTGCTATGTTGTTGTTTGTGTCGTTGAAGAAAGATGTTGATGTTGTGATGCTTTTGTGTTGTTTCCGTAAGTGAAAGAAGCTCAAGAACAACAAGTTACTATGATTGCGTGCGTGATATTCGTGTGTGTTTGGTTGTGAAAGAAAACAAGCAGCAGCAGATGATGCGTGTGTGTGTATGCTGCTATGATGATGTGTTGTTGAAGATCTTCTAAAACAGCAAGAAAAACGAGCAGCAGCAGCAACTTGTTTGAGTGTTTGGTTATTGTTGTTTGTGTGTTGAAGATGTTTGAAGTTGTTGATGTTTTGATTGTTTTTAAAAATTAGGGTTAGGGTTAGGATTTAAGTAGTGGGTTGGGTTTTGGATAGTGGGTTGGGCCAAATTTTAGGGTTAGGTTTTAAGTTGTGGGCTTTTGTTTAGTGGAATGTAACTGTGGGCTGGGCCGAAATTAGGGAGTTTGGGCCGAAATAATTGTTATTGGGTCGAGAGTTATTGTGTGGTTTAAGTTCGTATAGAGGCCGGATCTATTTGTATACCTTTGGGCCTCAAGTTGTGTGGAGTTGAGTTCAGGATTGGCAGGATCTTTAAATGTTTTATCTTTGGGCCAAAATTAAAAGATGGGAAGCATACAAGTAGGGGGAGTTAATGAGTCAACCTTTGCCTACAATGTCGAAAAGCTTCAATAAAGGGGGAGATATAGAAGATCGCTCATTTGTTGACTTTGACCGGAGCTGAACTCAATTGAGGATGTTGATAATGATAGACTAAGGGGGAGTATTGTTGGGTCTGAAAATGATAGTCTATATTATCAATGTAGTCAAAGTCACCAAAGTCAATGTCATGATTAAAGTCAAATGAAGAGTTCAAGACGAAGAAGACGTTAAAGATAGATCGTGACTAGGAGCATTATTGTAAAGAATATATTTTGTGTCAACAAAATATATTTAATCAAGTTGTAGTCACATTTTAGGTTTATTTGTATTTTTCCTAATTAAACTAAGTCTAGGGGGTTAATATGTAATTAAGTGGATTGAACATTCACTATATATAGATTAGTTTAATTAGGGTTTAGGTGCTTGAAACATAGCCAAGAATTGGGAGGTTACACATGTAAACAAAATCAAAGCAATTCTATGAAAGCATATGAAGATTTGAGTAATTTCTTGTTTGTTCTTTCATTATGTTCTTCATTGTTCTTCCTTGTTTATCATGTTCTATGTTATTTTGATCCATTTTTATCCAAATCTTCACAAATCTGTTGATTCAAGGTTGATATGGACCTACAAAAAGTTTATACGTAAGACACGTTCGGTTTGAATGAATTTATAGAAACAAGATGTACGGAATTTCATTAGTGATGGTATATACAAAAGGAATACTTTAGTTAAATGAGCTTAGGAATAGTTGTGTAGTAAGTCCATGTTAAATTTTGCGAAACGAATTTATAAATAACCTCTTTTAATGAAGGATTAGAAGTTATATTAGACTCTTTTGATTAGATGAGCAGTTTATACAACATTTGAATATTGAGATCAAGTTGAGATGCTTTGGAGGTAACGTTCGATTCGTAAATCAAGCAAATGTGTTAACTTATAGTAATCCGTTATGAGATTTCCGGAATCATAAATTAAGTCTTTAATTTGTAATTCGATAATTGAATTGGGATTAGAAATATGTCTTAGATTTGGTACTTGGTATTTGTTCTGAAGTTTTGATAATTTGATTGGAGGTTAGTCATTATATCTTAGTTTTAATTTAGAACATTCGGGTCGTGATGGTATTAGCGAGTCGTTCACGTCTTGTTGTCATTCGACAAGATAAGATAGTAAAAGGATTTCATGAGACACAAAAAAATTCTTGGATAACATTAGTTGTAATTGAATTTTGGATTGAATAGAAATGATAATTGTACTTTGAATTCCATAGAATTGTTTTCGAACCCATAACAAAGAAATCACTTGGAAATCATTGAATTGAAAATAAGCAAACTTAGAATAACATTTGAAATTATATAGAAACTCATTGAAATAACTTGAAATCATAGAAAATGATAATCATATAATCCATATATAAATAGAACTTGAAGGCTTAGGAATGTGTCTTGGTTTTGGACACTTAAGACTTATCAAAGTGTTAAGTTCGTTTTCAACGTATTCGAGAAGACGTGCTTTAGCCTATAGGGTCACAATCATCTCGTATATCCCCATGTAAGCATACAGATCTCTTAAAGAGATTTATACGAAATGCTTTGCCTTAGACAGGATATCCGTGATACAGGCGTTCCCCCTTCCGGATTGCACACATTCCCACGTATCAAACTTACTTAAGACGATGACGAGATTCCACAAAGAGAAAGATCCTAATCATGCAGACGAGTCTCTTGTAGCTCCTTCGCGAAATCAGATAAGAAATAAGATAAAGAAAAGGCATAGAAAGGTTCATAAAAAGAATAAAGAAATAAGTTCTAGAAGAGTTTTCTAAGCACAAACTCTTTGTACTAAGGACTCTTAGGTTATAGTCTAGGCCGGTGTGTTTCTAATACCCTATCCTAGTTCCCTATAACCATGGCTCTGATACCAAACTGTGACACCCCGCCCGGCGGCGGAAACACCGGGCTGTCATTGGAATTGGATATCAATAGTAACCAAAGCACATGGTAATTATTTATTAAGCCAAATAATGATTAATACATTTGGAACATGAGTCTTAAATAGAAACGACAAAAGTAACAAAACCGAAACAATAAATGCAATTGTTCTTATTAATTAACTAGGTCCAATGCAATCCTATGTCTTGGTAAAAGCAGCAAAACAATCATAAGCAACACCTGAAATATGTGAAAATAAAGTTAGCTATTTAAAGCTAGTGAGTAAACCACAATTTGATACATAGTAAATATAGAAAATCCGAGATCATCATAATATGCTGCGCAATCTTACATGCATAGCTATTTCATATCATTCTCGACCATGACACCTTGAACACACATTGAACACCATCATTGTATAGCAACTCGTAATCATTTATCATGAGGAACCAACTCATGTTGTAAATTAAAGATAACCTTTTTAGTAACCGTCTCGATATTGGTTATCAATAATTATTTTTGCAACTTAGGGACATAGCATAGCAACTTGTAACATAGCAACTTGTAACATTGAAATTGAATGGCCGGGTTTAAATCACCTGTTTTGAAATACATGCAGGTGGGTTTGTCAAACCATTAGCGCTAACATTGTACCGGTGGGATTACTAAGTAACAATACTACTTTAAACTACCACATAAGGATTGCATCTTGTCGCGAGTCAAGACTAACATATTTTATGATCTCTTTTGGAAACAAATAGAAAACTAAAAACATTGTATACTAACTAGAAACATACTTCAGCCCCAAAATGTAATAGTAAAAAGGGGAGTGATTTTACTCACCTTGAAACTCGGGCACGAAACTAATAGTAAATAGTATGAATTGGACCGAGGATCGTCCAAATATTAGAATCACCTAATTAAATGACAATCCTAACTTAGTATAGAAACCTTGAATAGAAACAATAAGTCTAAGAAAATTGGAATTTTAGGGTTTCGAATTGGAATTTGGGGATTTCTCGTTAAACGCGCAAAAGAATATATAAATTCATTTATTCGTAACGGTAGCAATTGTAATAATAATCATTTTTCATAATCGACAGAAACGTTAATACTATACTTTTAACATCAATTCATAAAATGTCAAAAATATATTATATCTATTAAAAATACTTTAGCATATTTCTAAAGTATTTAAAATCCATACGAAGTCCTATTTACTTAGTCAAATATTCTTAAAGCGTTGTATACATTTTGTAATTATTTAAAATGCATTTTTATAGTATTTTTAAAGTATTAAATATATTTGTAATAATTAAATTTATAAAACTAATTTATATAAAATCATGGTTTAATATGTTTTATAAGATTTTAACATTTTATGAAAAAATATATATTGTAGTATTGATATTAGATTTAAGATAGATAGTAAAAAGTACTCTAATGATTAAATAAATAAATGAAAAAAAGCAGTGCAGCACCTGGACTCGAACCCAGGGCCGCACATTCACATACAAACCACAACCCAGACGGGCTACATGTTGTTATGATATTAAAATCGAACATAAATGATTTTATAATGGTTTAAAGAAACCCCCAATATCCTTATGAACCCTAATTCTCTATCCAACAAATTGATCTTGAATTCGATACCCAAACAACGATTAATCAGGGGGCTTTGATTCGAGGTTTGATAAGGATCATTTTCATATAAATAACTTACTTGATTAGTGACAAATAGGATCGGTTGAGACGAAGAACAGGTCCGAACGAAACTTGAATTACACACAGATTTCTGGAGATTTTCGCAGATAATCGAAGGTCCAGAGAGTTTGAGGGGACAAAGGAGATTGGAATGGACGATTCAATTTGGTTAATTGCATTGTAAAAAACTGTCGAACGGTTTACGACTGGATTACGGGTTAATGGAGATAAATTGGTGTTTAAATGATTGTTACAAATTCAATTAATTGATATGGACGGATTCGTATCATCAAGATGATCGTTTTGGTTGAGTTTATTTACTGATTTGAGGCGTTTTGGTCGATTGGCAAAAATGGGTTTGAAACCGATTTGTAAATTGAATTTAAGACCATGATGGATCGATTATAGAACAATTAAATGGTGGTAATGCGTTCGAAAGTGGTATAGGAGAATTTTAACGGTTTTTGTTTCAATTAAAAGTAACAAAATAGGCGTTTTGAACGCTGCCAGAGTTTCGCCGGAGACAGCGCCGGCACCGGTGGTTTGCTTCGCCGGAAACACGGGCTAGGGAGGCGGGCTGGGTTTTTAACTTTCAAGACTTACAAAACAGCCCCCTAAAGTTTGAATTGTTTAATAAACCGAGTTGTAATTTAATACAAGTTTAAAAGTTTACATTTTTAGCCAAAAGTTAAATAAAAGTCTATTTTAACTAACTCACTTGACCCCGTGAACTCGTGACGTTTATATAAATGACATTTTTATTGCTTTTGACGTTGAAAGGCTATTTGATGACTTAATAATATTTACCTTTAACAAATTTTATAAAAATTTCTTTTATAGTATATGATTTGTATATTTTAGAGATTTCAATCATTGTATTTAGTAATTAGTAAACGTCTGATAATAATTTGGTCGTGTTATTAAAGATAAGTTCGACATATTTATTCATATTAATAATGACGAAGCGTTACATTTTTTAGAATTTAAATACAAATACAATAAAGGATAAATGACTTCGGGTTCGAATCGGGCATCCGGGTTCAGGTTTGAGGCAGATGTCACAAAAAGCACGTTAGAAAAATGTAGGACGCGTTACAACTCCTAATTACACCTTAAGTCACTGTACGAAAATTTAAAATTCCATAATAAACCTAAAAAACTCGTCCGAGTCCTTTGAACGCCGTACGACAACTTAAGACATCTTACGACTCTGTATGCCACATTAGCACATTGAAAAGCATGTTAGTACAATGTACGACACCTCACAACTCCTAACAACACCTTAAAATACCATACGTAAACTTCAAACTCCATACTAAACCTAATGAATTCGTATGAGTCCTTTGAACATCGTACGACAACTCAGGACTTGTTACGACTCTCTGTATGCGACTTTATCAACATGAGAAGCAAGTAAGAAAAATGTAGGACGCGTTACAACTCCTAATTACACCTTATATCACTGTACGAAACTTTAAAATTCCATAATAAACCTAAAGAACTCGTCCGAGTCCTTTGAACGTCGTACGGCAACTTAAGACATCTTACGACTCTGTATGCCACATTAGCACCTTGAAAAGCATGTTAGTATAATGTATGACACCTCATAACTCCTAACAATACCTTACAATACCGTACGTAAACTTAAAACACCATAATAAGCCTAATGAATTCATCTGAGTCCTTTGAACGTCATACGACAACTCAGGACTTGTTACGACTCTCTGTATGTGACATTATCAACATGAAAGCACGTTAGAAAAATGTAGGGCGCGTTACAACTCCTAATTACACCTTAAATCACTGTAGAAACTTTAAAACTCCATAATAAACCTAAAGAACTCGTCCGAGTCCTTTGAACGTCGTACGACAACTTAAGACATCTTACGACTCTGTATGCCACATTAGCACATTGAAAAGCATGTTAGTACAATGTACGACACCTCACAACTCCTAACAACACCTTAAAATACAATACGTAAACTTCAAACTCCATACTAAACTATTGAATTTGTCCGAGTCCTTTGAACATCGTACGACAACCTAGGACTTGTTACGACTCTCTGTATGCGACTTTATCAACATGAAAAGCAAGTAAGAAAAATGTAGGACGCGTTACAACTCCTAATTACACCTTATATCACTGTACGAAACTTTAAAACTCCATAATAAACCTAAAGAACTCGTCCGAGTCCTTTGAACGTCGTACGACAACTTAAGACATCTTACGACTTTGTATGCCACATTAGCACCTTGAAAAGCATGTTAGTATAATGTATGACACCTCATAACTCCTAACAATACCTTACAATACCGTACGTAAACTTAAAACACCATAATAAGCCTAATGAATTCGTCTGAGTCCTTTGAACGTCATACGACAACTCAGGACTTATTACGACTCTCTGTCTGCGACATTATCAACATGAAAGCACGTTAGAAAAATGTAGGACGCGTTACAACTCCTAATTACACCTTAAATCACTGTACGAAACTTTAAAACTCCATAATAAACCTAAAAAACTCGTCCGAGTCCTTTGAACGCCGTACGACAACTTAAGACATCTTACGACTCTGTATGCCACATTAGCACATTGAAAAGCATGTTAGTACAATGTACGACACCTCACAACTCCTAACAACACCTTAAAATACCATACGTAAACTTCAAACTCCATACTAAACCTAATGAATTCGTATGAGTCCTTTGAACATCGTACGACAACTCAGGACTTGTTACGACTCTCTGTATGCGACTTTATCAACATGAGAAGCAAGTAAGAAAAATGTAGGACGCGTTACAACTCCTAATTACACCTTATATCACTGTACGAAACTTTAAAATTCCATAATAAACCTAAAGAACTCGTCCGAGTCCTTTGAACGTCGTACGGCAACTTAAGACATCTTACGACTCTGTATGCCGCATTAGCACCTTGAAAAGCATGTTAGTATAATGTATGACACCTCATAACTCCTAACAATACGTTACAATACCGTACGTAAACTTAAAACACCATAATAAGCCTAATGAATTCATCTGAGTCCTTTGTACGTCATACGACAACTCAGGACTTGTTACGACTCTCTGTATGTGAGATTATCAACATGAAAGCACGTTAGAAAAATGTAGGGCGCGTTACAACTCCTAATTACACCTTAAATCACTGTAGAAACTTTAAAACTCCATAATAAACCTAAAGAACTCGTCCGAGTCCTTTGAACGTCGTACGACAACTTAAGACATCTTACGACTCTGTATGCCACATTAGCACATTGAAAAGCATGTTAGTACAATGTACGACACCTCACAACTCCTAACAACACCTTAAAATACAATACGTAAACTTCAAACTCCATACTAAACTATTGAATTTGTCCGAGTCCTTTGAACATCGTACGACAACCTAGGACTTGTTACGACTCTCTGTATGCGACTTTATCAACATGAAAAGCAAGTAAGAAAAATGTAGGACGCGTTACAACTCCTAATTACACCTTATATCACTGTACGAAACTTTAAAACTCCATAATAAACCTAAAGAACTCGTCCGAGTCCTTTGAACGTCGTACGACAACTTAAGACATCTTATGACTTTGTATGCCACATTAGCACCTTGAAAAGCATGTTAGTATAATGTATGACACCTCATAACTCCTAACAATACCTTACAATACCGTACGTAAACTTAAAACACCATAATAAGCCTAATGAATTCGTCTGAGTCCTTTGAACGTCATACGACAACTCAGGACTTATTACGACTCTCTGTCTGCGACATTATCAACATGAAAGCACGTTAGAAAAATGTAGGACGCGTTACAACTCCTAATTACACCTTAAATCACTGTACGAAACTTTAAAACTCCATAATAAACCTAAAAAACTCGTCCGAGTCCTTTGAACGCCGTACGACAACTTAAGACATCTTACGACTCTGTATGCCACATTAGCACATTGAAAAGCATGTTAGTACAATGTACGACACCTCACAACTCCTAACAACACCTTAAAATACCATACGTAAACTTCAAACTCCATACTAAACCTAATGAATTCGTATGAGTCCTTTGAACATCGTACGACAACTCAGGACTTGTTACGACTCTCTGTATGCGACTTTATCAACATGAGAAGCAAGTAAGAAAAATGTAGGACGCGTTACAACTCCTAATTACACCTTATATCACTGTACGAAACTTTAAAATTCCATAATAAACCTAAAGAACTCGTCCGAGTCCTTTGAACGTCGTACGGCAACTTAAGACATCTTACGACTCTGTATGCCACATTAGCACCTTGAAAAGCATGTTAGTATAATGTATGACACCTCATAACTCCTAACAATACCTTACAATACCGTACGTAAACTTAAAACACCATAATAAGCCTAATGAATTCATCTGAGTCCTTTGAACGTCATACGACAACTCAGGACTTGTTACGACTCTCTGTATGTGACATTATTAACATGAAAGCACGTTAGAAAAATGTAGGGCGCGTTACAACTCCTAATTACACCTTAAATCACTGTAGAAACTTTAAAACTCCATAATAAACCTAAAGAACTCGTCCGAGTCCTTTGAACGTCGTACGACAACTTAAGACATCTTACGACTCTGTATGCCACATTAGCACATTGAAAAGCATGTTAGTACAATGTACGACACCTCACAACTCCTAACAACACCTTAAAATACAATACGTAAACTTCAAACTCCATACTAAACTATTGAATTTGTCCGAGTCCTTTGAACATCGTACGACAACCTAGGACTTGTTACGACTCTCTGTATGCGACTTTATCAACATGAAAAGCAAGTAAGAAAAATGTAGGACGCGTTACAACTCCTAATTACACCTTATATCACTGTACGAAACTTTAAAACTCCATAATAAACCTAAAGAACTCGTCCGAGTCCTTTGAACGTCGTACGACAACTTAAGACATCTTACGACTTTGTATGCCACATTAGCACCTTGAAAAGCATGTTAGTATAATGTATGACACCTCATAACTCCTAACAATACCTTACAATACCGTACGTAAACTTAAAACACCATAATAAGCCTAATGAATTCGTCTGAGTCCTTTGAACGTCATACGACAACTCAGGACTTATTACGACTCTCTGTCTGCGACATTATCAACATGAAAGCACGTTAGAAAAATGTAGGACGCGTTACAACTCCTAATTACACCTTAAATCACTGTACGAAACTTTAAAACTCCATAATAAACCTAAAAAACTCGTCCGAGTCCTTTGAACGCCGTACGACAACTTAAGACATCTTACGACTCTGTATGCCACATTAGCACATTGAAAAGCATGTTAGTACAATGTACGACACCTCACAACTCCTAACAACACCTTAAAATCCCATACGTAAACTTCAAACTCCATACTAAACCTAATGAATTCGTATGAGTCCTTTGAACATCGTACGACAACCCAGGACTTGTTACGACTCTCTGTATGCGACTTTATCAACATGAAAAGCAAGTAAGAAAAATGTAGGACGCGTTACAACTCCTAATTACACCTTATATCACTGTACAAAACTTTAAAACTCCATAATAAACCTAAAGAACTCGTCCGAGTCCTTTGAACGTCGTACGACAACTTAAGACATCTTACGAATCTGTATGCCACATTAGCACCTTGAAAAGCATGTTAGTATAATGTATGACACCTCATAACTCCTAACAATACCTTACAATACCGTACGTAAACTTAAAACACCAAAATAAGCCTAATGAACTCATCCGAGTCCTTTGAACGTCATACGACAACTCAGGACTTGTTACGACTCTCTGTATGCGACATTATCAACATGAAAGCACGTTAGAAAAATGTAGGACGCGTTACAACTCCTAATTACACCTTAAGTCACTGTACGAAACTTTAAAACTCCATAATAAACCTAAAAAACTCGTCCGAGTCCTTTGAACACCGTACGACAACTTAAGACATTTTACGACTCTGTATGCCACATTAGCACATTGAAAAGCATGTTAGTACAATGTACGACACCTCACAACTCCTAACAACACCTTAAAATACCATACGTAAACTTCAAACTCCATACTAAACCTAATGAATTCGTATGAGTCTTTTGAACATCGTACGACAACTCAGGACTTGTTACGACTCTCTGTATGCGACTTTATCAACGTGAAAAGCAAGTAAGAAAAATGTAGGACGCGTTACAACTCCTAATTACACCTTATATCACTGTACGAAACTTTAAAATTCCATAATAAACCTAAAGAACTCGTCCGAGTCCTTTGAACGTCGTACGGCAACTTAAGACATCTTACGACTCTGTATGCCACATTAGCACCTTGAAAAGCATGTTAGTATAATGTATGACACCTCATAACTCCTAACAATACCTTACAATACCGTACGTAAACTTAAAACACCAAAATAAGCCTAATGAACTCATCCGAGTCCTTTGAACGTCATACGACAACTCAGGACTTGTTACGACTCTCTGTATGCGACATTATCAACATGAAAGCACGTTAGAAAAATGTAGGACGCGTTACAACTCCTAATTACACCTTAAATCACTGTACGAAACTTTAAAACTCCATAATAAACCTAAAGAACTCGTCCGAGTGCTTTGAACGTCGTACGGCAACTTAAGACATCTTACGACTCTGTATGCCACATTAGCACATTGAAAAGCATGTTAGTACAATGTACGACACCTCACAACTGCTAACAACACCTTAAAATACAATACGTAAACTTCAAACTCCATACTAAACTATTGAATTTGTCCGAGTCCTTTGAACATCGTACGACAACCTAGGACTTGTTACGACTCTCTGTATGCGACTTTATCAACATGAAAAGCAAGTAAGAAAAATGTAGGACACGTTACAACTCCTAATTACACCTTATATCACTGTACGAAACTTTAAAACTCCATAATAAACCTAAAGAACTCGTCCGAGTCCTTTGAACGTCGTACGACAACTTAAGACATCTTACGACTCTGTATGCCACATTAGCACCTTGAAAAGCATGTTAGTATAATGTATGACACCTCATAACTCCTAACAATACCTTACAATACCGTACGTAAACTTAAAACACCATAATAAGCCTAATGAATTCGTCCGAGTCCTTTGAACGTCATACGACAACTCAGGACTTGTTACGACTCTCTGTCTGCGACATTATCAACATGAAAGCACGTTAGAAAAATGTAGGACGCGTTACAACTCCTAATTACACCTTAAATCACTGTACGAAACTTTAAAACTCCATAATAAACCTAAAGAACTCGTTCGAGTCCTTTGAACGTCGTACGGCAACTTAAGACATCTTACGACTCTGTATGCCACATTAGCATATTGAAAAGCATGTTAGTACAATGTACGACACCTCACAACTCCTAACAACACCTTAAAATACAATACGTAAACTTCAAACTCCAAACTAAACTATTGAATTTGTCCGAGTCCTTTGAACATCGTACGACAACCCAGGACTTGTTACGACTCTCTGTATGCGACATTATCAACATGAAAAGCAAGTAAGAAAAATGTAGGACGCGTTACAACTCCTAATTACACCTTATATCACTGTACGAAACTTTAAAACTCCATAATAAACCTAAAGAACTCGTCCGAGTCCTTTGAACGTCGTACGGCAACTTAAGACATCTTACGACTCTGTATGCCACATTAGCACATTGAAAAGCATGTTAGTACAATGTACGACACCTCACAACTCCTAACAACACCTTAAAATACGATACGTAAACTTCAAACTCCATACTAAACTATTGAATTTGTCCGAGTCCTTTGAACATCGTACGACAACCTAGGACTTGTTACGACTCTCTGTATGCGACTTTATCAACATGAAAAGCAAGTAAGAAAAATGTAGGACGCGTTACAACTCCTAATTACACCTTATATCACTGTACGAAACTTTAAAACTCCATAATAAACCTAAAGAACTCGTCCGAGTCCTTTGAACGTCGTACGACAACTTAAGACATCTTACGAATCTGTATGCCACATTAGCACCTTGAAAAGCATGTTAGTATAATGTATGACACCTCATAACTCCTAACAATACCTTACAATACCGTACGTAAACTTAAAACACCATAATAAGCCTAATGAATTCGTCCGAGTCCTTTGAACGTCATACGACAACTCAGGACTTGTTACGACTCTCTGTCTGCGACATTATCAACATGAAAGCACGTTAGAAAAACGTAGGACGCGTTACAACTCCTAATTACACCTTAAATCATTGTACGAAACTTTAAAATTCCATAATAAACCTAAAGAACTCGTCCGAGTCCTTTGAACGTCGTACGGCAACTTAAGACATCTTACGACTCTGTATGCCACATTAGCATATTGAAAAGCATGTTAGAACAATGTACGACACCTCACAACTCCTAACAACACCTTAAAATACAATACGTAAACTTCAAACTCCAAACTAAACTATTGAATTTGTCCGAGTCCTTTGAACATCGTACGACAACCCAGGACTTGTAACGACTCTCTGTATGCGACTTTATCAACATGAAAAGCAAGTAAGAAAAATGTAGGACGCGTTACAACTCCTAATTACACCGTATATCACTGTACGAAACTTAAAACACCATAATAAGCCTAATGAATTCATCCGAGTCCTTTGAACGTCATACGGCAACTCAGGACTTGTTACGACTCTTTGTATGCGACATTATCAACATGAAAGCACGTTAGAAAAATGTAGGGCGCGTTACAACTCCTAATTACACCTTAAATCACTGTACGAAACTTTAAAACTCCATAATAAACCTAAAGAACTCGTCCGAGTCCTTTGAACGTCGTACGGCAACTTAAGACATCTTACGACTCTGTATGCCACATTAGCACATTGAAAAGCATGTTAGTACAATGTACGACACCTCACAACTCCTAACAACACCTTAAAATACCATACGTAAACTTCAAACTCCATACTAAACCTAATGAATTCGTATGAGTCCTTTGAACATCGTACGACAACTCAGGACTTGTTACGACTCTCTGTATGCGGCATTATCAACATGAAAAGCACGTTAGAAAAATGTAGGACGCGTTACAACTCCTAATTACACCTTAAGTCACTGTACGAAACTTTAAAACTCCATAATAAACCTAAAAAACTCGTCCGAGTCCTTTGAACACCGTACGACAACTTAAGACATCTTACGACTCTGTATGCCACATTAGCACATTGAAAAGCATGTTAGTACAATGTACGACACCTCACAACTCCTAACAACACCTTAAAATACCATACGTAAACTTCAAACTCCATACTAAACCTAATGAATTCGTATGAGTCTTTTGAACATCGTACGACAACTCAGGACTTGTTACGACTCTCTGTATGCGACTTTATCAACATGAAAAGCAAGTAAGAAAAATGTAGGACGCGTTACAACTCCTAATTACACCTTATATCACTGTACGAAACTTTAAAGTTCCATAATAAACCTAAAGAACTCGTCCGAGTCCTTTGAACGTCGTACGGCAACTTAAGACATCTTACGACTCTGTATGCCACATTAGCACCTTGAAAAGCATGTTAGTATAATGTATGACACCTCATAACTCATAACAATACCTTACAATACCGTACGTAAACTTAAAACACCAAAATAAGCCTAATGAACTCATCCGAGTCCTTTGAACGTCATACGACAACTCAGGACTTGTTACGACTCTCTGTATGCGACATTATCAACATGAAAGCACGTTAGAAAAATGTAGGACGCGTTACAACTCCTAATTACACCTTAAATCACTGTACGAAACTTTAAAACTCCATAATAAACCTAAAGAACGCGTCCGAGTCCTTTGAACGTCGTACGGCAACTTAAGACATCTTACGACTCTGTATGCCACATTAGCACATTGAAAAGCATGTTAGTACAATGTACGACACCTCACAACTGCTAACAACACCTTAAAATACAATACGTAAACTTCAAACTCCATACTAAACTATTGAATTTGTCCGAGTCCTTTGAACATCGTACGACAACCTAGGACTTGTTACGACTCTCTGTATGCGACTTTATCAACATGAAAAGCAAGTAAGAAAAATGTAGGACGCGTTACAACTCCTAATTACACCTTATATCACTGTACGAAACTTTAAAACTCCATAATAAACCTAAAGAACTCGTCCGAGTCCTTTGAACGTCGTACGACAACTTAAGACATCTTACGACTCTGTATGCCACATTAGCACCTTGAAAAGGATGTTAGTATAATGTATGACACCTCATAACTCCTAACAATACCTTACAATACCGTACGTAAACTTAAAACATCATAATAAGCCTAATGAATTCGTCCGAGTCCTTTGAACGTCATACGACAACTCAGGACTTGTTACGACTCTCTGTCTGCGACATTATCAACATGAAAGCACGTTAGAAAAATGTAGGACGCGTTACAACTCCTAATTACACCTTAAATCACTGTACGAAACTTTAAAACTCCATAATAAACCTAAAGAACTCGTTCGAGTCCTTTGAACGTCGTACGGCAACTTAAGACATCTTACGACTCTGTATGCCACATTAGCATATTGAAAAGCATGTTAGTACAATGTACGACACCTCACAACTCCTAACAACACCTTAAAATACAATACGTAAACTTCAAACTCCAAACTAAACTATTGAATTTGTCCGAGTCCTTTGAACATCGTACGACAACCCAGGACTTGTTACGACTCTCTGTATGCGACATTATCAACATGAAAAGCAAGTAAGAAAAATGTAGGACGCGTTACAACTCCTAATTACACCTTATATCACTGTACGAAACTTTAAAACTCCATAATAAACCTAAAGAACTCGTCCGAGTCCTTTGAACGTCGTACGGCAACTTAAGACATCTTACGACTCTGTATGCCACATTAGCACATTGAAAAGCATGTTAGTACAATGTACGACACCTCACAACTCCTAACAACACCTTAAAATACGATACGTAAACTTCAAACTCCATACTAAACTATTGAATTTGTCCGAGTCCTTTGAACATCGTACGACAACCTAGGACTTGTTACGACTCTCTGTATGCGACTTTATCAACATGAAAAGCAAGTAAGAAAAATGTAGGACGCGTTACAACTCCTAATTACACCTTATATCACTGTACGAAACTTTAAAACTCCATAATAAACCTAAAGAACTCGTCCGAGTCCTTTGAACGTCGTACGACAACTTAAGACATCTTACGAATCTGTATGCCACATTAGCACCTTGAAAAGCATGTTAGTATAATGTATGACACCTCATAACTCATAACAATACCTTACAATACCGTACGTAAACTTAAAACACCATAATAAGCCTAATGAATTCGTCCGAGTCCTTTGAACGTCATACGACAACTCAGGACTTGTTACGACTCTCTGTCTGCGACATTATCAACATGAAAGCACGTTAGAAAAACGTAGGACGCGTTACAACTCCTAATTACACCTTAAATCATTGTACGAAACTTTAAAATTCCATAATAAACCTAAAGAACTCGTCCGAGTCCTTTGAACGTCGTACGGCAACTTAAGACATCTTACGACTCTGTATGCCACATTAGCATATTGAAAAGCATGTTAGAACAATGTACGACACCTCACAACTCCTAACAACACCTTAAAATACAATACGTAAACTTCAAACTCCAAACTAAACTATTGAATTTGTCCGAGTCCTTTGAACATCGTACGACAACCCAGGACTTGTAACGACTCTCTGTATGCGACTTTATCAACATGAAAAGCAAGTAAGAAAAATGTAGGACGCGTTACAACTCCTAATTACACCGTATATCACTGTACGAAACTTAAAACACCATAATAAGCCTAATGAATTCATCCGAGTCCTTTGAACGTCATACGGCAACTCAGGACTTGTTACGACTCTTTGTATGCGACATTATCAACATGAAAGCACGTTAGAAAAATGTAGGGCGCGTTACAACTCCTAATTACACCTTAAATCACTGTACGAAACTTTAAAACTCCATAATAAACCTAAAGAACTCGTCCGAGTCCTTTGAACGTCGTACGGCAACTTAAGACATCTTACGACTCTGTATGCCACATTAGCACATTGAAAAGCATGTTAGTACAATGTACGACACCTCACAACTCCTAACAACACCTTAAAATACCATACGTAAACTTCAAACTCCATACTAAACCTAATGAATTCGTATGAGTCCTTTGAACATCGTACGACAACTCAGGACTTGTTACGACTCTCTGTATGCGGCATTATCAACATGAAAAGCACGTTAGAAAAATGTAGGACGCGTTACAACTCCTAATTACACCTTAAGTCACTGTACGAAACTTTAAAACTCCATAATAAACCTAAAAAACTCGTCCGAGTCCTTTGAACACCGTACGACAACTTAAGACATCTTACGACTCTGTATGCCACATTAGCACATTGAAAAGCATGTTAGTACAATGTACGACACCTCACAACTCCTAACAACACCTTAAAATACCATACGTAAACTTCAAACTCCATACTAAACCTAATGAATTCGTATGAGTCTTTTGAACATCGTACGACAACTCAGGACTTGTTACGACTCTCTGTATGCGACTTTATCAACATGAAAAGCAAGTAAGAAAAATGTAGGACGCGTTACAACTCCTAATTACACCTTATATCACTGTACGAAACTTTAAAGTTCCATAATAAACCTAAAGAACTCGTCCGAGTCCTTTGAACGTCGTACGGCAACTTAAGACATCTTACGACTCTGTATGCCACATTAGCACCTTGAAAAGCATGTTAGTATAATGTATGACACCTCATAACTCATAACAATACCTTACAATACCGTACGTAAACTTAAAACACCAAAATAAGCCTAATGAACTCATCCGAGTCCTTTGAACGTCATACGACAACTCAGGACTTGTTACGACTCTCTGTATGCGACATTATCAACATGAAAGCACGTTAGAAAAATGTAGGACGCGTTACAACTCCTAATTACACCTTAAATCACTGTACGAAACTTTAAAACTCCATAATAAACCTAAAGAACGCGTCCGAGTCCTTTGAACGTCGTACGGCAACTTAAGACATCTTACGACTCTGTATGCCACATTAGCACATTGAAAAGCATGTTAGTACAATGTACGACACCTCACAACTGCTAACAACACCTTAAAATACAATACGTAAACTTCAAACTCCATACTAAACTATTGAATTTGTCCGAGTCCTTTGAACATCGTACGACAACCTAGGACTTGTTACGACTCTCTGTATGCGACTTTATCAACATGAAAAGCAAGTAAGAAAAATGTAGGACGCGTTACAACTCCTAATTACACCTTATATCACTGTACGAAACTTTAAAACTCCATAATAAACCTAAAGAACTCGTCCGAGTCCTTTGAACGTCGTACGACAACTTAAGACATCTTACGACTCTGTATGCCACATTAGCACCTTGAAAAGGATGTTAGTATAATGTATGACACCTCATAACTCCTAACAATACCTTACAATACCGTACGTAAACTTAAAACATCATAATAAGCCTAATGAATTCGTCCGAGTCCTTTGAACGTCATACGACAACTCAGGACTTGTTACGACTCTCTGTCTGCGACATTATCAACATGAAAGCACGTTAGAAAAATGTAGGACGCGTTACAACTCCTAATTACACCTTAAATCACTGTACGAAACTTTAAAACTCCATAATAAACCTAAAGAACTCGTCCGAGTCCTTTGAACGTTGTACGGCAACTTAAGACATCTTACGACTCTGTATGCCACATTAGCATATTGAAAAGCATGTTAGTACAATGTACGACACCTCACAACTCCTAACAACACCTTAAAATACAATACGTAAACTTCAAACTCCAAACTAAACTATTGAATTTGTCCGAGTCCTTTGAACATCGTACGACAACCCAGGACTTGTTACGACTCTCTGTATGCGACTTTATCAACATGAAAAGCAAGTAAGAAAAATGTAGGACGCGTTACAACTCCTAATTACACCTTATATCACTGTACGAAACTTTAAAACTCCATAATAAACCTAAAGAACTCGTCCGAGTCCTTTGAACGTCGTACGGCAACTTAAGACATCTTACGACTCTGTATGCCACATTAGCACCTTGAAAAGCATGTTAGTATAATGTATGACACCTCATAACTCCTAACAATACCTTACAATACCGTACGTAAACTTAAAACACCAAAATAAGCCTAATGAACTCATCCGAGTCCTTTGAACGTCATACGACAACTCAGGACTTGTTACGACTCTCTGTATGCGACATTATCAACATGAAAGCACGTTAGAAAAATGTAGGGCGCGTTACAACTCCTAATTACACCTTAAATCACTGTACGAAACTTTAAAACTCCATAATAAACCTAAAGAACTCGTCCGAGTCCTTTGAACGTCGTACGACAACTTAAGACATCTTACGACTCTGTATGCCACATTAGCACCTTGAAAAGCATGTTAGTATAATGTATGACACCTCATAACTCCTAACAATACCTTACAATACCGTACGTAAACTTAAAACACCATAATAAGCCTAATGAATTCGTCCGAGTCCTTTGAACGTCATACGACAACTCAGGACTTGTTACGGCTCTCTGTCTGCGACATTATCAACATGAAAGCACGTTAGAAAAATGTAGGACGCGTTACAACTCCTAATTACACCTTAAATCACTGTACGAAACTTTAAAACTCCATAATAAACCTAAAGAACTCGTCCGAGTCCTTTGAACGTCGTACGGCAACTTAAGACATCTTACGACTCTGTATGCCACATTAGCATATTGAAAAGCATGTTAGAACAATGTACGACACCTCACCACTCCTAACAACACCTTAAAATACAATACGTAAACTTCAAACTCCAAACTAAACTATTGAATTTGTCTGAGTCCTTTGAACATCGTACGACAACCCAGGACTTGTAACGACTCTCTGTATGCGACTTTATCAACATGAAAAGCAAGTAAGAAAAATGTAGGACGCGTTAGAACTCCTAATTACACCGTATATCACTGTACGAAACTTAAAACACCATAATAAGCCTAATGAATTCATCCGAGTCCTTTGAACGTCATACGGCAACTCAGGACTTGTTACGACTCTTTGTATGCGACATTATCAACATGAAAGCACGTTAGAAAAATGTAGGGCGCGTTACAACTCCTAATTACACCTTAAATCACTGTACGAAACTTTAAAACTCCATAATAAACCTAAAGAACTCGTCCGAGTCCTTTGAACGTCGTACGGCAACTTAAGACATCTTACGACTCTGTATGCCACATTAGCACATTGAAAAGCATGTTAGTACAATGTACGACACCTCACAACTCCTAACAACACCTTAAAATACCATACGTAAACTTCAAACTCCATACTAAACCTAATGAATTCGTATGAGTCCTTTGAACATCGTACGACAACTCAGGACTTGTTACGACTCTCTGTATGCGGCATTATCAACATGAAAAGCACGTTAGAAAAATGTAGGACGCGTTACAACTCCTAATTACACCTTAAGTCACTGTACGAAACTTTAAAACTCCATAATAAACCTAAAAAACTCGTCCGAGTCCTTTGAACACCGTACGACAACTTAAGACATCTTACGACTCTGTATGCCACATTAGCACATTGAAAAGCATGTTAGTACAATGTACGACACCTCACAACTCCTAACAACACCTTAAAATACCATACGTAAACTTCAAACTCCATACTAAACCTAATGAATTCGTATGAGTCTTTTGAACATCGTACGACAACTCAGGACTTGTTACGACTCTCTGTATGCGACTTTATCAACATGAAAAGCAAGTAAGAAAAATGTAGGACGCGTTACAACTCCTAATTACACCTTATATCACTGTACGAAACTTTAAAGTTCCATAATAAACCTAAAGAACTCGTCCGAGTCCTTTGAACGTCGTACGACAACTTAAGACATCTTACGACTCTGTATGCCACATTAGCACCTTGAAAAGCATGTTAGTATAATGTATGACACCTCATAACTCCTAACAATACCTTACAATACCGTACGTAAACTTAAAACACCAAAATAAGCCTAATGAACTCATCCGAGTCCTTTGAACGTCATACGACAACTCAGGACTTGTTACGACTCTTTGTATGCGACATTATCAACATGAAAGCACGTTAGAAAAATGTAGGACGCGTTACAACTCCTAATTACACCTTAAATCACTGTACGAAACTTTAAAACTCCATAATAAACCTAAAGAACTCGTCCGAGTCCTTTGAACGTCGTACGGCAACTTAAGACATCTTACGACTCTGTATGCCACATTAGCACATTGAAAAGCATGTTAGTACAATGTACGGCACCTCACAACTGCTAACAACACCTTAAAATACAATACGTAAACTTCAAACTCCATACTAAACTATTGAATTTGTCCGAGTCCTTTGAACATCGTACGACAACCTAGGACTTGTTACGACTCTCTGTATGCGACTTTATCAACATGAAAAGCAAGTAAGAAAAATGTAGGACGCGTTACAACTCCTAATTACACCTTATATCACTGTACGAAACTTTAAAACTCCATAATAAACCTAAAGAACTCGTCCGAGTCCTTTGAACGTCGTACGACAACTTAAGACATCTTACGACTCTGTATGCCACATTAGCACCTTGAAAAGCATGTTAGTATAATGTATGACACCTCATAACTCCTAACAATACCTTACAATACCGTACGTAAACTTAAAACACCATAATAAGCCTAATGAATTCGTCCGAGTCCTTTGAACGTCATACGACAACTCAGGACTTGTTACGACTCTCTGTCTGCGACATTATCAACATGAAAGCACGTTAGAAAAATGTAGGACGCGTTACAACTCCTAATTACACCTTAAATCACTGTACGAAACTTTAAAACTCCATAATAAACCTAAAGAACTCGTCCGAGTCCTTTGAACGTTGTACGGCAACTTAAGACATCTTACGACTCTGTATGCCACATTAGCATATTGAAAAGCATGTTAGTACAATGTACGACACCTCACAACTCCTAACAACACCTTAAAATACAATACGTAAACTTCAAACTCCAAACTAAACTATTGAATTTGTCCGAGTCCTTTGAACATCGTACGACAACCCAGGACTTGTTACGACTCTCTGTATGCGACTTTATCAACATGAAAAGCAAGTAAGAAAAATGTAGGACGCGTTACAACTCCTAATTACACCTTATATCACTGTACGAAACTTTAAAACTCCATAATAAACCTAAAGAACTCGTCCGAGTCCTTTGAACGTCGTACGGCAACTTAAGACATCTTACGACTCTGTATGCCACATTAGCACATCGAAAAGCATGTTAGTACAATGTACGACACCTCACAACTCCTAACAACACCTTAAAATACGATAAGTAAACTTCAAACTCCATACTAAACTATTGAATTTGTCCGAGTCCTTTGAACATCGTACGACAACCTAGGACTTGTTACGACTCTCTGTATGCGACTTTATCAACATGAAAAGCAAGTAAGAAAAATGTAGGACGCGTTACAACTCCTAATTACACCTTATATCACTGTACGAAACTTTAAAACTCCATAATAAACCTAAAGAACTCGTCCGAGTCCTTTGAACGTCGTACGACAACTTAAGACATCTTACGAATCTGTATGCCACATTAGCACCTTGAAAAGCATGTTAGTATAATGTATGACACCTCATAACTCCTAACAATACCTTACAATACCGTACGTAAACTTAAAACACCATAATAAGCCTAATGAATTCGTCCGAGTCCTTTGAACGTCATACGACAACTCAGGACTTGTTACGACTCTCTGTCTGCGACATTATCAACATGAAAGCACGTTAGAAAAACGTAGGACGCGTTACAACTCCTAATTACACCTTAAATCACTGTACGAAACTTTAAAACTCCATAATAAACCTAAAGAACTCGTCCGAGTCCTTTGAACGTCGTACGGCAACTTAAGACATCTTACGACTCTGTATGCCACATTAGCATATTGAAAAGCATGTTAGAACAATGTACGACACCTCACCACTCCTAACAACACCTTAAAATACAATACGTAAACTTCAAACTCCAAACTAAACTATTGAATTTGTCCGAGTCCTTTGAACATCGTACGACAACCCTGGACTTGTAACGACTCTCTGTATGCGACTTTATCAACATGAAAAGCAAGTAAGAAAAATGTAGGACGCGTTACAACTCCTAATTACACCGTATATCACTGTACGAAACTTAAAACACCATAATAAGCCTAATGAATTCATCCGAGTCCTTTGAACGTCATACGGCAACTCAGGACTTGTTACGACTCTTTGTATGCGACATTATCAACATGAAAGCACGTTAGAAAAATGTAGGGCGCGTTACAACTCCTAATTACACCTTAAATCACTGTACGAAACTTTAAAACTCCATAATAAACCTAAAGAACTCGTCCGAGTCCTTTGAACGTCGTACGGCAACTTAAGACATCTTACGACTCTGTATGCCACATTAGCACATTGAAAAGCATGTTAGTACAATGTACGACACCTCACAACTCCTAACAACACCTTAAAATACAATACGTAAACTTCAAACTCCATACTAAACTATTGAATTTGTCCGAGTCCTTTGAACATCGTACGACAACCTAGGACTTGTTACGACTCTCTGTATGCGACTTTATCAACATGAAAAGCAAGTAAGAAAAACGTAGGACGCGTTACAACTCCTAATTACACCTTATATCACTGTACGAAACTTTAAAACTCCATAATAAACCTAAAGACCTCGTCCGAGTCCTTTGAACGTCGTACGACAACTTAAGACATATTACGATTCTGTATGCCACATTAGCACCTTGAAAAGCATGTTAGTATAATGTATGACACCTCATAACTCCTAACAATACCTTACAATACCGTACGTAAACTTAAAACACCATAATAAGCCTAATGAATTCGTCCGAGTCCTTTGAACGTCATAAGACAACTCAGGACTTGTTACGACTCTCTGTATGCGACATTATCAACATGAAAAGCACGTTAGAAAAATGTAGGACGCGTTACAACTCCTAATTACACCTTAAGTCACTGTACGAAACTTTTAAACTCCATAATAAACCTAAAAAACTCGTCCGAGTCCTTTGAACGCCGTACGACAACTTAAGACATCTTACGACTCTGTATGCCACATTAGCACATTGAAAAGCATGTTAGTACAATTTACGACACCTCACAACTCCTAACAACACCTTAAAATACCATACGTAAACTTAAAACTCCATACTAAACCTAATGAATTTTTCCGAGTCCTTTGAACATCGTACGACAACTCAGGACTTGTTACGACTCTCTGTATGCGACTTTATCAACATGAAAAGCAAGTAAGAAAAATGTAGGACACGTTACAACTCCTAATTACACCTTATATCACTGAACGAAACTTTAAAACTCCATAATAAACCTAAAGAACTCGTCCGAGTCTTTTGAACGTCGTACGACAACTTAAGACATCTTACGACTCTGTATGCCACATTAGCACCTTGAAAAGCATGTTAGTACAATGTATGACACCTCACAACTCCTAACAACACCTTAAAATACAATACGTAAACTTCAAACTCCATACTAAACCTAATGAATTCGTATGAGTCCTTTGAACATCGTACGACAACTCAGGACTTGTTACGACTCTCTGTATGCGGCATTATCAACATGAAAAGCACGTTAGAAAAATGTAGGACGCGTTACAACTCCTGATTACACCTTACATCACTGTACGAAACTTTAAAATTCCATAATAAACCTAAAGAACTCGTCCGAGTCCTTTGAACGTCGTACGGCAACTTAAGACATCTTACGACTCTGTATGCCACATTAGCACCTTGAAAAGCATGTTAGTATAATGTATGACACCTCATAACTCCTAACAATACCTTACAATACCGTACGTAAACTTAAAACACCATAATAAGCCTAATGAATTCATCCGAGTCCTTTGAACGTCATACGACAACTCAAGACTTGTTACGACTCTCTGTATGCGACATTATCAACATGAAAGCACGTTAGAAAAATGTAGGGCGCGTTACAACTCCTAATTACACTTTAAATCACTGTACGAAACTTTAAAACCCCATAATAAACCTAAAGAACTCGTCCGAGTCCTTTGAACGTCGTAATGCAACTTAAGACATCTTACGATTCTGTATGCCACATTAGCACATTGAAAAGCATGTTAGTACAATGTACGACACCTCACAACTCCTAACAACACCTTAAAATACAATACGTAAACTTCAAACTCAATACTAAACTATTGAATTTGTCCGAGTCCTTTGAACATCGTACGACAACCTAGGACGTTTTACGACTCTCTGTATGCGACCTTATCAACATGAAAAGCAAGTAAGAAAAATGTAGGACGCGTTACAGCTCCTAATTACACCTTATATCACTGTACGAAACTTTAAAACTCCATAATAAACCTAAAGAACTCGTCCAAGTCCTTTGAACGTCGTACGACAACTTAAGACATCTTACGACTCTGTATGCCACATTAGCACCTTGAAAAGCATGTTAGTATAATGTATGACACCTCATAACTCCTAACAATACCTTACAATACCGTACGTAAACTTAAAACACCATAATAAGCCTAATGAATTCGTCCGAGTCCTTTGAACGTCATACGACAACTCAGGACTTGTTACGACTCTCTGTCTGCGACATTATCAACATGAAAGCACGTTAGAAAAATGTAGGACGCGTTACAACTCCTAATTACACCTTAAATCACTGTACGAAACTTTAAAACTCCATAATAAACCTAAAGAACTCGTCCGAGTCCTTTGAACGTCGTACGACAACTTAAGACATCTTACGACTCTGTATACCACATTAGCACCTTGAAAAGCATGTTAGTACAATGTACGACACCTCACAACTCCTAACAACACCCTAAAATACCATACGTAAACTTCAAACTCCATACTAAACCTAATGAATTCGTATGAGTCCTTTGAACATCGTACGACAACTCAGGACTTGTTACGACTCTCTGTATGCGGCATTATCAACATGAAAAGCACGTTAGAAAAATGTAGGACACGTTACAACTCCTAATTACACCTTAAGTCACTGTACGAAACTTTAAAACTCCATAATAAACCTAAAAAACTCGTCCGAGTCCTTTGAACGCCGTACGACAACTTAAGACATCTTACGACTCTGTATGCCACATTAGCACATTGAAAAGTATGTTAGTACAATCGACACCTCACAACTCCTAACAACACCTTAAAATACCATACGTAAACTTCAAACTCCATACTAAACCTAATGAATTCGTATGAGTCCTTTGAACATCGTACGACAACTCAGGACTTGTTACGACTCTCTGTATGCGGCATTATCAACATGAAAAGCACGTTAGAAAAATGTAGGACACGTTACAACTCCTAATTACACCTTAAGTCACTGTACGAAACTTTAAAACTCCATAATAAACCTAAAAAACTCGTCCGAGTCCTTTGAACGCCGTACGACAACTTAAGACATCTTACGACTCTGTATGCCACATTAGCACATTGAAAAGTATGTTAGTACAATCGACACCTCACAACTCCTAACAACACCTTAAAATACCATACGTAAACTTCAAACTCCATACTAAACCTAATGAATTCGTATGAGTCCTTTGAACATCGTACGACAACTTAGGACTTGTTACGACTCTCTGTATGCGACTTTATTAACATGAAAAGCAAGTAAGAAAAATGTAGGACGCGTTACAACTCCTAATTTCACCTTATATCACTGTACAAAACTTTAAAATTCCATAATAAACCTAAAGAACTCGTCCGAGTCCTTTGAACGTCGTACGACATCTTACGACTCTGTATGCCACATTAGCACCTTGAAAAGCATGTTAGTATAATGTATGACACCTCATAACTCCTAACAATACCTTACAATACCGTACGTAAACTTAAAACACCGTAATAAGCCTAATGAATTCATCCAAGTCCTTTGAACGTCATACGACAACTCAGGACTTGTTACGACTCTCTGTATGCGACATTATCAACATGAAAGCACGTTAGAAAAATGTAGGGCGCGTTACAACTCCTAATTACACCTTAAATCACTGTACGAAACTTTAAAACTCCATAATAAACCTAAAGAACTCGTCCGAGTCCTTTGAACGTCGTACGGCAACTTAAGACATCTTACGACTCTGTATGCCACATTAGCACATTGAAAAGCATGTTAGTACAATGTACGACACCTCACAACTCCTAACAACACCTTAAAATACAATACGTAAACTTCAAACTCCATACTAAACTATTGAATTTGTCCGAGTCCTTTGAACATCGTACGACAACCTAGGACTTGTTACGACTCTCTGTATGCGACTTTATCAACATGAAAAGCAAGTAAGAAAAATGTAGGACGCGTTACAACTCCTAATTACACCTTATATCACTGTACGAAACTTTAAAACTCCATAATAAACCTAAAGAATTCGTCCGAGTCCTTTGAACGTCGTACGACAACTTAAGACATCTTACGAATCTGTATGCCACATTAGCACCTTGAAAAGCATGTTAGTATAATGTATGACACCTCATAACTCCTAACAATACCTTACAATACCGTACGTAAACTTAAAACACCATAATAAGCCTAATGAATTCATCCGAGTCCTTTGAACGTCATACGACAACTCAGGACTTGTTACGACTCTCTGTCTGCGACATTATCAACATGAAAGCACGTTAGAAAAATGTAGAACGCGTTACAACTCCTAATTACACCTTAAATCACTGTACGAAACTTTAAAACTCCATAATAAACCTAAAGAACTCGTCCGAGTCCTTTGAACGTCGTACGACAACTTAAGACATCTTACGACTCTGTATGCCACATTAGCATATTGAAAAGCATGTTAGTACAATGTACGACCCCTCACAACTCCTAACAACACCTTAAAATACAATACGTAAACTTAAACTCCAAACTAAACTATTGAATTTGTCCGAGTCCTTTGAACATCGTACGACAACCCAGGACTTGTTACGACTCTCTGTATGCGACTTTATCAACATGAAAAGCAAGTAAGAAAAATGTAGGACGCGTTACAACTCCTAATTACACCGTATATCACTGTACGAAACTTAAAACACCATAATAAGCCTAATGAATTCATCCGAGTCCTTTGAACGTCATACGACAACTCAGGACTTGTTACGACTCTCTGTATGCGACATTATCAACATGAAAGCACGTTAGAAAAATTGATAGGTTCAAATGGATCGATAATATCACTCAAATGATCAGAACAACAAGTACAAACAAACGATTCAATCACAAACACAATTCATACTCATAAATTCTCTTTGTATTTGATGATCAAGCAATTCGTAGTACAAAAGTGCAGGAGAAAACAAATTACACACAGTTAATTCTCTCTCTAACAGTGTAAAAGTCGCTCTATCCTAACACACGCACTCTACATGCTTTATAACAAACAAAATGCAAGTTTAAGGAAAATACACAATAAACCCTAAACTATACAAACATATAAACAAAGATACAAAGTAAATTCTTAACAGGAAATAACCCTAACAGTACTCCCCCTAAGATTTATCTTTGGATCTTCAAAAGTCTTCAATCTTGTTCTTCGTTTATCAGCATCAATCTTCAATCTTTTTCTACCATTCTTCTGGCTCTTCTTTCACATCCAGCAATTCTCGGCCTTTATACTCCTCTTTTTCTTTTAGAGCTTCTTCAATGCAGGATTTGAACTTTTCAGCGAGCTTGGCTTGTCGAGGTTTGGATTCATTCGTCAGGATTGGCAGAGCATTCATACGTCTAAGTGAGTCCAGATTCAAACCTGCAAAATCGATATTAGCATAAAATTCAAACGGCATCTCTTGGCCTTTGACTTTCACCTCCAAGGTTCCTTTTCTGGATATCCTCATATATTCTATCTCCGGCAAGTCAACCATCACGAGATTAGAATTGAGCATAGCTTTCCTCACTCGATTCTTTTCAGTAGCCGCAGCAATCACTTCAATCATAACGACAAATAACTTTCGATCAGCTTCAGCCAATGCATCTTTACACTTCTCCATTCGATAGCTTCTCAGAAAATCTATATATGAAGGATGCAGCAACTTCAATTCAAACGTACTAAAAAGCGTAATCATGTCTTCATCCCAGTTCTCCAAGTTTCTAACAAGCTTTAGTTCAAACGTCTCCTGATTGTAAAATACTCTCAGTATTGGCTTTGTCATTTGACTTCCATTTATCACCTTCAATCCAGGATCTGTGATTTTATCAAAATATTCGTCTGAGAACTCTTCTAAGTACATATCCTCGGTCACCACTAATCTCTTCTTCTTTCTCTGTTTCTTTGCTTGTACATATGCAGTGTCTTCTTGTTGACCTCTAAAGTCGAGAAACTTTGCAGTTCTACTCAAACCAGCATCAAGAAGTATCACGCATTTATCACCACGCTCAGCATGCGTGTGATTAATTAGCCTCAACTTGTTCAACTCTTTCAGGTCCTGAACCTCCAACTTGAATATACTCGAGTAGTAATGGTAAACGTCACACAAACCATTTACTCTCTTGATCATAAACGCGTCAAAGACTTCATCATATTTCCAGGCAATTATTTTAACTTTCTTGTTCTTTTCAGGCACAATCATAGAATCTAACAACTCAGCAATTGATTGTCCTTTGCTCATCAATGATCTAACCACATCTCCAGGTGTTGCTGCCTTATGCCAAGTTTCACGTACTTCCATCGGTATGTTGTACGATTTAACCTCGCTCGGAAACATATCCATCAGTTCGTGACGTTTTTTATGAGCATCTTCAGGAAGCGCCATCACAGGAATTTCTTTTGGACCCAGAATTTTGTATCTTTTTGTCAGCTCAAAATATTGTGGATTATTGTAATCCAGGTAAAACATCCGATTGTACAATTTTTCTGTCTTCATGAAACTGACCACAATCTTCTTCAAAGAACCAGATTTCAACCTCTTCAAAGTTTTGTACGGATAGTTCCTTGAACTTAACCAACTTCGCATCTCGTAAGTAGTCATTTCTTCTGGATTTGGGTGATATAGCTCAGTAGGTGGCAGATCTTCTATGTTCAGACTTTCCTGCATTGGAGTCCATTCGCCCATCTCAGTAACAAACTCTTTCTTATCTGCTTCAGCCTTATCTTGATGAATCATGCATTTCTCGTATTCTTCATTAATCTGAGTTACCGTCAAATATCCAAATCAATATCCAAATCATCTAACGCTTCAATCATGGGTGCTTCGTCAGTTTGAATCGGCTCAAATTGACTAACAACTTCAGATACTATTTCAGGCCCACTTTCCACTTCAACAGCTTCAGCTTGAATCGGCTCAAACTGAACTGTGTCTTCTGAACCAGCTTCTTTTTCACTTTCAGTAGCAACAAACTCTTCAGTTTTAGCAACAGAAACAGATTGGATCGGCTCAATCTGTCCTGACTTTGTAATCTCATCTCCAGTTGCTTTTTCAGTCTCAATCACAGCTACAGATTGAATCGGCTCAATCTGCACTGGTTCAACAACTTTCGCCCTTTTAGAACTTTCTTCATCACCAAATATTTCTGGTATTGCATCTAGTTTCCTCTTTCCCTCAGCTTTCTCCATATTGACAGTTTCAGCCACAGCTTCATCGGGAATAATAATTGGTGATTCAACCAAGATTCCAGCATTTGCCACACCTCGCGCTCTAGTTAAGTAAACTTTTGGCACTTCAGCTCCAGTCACTTCAACTATATCATCAGAAAAATCTTTGTCTGATAGTGATGAGCCAGCCTTCTTTGGTTTCATATCCTCCAATTCCTTCTCAAGCATTTCTTTCTCAGCCTCCAAAGTGTTACACTCAGCCTTAACCTCAGTATAGTCATACTTCAGGTTTTCATATTCCTCCTTCAGCTTCTCATGATCATCTTTTAGCTTCCTATGTTCATCAACCAGATTCACATGATCTTCATCTAACTTCTTGAATATTTCCAAATTCTGTTTGTGAATATCCCAATACTCATCAAATCTTTTCTTCTTACGTTCATTGGAAGCTTTTAACAAATCATTCGCCTTGATCAAATTTTCAACAATTTCTTCCAATTCAGCAATCCGTTTCTCCTTTTCTTCATATATCTCATCAACACTTGGCCCAACGTTTGGTGAAGACTCCAAACCTTGTCCAATGTTTTCAATAGTTTGTGGTGACATGGTGGGAATAGACTCAATAATGGGATCAGTAACGCCTGCATCCACTTCCTCTATCTGTGCAATAGATTCAGCTTCGGCCATTACTGTCTGAGCTATTTGTAGAACATCAATCTCTTCTGGTTTTTCTATTGTTTTCTTCTTCTTTCGAACATACTTTACCGATACATCCTTTGGAATCTCAGAAGCAACTTCTTCAATCACAGAAGCAACCTCAGCAGGTTCTTCTACAACCATAGGCTCAACAACCTCTATCTCAGTCTTTGTTGGTTCAACCTCCTCTGAATTAGATTCAGATTCAGCATCATTACCACCATCATCATTACTGTCATCACCTTCATCTTCTTCATCCTCTGGATGACGAGCAAAGTACTCGTCATCATCCAATAAGTTATCTGGCACCTCATCCACAAGGTCCAATGGATTCACAATCTCACCATGAGATATGTGATAATACACTCCATCTACTTCTTCTTCATTGTTGACAATATCTCGCATATAGTCAAACAAACCAATGTCAGGCACATTCCCGATACTCATCTTTTTGTAAGAGAGATCGTTCATGTCCTCAGTGTACAACATGCCTCCAGCATAACCTTCACTCCTGATTATTGGATAGGCAATGTTTATCATCAATTGCAGAAACCTTGGGTACATAAGGAATTTGAATCTCTTGCCCTTCACCAAATTAAACACAAACCCATTCATTATCCACCTTGACATGTTGAACGGTTTGTTTTCTGCAATAGCCACTATTGGTGATGCAATGTCTGAAGGAAAATTGTCAAACCCCGCACTCCTTCTAGACATGCATTGCTGCACAACATAACACAGCAGCTTATACTTCTTCCCCAATTTAGCTCTGAAAAACTGTGATTTTGGAAACACAGGTGGATGTCCCATGTTCACAAAGCAAGTTTTGCATTCTTCCATAGTCAGCTCATCTAACATGCCAACCTCATCCTCATCTATCCTCAGAGCTTGTCTAATGGTATCTTCAGTCACATTTAGTACCCAATCCCTTGTGATATGTCCTCTGACCATAACTTCACCATTCTCATTCCTCACAACCTCTGCTGATCTCCAGAAACTCTTAATCAGCCTTGCATATATGACCGGTTTGGCACATATAGCATATACATACTTCGTCCTCTTGATAAACTGAATCATATCTCTATAGCCTTCTGTCTCAGGCAGTGATTCATCTAAGCATGCTACCAGATTATGCTTAGGCTCAAATTTGAGATTCTCCATCTGTTAAACACAAACAAAAACACAAAACAAGGCAAATACATTAGTTTCTTCATTAGACATATCAAAATTTTAACAAGTGTTCAACTAAAAATTAGAAAGCAAAACATTAACACAATCATTTTAAATCCTAAATTGTTCTAATAACCTGATTTTCATCATTTTAATCAAACAACATTGAATTTTAAAGATTATATATCATGTTTACGCTTTTAACAGTTGCTCACTTAAGCAAAAATTTTGATAAATTTTATGATGAAGAGTTTAACATGTTTTGATTCAGTTTTAGCAGGTTTAATCACTTTTAGAACAGTCATTTCATCGTTTTGATGTTTAACTTTTAAAAACTTCAAAGTTCATCAATGGCGATTTAACAGTTAAGCACATTTCACTTGTTCAGTCGATTTTAAGGTGTTTTAGTGCAAATGAATGATTGAATGTTGATGATCGACAGATTTTAACCCTAAAACAACATTCGATTTAAGTTTTAACTCTAAAAATCGAAGTGTCGATTCAAGTTCAAAACACTGTTCATCATCGTTTTTCCTTTTAACAGTTGATTTGCAGGTCGATTTAGGTCAAAAACACATAATCTCTACCTTAATCAATCTATTAATCTTGTTATAGAGCAACAGATTGACTATGATAACAATGGCGATTTTGAAGTTCAGAGTGTTTGGTGAAAGTGAGTGTGTGAAATGATAAGTGTTTGTGAAGAGGCGGTATTTGTATCGTCGGAAAAATTTTTAGGTCAAACTTTAAGTGCCGGGTCAACAAGCAAAATAGGCCCAATAACCTTGCCGGGTCAAGTACTGTAGTGACGGGTCATGTACTGTAGTTACGGGTCAAGTACATAAAACAAGTCACCAACACGTGAAAATCACTTGACGGGTCAAGCACTGTAGATACGGGTAAGTCACTGTAGTGACGGGTAAGGGTTTAAGGAACAACTACACCTGATGGATTTTATTCATCACCCGGCAGAATAGTTGTGATCAAAACATCACCCGGCAACTTTTCTTCATCACCCGGCAACACAGTTGCTATCCTTCTTCATCCGGCTTGCTTTCTTCTTTACACGGCAACCTTTGACAACCTTCTTCACACGGCATACACACTTCTTCATTACCCGGCAACATAGTGTCATACCTTTACACGGCAACAAGACTTCTTCATTACCCGGCTGTATAGTATACACTAGTCACCCGGCAAGATATTTATGACCTTCACCCGGCTGTATTTGACATGATCATTGCCCGGCTGTACAGTGGTCATAACATCTTCACCTATTTCCTCAATCACCCGGCAAGTATCAGACTTACAACTTTACCCGGCTGAACAGTTCTTTACCCGGCTGTACAGTTGTATCTGATATCTTTACCCGGCTACAACACTTAAGCAATTTTTTTTAATTTTCCTCGTCTGTTGACTTTTTCAACGATCATTTATTGCACCTGCAACATTCTCCGACATATTAATTAGACAAGATATCCTTAAAAAGAATGTTTGCCATATTAATTATCAAACAATATTAACATTTGCAACAAAATTACTTCCAATTAAAATTCATTTTTCTTTTTCTTTTTCAAATTGTTTTTGCACAACCAATTTTTCTATATCCCGAAGCAATTTCTTAAAAACAAATTACAAGACCTTGGGTTTGTTTTTAACACATCCAATACCTTTGCTTTTCATAACTTATAATCTTGTTCATTCAAAACACACTTATTCAAAACAAAATATTTTTGGATTTTTTTTGTAGATATTTTTCTTAAATTTATTCTCCCCCTAAACTTGAAATTTCTTGAAATTTTTAAGTTTAACAATGATGTTGATGTGTCAATAATGATTCCAAATGCCTGCACACACAAAGCACACACATTAAAGTAAATACATATGCAATGCAAATGAATCAAAATATCGCAGTGAGATCATACCACACATTACTTGAACATGTTTTGGAAGTTTTGAATAGACATTTGACTTATGCTTGATTGAGTGATGATATGAAAACATACCAATTAGCTCGAATTGACACACTTACTTTTTCAGTATCATGATGATATTTAAGGTTCGATTAAAATGACTTATGTGACCCACAAGTATACATATGTCAACATATTTCCTTATCAATCACTACCTGAATGCGTATTGCACAAAATCTGGTCACTTACAGTCATACACAGTGTGGAATCTGGGTTCTATTCGGATTTGGTCCACTTTGGGACTTCTTTTTATTCCATCTTTGGGAATTTTTCTTTTTCCTATTGTTCCCCTTGGGAATCTTCTGAATTCCATTTTGGAATTTGATTGGTGACGGTCCACATTTGGGACTCTTTTTGTTCCATTTTGGAATCTTTTGCTGCATCTTGAAGCTCAAAAGAGACTTCGTGTGAGACTTCAGGTCTGTGGATACCACAACAAAGAAGCTCACGATGCGGTTCATCACACTGAAAACACTGCATCGTTACCCGAACATGCACAACTATCATCACAAGCAATGTTTCAAAAGATATATATCTAGACATGTATAACAATGGAACTTAACACAAAGATCATTAAGTTTATGTTTGTCAACAATCAACTTACTTGTTCAGTCTAATTGCCTGAGCTGTCTAGCACATCAATTAACATTCATCAGTCTTTATTAAAAATGATGTAACAATTAATGTCTAGTGTATCTATCATTTCTCACTTTTTGCAATATAGATTCTTATGACATGATATTTTCTTTTCTTTTTGATTTTATATTTTGTATTTGTTTTTCTTTTTCATGCACACACACAATGCAAAACATAAAATAAAAGCAAAGGAATCAAAACATAACATCAACTTATTATATTTTTGGCTTTTATATTTTCTGATTTTTCTTTTGTTTTTCGAAAAATAGAATCAATCATGATTGATTAATCCTATGGATTGAATTAAAAATTCAAACCGGCCTGACAAGAATGATTTTGTGAAAAGATCTGCCAGTTGTTTGTCGGTATGAACTTTAATCAAAATTATTAAACCCTTTTCAGAGTTATCTCTTAAAAAATGATATCTAATTTCGATGTGCTTGGTTTTAGAATGTTGAACAGGATTAGCAGTTATAAACATAGCAGCAGTATTGTCTATGTAAATAGGAGTTTTTAAGAAGTTAAACCCGTAGTCCAGCAACTGATTTTGTAACCATAAAACCTGAGAACATCCTGCAGATGCAGCGATATACTCTGCTTCAGCTGTGGATACAGAAACATTGGTTTGCTTCTTGCATTGCCAAGAGACAAGCCTTGGACCCAAAAATTGACAACCACCAGTAGTCGATTTCCTGTCAAGAGCACAACCACCAAAATCACTGTCAGAATAGCTATATAGTTCAAAATTTCCTTCATAAGGATACCATAACCCAAGATTTGGTTTCCCTTTGAGATATCTGAATATACGCTTCACAGCAACTAGATGCGACTCTTTTGGATCTGACTGGTATCTGGCGCATACACATACAGCGTACATGATGTCTGGTCTTGATGCAGTAAGATACATCAGAGAACCGATCATTGATCTGTATAGTGTCTGATCAACTGCTTTGCCCTTTGGATCAGGTTGTATCTTGCAATTTACATCAGAAGGAGTTCGGATAGTCTGACAATCTTGCATCTTGAACTTCTTCAGCAACTTCTCAACAAATTTTGATTGGTTGATAAAAATTCCGTCAGCAGACTGTTTCACTTGTAATCCCAGAAAGAAATTAATCTCCCCCATCGAACTCATCTGAAATCTTGACTTCATGATTTCTTCAAATTCTTTGCACATGGACTCACTGGTTGAACCGAAAATAATATCGTCCACATAAACTTGAACACACAATAAATCATCATTCTCCCTCTTCATAAACAAAGTTGGATCAATCTGACCTCTTGTGAATCCGTGTTCTAGTAAATGCTTGGATAGTGTCTCATACCAGATTCTTGGAGCTTGATGTAGACCGTACAGAGCTTTGCTCAACTTGTATACCCGATGTGGATAGTCAGGATCTTCGAAACCCGGGGGTTGTCTGACATAAACATCATCTGTAATAGGTCCATACAAGAAAGCACCTTTGACGTCCATTTGGAATACCTTAAACTTCATGAAAGACGCATATGCAAGAAAAACGCGTATGGCTTCAAGTCTTGCGACCGGAGCAAACACCTCTTCATAATCAATGCCTTCTTCCTGAGTGTATCCCTGTGCAATCAGTCTTGCTTTGTTTCTCACAACAATGCCACGTTCGTCTGGCTTGTTTTTGTACAACCATCTTGTACCTATTGCATTCTCTCCTTCAGGTAAGTCCACAAGTTTCCAAACTTCCTGTTTGCGAAACTGAAGCAATTCCTCTTGCATGGCTTCAATCCAACTGTTGTCTTGCAACGCTTCTGAAATATTCTTTGGCACCACTTGAGATAGAAAACACGAGTAAAGACAAACATTTGCTTGCTCTGTCTGACTTCTTGTAGTTCTCTGATTCAACGGCCCAATAATCTGAGAGACAGGATGTTTCTTGTGAATTCGATGAATAGGAATATCACCTCCTTGCACTTGAGTCTCTAGATTAGAAGTATTCAGATTTGGTAGATCTTGAAGTATGGAAGAAGTATGCGGTGTGAAATTCGGGACTTGATCCGGTGAATTGATGAAGTAATCAAATGATTCAGGAGTAACTTCAACATTCGGATCCGATGATGGTTGATTTTGAACGGATCCACCATCATTAGGAGACATTTGCGAATTCACATTTTCTTCATGATTGTTTGATTCTTGATCTTCTTGCGAACCAGAAGGACCCGGAGCTTGACTAGATTTGACATGATCAGGATTGTGAAAAGACATAAATGGATATTCAGAGTTGAGATTTCCATCTTCGTCATTATCAGAATCGTCACTAAAGCTTCCTAAGTCACCTGATTCCTTCCTTGCGTTTCCTGAAAAATCAAATAAGTTAGAACTGAAAGATCTAGATAACGAATCCAAATCAAATAACCATTAGGGACCGTGAGCCACTAAAGGAAACGAATTTTCTAAAAACTTGACGTTGAAAGTTTCAATAACAGTATTTGTTTTGCTATTAAAAACTCGATAAGCTTTAGAAACAGACGAATATCCTAAGAAAAATCCATCGTCAGATTTAGACTCAAACTTCCCGAGATGTTCATTTAGATTAAGAATCGAAACTGGACAACCAAATGCTTTCAAGTAAGAAATATTTGGTTTTCTTCCAAACAACAACTCATAAGAAGTTTTCTGTTTATCTTGTACTAATAATGTTCTATTTTGTACAAAACACGCAGTGGCAATAGCTTCATCCCAAAAGGTGATAGGGATTTTGGCATCTGCGAGCATGGATCTTGCAGCTTCAATTAGTGTCCGGTTTTTCCGTTCCGCAACCCCATTTTGCTGAGGCGTTCTTGGAGCACTATATTGACGAGCAATCCCCTTTTCTGCACAAAATAAATCAACATTAGCATTCTTAAATTCAGTTCCATTATCACTTCTTAAAGTTTTAACTTTGCATTCCAATTGATTTTCAATTTTAATGATAAATTCTTTCAATAATTCAGCTGTTTCAGATTTCGCATGCAAAAAATAAACCCATGAAAATCTAGTGAAGTCATCTATGATAACTAAACAATAAGATTTTCTGCCGATGCTTTGAACATTTGTCGGTCCAAAAAGATCCATATGTAACATCTGCAAAGGTTTTGAAATAGAGTTCTCTAGCTTGGACTTAAAAGACATCCGATGCTGTTTGCCCTTCAAACATGCTGGACAGAGATCAGTTGTGGAAAATTTCTTCGATGGGATTCCCACAGCGTGATTTCCAGTTACCAAACGGTTCATGTTTCTGAAGTTGGAGTGGCCCAGCCGTCTATGCCAAAGCTGACTCTCATCATTTGAAGCATGGGCAATGAGACAGGTTGTTTCGGTATCAGCGTCAATCTGCGACATATCCAACTTGTATACATCACGATCTCTAGGAGCTTTAACCACTACCCACTCATTGTCAATCTTGAAACCTGGTTTAAGAATATAACAGAAAGAATCATCAAATAAAGTTGAATAAGATTTATCACAAATTTGAGATACACTTAGTAAGTTAAAGTTCAACTGTGCACAGTAGTTGACTTTATCAAAACTAATGATCCCATTGGATACTGTTCCTTCTCCTGTTATCTTTCCACCCGCATCACCTCCAAACGCTACGTGAGTACCATTTTTCAACTTAAAGTCTTGAAGTAAGGCATGGTTGCCTGTCATGTGCCGGCTACCCCCACTATCAACGAACCACGAGTTGATAGGTCTTCTTGGGCGTACCTGCATTTCAACAAAAACTTTCAGTTAGTTTGGTCAACCCAGGCCCACACGGTCTTGGGTTTTCCGAATCTATCTGCAATAGTAACTTGTTGGTATTGAACATTTTGAAAATTTGTTTCGTTTAAAAGATTTTGATGCTGATAACTTCGCCCATTGGCGTTCAATGATTGCTTTCTCCTCAAAGCAATAAACCTCTCCTCTAGCTTAGGATCAAGGTTATTTTCAAACTTTTGATTTTTAACCATTAAAGCTCTTGGTTTAAAACTGTTAACCTGCACATTCCTTGAAAAGTTAGAAACAGAATTGTTTCGATTGAAGTTTCTCAAAACCGGAGAATGACTTTGATTCATATTTTGAAAACCATATGAATTATTTCTTTGAAAATTTGAATATGGAGTCATTTCTCTAGTCGAGTTTGATCGAAAGAAACAATCCTTTGTGTCATGGTTTCTTCTCTCACAGATATCACAAAATTTGTTAAAATAACATTCTTCTGAAGAATGATTTCTTTTGTCACAGAAACTGCAGTACCTGTTAAAGAAACATTCAGCAGTTGCATGATTATATCTATCACAAATTTCACAATATTTCTTGCTAATCCTAAAGAGCCGATTGTTAACTCTAGATGTTGAACCAAAACGTGATTCATTATCATAGTTGTTCGGTTTTAGATTAACGTTCCTTTGTGGAGTCATTGTCTGTGCTTTTGATTGCATGGGACTTTGGTTCGATTTTAAACTGTTCTGTTTGGTCACCTTTTTGTTTACAATTCTCTTTTCATTGACAGCGGAAGACTTAGGACCTGAATCTGTTTTCAGACCAGAGTTAGATTTGATTGGAGAATTGATTGGTTTACCATAAGATCCATTTAAATCAAACGTTCCTGCAGACACAAACTTGATTTTCTTTTCTTTTGACACTTTCTTGACAGGTTTAACTTTGTCAGTTTTAACACTTTGAACTTTTGTGTTATCATTCGATTTTAAGACATTTTTGCCTTTTGACTGTTTCGTTTCAGATTGATTGTTCATTGTTTTCGATTTTTGCTTCTTAACATTCGAAACTTCAGCCTTTTTCACTTCTGGCTTTTTGACCTACTGAGCAGCAACTTGCGCCTTTTGTTCCTTTTTCCACTTGATGTACTCAGGATCATTGTACCCTGAAAATTCACCTTCTTCCTTCACCGGTGTTTCTGGTTCGGGATTAAGCTTTGGATATTCAACAAGTTGGATTAGAACAGGCTCAACTTTGTTTTCAGATTTGTTGCTTGCTTCATCATCAGCTTCAGTTGTCATTCCATCTTCTTCTCTCAAACTTTCAATCAACACTTCAGATCCTTCAGACTCGGATTTACTTCTTTGAATTTCTTTAAATTTTCGTTCATTTTCAGGTGAATGATCAAATTCATTAAAGTTTTCCGGTAAGGTTTGAGTGATTGAATTTGGCATCGGTTCATGTGTAAAACCCAACCCGGTTTTGGTTTTGTTACTTTTTTTTTTTTTTTTGAAAAGAAGTGATTAAAATACTAAAATAAAGACAAGAAATTAAAGACAAGATAAGAAACAAGTATTAAAAACAACTAAATAAAGTCACACGGTAACACAGTGAAAAATCTTCTTCAGCCGGCTAAACAGTGTTTGTTCTTCACCCGGCAGAAATAAGTCTTCACCCGGCTAAATAGTTACCCGGCTAAACAGTTGAAAATTACTTTGTTCTTCACCCGGATGAACAGTTACCCGGCAACAAGAAAAACTTCACACGGCAACAAGTCTTGACACGGCAGAATCTTGACACGGCAAAAGTCTTTGCCCGGCTGAACAGTACTTGGTCACACGGCACTTTGTTAATTACCCGGCTACACAGTTGAGCTTACCCGGCTGTATTTTCTCTATCACCCGGCGTAACAGTGTATTACCCGGCACAACAGTGTCTGATCCGGCTGAACAGTAGCACTTTTTCAAGTCAAAAACTTCACCCGTCTAGAGCAAAATCCCTTACATGGCAGCACAGGACCTAATTTCTTCACAAATTCTAAGTCCAAGGAAATTGTCTAAGTCAATAATATCACCCGGCAAGTTAATCTTCAACCAAACTCAACTGTTCATCATCTTCTTCATGAAGATTTTCTGGGTTTTGTCTAAAACTTGTCCAAATTGTCCAAAAATCACACAAAAGCTGTGAATTAGTCCGATTATCAAACCCTTGTATCAATCAATCCAAAACATCTTCATTCTTCGATGAATTTTGAGCAAAAATTGATCGAACAGTACTTTTTCTATTCTTCCTAATTCTTCAGATCTGATGATGATCTGATAGAATCTGCACAATCGCTGTGTATAGAAGTGATTATGATGATAAATCACAACTAAAAACACCAACAATTCATTCAGATCATGATATTTTGAGCAATATTGATGTGTTTTGCTTAGAAACAGCGAAGAACACAAACCGAAAGCTCTGATACCAATTGATAGGTTCAAATGGATCGATAATATCACTCAAATGATCAGAACAACAAGTACAAACAAACGATTCAATCACAAACACAATTCATACTCATAAATTCTCTTTGTATTTGATGATCAAGCAATTCGTAGTACAAAAGTGCAGGAGAAAACAAATTACACACAGTTAATTCTCTCTCTAACAGTGTAAAAGTCGCTCTATCCTAACACACGCACTCTACATGCTTTATAACAAACAAAATGCAAGTTTAAGGAAAATACACAATAAACCCTAAACTATACAAACATATAAACAAAGATACAAAGTAAATTCTTAACAGGAAATAACCCAAACAAAAATGTAGGGCGCGTTACAACTCCTAATTACACCTTAAATCACTGTACGAAACTTTAAAACTCCATAATAAACCTAAAGAACTCGTCCGAGTCCTTTGAACGTCGTACGGCAACTTAAGACATCTTACGACTCTGTATGCCACATTAGCACATTGAAAAGCATGTTAGTACAATGTACGACACCTCACAACTCCTAACAACACCTTAAAATACAATACGTAAACTTCAAACTCCATACTAAACTATTGAATTTGTCCGAGTCCTTTGAACATCGTACGACAACCTAGGACTTGTTACGACTCTCTGTATGCGACTTTATCAACATGAAAAGCAAGTAAGAAAAATGTAGGACGCGTTACAACTCCTAATTACACCTTATATCACTGTACGAAACTTTAAAACTCCATAATAAACCTAAAGAACTCGTCCGAGTCCTTTGAACGTCGTACGACAACTTAAGACATCTTACGACTCTGTATGCCACATTAGCACCTTGAAAAGCATGTTAGTATAATGTATGACACCTCATAACTCCTAACAATACCTTACAATACCGTACGTAAACTTAAAACACCATAATAAGCCTAATGAATTCGTCCGAGTCCTTTGAACGTCATAAGACAACTCAGGACTTGTTACGACTCTCTGTATGCGACATTATCAACATGAAAAGCACGTTAGAAAAATGTAGGACGCGTTACAACTCCTAATTACACCTTAAGTCACTGTACGAAACTTAAAAACTCCATAATAAACCTAAAAAACTCGTCCGAGTCCTTTGAATGCCGTACGACAACTTAAGACATCTTACGACTCTGTATGCCACATTAGCACATTGAAAAGCATGTTAGTAAAATTTACGACACCTCACAACTCCTAACAACACCTTAAAATACCATACGTAAACTTAAAACTCCATACTAAACCTAATGAATTTTTCCGAGTCCTTTGAACATCGTACGACAACTCAGGACTTGTTACGACACTCTGTATGCGACTTTATCAACATGAAAAGCAAGTAAGAAAAATGTAGGACGCGTTACAACTCCTAATTACACCTTATATCACTGTACGAAACTTTAAAAGTCCATAATAAACCTAAAGAACTCGTCCGAGTCTTTTGAACGTCGTACGACAACTTAAGACATCTTACGACTCTGTATGCCACATTAGCACCTTGAAAAGCATGTTAGTACAATGTACGACACCTCACAACTCCTAACAACACCTTAAAATACCATACGTAAACTTCAAACTCCATACTAAACCTAATGAATTCGTATGAGTCCTTTGAACATCGTACGACAACTCAGGACTTGTTACGACTCTCTGTATGCGGCATTATCAACATGAAAAGCACGTTAGAAAAATGTAGGACGCGTTACAACTCCTAATTACACCTTACATCACTGTACGAAACTTTAAAATTCCATAATAAACCTAAAGAACTCGTCCGAGTCCTTTGAACGTCGTACGACAACTTAAGACATCTTACGACTCTGTATGCCACATTAGCACCTTGAAAAGCATGTTAGTATAATGTATGACACCTCATAACTCCTAACAATACCTTACAATACCGTACGTAAACTTAAAACACCATAATAAGCCTAATGAATTCGTCCGAGTCCTTTGAACGTCATAAGACAACTCAGGACTTGTTACGACTCTCTGTATGCGACATTATCAACATGAAAAGCACGTTAGAAAAATGTAGGACGCGTTACAACTCCTAATTACACCTTAAGTCACTGTACGAAACTTAAAAACTCCATAATAAACCTAAAAAACTCGTCCGAGTCCTTTGAATGCCGTACGACAACTTAAGACATCTTACGACTCTGTATGCCACATTAGCACATTGAAAAGCATGTTAGTACAATTTACGACACCTCACAACTCCTAACAACACCTTAAAATACCATACGTAAACTTAAAACTCCATACTAAACCTAATGAATTTTTCCGAGTCCTTTGAACATCGTACGACAACTCAGGACTTGTTACGACACTCTGTATGCGACTTTATCAACATGAAAAGCAAGTAAGAAAAATGTAGGACGCGTTACAACTCCTAATTACACCTTATATCACTGTACTAAACTTTAAAACTCCATAATAAACCTAAAGAACTCGTCCGAGTCCTTTGAACGTCGTACGACAACTTAAGACATCTTACGACTCTGTATGCCACATTAGCACCTTGAAAAGCATGTTAGTATAATGTATGACACCTCATAACTCCTAACAATACCTTACAATACCATACGTAAACTTAAAACACCATAATAAGCCTAATGAATTCGTCTGAGTCCTTTGAACGTCATACGACAACTCAGGACTTGTTACGACTCTCTGTATGCGACATTATCAACATGAAAAGCACGTTAGAAAAATGTAGGACGCGTTACAACTCCTAATTACACCTTAAGTCACAGTACGAAAACTTAAAAACTCCATAATAAACCTAAAAAACTCGTCCGAGTCCTTTGAACGTCGTACGGCAACTTAAGACATCTTACGACTCTGTATGCCACATTAGCACCTTGAAAAGCATGTTAGTATAATGTATGACACCTCATAACTCCTAACAATACCTTACAATACCGTACGTAAACTTAAAACACCATAATAAGCCTAATGAATTCATCCGAGTCCTTTGAACGTCATACGACAACTCAGGACTTGTTACGACTCTCTGTATGCGACATTATCAACATGAAAGCACGTTAGAAAAATGTAGGGCGCGTTACAACTCCTAATTACACCTTAAATCACTGTAGGAAACTTTAAAACTCCATAATAAACCTAAAGAACTCGTCCGAGTCCTTTGAACGTCGTACGGCAACTTAAGACATCTTACGACTCTGTATGCCACATTAGCACATTGAAAAGCATGTTAGTACAATGTACGACACCTCACAACTCCTAACAACACCTTAAAATACAATACGTAAACTTCAAACTCCATACTAAACTATTGAATTTGTCCGAGTCCTTTGAACATCGTACGACAACCTAGGACTTGTTACGACTCTCTGTATGCGACTTTATCAACATGAAAAGCAAGTAAGAAAAATGTAGGACGCGTTACAACTCCTAATTACACCTTATATCACTGTACGAAACTTTAAAACTCCATAATAAACCTAAAGAACTCGTCCGAGTCCTTTGAACGTCGTACGACAACTTAAGACATCTTACGACTCTGTATGCCACATTAGCACCTTGAAAAGCATGTTAGTATAATGTATGACACCTCATAACTCCTAACAATACCTTACAATACCGTACGTAAACTTAAAACACCATAATAAGCCTAATGAATTCGTCTGAGTCCTTTGAACGTCATAAGACAACTCAGGACTTGTTACGACTCTCTGTATGCGACATTATCAACATGAAAAGCACGTTAGAAAAATGTAGGACGCGTTACAACTCCTAATTACACCTTAAGTCACAGTACGAAACTTAAAAACTCCATAATAAACCTAAAAAACTCGTCCGAGTCCTTTGAACGTCGTACGGCAACTTAAGACATCTTACGACTCTGTATGCCACATTAGCACCTTGAAAAGCATGTTAGTATAATGTATGACACCTCATAACTCCTAACAATACCTTACAATACCGTACGTAAACTTAAAACACCATAATAAGCCTAATGAATTCATCCGAGTCCTTTGAACGTCGTACGACAACTCAGGACTTGTTACGACTCTCTGTATGCGACATTATCAACATGAAAGCACGTTAGAAAAATGTAGGGCGCGTTACAACTCCTAATTACACCTTAAATCACTGTAGGAAACTTTAAAACTCCATAATAAACCTAAAGAACTCGTCCGAGTCCTTTGAACGTCGTACGGCAACTTAAGACATCTTACGACTCTGTATGCCACATTAGCACATTGAAAAGCATGTTAGTACAATGTACGACACCTCACAACTCCTAACAACACCTTAAAATACAATACGTAAACTTCAAACTCCATACTAAACTATTGAATTTGTCCGAGTCCTTTGAACATCGTACGACAACCTAGGACTTGTTACGACTCTCTGTATGCGACTTTATCAACATGAAAAGCAAGTAAGAAAAATGTAGGACGCGTTACAACTCCTAATTACACCTTATATCACTGTACGAAACTTTAAAACTCCATAATAAACCTAAAGAACTCGTCCGAGTCCTTTGAACGTCGTACGACAACTTAAGACATCTTACGACTCTGTATGCCACATTAGCACCTTGAAAAGCATGTTAGTATAATGTATGACACCTCATAACTCCTAACAATACCTTACAATACCGTACGTAAACTTAAAACACCATAATAAGCCTAATGAATTCGTCTGAGTCCTTTGAACGTCATAAGACAACTCAGGACTTGTTACGACTCTCTGTATGCGACATTATCAACATGAAAAGCACGTTAGAAAAATGTAGGACGCGTTACAACTCCTAATTACACCTTAAGTCACAGTACGAAACTTAAAAACTCCATAATAAACCTAAAAAACTCGTCCGAGTCCTTTGAACGTCGTACGGCAACTTAAGACATCTTACGACTCTGTATGCCACATTAGCACCTTGAAAAGCATGTTAGTATAATGTATGACACCTCATAACTCCTAACAATACCTTACAATACCGTACGTAAACTTAAAACACCATAATAAGCCTAATGAATTCATCCGAGTCCTTTGAACGTCGTACGACAACTCAGGACTTGTTACGACTCTCTGTATGCGACATTATCAACATGAAAGCACGTTAGAAAAATGTAGGGCGCGTTACAACTCCTAATTACACCTTAAATCACTGTAGGAAACTTTAAAACTCCATAATAAACCTAAAGAACTCGTCCGAGTCCTTTGAACGTCGTACGGCAACTTAAGACATCTTACGACTCTGTATGCCACATTAGCACATTGAAAAGCATGTTAGTACAATGTACGACACCTCACAACTCCTAACAACACCTTAAAATACAATACGTAAACTTCAAACTCCATACTAAACTATTGAATTTGTCCGAGTCCTTTGAACATCGTACGACAACCTAGGACTTGTTACGACTCTCTGTATGCGACTTTATCAACATGAAAAGCAAGTAAGAAAAATGTAGGACGCGTTACAACTCCTAATTACACCTTATATCACTGTACGAAACTTTAAAACTCCATAATAAACCTAAAGAACTCCTCCGAGTCCTTTGAACGTCGTACGACAACTTAAGACATCTTACGACTCAGTATGCCACATTAGCACCTTGAAAAGCATGTTAGTATAATGTATGACACCTCATAACTCCTAACAATACCTTACAATACCGTACGTAAACTTAAAACACCATAATAAGCCTAATGAATTCGTCCGAGTCCTTTGAACGTCATAAGACAACTCAGGACTTGTTACGACTCTCTGTATGCGACATTATCAACATGAAAAGCACGTTAGAAAAATGTAGGACGCGTTACAACTCCTAATTACACCTTAAGTCACTGTACGAAACTTAAAAACTCCATAATAAACCTAAAAAACTCGTCCGAGTCCTTTGAATGCCGTACGACAACTTAAGACATCTTACGACTCTGTATGCCACATTAGCACATTGAAAAGCATGTTAGTACAATTTACGACACCTCACAACTCCTAACAACACCTTAAAATACCATACGTAAACTTAAAACTCCATACTAAACCTAATGAATTTTTCCGAGTCCTTTGAACATCGTACGACAACTCAGGACTTGTTACGACACTCTGTATGCGACTTTATCAACATGAAAAGCAAGTAAGAAAAATGTAGGACGCGTTACAACTCCTAATTACACCTTATATCACTGTACTAAACTTTAAAACTCCATAATAAACCTAAAGAACTCGTCCGAGTCCTTTGAACGTCGTACGACAACTTAAGACATCTTACGACTCTGTATGCCACATTAGCACCTTGAAAAGCATGTTAGTATAATGTATGACACCTCATAACTCCTAACAATACCTTACAATACCGTACGTAAACTTAAAACACCATAATAAGCCTAATGAATTCGTCTGAGTCCTTTGAACGTCATACGACAACTCAGGACTTGTTACGACTCTCTGTATGCGACATTATCAACATGAAAAGCACGTTAGAAAAATGTAGGACGCGTTACAACTCCTAATTACACCTTAAGTCACAGTACGAAAACTTAAAAACTCCATAATAAACCTAAAAAACTCGTCCGAGTCCTTTGAACGTCGTACGGCAACTTAAGACATCTTACGACTCTGTATGCCACATTAGCACCTTGAAAAGCATGTTAGTATAATGTATGACACCTCATAACTCCTAACAATACCTTACAATACCGTACGTAAACTTAAAACACCATAATAAGCCTAATGAATTCATCCGAGTCCTTTGAACGTCATACGACAACTCAGGACTTGTTACGACTCTCTGTATGCGACATTATCAACATGAAAGCACGTTAGAAAAATGTAGGGCGCGTTACAACTCCTAATTACACCTTAAATCACTGTAGGAAACTTTAAAACTCCATAATAAACCTAAAGAACTCGTCCGAGTCCTTTGAACGTCGTACGGCAACTTAAGACATCTTACGACTCTGTATGCCACATTAGCACATTGAAAAGCATGTTAGTACAATGTACGACACCTCACAACTCCTAACAACACCTTAAAATACAATACGTAAACTTCAAACTCCATACTAAACTATTGAATTTGTCCGAGTCCTTTGAACATCGTACGACAACCTAGGACTTGTTACGACTCTCTGTATGCGACTTTATCAACATGAAAAGCAAGTAAGAAAAATGTAGGACGCGTTACAACTCCTAATTACACCTTATATCACTGTACGAAACTTTAAAACTCCATAATAAACCTAAAGAACTCGTCCGAGTCCTTTGAACGTCGTACGACAACTTAAGACATCTTACGACTCTGTATGCCACATTAGCACCTTGAAAAGCATGTTAGTATAATGTATGACACCTCATAACTCCTAACAATACCTTACAATACCGTACGTAAACTTAAAACACCATAATAAGCCTAATGAATTCGTCTGAGTCCTTTGAACGTCATAAGACAACTCAGGACTTGTTACGACTCTCTGTATGCGACATTATCAACATGAAAAGCACGTTAGAAAAATGTAGGACGCGTTACAACTCCTAATTACACCTTAAGTCACAGTACGAAACTTAAAAACTCCATAATAAACCTAAAAAACTCGTCCGAGTCCTTTGAACGTCGTACGGCAACTTAAGACATCTTACGACTCTGTATGCCACATTAGCACCTTGAAAAGCATGTTAGTATAATGTATGACACCTCATAACTCCTAACAATACCTTACAATACCGTACGTAAACTTAAAACACCATAATAAGCCTAATGAATTCATCCGAGTCCTTTGAACGTCATACGACAACTCAGGACTTGTTACGACTCTCTGTATGCGACATTATCAACATGAAAGCACGTTAGAAAAATGTAGGGCGCGTTACAACTCCTAATTACACCTTAAATCACTGTAGGAAACTTTAAAACTCCATAATAAACCTAAAGAACTCGTCCGAGTCCTTTGAACGTCGTACGGCAACTTAAGACATCTTACGACTCTGTATGCCACATTAGCACATTGAAAAGCATGTTAGTACAATGTACGACACCTCACAACTCCTAACAACACCTTAAAATACAATACGTAAACTTCAAACTCCATACTAAACTATTGAATTTGTCCGAGTCCTTTGAACATCGTACGACAACCTAGGACTTGTTACGACTCTCTGTATGCGACTTTATCAACATGAAAAGCAAGTAAGAAAAATGTAGGACGCGTTACAACTCCTAATTACACCTTATATCACTGTACGAAACTTTAAAACTCCATAATAAACCTAAAGAACTCGTCCGAGTCCTTTGAACGTCGTACGACAACTTAAGACATCTTACGACTCTGTATGCCACATTAGCACCTTGAAAAGCATGTTAGTATAATGTATGACACCTCATAACTCCTAACAATACCTTACAATACCGTACGTAAACTTAAAACACCATAATAAGCCTAATGAATTCGTCTGAGTCCTTTGAACGTCATAAGACAACTCAGGACTTGTTACGACTCTCTGTATGCGACATTATCAACATGAAAAGCACGTTAGAAAAATGTAGGACGCGTTACAACTCCTAATTACACCTTAAGTCACAGTACGAAACTTAAAAACTCCATAATAAACCTAAAAAACTCGTCCGAGTCCTTTGAACGTCGTACGGCAACTTAAGACATCTTACGACTCTGTATGCCACATTAGCACCTTGAAAAGCATGTTAGTATAATGTATGACACCTCATAACTCCTAACAATACCTTACAATACCGTACGTAAACTTAAAACACCATAATAAGCCTAATGAATTCATCCGAGTCCTTTGAACGTCGTACGACAACTCAGGACTTGTTACGACTCTCTGTATGCGACATTATCAACATGAAAGCACGTTAGAAAAATGTAGGGCGCGTTACAACTCCTAATTACACCTTAAATCACTGTAGGAAACTTTAAAACTCCATAATAAACCTAAAGAACTCGTCCGAGTCCTTTGAACGTCGTACGGCAACTTAAGACATCTTACGACTCTGTATGCCACATTAGCACATTGAAAAGCATGTTAGTACAATGTACGACACCTCACAACTCCTAACAACACCTTAAAATACAATACGTAAACTTCAAACTCCATACTAAACTATTGAATTTGTCCGAGTCCTTTGAACATCGTACGACAACCTAGGACTTGTTACGACTCTCTGTATGCGACTTTATCAACATGAAAAGCAAGTAAGAAAAATGTAGGACGCGTTACAACTCCTAATTAAACCTTATATCACTGTACGAAACTTTAAAACTCCATAATAAACCTAAAGAACTCCTCCGAGTCCTTTGAACGTCGTACGACAACTTAAGACATCTTACGACTCAGTATGCCACATTAGCACCTTGAAAAGCATGTTAGTATAATGTATGACACCTCATAACTCCTAACAATACCTTACAATACCGTACGTAAACTTAAAACACCATAATAAGCCTAATGAATTCGTCCGAGTCCTTTGAACGTCATAAGACAACTCAGGACTTGTTACGACTCTCTGTATGCGACATTATCAACATGAAAAGCACGTTAGAAAAATGTAGGACGCGTTACAACTCCTAATTACACCTTAAGTCACTGTACGAAACTTAAAAACTCCATAATAAACCTAAAAAACTCGTCCGAGTCCTTTGAATGCCGTACGACAACTTAAGACATCTTACGACTCTGTATGCCACATTAGCACATTGAAAAGCATGTTAGTACAATTTACGACACCTCACAACTCCTAACAACACCTTAAAATACCATACGTAAACTTAAAACTCCATACTAAACCTAATGAATTTTTCCGAGTCCTTTGAACATCGTACGACAACTCAGGACTTGTTACGACACTCTGTATGCGACTTTATCAACATGAAAAGCAAGTAAGAAAAATGTAGGACGCGTTACAACTCCTAATTACACCTTATATCACTGTACGAAACTTTAAAACTCCATAATAAACCTAAAGAACTCGTCCGAGTCCTTTGAACGTCGTACGACAACTTAAGACATCTTACGACTCTGTATGCCACATTAGCACCTTGAAAAGCATGTTAGTATAATGTATGACACCTCATAACTCCTAACAATACCTTACAATACCGTACGTAAACTTAAAACACCATAATAAGCCTAATGAATTCGTCTGAGTCCTTTGAACGTCATAAGACAACTCAGGACTTGTTACGACTCTCTGTATGCGACATTATCAACATGAAAAGCACGTTAGAAAAATGTAGGACGCGTTACAACTCCTAATTACACCTTAAGTCACAGTACGAAACTTAAAAACTCCATAATAAACCTAAAAAACTCGTCCGAGTCCTTTGAACGTCGTACGGCAACTTAAGACATCTTACGACTCTGTATGCCACATTAGCACCTTGAAAAGCATGTTAGTATAATGTATGACACCTCATAACTCCTAACAATACCTTACAATACCGTACGTAAACTTAAAACACCATAATAAGCCTAATGAATTCATCCGAGTCCTTTGAACGTCATACGACAACTCAGGACTTGTTATGACTCTCTGTATGCGACATTATCAACATGAAAGCACGTTAGAAAAATGTAGGGCGCGTTACAACTCCTAATTACACCTTAAATCACTGTAGGAAACTTTAAAACTCCATAATAAACCTAAAGAACTCGTCCGAGTCCTTTGAACGTCGTACGGCAACTTAAGACATCTTACGACTCTGTATGCCACATTAGCACATTGAAAAGCATGTTAGTACAATGTACGACACCTCACAACTCCTAACAACACCTTAAAATACAATACGTAAACTTCAAACTCCATACTAAACTATTGAATTTGTCCGAGTCCTTTGAACATCGTACGACAACCTAGGACTTGTTACGACTCTCTGTATGCGACTTTATCAACATGAAAAGCAAGTAAGAAAAATGTAGGACGCGTTACAACTCCTAATTACACCTTATATCACTGTACGAAACTTTAAAACTCCATAATAAACCTAAAGAACTCGTCCGAGTCCTTTGAACGTCGTACGACAACTTAAGACATCTTACGACTCTGTATGCCACATTAGCACCTTGAAAAGCATGTTAGTATAATGTATGACACCTCATAACTCCTAACAATACCTTACAATACCGTACGTAAACTTAAAACACCATAATAAGCCTAATGAATTCGTCTGAGTCCTTTGAACGTCATAAGACAACTCAGGACTTGTTACGACTCTCTGTATGCGACATTATCAACATGAAAAGCACGTTAGAAAAATGTAGGACGCGTTACAACTCCTAATTACACCTTAAGTCACAGTACGAAACTTAAAAACTCCATAATAAACCTAAAAAACTCGTCCGAGTCCTTTGAATGCCGTACGACAACTTAAGACATCTTACGACTCTGTATGCCACATTAGCACATTGAAAAGCATGTTAGTACAATTTACGACACCTCACAACTCCTAACAACACCTTAAAATACCATACGTAAACTTAAAACTCCATACTAAACCTAATGAATTTTTCCGAGTCCTTTGAACATCGTACGACAACTCAGGACTTGTTACGACACTCTGTATGCGACTTTATCAACATGAAAAGCAAGTAAGAAAAATGTAGGACGCGTTACAACTCCTAATTACACCTTATATCACTGTACGAAACTTTAAAACTCCATAATAAACCTAAAGAACTCGTCCGAGTCCTTTGAACGTCGTACGACAACTTAAGACATCTTACGACTCTGTATGCCACATTAGCACCTTGAAAAGCATGTTAGTATAATGTATGACACCTCATAACTCCTAACAATACCTTACAATACCGTACGTAAACTTAAAACACCATAATAAGCCTAATGAATTCGTCTGAGTCCTTTGAACGTCATAAGACAACTCAGGACTTGTTACGACTCTCTGTATGCGACATTATCAACATGAAAAGCACGTTAGAAAAATGTAGGACGCGTTACAACTCCTAATTACACCTTAAGTCACAGTACGAAACTTAAAAACTCCATAATAAACCTAAAAAACTCGTCCGAGTCCTTTGAACGTCGTACGGCAACTTAAGACATCTTACGACTCTGTATGCCACATTAGCACCTTGAAAAGCATGTTAGTATAATGTATGACACCTCATAACTCCTAACAATACCTTACAATACCGTACGTAAACTTAAAACACCATAATAAGCCTAATGAATTCATCCGAGTCCTTTGAACGTCATACGACAACTCAGGACTTGTTACGACTCTCTGTATGCGACATTATCAACATGAAAGCACGTTAGAAAAATGTAGGGCGCGTTACAACTCCTAATTACACCTTAAATCACTGTAGGAAACTTTAAAACTCCATAATAAACCTAAAGAACTCGTCCGAGTCCTTTGAACGTCGTACGGCAACTTAAGACATCTTACGACTCTGTATGCCACATTAGCACATTGAAAAGCATGTTAGTACAATGTACGACACCTCACAACTCCTAACAACACCTTAAAATACAATACGTAAACTTCAAACTCCATACTAAACTATTGAATTTGTCCGAGTCCTTTGAACATCGTACGACAACCTAGGACTTGTTACGACTCTCTGTATGCGACTTTATCAACATGAAAAGCAAGTAAGAAAAATGTAGGACGCGTTACAACTCCTAATTACACCTTATATCACTGTACGAAACTTTAAAACTCCATAATAAACCTAAAGAACTCCTCCGAGTCCTTTGAACGTCGTACGACAACTTAAGACATCTTACGACTCTGTATGCCACATTAGCACCTTGAAAAGTATGTTAGTATAATGTATGACACCTCATAACTCCTAACAATACCTTACAATACCGTACGTAAACTTAAAACACCATAATAAGCCTAATGAATTCGTCCGAGTCCTTTGAACGTCATAAGACAACTCAGGACTTGTTACGACTCTCTGTATGCGACATTATCAACATGAAAAGCACGTTAGAAAAATGTAGGACGCGTTACAACTCCTAATTACACCTTAAGTCACAGTACGAAACTTAAAAACTCCATAATAAACCTAAAAAACTCGTCCGAGTCGTTTGAACGTCGTACGGCAACTTAAGACATCTTACGACTCTGTATGCAACATTAGCACCTTGAAAAGCATGTTAGTATAATGTATGACACCTCATAACTCCTAACAATACCTTACAATATCGTACGTAAACTTAAAACACCATAATAAGCCTAATGAATTCATCCGAGTCCTTTGAACGTCATACGACAACTCAGGACTTGTTACGACTCTCTGTATGCGACATTATCAACATGAAAGCACGTTAGAAAAATGTAGGGCGCGTTACAACTCCTAATTACACCTTAAATCATTGTACGAAACTTTAAAACTCCATAATAAACCTAAAGAACTCGTCCGAGTCCTTTGAACGTCGTACGGCAACTTAAGACATCTTACGACTCTGTATGCCACATTAGCACATTGAAAAGCATGTTAGTACAATGTACGACACCTCACAACTCCTAACAACACCTTAAAATACAATACGTAAACTTCAAACTCCATACTAAACTATTGAATTTGTCCGAGTCCTTTGAACATCGTACGACAACCTAGGACTTGTTACGACTCTCTGTATGCGACTTTATCAACATGAAAAGCAAGTAAGAAAAATGTAGGACGCGTTACAACTCCTAATTACACCTTATATCACTGTACGAAACTTTAAAACTCCATAATAAACCTAAAGAACTCGTCCGAGTCCTTTGAACGTCGTACGACAACTTAAGACATCTTACGACTCTGTATGCCACATTAGCACCTTGAAAAGCATGTTAGTACAATGTACGACACCTCACAACTCCTAACAACACCTTAAAATACAATACGTAAACTTCAAACTCCATACTAAACTATTGAATTTGTCCGAGTCCTTTGAACATCGTACGACAACCTAGGACTTGTTACGACTCTCTGTATGCGACTTTATCTACATGAAAAGCAAGTAAGAAAAATGTAGGACGCGTTACAACTCCTAATTACACCTTATATCACTGTACGAAACTTTAAAACTCCATAATAAACCTAAAGAACTCGTCCGAGTCCTTTGAACGTCGTACGACAACTTAAGACATCTTACGACTCTGTATGCCACATTAGCACCTTGAAAAGCATGTTAGTATAATGTATGACACCTCATAACTCCTAACAATACCTTACAATACCGTACGTAAACTTAAAACACCATAATAAGCCTAATGAATTCGTCCGAGTCCTTTGAACGTCATAAGACAACTCAGGACTTGTTACGACTCTCTGTATGCGACATTATCAACATGAAAAGCACGTAAGAAAAATGTAGGACGCGTTACAACTCCTAATTACACCTTAAGTCACTGTACGAAACTTAAAAACTCCATAATAAACCTAAAAAACTCGTCCGAGTCCTTTGAATGCCGTACTACAACTTAAGACATCTTACGACTCTGTATGCCACATTAGCACATTGAAAAGCATGTTAGTAAAATTTACGACACCTCACAACTCCTAACAACACCTTAAAATACCATACGCAAACTTAAAACTCCATACTAAACCTAATGAATTTTTCCGAGTCCTTTGAACATCGTACGACAACTCAGGACTTGTTACGACACTCTGTATGCGACTTTATCAACATGAAAAGCAAGTAAGAAAAATGTAGGACGCGTTACAACTCCTAATTACACCTTATATCACTGTACGAAACTTTAAAAGTCCATAATAAACCTAAAGAACTCGTCCGAGTCTTTTGAACGTCGTACGACAACTTAAGACATCTTACGACTCTATATGCCACATTAGCACCTTGAAAAGCATGTTAGTACAATGTACGACACCTCACAACTCCTAACAACACCTTAAAATACCATACGTAAACTTCAAACTCCATACTAAACCTAATGAATTCGTATGAGTCCTTTGAACATCGTACGACAACTCAGGACTTGTTACGACTCTCTGTATGCGGCATTATCAACATGAAAAGCACGTTAGAAAAATGTAGGACGCGTTACAACTCCTAATTACACCTTACATCACTGTACGAAACTTTAAAATTCCATAATAAACCTAAAGAACTCGTCCGAGTCCTTTGAACGTCGTACGACAACTTAAGACATCTTACGACTCTGTATGCCACATTAGCACCTTGAAAAGCATGTTAGTATAATGTATGACACCTCATAACTCCTAACAATACCTTACAATACCGTAGGTAAACTTAAAACACCATAATAAGCCTAATGAATTCGTCCGAGTCCTTTGAACGTCATAAGACAACTCAGGACTTGTTACGACTCTCTGTATGCGACATTATCAACATGAAAAGCACGTTAGAAAAATGTAGGACGCGTTACAACTCCTAATTACACCTTAAGTCACTGTACGAAACTTAAAAACTCCATAATAAACCTAAAAAACTCGTCCGAGTCCTTTGAATGCCGTACGACAACTTAAGACATCTTACGACTCTGTATGCCACATTAGCACATTGAAAAGCATGTTAGTACAATTTACGACACCTCACAACTCCTAACAACACCTTAAAATACCATACGTAAACTTAAAACTCCATACTAAACCTAATGAATTTTTCCGAGTCCTTTGAACATCGTATGACAACTCAGGACTTGTTACGACACTCTGTATGCGACTTTATCAACATGAAAAGCAAGTAAGAAAAATGTAGGACGCGTTACAACTCCTAATTACACCTTATATCACTGTACGAAACTTTAAAACTCCATAATAAACCTAAAGAACTCGTCCGAGTCCTTTGAACGTCGTACGACAACTTAAGACATCTTACGACTCTGTATGCCACATTAGCACCTTGAAAAGCATGTTAGTATAATGTATGACACCTCATAACTCCTAACAATACCTTACAATACCGTACGTAAACTTAAAACACCATAATAAGCCTAATGAATTCGTCTGAGTCCTTTGAACGTCATACGACAACTCAGGACTTGTTATGACTCTCTGTATGCGACATTATCAACATGAAAAGCACGTTAGAAAAATGTAGGACGCGTTACAACTCCTAATTACACCTTAAGTCACAGTACGAAAACTTAAAAACTCCATAATAAACCTAAAAAACTCGTCCGAGTCCTTTGAATGCCGTACTACAACTTAAGACATCTTACGACTCTGTATGCCACATTAGCACATTGAAAAGCATGTTAGTAAAATTTACGACACCTCACAACTCCTAACAACACCTTAAAATACCATACGTAAACTTAAAACTCCATACTAAACCTAATGAATTTTTCCGAGTCCTTTGAACATCGTACGACAACTTAGGACTTGTTACGACACTCTGTATGCGACTTTATCAACATGAAAAGCAAGTAAGAAAAATGTAGGACGCGTTACAACTCCTAATTACACCTTATATCACTGTACGAAACTTTAAAAGTCCATAATAAACCTAAAGAACTCGTCCGAGTCTTTTGAACGTCGTACGACAACTTAAGACATCTTACGACTCTGTATGCCACATTAGCACCTTGAAAAGCATGTTAGTACAATGTACGACACCTCACAACTCCTAACAACACCTTAAAATACCATACGTAAACTTCAAACTCCATACTAAACCTAATGAATTCGTATGAGTCCTTTGAACATCGTACGACAACTCAGGACTTGTTACGACTCTCTGTATGCGGCATTATCAACATGAAAAGCACGTTAGAAAAATGTAGGACGCGTTACAACTCCTAATTACACCTTACATCACTGTACGAAACTTTAAAATTCCATAATAAACCTAAAGAACTCGTCCGAGTCCTTTGAACGTCGTACGACAACTTAAGACATCTTACGACTCTGTATGCCACATTAGCACCTTGAAAAGCATGTTAGTATAATGTATGACACCTCATAACTCCTAACAATACCTTACAATACCGTACGTAAACTTAAAACACCATAATAAGCCTAATGAATTCGTCCGAGTCCTTTGAACGTCATAAGACAACTCAGGACTTGTTACGACTCTCTGTATGCGACATTATCAACATGAAAAGCACGTTAGAAAAATGTAGGACGCGTTACAACTCCTAATTACACCTTAAGTCACTGTACGAAACTTAAAAACTCCATAATAAACCTAAAAAACTCGTCCGAGTCCTTTGAATGCCGTACGACAACTTAAGACATCTTACGACTCTGTATGCCACATTAGCACATTGAAAAGCATGTTAGTACAATTTACGACACCTCACAACTCCTAACAACACCTTAAAATACCATACGTAAACTTAAAACTCCATACTAAACCTAATGAATTTTTCCGAGTCCTTTGAACATCGTATGACAACTCAGGACTTGTTACGACACTCTGTATGCGACTTTATCAACATGAAAAGCAAGTAAGAAAAATGTAGGACGCGTTACAACTCCTAATTACACCTTATATCACTGTACGAAACTTTAAAACTCCATAATAAACCTAAAGAACTCGTCCGAGTCCTTTGAACGTCGTACGACAACTTAAGACATCGTACGACTCTGTATGCCACATTAGCACCTTGAAAAGCATGTTAGTATAATGTATGACACCTCATAACTCCTAACAATACCTTACAATACCGTACGTAAACTTAAAACACCATAATAAGCCTAATGAATTCGTCTGAGTCCTTTGAACGTCATACGACAACTCAGGACTTGTTACGACTCTCTGTATGCGACATTATCAACATGAAAAGCACGTTAGAAAAATGTAGGACGCGTTACAACTCCTAATTACACCTTAAGTCACAGTACGAAAACTTAAAAACTCCATAATAAACCTAAAAAACTCGTCCGAGTCCTTTGAACGTCGTACGGCAACTTAAGACATCTTACGACTCTGTATGCCACATTAGCACCTTGAAAAGCATGTTAGTATAATGTATGACACCTCATAACTCCTAACAATACCTTACAATACCGTACGTAAACTTCAAACACCATAATAAGCCTAATGAATTCATCCGAGTCCTTTGAACGTCATACGACAACTCAGGACTTGTTACGACTCTCTGTATGCGACATTATCAACATGAAAGCACGTTAGAAAAATGTAGGGCGCGTTACAACTCCTAATTACACCTTAAATCACTGTAGGAAACTTTAAAACTCCATAATAAACCTAAAGAACTCGTCCGAGTCCTTTGAACGTCGTACGGCAACTTAAGACATCTTACGACTCTATATGCCACATTAGCACATTGAAAAGCATGTTAGTACAATGTACGACACCTCACAACTCCTAACAACACCTTAAAATACAATACGTAAACTTCAAACTCCATACTAAACTATTGAATTTGTCCGAGTCCTTTGAACATCGTACGACAACCTAGGACTTGTTACGACTCTCTGTATGCGACTTTATCAACATGAAAAGCAAGTAAGAAAAATGTAGGACGCGTTACAACTCCTAATTACACCTTATATCACTGTACGAAACTTTAAAACTCCATAATAAACCTAAAGAACTCCTCCGAGTCCTTTGAACGTCGTACGACAACTTAAGACATCTTACGACTCTGTATGCCACATTAGCACCTTGAAAAGCATGTTAGTATAACGTATGACACCTCATAACTCCTAACAATACCTTACAATACCGTACGTAAACTTAAAACACCATAATAAGCCTAATGAATTCGTCTGAGTCCTTTGAACGTCATAAGACAACTCAGGACTTGTTACGACTCTCTGTATGCGACATTATCAACATGAAAAGCACGTTAGAAAAATGTAGGACGCGTTACAACTCCTAATTACACCTTAAGTCACAGTACGAAACTTAAAAACTCCATAATAAACCTAAAAAACTCGTCCGAGTCCTTTGAACGTCGTACGGCAACTTAAGACATCTTACGACTCTGTATGCCACATTAGCACCTTGAAAAGCATGTTAGTATAATGTATGACACCTCATAACTCCTAACAATACCTTACAATACCGTACGTAAACTTAAAACACCATAATAAGCCTAATGAATTCATCCGAGTCCTTTGAACGTCATACGACAACTCAGGACTTGTTACGACTCTCTGTATGCGACATTATCAACATGAAAGCACGTTAGAAAAATGTAGGGCGCGTTACAACTCCTAATTACACCTTAAATCACTGTAGGAAACTTTAAAACTCCATAATAAACCTAAAGAACTCGTCCGAGTCCTTTGAACGTCGTACGGCAACTTAAGACATCTTACGACTCTGTATGCCACATTAGCACATTGAAAAGCATGTTAGTACAATGTACGACACCTCACAACTCCTAACAACACCTTAAAATAAAATACGTAAACTTCAAACTCCATACTAAACTATTGAATTTGTCCGAGTCCTTTGAACATCGTACGACAACCTAGGACTTGTTACGACTCTCTGTATGCGACTTTATCAACATGAAAAGCAAGTAAGAAAAATGTAGGACGCGTTACAACTCCTAATTACACCTTATATCACTGTACGAAACTTTAAAACTCCATAATAAACCTAAAGAACTCCTCCGAGTCCTTTGAACGTCGTACGACAACTTAAGACATCTTACGACTCTGTATGCCACATTAGCACCTTGAAAAGCATGTTAGTATAATGTATGACACCTCATAACTCCTAACAATACCTTACAATACCGTACGTAAACTTAAAACACCATAATAAGCCTAATGAATTCGTCTGAGTCCTTTGAACGTCATAAGACAACTCAGGACTTGTTACGACTCTCTGTATGCGACATTATCAACATGAAAAGCACGTTAGAAAAATGTAGGACGCGTTACAACTCCTAATTACACCTTAAGTCACAGTACGAAACTTAAAAACTCCATAATAAACCTAAAAAACTCGTCCGAGTCCTTTGAACGTCGTACGGCAACTTAAGACATCTTACGACTCTGTATGCAACATTAGCACCTTGAAAAGCATGTTAGTATAATGTATGACACCTCATAACTCCTAACAATACCTTACAATACCGTACGTAAACTTAAAACACCATAATAAGCCTAATGAATTCATCCGAGTCCTTTGAACGTCATACGACAACTCAGGACTTGTTACGACTCTCTGTATGCGACATTATCAACATGAAAGCACGTTAGAAAAATGTAGGGCGCGTTACAACTCCTAATTACACCTTAAATCATTGTACGAAACTTTAAAACTCCATAATAAACCTAAAGAACTCGTCCGAGTCCTTTGAACGTCGTACGGCAACTTAAGACATCTTACGACTCTGTATGCCACATTAGCACATTGAAAAGCATGTTAGTACAATGTACGACACCTCACAACTCCTAACAACACCTTAAAATACAATACGTAAACTTCAAACTCCATACTAAACTATTGAATTTGTCCGAGTCCTTTGAACATCGTACGACAACCTAGGACTTGTTACGACTCTCTGTATGCGACTTTATCAACATGAAAAGCAAGTAAGAAAAATGTAGGACGCGTTACAACTCCTAATTACACCTTATATCACTGTACGAAACTTTAAAACTCCATAATAAACCTAAAGAACTCGTCCGAGTCCTTTGAACGTCGTACGACAACTTAAGACATCTTACGACTCTGTATGCCACATTAGCACCTTGAAAAGCATGTTAGTACAATGTACGACACCTCACAACTCCTAACAACACCTTAAAATACCATACGTAAACTTCAAACTCAATACTAAACCTAATGAATTCGTTTGAGTCCTTTGAACATCGTACGACAACTCAGGACTTGTTACGACTCTCTGTATGCGGCATTATCAACATGAAAAGCACGTTAGAAAAATGTAGGACGCGTTACAACTCCTAATTAAACCTTACATCACTGTACGAAACTTTAAAATTCCATAATAAACCTAAAGAACTCGTCCGAGTCCTTTGAACGTCGTACGACAACTTAAGACATCTTACGACTCTGTATGCCACATTAGCACCTTGAAAAGCATGTTAGTATAATGTATGAAACCTCATAACTCCTAACAATACCTTACAATACCGTACGTAAACTTGAAACACCATAATAAGCCTAATGAATTCATCCGAGTCCTTTGAACGTCATACGACAACTCAGGACTTGTTACGACTCTCTGTATGCGACATTATCAACATGAAAGCACGTTAGAAAAATGTAGGGCGCGTTACAACTCCTAATTACACCTTAAATCACTGTAGGAAACTTTAAAACTCCATAATAAACCTAAAGAACTCGTCCGAGTCCTTTGAAAGTCGTACGGCAACTTAAGACATCTTACGACTCTGTATGTCACATTAGCACATTGAAAAGCATGTTAGTACAATGTACGACACCTCACAACTCCTAACAACACCTTAAAATACAATACGTAAACTTCAAACTCCAAACTAAACTATTGAATTTGTCCGAGTCCTTTGAACATCGTACGACAACCCAGGACTTGTTACGACTCTCTGTATGCGACTTTATCAACACGAAAAGCAAGTAAGAAAAATATAGGACGCGTTACAACTCCTAATTACACCGTATATCACTGTACGAAACTTTAAAACTCCATAATAAACCTAATAAACTCGTCCGAGTCCTTTGAACGCCGTACGACAACTTAAGACATCTTACGACTCTGTATGCCACATTAGCACATTGAAAAGCATGTTAGTACAATTTACGACACCTCACAACTCCTAACAACACCTTAAAATACCATACGTAAACTTAAAACTCCTTACTAAACCTAATGAATTTTTCCGAGTCCTTTGAACATCGTACGATAACTCAGTACTTGTTACGACTCTCTGTATGCGACTTTATCAACATAAAAAGCAAGTAAGAAAAATGTAGGACGCGTTACAACTTCTGAATACACCGTACATCACTGTACGAAACTTTAAAACTCCATAATAAACCTAAAAAACTCGTCCGAGTCCTTTGAACGCCGTACGACAACTTAAGACATCTTACGACTCTGTATGCCACATTAGCACATTGAAAAGCATGTTAGTACAATTTACGACACCTCACAACTCCTAACAACACCTTAAAATACCATACGTAAACTTAAAACCCCATACTAAACCTAATGAATTTTTCCGAGTCCTTTGAACATCGTACGACAACTCAGGACTTGTTACGACTCTCTGTATGCGACTTTATCAACATGAAAAGCAAGTAAGAAAAATGTAGGACGCGGTACAACTCCTAATTACACCTTATATCACTGTACGAAACTTTAAAACTCCATAATAAACCTAAAAAACTCGTCCGAGTCCTTTGAACGCCGTACGACAACTTAAGACATCTTACGACTCTGTATGCCACATTAGCACATTGAAAAGCATGTTAGTACAATTTACGACACCTCACAACTCCTAACAACACCTTAAATTACCATACGTAAACTTAAAACTCCATACTAAACCTAATGAATTTTTCGGAGTCCTTTTAACATCGTACGACAACTCAGGACTTGTTACGACTCTCTGTATGCGACTTTATCAACATGAAAAGCAAGTAAGAAAAATGTAGGACGCGTTACAACTCCTAATTACACCTTATATTACTGTACGAAACTTTAAAACTCCATAATAAACCTAAAGAACTCGTCCGAGTCTTTTGAACGTCGTACGGCAACTTAAGACATCTTACGACTCTGTATGCCACATTAGCACCTTGAAAAGCATGTTAGTACAATGTACGACACCTCACAACTCCTAACAACACCTTAAAATACCATACGTAAACTTCAAACTCCATACTAAACCTAATGAATTCGTATGAGTCCTTTGAACATCGTACGATAACTCAGGACTTGTTACGACTCTCTGTATGCTGTATTATCACCATGAAAAGCACGTTAGAAAAATGTAGGACGCGTTACGACTCTCTGTATGCTGTATTAACTCCTAACAATACCTTACAATACCGTACGTAAACTTAAAACACCATAATAAGCCTAATGAATTCGTCCGAGTCCTTTGAACGTCATACGACAACTCAGGACTTGTTACGACTCTCTGTATGCGACATTATTAACATGAAAGCACGTTTGAAAAATGTAGGGCGCGTTACAACTCCTAATTACACCTTATGTCACACCCCCAAAATCCACTAACGGAGTTTTACCGTTAAGTGTGTGACAAACCAGGATCTCAGTCATTAGTTACACCAAACGACACTATATGAATTTAAAATATACGTGTCTCATTAAATGAGAAAATTTAATACAGAGTTAACGTTTAATAATTTGCGGAAGCGTAAACGAAATGTAAAGTCAATAATATTAACTGGAACTAAATGCGCAAACACGCGCCCAACATAAGAAACATAGTTTAAATATTTGTTAAGACCAAACATAGTTTTTAAATGCAAGAAAGTGTTTAAATGCAAGGTTGTGACTCCATGCCATGTCCTAAGTGCGTTGAACCTCGGTGACCTGTAAAAGTGAAAGTCTAACAAGTGTCAACACGACGGTTGGTGAGTTCACAAAGTAAGTATGAAATCAAGTAGTTCAGTTGCAAGCAGAAATATAAATTAAGTATGTCATTGTAGGTAGCTAATCTACAGCACATGTCCTTAGAGGCGTAAAGCATCTGACCGAAGCTGACGTATGTACACATTAAGTGCAGTTTGCCTGTTCGTATATCCCAGCAGGATGCACTGTAAGTATGTTAGGTCATTCAACACCCGTTCGACAGGTCCTTCTGTCGTGCTAGCGCGACTAGCCCAGGTGGGGTTTGTCAAACCCAGTAGTACTACTCAAAATTTTCCCGCTATTTCACAAATACTAACGGTCAACTAGGTATCCATGAGGTCTTTCATGAACAAAATAAAAGTTGCTCTAATCCAGACATGCGACATACAGAATTTGTAAATCCGTAAAAGTATTCGTCCGAGTTCCAGCCCAAAAAGGGTAAAATAGTAAATAGTTTAGTTCAGTGAACTCACCTTAGCTTTGCGCAGCTACAAATAATTAGCAGAAACTATAATTTCCAAGTTCGACCAACAACCTGTTTGAGTTCTACTAATTAGATACAATTTACTCGAATAGAGTTTACATTTGATTTCGCGTTCCCGGTTCGGTTTCATACCAAAATCCAATTTAATTATTATGTCATCATACTGAAAAGTTTACACATGCACCAGTTTAAATAACTTGAACCAACTTTTATGATAACGACCAAAGGAGTTAGACCATATGCTTACCATCTCGCTTAAATCACACACTTGTTGTATTTTAGCTTCATCACACATATAATAATACATTTATGATTTGTTTTATAAACTTTATAAAACATACAACAGTTTCTATATAAACACATCTATAGTCATACTCGAGCCAAACCTGACACACCACATTATTATCTCATTAATACTTCATCTTATCATCATCATTATTATTATTATTTCATCATGATCCTACATTCTTGATACTCATTTAAACACACATGCACAAAGCTGCATACCCATACACACACTCCAAGCAACCCTGCTATATATATTTTACATCATCATATCATCTTCAAGATTCATTAAACACACTCATTATGCATATATATATATATATATATATATATATATATATATATATATAAATATTACACCCTATGCATACATTCCTTCACATACAAACACACTGTGCTATATATATATATATATATATATATATTCATCACTTACATTGTTCTAGCATATACACACGATTATAATTAACCTGCTTAAACCAAACTCACGCACATATGCAATACCTCTGTTCAAAACCTTACACACCTAATACACAAACAAATCACACATACATATATCACCTATTCAATTCTATTGAACACGTACTGCGAATCCCATAACACACATACACATCAACGTATATATAAAAATTGTATTCACACACATATATACATTGACACACATATTTCACACATAATATAGTGTTTACACAACTATATGCAGACATATATATCGATCTCATACAATCGAAATCATACGCACACACATATACTTAACTCGTAACTTAAACTGTACTCGTAACGAAACCGAAACGAACCGAAACTGCAAAACATATATAGATAAACATGGATATACCTATACTTAGAGTTTTAAATGTATATATGAACCGTATGTGCATTGAACCCAAACCGTAACCAAAATCGGGACCGAAACGAAACAAGACTATAACACGAGTTACCAAAACTTACCGAAAAGCTTACGCGGGGCTTCGCCGGAGTTCATTGAGTTCACCGGATAGAGTCGGTGTTGGTGGCGATGTCCGAGTTACTACGGCGGTGTTCAGTGATGACAGTTACGGTGATGGTGATGACTGCGTGTGACGGAGACTGTGATAGTGGTGATTACGGGTGCCAGAGACGGTGGTGGTTTCAGTGACAGGGAAAGGTTGCGACGGTGGTTTCAAGGACGACGAATTAGGGTTCGGTGTGTTGCGAGAAAGATGACGGGTTGGGCTGGTTTTGTAAGAAGATTTCAACTATTATAAAATTGGCACAAAGGTCCTTGAAATTACATATAATATTAACTTGTCACCTAAGTTAATACAAACTTGATTTTTAACAAACCATAAAATAAACCCCGGACTTCATAACGTAATATCTTTTACTAACTATTAATTCGTTAGTTTACCAGATATTTAAGAATTACTTTCGTTTAGACATCCCTCATGTGATCCAACAACAATTGCTCGAATTACTATTTTTGTAATAGATTTTTATTTAGTTAAATTAGTACTTTTAATTAATTATTGTGGGAATGTACTAGATAAGATTCCAAGTTGAAAAGGACTAACGGAACTTGGTAAAATTGGGTTAGCGGTATAAACCTAAAATTGTCGGGTGTCACATCATCCCCTTGTTAAAAGAATTTTCGTCCCGAAAATTGGGTATAGGTGGTACAAGGGTCTAAAATGAAAAGATATTTTTCCAAGTTGCTACATCATCCCCTTGTTAAAAGAATTTTCGTCCCGAAAATTTCGTTGTTTTATTGGTTGTCTGCAACGAAAATGAAAAGAAAGAAGGAAAATTTTCAGATTATCACATCATCCCCTTGTTAAAGAAATTTCATACCGAAATTTAACCATTAGCTCTTGTGCTAGACCTTGTCGTTTTAAATAGTTATGGATGTTTGGACATTGTTAGATTTTTCTGCGTTCTTACGTGACATCCTATTCATTCTTTGAATTTCAACGAATTTTAATAATTTGAATTGTTACCACGTTTGAGTGTTTTGAATTCTCGGATAACCAGCTCAACTAGTTCCTCCAAGAAAAGTAATTGTTCGTCACATTAAAGATATTAAGTGGGGTGGCGACACTCCATTTTGTTGGACACACGATAACTATTTGACCGGTCCTACGCATGATTTCAAGTGGTTCGATTTATCACTGGTTTGATGAATTTTCAAAGTTTTAGGAATCCTCCATTTATAAGGGACATCATATGTTTGGAATGTTTCAAGATACTTATATCAATGAGCTTGAAGTTCTTATTCGGATATCTAAGGATTGTGTTTTACCTAATGAATCATGTATTCTTATAGATCTTTAAATTGTCTCAACTTTGTGTAGGTACTGTACTTTATTAAAAGAACTGTTGTCAACACGTGAACGTCATGGATGTCATAGAAATTTTAAGAATAGATAGATAGTGATAAAATAATATACTTATGTGTTCGGAAGTATTAAAGCAAACATTTTCAGGAAATATTTATAAGTATTTCTATCTTTGATGATTATGAGATTTTTTTTTTGTTGTGGTCAAGCAGACAAGTGGTTTTAGGACATAAGACGATATGTTATTAAAGTTTACGTACTTAAGTACTGTTGAAAACAAAAGAGTCGGTGTTATACGATTTTCCCTCAATTCTTTGGAGTACAGTAAATTTTCTTGTGGATGGAATCTAAGTGTTATTGTCGTGGGGGATATATGTTACGCCAAGCGTTTTCTCATAGAGAATTTTTTTTTTTCAGAAGTCTTGTATTTCTATCCCAATGGAATGCCAGTTTAATTTTGTATGTCCTTTAGGGTGACGTAACAATGTTTTATTCTAAGATATAGCTTTTAATATGCGAATAGATTTGATAAGGGTTCAAAACTAGGAATTACTAGCAAAGATTTTGATACCGAGATTCATTATGTAGTAGTGTTTGAATTCGCCATTAGTGTGTTTAATAGATGAAATGAGATAACGGTTTAATTGTGGCTTTGAGTTTAACGGGTCCGATAGAGATATCATGTTATTTTGATACTTTGTTCGTGTAGCTTCAATAGTTTCCTTAACGTCTAGCCTCCTAGTTTCCTTAAGCCTGCAGTTTCTTCTATTAGTATATTTTCATATTTTAGAACGATTAGGTGACAATTTCTTACATTGCGTCTCATATAGTTTTGATCAAGAAGGTTAATTACATGCGAGGTAGAATTTCTTGCATAAACTGGAGCTTCTAACGAATGATATTGCCCGATTGGAGTGTTAAATGACAATGAGAGCATCAATTATAATGTTTCTTAGCAGATACATATGTGTAGTAGGATAAATGAAATAAGAAGTCATTAGTCTGAACAGTAATGGGTAAGGTATTAGTTGTTTGTTGTGAATCGTTCTAATTATCATGTGAATCTTTAGCCATGGAACATATTCGGTATTCATATTTATATATGGGGAATAAGTCATTAACATTGATGTCAATGTATAGCAGTGTAATCTTATTAATTTGTCAAAATAATTCATGAATCTTGTGATCGTGTCATTGTGGATCGACTTCAATAGCAGGATGTGTACGGTGAGTTAGGTGTGGGGAAGTTTGTATATATTTGAGTTTGTATTGTTTCTCATCTGTAGAAGTATTGTAAGTTTTTATCACCCATGGATGGGTTTTAATGAATATAATCGATGATAAACTTGATATAAGTGCGTTACTGAAGAATAAACTTTCGTTCCAGATAAACTTTTGTTCAGATGGATTTGTGTTGAGTTATTCTACACTTTTGTGCTTTTGGGTTTAACCCACATGAAGGGTGTTACCAGGAATGAAACATAATAGAAAGTGGTTATTCTGGACCATAATGAGTAAAACTTTTTCAAAACATCAGTTGGTATTAGCGGTTCATTGTTGACGATGGTATTTATCACGTGAACCCTTGGAGTCGTGAAATGTATTCAAAATCATAGTTTATATATATGAGTCATTTACGTAACATTTGGTTTTTGTTATTACTGGGAATAAGGGATACAAGGAAGTTTAAAGTGTTTATGCATATAGTAGTTTACCTTATGAATGTTGGGCTAACTAGAGTTCCTAAGAGTCAGATGTTTCGTAATAGTATGAAAGTGATATTTAAGAATTTCTCGGGTTAACTACTGCCTTGGTTCCGGGTCCACGTCCAACGTACTGTTAGTGTTTATATATGGGGTGTACCGCAACTAACCCACCATACCACCAGTACTTTGAAGGTGTACCTGTCACCTACTAACCTTCTTGCCTACTTTACCAAGTCATTCAAAGGATTGAGGTGAAGGAACCTATGTTAAATGAAAGGTAACGTTATAATATATACTGTAACATCGGTTATGTATTAGGATTTTATGTGGTTCAAATGCGAATAATCACAAACTTAAGACTTTAAGAATGCTTAGCTTGGATTCTGCTCTACCAAACAGGTAACGGAGTTTGAATATGTATCAAGATGTACAGAATGTATATAAGGTTTTCGAATTAAATATAGGTTCTTTAAAGATGAAAATAATAATAATATTATTAATGATAATAATGATAATAATAATAATAATAATAATAAAATAAATTAAATCCAATACGTGCTTTACGATAATGGAGATGTAGATTGGGTGTATTAGTTAACGTTTACAAGAGTCCTGGACCGAGACTAGTCATCCAACTAGATCGAACCATATACATACCACATGTGTGGTTCGCCAGTGCATTGTTAACAATTGGAACATCATGAGCCGGAATTATTTCTAAGTAACTTATTATCAGAAATAACTTTAACTCCTGTTTAACTTGTAGAATTGAGAATAGGGTAATTAGGTGAGGTACTTCTAGAGCGAGTCTGGTATGTTCCGAGGTATTCACATGAAGGTTTATGTGATACATATTTACTTCACAAGAAGTGATTTTGAATGGGAGATATTACGCAGTTGGTTCGCCATACCAACAGGAGGTTATTTTTAAATAAGTTGTTGGCTTCATAAGGCTCCTCCATGGAGTCTTAACAATTATAGAGTTTGTTTAACGATCACTTACAGGTACAATGATGTTATGATATTACTGGTGTGCTAAAAGGTTATAGTCCGTAGACTGGAATTTGAAATTTTTTGGAATTAAGTAAGACAAATGTTTTAACTGGAGGATTCAGATTGTTTGTATGAAGGATGAGTCATCATCATTAAGGGTCAAATATAGTAGTAATTAAATGTTATGAGGTTTGTCAATATAGATCTTTGTTCTTATTTGTGTGTTATCAAGGCAAGAATTTAATTATCTGTGATTTGGTTGCATAATCGTAATGTGTATGTAGTTTTAAGATAAACTGGTGATGTGCCATCAAAGGTTGTATTGTAACTGTCTACCATCCATAGGCGGGTTTTATGGGTTCAGTCAAGCATAAACTTGGTAGCAGTGCGTTATTTAGAGATGGATGTTTGTTTCAGATGAATTTGTATTGATTGGTTCATTACTGTTGTGTGCCTTCTTGGGTACTACCGACATGGCAGACTTTGCCAGGATCATCGTGTACCTGTAAATTCACCATTACGTTGCGCACCCGTAATCGTCAATTTACCTTACACAATCACCCAAGTTCGTCTCCCATCGGGTACATTAATCTTGCGTTTAGTTATGTTCTTAGATTTACATTCATCCATGTGGCATTGCTATTCCATATCAAGTATTGAGCGGTATAAGTGTATGATAAACCTATAAGTAGGCGATAACTACACTAGATGTATAGGACAGTAACAGACTATCAGTGTGCTGTATCAATGGGTCGCATGTATCAGGTATGGTGTAAGTTCATACTAAGTGTAAGACTACTAGTCTAGGCACAATCGGAGTGTATGATGCGTATAAGCAGTAGTAATATCAAATCAAGTAAATAACATATAGTGGATCACACAGTAAGTGACATGTTACTACTAATAATGTCTCATATTAAGTAACATGTTGTAGCACACGAACGTGTCGTATAATAAGTAATGTGTAATAGCACATAGGAGGTCACATAAGTATTAAGTCAAGGCCTCACTAGGAATGAGTTTCTGGACAAAAATCCATTACTGTTGTTCATGTACCTCTATACCTTAGGCATCGGTCACTGCCGATTGGTTGCCATAATGAAGTAGATAATTCAAAGCGAATTGTTTAGGCTTCATACGAAACCAGTTTGTTGCCATAATGTTGCAAGTTTCAGGTTTTAATGAAATGTAAACATTTCCCAACTAAGGCCCCTAAAAAAATTTGGCCTAAGAAGCAGAATAACTTTTGAATAACGTCATTGTCAAACATTTCTCATGCCTACTTCGGTGAATAATTCAGAAGCTAGCAGATACACACCTAGTTCAAGCTTCATTAGTAGAGCAAGTCACTAAAAAAAACATTGCCCTAAAGTGGCACATAATACGAGCTGGTCACTTCATGTAATGCTAGTGTAGGCGTGTGTATGTGTAAATCACATGTATGTGGGTCATAAATAAATTTTCACAAGTGCAACTATTGTCATTTCAGAAATCACGCGTGTACAAGTCACTAACCAATACTAAGTTCATAAATAATTCACTAGGTGCAACTAATGTAGTGTTCAGTTATAGTCTAGAATGCAATGCAATGCAAACCTAGTTCGCTATAACCAATGGCTCTGATACCAATCTGTCACACCCCCAAAATCCACTAACGGAGTTTTACCGTTAAGTGTGTGACAAACCAGGATCTCAGTCATTAGTTACACCAAACGACACTATATGAATTTAAAATATACGTGTCTCATTAAATGAGAAAATTTAATACAGAGTTAACGTTTAATAATTTGCAGAAGCGTAAACGAAATGTAAAGTCAATAATATTAACTGGAACTAAATGCGCAAACACGCGCCCAACATAAGAAACATAGTTTAAATATTTGTTAAGACCAAACATAGTTTTTAAATGCAAGAAAGTGTTTAAATGCAAGGTTGTGACTCCATGCCATGTCCTAAGTGCGTGGAACCTCGGTGACCTGTAAAAGTGAAAGTCTAACAAGTGTCAACACGACGGTTGGTGAGTTCACAAAGTAAGTATGAAATCAAGTAGTTCAGTTGCAAGCAGAAATATAAATTAAGTATGTCATTATAGGTAGCTAATCTATAGCACATGTCCTTAGAGGCGTAAAGTATCTGACCGAAGCTGACGTATGTACACATTAAGTGCAGTTTGCCTGTTCGTACATCCCAGCAGGATGCACTGTAAGTATGTTAGGTCATTCAACACCCGTTCGACAGGTCCTTCTGTCGTGCTAGCGCGACTAGCCCAGGTGGGGTTTGTCAAACCCAGTAGTACTACTCAAAATTTCCCCGCTATTTCACAAATACTAACGGTCAACTAGGTATCCATGAGGTCTTTCATGAACAAAATAAAAGTTGCTCTAATCCAGACATGCGACATACAGAATTTGTAAATCCGTAAAAGTATTCGTCCGAGTTCCAGCCCAAAAAGGGTAGAATAGTAAATAGTTTAGTTTAGTGAACTCACCTTAGCTTTGCGCAACTACAAATAATTAGCAGAAACTATAATTTCCAAGTTCGACCAACAACCTGTTTGAGTTCTACTAATTAGATACAATTTACTCGAATAGAGTTTACATTTGGTTTCGCGTTCCCGGTTCGGTTTCATACCAAAATCCAATTTAATTATTATGTCATCATACTGAAAAGTTTACACATGCAGCAGTTTAAATAACTTGAACCAACTTTTATGATAACGACCAAAGGAGTTAGACCATATGCTTACCATCTCGCTTAAATCACACACTTGTTGTATTTTAGCTTCATCACACATATAATAATACATTTATGATTTGTTTTATAAACTTTATAAAACATACAACAGTTTCTATATAAACACATCTATAGTCATACTCGAGCCAAACCTGACACACCACATTATTATCTCATTAATACTTCATCTTATCATCATCATTATTATTATTATTTCATCATGATCCTACATTCTTGATACTCATTTAAACACACATGCACAAAGCTGCATACCCATACACACACTCCAAGCAACCCTGCTATATATATTTTAAATCATCATATCATCTTCAAGATTCATTAAACACACTCATTATGCATATATATATATATATATATATATATATATATATATATATATATATATATATATATATATATATATATATATATATATATATATATATATTACACCCTATGCATACATTCCTTCACATACAAACACACTGTGCTATATATATATATATATATATATATATATATATATTCATCACTTACATTGTTCTAGCATATACACACGATTATAATTAACCTGCTTAAACCAAACTCACGCACATATGCAATACCTCTGTTCAAAACCTTACACACCTAATACACAAACAAATCACACATACATATATCACCTATTCAATTCTATTGAACACGTACTGCGAATCCCATAACACACATACACATCAACGTATATATATAAATTGTATTCACACACATATATACATTGACACACATATTTCACACATAATATAGTGTTTACACAACTATATGCAGACATATATATCGATCTCATACAATCGAAATCATACGCACACACATATACTTAACTCGTAACTTAAACTGTACTCGTAACGAAACCGAAACGAACCGAAACTGCAAAACATATATAGATAAACATGGATATACCTATACGTAGAGTTTTAAATGTATATATGAACCGTATGTGCATTGAACCCAAACCGTAACCAAAATCGGGACCGAAACGAAACAAGACTATAACACGAGTTACCAAAACTTACCGAAAAGCTTACGCGGGGCTTCGCCGGAATTCATTGAGTTCACCGGAGAGAGTCGGTGTTGGTGGCGATGTCCGAGTTACTATGGCGGTGTTCAGTGATGACAGTTACGGTGATGGTGATGACTGCGTGTGACGGAGACTGTGATAGTGGTGATTACGGGTGCCAGAGACGGTGGTGGTTTCAGTGACAGGGAAAGGATGCGACGGTGGTTTCAAGGACGACGAATTAGGGTTCGGTGTGTTGCGAGAAAGATGACGGGTTGGGCTGGTTTTGTAAGAAGATTTCAACTATTATAAAATTGGCACAAAGGTCCTTGAAATTACATATAATATTAACTTGTCACCTAAGTTAATACAAACTTGATTTTTAACAAACCATAAAATAAACCCCAGACTTCATAACGTAATATCTTTTACTAACTATTAATTCGTTAGTTTACCAGATATTTAAGAATTACTTTCGTTTAGACATCCCTCATGTGATCCAACAACAATTGCTCGAATTACTATTTTTGTAATAGATTTTTATTTAGTTAAATTAGTACTTTTAATTAATTATTGTGGGAATGTACTAGATAAGATTCCAAGTTGAAAAGGGCTAACGGAACTTGGTAAAATTGGGTTAGCGGTATAAACCTAAAATTGTCGGGTGTCACACCTTAAATCACTGTACGAAACTTTAAAACTCCATAATAAACCTAAAGAACTCGTCCGAGTCCTTTGAACGTCGTACGGCAACTTAAGACATCTTACGACTCTGTATGCCACATTAGCACATTGAAAAGCATGTTAGTACAATGTACGCCACCTCACAACTCCTATCAACACCTTAAAATACAATACGTAAACTTCAAACTCCATACTAAACTATTGAATTTGTCCGAGTCCTTTGAACATCGTACGACAACCTAGGACTTGTTACGACTCTCTGTATGCGACTTTATCACCATGAAAAGCAAGTAAGAAAAATGTAGGACGCGTTACAACTCCTAATTACACCTTATATCACTGTACGAAACTTTAAAACTCCATAATAAACCTAAAGAACTCGTCCGAGTCCTTTGAACGTCGTACGACAACTTAAGACATCTTACGACTCTGTATTCCACATTAGCACCTTGAAAAGCATGTTAGTATAATGTATGACACCTCATAACTCCTAACAATACCTTACAATACCGTACGTAAACTTAAAACACCATAATAAGCCTAATGAATTCGTCCGAGTCCTTTGAACGTCATACGACAACTCAGGACTTGTTACGACTCTCTGTATGCGACATTATCAACATGAAAGCACGTTAGAAAAATGTAGGACGCGTTACAACTCCTAATTACACCTTAAATCACTGTAAGAAATTTTAAAACTCCATAATAAACCTAAAGAACTCGTCCGAGTCCTTTGAACGTCGTACGGCAACTTAAGACATCTTACGACTCTGTATGCCACATTAGCATATTGAAAAGCATGTTAGTACAATGTACGACACCTCACAACTCCTAACAACACCTTAAAATACAATACGTAAACTTCAAACTCCAAACTAAACTATTGAATTTGTCTGAGTCCTTTGAACATCGTACGACAACCCAGGACTTGTTACGACTCTCTGTATGCGACTTTATCAACATGAAAAGCAAGTAAGAAAAATTTAGGACGCGTTACAACTCCTAATTACACCGTATATCACTGTACGAAACTTTAAAACTCCATAATAAACCTAAAGAACTCGTCCGAGTCTTTTGAAAGTCGTATTGCAACTTAAGACATCTTACGACTCTGTTTGCCACATTAGCACCTTGAAAAGCATGTTAGTACAATGTACGACACCTCACAACTCCTAACAACACCTTAAAATACCATACGTAAACTTCAAACTCCATACTAAACCTAATGAATTCGTATGAGTCCTTTGAACATCGTACGACAACTCAGGACTTGTTACGACTCTCTGTATGCGGCATTATCAACATGAAAAGCACGTTAGAAAAATGTAGGACGCGTTACAACTCCTAATTACACCTTACATCACTGTACGAAACTTTAAAACTCCATAATAAACCTAAAGAACTCATCCGAGTCCTTTGAACGTCGTACGGCAACTTAAGACATCTTACGACTCTGTATGCCACATTAGCACCTTGAAAAGCATGTTATTATAATGTATGACACCTCATAACTCCTAACAATACCTTACAATACCGTACGTAAACTTAAAACACCATAATAAGCCTAATGAATTCGTCCGAGTCCTTTGAACGTCATACGACAACTCAGGACTTGTTACGACTCTCTGTATGCGACATTATCAACATGAAAAGCACGTTAGAAAATGTAGGACGCGTTACAACTCCTAATTACACCTTAAGTCACTGTACGAAACTTTAAAACTCCATAATAAACCTAAAAAACTCGTCCGAGTCCTTTGAACGCCGTACGACAACTTAAGACATCTTATGACTCTGTATGCCACATTAGCACATGGAAAAGCATGTTAGTACAATTTACGACACCTCACAACTCCTAACAACACCTTAAAATACCATACGTAAACTTAAAACTCCATACTAAACCTAATGAATTTTTCCGAGTCCTTTGAACATCGTACGACAACTCAGGACTTGTTACGACTCTCTGTATGCGACTTTATCAACATGAAAAGCAAGTAAGAAAAATGTAGGACGCGTTACCACTCCTAATTACACCTTATATCACTGTACGAAACTTTAAAACTACATAATAAACCTAAAGAACTCGTCCGAGTCTTTTGAATGTCGTACGGCAACTTAAGACATCTTACGACTCTGTATGCCACATTAGCACCTTGAAAAGCATGTTAGTACAATGTACGACACCTCACAACTCCTAACAACACCTTAAAATACCATACGTAAACTTCAAACTCCATACTAAACCTAATGAATTCGTATGAGTCCTTTGAACATCGTACGACAACTCAGGACTTGTTACGACTCTCTGTATGCGGCATTATCAACATGAAAAGCACGTTAGAAAAATGTAGGACGCGTTACAACTCCTAATTACACCTTACATCACTATACGAAACTTTAAAATTCCATAATAAACCTAAAGAACTCGTCCGAGTCCTTTGAACGTCGTATGACAACTTAAGACATCTTACGACTCTGTATGCCACATTAGCACCTTGAAAAGCATGTTATTATAATGTATGACACCTCATAACTCCTAACAATACCTTACAATACCGTACGTAAACTTAAAACACCATAATAAGCCTAATGAATTCGTCCGAGTCCTTTGAACGTCATACGACAACTCAGGACTTGTTACGACTCTCTGTATGCGACATTATCAACATGAAAGCACGTTAGAAAAATGTAGGACGCGTTACAACTCCTAATTACACCTTAAATCACTGTAAGAAACTTTAAAACTCCATAATAAACCTAAAGAACTCGTCCGAGTCCTTTGAACGTCGTACGACAACTTAAGACATCTTACGACTCTGTATGCCACATTAGCATATTGAAAAGCATGTTAGTACAATGTACGACACCTCACAACTCCTAACAACACCTTAAAATACAATACGTAAACTTCAAACTCCAAACTAAACTATTGAATTTGTCCGAGTCCTTTGAACATCGTACGACAACCCAGGACTTGTTACGACTCTCTGTATGCGACTTTATCAACATGAAAAGCAAGTAAGAAAAATTTAGGACGCGTTACAACTCCTAATTACACCGTATATCACTGTACGAAACTTTAAAACTCCATAATAAACCTAAAGAACTCGTCCGAGTCTTTTGAACGTCGTATTGCAACTTAAGACATCTTACGACTCTATTTGCCACATTAGCACCTTGAAAAGCATGTTAGTACAATGTACGACACCTCACAACTCCTAACAACACCTTAAAATACCATACGTAAACTTCAAACTCCATACTAAACCTAATGAATTCGTATGAGTCCTTTGAACATCGTACGACAACTCAGGACTTGTTACGACTCTCTGTATGCGGCATTATCAACATGAAAAGCACGTTAGAAAAATGTAGGACGCGTTACAACTCCTAATTACACCTTAAGTCACAGTACGAAACTTAAAAACTCCATAATAAACCTAAAAAACTCGTCCGAGTCCTTTGAACGTCGTACGGCAACTTAAGACATCTTACGACTCTGTATGCCACATTAGCACCTTGAAAAGCATGTTATTATAATGTATGACACCTCATAACTCCTAACAATACCTTACAATACCGTACGTAAACTTAAAACACCATAATAAGCCTAATGAATTCGTCCGAGTCCTTTGAACGTCATACGACAACTCAGGACTTGTTACGACTCTCTGTATGCGACATTATCAACATGAAAAGCACGTTAGAAAATGTAGGACGCGTTACAACTCCTAATTACACCTTAAGTCACTGTACGAAACTTTAAAACTCCATAATAAACCTAAAAAACTCGTCCGAGTCCTTTGAACGCCGTACGACAACTTAAGACATCTTATGACTCTGTATGCCACATTAGCACATGGAAAAGCATGTTAGTACAATTTACGACACCTCAGAACTCCTAACAACACCTTAAAATACCATACGTAAACTTAAAACTCCATACTAAACCTAATGAATTTTTCCGAGTCCTTTGAACATCGTACGACAACTCAGGACTTGTTACGACTCTCTGTATGCGACTTTATAAACATGAAAAGCAAGTAAGAAAAATGTAGGACGCGTTACCACTCCTAATTACACCTTATATCACTGTACGAAACTTTAAAACTACATAATAAACCTAAAGAACTCGTCCGAGTCTTTTGAATGTCGTACGGCAACTTAAGACATCTTACGACTCTGTATGCCACATTAGCACCTTGAAAAGCATGTTAGTACAATGTACGACACCTCACAACTCCTAACAACACCTTAAAATACCATACGTAAACTTCAAACTCCATACTAAACCTAATGAATTCGTATGAGTCCTTTGAACATCGTACGACAACTCAGGACTTGTTACGACTCTCTGTATGCGGCATTATCAACATGAAAAGCACGTTAGAAAAATGTAGGACGCGTTACAACTCCTAATTACACCTTACATCACTATACGAAACTTTAAAATTCCATAATAAACCTAAAGAACTCGTCCGAGTCCTTTGAACGTCGTACGACAACTTAAGACATCTTACGACTCTGTATGCCACATTAGCACCTTGAAAAGCATGTTATTATAATGTATGACACCTCATAACTCCTAACAATACCTTACAATACCGTACGTAAACTTAAAACACCATAATAAGCCTAATGAATTCGTCCGAGTCCTTTGAACGTCATACGACAACTCAGGACTTGTTACGACTCTCTGTATGCGACATTATCAACATGAAAGCACGTTAGAAAATGTAGGGCGCGTTACAACTCCTAATTACACCTTAAATCACTGTACGAAACTTTAAAACTCCATAATAAACCTAAAGAACTCGTCCGAGTCCTTTGAACGTCGTACGGCAACTTAAGACATCTTACGACTCTGTATGCCACATTAGCACATTGAAAAGCATGTTAGTACAATGTACGACACCTCACAACTCCTAACAACACCTTAAAATACAATACGTAAACTTCAAACTCCATACTAAACTATTGAATTTGTCCGAGTCCTTTGAACATCGTACGACAACCTAGGACTTGTTACGACTCTCTATATGCGAATTTATCAACATGAAAAGCAAGTAAGAAAAATGTAGGACGCGTTACAACTCCTAATTACACCTTATATCACTGTACGAAACTTTAAAACTACATAATAAACCTAAAGAACTCGTCCGAGTCTTTTGAACGTCGTACGGCAACTTAAGACATCTTACGACTCTGTATGCCACATTAGCAACTTGAAAAGCATGTTAGTACAATGTACGACACCTCACAACTCCTAACAACACCTTAAAATACCATACGTAAACTTCAAACTCCATACTAAACCTAATGAATTCGTATGAGTCATTTGAAAATCGTACGACCACTCAGGACTTGTTACGACTCTCTGTATGCGGCATTATCAACATGAAAAGCACGTTAGAAAAATGTAGGACGCGTTACAACTCTGAATTACACCTTACATCACTGTACGAAACTTTAAAATTCCATAATAAACCTAAAGAACTCGTCCGAGTCCTTTGAACGTCGTACGGCAACTTAAGACATCTTACGACTCTGTATGCCACATTAGCACCTTGAAAAGCATGTTATTATAATGTATGACACCTCATAACTCCTAACAATACCTTACAATACCGTACGTAAACTTAAAACACCATAATAAGCCTAATGAATTCGTCCGAGTCCTTTGAACGTCATACGACAACTCAGGACTTGTTACGACTCTCTGTATGCGACATTATCAACATGAAAGCACGTTAGAAAAATGTAGGGCGCGTTACAACTCCTAATTACACCTTAAATCACTGTACGAAACTTTAAAACTCCATAATAAACCTAAAGAACTCGTCCGAGTCCTTTGAACGTCGTACGGCAACTTAAGACATCTTACGACTCTGTATGCCACATTAGCACATTGAAAAGCATGTTAGTACAATGTACGACACCTCACAACTCCTAACAACACCTTAAAATACAATACTTAAACTTCAAACTCCATACTAAACTATTGAATTTGTCTGAGTCCTTTGAACATCGTACGACAACCTAGGACTTGTTACGACTCTCTGTATGCGACTTTATCAACATGAAAAGCAAGTAAGAAAAATGTAGGACGCGTTACAACTCCTAATTACACCTTATATCACTGTACGAAACTTTAAAACTACATAATAAACCTAAAGAACTCGTCCGAGTCTTTTGAACGTCGTACGGCAACTTAAGACATCTTACGACTCTGTATGCCACATTAGCACCTTGAAAAGCATGTTAGTACAATGTACGACACCTCACAACTCCTAACAACATCTTAAAATACCATACGTAAACTTCAAACTCCATACTAAACCTAATGAATTCGTATGAGTCCTTTGAACATCGTACGACAACTCAGGACTTGTTACGACTCTCTGTATGCGGCATTATCAACATGAAAAGCACGTTAGAAAAATGTAGGACGCGTTACAACTCCTAATTACACCTTACGTCACTGTACGAAACTTTAAAATTCCATAATAAACCTAAAGAACTCGTCCGAGTCCTTTGAACGTCGTACGGCAACTTAAGACATCTTACGACTCTGTATGCCACATTAGCACCTTGAAAAGCATGTTATTATAATGTATGACACCTCATAACTCCTAACAATACCTTACAATACCGTACGTAAACTTAAAACACCATAATAAGCCTAATGAATTCGTCCGAGTCCTTTGAACGTCATACGACAACTCAGGACTTGTTACGACTCTCTGTATGCGACATTATCAACATGAAAGCACGTTAGAAAAATGTAGGGCGCGTTACAACTCCTAATTACACCTTAAATCACTGTACGAAACTTTAAAACTCCATAATAAACCTAAAGAACTCGTCCGAGTCCTTTGAACGTCGTACGGCAACTTAAGACATCTTACGACTCTGTATGCCACATTAGCACATTGAAAAGCATGTTAGTACAATGTACGACACCTCACAACTCCTAACAACACCTTAAAATACAATACTTAAACTTCAAACTCCATACTAAACTATTGAATTTGTCTGAGTCCTTTGAACATCGTACGACAACCTAGGACTTGTTACGACTCTCTGTATGCGACTTTATCAACATGAAAAGCAAGTAAGAAAAATGTAGGACGCGTTACAACTCCTAATTACACCTTATATCACTGTACGAAACTTTAAAACTACATAATAAACCTAAAGAACTCGTCCGAGTCTTTTGAACGTCGTACGGCAACTTAAGACATCTTACGACTCTGTATGCCACATTAGCACCTTGAAAAGCATGTTAGTACAATGTACGACACCTCACAACTCCTAACAACATCTTAAAATACCATACGTAAACTTCAAACTCCATACTAAACCTAATGAATTCGTATGAGTCCTTTGAACATCGTACGACAACTCAGGACTTGTTACGACTCTCTGTATGCGGCATTATCAACATGAAAAGCACGTTAGAAAAATGTAGGACGCGTTACAACTCCTAATTACACCTTACGTCACTGTACGAAACTTTAAAATTCCATAATAAACCTAAAGAACTCGTCCGAGTCCTTTGAACGTCGTACGGCAACTTAAGACATCTTACGACTCTGTATGCCACATTAGCACCTTGAAAAGCATGTTATTATAATGTATGACACCTCATAACTCCTAACAATACCTTACAATACCGTACGTAAACTTAAAACACCATAATAAGCCTAATGAATTCGTCCGAGTCCTTTGAACGTCATACGACAACTCAGGACTTGTTACGACTCTCTGTATGCGACATTATCAACATGAAAGCACGTTAGAAAAATGTAGGGCGCGTTACAACTCCTAATTACACCTTAAATCACTGTACGAAACTTTAAAACTCCATAATAAACCTAAAGAACTCGTCCGAGTCCTTTGAACGTCGTACGGCAACTTAAGACATCTTACGACTCTGTATGCCACATTAGCACATTGAAAAGCATGTTAGTACAATGTACGACACCTCACAACTCCTAACAACACCTTAAAATACAATACTTAAACTTCAAACTCCATACTAAACTATTGAATTTGTCTGAGTCCTTTGAACATCGTACGACAACCTAGGACTTGTTACGACTCTCTGTATGCGACTTTATCAACATGAAAAGCAAGTAAGAAAAATGTAGGACGCGTTACAACTCCTAATTACACCTTATATCACTGTACGAAACTTTAAAACTACATAATAAACCTAAAGAACTCGTCCGAGTCTTTTGAACGTCGTACGGCAACTTAAGACATCTTACGACTCTGTATGCCACATTAGCACCTTGAAAAGCATGTTAGTACAATGTACGACACCTCACAACTCCTAACAACATCTTAAAATACCATACGTAAACTTCAAACTCCATACTAAACCTAATGAATTCGTATGAGTCCTTTGAACATCGTACGACAACTCAGGACTTGTTACGACTCTCTGTATGCGGCATTGTCAATATGAAAAGCACGTTAGAAAAATGTAGGACGCGTTACAACTCCTAATTACACCTTACGTCACTGTACGAAACTTTAAAATTCCATAATAAACCTAAAGAACTCGTCCGAGTCCTTTGAACGTCGTACGGCAACTTAAGACATCTTACGACTCTGTATGCCACATTAGCACCTTGAAAAGCATGTTATTATAATGTATGACACCTCATAACTCCTAACAATACCTTACAATACCGTACGTAAACTTAAAACACCATAATAAGCCTAATGAATTCGTCCGAGTCCTTTGAACGTCATACGACAACTCAGGACTTGTTACGACTCTCTGTATGCGACATTATCAACATGAAAGCACGTTAGAAAAATGTAGGGCGCGTTACAACTCCTAATTACACCTTAAATCACAGTACGAAACTTTTAAACTCCATAATAAACCTAAAGAACTCGTCCGAGTCCTTTGAACGTCGTACGGCAACTTAAGACATCTTACGAATCTGTATGCCACATTAGCACATTGAAAAGCATGTTAGTACAATGTACGACACCTCACAACTCCTATCAACACCTTAAAATACAATACTTAAACTTCAAACTCCATACTAAACTATTGAATTTGTCCGAGTCCTTTGAACATCGTACGACAACCTAGGACTTGTTACGACTCTCTGTATGCGACTTTATCAACATGAAAAGCAAGTAAGAAAAATGTAGGACGCGTTACAACTCCTAATTACACCTTATATCACTGTACGAAACTTTAAAACTACATAATAAACCTAAAGAACTCGTCCGAGTCTTTTGAACGTCGTACGTCAACTTAAGACATCTTACGACTCTGTATGCCACATTAGCACCTTGAAAAGCATGTTAGCACATTCTACGACACCTCACAACTCCTAACAACACCTTAAAATACCATACGTAAACTTCAAACTCCATACTAAACCTAATGAATTCGTATGAGTCCTTTGAACATCGTACGACAACTCAGGACTTGTTACGACTCTCTGTATGCGGCATTATCAACATGAAAAGCACGTTAGAAAAATGTAGGACGCGTTACAACTCCTAATTACACCTTACATCACTGTACGAAACTTTAAAATTCCATAATAAACCTAAAGAACTCATCCGAGTCCTTTGAACGTCGTACGGCAACTTAAGACATCTTACGACTCTGTATGCCACATTAGCACCTTGAAAAGCATGTTATTATAATGTATGACACCTCATAACTGCTAACAATACCTTACAATACCGTACGTAAACATAAAACACCATAATAAGCCTAATGAATTCGTCCGAGTCCTTTGAACGTCATACGACAACTCAGGACTTGTTACGACTCTCTGTATGCGACATTATCAACATGAAAGCACGTTAGAAAAATGTAGGGCGCGTTACAACTCCTAATTACACCTTAAATCACTGTACGAAACTTTAAAACTCCATAATAAACCTAAAGAACTCGTCCGAGTCCTTTGAACGTCGTACGGCAACTTAAGACATCTTACGACTCTGTATGCCACATTAGCACATTGAAAAGCATGTTAGTACAATGTACGACACCTCACAACTCCTAACAACACCTTAAAATACAATACTTAAACTTCAAACTCCATACTAAACTATTGAATTTGTCCGAGTCCTTTGAACATCGTACGACAACCTAGGACTTGTTACGACTCTCTGTATGCGACTTTATCAACATGAAAAGCAAGTAAGAAAAATGTAGGACGCGTTACAACTCCTAATTACACCTTATCTGTACGAAACTTTAAAACTACATAATAAACCTAAAGAACTCGTCCGAGTCTTTTGAACGTCGTACGGCAACTTAAGACATCTTACGACTCTGTATGCCACATTAGCACCTTGAAAAGCATGTTAGTACAATCTACGACACCTCACAACTCCTAACAACACCTTAAAATACCATACGTAAACTTCAAACTCCATACTAAACCTAATGAATTCGTATGAGTCCTTTGAACATCGTACGACAACTCAGGACTTGTTACGACTCTCTGTATGCGGCATTATCAACATGAAAAGCACGTTAGAAAAATGTAGGACGCGTTACAACTCCTAATTACACCTTACATCACTGTACGAAAGTTTAAAATTCCATAATAAACCTAAAGAACTCGTCCGAGTCCTTTGAACGTCGTACGGCAACTTAAGACATCTTACGACTCTGTATGCCACATTAGCACCTTGAAAAGCATGTTATTATAATGTATGACACCTCATAACTCCTAACAATACCTTACAATACCGTACGTAAACTTAAAACACCATAATAAGCCTAATGAATTCGTCCGAGTCCTTTGAACGTCATACGACAACTCAGGACTTGTTACGACTCTCTGTATGCGACATTATCAACATGAAAGCACGTTAGAAAAATGTAGGGCGCGTTACAACTCCTAATTACACCTTAAATCACTGTACGAAACTTTAAAACTCCATAATAAACCTAAAGAACTCGTCCGAGTCCTTTGAACGTCGTACGGTAACTTAAGACATCTTACGACTCTGTATGCCACATTAGCACATTGAAAAGCATGTTAGTACAATGTACGACATCTCACAACTCCTAACAACACCTTAAAATACAATACTTAAACTTCAAACTCCATACTAAACTATTGAATTTGTCCGAGTCCTTTGAACATCGTACGACAACCTAGGACTTGTTACGACTCTCTGTATGCGACTTTATCAACATGAAAAGCAAGTAAGAAAAATGTAGGACGCGTTACAACTCCTAATTACACCTTATCTGTACGAAACTTTAAAACTACATAATAAACCTAAAGAACTCGTCCGAGTCTTTTGAACGTCGTACGGCAACTTAAGACATCTTACGACTCTGTATGCCACATTAGCACCTTGAAAAGCATGTTAGTACAATCTACGACACCTCACAACTCCTAACAACACCTTAAAATACCATACGTAAACTTCAAACTCCATACTAAACCTAATGAATTCGTATGAGTCCTTTGAATATCGTACGACAACTCAGGACTTGTTACGACTCTCTGTATGCGGCATTATCAACATGAAAAGCACGTTAGAAAAATGTAGGACGCGTTACAACTCCTAATTACACCTTACATCACTGTACGAAACTTTAAAATTCCATAATAAACCTAAAGAACTCATCCGAGTCCTTTGAACGTCGTACGGCAACTTAAGACATCTTACGACTCTGTATGCCACATTAGCACCTTGAAAAGCATGTTATTATAATGTATGACACCTCATAACTCCTAACAATACCTTACAATACCGTACGTAAACTTAAAACACCATAATAAGCCTAATGAATTCGTCCGAGTCCTTTGAACGTCATACGACAACTCAGGACTTGTTACGACTCTCTGTATGCGACATTATCAACATGAAAGCACGTTAGAAAAATGTAGGGCGCGTTACAACTCCTAATTACACCTTAAATCACTGTACGAAACTTTAAACCTCCATAATAAACCTAAAGAACTCGTCCGAGTCCTTTGAACGTCGTACGGCAACTTAAGACATCTTACGACTCTGTATGCCACATTAGCACATTGAAAAGCATGTTAGTACAATGTACGACACCTCACAACTCCTAACAACACCTTAAAATACAATACTTAAACTTCAAACTCCATACTAAACTATTGAATTTGTCCGAGTCATTTGAACATCGTACGACAACCTAGGACTTGTTACGACTCTCTGTATGCGACTTTATCAACATGAAAAGCAAGTAAGAAAAATGTAGGACCCGTTACAACTCCTAATTACACCTTATCTGTACGAAACTTTAAAACTACATAATAAACCTAAAGAACTCGTCCGAGTCTTTTGAACGTCGTACGGCAACTTAAGACATCTTACGACTCTGTATGCCACATTAGCACCTTGAAAAGCATGTTAGTACAATCTACGACACCTCACAACTCCTAACAACACCTTAAAATACCATACGTAAACTTCAAACTCCATACTAAACCTAATGAATTCGTATGAGTCCTTTGAACATCGTACGACAACTCAGGAGTTGTTACGACTCTCTGTATGCGGCATTATCAACATGAAAAGCACGTTAGAAAAATGTAGGACGCGTTACAACTCCTAATTACACCTTACATCACTGTACGAAACTTTAAAATTCCATAATAAACCTAAAGAACTCGTCCGAGTCCTTTGAACGTCGTACGGCAACTTAAGACATCTTACGACTCTGTATGCCACATTAGCACATTGAAAAGCATGTTAGTACAATGTACGACACCTCACAACTCCTAACAACACCTTCAAATACAATACTTAAACTTCAAACTCCATACTAAACTATTGAATTTGTCCGAGTCCTTTGAACATCGTACGACAACTCAGGAGTTGTTACGACTCTCTGTATGCGGCATTATCAACATGAAAAGCACGTTAGAAAAATGTAGGACGCGTTACAACTCCTAATTACACCGTACATCACTGTAAGAAACTTTAAAATTCCATAATAAACCTAAAGAACTCGTCCGAGTCCTTTGAACGTCGTACGACAACTTAAGACATCTTACGACTCTGTATGCCACATTAGCACATTGAAAAGCATGTTAGTACAATGTACGACACCTCACAACTCCTAACAACACCTTAAAATACAATACTTAAACTTCAAACTCCATACTAAACTATTGAATTTGTCCGAGTCCTTTGAACATCGTACGACAACCTAGGACTTGTTACGACTCTCTGTATGCGACTTTATCAACATGAAAAGCAAGTAAGAAAAATGTAGGACGCGTTACAACTCCTAATTACACCTTATATCACTGTACGAAACTTTAAAACTACATAATAAACCTAAAGAACTCGTCCGAGTCTTTTGAACGTCGTACGGCAATTTAAGACATCTTACGACTCTGAATGCCACATTAGCACCTTGAAAAGCATGTTAGTACAATCTACGACACCTCACAACTCCTAACAACACCTTAAAATACCATACGTAAACTTCAAACTCCATACTAAACCTAATGAATTCGTATGAGTCCTTTGAACATCGTACGACAACTCAGGACTTGTTACGACTCTCTGTATGCGGCATTATCAACATGAAAAGCACGTTAGAAAAATGTAGGACGCGTTACAACTCCTAATTACACCTTACATCACTGTACGAAACTTTAAAATTCCATAATAAACCTAAAGAACTCGTCCGAGTCCTTTGAACGTCGTACGGCAACTTAAGACATCTTACGACTCTGTATGCCACATTAGCACCTTGAAAAGCATGTTATTATAATGTATGACACCTCATAACTCCTAACAATACCTTACAATACCGTACGTAAACTTAAAACACCATAATAAGCCTAATGAATTCGTCCGAGTCCATTGAACGTCATACGACAACTCAGGACTTGTTACGACTCTCTGTATGCGACATTATCAACATGAAAGCACGTTAGAAAAATGTAGGGCGCGTTACAACTCCTAATTACACCTTAAATCACTGTACAAAACTTTAAAACTCCATAATAAACCTAAAGAACTCGTCCGAGTCCTTTGAACGTCATACGAAAACTTAATACATCTTACGACTCTGTATGCCACATTAGCACCTTGAAAAGCATGTTAGTATAATGTATGACACCTCATAACTCCTAACAATACCTTACAATACCGTACGTAAACTTAAAACACCATAATAAGCCTAATGAATTCGTCCGAGTCCTTTGAACGTCATACGACAACTCAGGACTTGTTACGACTCTCTAGATGCGACATTATCAACATGAAAGCACGTTAGAAAAATGTAGGACGCGTTACAACTCCTAATTACACCTTAAATCACTGTACGAAACTTTAAAACTCCATAATAAACCTAAAGAACTCGCCCGAGTCCTTTGAACGTCGTACGGCAACTTAAGACATCTTACGACTCTGTATGCCACATTAGCACCTTGAAAAGCATGTTAGTACAATGTACGACACCTCACAACTCCTAACAACACCTTAAAATACCATACGTAAACTTCAAACTCCATACTAAACCTAATGAATTCGTATGAGTCCTTTGAACATCGTACGACAACTCAGGAGTTGTTACGACTCTCTGTATGCGGCATTATCAACATGAAAAGCACGTTAGAAAAATGTAGGACGCGTTACAACTCCTAATTACACCTTACATCACTGTACGAAACTTTAAAATTCCATAATAAACCTAAAGAACTCGTCCGAGTCCTTTGAACGTCGTACGACAACTTAAGACATCTTACGACTCTGTATGCCACATTAGCACATTGAAAAGCATGTTAGTACAATGTACGACACCTCACAACTCCTAACAACACCTTAAAATACAATACTTAAACTTCAAACTCCATACTAAACTATTGAATTTGTCCGAGTCCTTTGAACATCGTACGACAACCTAGGACTTGTTACGACTCTCTGTATGCGACTTTATCAACATGAAAAGCAAGTAAGAAAAATGTAGGACGCGTTACAACTCCTAATTACACCTTATATCACTGTACGAAACTTTAAAACTACATAATAAACCTAAAGAACTCGTCCGAGTCTTTTGAACGTCGTACGGCAATTTAAGACATCTTACGACTCTGAATGCCACATTAGCACCTTGAAAAGCATGTTAGTACAATCTACGACACCTCACAACTCCTAACAACACCTTAAAATACCATACGTAAACTTCAAACTCCATACTAAACCTAATGAATTCGTATGAGTCCTTTGAACATCGTACGACAACTCAGGACTTGTTACGACTCTCTGTATGCGGCATTATCAACATGAAAAGCACGTTAGAAAAATGTAGGACGCGTTACAACTCCTAATTACACCTTACATCACTGTACGAAACTTTAAAATTCCATAATAAACCAAAAGAACTCGTCCGAGTCCTTTGAACGTCGTACGGCAACTTAAGACATCTTACGACTCTGTATGCCACATTAGCACCTTGAAAAGCATGTTATTATAATGTATGACACCTCATAACTCCTAACAATACCTTACAATACCGTACGTAAACTTAAAACACCATAATAAGCCTAATGAATTCGTCCGAGTCCATTGAACGTCATACGACAACTCAGGACTTGTTACGACTCTCTGTATGCGACATTATCAACATGAAAGCACGTTAGAAAAATGTAGGGCGCGTTACAACTCCTAATTACACCTTAAATCACTGTACAAAACTTTATAACTCCATAATAAACCTAAAGAACTCGTCCGAGTCCTTTGAACGTCGTACGACAACTTAATACATCTTACGACTCTGTATGCCACATTAGCACCTTGAAAAGCATGTTAGTATAATGTATGACACCTCATAACTCCTAACAATACCTTACAATACCGTACGTAAACTTAAAACACCATAATAAGCCTAATGAATTCGTATGAGTCCTTTGAACATCGTACGACAACTCAGGACTTGTTACGACTCTCTGTATGCGGCATTATCAACATGAAAAGCACGTTAGAAAAATGTAGGACGCGTTACAACTCCTAATTACACCTTACATCACTGTACGAAACTTTAAAATTCCATAATAAACCTAAAGAACTCGTCCGAGTCCTTTGAACGTCGTACGGCAACTTAAGACATCTTACGACTCTGTATGCCACATTAGCACCTTGAAAAGCATGTTATTATAATGTATGACACCTCATAACTCCTAACAATACCTTACAATACCGTACGTAAACTTAAAACACCATAATAAGCCTAATGAATTCGTCCGAGTCCTTTGAACGTCATACAACAACTCAGGACTTGTTACGACTCTCTGTATGCGACATTATCAACATGAAAGCACGTTAGAAAAATGTAGGGCGCGTTACAACTCCTAATTACACCTTAAATCACTGTACGAAACTTTAAAACTCCATAATAAACCTAAAGAACTCGTCCGAGTCCTTTGAACGTCGTACGGCAACTTAAGACATCTTACGACTCTGTATGCCACATTAGCACATTGAAAAGCATGTTAGTACAATGTACGACACCTCACAACTCCTAACAACACCTTAAAATACAATACTTAAACTTCAAACTCCATACTAAACTATTGAATTTGTCCGAGTCCTTTGAACATCGTACGACAACCTAGGACTTGTTACGACTCTCTGTATGCGACTTTATCAACATGAAAAGCAAGTAAGAAAAATGTAGGACACGTTACAACTCCTAATTACACCTTATCTGTACGAAACTTTAAAACTACATAATAAACCTAAAGAACTCGTCCGAGTCTTTTGAACGTCGTACGGCAACTTAAGACATCTTACGACTCTGTATGCCACATTAGCACCTTGAAAAGCATGTTAGTACAATCTACGACACCTCACAACTCCTAACAACACCTTAAAATACCATACGTAAACTTCAAACTCCATACTAAACCTAATGAATTCGTATGAGTCCTTTGAACATCGTACGACAACTCAGGAGTTGTTACGACTCTCTGTATGCGGCATTATCAACATGAAAAGCACGTTAGAAAAATGTAGGACGCGTTACAACTCCTAATTACACCTTACATCACTGTACGAAACTTTAAAATTCCATAATAAACCTAAAGAACCCGTCCGAGTCCTTTGAACGTCGTACGGCAACTTAAGACATCTTACGACTCTGTATGCCACATTAGCACATTGAAAAGCATGTTAGTATAATGTACGACACCTCACAACTCCTAACAACACCTTAAAATACAATACTTAAACTTCAAACTCCATACTAAACTATTGAATTTGTCCGAGTCCTTTGAACATCGTACGACAACCTAGGACTTGTTACGACTCCCTGTATGCGACTTTATCAACATGAAAAGCAAGTAAGAAAAATGTAGGACGCGTTACAACTCCTAATTACACCTTATATCACTGTACGAAACTTTAAAACTACATAATAAACCTAAAGAACTCGTCCGAGTCTTTTGAACGTCGTACTGCAACTTAAGACATCTTACGACTCTGAATGCCACATTAGCACCTTGAAAAGCATGTTAGTACAATCTACGACACCTCACAACTCCTAACAACAGCTTAAAATACCATACGTAAACTTCAAACTCCATACTAAACCTAATGAATTCGTATGAGTCCTTTGAACATCGTACGACAACTCAGGACTTGTTACGACTCTCTGTATGCGGCATTATCAACATGAAAAGCACGTTAGAAAAATGTAGGACGCGTTACAACTCCTAATTACACCTTACATCACTGTACGAAACTTTAAAATTCCATAATAAACCTAAAGAACTCGTCCGAGTCCTTTGAACGTCGTACGGCAACTTAAGACATCTTACGACTCTGAATGCCACATTAGCACCTTGAAAAGCATGTTAGTACAATCTACGACACCTCACAACTCCTAACAACAGCTTAAAATACCATACGTAAACTTCAAACTCCATACTAAACCTAATGAATTCGTATGAGTCCTTTGAACATCGTACGACAACTCAGGACTTGTTACGACTCCCTGTATGCGACTTTATCAACATGAAAAGCAAGTAAGAAAAATGTAGGACGCGTTACAACTCCTAATTACACCTTATATCACTGTACGAAACTTTAAAACTACATAATAAACCTAAAGAACTCGTCCGAGTCTTTTGAACGTCGTACTGCAACTTAAGACATCTTACGACTCTGAATGCCACATTAGCACCTTGAAAAGCATGTTAGTACAATCTACGACACCTCACAACTCCTAACAACAGCTTAAAATACCATACGTAAACTTCAAACTCCATACTAAACCTAATGAATTCGTATGAGTCCTTTGAACATCGTACGACAACTCAGGACTTGTTACGACTCTCTGTATGCGGCATTATCAACATGAAAAGCACGTTAGAAAAATGTAGGACGCGTTACAACTCCTAATTACACCTTACATCACTGTACGAAACTTTAAAATTCCATAATAAACCTAAAGAACTCGTCCGAGTCCTTTGAACGTCGTACGGCAACTTAAGACATCTTACGACTCTGTATGCCACATTAGCACCTTGAAAAGCATGTTATTATAATGTATGACACCTCATAACTCCTAACAATACCTTACAATACCGTACGTAAACTTAAAACACCATAATAAGCCTAATGAATTCGTCCGAGTCCATTGAACGTCATACGACAACTCAGGACTTGTTACGACTCTCTGTATGCGACATTATCAACATGAAAGCACGTTAGAAAAATGTAGGGCGCGTTACAACTCCTAATTACACCTTAAATCACTGTACGAAACTTTAAAACTCCATAATAAACCTAAAGAACTCGTCCGAGTCCTTTGAACGTCGTACGACAACTTAAGACATCTTACGACTCTGTATGCCACATTAGCACCTTGAAAAGCATGTTAGTATAATGTATGACACCTCATAACTCCTAACAATACCTTACAATACCGTACGTAAACTTAAAACACCATAATAAGCCTAATGAATTCGTCCGAGTCCTTTGAACGTCATACGACAACTCAGGACTTGTTACGACTCTCTGTATGCGACATTATCAACATGAAAGCACGTTAGAAAAATGTAGGACGCGTTACAACTCCTAATTACACCTTAAATCACTGTACGAAACGTTAAAACTCCATAATAAACCTAAAGAACTCGCCCGAGTCCTTTGAACGTCGTACGGCAACTTAAGACATCTTACGACTCTGTATGCCACATTAGCACCTTGAAAAGCATGTTAGTACAATGTACGACACCTCACAACTCCTAACAACACCTTAAAATACCATACGTAAACTTCAAACTCCATACTAAACCTAATGAATTCGTATGAGTCCTTTGAACATCGTACGACAACTCAGGACTTGTTACGACTCTCTGTATGCGGCATTATCAACATGAAAAGCACGTTAGAAAAATGTAGGACGCGTTACAACTCCTAATTACACCTTACATCACTGTACGAAACTTTAAAATTCCATAATAAACCTAAAGAACTCGTCCGAGTCCTTTGAACGTCGTACGGCAACTTAAGACATCTTACGACTCTGTATGCCACATTAGCACCTTGAAAAGCATGTTATTATAATGTATGACACCTCATAACTCCTAACAATACCTTACAATACCGTACGTAAACTTAAAACACCATAATAAGCCTAATGAATTCGTCCGAGTCCTTTGAACGTCATACGACAACTCAGGACTTGTTACGACTCTCTGTATGCGACATTATCAACATGAAAGCACGTTAGAAAAATGTAGGGCGCGTTACAACTCCTAATTACACCTTAAATCACTGTACGAAACTTTAAAACTCCATAATAAACCTAAAGAACTCGTCCGAGTCCTTTGAACGTCGTACGGCAACTTAAGACATCTTACGACTCTGTATGCCACATTAGCACATTGAAAAGCATGTTAGTACAATGTACGACACCTCACAACTCCTAACAACACCTTAAAATACAATACGTAAACTTCAAACTCCATACTAAACTATTGAATTTGTCCGAGTCCTTTGAACATCGTACGACTACCTACGACTTGTTACGACTCTCTGTATGCGACTTCATCAACATGAAAAGCAAGTAAGAAAAATGTAGGACGCGTTACAACTCCTAATTACACCTTATATCACTGTACGAAACTTTAAAACTCCATAATAAACCTAAAGAACTCGTCCGAGTCCTTTGAACGTCGTACGACAACTTAAGACATCTTACGACTATGTATGCCACATTAGCACCTTGAAAAGCATGTTAGTATAATGTATGACACCTCATAACTCCTAAAAATACCTTACAATACCGTACGTAAACTTAAAACACCATAATAAGCCTAATGAATTCGTCCGAGTCCTTTGAACGTCATATGACAACTCAGGACTTGTTACGACTCTCTGTATGCGACATTATCAACATGAAAGCACGTTAGAAAAATGTAGGACGCGTTACAACTCCTAATTACACCTTAAATCACTGTACGAAACTTTAAAACTCCATAATAAACCTAAAGAACTCGTCCGAGTCCTTTGAACGTCGTACGGCAACTTAAGACATCGTACGACTCTGTATGCCACATTAGCATATTGAAAAGCATGTTAGTACAATGTACGACACCTCACAACTCCTAACAACACCTTAAAATACAATACGTAAACTTCAAACTCCAAATTAAACTATTGAATTTGTCCGAGTCCTTTGAACATCGTACGACAACCCAGGACTTGTTACGACTCTCTGTATGCGACTTTATCAACATGAAAAGCAAGTAAGAAAAATGTAGGACGCGTTACAACTCCTAATTACACCGTATATCACTGTACGAAACTTTAAAACTCCATAATTAACCTAAAGAACTCGTCCGAGTCCTTTGAACGTCGTACGGCAACTTAAGACATCTTACGACTCTGTATGCCACATTAGCACCTTGAAAAGCATGTTAGTACAATGTACGACACCTCACAACTCCTAACAACACCTTAAAATACCATACGTAAACTTCAAACTCCATACTAAACCTAATGAATTCGTATGAGTCCTTTGAACATCGTACGACAACTAAGGACTTGTTACGACTCTCTGTATGCGGCATTATCAACATGAAAAGCACGTTAGAAAAATGTAGGACGCGTTACAACTCCTAATTACACCTTACATCACTGTACGAAACTTTAAAACTCCATAATAAACCTAAAGAACTCGTCCGAGTCCTTTGAACGTCGTACGGCAACTTAAGACATCTTACGACTCTGTATGCCACATTAGCACCTTGAAAAGCATGTTATTATAATGTATGACACCTCATAACTCCTAACAATACCTTACAATACCGTACGTAAACTTAAAACACCATAATAAGCCTAATGAATTCGTCCGAGTCCTTTGAACGTCATACGACAACTCAGGACTTGTTACGACTCTCTGTATGCGACATTATCAACATGAAAGCACGTTAGAAAAATGTAGGGCGCGTTACAACTCCTAATTACACCTTAAATCACTGTACGAAACTTTAAAACTCCATAATAAACCTAAAGAACTCGTCCGAGTCCTTTGAACGTCGTACGGCAACTTAAGACATCTTACGACTCTGTATGCCACATTAGCACATTGAAAAGCATGTTAGTACAATGTACGACACCTCACAACTCCTAACAACACCTTAAAATACAATACGTAAACTTCAAACTCCATACTAAACTATTGAATTTGTCCGAGTCCTTTGAACATCGTACGACTACCTACGACTTGTTACGACTCTCTGTATGCGACTTTATCAACATGAAAAGCAAGTAAGAAAAATGTAGGACGCGTTACAACTCCTAATTACACCTTATATCACTGTACGAAACTTTAAAACTCCATAATAAACCTAAAGAACTCGTCCGAGTCCTTTGAACGTCGTACGACAACTTAAGACATCTTACGACTCTGTATGCCACATTAGCACCTTGAAAAGCATGTTAGTATAATGTATGACACCTCATAACTCCTAAAAATACCTTACAATACCGTACGTAAACTTAAAACACCATAATAAGCCTAATGAATTCGTCCGAGTCCTTTGAACGTCATATGACAACTCAGGACTTGTTACGACTCTCTGTATGCGACATTATCAACATGAAAGCACGTTAGAAAAATGTAGGACGCGTTACAACTCCTAATTACACCTTAAATCACTGTACGAAACTTTAAAACTCCATAATAAACCTAAAGAACTCGTCCGAGTCCTTTGAACGTCGTACGGCAACTTAAGACATCGTACGACTCTGTATGCCACATTAGCATATTGAAAAGCATGTTAGTACAATGTACGACACCTCACAACTCCTAACAACACCTTAAAATACAATACGTAAACTTCAAACTCCAAATTAAACTATTGAATTTGTCCGAGTCCTTTGAACATCGTACGACAACCCAGGACTTGTTACGACTCTCTGTATGCGACTTTATCAACATGAAAAGCAAGTAAGAAAAATGTAGGACGCGTTACAACTCCTAATTACACCGTATATCACTGTACGAAACTTTAAAACTCCATAATAAACCTAAAGAACTCGTCCGAGTCCTTTGAACGTCGTACGGCAACTTAAGACATCTTACGACTCTGTATGCCACATTAGCACCTTGAAAAGCATGTTAGTACAATGTACGACACCTCACAACTCCTAACAACACCTTAAAATACCATACGTAAACTTCAAACTCCATACTAAACCTAATGAATTCGTATGAGTCCTTTGAACATCGTACGACAACTAAGGACTTGTTACGACTCTCTGTATGCGGCATTATCAACATGAAAAGCACGTTAGAAAAATGTAGGACGCGTTACAACTCCTAATTACACCTTACATCACTGTACGAAACTTTAAAACTCCATAATAAACCTAAAGAACTCGTCCGAGTCCTTTGAACGTCGTACGGCAACTTAAGACATCTTACGACTCTGTATGCCACATTAGCACCTTGAAAAGCATGTTATTATAATGTATGACACCTCATAACTCCTAACAATACCTTACAATACCGTACGTAAACTTAAAACACCATAATAAGCCTAATGAATTCGTCCGAGTCCTTTGAACGTCATACGACAACTCAGGACTTGTTACGACTCTCTGTATGCGACATTATCAACATGAAAGCACATTAGAAAAATGTAGGACGCGTTACAACTCCTAATTACACCTTAAATCACTGTACGAAACTTTAAAACTCCATAATAAACCTAAAGAACTCGTCCGAGTCCTTTGAACGTCGTACGGCAACTTAAGACATCTTACGACTCTGTATGCCACATTAGCATATTTAAAAGCATGTTAGTACAATGTACGACACCTCACAACTCCTAACAAAACATTAAAATACAATACGTAAACTTCAAACTCCAAATTAAACTATTGAATTTGTCCGAGTCCTTTGAACATCGTACGACAACCCAGGACTTGTTACGACTCTCTGTATGCGACTTTATCAACATGAAAAGCAAGTAAGAAAAATGTAGGACGCGTTACAACTCCTAATTACACCGTATATCACTGTACGAAACTTTAAAACTCCATAATAAACCTAAAGAACTCGTCTGAGTCCTTTGAACGTCGTACGGCAACTAAGGACTTGTTACGACTCTCTGTATGCGGCATTATCAACATGAAAAGCACGTTAGAAAAATGTAGGACGCGTTACAACTCCTAATTACACCTTACATCACTGTACGAAACTTTAAAACTCCATAATAAAACTAAAGAACTCGTCCGAGTCCTTTGAACGTCGTACGGCAACTTAAGACATCTTACGACTCTGTATGCCACATTAGCACCTTGAAAAGCATGTTATTATAATGTATGACACCTCATAACTCCTAACAATACCTTACAATACCGTACGTAAACTTAAAACACCATAATAAGCCTAATGAATTCGTCCGAGTCCTTTGAACGTCATACGACAACTCAGGACTTGTTACGACTCTCTGTATGCGACATTATCAACATGAAAGCACGTTAGAAAAATGTAGGACGCGTTACAACTCCTAATTACACATTAAATCACTGTACGAAACTTTAAAACTCCATAATAAACCTAAAGAACTCGTCCGAGTCCTTTGAACGTCGTACGGCAACTTAAGACATCTTACGACTCTGTATGCCACATTAGCACATTGAAAAGCATGTTAGTACAATGTACGACACCTCACAACTCCTAACAACACCTTAAAATACAATACGTAAACTTCAAACTCCATACTAAACTATTGAATTTGTCCGAGTCCTTTGAACATCGTACGACAACCCAGGACTTGTTACGACTCTCTGTATGCGACTTTATCAACATGAAAAGCAAGTAAGAAAAATGTAGGACGCGTTACAACTCCTAATTACACCGTATATCACTGTACGAAACTTTAAAACTCCATAATAAACCTAAAGAACTCGTCCGAGTCCTTTGAACGTCGTACGGCAACTTAAGACATCTTACGACTCTGTATGCCACATTAGCACCTTGAAAAGCATGTTAGTACAATGTACGACACCTCACAACTCCTAACAACACCTTAAAATACCATACGTAAACTTCAAACTCCATACTAAACCTAATGAATTCGTATGAGTCCTTTGAACATCGTACGACAACTAAGGACTTGTTACGACTCTCTGTATGCGGCATTATCAACATGAAAAGCACGTTAGAAAAATGTAGGACGCGTTACAACTCCTAATTACACCTTACATCACTGTACGAAACTTTAAAACTCCATAATAAACCTAAAGAACTCGTCCGAGTCCTTTGAACGTCGTACGGCAACTTAAGACATCTTACGACTCTGTATGCCACATTAGCACCTTGAAAAGCATGTTATTATAATGTATGACACCTCATAACTCCTAACAATACCTTACAATACCGTACGTAAACTTAAAACACCATAATAAGCCTAATGAATTCGTCCGAGTCCTTTGAACGTCATACGACAACTCAGGACTTGTTACGACTCTCTGTATGCGACATTATCAACATGAAAGCACATTAGAAAAATGTAGGACGCGTTACAACTCCTAATTACACCTTAAATCACTGTACGAAACTTTAAAACTCCATAATAAACCTAAAGAACTCGTCCGAGTCCTTTGAACGTCGTACGGCAACTTAAGACATCTTACGACTCTGTATGCCACATTAGCATATTTAAAAGCATGTTAGTACAATGTACGACACCTCACAACTCCTAACAAAACATTAAAATACAATACGTAAACTTCAAACTCCAAATTAAACTATTGAATTTGTCCGAGTCCTTTGAACATCGTACGACAACCCAGGACTTGTTACGACTCTCTGTATGCGACTTTATCAACATGAAAAGCAAGTAAGAAAAATGTAGGACGCGTTACAACTCCTAATTACACCGTATATCACTGTACGAAACTTTAAAACTCCATAATAAACCTAAAGAACTCGTCTGAGTCCTTTGAACGTCGTACGGCAACTAAGGACTTGTTACGACTCTCTGTATGCGGCATTATCAACATGAAAAGCACGTTAGAAAAATGTAGGACGCGTTACAACTCCTAATTACACCTTACATCACTGTACGAAACTTTAAAACTCCATAATAAAACTAAAGAACTCGTCCGAGTCCTTTGAACGTCGTACGGCAACTTAAGACATCTTACGACTCTGTATGCCACATTAGCACCTTGAAAAGCATGTTATTATAATGTATGACACCTCATAACTCCTAACAATACCTTACAATACCGTACGTAAACTTAAAACACCATAATAAGCCTAATGAATTCGTCCGAGTCCTTTGAACGTCATACGACAACTCAGGACTTGTTACGACTCTCTGTATGCGACATTATCAACATGAAAGCACGTTAGAAAAATGTAGGACGCGTTACAACTCCTAATTACACATTAAATCACTGTACGAAACTTTAAAACTCCATAATAAACCTAAAGAACTCGTCCGAGTCCTTTGAACGTCGTACGGCAACTTAAGACATCTTACGACTCTGTATGCCACATTAGCACATTGAAAAGCATGTTAGTACAATGTACGACACCTCACAACTCCTAACAACACCTTAAAATACAATACGTAAACTTCAAACTCCATACTAAACTATTGAATTTGTCCGAGTCCTTTGAACATCGTACGACAACCCAGGACTTGTTACGACTCTCTATATGCGACTTTATCAACATGAAAAGCAAGTAAGAAAAATGTAGGACGCGTTACAACTCCTAATTACACCTTACATCACTGTACGAAACTTTAAAACTCCATAATAAACCTAAAGAACTCGTCCGAGTCCTTTGAACGTCGTACGGCAACTTAAGACATCTTACGACTCTGTATGCCACATTAGCACCTTGAAAAGCATGTTAGTACAATGTATGACACCTCATAACTCCTAACAATACCTTACAATACCGTACGTAAACTTAAAACACCATAATAAGCCTAATGAATTCGTCCGAGTCCTTTGAACATCGTACGACAACTCAGGACTTGTTACGACTCTCTGTATGCGGCATTATCAACATGAAAAGCACGTTAGAAAAATGTAGGACGCGTTAAAACTCCTAATTACACCTTACATCACTGTACGAAACTTTAAAACTCCATAATAAACCTAAAGAACTCGTCCGAGTCCTTTGAACGTCGTACGGCAACTTAAGACATCTTACGAATCTGTATGCCACATTAGCACATTGAAAAGCATGTTAGTACAATGTACGACACCTCACAACTCCTAACAACACCTTAAAATACAATACGTAAACTTCAAACTCCATACTAAACCTAATGAATTCGTATGAGTCCTTTGAACATCGTACGACAACTCAGGTCTTGTTACGACTCTCTGTATGCGAAATTATCAACATGAAAAGCACGTTAGAAAAATGTAGGACGCGTTACAACTCCTAATTACACCTTACATCACTGTATGAAACTTTAAAACTCCATAATAAACCTAAAGAACTCGTCCGAGTCCTTTGAACGTCGTACGGCAACTTAAGACATCTTACGACTCTGTATGCCACATTAGCACATTGAAAAGCATGTTAGTACAATGTACGACACCTCACCACTCCTAACAACACCTTAAAATACCATACGTAAACTTAAAACTCCATACTAAACCTAATGAATTTTTCCGAGTCCTTTGAACATCGTACGACAACTCAGGTCTTGTTACGACTCTCTGTATGCGAAATTATCAACATGAAAAGCACATTAGAATAATGTAGGACGCGTTACAACTTCTTATTACACCTTACATCATTGTACGAAACTTTAAAACTCCATAATAAACCTAATTAAATCATCCGAGTCCTTTGAACGTCGTACGACAACTTAAGACATCTTACGACCCTGTATTCCGAATTAGCATATTGAAAAGCATGTTAGTATAATGTACGACACCTCACAAAACTCCTAACAACACCTTACAGTACCGTACGTAAACTAAAAACTCCATAATAAGCCTAATGAATTCGTCCGAGTCCTTTGAACGCCGTACGTCAACTTAAGACATCTTTCGACTCTGTATGCCACACTAGCACCTTGAAAAGCATGTTAGTATAATGTATGACACCTCATAACTCTTAACAATACCTTACAATACCGTACGTAAACTTAAAACACCATAATAAGCCTAAAGAATTCGTCCTAGTACTTTGAACGTCCTACCACAACTCAGGACTTGTTACGACTCTCTGTATGCGACATTATTAACATGAAAAGCACGTTAGAAAAATGTAGGATGCGTTACAACTATTAATTACACCTTACATCACTGTACGAAACTTTAAAACTCCATAATAAGCCTAAAGAAATCGTCCGAGTCCTTTGAACGTCATATGACAACTTAAGACAACTTACGACTCTGTATGCCACATTAGCACATTGAAAAGCATGTTACTACAATGTATGACACCTCACAACTCCTAACAACACCTTAAAATACCATACGTAAACTTAAAACTCCATACTAAACTAATGAATTTGTCCGAGTCCTTTGAACATCGTACGACAACTCAGGTCTTGTTACGACTCTCTGTATGCGAAATTATCAACATGAAAAGCACATTAGAATAATGTAGGACGCGTTACAACTTCTTATTACACCTTACATCATTGTACGAAACTTTAAAACTCCATAATAAACCTAATTAAATCATCCGAGTCCTTTGAACGTCGTACGACAACTTAAGACATCTTACGACCCTGTATTCCAAATTAGCATATTGAAAAGCATGTTAGTATAATGTACGACACCTCACAAAACTCCTAACAACACCTTACAGTACCGTACGTAAACTAAAAACTCCATAATAAGCCTAATGAATTCGTCCGAGTCCTTTGAACGCCGTACGTCAACTTAAGACATCTTTCGACTCTGTATGCCACACTAGCACCTTGAAAAGCATGTTAGTATAATGTATGACACCTCATAACTCTTAACAATACCTTACAATACCGTACGTAAACTTAAAACACCATAATAAGCCTAAAGAATTCGTCCTAGTACTTTGAACGTCCTACCACAACTCAGGACTTGTTACGACTCTCTGTATGCGACATTATTAACATGAAAAGCACGTTAGAAAAATGTAGGATGCGTTACAACTATTAATTACACCTTACATCACTGTACGAAACTTTAAAACTCCATAATAAGCCTAAAGAAATCGTCCGAGTCCTTTGAACGTCATATGACAACTTAAGACAACTTACGACTCTGTATGCCACATTAGCACATTGAAAAGCATGTTACTACAATGTATGACACCTCACAACTCCTAACAACACCTTAAAATACCATACGTAAACTTAAAACTCCATACTAAACTAATGAATTTGTCCGAGTCCTTTGAACATCGTACGACAACCCAGGACTTGTTACGACTCTCTGTATGCGACTTTATCAACATGAAAAGCAAGTAAGAAAAATGTAGGACGCGTTACAACTCCTAATTACACCGTATATCACTGTACGAAACTTTAAAACTCCATAATAAACCTAAAGAACTCGTCCGAGTCCTTTGAACGTCGTACGGCAACTTAAGACATCTTACGACTCTGTATGCCACATTAGCACCTTGAAAAGCATGTTAGTACAATGTACGACACCTCACAACTCCTAACAACACCTTAAAATACCATACGTAAACTTCAAACTCCATACTAAACCTAATGAATTCGTATGAGTCCTTTGAACATCGTACGACAACTAAGGACTTGTTACGACTCTCTGTATGCGGCATTATCAACATGAAAAGCACGTTAGAAAAATGTAGGACGCGTTACAACTCCTAATTACACCTTACATCACTGTACGAAACTTTAAAACTCCATAATAAACCTAAAGAACTCGTCCGAGTCCTTTGAACGTCGTACGGCAACTTAAGACATCTTACGACTCTGTATGCCACATTAGCACCTTGAAAAGCATGTTATTATAATGTATGACACCTCATAACTCCTAACAATACCTTACAATACCGTACGTAAACTTAAAACACCATAATAAGCCTAATGAATTCGTCCGAGTCCTTTGAACGTCATACGACAACTCAGGACTTGTTACGACTCTCTGTATGCGACATTATCAACATGAAAGCACGTTAGAAAAATGTAGGACGCGTTACAACTCCTAATTACACCTTAAATCACTGTACGAAACTTTAAAACTCCATAATAAACCTAAAGAACTCGTCCGAGTCCTTTGAACGTCGTACGACAACTTAAGACATCTTACGACTCTGTATGCCACATTAGCATATTGAAAAGCATGTTAGTACAATGTACGACACCTCACAACTTCTAACAACACCTTAAAATACAATACGTAAACTTCAAACTCCAAATTAAACTATTGAATTTGTCCGAGTCCTTTGAACATCGTACGACAACCCAGGACTTGTTACGACTCTCTGTATGCGACTTTATCAACATGAAAAGCAAGTAAGAAAAATGTAGGACGCGTTACAACTCCTAATTACACCGTATATCACTGTACGAAACTTTAAAACTCCATAATAAACCTAAAGAACTCGTCTGAGTCCTTTGAACGTCGTACGGCAACTAAGGACTTGTTACGACTCTCTGTATGCGGCATTATCAACATGAAAAGCACGTTAGAAAAATGTCGGACGCGTTACAACTCCTAATTACACCTTACATCACTGTACGAAACTTTAAAACTCCATAATAAAACTAAAGAACTCGTCCGAGTCCTTTGAACGTCGTACGGCAACTTAAGACATCTTACGACTCTGTATGCCACATTAGCACCTTGAAAAGCATGTTATTATAATGTATGACACCTCATAACTCCTAACAATACCTTACAATACCGTACGTAAACTTAAAACACCATAATAAGCCTAATGAATTCGTCCGAGTCCTTTGAACGTCATACGACAACTCAGGACTTGTTACGACTCTCTGTATGCGACATTATCAACATGAAAGCACGTTAGAAAAATGTAGGACGCGTTACAACTCCTAATTACACATTAAATCACTGTACGAAACTTTAAAACTCCATAGTAAACCTAAAGAACTCGTCCGAGTCCTTTGAACGTCGTACGGCAACTTAAGACATCTTACGACTCTGTATGCCACATTAGCACATTGAAAAGCATGTTAGTACAATGTACGACACCTCACAACTCCTAACAACACCTTAAAATACAATACGTAAACTTCAAACTCCAAACTAAACTATTGAATTTGTCCGAGTCCTTTGAACATCGTACGACAACCCAAGACTTGTTACGACTCTCTATATGCGACTTTATCAACATGAAAAGCAAGTAAGAAAAATGTAGGACGCGTTACAACTCCTAATTACACCTTACATCACTGTACGAAACTTTAAAACTCCATAATAAACCTAAAGAACTCGTCCGAGTCCTTTGAACGTCGTACGGCAACTTAAGACATCTTACGACTCTGTATGCCACATTAGCACCTTGAAAAGCATGTTAGTACAATGTATGACACCTCATAACTCCTAACAATACCTTACAATACCGTACGTAAACTTAAAACACCATAATAAGCCTAATGAATTCGTCCGAGTCCTTTGAACATCGTACGACAACTCAGGACTTGTTACGACTCTCTGTATGCGGCATTATCAACATGAAAAGCACGTTAGAAAAATGTAGGACGCGTTAAAACTCCTAATTACACCTTACATCACTGTACGAAACTTTAAAACTCCATAATAAACCAAAAGAACTCGTCCGAGTCCTTTGAACGTCGTACGGCAACTTAAGACATCTTACGAATCTGTATGCCACATTAGCACATTGAAAAGCATGTTAGTACAATGTACGACACCTCACAACTCCTAACAACACCTTAAAATACAATACGTAAACTTCAAACTCCATACTAAACCTAATGAATTCGTATGAGTCCTTTGAACATCGTACGACAACTCAGGTCTTGTTACGACTCTCTGTATGCGAAATTATCAACATGAAAAGCACGTTAGAAAAATGTAGGACGCGTTACAACTCCTAATTACACCTTACATCACATTATGAAACTTTAAAACTCCATAATAAACCTAAAGAACTCGTCCGAGTCCTTTGAACGTCGTACGGCAACTTAAGACATCTTACGACTCTGTATGCCACATTAGCACATTGAAGTTAGTACAATGTACGACACCTCACCACTCCTAACAACACCTTAAAATACCATACGTAAACTTAAAACTCCATACTAAACCTAATGAATTTTTCCGAGTCCTTTGAACATCGTACGACAACTCAGGTCTTGTTACGACTCTCTGTATGCGAAATTATCAACATGAAAAGCACATTAGAATAATGTAGGACGCGTTACAACTTCTTATTACACCTTACATCATTGTACGAAACTTTAAAACTCCATAATAAACCTAATGAAATCATCCGAGTCCTTTGAACGTCGTACGACAACTTAAGACATCTTACGACCCTGTATTCCGAATTAGCATATTGAAAAGCATGTTAGTATAATGTACGACACCTCACAAAACTCCTAACAACACCTTACAGTACCGTACGTAAACTAAAAACTCCATAATAAGCCTAATGAATTCGTCCGAGTCCTTTGAACGCCGTACGTCAACTTAAGACATCTTTCGACTCTGTATGCCACACTAGCACCTTGAAAAGCATGTTAGTATAATGTATGACACCTCATAACTCTTAACAATACCTTACAATACCGTACGTAAACTTAAAACCCCATAATAAGCCTAAAGAATTCGTCCTAGTACTTTGAACGTCCTACCACAACTCAGGACTTGTTACGACTCTCTGTATGCGACATTATTAACATGAAAAGCACGTTAGAAAAATGTAGGATGCGTTACAACTATTAATTACACCTTACATCACTGTACGAAACTTTAAAACTCCATAATAAGCCTAAAGAAATCGTCCGAGTCCTTTGAACGTCATATGACAACTTAAGACAACTTACGACTCTGTATGCCACATTAGCACATTGAAAAGCATGTTACTACAATGTATGACACCTCACTACTCCTAACAACACCTTAAAATACCATACGTAAACTTAAAACTCCATACTAAACTAATGAATTTGTCCGAGTCCTTTGAACATCGTACGACAACTCAAGACTTGTTACGACTCTCTGTATACAACTTTATCAACATGAAAAGCAAGTAAGAAAAATGTAGGACGCGTTACAACTCCTAATTACACCTTACATCACTGTACAAAACTTTAAAACTCCATAATAAACCTAAAGAACTCGTCCGAGTCTTTTGAACGTCGTACTGCAACTTAAGACATCTTACGACTCTGTTTGCCACATTAGCACCTTGAAAAGCATGTTAGTACAATGTACGACACCTCACAACTCCTAACAACACCTTAAAATACCATACGTAAACTTCAAACTCCATACTAAACCTAATGAATTCGTATGAGTCCTTTGAACATCGTACGACAACACAGGACTTGTTACGACTCTCTGTATGCGGCATTATCAACATGAAAAGCACGTTAGAAAAATGTAGGACGCATTACAACTCCTAATTACACCTTACATCACTGTATGAAACTTTAAAACTCCATAATAAACCTAAAGAACTCGTCCGAGTCCTTTGAACGTCGTACGACAACTTAAGACATCTTACGACTCTGTATGCCACATTAGCACATTGAAAAGCATGTTAGTACAATGTACGACACCTCACCACTCCTAACAACACCTTAAACTACCATACGTAAACTTAAAACTCCATACTAAACCTAATGAATTTTTCCGAGTCCTTTGAACATCGTACGACAACACAGGACTTGTTACGACTCTCTGTATGCGGCATTATCAACATGAAAAGCACGTTAGAAAAATGTAGGACGCATTACAACTCCTAATTACACCTTACATCATTGTACGAAACTTTAAAACTCCATAATAAACCTAATGAAATCATCCGAGTCCTTTGAACGTCGTACGACAACTTAAGACATCTTACGACCCTGTATTCCGAATTAGCACATTGAAAAGCATGTTAGTATAATGTACGACACCTCACAGAACTCCTAACAACACCTTACAGTACCGTACGTAAACTAAAAACTCCATAATAAGCCTAATGAATTCGTCCGAGTCCTTTGAACGCCGTACGTCAACTTAAGACATCTTTCGACTCTGTATGCCACACTAGCACCTTGAAAAGCATGTTAGTATAATGTATGACACCTCATAACTCTTAACAATACCTTACAATACCGTACGTAAACTTAAAACACCATAATAAGCCTAAAGAATTCGTCCGGGTACTTTGAACGTCCTACCACAACTCAGGACTTGTTACGACTCTCTGTATGCGACATTATTAACATGAAAAGCACGTTAGAAAAATGTAGGATGCGTTACAACTATTAATTACACCTTACATCACTGTACGAAACTTTAAAACTCCATAATAAGCCTAAAGAAATCGTCCGAGTCCTTTGAACGTCATATGACAACTTAAGACAACTTACGACTCTGTATGCCACATTAGCACATTGAAAAGCATGTTACTACAATGTATGACACCTCACAACTCCTAACAACACCTTAAAATACCATACGTAAACTTAAAACTCCATACTAAACTAATGAATTTGTCCGAGTCCTTTGAACATCGTACGACAACTCAGGACTTGTTACGACTCTCTGTATACAACTTTATCAACATGAAAAGCAAGTAAGAAAAATGTAGGACGCGTTACAACTCCTAATTACACCTTACATCACTGTACAAAACTTTAAAACTCCATAATAAACCTAAAGAACTCGTCCGAGTCTTTTGAACGTCGTACTGCAACTTAAGACATCTTACGACTCTGTTTTCCACATTAGCACCTTGAAAAGCATGTTAGTATAATATACGACACCTCACAACTCCTAACAACACCTTAAAATACCATACGTAAACTTCAAACTCCATAATAAACCTAATGAATTCGTATGAGTCCTTTGAACATCGTACGACAACACAGGACTTGTTACGACTCTCTGTATGCGGCATTATCAACATGAAAAGCACGTTAGAAAAATGTAGGACGCATTACAACTCCTAATTACACCTTACATCACTGTATGAAACTTTAAAACTCCATAATAAACCTAAAGAACTCGTCCGAGTCCTTTGAACGTCGTACGACAACTTAAGACATCTTACGACTCTGTATGCCACATTAGCACATTGAAAAGCATGTTAGTACAATGTACGACACCTCACCACTCCTAACAACACCTTAAACTACCATACGTAAACTTAAAACTCCATACTAAACCTAATGAATTTTTCCGAGTCCTTTGAACATCGTACGACAACTCAGGTCTTGTTACGACTCTCTGTATGCGAAATTATCAACATGAAAAGCACATTAGAATAATGTAGGACGCATTACAACTCCTTATTACACCTTACATCATTGTACGAAACTTTAAAACTCCATAATAAACCTAATGAAATCATCCGAGTCCTTTGAACGTCGTACGACAACTTAAGACATCTTACGACCCTGTATTCCGAATTAGCACATTGAAAAGCATGTTAGTATAATGTACGACACCTCACAGAACTCCTAACAACACCTTACAGTACCGTACGTAAACTAAAAACTCCATAATAAGCCTAATGAATTCGTCCGAGTCCTTTGAACGCCGTACGTCAACTTAAGACATCTTTCGACTCTGTATGCCACACTAGCACCTTGAAAAGCATGTTAGTATAATGTATGACACCTCATAACTCTTAACAATACCTTACAATACCGTACGTTAACTTAAAACACCATAATAAGCCTAAAGAATTCGTCCGAGTCCTTTGAACGTCCTACCACAACTCAGGACTTGTTACGACTCTCTGTATGCGACATTATTAACATGAAAAGCACGTTAGAAAAATGTAGGATGCGTTACAACTATTAATTACACCTTACATCACTGTACGAAACTTTAAAACTCCATAATAAACCTAAAGAACTCGTCCGAGTCCTTTGAACGTCGTACGGCAACTTAAGACATCTTACGACTCTGTATGCCACATTAGCACCTTGAAAAGCATGTTAGTACAATGTATGACACCTCATAACTCCTAACAATACCTTACAATAACGTACGTAAACTTAAAACACCATAATAAGCCTAATGAATTCGTCCGAGTCCTTTGAACATCGTACGACAACTCAGGACTTGTTACGACTCTCTGTATGCGGCATTATCAACATGAAAAGCACGTTAGAAAAATGTAGGACGCGTTACAACTCCTAAATACACCGTACATCACTGTACGAAACTTTAAAACTCCATAATAAACCTAAAGAACTCGTCCGAGTCCTTTGAACGTCGTACGGCAACTTAAGACATCTTACAAATCTGTATGCCACATTAGCACATTGAAAAGCATGTTAGTACAATGTAAGACACCTCACAACTCCTAACAACACCTTAAAATACAATACGTAAACTTCAAACTCCATACTAAACCTAATGAATTCGTATGAGTCCTTTGAACATCGTACGACAACACAGGACTTGTTACGACTCTCTGTATGCGGCATTATCAACATGAAAAGCACGTTAGAAAAATGTAGGACGCATTACAACTCCTAATTACACCTTACATCACTGTATGAAACTTTAAAACTCCATAATAAACCTAAAGAACTCGTCCGAGTCCTTTGAACGTCGTACGGCAACTTAAGACATCTTACGACTCTGTATGCCACATTAGCACATTGAAAAGCATGTTAGTACAATGTACGACACCTCACCACTCCTAACAACACCTTAAAATACCATACGTAAACTTAAAACTCCATACTAAACCTAATGAATTTTTCCGAGTCCTTTGAACATCGTACGACAACTCAGGTCTTGTTACGACTCTCTGTATGCGAAATTATCAACATGAAAAGCACATTAGAATAATGTAGGACGCGTTACAACTTCTTATTACACCTTACATCATTGTACGAAACTTTAAAACTCCATAATAAACCTAATGAAATCATCCGAGTCCTTTGAACGTCGTACGACAACTTAAGACATCTTACGACCCTGTATTCCGAATTAGCATATTGAAAAGCATGTTAGTATAATGTACGACACCTCACAGAACTCCTAACAACACCTTACAGTACCGTACGTAAACTAAAAACTCCATAATAAGCCTAATGAATTCGTCCGAGTCCTTTGAACGCCGTACGTCAACTTAAGACATCTTTCGACTCTGTATGCCACACTAGCACCTTGAAAAGCATGTTAGTATAATGTATGACACCTAATAACTCTTAACAATACCTTACAATACTGTACGTAAACTTAAAACACCATAATAAGCCTAAAGAATTCGTCCGAGTACTTTGAACGTCCTACCACAACTCAGGACTTGTTACGACTCTCTGTATGCGACATTATTAACATGAAAAGCACGTTAGAAAAATGTAGGATGCGTTACAACTATTAATTACACCTTACATCACTGTACGAAACTTTAAAACTCCATAATAAACCTAAAGAACTCGTCCGAGTCCTTTGAACGTCGTACGGCAACTTAAGACATCTTACGACTCTGTATGCCACATTAGCACCTTGAAAAGCATGTTAGTACAATGTATGACACCTCATAACTCCTAACAATACTTTACAATAACGTACGTAAACTTAAAACACCATAATAAGCCTAATGAATTCGTCCGAGTCCTTTGACATCGTACGACAACTCAGGACTTGTTACGACTCTCTGTATGCGGCATTATCAACATGAAAAGCACGTTAGAAAAATGTAGGACGCGTTACAACTCCTAATTACACCTTACATCACTGTACGAAACTTTAAAACTCCATAATAAACCTAAAGAACTCGTCCGAGTCCTTTGAACGTCGTACGGCAACTTAAGACATCTTACGAATCTGTATGCCACATTAGCACATTGAAAAGCATGTTAGTACAATGTACGACACCTCACAACTCCTAACAACACCTTAAAATACAATACGTAAACTTCAAACTCCATACTAAACCTAATGAATTCGTATGAGTCCTTTGAACATCGTACGACAACTCAGGTCTTGTTACGACTCTCTGTATGCGAAATTATCAACATGAAAAGCCCGTTAGAAAAATGTAGGACGCGTTACAACTCCTAATTACACCTTACATCACTGTATGAAACTTTAAAACTCCATAATAAACCTAAAGAACTCGTCCGAGTCCTTTGAACGTCGTACGGCAACTTAAGACATCTTACGACTCTGTATGCCACATTAGCACATTGAAAAGCATGTTAGTACAATGTACGACACATCACCACTCCTAACAGCACCTTAAAATACCATACGTAAACTTAAAACTCCATACTAAACCTAATGAATTTTTCTGAGTCCTTTGAACATCGTACGACAAGTCAGGTCTTGTTACGACTCTCTGTATGCGAAATTATCAACATGAAAAGCACATTAGAATAATGTAGGACGCGTTACAACTTCTTATTACACCTTACATCATTGTACGAAACTTTAAAACTCCATAATAAACCTAATGAAATCATCCGAGTCCTTTGAACGTCGTACGACAACTTAAGACATCTTACGACCCTGTATTCCGAATTAGCATATTGAAAAGCATGTTAGTATAATGTACGACACCTCACAAAACTCCTAACAACACCTTACAGTACCGTACGTAAACTAAAAACTCCATAATAAGCCTAATGAATTCGTCCGAGTCCTTTGAACGCCGTACGTCAACTTAAGACATCTTTCGACTCTGTATGCCACACTAGCACCTTGAAAAGCATGTTAGTATAATGTATGACACCTCATAACTCTTAACAATACCTTACAATACCGTACGTAAACTTAAAACACCATAATAAGCCTAAAGAATTCGTCCGAGTACTTTGAACGTCCTACCACAACTCAGGACTTGTTACGACTCTCTGTATGCGACATTATTAACATGAAAAGCACGTTAGAAAAATGTAGGAGGCGTTACAACTATTAATTACACCTTACATCACTGTACGAAACTTTAAAACTCCATAATAAGCCTAAAGAAATCGTCCGAGTCCTTTGAACGTCGTATGACAACTTAAGACAACTTACGACTCTGTATGCCACATTAGCACATTGAAAAGCATGTTACTACAATGTATGACACCTCACAACTCCTAACAACACCTTAAAATACCATACGTAAACTTAAAACTCCATACCAAACTAATGAATTTGTCCGAGTCCTTTGAACATCGTACGACAACTCAGGACTTGTTACGACTCTCTGTATGCGACTTTATCAACATGAAAAGCAAGTAAGAAAAATGTAGGACGCGTTACAACTCCTAAATACACCGTACATCACTGTACGAAACTTTAAAACTCCATAATAAACCTAAAGAACTCGTCCGAGTCTTTTGAACGTCGTACTGCAACTTAAGACATCTTACGACTCTGTTTGCCACATTAGCACCTTGAAAAGCATGTTAGTACAATGTACGACACCTCACAACTCCTAACAACACCTTAAAATACCATACGTAAACTTCAAACTCCATACTAAACCTAATGAATTCGTATGAGTCCTTTGAACATCGTACGGCAACTCAGGACTTGTTACGACTCTCTGTATGCGGCATTATCAACATGAAAAGCACGTTAGAAAAATGTAGGACGCATTACAACTCCTAATTACACCTTACATCACTGTATGAAACTTTAAAACTCCATAATAAACCTAAAGAACTCGTCCGAGTCCTTTGAACGTCGTACGACAACTTAAGACATCTTACGACTCTGTATGCCACATTAGCACATTGAAAAGCATGTTAGTACAATGTACGACACGTCACCACTCCTAACAACACCTTAAAATACCATACGTAAACTTAAAACTCCATACTAAACCTAATGAATTTTTCCGAGTCCTTTGAACATCGTACGACAACTCAGGTCTTGTTACGACTCTCTCTATGCGAAATTATCAACATGAAAAGCACATTAGAATAATGTAGGACGCATTACAACTCCTTATTACACCTTACATCATTGTACGAAACTTTAAAACTCCATAATAAACCTAATGAAATCATCCGAGTCCTTTGAACGTCGTACGACAACTTAAGACATCTTACGACCCTGTATTCCGAATTAGCACATTGAAAAGCATGTTAGTATAATGTACGACACCTCACAGAACTCCTAACAACACCTTACAGTACCGTACGTAAACTAAAAACTCCATAATAAGCCTAATGAATTCGTCCGAGTCCTTCGAACGCCGTACGTCAACTTAAGACATCTTTCGACTCTGTATGCCACACTAGCACCTTGAAAAGCATGTTAGTATAATGTATGACACCTCATAACTCTTAACAATACCTTACAATACCGTACGTTAACTTAAAACACCATAATAAGCCTAAAGAATTCGTCCGAGTCCTTTGAACGTCCTACCACAACTCAGGACTTGTTACGACTCTCTGTATGCGACATTATTAACATGAAAAGCACGTTAGAAAAATGTAGGACGCGTTACAACTATTAATTAGACCTTACATCACTGTACGAAACTTTAAAACTCCATAATAAGCCTAAAGAAATCGTCCGAGTCCTTTGAACGTCGTATGACAACTTAAGACAACTTACGACTCTGTATGCCACATTAGCACATTGAAAAGCATGTTAGTACAATGTACGACACCTCACAACTCGTAACAACATATTAAAATACCATACGTAAACTTAAAACTCCATACCAAACTAATGAATTTGTCCGAGTCCTTTGAACATCGTACGACAACTCAGGACTTGTTACGACTCTCTGTATGCGACTTTATCAACATGAAAAGCAAGTAAGAAAAATGTAGGACGCGTTACAACTCCTAAATACACCGTACATCACTGTACGAAACTTTAAAACTCCATAATAAACCTAAAGAACTCGTCCGAGTCTTTTGAACGTCGTATTGCAACTTAAGACATCTTACGACTCTGTTTGCCACATTAGCACCTTGAAAAGCATGTTAGTACAATGTACGACACCTCACAACTCCTAACAACACCTTAAAATACCATACGTAAACTTCAAACTCCATAGTAAACCTAATGAATTCGTATGAGTCCTTTGAACATCGTACGACAACTCAGGACTTGTTACGACTCTCTGTATGCGGCATTATCAACATGAAAAGCACGTTAGAAAAATGTAGGACGCATTACAACTCCTAATTACACCTTACATCACTGTATGAAACTTTAAAACTCCATAATAAACCTAAAGAACTCGTCCGAGTCCTTTGAACGTCGTACGACAACTTAAGACATCTTACGACTCTGAATGCCACATTAGCACATTGAAAAGCATGTTAGTACAATGTACGACACCTCACCACTCCTAACAACACCTTAAACTACCATACGTAAACTTAAAACTCCATACTAAACCTAATGAATTTTTCCGAGTCCTTTGAACATCGTACGACAACTCAGGTCTTGTTACGACTCTCTGTATGCGAAATTATCAACATGAAAAGCACATTAGAATAATGTAGGACGCATTACAACTCCTTATTACACCTTACATCATTGTACGAAACTTTAAAACTCCATAATAAACCTAATGAAATCATCCGAGTCCTTTGAACGTCGTACGACAACTTAAGACATCTTACGACCCTGTATTCCGAATTAGCACATTGAAAAGCATGTTAGTATAATGTACGACACCTCACAGAACTCCTAACAACACCTTACAGTACCGTACGTAAACTAAAAACTCCATAATAAGCCTAATGAATTCGTCCGAGTCCTTCGAACGCCGTACGTCAACTTAAGACATCTTTCGACTCTGTATGCCACACTAGCACCTTGAAAAGCATGTTAGTATAATGTATGACACCTCATAACTCTTAACAATACCTTACAATACCGTACGTTAACTTAAAACACCATAATAAGCCTAAAGAATTCGTCCGAGTCCTTTGAACGTCCTACCACAACTCAGGACTTGTTACGACTCTCTGTATGCGACATTATTAACATGAAAAGCACGTTAGAAAAATGTAGGACGCGTTACAACTATTAGTTAGACCTTACATCACTGTACGAAACTTTAAAACTCCATAATAAGCCTAAAGAAATCGTCCGAGTCCTTTGAACGTCGTATGACAACTTAAGACAACTTACGACTCTGTATGCCACATTAGCACATTGAAAAGCATGTTAGTACAATGTACGACACCTCACAACTCGTAACAACATATTAAAATACCATACGTAAACTTAAAACTCCATACCAAACTAATGAATTTGTCCGAGTCCTTTGAACATCGTACGACAACTCAGGACTTGTTACGACTCTCTGTATGCGACTTTATCAACATGAAAAGCAAGTAAGAAAAATGTAGGACGCGTTACAACTCCTAAATACACCGTACATCACTGTACGAAACTTTAAAACTCCATAATAAACCTAAAGAACTCGTCCGAGTCTTTTGAACGTCGTATTGCAACTTAAGACATCTTACGACTCTGTTTGCCACATTAGCACCTTGAAAAGCATGTTAGTACAATGTACGACACCTCACAACTCCTAACAACACCTTAAAATACCATACGTAAACTTCAAACTCCATAGTAAACCTAATGAATTCGTATGAGTCCTTTGAACATCGTACGACAACTCAGGACTTGTTACGACTCTCTGTATGCGGCATTATCAACATGAAAAGCACGTTAGAAAAATGTAGGACGCATTACAACTCCTAATTACACCTTACATCACTGTATGAAACTTTAAAACTCCATAATAAACCTAAAGAACTCGTCCGAGTCCTTTGAACGTCGTACGACAACTTAAGACATCTTACGACTCTGTATGCCACATTAGCACATTGAAAAGCATGTTAGTACAATGTACGACACCTCACCACTCCTAACAACACCTTAAACTACCATACGTAAACTTAAAACTCCATACTAAACCTAATGAATTTTTCCGAGTCCTTTGAACATCGTACGACAACTCAGGTCTTGTTACGACTCTCTGTATGCGAAATTATCAACATGAAAAGCACATTAGAATAATGTAGGACGCATTACAACTCCTTATTACACCTTACATCATTGTACGAAACTTTAAAACTCCATAATAAACCTAATGAAATCATCCGAGTCCTTTGAACGTCGTACGACAACTTAAGACATCTTACGACCCTGTATTCCGAATTAGCACATTGAAAAGCATGTTAGTATAATGTACGACACCTCACAGAACTCCTAACAACACCTTACAGTACCGTACGTAAACTAAAAACTCCATAATAAGCCTAATGAATTCGTCCGAGTCCTTTGAACGCCGTACGTCAACTTAAGACATCTTTCGACTCTGTATGCCACACTAGCACCTTGAAAAGCATGTTAGTATAATGTATGACACCTCATAACTCTTAACAATACCTTACAATACCGTACGTAAACTTAAAACACCATAATAAGCCTAAAGAATTCGTCCGAGTACTTTGAACGTCCTACCACAACTCAGGACTTGTTACGACTCTCTGTATGCAACATTATTAACATGAAAAGCACGTTAGAAAAATGTAGGAGGCGTTACAACTATTAATTACACCTTACATCACTGTACGAAACTTTAAAACTCCATAATAAGCCTAAAGAAATCGTCCGAGTCCTTTGAACGTCGTATGACAACTTAAGACAACTTACGACTCTGTATGCCACATTAGCACATTAAAAAGCATGTTACTACAATGTATGACACCTCACAACTCCTAACAACACCTTAAAATACCATACGTAAACTTAAAACTCCATACTAAACTAATGAATTTGTCCGAGTCCTTTGAACATCGTACGACAACTCAGGACTTGTTACGACTCTCTGTATACAACTTTATCAACATGAAAAGCAAGTAAGAAAAATGTAGGACGCGTTACAACTCCTAATTACACCTTACATCACTGTACAAAACTTTAAAACTCCATAATAAACCTAAAGAACTCGTCCGAGTCTTTTGAACGTCGTACTGCAACTTAAGACATCTTACGACTCTGTTTGCCACATTAGCACCTTGAAAAGCATGTTAGTACAATGTACGACACCTCACAACTCCCAACAACACCTTAAAATACCATACGTAAACTTCAAACTCCATACTAAACCTAATGAATTCGTATGAGTCCTTTGAACATCGTACGACAACACAGGACTTGTTACGACTCTCTGTATGCGGCATTATCAACATGAAAAGCACGTTAGAAAAATGTAGGACGCATTACAACTCCTAATTACACCTTACATCACTGTATGAAACTTTAAAACTCCATAATAAACCTAAAGAACTCGTCCGAGTCCTTTGAACGTCGTACGACAACTTAAGACATCTTACGACTCTGTATGCCACATTAGCACATTGAAAAGCATGTTAGTACAATGTACGACACCTCACCACTCCTAACAACACCTTAAAATACCATACGTAAACTTAAAACTCCATACTAAACCTAATGAATTTTTCCGAGTCCTTTGAACATCGTACGACAACTCAGGTCTTGTTACGACTCTCTGTATGCGAAATTATCAACATGAAAAGCACATTAGAATAATGTAGGACGCATTACAACTCCTTATTACACCTTACATCATTGTACGAAACTTTAAAACTCCATAATAAACCTAATGAAATCATCCGAGTCCTTTGAACGTCGTACGACAACTTAAGAAATCTTACGACCCTGTATTCCGAATTAGCACATTGAAAAGCATGTTAGTATAATGTACGACACCTCACAGAACTCCTAACAACACCTTACAATACCGTACGTAAACTAAAAACTCCATAATAAGCCTAATGAATTCGTCCGAGTCCGTCGAACGCCGTACGTCAACTTAAGACATCTTTCGACTCTGTATGCCACACTAGCACCTTGAAAAGCATGTTAGTATAATGTATGACACCTCATAACTCTTAACAATACCTTACAATACCGTACGTTAACTTAAAACACCATAATAAGCCTAAAGAATTCGTCCGAGTCCTTTGAACGTCCTACCACAACTCAGGACTTGTTACGACTCTCTGTATGCGACATTATTAACATGAAAAGCACGTTAGAAAAATGTAGGACGCGTTACAACTATTAATTACACCTTACATCACTGTACGAAACTTTAAAACTCCATAATAAGCCTAAAGAAATCGTCCGAGTCCTTTGAACGTCGTATGACAACTTAAGACAACTTACGACTCTGTATGCCACATTAGCACATTGAAAAGCATGTTAGTACAATGTACGACACCTCACAACTCGTAACAACATATTAAAATACCATACGTAAACATAAAACTCCATACCAAACTAATGAATTTGTCCGAGTCCTTTGAACATCGTACGACAACTCAGGACTTGTTACGACTCTCTGTATGCGAATTTATCAACATGAAAAGCAAGTAAGAAAAATGTAGGACGCGTTACAACTCCTAAATACACCGTACATCACTGTACGAAACATTAAAACTCCATAATAAACCTAAAGAACTCGTCCGAGTCTTTTGAACGTCGTACTGCAACTTAAGACATCTTACGACTCTGTTTGCCACATTAGCACCTTGAAAAGCATGTTAGTACAATGTACGACACCTCAGAACTCCTAACAACACCTTAAAATACCATACGTAAACTTCAAACTCCATACTAAACCTAATGAATTCGTATGAGTCCTTTGAACATCGTACGACAACTCAGGACTTGTTACGACTCTCTGTATGCGGCATTATCAACATGAAAAGCACGTTAGAAAAATGTAGGACGCATTACAACTCCTAATTACACCTTACATCACTGTATTAAACTTTAAAACTCCATAATAAACCTAAAGAACTCGTCCGAGTCCTTTGAACGTCGTACGACAACTTAAGACATCTTACGACTCTGTATGCCACATTAGCACATTGAAAAGCATGTTAGTACAATGTACGACACCTCACCACTCCTAACAACACCTTAAAATACCATACGTAAACTTAAAACTCCATACTAAACCTAATGAATTTTTCCGAGTCCTTTGAACATCGTACGACAACTCAGGTCTTGTTACGACTCTCTGTATGCGAAATTATCAACATGAAAAGCACATTAGAATAATGTAGGACGCATTACAACTCCTTATTACACCTTACATCATTGTACGAAACTTTAAAACTCCATAATAAACCTAATGAAATCATCCGAGTCCTTTGAACGTCGTACGACAACTTAAGACATCTTACGACCCTGTATTCCGAATTAGCACATTGAAAAGCATGTTAGTATAATGTACGACACCTCACAGAACTCCTAACAACACCTTACAGTACCGTACGTAAACTAAAAACTCCATAATAAGCCTAATGAATTCGTCCGAGTCCTTCGAACGCCGTACGTCAACTTAAGACATCTTTCGACTCTGTATGCCACACTAGCACCTTGAAAAGCATGTTAGTATAATGTATGACACCTCATAACTCTTAACAATACCTTACAATACCGTACGTTAACTTAAAACACCATAATAAGCCTAAAGAATTCGTCCGAGTCCTTTGAACGTCCTACCACAACTCAGGACTTGTTATGACTCTCTGTATGCGACATTATTAACATGAAAAGCACGTTAGAAAAATGTAGGACGCGTTACAACTATTAATTACACCTTACATCACTGTACGAAACTTTAAAACTCCATAATAAGCCTAAAGAAATCGTCCGAGTCCTTTGAACGTCGTATGACAACTTAAGACAACTTACGACTCTGTATGCCACATTAGCACATTGAAAAGCATGTTAGTACAATGTACGACACCTCACAACTCGTAACAACATATTAAAATACCATACGTAAACTTAAAACTCCATACCAAACTAATGAATTTGTCCGAGTCCTTTGAACATCGTACGACAACTCAGGACTTGTTACGACTCTCTGTATGCGACTTTATCAACATGAAAAGCAAGTAAGAAAAATGTAGGAGCGTTACAACTCCTAAATACACCGTACATCACTGTACGAAACTTTAAAACTCCATAATAAACCTAAAGAACTCGTCCGAGTCTTTTGAACGTCGTACTGCAACTTAAGACATCTTACGACTCTGTTTGCCACATTAGCACCTTGAAAAGCATGTTAGTACAATGTACGACACCTCACAACTCCTAACAACACCTTAAAATACCATACGTAACCTTCAAACTCCATACTAAACCTAATGAATTCGTATGAGTCCTTTGAACATCGTACGACAACTCAGGACTTGTTACGACTCTCTGTATGCGGCATTATCAACATGAAAAGCACGTTAGAAAAATGTAGGACGCATTACAACTCCTAATTACACCTTACATCACTGTATGAAACTTTAAAACTCCATAATAAACCTAAAGAACTCGTCCGAGTCCTTTGAACGTCGTACGACAACTTAAGACATCTTACGACTCTGTATGCCACATTAGCACATTGAAAAGCATGTTAGTACAATGTACGACACCTCACCACTCCTAACAACACCTTAAAATACCATACGTAAACTTAAAACTCCATACTAAACCAAATGAATTTTTCCGAGTCCTTTGAACATCGTACGACAACTCATGTCTTGTTACGACTCTCTGTATGCGAAATTATCAACATGAAAAGCACATTAGAATAATGTAGGACGCATTACAACTCCTTATTACACCTTACATCATTGTACGAAACTTTAAAACTCCATAATAAACCTAATGAAATCATCCGAGTCCTTTGAACGTCGTACGACAACTTAAGACATCTTACGACCCTGTATTCCGAATTAGCACATTGAAAAGCAGGTTAGTATAATGTACGACACCTCACAGAACTCCTAACAACACCTTACAGTACCGTACGTAAACTAAAAACTCCATAATAAGCCTAATGAATTCGTCCGAGTCCTTCGAACGCCGTACGTCAACTTAAGACATCTTTCGACTCTGTATGCCACACTAGCACCTTGAAAAGCATGTTAGTATAATGTATGACACCTCATAACTCTTAACAATACCTTACAATACCGTACGTTAACTTAAAACACCATAATAAGCCTAAAGAATTCGTCCGAGTCCTTTGAACGTCCTACCACAACTCAGGACTTGTTACGACTCTCTGTATGCGACATTATTAATATGAAAAGCACGTTAGAAAAATGTAGGATGCGTTACAACTATTAATTACACCTTACATCACTGTACGAAACTTTAAAACTCCATAATAAGCCTAAAGAAATCGTCCGAGTCCTTTGAACGTCGTATGACAACTTAAGACAACTTACGACTCTGTATGCCACATTAGCACATTGAAAAGCATGTTAATACAATGTACGACACCTCACAACTCGTAACAACATATTAAAATACCATACGTAAACTTAAAACTCCCTACCAAACTAATGAATTTGTCCGAGTCCTTTGAACATCGTACGACAACTCAGGACTTGTTACGACTCTCTGTATGCGACTTTATCAACATGAAAAGCAAGTAAGAAAAATGAAGGACGCGTTACAACTCCTAAATACACCGTACATCACTGTACGAAACTTTAAAACTCCATAATAAACCTAAAGAACTCGTCTGAGTCTTTTGAACGTCGTACTGCAACTTAAGACATCTTACGACTCTGTTTGCCACATTAGCACCTTGAAAAGCATGTTAGTACAATGTAAGACACCTCACAACTCCTAACAACACCTTAAAATACCATACGTAAACTTCAAACTCCATACTAAACCTAATGAATTCGTATGAGTCCTTTGAACATCGTAGGACAACACAGGACTTGTTACGACTCTCTGTATGCGGCATTATCAACATGAAAAGCACGTTAGAAAAATGTAGGACGCATTACAACTCCTAATTACACCTTACATCACTGTATGAAACTTTAAAACTCCATAATAAACCTAAAGAACTCGTCCGAGTCCTTTGAACGTCGTACGACAACTTAAGACATCTTACGACTCTGTATGCCACATTAGCACATTGAAAAGCATGTTAGTACAATGTACGACACCTCACCACTCCTAACAACACCTTAAAATACCATACGTAAACTTAAAACTCCATACTAAACCTAATGAATTTTTCCGAGTCCTTTGAACATCGTACGACAACTCAGGTCTTGTTACGACTCTCTGTATGCGAAATTATCAACATGAAAAGCACATTAGAATAATGTAGGACGCATTACAACTCCTTATTACACCTTACATCCGTGTACGAAACTTTAAAACTCCATAATAAACCTAATGAAATCATCTGAGTCCTTTGAACGTCGTACGACAACTTAAGACATCTTATGACCCTGTATTCCGAATTAGCACATTGAAAAGCATGTTAGTATAATGTACGACACCTCACAGAACTCCTAACAACACCTTACAGTACCGTACGTAAACTAAAAACTCCATAATAAGCCTAATGAATTCGTCCGAGTCCTTCGAACGTCGTACGTCAACTTAAGACATCTTTCGACTCTGTATGCCACACTAGCACCTTGAAAAGCATGTTAGTATAATGTATGACACCTCATAACTCTTAACAATACCTTAACATACCGTACGTTAACTTAAAACACCATAATAAGCCTAAAGAATTCGTCCGAGTCCTTTGAACGTCCTACCACAACTCAGGACTTGTTACGACTCTCTGTATGCGACATTATTAACATGAAAAGCACGTTAGAAAAATGTAGGATGCGTTACAACTATTAATTACACCTTACATCACTGTACGAAACTTTAAAACTCCATAAAAAGCCAAAAGAAATCGTCCGAGTCCTTTGAACGTCGTATGACAACTTAAGACAACTTACAACTCTGTATGCCACATTAGCACATTGAAAAGCATGTTAATACAATGTACGACACCTCGCAACTCGTAACAACATATTAAAATACCATACGTAAACTTAAAACTCCCTACCAAACTAATGAATTTGTCCGAGTCCTTTGAACATCGTACGACAACTCAGGACTTGTTACGACTCTCTGTATGCGACTTTATCAACATGAAAAGCAAGTAAGAAAAATGTAGGACGCGTTACAACTCCTAAATACACCGTACATCACTGTACGAAACTTTAAAACTCCATAATAAACCTAAAGAACTCGTCTGAGTCTTTTGAACGTCGTACTGCAACTTAAGACATCTTACGACTCTGTTTGCCACATTAGCACCTTGAAAAGCATGTTAGTACAATGTAAGACACCTCACAACTCCTAACAACACCTTAAAATACCATACGTAAACTTCAAACTCCATACTAAACCTAATGAATTCGTATGAGTCCTTTGAACATCGTAGGACAACACAGGACTTGTTACGACTCTCTGTATGCGGCATTATCAACATGAAAAGCACGTTAGAAAAATGTAGGACGCATTACAACTCCTAATTACACCTTACATCACTGTATGAAACTTTAAAACTCCATAATAAACCTAAAGAACTCGTCCGAGTCCTTTGAACGTCGTACGACAACTTAAGACATCTTACGACTCTGTATGCCACATTAGCACATTGAAAAGCATGTTAGTACAATGTACGACACCTCACCACTCCTAACAACACCTTAAAATACCATACGTAAACTTAAAACTCCATACTAAACCTAATGAATTTTTCCGAGTCCTTTGAACATCGTACGACAACTCAGGTCTTGTTACGACTCTCTGTATGCGAAATTATCAACATGAAAAGCACATTAGAATAATGTAGGACGCGTTACAACTCCTTATTACACCTTACATCCGTGTACGAAACTTTAAAACTCCATAATAAACCTAATGAAATCATCTGAGTCCTTTGAACGTCGTACGACAACTTAAGACATCTTACGACCCTGTATTCCGAATTAGCACATTGAAAAGCATGTTAGTATAATGTACGACACCTCACAGAACTCCTAACAACACCTTACAGTACCGTACGTAAACTAAAAACTCCATAATAAGCCTAATGAATTCGTCCGAGTCCTTCGAACGTCGTACGTCAACTTAAGACATCTTTCGACTCTGTATGCCACACTAGCACCTTGAAAAGCATGTTAGTATAATGTATGACACCTCATAACTCTTAACAATACCTTAACATACCGTACGTTAACTTAAAACACCATAATAAGCCTAAAGAATTCGTCCGAGTCCTTTGAACGTCCTACCACAACTCAGGACTTGTTACGACTCTCTGTATGCGACATTATTAACATGAAAAGCACGTTAGAAAAATGTAGGATGCGTTACAACTATTAATTACACCTTACATCACTGTACGAAACTTTAAAACTCCATAAAAAGCCAAAAGAAATCGTCCGAGTCCTTTGAACGTCGTATGACAACTTAAGACAACTTACAACTCTGTATGCCACATTAGCACATTGAAAAGCATGTTAATACAATGTACGACACCTCACAACTCGTAACAACATATTAAAATACCATACGTAAACTTAAAACTCCCTACCAAACTAATGAATTTGTCCGAGTCCTTTGAACATCGTACGACAACTCAGGACTTGTTACGACTCTCTGTATGCGACTTTATCAACATGAAAAGCAAGTAAGAAAAATGTAGGACGCGTTACAACTCCTTATTACACCTTACATCATTGTACGAAACTTTAAAACTCCATAATAAACCTAAAGAACTCGTCCGAGTCTTTTGAACGTCGTACTGCAACTTAAGACATCTTACGACTCTGTTTGCCACATTAGCACCTTGAAAAGCATGTTAGTACAATGTACGACACCTCACAACTCCTAACAACACCTTAAAATACCATACGTAAACTTCAAACTCCATACTAAACCTACTGAATTCGTATGAGTCCTTTGAACATCGTACGACAACTCAGGACTTCTTACGACTCTCTGTATGCGGCATTATCAACATGAAAAGCTCGTTAGAAAAATGTAGGACGCATTACAACTCCTAATTACACCTTACATCACTGTATGAAACTTTAAAACTCCATAATAAACCTAAAGAACTCGTCCGAGTCCTTTGAACGTCGTACGACAACTTAAGACATCTTACGACTCTGTATGCCACATTAGCACATTGAAAAGCATGTTAGTACAATGTACGACACCTCACCACTCCTAACAACACCTTAAAATACCATACGTAAACTTAAAACTCCATACTAAACCTAATGAATTTTTCCGAGTCCTTTGAACATCGTACGACAACTCAGGTCTTGTTACGACTCTATGTATGCGAAATTATCAACATGAAAAGCACATTAGAATAATGTAGGACGCATTACAACTCCTTATTACACCTTACATCATTGTACGAAACTTTAAAACTCCATAATAAACCTAATGAAATCATCCGAGTCCTTTGAACGTCGTACGACAACTTAAGACATCTTACGACCCTGTATTCCGAATTAGCACATTGAAAAGCATGTTAGTATAATGTACGACACCTCACAGAACTCCTAACAACACCTTACAGTACCGTACGTAAACTAAAAACTCCAGAATAAGCCTAATGAATTCGTCCGAGTCCTTTGAACGCCGTACGTCAACTTAAGACATCTTTCGACTCTGTATGCCACACTAGCACCTTGAAAAGCATGTTAGTATAATGTATGACACCTCATAACTCTTAACAATACCTTACAATACCGTACGTTAACTTAAAACACCATAATAAGCCTAAAGAATTCGTCCGAGTCCTTTGAACGTCCTACCACAACTCAGGACTTGTTACGACTCTCTGTATGCGACATTATTAACATGAAAAGCACGTTAGAAAAATGTAGGATGCGTTACAACTATTAATTACACCTTACATCACTGTACGAAACTTTAAAACTCCATAATAAGCCTAAAGAAATCGTCCGAGTCCTTTGAACGTCGTATGACAACTTAAGACAACTTACGACTCTGTATGCCACATTAGCACATTGAAAAGCATGTTAGTACAATGTACGACACCTCACAACTCGTAACAACATATTAAAATACCATACGTAAACTTAAAACTCCATACCAAACTAATGAATTTGTCCGAGTCCTTTGAACTTCGTACGACAACTCAGGACTTGTTACGACTCTCTGTATGCGACTTTATCAACATGAAAAGCATGTAAGAAAAATGTAGGACGCGTTACAACTCCTAAATACACCGTACATCACTGTACGAAACTTTAAAACTCCGTAATAAACCTAAAGAACTCGTCCGAGTCCTTTGAACGTCGTACGGCAACTTAAGACATCTTTCGACTCTGTATGCCACACTAGCACCTTGAAAAGCATGTTAGTATAATGTATGACACCTCATAACTCTTAACAATACCTTACAATACCGTACGTAAACTTAAAACACCATAATAAGCCTAAAGAATTCGTCCGAGTCCTTTGAACGTCCTACCACAACTCAGGACTTGTTACGACTCTCTGTATGCGACATTATTAACATGAAAAGCACGTTAGAAAAATGTAGGATGCGTTACAACTATTAATTACACCTTACATCACTGTACGAAACTTTAAAACTCCATAATAAGCCTAAAGAAATCGTCCGAGTCCTTTGAACGTCGTATGACAACTTAAGACAACTTACGACTCTGTATGCCACATTAGCACATTGAAAAGCATGTTACTACAATGTATGACACCTCACAACTCCTAACAACACCTTAAAATACCATACGTAAACTTAAAACTCCATACTAAACTAATGAATTTGTCCGAGTCCTTTGAACATCGTACGACAACTCAGGACTTGTTACGAATCTCTGTATGCGACTTTATCAACATGAAAAGCAAGTAAGAAAAATGTAGGACGCGTTAAAACTCCTAATTACACCTTACATCACTGTACAAAACTTTAAAACTCCATAATAAACCTAAAGAACTCGTCCGAGTCTTTTGAACGTCGTACTGCAACTTAAGACATCTTACGACTCTGTTTGCCACATTAGCACCTTGAAAAGCATGTTAGTACAATGTACAACACCTCACAACTCCTAACAACACCTTAAAATACCATACGTAAACTTCAAACTCCATACTAAACCTAATGAATTCGTATGAGTCCTTTGAACATCGTACGACAACTCAGGACTTGTTAAGACTCTCTGTATGCGGCATTATCAACATGAAAAGCACGTTAGAAAAATGTAGGACGCGTTACAACTCCTAATTACACCTTACATCACTGTATGACACTTTAAAACTCCATAATAAACCTAAAGAACTCGTCCGAGTCCTTTGAACGTCGTATGACAACTTAAGACATCTTACGACTCTGTATGCCACATTAGCACATTGAAAAGCATGTTAGTACAATGTACGACACCTCACCACTCCTAACAACACCTTAAAATACCATACGTAAACTTAAAACTCCATACTAAACCTAATGAATTTTTCCGAGTCCTTTGAACATCGTACGACAACTCAGGTCTTGTTACGACTCTCTGTATGCGAAATTATCAACATGAAAAGCACATTAGAATAATGTAGGACGCGTTACAACTCCTTATTACACCTTACATCATTGTACGAAACTTTAAAACTCCATAATAAACCTAATGAAATCATCCGAGTCCTTTGAACGTCGTACGACAACTTAAGACATCTTACGACCCTGTATTCCGAATTAGCACATTGAAAAGCATGTTAGTATAATGTACGACACCTCACAGAACTACTAACAACACCTTACAGTACCGTACGTAAACTAAAAACTCCATAATAAGCCTAATGAATTCGTCCGAGTCCTTTGAACGCCGTACGTCAACTTAAGGCATCTTTCGACTCTGTATGCCACACTAGCACCTTGAAAAGCATGTTAGTATAATGTATGACACCTCATAACTCTTAACAATACCTTACAATACCGTACGTTAACTTAAAACACCATAATAAGCCTAAAGAATTCGTCCGAGTCCTTTGAACGTCCTACCACAACTCAGGACTTGTTACGACTCTCTGTATGCGACATTATTAACATGAAAGGCACGTTAGAAAAATGTAGGATGCGTTACAACTATTAATTACACCTTACATCACTGTACGAAACTTTAAAACTCCATAATAAGCCTAAAGAAATCGTCCGAGTCCTTTGAACGTCGTATGACAACTTAAGACAACTTACGACTCTGTATGCCACATTAGCACATTGAAAAGCATGTTAGTACAATGTACGACACCTGACAACTCGTAACAACATATTAAAATACCATACGTAAACTTAAAACTCCATACCAAACTAATGAATTTGTCCGAGTCCTTTGAACATCGTACGACAACTCAGGACTTGTTACGACTCTCTGTATGCGACTTTATCAACATGAAAAGCATGTAAGAAAAATGTAGGACGCGTTACAACTCCTAAATACACCGTACATCACTGTACGAAACTTTAAAACTCCGTAATAAACCTAAAGAACTCGTCCGAGTCCTTTGAACGTCGTACGGCAACTTAAGACATCTTTCGACTCTGTATGCCACACTAGCACCTTGAAAGCATGTTAGTATAATGTATGACACCTCATAACTCTTAACAATACCTTACAATACCGTACGTAAACTTAAAACACCATAATAAGCCTAAAGAATTCGTCCGAGTCCTTTGAACGTCCTACCACAACTCAGGACTTGTTACGACTCTCTGTATGCGACATTATTAACATGAAAAGCACGTTAGAAAAATGTAGGATGCGTTACAACTATTAATTACACCTTACATCACTGCACGAAACTTTAAAACTCCATAATAAGCCTAAAGAAATCGTCCGAGTCCTTTGAACGTCGTATGACAACTTAAGACAACTTACGACTCTGTATGCCACATTAGCACATTGAAAAGCATGTTAGTACAATGTACGACACCTCACAACTCGTAACAACATATTAAAATACCATACGTAAACTTAAAACTCCATACCAAACTAATGAATTTGTCCGAGTCCTTTGAACATCGTACGACAACTCAGGACTTGTTACGACTCTCTGTATGCGACTTTATCAACATGAAAAGCAAGTAAGAAAAATGTAGGACGCGTTACAACTCCTAACAACACCTTACAGTACCGTACGTAAACTAAAAACTCCATAATAAGCCTAATGAATTCGTCCGAGTCCTTTGAACGCCGTACGTCAACTTAAGGCATCTTTCGACTCTGTATGCCACACTAGCACCTTGAAAAGCATGTTAGTATAATGTATGACACCTCATAACTCTTAACAATACCTTACAATACCGTACGTAAACTTAAAACACCATAATAAGCCTAAAGAATTCGTCCGAGTCCTTTGAACGTCCTACCACAACTCAGGACTTGTTACGACTCTCTGTATGCGACATTATTAACATGAAAAGCACGTTAGAAAAATGTAGGATGCGTTACAACTATTAATTACACCTTACATCACTGTACGAAACTTTAAAACTCCATAATAAGCCTAAAGAAATCGTCCGAGTCCTTTGAACGTCGTATGACAACTTAAGACAACTTACGACTCTGTATGCCACATTAGCACATTGAAAAGCATGTTAGTACAATGTACGACACCTCACAACTCGTAACAACATATTAAAATACCATACGTAAACTTAAAACTCCATACCAAACTAATGAATTTGTCCGAGTCCTTTGAACATCGTACGACAACTCAGGACTTGTTACGACTCTCTGTATGCGACTTTATCAACATGAAAAGCAAGTAAGAAAAATGTAGGACGCGTTACAACTCCTAAATACACCGTACATCACTGTACGAAACTTTAAAACTCCATAATAAACCTAAAGAACTCGTCCGAGCCCTTTGAACGTCGTACGGCAACTTAAGACATCTTTCGACTCTGTATGCCACACTAGCACCTTGAAAAGCATGTTAGTATAATGTATGACACCTCATAACTCTTAACAATACCTTACAATACCGTACGTAAACTTAAAACACCATAATAAGCCTAAAGAATTCGTCCGAGTCCTTTGAACGTCCTACCACAACTCAGGACTTGTTACGACTCTCTGTATGCGACATTATTAACATGAAAAGCACGTTAGAAAAATGTAGGATGCGTTACAACTATTAATTACACCTTACATCACTGTACGAAACTTTAAAACTCCATAATAAGCCTAAAGAAATCGTCCGAGTCCTTTGAACGTCGTATGACAACTTAAGACAACTTACGACTCTGTATGCCACATTAGCACATTGAAAAGCATGTTACTACAATATATGACACCTCACAACTCCTAACAACACCTTAAAATACCATACGTAAACTTAAAACTCCATACTAAACTAATGAATTTGTCCGAGTCCTTTGAACATCGTACGACAACTCAGGACTTGTTACGAATCTCTGTATGCGACTTTATCAACATGAAAAGCAAGTAAGAAAAATGTAGGACGCGTTAAAACTCCTAATTACACCTTACATCACTGTACAAAACTTTAAAACTCCATAATAAACCTAAAGAACTCGTCCGAGTCTTTTGAACGTCGTACTGCAACTTAAGACATCTTACGACTCTGTTTGCCACATTAGCACCTTGAAAAGCATGTTAGTACAATGTACGACACCTCACAACTCCTAACAACACCTTAAAATACCATACGTAAACTTCAAACTCCATACTAAACCTAATGAATTCGTATGAGTCCTTTGAACATCGTACGACAACTCAGGACTTGTTAAGACTCTCTGTATGCGGCATTATCAACATGAAAAGCACGTTAGAAAAATGTAGGACGCGTTACAACTCCTAATTACACCTTACATCACTGTATGAAACTTTAAAACTCCATAATAAACCTAAAGAACTCGTCCGAGTCCTTTGAACGTCGTATGACAACTTAAGACATCTTACGACTCTGTATGCCACATTAGCACATTGAAAAGCATGTTAGTACAATGTACGACACCTCACCACTCCTAACAACACCTTAAAATACCATACGTAAACTTAAAACTCCATACTAAACCTAATGAATTTTTCCGAGTCCTTTGAACATCGTACGACAACTCAGGTCTTGTTACGACTCTCTGTATGCGAAATTATCAACATGAAAAGCACATTAGAATAATGTAGGACGCGTTACAACTCCTTATTACACCTTACATCATTGTACGAAACTTTAAAACTCCATAATAAACCTAATGAAATCATCCGAGTCCTTTGAACGTCGTACGACAACTTAAGACATCTTACGACCCTGTATTCCGAATTAGCACATTGAAAAGCATGTTAGTATAATGTACGACACCTCACAGAACTCCTAACAACACCTTACAGTACCGTACGTAAACTAAAAGCTCCATAATAAGCCTAATGAATTCGTCCGAGTCCTTTGAACGCCGTACGTCAACTTAAGACATCTTTCGGCTCTGTATGCCACACTAGCACCTTGAAAAGCATGTTAGTATAATGTATGACACCTCATAACTCTTAACAATACCTTTCAATACCGTACGTAAACTTAAAACACCATAATAAGCCTAAAGAATTCGTCCGAGTCCTTTGAACGTCCTACCACAACTCAGGACTTGTTACGACTCTCTGTATGCGACATTATTAACATGAAAAGCACGTTAGAAAAATGTAGGATGCGTTACAACTATTAATTACACCTTACATCACTGTATGAAACTTTAAAACTCCATAATAAGCCTAAAGAAATCGTCCGAGTCCTTTGAACGTCGTATGACAACTTAAGACAACTTACGACTCTGTATGCCACATTAGCACATTGAAAAGCATGTTACTACAATGTATGACACCTCACAACTCCTAACAACACCTTAAAATACCATACGTAAACTTAAAACTCCATACTAAACTAATGAATTTGTCCGAGTCCTTTGAACATCGTACGACAACTCAGGACTTGTTACGAATCTCTGTATGCGACTTTATCAACATGAAAAGCAAGTAAGAAAAATGTAGGACGCGTTAAAACTCCTAATTACACCTTACATCACTGTACAAAACTTTAAAACTCCATAATAAACCTAAAGAACTCGTCCGAGTCTTTTGAACGTCGTACTGCAACTTAAGACATCTTACGACTCTGTTTGCCACATTAGCACCTTGAAAAGCATGTTAGTACAATGTACGACACCTCACAACTCCTAACAACACCTTAAAATACCATACGTAAACTTCAAACTCCATACTAAACCTAATGAATTCGTATGAGTCCTTTGAACATCGTACGACAACTCAGGACTTGTTAAGGCTCTCTGTATGCGGCATTATCAACATGAAAAGCACGTTAGAAAAATGTAGGACGCGTTACAACTCCTAATTACACCTTACATCACTGTATGAAACTTTAAAACTCCATAATAAACCTAAAGAACTCGTCCGAGTCCTTTGAACGTCGTATGACAACTTAAGACATTTTACGACTCTGTATGCCACATTAGCACATTGAAAAGCATGTTAGTACAATGTACGACACCTCACCACTCCTAACAACACCTTAAAATACCATACGTAAACTTAAAACTCCATACTAAACCTAATGAACTTTTCCGAGTCCTTTGAACATCGTACGACAACTCAGGTCTTGTTACGACTCTCTGTATGCGAAATTATCAACATGAAAAGCACATTAGAATAATGTAGGACGCGTTACAACTCCTTATTACACCTTACATCATTGTACGAAACTTTAAAACTCCATAATAAACCTAATGAAATCATCCGAGTCCTTTGAACGTCGTACGACAACTTAAGACATCTTACGACCCTGTATTCCGAATTAGCACATTGAAAAGCATGTTAGTATAATGTACGACACCTCACAGAACTCCTAACAACACCTTACAGTACCGTACGTAAACTAAAAGCTCCATAATAAGCCTAATGAATTCGTCCGAGTCCTTTGAACGCCGTACGTCAACTTAAGACATCTTTCGGCTCTGTATGCCACACTAGCACCTTGAAAAGCATGTTAGTATAATGTATGACACCTCATAACTCTTAACAATACCTTTCAATACCGTACGTAAACTTAAAACACCATAATAAGCCTAAAGAATTCGTCTGAGTCCTTTGAACGTCCTACCACAACTCAGGACTTGTTACGACTCTCTGTATGCGACATTATTAACATGAAAAGCACGTTAGAAAAATGTAGGATGCGTTACAACTATTAATTACACCTTACATCACTGTACGAAACTTTAAAACTCCATAATAAGCCTAGAGAAATCGTCCGAGTCCTTTGAACGTCGTATGACAACTTAAGACAACTTACGACTCTGTATGCCACATTAGCACATTGAAAAGCATGTTACTACAATGTATGACACCTCACAACTCCTAACAACACCTTAAAATACCATACGTAAACTTAAAACTCCATACTAAACTAATGAATTTGTCCGAGTCCTTTGAACATCGTACGACAACTCAGGACTTGTTACGAATCTCTGTATGCGACTTTATCAACATGAAAAGCAAGTAAGAAAAATGTAGGACGCGTTAAAACTCCTAATTACACCTTACATCACTGTACAAAACTTTAAAACTCCATAATAAACCTAAAGAACTCGTCCGAGTCTTTTGAACGTCGTACTGCAACTTAAGACATCTTACGACTTTGTTTGCCACATTAGCACCTTGAAAAGCATGTTAGTACAATGTACGACACCTCACAACTCCTAACAACACCTTAAAATACCATACGTAAACTTCAAACTCCATACTAAACCTAATGAATTCGTATGAGTCCTTTGAACATCGTACGACAACTCAGGACTTGTTAAGACTCTCTGTATGCGGCATTATCAACATGAAAAGCACGTTAGAAAAATGTAGGACGCGTTACAACTCCTAATTACACCTTACATCACTGTATGAAACTTTAAAACTCCATAATAAACCTAAAGAACTCGTCCGAGTCCTTTGAACGTCGTATGACAACTTAAGACATCTTACGACTCTGTATGCCACATTAGCACATTGAAAAGCATGTTAGTACAATGTACGACACCTCACCACTCCTAACAACACCTTAAAATACCATACGTAAACTTAAAACTCCATACTAAACCTAATGAATTTTTCCGAGTCCTTTGAACATCGTACGACAACTCAGGTCTTGTTACGACTCTCTGTATGCGAAATTATCAACATGAAAAGCACATTAGAATAATGTAGGACGCGTTACAACTCCTTATTACACCTTACATCATTGTACGAAACTTTAAAACTCCATAATAAACCTAATGAAATCATCCGAGTCCTTTGAACGTCGTACGACAACTTAAGACATCTTACGACCCTGTATTCCGAATTAGCACATTGAAAAGCATGTTAGTATAATGTACGACACCTCACAGAACTCCTAACAACACCTTACAGTATCGTACGTAAACTAAAAGCTCCATAATAAGCCTAATGAATTCGTCCGAGTCCTTTGAACGCCGTACGTCAACTTAAGACATCTTTCGGCTCTGTATGCCACACTAGCACCTTGAAAAGCATGTTAGTATAATGTATGACACCTCATAACTCTTAACAATACCTTTCAATACCGTACGTAAACTTAAAACACCATAATAAACCTAAAGAATTCGTCCGAGTCCTTTGAACGTCCTACCACAACTCAGGACTTGTTACGACTCTCTGTATGCGACATTATTAACATGAAAAGCACGTTAGAAAAATGTAGGATGCGTTACAACTATTAATTACACCTTACATCACTGTACGAAACTTTAAAACTCCATAATAAGCCTAAAGAAATCGTCCGAGTCCTTTGAACGTCGTATGACAACTTAAGACAACTTACGACTCTGTATGCCACATTAGCACATTGAAAAGCATGTTACTACAATGTATGACACCTCACAACTCCTAACAACACCTTAAAATACCATACGTAAACTTAAAACTCCATACTAAACTAATGAATTTGTCCGAGTCCTTTGAACATCGTACGACAACTCAGGACTTGTTACGAATCTCTGTATGCGACTTTATCAACATGAAAAGCAAGTAAGAAAAATGTAGGACGCGTTAAAACTCCTAATTACACCTTACATCACTGTACAAAACTTTAAAACTCCATAATAAACCTAAAGAACTCGTCCGAGTCTTTTGAACGTCGTACTGCAACTTAAGACATCTTACGACTCTGTTTGCCACATTAGCACCTTGAAAAGCATGTTAGTACAATGTACGACACCTCACAACTCCTAACAACACCTTAAAATACCATACGTAAACTTCAAACTCCATACTAAACCTAATGAATTCGTATGAGTCCTTTGAACATCGTACGACAACTCAGGACTTGTTAAGACTCTCTGTATGCGGCATTATCAACATGAAAAGCACGTTAGAAAAATGTAGGACGCGTTACAACTCCTAATTACACCTTACATCACTGTATGAAACTTTAAAACTCCATAATAAACCTAAAGAACTCGTCCGAGTCCTTTGAACGTCGTATGACAACTTAAGACATCTTACGACTCTGTATGCCACATTAGCACATTGAAAAGCATGTTAGTACAATGTACGACACCTCACCACTCCTAACAACACCTTAAAATACCATACGTAAACTTAAAACTCCATACTAAACCTAATGAATTTTTCCGAGTCCTTTGAACATCGTACGACAACTCAGGTCTTGTTACGACTCTCTGTATGCGAAATTATCAACATGAAAAGCACATTAGAATAATGTAGGACGCGTTACAACTCCTTATTACACCTTACATCATTGTACGAAACTTTAAAACTCCATAATAAACCTAATGAAATCATCCGAGTCCTTTGAACGTCGTACGACAACTTAAGACATCTTACGACCCTGTATTCCGAATTAGCACATTGAAAAGCATGTTAGTATAATGTACGACACCTCACAGAACTCCTAACAACACCTTACAGTACCGTACGTAAACTAAAAGCTCCATAATAAGCCTAATGAATTCGTCCGAGTCCTTTGAACGCCGTACGTCAACTTAAGACATCTTTCGGCTCTGTATGCCACACTAGCACCTTGAAAAGCATGTTAGTATAATGTATGACACCTCATAACTCTTAACAATACCTTTCAATACCGTACGTAAACTTAAAACACCATAATAAGCCTAAAGAATTCGTCCGAGTCCTTTGAACGTCCTACCACAACTCAGGACTTGTTACGACTCTCTGTATGCGACATTATTAACATGAAAAGCACGTTAGAAAAATGTAGGATGCGTTACAACTATTAATTACACCTTACATCACTGTACGAAACTTTAAAACTCCATAATAAGCCTAAAGAAATCGTCCGAGTCCTTTGAACGTCGTATGACAACTTAAGACAACTTACGACTCTGTATGCCACATTAGCACATTGAAAAGCATGTTACTACAATGTATGACACCTCACAACTCCTAACAACACCTTAAAATACCATACGTAAACTTAAAACTCCATACTAAACTAATGAATTTGTCCGAGTCCTTTGAACATCGTACGACAACTCAGGACTTGTTACGAATCTCTGTATGCGACTTTATCAACATGAAAAGCAAGTAAGAAAAATGTAGGACGCGTTAAAACTCCTAATTACACCTTACATCACTGTACAAAACTTTAAAACTCCATAATAAACCTAAAGAACTCGTCCGAGTCTTTTGAACGTCGTACTGCAACTTAAGACATCTTACGACTCTGTTTGCCACATTAGCACCTTGAAAAGCATGTTAGTACAATGTACGACACCTCACAACTCCTAACAACACCTTAAAATACCATACGTAAACTTCAAACTCCATACTAAACCTAATGAATTCGTATGAGTCCTTTGAACATCGTACGACAACTCAGGACTTGTTAAGACTCTCTGTATGCGGCATTATCAACATGAAAAGCACGTTAGAAAAATGTAGGACGCGTTACAACTCCTAATTACACCTTACATCACTGTATGAAACTTTAAAACTCCATAATAAACCTAAAGAACTCGTCCGAGTCCTTTGAACGTCGTATGACAACTTATGACATCTTACGACTCTGTATGCCACATTAGCACATTGAAAAGCATGTTAGTACAATGTACGACACCTCACCACTCCTAACAACACCTTAAAATACCATACGTAAACTTAAAACTCCATACTAAACCTAATGAATTTTTCCGAGTCCTTTGAACATCGTACGACAACTCAGGTCTTGTTACGACTCTCTGTATGCGAAATTATCAACATGAAAAGCACATTAGAATAATGTAGGACGCGTTACAACTCCTTATTACACCTTACATCATTGTACGAAACTTTAAAACTCCATAATAAACCTAATGAAATCATCCGAGTCCTTTGAACGTCGTACGACAACTTAAGACATCTTACGACCCTGTATTCCGAATTAGCACATTGAAAAGCATGTTAGTATAATGTACGACACCTCACAGAACTCCTAACAACACCTTACAGTACCGTACGTAAACTAAAAGCTCCATAATAAGCCTAATGAATTCGTCCGAGTCCTTTGAACGCCGTACGTCAACTTAAGACATCTTTCGGCTCTGTATGCCACACTAGCACCTTGAAAAGCATGTTAGTATAATGTATGACACCTCATAACTCTTAACAATACCTTTCAATACCGTACGTAAACTTAAAACACCATAATAAGCCTAAAGAATTCGTCCGAGTCCTTTGAACGTCCTACCACAACTCAGGACTTGTTACGACTCTCTGTATGCGACATTATTAACATGAAAAGCACGTTAGAAAAATGTAGGATGCGTTACAACTATTAATTACACCTTACATCACTGTACGAAACTTTAAAACTCCATAATAAGCCTAAAGAAATCGTCCGAGTCCTTTGAACGTCGTATGACAACTTAAGACAACTTACGACTCTGTATGCCACATTAGCACATTGAAAAGCATGTTACTACAATGTATGACACCTCACAACTCCTAACAACACCTTAAAATACCATACGTAAACTTAAAACTCCATACTAAACTAATGAATTTGTCCGAGTCCTTTGAACATCGTACGACAACTCAGGACTTGTTACGAATCTCTGTATGCGACTTTATCAACATGAAAAGCAAGTAAGAAAAATGTAGGACGCGTTAAAACTCCTAATTACACCTTACATCACTGTACAAAACTTTAAAACTCCATAATAAACCTAAAGAACTCGTCCGAGTCTTTTGAACGTCGTACTGCAACTTAAGACATCTTACGACTCTGTTTGCCACATTAGCACCTTGAAAAGCATGTTAGTACAATGTACGACACCTCACAACTCCTAACAACACCTTAAAATACCATACGTAAACTTCAAACTCCATACTAAACCTAATGAATTCGTATGAGTCCTTTGAACATCGTACGACAACTCAGGACTTGTTAAGACTCTCTGTATGCGGCATTATCAACATGAAAAGCACGTTAGAAAAATGTAGGACGCGTTACAACTCCTAATTACACCTTACATCACTGTATGAAACTTTAAAACTCCATAATAAACCTAAAGAACTCGTCCGAGTCCTTTGAACGTCGTACGACAACTTAAGACATCTTACGACTCTGTATGCCACATTAGCACATTGAAAAGCATGTTAGTACAATGTACGACACCTCACCACTCCTAACAACACCTTAAAATACCATACGTAAACTTAAAACTCCATACTAAACCTAATGAATTTTTCCGAGTCTTTGTATGCGGCATTATCAACATGAAAAGCATGTTAAATCACATTTATACTTATTGATTTCATACATGTAGTATACCAAATTGTGATGTTATGTTTAAATCTATACATACATATGCACGAAACACCATTACATACATACATATCAGTCCTAGTCATACTTATAACCTACATGCGCATAACTAACTCGCCGATGATTGGATATTGTACATACATACATGATTGTTGTTTCTGGTTCACAAACATACACATGATTTTTATACTTGTTGCTGCTTATACTCTATTTTGCAGTTTATATATATACTATACCTACTTACACACACAGATATATATGCTTCACCTACACGTGATATAAGGCTTTACATTCACACATTATATACATATGTACTTACAGTGCATATGTTCACAATTTCACACACATTGCATAATTTAAATCCCACATATTTACATCCTATAGTTCATCCCGACACAAACGAACACAACTACACATACGTCATCATACGATCTGGAGTGAACCGAAACCGAATCGTATCTCGTAGCGCAGCCGAAACACTAATCGAAACCCAGAAACGAAAACGATATAACAAGGAGTTGTTCTACTTACCGGAATGATGAAAGGGATGATCGGAGATGGAGGAAGGGGGTGGCCGAAACTTTCAGCGGCGGTAGCTTTCCTTCATGCTTCAACAACCGACGAGAGAGATGAGGAAGATCGTGTTTGTGTGGTGTGCGTTTTCTCTTTTGCGGTCACAAGAGACGGGGATGGGGTTTAGGTCTGGGTAATTTATATACAAACTTACACTTTGACCCCCTAAGCTTTGTTAATATATTTAATTTACTTCGAAAGTTATTACACTAAATTTTGTTAAATGCGAAAATGACCCCAAAACTTTAAATCATTTAATTCCTGAAACGAGCGAGCAATATTACTAAGCATTTTAACAGAAATGGCGAAACTGAGTTAACAGTGTTAACTTGGAGTTTACGGGTTGTCACATCATCCCCTTGTTGAAGGAATTTTCGTCCCGAAAATTTGATACGGTTGTTAAAATATGTTTGAAAATGAAAGAATTTATAGTTTAGAGTTCCGAGTTGTCACATCCATGTTCTCGAAAACATGTCAGTCATATAACATATAAATTCACCAAATTTATATTTATTTAGTTGTTCGTAATTATTATTTTATTAATTCGCAAGCATTCGTGTATTAACTAACGTGATCTGGTAACTCATTGGGTTGCTGTTAAATGTAACTGTTTGTGTAACAAGTGGCACGTTTAATTCAACTAATTAAATGTGAAGTATAATTTCATTAACAGAAATAACGGGATTTAATTAACGGAGTTAATATGAAATTCCAGGGTGTTACATCATCCCCTTGTTGAAAGAATTTTCGTCCCGAAAATTTAACCAATAGTATTAGTATTAGATGTTGTCATTTGAAATAATTAAAGATGCTTGTACATTATTTGATTTTTCACACTCCTACGTAACTCTGGTCCATGCTTCTAAGTTCTAGCAATTTCGACTATAGTGATCTTACAGTGTTTGAGTGTTCTGAATTCTTTGCCTAATATTTCAACTAATTTTCCGTGAAACGTTGTTGTTCATCGATTGGGACGACGAGTGTTCCATTACGTAAGAGCTTGATTAGGTTGAAGACATTAGAAACGTTGTGTACCATGTTTAACTTTTAAAACTTATCCAGTCAATGATCTAGAAGGCCAATACCCTAGGGATTCAAATGGTCTAATGTATCATGGTTTTGATAGAATTCCGAAGTTTTCTTCTTTTTTTTTTTTGGATGGGCTTTACAAATAGCGATTTCTATACCGTATATTTCGGGGATTTAGATTAATGAGTTCCACGTTGTTATTAGCTACCCGAGGTCCGAGTACTAACTGAAGAGTTCATTTATTGGTATAGATTGTTAAACTAAGGCAACTTGTGTACAAGGTAAACCGTGTGTAGGTACCTGACTTCATTAAAGAAACGTTGTCAAAACGCGGTTTCAAGGGATGTCATGGACATTCTAAAAATAGATGAGGAATGAATTTTGATACTATCTACATGTTCGGACGTACGTGAATTAAGCAAGAATGATCAAGGAATTTAATAAGTATTCATGATTCGTGATGGTCGATAGAAAAAGTGGTTGGATGACATAGGGTAAAATGTTATTAATGTTCGCTTACTGAAGTAGTATTAAAATGAAAGTGTCTATGTTACATGAGGTGTTCCTAATCCTTTGGACTACAATTGATTTACTCTTTGATGGAATCTGAGTGTTACGGTTAGGAGTGTGCCCCCGGGGGGGTATATGATACGCCAAGCATCCTCTCACAGAGAAGGTTTTCAAGAACGTTATCCTAAACTTCTCCATAACTTTGTTTCCATAGTTGCTATAACTACAATATCTCAATATTTCATTCCACTTCCTGCGTATGATCACAGTTTCATTCTGATCTCATTACAAAGTTCTTAATTTGTTGTTTAGTGTTTTAACCTAGATAGTTTTATAGTTGTGTTACTGTGTTATCAAGCCCTTGTTGTTACGTGATTTCCGTTGTATCTTCTGATTTTAATTCCTACAATATTAGCCGTAAAGAGGTGTTCTTACGGGCACATATTTTTATTGAACGCCAGGGTAATGTTTACAAGGGTGTGAGGGAGTATACGATAAACAAACCGTTTTCCCATAAAGGCAGGTTCCATGAGATTCGTAAGTCGACATTAGGTGAAGATTTGATTCACTTTTCGGGTATTCTTTATGGTGATATAGTTTTAGTCCAGTTCATTATTTGTGGTTTTAGCTCCCTAGCATACTAGGTAAGGGTTCTAGGTTCAAATATTAATATTCTAGCCGTGATTTTTATAACGGGATTAATCATACGGTAGAGTTTAGATTCACCATTTGAGGATATAGAAGACGATGAGGTATAACAGTCCGATTTAAAGTCTAGGGTTCCAAGTTCATTACCGGATTAGAAAGGATCTCATGTTATATCATTACATGTGTCGGGTGGCTTCAGTGTCATCATAGCTTATATGGTTTCCTCTAATAGGACCTTCACAAGTTAGAATAGCTAGGTTAAAGTTTCTTACATGGCGGCTAAAACACCTTTTTATTAAGGAAACTAATCAAGTTTAATATGGAAATTGCTGGATAACAGAGCTTCTACGAAGGGACGTCGGGCGTCCAAAGTGCCAAAGGATAATCAGAGTATCAATATTATGTTTCTTGGCAATTACAAAGGTGTACTGGGAATGAAACAAAATAGAAAGTGGTTACCCTGGACCGTAATGAGTAAAGCTCCCTCAGAACATCAACTGGTAGTGTTGGTTTATTGTTGACGGTGGTAATCATCACCAGAATTCTTAGAGTCGTGAAATGCACTCAAAATCAGAAGTTATATGCGTGAGTCAGTTATGAAATGTTCGGTTTTTGTTGTTATTGTGAATAAAGAATATATGAGTGTTATAATTTATCTGAGTACATAGTAGGTTACCCTATAAGTGATAGATCAATCAGCTTTATAAGAAATTACGTGTTTATATATTAGAGTTTCCCAGGTTAATTATTGATTTGGTTTCAGGTCCACATCCAACGTATCGTTAGTGTTTATATATAGGGTGTACCGCAGCTAACCCACCACACCACGAGCACCTTGAAGGCATTTCTTGCCTACTTTACTAAGTTATTCAAAGGGGTCGGGGAAAAAGAATATATGCTAAGTAAAATGGTAATGTTGTAGCACATATTGTACGTTAGTTATTACTAAAATTTTATGCGGTTCGAACGTGAATGATCACGGACTTGATAGTTTAGGAACGCTTAACTTGGGTTCTGCTCTACCAAGCAGGTAAAGGAGTTTGAATATATATTAAGATGTACCGAAGGTAAATAATGTTTTTTTATTAAATATATGTTCTTTAAAGATAAATAATAATAATAATAATAATGATAAGACAATAAATTAATTCTAGAACGTGTTTTATAATAATGGGGATGCGGACTGGGTGTATAGTTAATGTTTACAATAGCGCTAGATCGAGGCAAGTCATCCAACTAGATCGAAACATATACATACCACACATGTGGTTCGTTGGTGCATCGTTAGCAGTAGAATCATCATGTGCCGGAATCAATTTTTTTTTAGGTAACATGTTATCAGAAACAACTTGAAGTTCTGTTTATCTTGAAGAATTTAGAGAAGAAATTGAGAATAGGTTACGATTAGGTGAAATACTTCTAGGATAGCATGGTATGTTACGAGGTATTTACATGAATGTTTAAGCTACGCAGATTTACTTCACAAGAAGTGATTCTGAATGAGAAATATTACGCAGTTGGTTCGTCATTTCAACAGAAGGTTATTTTCGAATAGGTTGTTAGCTTTATGAGGCTCCTCCATGGAATCCTAACAATTACAGAGTTTGTTTAACAATCATTTGAAGAAACAACGATGTTAAGATATTACTGGTGTGCTAAAAGGTTACAGTCCACAGACTGGAATTTATAATTTTGTGAGTTAAGTAAAGTAAATGTTTTAATTGGAGGATTCAGATTGTTTATAAGCAGAATAAATCATCATCATCAGGGGTCAAATATAGTAATAGTTATGTATTATTAGGTTTGTCAACATAGATCTTTGTTCTTATTTGTTTGTCATCAAAGAAAGATTAATTATATGTGATTTGGTTGTATAATCGTAAAGTGAATGTAGTTTAAGGATAAACTTATGATATGCCATCAAAGGCTGTATTGTAACTGTCTACCATCCATAGATGGGTTTTATGGGTTCAGTCAAAGATAGTCTTGATATCAGTGCGTTATTTAGAGATGGATGTTTGTTTCAGAAGAATTGGTATTGATTGGTTCATCACTTTTGTGTGTCTTTTTGGGTATCACCGACATGGCAGATTTTGCCAGGATCATCGTGTACCTGTAAATTCACCATTACGTTGCGCACCCGTAATCGTCAATTTACCTTACACAATCACCCAAGTTCGTCTCCCACCGGGTACATTAATCTTACGTTTAGTTATGTTCTTGGATTTACATTCATCCGTGTGGCATTGCTGTTCCATAACAAGTATTGAGCGGTATAAGTGTATGATAAACCTATAAGTAGGAGATAACTACACTAGATGTATAGGACACCAACAGACTATCAGCGTGCTGTATCAATGGGTCGCATGTATCAGGTATGGTGTAAGTTCATACTAAGTGTAAGACTACTAGTCTAGGCACAATCTGGGTGTACGATGTGTATAAGCAGTAGTAATATCAATTCAAGTGAATAACATGTAGTGCATCACACAGTAAGTGACATGTTACAACTAATAATGTCTCATATTAAGTAACATACTGTAGCACACGAACGTGTCGTATAATAAGTAATTTGTAATAGCACGTAGGAGGTCACATAAGTAATAAGTCATGACCTCACTAGGAATGAGTTTCTGGACAAAAATCCATTACTGTTGTTCATGTACCTCTATACCTTAGGCATCGGTCTCTGCCGGTTGGTTGCCATAATGAGGTAGGTAATTCAAAACTGAATTGTCTAGGCTTCATACGAAACCAATTTGTTGCCATAGTCATGTAAGTTTCAAGTTATAATGAAATGTAATCGTTTCTCAACTAAGGCCCCTAAAAAAAATTTTGGCCTAAAAAGCGGGATACTTTTGAACAAGGTCATTGTCAAATATTTCTCATGCAGACTTCAGTGAACAATTCAAAACTAGCAGATACATACCTAGTTTAAGATTCACTAGCAGAGCAAGTCACTAAAAAAAAAACTTTTGCTCTAAAGTGCTACATAATACAAACTAGTCACTTCATGTAATGCTAGTGTAAGCGTGTGTATGTGTATATCACATGTATGTGGGTCATAAATAAATTTTCACAAGTCCAACTAATGTCATTTCTGAAATCACGCGTGTACAAGTCACTAACCAATACTAAGTTCATAAATAATTCACTCGGTGCAACTAATGTAGTGTACAGTTATAGTCTAGAATGCAATGCAATGCAAACCTAGTTCGCTATAACCAATGTCTCTGATACCAATCTGTCACACCCTTAAAATCCACTAACGGAGTTTTACCGTTAAGTGTGTGACAAACCAGGATCTCAGTCATTAGTTACACCAAACGACACTATATGAATTAAAAACATACGTGTTTCATTAAATGTGAAAATTTAATACAGAGTTAACGTTTAAAAGTTTGCGGAAGCGTAATCGAAATGTAATGTCAAGAATATTAAATGGAACTAAATGCGCAAACACGCGCCCAACATAAGAAACATAGTTTAAATATTTGTTAAAACCAAACATAGTTTTTAAATGCAAGAAAGTGTTTAAATGCAAAGTTGTGACTCCATGTCATGTCCTAAGTGCGTTGAACCTCAAAGACCTGTAAACGTGAAAGGCTAACAAGTGTCAACACGACGGTTGGTGAGTTCACAAAGTAAGTATGAAATCAAGTAGTTCAGTTGCAAGCAGATATATAAATTAAGTATGTCATTGTAGGTAGCTAGTCTACAGTACATGTCCTAGAGGCGTATGTATCTGACCGAAGCTGACGTATGTACACATTAAGTGCATTTTGCCCGTTCGTACATCCCAGCAGGATGCACTGTAAGTATGTTAGGTCATTCAACACCCGTTCGACAGGTCCTTCTGTCGTGCTAGCGCGACTAGCCCGGGTGGGGTTTGTCAAACCCAGTAGTACTACTCAAAATTTCCCCGCTATTTCACAAATACTAACGGTCAACTAGGTATTCATGGGGTCTTTCATGAACAAAATAAAAGTTGCTCTATCCAGACATGCGACATACAAAATTTGTAAATCAGTAAAAGTAATCGTCCGTGTTCAGCCCATACAAGGGTAGAATAGTAAAAGTGCGGTTTAGTGAACTCACCTTTTTAGCGCACAGCTAATAGACAGCAAAAATGCCAACAATAATCTAGATCGTCCTACGACCTGCTTTAAATGTATACTAACCAATTATTAACTAAGAACATGTAACTAGTATATATAATATAAAATTCGCTAGGGTTTCGAGTATTCGGTTCGGCTTCACGTATAATAGTAGTAGATCGCGCACGCTCACACATATAAACACATATACTCATACATAATATCAATATGTCATGATTTGCCTCTACATACACACTTAGTTCACATATACATACTCATATAATTTTTAACAACAACATACTATTTTGCGAATTCCATTATTCGTACATGTACATGCTCAATTTATTTATATATTGATATCATTGATGTTCATCCTCATTAATCCTCATACATATGCTTACTGTAACACATCTAAACAACACACGTATATATATATATATATATATATACTTGCTCATCTATGCTGCTGAGATGCACCTCTATATATATCCGCATACAATTATAACTTGGCCAGACACATTCACATACTTCATTTTTATACATTTGGTTAAATCACATTTATACTTATTGATTTCATACATGTAGTATACCAAATCGTGATGTTATGTTTAAATCTATACATAGATATGCACGAAACACCATTACATACATACATATCAGTCCTAGTCATACTTATAACCTACATGCGCATAACTAACTCGCCGATGATTGGATATCGTACATACATACATGATTGTTGTTTCTGGTTCACAAACATACACATGATTTTTATACTTGTTGCTACTTATACTCTATTTTGCAGTTTATATATATACTATACCTGCTTACACACACAGATATATATGCTTCACCTACACGTGATATAAGGCTTTACATTCACACATTATATACATATGTACTTACAGTGCATATGTTCACAATTTCACACACATTGCATAATTTAAATCCCACATATTTACATCCTATAGTTCATCCCGACACAAACGAACACAACTACACATACGTCATCATACAATCTGGAGTGAACCGAAACCGAATCGTATCTCGTAGCGCAGCCGAAACACTAATCGAAACCCAGAAACGAAAACGATATAACAAGGAGTTGTTTTACTTACAGGAATGATGAAAGGGATGATCGGAGATGGAGGAAGGGGGTGGCCGAAACTTTCAGCGGCGGTAGCTTTCCTTCATGCTTCAACAACCGACGAGAGAGATGAGGAAGATCGTGTTTGTGTGGTGTGCGTTTTCTCTTCGAAAGTTATTACACTAAATTTTGTTAAATGCGAAGATGACCCCAAAACTTTAAATCATTTAATTCCCGAAACGAGCGAGCAATATTACTAAGCATTTTAACAGAAATGGCGAAACTGAATTAACAGTGTTAACTTGGAGTTTACGGGTTGTCACATCATCCCCTTGTTGAAGGAATTTTCGTCCCGAAAATTTGATACGGTTGTTAAAATATGTTTGAAAATGAAAGAATTTAGAGTTTAGAGTTCCGAGTTGTCACATCCATGTTCTCGAAAACATGTCAGTCATATAACATATAAATTCACCAAATTTATATTTATTTAGTTGTTCGTAATTATTATTTTATTAATTCGCAAGCATTCGTGTATTAACTAACGTGATCTGGTAACTCATTGGGTTGCTGTTAAATGTAACTGTTTGTGTAACAAGTGGCACGTTTAATTCAACTAATTAAATGTGAAGTATAATTTCATTAACAGAAATAACGGGATTTAATTAACGGAGTTAATATGAAATTCTAGGGTGTTACACATCTTACAACTCTGTATGCCACATTAGCACATTGAAAAGCATGTTAGTACAATGTACGACACCTCACCACTCCTAACAACACCTTAAAATACCATACGTAAACTTAAAACTCCATACTAAACCTAATGAATTTTTTCGAGTCCTTTGAACATCGTACGACAACTCAGGTCTTGTTACGACTCTCTGTATGCGAAATTATCAACATGAAAAGCACATTAGAATAATGTAGGACGCGTTACAACTCCTTATTACACCTTACATCATTGTACGAAACTTTAAAACTCCATAATAAACCTAATGAAATCATCCGAGTCCTTTGAACGTCGTACGACAACTTAAGACATCTTACGACCCTGTATTCCGAATTAGCACATTGAAAAGCATGTTAGTATAATGTACGACACCTCACAGAACTCCTAACAACACCTTACAGTACCGTACGTAAACTAAAAACTCCATAATAAGCCTAATGAATTCGTCCGAGTCCTTTGAACGCTGTACGTCAACTTAAGACATCTTTCGACTCTGTATGCCACACTAGCACCTTGAAAAGCATGTTAGTATAATGTATGACACCTCATAACTCTTAACAATACCTTTCAATACCGTACGTAAACTTAAAACACCATAATAAGCCTAAAGAATTCGTCCGAGTCCTTTGAACGTCCTACCACAACTCAGGACTTGTTACGACTCTCTCTATGCGACATTATTAACATGAAAAGCACGTTAGAAAAATATAGGATGCGTTACAACTACTAATTACACCTTACATCACTGTACGAAACTTTAAAACTCCATAATAAGCCTAAAGAAATCGTCCGAGTCCTTTGAACGTCGTATGACAACTTAAGACAACTTACGACTCTGTATGCCACATTAGCACATTGAAAAGCATGTTACTACAATGTATGACACCTCACAACTCCTAACAACACCTTAAAATACCATACGTAAACTTAAAACTCCATACTAAACTAATGAATTTGTCCGAGTCCTTTGAACATCGTACGACAACTCAGGACTTGTTACGACTCTCTGTATGCGACTTTATCAACATGAAAAGCAAGTAAGAAAAATGTAGGACGCGTTACAACTCCTAATTACACCTTACATCACTGTACAAAACTTTAAAACTCCATAATAAACCTAAAGAACTCGTCCGAGTCTTTTAAACGTCGTACTGCAACTTAAGACATCTTACGACTCTGTTTGCCACATTAGCACCTTGAAAAGCATGTTAGTACAATGTACTATACCTCACAACTCCTAACAACACCTTAAAATACCATACGTAAACTTCAAACTCCATACTAAACCTAATGAATTCGTATGAGTCCTTTGAACATCGTACGACAACTCAGGACTTGTTACGACTCTCTGTATGCGGCATTATCAACATGAAAAGCACGTTAGAAAAATGTAGGACGCGTTACAACTCCTAATTACACCTTACATCACTGTATGAAACTTTAAAACTCCATAATAAACCTAAAGAACTCGTCCGAGTCCTTTGAACGTCGTACGACAACTTAAGACATCTTACGACTCTGTATGCCACATTAGCACATTGAAAAGCATGTTAGTACAATGTACGACACCTCACCACTCCTAACAACACCTTAAAATACCATACGTAAACTTAAAACTCCATACTAAACCTAATGAATTTTCCGAGTCCTTTGAACATCGTACGACAACTCAGGTCTTGTTACGACTCTCTGTATGCGAAATTATCAACATGAAAAGCACATTAGAATAATGTAGGACGCGTTACAACTCCTTATAACACCTTACATCATTGTACGAAACTTTAAAACTCCATAATAAACCTAATGAAATCATCCGAGTCCTTTGAACGTCGTACGACAACTTAAGACATCTTACGACCCTGTATTCCGAATTAGCACATTGAAAAGCACGTTAGTATAATGTACGACACCTCACAGAACTCCTAACAACACCTTACAGTACCGTACGTAAACTAAAAACTCCATAATAAGCCTAATGAATTCGCCCGAGTCCTTTGAACGCCGTACGTCAACTTAAGACATCTTTCGACTCTGTATGCCACACTAGCACCTTGAAAAGCATGTTAGTATAATGTATGACAACTCATAACTCTTAACAATACCTTACAATACCGTACGTTAACTTAAAACACCATAATAAGCCTAAAGAATTCGTCCTGAGTCCTTTGAACGTCCTACCACAACTCAGGACTTGTTACGACTCTCTGTATGCGACATTATTAACATAAAAAGCACGTTAGAAAAATGTAGGATGCGTTACAACTATTAATTACACCTTACATCACTGTACGAAACTTTAAAACTCCATAATAAGCCTAAAGAAATCGTCCGAGTCCTTTGAACGTCGTATGACAACTTAAGACAACTTACGACTCTGTATGCCACATTAGCACATTGAAAAGCATGTTAGTACAATGTACGACACCTCACAACTCGTAACAACACCTTAAAATACCATACGTAAACTTAAAACTCCATACTAAACTAATGAATTTGTCCGAGTCCTTTGAACATCGTACGACAACTCAGGACTTGTTACGACTCTCTGTATGCGACTTTATCAACATGAAAAGCAAGTAAGAAAAATGTAGGACGCGTTACAACTCCTAAATACACCGTACATCACTGTACGAAACTTTAAAACTCCATAATAAACCTAAAGAACTCGTCCGAGTCCTTTGAACGTCGTACGACAACTTAAGACATCTTACGACTCTGTATGCCACATTAGCACCTTGAAAAGCATGTTAGTATAATGTATAACACTTCAAAACTCCTAACAATACCTTACAATACCGAACGTAAACTTAAAACACCATAATAAGCCTAATGAATTCGTCCGAGTCCTTTGAACGTCATACGACAACTCAGGACTTGTTACGACTCTCTGTATGCGACATTATCAACATGAAAAGCACGTTAAAAAAATGTAGGACGCGTTACAACTCCTAATTACACCTTAAGTCACTGTACGAAACTTTAAAACTCCATAATAAACCTAAAGAACTCGTCCGAGTCCTTTGAACGTCGTACGACAACTTAAGACATCTTACGACTCTGTATGCCACATTAGCACATTGAAAAGCATGTTAGTACAATGTACGACACCTCACAACTCGTAACAACACCTTAAAATACCATACGTAAACTTATAACTCCATACTAAACTAATGAATTTGTCCGAGTCCTTTGAATATCGTACGACAACTCAGGACTTGTTACGACTCTCTGTATGCGACTTTATCAACATGAAAAGCAAGTAAGAAAAATGCAGGACGCGTTACAACTCCTAATTAAACCTTACATCACTGTAGGAAACTTTAAAACTCCATAATAAACCTAAAGAACTCGTCCGAGTCTTTTGAACGTCGTACTGCAACTTAAGACATCTTACGACTCTGTATGCCACATTAGCACCTTGAAAAGCATGTTATTACAATGTACGACACCTCACAACTCCTAACAACACCTTAAAATACCATACGTAAACTTCAAACTCCATACTAAACCTAATGAATTCGTATGAGTCCTTTGAACATCGTACGACAACCCAGGACTTGTTACGACTCTCTGTATGCGACTTTATCAACATGAAAAGCAAGTAAGAAAAATGTAGGACGCGTTACAACTCCTAATTACACCTTACATCACTGTACGAAACTTTAAAACTCCATAATAAACCTAAAGAACTCGTCCGAGTCCTTTCAACGTCGTACGTCAACTTAAGACATCTTACGACTCTGTATGCCATATAAGCACCTTGAAAAGCATGTTAGTATAATGTATGACACCTCATAACTCCTAACAATACCTTACAATACCGTACGTAAACTTAAAACACCATAATAAGACTAATGAATTCGTCCGAGTCCTTTGAACGTAATACGATAATTCGGGACTTGTTACGACTCTCTGTATACGACATTATCATCAATAAAGGCACTTTAGAAAAATGTAGGACGCGTTACAACTCCTAATTACACCTTACATCACTCTATGAAAATTTAAAACTCCATAATAAGCCTAAAGAACTCTTCCGAGTCCTTTGAACGCCGTACGACAACTTAAGACAACTTACGACTCTGTATGCCACATTAGCACATTGAAAAGCATGTTAGTACAATGTACGACACCTCACAACTCCTAACAAGACTTTAAAATACCGTACGTAAACTTAAAACTCCATACTAAACCTAATGAATTTGTCCGAATCCTTTGAACGAGGTACGGCAAGTCAGGACTTGTTACGACTCTCTGTATGCGACATAATCAACATGAAAAGCACGCTAGAATAATTTAGGACGCGTTACAACTCCTAATAAAACCTTACATCACTGTACGAAACTTTAAAATTCCATAATAAATCTAGTGAATTCATCTGAGTCCTTTGGACGTGGTACGACAACTTAAGATATCTTACGACCCTGTATTCCACATTAGCACATTAAAAAGCATGTTAGTATAGCGTACGACATCTCACAACTCCTAACAACACCTTAAAATGTAAAACCCTAAATTTTGACGTAAGACTATGCCGTATATGGGCGGGTGTTCATGTAAATAGCACGTTGAATAAAGAGTCCTAATGTATAGAAATAAACCCAAGGGGTGATAGAGGACTTAAAATGAAGAACGTGGGCGAAAACGGAACTCAAATCGGAGTTATAACGAAGCGGGAAATGCGAAAACACCCGAGGAATGCCCGAAAACTTCTTTCGAGCATATCTTGACTTAGAAGAAGAGTTACGGAGCGCATAATATATGAATTCCACGTGTTTCGACGAGAGGAATCTGAAAATGTAGGTTACGCGGTCCGCGCATCATGGGGTAGGCCCCTGCGCGTATCGCCTAGTGTCAGTCGGGTGGAAAACAGCTGTCAGGCACTTGCCTGTTACGCGATACGCGCAGGAGGACCCATGGTCCTGCGCGTAGCGCCTAGACAGCCCGACCAGCCTATTTAAAGGGGTGCAACCCCCTTCACTCTTTGCTCAACTTCTCTCTCTCTCTCTAGAACGTTTTAGAGAGAGAAACACCTAGTTTTTCTTGCGGAATCGCGCCTCGAGTGCGGTACCCTGCGTCGTGACGTTCCTTCGAGTCTCGGGCGCGTGTAGATCGCTTGGCGTGCATCGAGGTTCTGCCCGAGTGAAGAACGGTCATCATCAAGGTATTGCGCGATTGAAGATCGTTGATCAACGAGGTAATGGTCTTTCATTCTCGATTAGTTTAGGACAGGAATCGGGCTGGGAACCCGATCGGAATGCGGGGTGAAGATACCCGCATAGCACAAGGGACGTGCTAGGGGAATTGGTTGCGGGATTAAACACCCGCAACTAACGGGTAGATTACCCGGGGAGGGTGCGGATTGAATATCCGTACCCTAGGGGTATGATATCCGTTGTGAACGGATAACATATCTCTGTAGGATTCGTTTAGATCCCGAGGTTCGGGATTTGGTAGACGTAGGTGGCAACGACTCGTGTCTAGTCGTATGCTTCGCTAGTTATGCCCTAGGACTTACATAGTCTTAGGAATGGTTATTTATAACGTTGTGATATCGCGTTATAGGTGGATTATAGCTATTGAGATTGATTGTCGATATAGCTATTTGTGTGATCGTGAAGATATCCATTTGGATTGATTGTTGGGATTAGATCAAGGACCGAAGCTAGTTGTGAGCTTGTTGAGATCTTGTTGAGGTGAGTTCATACACTTAAACTCTTTTGAAATGATGGTATGTTTTACAAAACTGGATGTGTTGCTTAAACCTGTTTTGGTTGCAAATGATTGTGAGTTTTTGTATAAACTCTTTTGGAATGGTTGTGTTCTTAAACTGTTGTTTTTGAACGGTTGGCTAGCATTCTACGGTAAATACCGGGCAATACCACTTCTGTTGCCGAGAATAGACGATCTGTTTGATCAGCTGCAAGGAGCCAGCTATTTTTCCAAGATCGATCTTAGGTCTGGATACCATCAACTAAAGGTGAGGGAAGAGGATATTCCGAAGACGGCTTTTAGAACCCGTTATGGGCACTATGAGTTTTTGGTTATGTCCTTTGGACTAACCAATGCCCCTGCAGCATTCATGGATCTCATGAACAGAGTCTGCAAGCCGTACTTAGACAAATTTGTCATTGTCTTTATCGATGATATTTTGGTCTATTCGAGAGATCAAAATGATCATGCTGAACACTTGAAGAAGGTTTTGGAGACTCTTAGGCAAGAGAAGTTGTACGCTAAGTTCTCCAAGTGCGAATTTTGGAAGAGAGAAGTTCAATTTCTCGGGCATGTGATAAATGAAGATGGTGTTCAGGTAGATCCAACTAAGATAGAGGCTATAATGAAATGGGAAGTCCCGAAGACTCCCACGGAAATTAGAAGCTTCTTAGGCTTAGCTGGGTACTACCGAAGATTTATCCAAGACTTCTCCAAGATTGCTACACCGATGACTGCATTAACGCGAAAGAAGGCTGAGTTCAAATGGGGACCCGAGCAAGAGGAAGCCTTTAGTGTCTTGAAGAAGAAGCTTTGTAGCGCTCCAATTCTTTCATTACCCGAAGGTAATGAGGACTATGTGGTATGTTGTGATGCCTCACTTAATGGTCTTGGTTGCGTGTTGATGCAACGAGAGAAGGTCATTGCCTATGCATCACGACAATTAAGTGTTCATGAGAAACGTTACACCACACATGATTTGGAATTAGGTGCCATAGTGTTCGCCTTGAAGACGTGGCGACACTATCTTTATGGTACTAAATTCGTGATATATTCTGATCACAAAAGCCTTCAACACCTTTTTGATCAGAAGGAACTAAACATGAGGCAACGTAGATGGATGGAATTACTTAGCGATTATGATTGTGAGATCAAATACCACCCTGGCAAGGCCAATGTGGTAGCGGATGCCCTGAGTCGGAAGGAGAGGGTTAAACCCATTAGAGTAAGGGCTTTGCAGATCATTGTAACGATTGATTGGAAGGATCAGATCGTTGAAGCTCAGACAAATGCTTTGAAGGAAGAAAGCATCAGGAAGGAGCGAATGGTGGGAAAGGAAGGTTTGTTGACAAAAGGGGAGGATGAGATTCTAAGGTTTGGGTCAAGAATTTGGATTCCAAAGTTTGGAGGAATTCAGGATAAGATTCTTGACGAAACCCACAAGTCTAAGTACTCGATTCATCCTGGAACGGATAAGATGTTCAAGAGCTTGAAAGAACATTATTGGTGGCCCAATATGAAGAGATCAATTGCACAGTATGTGCAAAGGTGCTTGACTTGTTTACAAGTTAAGATAGAACATCAGAAACCAGCAGGTCTGTTACAGCAGATAGAATTACCAGTTTGGAAGTGGGAAAGAATAACTATGGATTATGTTACGAAGCTCCCAAGAACTCGTGCAGGGCATAATGCCATATGGGTGATTGTGGATCGATTGACCAAGTCGTCCCATTTCATACCATATAACGAGAGCTACTCACCATAGAAGATGGCGAAATTGTATATCAAGGAGATTGTGAGTAGACATGGCGTGCCACTTTCGATCATCTCTGACAGAGATAGACGATTCACGTCAAGGTTTTGGACGAGTTTGCAAAAAGATCTAGGAACTAGATTGAATGTGAGCACGGCATATCATCCTCAAACTGATGGGCAGAGTGAGCGTACGATCCAAACCCTTGAGGATAGGCTGCGTGCGTGTGTGATTGACTTTAGTGGTAGTTGGGATGAATTCTTACCATTGGTTGAGTTTTCATACAACAACAGTTATCACACCAGCATAGGGATGGCACCATTTGAAGCACTTTATGGAAGAAAGTGCAGAACTCCTGTTTGTTGGACGGATGTTGGGGATGATCAGTTCTGTAGTACAGAGATGATGTTAGAAACAACTGATAAAATCCAACTGATTAAGCAAAGGCTGAAAGCTGCCCAGGATAGGCAGAAAAGTTATGCTGATGTTCGTAGAAGGCCCTTAGAATTCAAAGTTGGAGATTTCGTGATGTTGAAAGTATCTCCATGGAAAGGAGTGGTGAGGTTTATCAAACGTGGAAAGTTAGCCCTGCGATACATTGGTCCATTCAAGATTGTTGCGAGAGTTGGGAAAGTTGCTTATAAGCTTGAATTACCGGAAACCTTGAAGGGTGTGCACGATACCTTTCATGTGTCAAACTTAAGGAAATGTTTGGCAGATCCGAACCAAGCTGTACCTCTCAAAGATGTTCAAGTAAGTGAGAAGCTATCTTTTACTGAGAGGCCAGTGAAGATTCTTGATACTCAAGAAAGAAAGTTGAGAAAGAAAAGAATCTGGTTAATGTTGGTCCAATGGGAAGGACAAAGAGGACCGGAGAAGACTTGGGAATTGGCTAGTGAGATGAAAGCCAAATACCCTAAGTTATTTTTGTAATATTCGAATTTCGAGGACGAAATTCTTTTAAGGAGGGGAGAAATGTAAAACCCTAAATTTTGACGTAAGACTATGCCGTATATGGGCGGGTGTTCATGTAAATAGCACGTTGAATAAAGAGTCCTAATGTATAGAAATAAACCCAAGGGGTGATAGAGGACTTAAAATGAAGAACGTGGGCGAAAACGGAACTCAAATCGGAGTTATAACGAAGCGGGAAATGCGAAAACACCCGAGGAATGCCCGAAAACTTCTTTCGAGCATATCTTGACTTAGAAGAAGAGTTACGGAGCGCATAATATATGAATTCCACGTGTTTCGACGAGAGGAATCTGAAAATGTAGGTTACGCGGTCCGCGCATCATGGGGTAGGCCCCTGCGCGTATCGCCTAGTGTCAGTCGGGTGGAAAACAGCTGTCAGGCACTTGCCTGTTACGCGATACGCGCAGGAGGACCCATGGTCCTGCGCGTAGCGCCTAGACAGCCCGACCAGCCTATTTAAAGGGGTGCAACCCCCTTCACTCTTTGCTCAACTTCTCTCTCTCTCTCTAGAACGTTTTAGAGAGAGAAACACCTAGTTTTTCTTGCGGAATCGCGCCTCGAGTGCGGTACCCTGCGTCGTGACGTTCCTTCGAGTCTCGGGCGCGTGTAGATCGCTTGGCGTGCATCGAGGTTCTGCCCGAGTGAAGAACGGTCATCATCAAGGTATTGCGCGATTGAAGATCGTTGATCAACGAGGTAATGGTCTTTCATTCTCGATTAGTTTAGGACAGGAATCGGGCTGGGAACCCGATCGGAATGCGGGGTGAAGATACCCGCATAGCACAAGGGACGTGCTAGGGGAATTGGTTGCGGGATTAAACACCCGCAACTAACGGGTAGATTACCCGGGGAGGGTGCGGATTGAATATCCGTACCCTAGGGGTATGATATCCGTTGTGAACGGATAACATATCTCTGTAGGATTCGTTTAGATCCCGAGGTTCGGGATTTGGTAGACGTAGGTGGCAACGACTCGTGTCTAGTCGTATGCTTCGCTAGTTATGCCCTAGGACTTACATAGTCTTAGGAATGGTTATTTATAACGTTGTGATATCGCGTTATAGGTGGATTATAGCTATTGAGATTGATTGTCGATATAGCTATTTGTGTGATCGTGAAGATATCCATTTGGATTGATTGTTGGGATTAGATCAAGGACCGAAGCTAGTTGTGAGCTTGTTGAGATCTTGTTGAGGTGAGTTCATACACTTAAACTCTTTTGAAATGATGGTATGTTTTACAAAACTGGATGTGTTGCTTAAACCTGTTTTGGTTGCAAATGATTGTGAGTTTTTGTATAAACTCTTTTGGAATGGTTGTGTTCTTAAACTGTTGTTTTTGAACGGTTGGCTAGCATTCTACGGTAAATACCGGGCAATACCACTTCTGTTTTTAGGGTGATGGGCGGTAAACTCGGTGAAGGGTATATGCATATATTCTGCTCCAGCGCAGACGTGCCTGACGGAGTTGTTGAGGGGTTTATCGTATTGACTGTGTATATTTATCTGATAATGCTAGTATGTTTATGAAATGCTTGTAAATGATGGAGTTAGTGGTAACTCTTTGATCAATGGAGCTTGGCAACTCGTTGATCAAGGTTTTTACAAGTATTTGGATGAATGTTTGAAATGTTTTGTAAAATGTTTTATTATGAACTCACCAGCGTAAGCTGACCCTTTCTTTTAAAACTTTTTGGCACACATCCTAGGTGCCGTGTGATGCAGGAAAGCACTGTTGAGGCTAGAGCAGGTAGAGGGCTTGCGGGCTTAGAAGATAGACACTCTGGACCTAGAATAGTTGCTAGCTTTAGTTTGTTAATGTTATGTATCAAACAAACAATTGTCGTTTTGTAATCAATGTATTGTAGTATGAAGTTTAATGTATGCACAACTTTAAGATTTAAGCTGTGTGTATGTATGTTTGTTGATTCCGCTGCGTTGCTCCTGATATCCATTTGTCACACGCGATAACCCCCGGGCACCTAGGACCGCCCGCCGTGTTGGGGTTGTGACATAAAATATCGTATGTAAACTAAAAACACCGTAATAAGTCTAATGAATTCGTCCGAGTCCTTTCAACGTCCTACGTCAACTTAAGACATCTTACGACTCTGTATGCCACATTAGCACCGTGGAAAGCATATAAGTACAATGTACGACACCTCACAACTCCTAACAACACCTTACAATACCGTACATAAACTTAAAACTCCATACTAAATCTAATGAATTTGTCTGTGTCCTTTGAACGTCGTACGACAACTCAGGACTTGTTACGACTCTTTGTATGCGACATTATCAACATGAAAAGCATGTTAGAATATTGTAGGACGCGTTACAATTCCTAATAAAACTTTACATCACTATACGAAACTTTAAAACTCCATAATAAACCTAATGAATTCATCCGAGTACTTTGAACGTCGTATGACAACTTAAGACAACTTACGACCCTGTATTCCACATTAGCACATTGAAAAGCACAGTAGTATAATGTATGACACCTCACAACTCCTAACAAAACCTTACAATACCGTACGTAAACTAAAAACTCCATAATAAACCTAATGAATTTGTCCGAGTCCTTTGAACGTCGTACGTCAACTTAAGACATCTTACGACTCTGAATGCCACATTAGCACCTTGAAAAGCATGTTAGTATAATGTATGACATCTTATAACTCCTAACAATACCTTACAATACCGTACGTAAACTTAAAACACCATAATAAGCCTAATGAATTCGTCCGAGTCTTTTGAACGTCATACGATAACTCGGGACTTGTTACGACTCTCTGTATGCGACATTATCAACATGAAAAGCACGTTAGAAAAATGTAGGACGCGTTACAACTCCTAATTACACCTTACATCACTGTATGAAAATTTAAAACTCCATAATAAGCCTAATGAACTCTTCCGAGTCCTTTGAACGTCGTACGACAACTTAAGACAACTTACGACTCTGTATACCACATTAGCACATTGAAAAGCATGTTAGTATAATGTATGACACCTCACAACTTCTAACAATACTTTACAATACCGTGCGTAAACTAAAAACTCTACAATAAGCCTAATGAATTTGTCCGAGTCCTTTGAACGTCGTACGTCAACATAAGACATCTTACGACTCTCTGTATGCGACATTATCAACATGAAAAGCACGTTAGAATAATGTAGGACGCGTTACAACTCCTAATAAAACATTACATCACTGTATGAAACTTTAAAACTCCATAATAAACCTAATGAATTCATCCGAGTCCTTTGAACGTCGTACGACAACTTAAGATATCTTACGACCCTGTATTCCACATTAGCACATTGAAAAGCATGTTAGTATAATGTACGACAGCTCACAACTCCTAACAACACCTTAAAATACCGTACGTAAACAAAAACTCCATACTAAATCTAATGAATTTGTCCGAGTCCTTTGAACGTGGTACGGCAACTCAGGACTTGTTACGACTCTCTGTATGCGACATTATCAACATGAAAAGCACGTTAGAATATTGTAGGACGCGTTACAATTCCTAGTAACACTTTACATCACTGTACGAAACTTTAAAACTCCGTAACAAACCTAATGAATTCAATTGAGACCTTTGAACGTCGTACGACAACTTAAGACATCTTACGACCCTGTATTCCACATTAGAACATTGAAAAGCACATTAGTATAATGTATGACACCTCACAACTTCTAACAACACTTTACAATACCGTACGTAGACTAAAAACTCCATAATAAGCCTAATGAATTTGTCCGAGTCCTTTGAACGTCGTACGTCAACTTAAGACATCTTACGACTCTGTATGCCACATTAGCACCTTGAAAAGCATGTTAGTATAATGTATGACATCTCATAACTCCTAACAATACCTTTTAATACCGTACGTAAACTTAAAACACAATAATAAGCCTAATGAATTCGTCCGAGTCTTTAGAACGTCATACGATAACTCGGGACTTGTTACGACTCTCTGTATGCGACATTATCAACGTGAAAAGCACGTTTGAAAAATGTAGGACGCGTTACAACTCCTAATTACACCTTATATCACTGTATGAAAATTTAAAACTCCATAATAAGCCTAAAGAACTCTTCCAAGTCCTTTGAACGTCATACGACAACTTAAGACAACTTCCGACTCTGTATGCCACATTAGCACATTGAAAAGCATGTTAGTACAATGTACGACACCTCACAACTCCTAACAACACCTTAAAATACCGTACGTAAACTTAAAACTCCATACTAAACCTAATGAATTTGTCCAAGTCCTTTGAACGTCGTACGACAACTCAGGACTTGTTATGACTCTCTGTATGCGACATTATCAACATGAAAAGCACGTTAGAATAATGTAGGACGCGTTACAACTCCTAATAAAACCTTACATCACTGTACGAAACTTTAAAACTCCATAATAAACCTAGTGAATTCATCCGAGTCCTTTCAACGTCGTACGACAACTTAGATATCTTACGACCCTGTATTCCACATTAGCACATTAAAAAGCATGTTAGTATAATGTACGACCGCTCACAACTCCTAACAACACCTTAAAATACCGTACGTAAACTAAAAACTCCATAATAAGTCTAATGAATTCGTCCGAGTCCTTTCAACGTCCTACGTCAACTTAAGACATCTTACGACTCTGTATGCCACATTAGCACTGTGGAAAGGATATAAGTACAATGTACGACACCTCACAACTCCTAACAACACCTTACAATACCGTACGTACATTTAAAACTCCATACTAGATCTAATGAATTTGTCTGAGTCCTTTGAACGTCGTACGGTAACTCAGGACTTGTTACGACTCTCTGTATGCGACATTATCAACATGAAAAGCACGTTAGAATATTGTAGGACGCGTTACAACTCCTAATAACATTTTACATCATTGTACGAAACTTTAAAACTCCATAATAAACCTAATGAATTCATCCGAGTCCTTTGAACGTCGTACGACAACTTAAGACATCTTACGACCCTGTATTCCACATTAGCACATTAAAAAGCATCTTAGTATAATGTATGACAGCTCACAACTCCTAACAACCCCTTAAAATACCGTACGTAAACTAAAAACTCCATAATAAGTCTAATGAATTCGTTCGAGTCCTTTAAATGTCGTACGTCAACTTAAGACATCTTACGACTCTGTATGCCACATTAGCACATTGAAAAGCATATAAGTATAATGTACGACACCTCACAACTCCTAACAACACCTTACAATACCGTACGTACATTTAAAACTCCATACTAGATCGAATGAATTTGTCTGAGTCCTTTGAACGTCGTACGGTAACTCAGGACTTGTTACGACTCTCTGTATGCGACATTATCAACATGAAAAGCTCGTTAGAATATTGTAGGACGCGTTACAACTCCTAATAACATTTTACATCATTGTACGAAACTTTAAAACTCCATAATAAACCTAATGAATTCATCCGAGTCCTTTGAATGTCGTACGACAACTTAAGACATCTTACGACCCTGTATTCCACATTAGCACATTGAAAAGCATGTTAGTATAATGTACGACAGCTCACAACTCCTAACAACCCCTTAAAATACCGTACTTAAACTAAAAACTCCATAATAAGCCTAAAGAACTCTTCCAAGTCCTTTGAACGTCATACGACAACTTAAGACAACTTCCGACTCTGTATGCCACATTAGCACATTGAAAAGCATGTTAGTACAATGTACGACACCTCACAACTCCTAACAACACCTTAAAATACCGTACGTAAACTTAAAACTCCATACTAAACCTAATGAATTTGTCCAAGTCCTTTGAACGTCGTACGACAACTCAGGACTTGTTATGACTCTCTGTATGCGACATTATCAACATGAAAAGCACGTTAGAATAATGTAGGACGCGTTACAACTCCTAATAAAACCTTACATCACTGTACGAAACTTTAAAACTCCATAATAAACCTAATGAATTCATCCGAGTCCTTTGAACGTCGTACGACAACTTAAGACATCTTACGACCCTGTATTCCACATTAGCACATTAAAAAGCATCTTAGTATAATGTATGACAGCTCACAACTCCTAACAACCCCTTAAAATACCGTACGTAAACTAAAAACTCCATAATAAGTCTAATGAATTCGTTCGAGTCCTTTAAATGTCGTACGTCAACTTAAGACATCTTACGACTCTGTATGCCACATTAGCACATTGAAAAGCATATAAGTATAATGTACGACACCTCACAACTCCTAACAACACCTTACAATACCGTACGTACATTTAAAACTCCATACTAGATCTAATGAATTTGTCTGAGTCCTTTGAACGTCGTACGGTAACTCAGGACTTGTTACGACTCTCTGTATGCGACATTATCAACATGAAAAGCACGTTAGAATATTGTAGGACGCGTTACAACTCCTAATAACATTTTACATCATTGTACGAAACTTTAAAACTCCATAATAAACCTAATGAATTCATCCGAGTCCTTTGAACGTCGTACGACAACTTAAGACATCTTACGACCCTGTATTCCACATTAGCACATTAAAAAGCATCTTAGTATAATGTATGACAGCTCACAACTCCTAACAACCCCTTAAAATACCGTACGTAAACTAAAAACTCCATAATAAGTCTAATGAATTCGTTCGAGTCCTTTAAATGTCGTACGTCAACTTAAGACATCTTACGACTCTGTATGCCACATTAGCACATTGAAAAGCATATAAGTACAATGTACGACACCTCACAACTCCTAACAACACCTTACAATACCGTACGTACATTTAAAACTCCATACTAGATCTAATGAATTTGTCTGAGTCCTTTGAACGTCGTACGGTAACTCAGGACTTGTTACGACTCTCTGTATGCGACATTATCAACATGAAAAGCACGTTAGAATATTGTAGGACGCGTTACAACTCCTAATAACATTTTACATCATTGTACGAAACTTTAAAACTCCATAATAAACCTAATGAATTCATCCGAGTCCTTTGAACGTCGTACGACAACTTAAGACATCTTACGACCCTGTATTCCACATTAGCACATTAAAAAGCATCTTAGTATAATGTATGACAGCTCACAACTCCTAACAACCCCTTAAAATACCGTACGTAAACTAAAAACTCCATAATAAGTCTAATGAATTCGTTCGAGTCCTTTAAATGTCGTACGTCAACTTAAGACATCTTACGACTCTGTATGCCACATTAGCACATTGAAAAGCATATAAGTATAATGTACGACACCTCACAACTCCTAACAACACCTTACAATACCGTACGTACATTTAAAACTCCATACTAGATCTAATGAATTTGTCTGAGTCCTTTGAACGTCGTACGGTAACTCAGGACTTGTTACGACTCTCTGTATGCGACATTATCAACATGAAAAGCACGTTAGAATATTGTAGGACGCGTTACAACTCCTAATAACATTTTACATCATTGTACGAAACTTTAAAACTCCATAATAAACCTAATGAATTCATCCGAGTCCTTTGAACGTCGTACGACAACTTAAGACATCTTACGACCCTGTATTCCACATTAGCACATTAAAAAGCATCTTAGTATAATGTATGACAGCTCACAACTCCTAACAACCCCTTAAAATACCGTACGTAAACTAAAAACTCCATAATAAGCCTAATGAATTTGTCCGAGTCCTTTGAACGTCGTACGTCAACTTAAGACATCTTACGACTCTGTATGCCACATTAGCACCTTGAAAAGCATGTTAGTATAATGTATGACATCTCATAACTCCTAACAATACCTTTTAATACCGTACGTAAACTTAAAACACAATAATAAGCCTAATGAATTCGTCCGAGTCTTTAGAACGTCATACGATAACTCGGGACTTGTTACGACTCTCTGTATGCGACATTATCAACGTGAAAAGCACGTTTGAAAAATGTAGGACGCGTTACAACTCCTAATTACACCTTATATCACTGTATGAAAATTTAAAACTCCATAATAAGCCTAAAGAACTCTTCCAAGTCCTTTGAACGTCATACGACAACTTAAGACAACTTCCGACTCTGTATGCCACATTAGCACATTGAAAAGCATGTTAGTACAATGTACGACACCTCACAACTCCTAACAACACCTTAAAATACCGTACGTAAACTTAAAACTCCATACTAAACCTAATGAATTTGTCCAAGTCCTTTGAACGTCGTACGACAACTCAGGACTTGTTATGACTCTCTGTATGCGACATTATCAACATGAAAAGCACGTTAGAATAATGTAGGACGCGTTACAACTCCTAATAAAACCTTACATCACTGTACGAAACTTTAAAACTCCATAATAAACCTAGTGAATTCATCCGAGTCCTTTCAACGTCGTACGACAACTTAGATATCTTACGACCCTGTATTCCACATTAGCACATTAAAAAGCATGTTAGTATAATGTACGACCGCTCACAACTCCTAACAACACCTTAAAATACCGTACGTAAACTAAAAACTCCATAATAAGTCTAATGAATTCGTCCGAGTCCTTTCAACGTCCTACGTCAACTTAAGACATCTTACGACTCTGTATGCCACATTAGCACTGTGGAAAGGATATAAGTACAATGTACGACACCTCACAACTCCTAACAACACCTTACAATACCGTACGTACATTTAAAACTCCATACTAGATCTAATGAATTTGTCTGAGTCCTTTGAACGTCGTACGGTAACTCAGGACTTGTTACGACTCTCTGTATGCGACATTATCAACATGAAAAGCACGTTAGAATATTGTAGGACGCGTTACAACTCCTAATAACATTTTACATCATTGTACGAAACTTTAAAACTCCATAATAAACCTAATGAATTCATCCGAGTCCTTTGAACGTCGTACGACAACTTAAGACATCTTACGACCCTGTATTCCACATTAGCACATTAAAAAGCATCTTAGTATAATGTATGACAGCTCACAACTCCTAACAACCCCTTAAAATACCGTACGTAAACTAAAAACTCCATAATAAGTCTAATGAATTCGTTCGAGTCCTTTAAATGTCGTACGTCAACTTAAGACATCTTACGACTCTGTATGCCACATTAGCACATTGAAAAGCATATAAGTATAATGTACGACACCTCACAACTCCTAACAACACCTTACAATACCGTACGTACATTTAAAACTCCATACTAGATCGAATGAATTTGTCTGAGTCCTTTGAACGTCGTACGGTAACTCAGGACTTGTTACGACTCTCTGTATGCGACATTATCAACATGAAAAGCTCGTTAGAATATTGTAGGACGCGTTACAACTCCTAATAACATTTTACATCATTGTACGAAACTTTAAAACTCCATAATAAACCTAATGAATTCATCCGAGTCCTTTGAATGTCGTACGACAACTTAAGACATCTTACGACCCTGTATTCCACATTAGCACATTGAAAAGCATGTTAGTATAATGTACGACAGCTCACAACTCCTAACAACCCCTTAAAATACCGTACTTAAACTAAAAACTCCATAATAAGCCTAAAGAACTCTTCCAAGTCCTTTGAACGTCATACGACAACTTAAGACAACTTCCGACTCTGTATGCCACATTAGCACATTGAAAAGCATGTTAGTACAATGTACGACACCTCACAACTCCTAACAACACCTTAAAATACCGTACGTAAACTTAAAACTCCATACTAAACCTAATGAATTTGTCCAAGTCCTTTGAACGTCGTACGACAACTCAGGACTTGTTATGACTCTCTGTATGCGACATTATCAACATGAAAAGCACGTTAGAATAATGTAGGACGCGTTACAACTCCTAATAAAACCTTACATCACTGTACGAAACTTTAAAACTCCATAATAAACCTAGTGAATTCATCCGAGTCCTTTCAACGTCGTACGACAACTTAAGATATCTTACGACCCTTTATTCCACGTTAGCACATTGAAAAGCATGTTAGTATAACGTACGACAACTCACAACTCCTAACAACACCTTAAAATACCGTACGTAAACTAAAAACTCCATAATAAGTCTAATGAATTCGTCCGAGTCCTTTCAACGTCCTACGTCAACTTAAGACATCTTACGACTCTGTATGCCACATTAGCACTGTGGAAAGGATATAAGTACAATGTACGACACCTCACAACTCCTAACAACACCTTACAATACCGTACGTACATTTAAAACTCCATACTAGATCTAATGAATTTGTCTGAGTCCTTTGAACGTCGTACGGTAACTCAGGACTTGTTACGACTCTCTGTATGCGACATTATCAACATGAAAAGCACGTTAGAATATTGTAGGACGCGTTACAACTCCTAATAACATTTTACATCATTGTACGAAACTTTAAAACTCCATAATAAACCTAATGAATTCATCCGAGTCCTTTGAACGTCGTACGACAACTTAAGACATCTTACGACCCTGTATTCCACATTAGCACATTAAAAAGCATCTTAGTATAATGTATGACAGCTCACAACTCCTAACAACCCCTTAAAATACCGTACGTAAACTAAAAACTCCATAATAAGTCTAATGAATTCGTTCGAGTCCTTTAAATGTCGTACGTCAACTTAAGACATCTTACGACTCTGTATGCCACATTAGCACATTGAAAAGCATGTAAGTATAATGTACGACACCTCACAACTCCTAACAACACCTTACAATACCGTACGTAAACTTAAAACTCCATACTAGATCGAATGAATTTGTCTGAGTCCTTTGAACGTCGTACGGTAACTCAGGACTTGTTACGACTCTCTGTATGCGACATTATCAACATGAAAAGCTCGTTAGAATATTGTAGGACGCGTTACAACTCCTAATAACATTTTACATCATTGTACGAAACTTTAAAACTCCATAATAAACCTAATGAATTCATCCGAGTCCTTTGAATGTCGTACGACAACTTAAGACATCTTACGACCCTGTATTCCACATTAGCACATTGAAAAGCATGTTAGTATAATGTACGACAGCTCACAACTCCTAACAACCCCTTAAAATACCGTACTTAAACTAAAAACTCCATAAAACGTCTAATGAATTCGTCCGAGTCCTTTCAACGTCGTACGTCAACTTAAGACATCTTATGACTCTGTATGCCACATTACCACATTGAAAAGCATGTATGTACAATGTACGACACCTCACAACTCCTAACAACACCTTACAATACCGTACGTAAACTTAAAACTCCATACTAAATCTAATGAATTTGTCCGAGTCCTTTGAACGCCGTACGACAACTCAGGACTTGTTATGACTCTCTTTATGCGACATTATCAACATGAAAAGCACGTTAGAATAATGTAGGACGCGTTACAACTCCTAATAAAACCTTACATCACTGTACGAAACTTTAAAACTCCATAATAAACCTAGTGAATTCATCCGAGTCCTTTGAACGTCGTACGACAACTTAAGATATCTTACGACCCTTTATTCCACGTTAGCACATTGAAAAGCATGTTAGTATAACGTACGACAGCTCACAACTCCTAACAACACCTTAAAATATCGTACGTAAACTAAAAACTCCATAATAAGTCTAATGAATTCGTCCGAGTCCTTTCAACGTCCTACGTCAACTTAAGACATCTTACGACTCTGTATGCCACATTAGCACTGTGGAAAGCATATAAGTACAATGTACGACACCTCACAACTCCTAACAACACCTTACAATACCGTACATAAACTTAAAACTCGATACTAAATCTAATGAATTTGTCCGACTCCTTTGAACGTCGTACGACAACTCAGGACTTGTTACGACTCTCTGTATGCGACATTATCAACATGAAAAGCACGTTAGAATATTGTAGGACGCGTTACAATTCCTAATAACACTTTACATCACTTTACGAAACTTTAAAACTACATAATAAACCTAATGAATTCATCCAAGTACTTTGAACGTCGTATGACAACTTAAGACAACTTACGACCCTGTATTCCACATTAGCACATTGAAAAGCACAGTAGTATAATGTATGACAACTCACAACTCCTAACAAAACCTTACAATACCGCACGTAAATTAAAAACTCCATAATAAGCCTAATGAATTTGTCCGAGTCCTTTGAACGTCGTACGTCAACTTAAGACATCTTACGACTCTGTATGCCACATTAGCTCCTTGAAAAGCATGTTAGTATAATGTATGACATCTTATAACTCCTAACAATACCTTACAATACCGTACGTAAACTTAAAACACCATAATAAGCCTAATGAATTCGTCCGAGTCTTTTGAACGTCATACGATAACTCGGGACTTATTACGACTTTCTGTATGCGACATTATCAACATGAAAAGCACGTTAGAAAAATGTAGGACGCGTTACAACTCCTAATAAAACCTTACATGACTGTACAAAACTTTAAAACTCCATAATAAACCTAGTGATTTCATCCGAGTCCTTTGGACGTCGTACGACAACTTAAGATATCTTACGACCCTGTATTCCACATTAGCACATTGAAAAGCATGTTAGTATAACGTACGACAACTCACAACTCCTAACAACACCTTAAAATATCGTACGTAAACTAAAAACTCCATAATAAGTCTAATGAATCGTCCGAGTCCTTTCAACGTCCTACGTCAACTTAAGACATCTTACGACTCTGTATGCCACATTAGCACTGTGGAAAGCATATAAGTACAATGCACGACACCTCACAACTCCTAACAACACCTTACAATACCGTACATAAACTTAAAACTCGATACTAAATCTAATGAATTTGTCCGACTCCTTTGAACGTCGTACGGCAACTCAGGACTTGTTACGACTCTCTGTATGCGACATTATCAACATGAAAAGCACGTTAGAATATTGTAGGACGCGTTACAATTCTTAATAACACTTTACATCACTTTACGAAACTTTAAAACTCCATAATAAACCTAATGAATTCATCCGAGTACTTTGAACGTCGTATGACAACTTAAGACAACTTACGACCCTGTATTCCACATTAGCACATTGAAAAGCACAGTAGTATAATGTATGACACCTCACAACTCCTAACAAAACCTTACAATACCGCACGTAAACTAAAAACTCCATAATAAGCCTAATGAATTTGTCCGAGTCCTTTGAACGTCGTACGTCAACTTAAGACATCTTACGACTCTGTATGCCACATTAGCTCCTTGAAAAGCATGTTAGTATAATGTATGACATCTTATAACTCCTAACAATACCTTACAATACCGTACGTAAACTTAAAACACCATAATAAGCCTAATGAATTCGTTCGAGTCTTTTGAACGTCATACGATAACTCGGGACTTATTACGACTTTCTGTATGCGACATTATCAACATGAAAAGCACGTTAGAAAAATGTAGGACGCGTTACAACTCCTAATAACCTTACATCACTGTACAAAACTTTAAAACTCCATAATAAACCTAGTGATTTCATCCGAGTCCTTTGGACGTCGTACGACAACTTAAGATATCTTACAACCCTGAATTCCACATTAGCACATTGAAAAGCATGTTAGTATAATGTACGACAGCTCACAACTCCTAACAACACCTTAAAATAACGTACGTAAACTAAAAACTCCATAATAAGTCTAATGAATTCGTTCGAGTCCTTTCGACGTCGTACGTCAACTTAAGACATCTTACGACTCTGTATGCCACATTAGCACATTGAAAAGCATGTAAGTATAATGTACGACACCTCACAACTCCTAACAACACCTTACAATACCGTACGTAAACTTAAAAGTCCATACTAGATCTAATGAATTTGTCCGAGTCCTTTGAACGTCGTACGGTAACTCAGGACTTGTTACGACTCTCTGTATGCGACATTATCAACATGAAAAGCACGTTAGAATATTGTAGGACGCGTTACAATTCCTAATAACACTTTACATCACTTTACGAAACTTTAAAACTCCATAATAAACCTAATGAATTCATCCGAGTACTTTGAACGTCGTATGACAACTTAAGACAACTTACGACCCTGTATTCCACATTAGCACATTGAAAAGCACAGTAGTATAATGTATGACACCTCACAACTCCTAACAAAACCTTACAATACCGCACGTAAACTAAAAACTCCATAATAAGCCTAATGAATTTGTCCGAGTCCTTTGAACGTCGTACGTCAACTTAAGACATCTTACGACTCTGTATGCCACATTAGCTCCTTGAAAAGCATGTTAGTATAATGTATGACATCTTATAACTCCTAACAATACCTTACAATACCGTACGTAAACTTAAAACACCATAATAAGCCTAATGAATTCGTCCGAGTCTTTTGAACGTCATACGATAACTCGGGACTTATTACGACTTTCTGTATGCGACATTATAAACATGAAAAGCACGTTAGAAAAATGTAGGACGCGTTACAACTCCTAATAACCTTACATCACTATACAAAACTTTAAAACTCCATAATAAACCTAGTGATTTCATCCGAGTCCTTTGGACGTCGTACGACAACTTAAGATATCTTACAACCCTGAATTCCACATTAGCACATTGAAAAGCATGTTAGTATAATGTACGACAGCTCACAACTCCTAACAACACCTTAAAATAACGTACGTAAACTAAAAACTCCATAATAAGTCTAATGAATTCGTTCGAGTCCTTTCGACGTCGTACGTCAACTTAAGACATCTTACGACTCTGTATGCCACATTAGCACATTGAAAAGCATGTAAGTATAATGTACGACACCTCACAACTCCTAACAACACCTTACAATACCGTACGTAAACTTAAAAGTCCATACTAGATCTAATGAATTTGTCCGAGTCCTTTGAACGTCGTACGGTAACTCAGGACTTGTTACGACTCTCTGTATGCGACATTATCAACATGAAAAGCACGTTAGAATATTGTAGGACGCGTTACAATTCCTAATAACACTTTACATCACTTTACGAAACTTTAAAACTCCATAATAAACCTAATGAATTCATCCGAGTACTTTGAACGTCGTATGACAACTTAAGACAACTTACGACCCTGTATTCCACATTAGCACATTGAAAAGCACAGTAGTATAATGTATGACACCTCACAACTCCTAACAAAACCTTACAATACCGCACGTAAACTAAAAACTCCATAATAAGCCTAATGAATTTGTCCGAGTCCTTTGAACGTCGTACGTCAACTTAAGACATCTTACGACTCTGTATGCCACATTAGCTCCTTGAAAAGCATGTTAGTATAATGTATGACATCTTATAACTCCTAACAATACCTTACAATACCGTACGTAAACTTAAAACACCATAATAAGCCTAATGAATTCGTCCGAGTCTTTTGAACGTCATACGATAACTCGGGACTTATTACGACTTTCTGTATGCGACATTATAAACATGAAAAGCACGTTAGAAAAATGTAGGACGCGTTACAACTCCTAATAACCTTACATCACTATACAAAACTTTAAAACTCCATAATAAACCTAGTGATTTCATCCGAGTCCTTTGGACGTCGTACGACAACTTAAGATATCTTACAACCCTGAATTCCACATTAGCACATTGAAAAGCATGTTAGTATAATGTACGACAGCTCACAACTCCTAACAACACCTTAAAATAACGTACGTAAACTAAAAACTCCATAATAAGTCTAATGAATTCGTTCGAGTCCTTTCGACGTCGTACGTCAACTTAAGACATCTTACGACTCTGTATGCCACATTAGCACATTGAAAAGCATGTAAGTATAATGTACGACACCTCACAACTCCTAACAACACCTTACAATACCGTACGTAAACTTAAAATTCCATACTAGATCTAATGAATTTGTCCGAGTCCTTTGAACGTCGTACGGTAACTTAGGACTTGTTACGACTCTCTGTATGCGACATTATCAACATGAAAAGCACGTTAGAATATTGTAGGACGCTTTACAACTCCTAATAACATTTTACATCATTGTACGAAACTTTAAGACTCCATAATAAACCTAATGAATTCATCCGAGTCCTTTGAACGTTGTACGACAACTTAAGACATCTTACGACCCTGTATTCCACATTAGCACATTGAAAAGCATGTTAGTATAATGTACGACAGCTCACAACTCCTAACAACCCCTTAAAATACCGTACGTAAACTAAAAACTCCATAATACGTCTAATGAATTCGTCCGAGTACTTTCAACGTCGTACGTCAACTTAAGACATCTTATGACTCTGTATGCCACATTACCACATTGAAAAGCATGTATGTACAATGTACGACACCTCACAACTCCTAACAACACCTTACAATACCGTACGTAAACTTAAAACTCCATACTAAATCTAATGAATTTGTCCGAGTCCTTTGAACGCCGTACGACAACTCAGGATTTGTTATGACTCTCTTTATGCGACATTATCAACATGAAAAGCACGTTAGAATAATGTAGGACGCGTTACAACTCCTAATAAAACCTTACATCACTGTACGAAACTTTAAAACTCCATAATAAACCTAGTGAATTCATCCGAGTCCTTTGAACGTCGTACGACAACTTAAGATATCTTACGACCCTTTATTCCACGTTAGCACATTGAAAAGCATGTTAGTATAACGTACGACAGCTCACAACTCCTAACAAAACCTTACAATACCGCACGTAAATTAAAAACTCCATAATAAGCCTAATGAATTTGTCCGAGTCCTTTGAACGTCGTACGTCAACTTAAGACATCTTACGACTCTGTATGCCACATTAGCTCCTTGAAAAGCATGTTAGTATAATGTATGACATCTTATAACTCCTAACAATACCTTACAATACCGTACGTAAACTTAAAACACCATAATAAGCCTAATGAATTCGTCCGAGTCTTTTGAACGTCATACGATAACTCGGGACTTATTACGACTTTCTGTATGCGACATTATCAACATGAAAAGCACGTTAGAAAAATGTAGGACGCGTTACAACTCCTAATAAAACCTTACATGACTGTACAAAACTTTAAAACACCATAATAAACCTAGTGATTTCATCCGAGTCCTTTGGACGTCGTACGACAACTTAAGATATCTTACGACCCTGTATTCCACATTAGCACATTGAAAAGCATGTTAGTATAACGTACGACAACTCACAACTCCTAACAACACCTTAAAATATCGTACGTAAACTAAAAACTCCATAATAAGTCTAATGAATCGTCCGAGTCCTTTCAACGTCCTACGTCAACTTAAGACATCTTACGACTCTGTATGCCACATTAGCACTGTGGAAAGCATATAAGTACAATGTACGACACCTCACAACTCCTAACAACACCTTACAATACCGTACATAAACTTAAAACTCGATACTAAATCTAATGAATTTGTCCGACTCCTTTGAACGTCGTACGGCAACTCAGGACTTGTTACGACTCTCTGTATGCGACATTATCAACATGAAAAGCACGTTAGAATATTGTAGGACGCGTTACAATTCCTAATAACACTTTACATCACTTTACGAAACTTTAAAACTCCATAATAAACCTAATGAATTCATCCGAGTACTTTGAACGTCGTATGACAACTTAAGACAACTTACGACCCTGTATTCCACATTAGCACATTGAAAAGCACAGTAGTATAATGTATGACACCTCACAACTCCTAACAAAACCTTACAATACCGCACGTAAACTAAAAACTCCATAATAAGCCTAATGAATTTGTCCGAGTCCTTTGAACGTCGTACGTCAACTTAAGACATCTTACGACTCTGTATGCCACATTAGCTCCTTGAAAAGCATGTTAGTATAATGTATGACATCTTATAACTCCTAACAATACCTTACAATACCGTACGTAAACTTAAAACACCATAATAAGCCTAATGAATTCGTCCGAGTCTTTTGAACGTCATACGATAACTCGGGACTTATTACGACTTTCTGTATGCGACATTATCAACATGAAAAGCACGTTAGAAAAATGTAGGACGCGTTACAACTCCTAATAACCTTACATCACTGTACAAAACTTTAAAACTCCATAATAAACCTAGTGATTTCATCCGAGTCCTTTGGACGTCGTACGACAACTTAAGATATCTTACGACCCTGTATTCCACATTAGCACATTGAAAAACATGTTAGTATAACGTACGACAACTCACAACTCCTAACAACACCTTAAAATATCGTACGTAAACTAAAAACTCCATAATAAGTCTAATGAATCGTCCGAATCCTTTCAACGTCCTACGTCAACTTAAGACATCTTACGACTCTGTATGCCACATTAGCACTGTGGAAAGCATATAAGTACAATGTACGACACCTCACAACTCCTAACAACACCTTACAATACCGTACATAAACTTAAAACTCGATACTAAATCTAATGAATTTGTCCGACTCCTTTGAACGTCGTACGGCAACTCAGGACTTGTTACGACTCTCTGTATGCGACATTATCAACATGAAAAGCACGTTAGAATATTGTAGGACGCGTTACAATTCCTAATAACACTTTACATCACTTTACGAAACTTTAAAACTCCATAATAAACCTAATGAATTCATCCGAGTACTTTGAACGTCGTATGACAACTTAAGACAACTTACGACCCTGTATTCCACATTAGCACATTGAAAAGCACAGTAGTATAATGTATGACACCTCACAACTCCTAATAAAACCTTACAATACCGCACGTAAACTAAAAACTCCATAATAAGCCTAATGAATTTGTCCGAGTCCTTTGAACGTCGTACGTCAACTTAAGACATCTTACGACTCTGTATGCCACATTAGCTCCTTGAAAAGCATGTTAGTATAATGTATGACATCTTATAACTCCTAACAATACCTTACAATACCGTACGTAAACTTAAAACACCATAATAAGCCTAATGAATTCGTCCGAGTCTTTTGAACGTCATACGATAACTCGGGACTTATTACGACTTTCTGTATGCGACATTATCAACATGAAAAGCACGTTAGAAAAATGTAGGACGCGTTACAACTCCTAATAACCTTACATCACTGTACAAAACTTTAAAACTCCATAATAAACCTAGTGATTTCATCCGAGTCCTTTGGACGTCGTACGACAACTTAAGATATCTTACAACCCTGAATTCCACATTAGCACATTGAAAAGCATGTTAGTATAATGTACGACAGCTCACAACTCCTAACAACACCTTAAATTAACGTACGTAAACTAAAAACTCCATAATAAGTCTAATGAATTCGTTCGAGTCCTTTCGACGTCGTACGTCAACTTAAGACATCTTACGACTCTGTATGCCACATTAGCACATTGAAAAGCATGTAAGTATAATGTACGACACCTCACAACTCCTAACAACACCTTACAATACCGTACGTAAACTTAAAATTCCATACTAGATCTAATGAATTTGTCCGAGTCCTTTGAACGTCGTACGGTAACTCAGGACTTGTTACGACTCTCTATATGCGACATTATCAACATGAAAAGCACGTTAGAATATTGTAGGACGCGTTACAACTCCTAATAACATTTTACATCATTGTACGAAACTTTAAGACTCCATAATAAACCTAATGAATTCATCCGAGTCCTTTGAACGTTGTACGACAACTTAAGACATCTTACGACCCTGTATTCCACATTAGCACATTGAAAAGCATGTTATTATAATGTACGACAGCTCACAACTCCTAACAACCCCTTAAAATACCGTACGTAAACTAAAAACTCCATAATACGTCTAATGAATTCGTCCGAGTACTTTCAACGTCGTACGTCAACTTAAGACATCTTATGACTCTGTATGCCACATTACCACATTGAAAAGCATGTATGTACAATGTACGACACCTCACAACTCCTAACAACACCTTACAATACCGTACGTAAACGTAAAACTCCATACTAAATCTAATGAATTTGTCCGAGTCCTTTGAACGCCGTACGACAACTCAGGATTTGTTATTACTCTCTTTATGCGACATTATCAACATGAAAAGCACGTTAGAATAATGTAGGACGCGTTACAACTCCTAATAAAACCTTACATCACTGTACGAAACTTTAAAACTCCATAATAAACCTAGTGAATTCATCCGAGTCCTTTGAACGTCGTACGACAACTTAAGATATCTTACGACCCTTTATTCCACGTTAGCACATTGAAAAGCATGTTAGTATAACGTACGACAGCTCACAACTCCTAACAAAACCTTACAATACCGCACGTAAACTAAAAACTCCATAATAAGCCTAATGAATTTGTCCGAGTCCTTTGAACGTCGTACGTCAACTTAAGACATCTTACGACTCTGTATGCCACATTAGCACATTGAAAAGCATGTAAGTATAATGTACGACACCTCACAACTCCTAACAACACCTTACAATACCGTACGTAAACTTAAAATTCCATACTAGATCTAATGAATTTGTCCGAGTCCTTTGAACGTCGTACGGTAACTCAGGACTTGTTACGACTCTCTGTATGCGACATTATCAACATGAAAAGCACGTTAGAATATTGTAGGACGCGTTACAACTCCTAATAACATTTTACATCATTGTACGAAACTTTAAGACTCCATAATAAACCTAATGAATTCATCCGAGTCCTTTGAACGTTGTACGACAACTTAAGACATCTTACGACCCTGTATTCCACATTAGCACATTGAAAAGCATGTTAGTATAATGTACGACAGCTCACAACTCCTAACAACCCCTTAAAATACCGTACGTAAACTAAAAACTCCATAATACGTCTAATGAATTCGTCCGAGTACTTTCAACGTCGTACGTCAACTTAAGACATCTTATGACTCTGTATGCCACATTACCACATTGAAAAGCATGTATGTACAATGTACGACACCTCACAACTCCTAACAACACCTTACAATACCGTACGTAAACTTAAAACTCCATACTAAATCTAATGAATTTGTCCGAGTCCTTTGAACGCCGTACGACAACTCAGGATTTGTTATGACTCTCTTTATGCGACATTATCAACATGAAAAGCACATTAGAATAATGTAGGACGCGTTACAACTCCTAATAAAACCTTACATCACTGTACGAAACTTTAAAAACTCCATAATAAGCCTAATGAATTTGTCCGAGTCCTTTGAACGTCGTACGTCAACTTAAGACATCTTACGACTCTGTATGCCACATTAGCTCCTTGAAAAGCATGTTAGTATAATGTATGACATCTTATAACTCCTAACAATACCTTACAATACCGTACGTAAACTTAAAACACCATAATAAGCCTAATGAATTCGTCCGAGTCTTTTGAACGTCATACGATAACTCGGGACTTATTACGACTTTCTGTATGCGACATTATCAACATGAAAAGCACGTTAGAAAAATGTAGGACGCGTTACAACTCCTAATAAAACCTTACATGACTGTACAAAACTTTAAAACTCCATAATAAACCTAGTGATTTCATCCGAGTCCTTTGGACGTCGTACGACAACTTAAGATATCTTACGACCCTGTATTCCACATTAGCACATTGAAAAGCATGTTAGTATAACGTACGACAACTCACAACTCCTAACAACACCTTAAAATATCGTACGTAAACTAAAAACTCCATAATAAGTCTAATGAATCGTCCGAGTCCTTTCAACGTCCTACGTCAACTTAAGACATCTTACGACTCTGTATGCCACATTAGCACTGTGGAAAGCATATAAGTACAATGTACGACACCTCACAACTCCTAACAACACCTTACAATACCGTACATAAACTTAAAACTCGATACTAAATCTAATGAATTTGTCCGACTCCTTTGAACGTCGTACGGCAACTCAGGACTTGTTACGACTCTCTGTATGCGACATTATCAACATGAAAAGCACGTTAGAATATTGTAGGACGCGTTACAATTCCTAATAACACTTTACATCACTTTACGAAACTTTAAAACTCCATAATAAAAACCTAATGAATTCATCCTAGTACTTTGAACGTCGTATGACAACTTAAGACAACTTACGACCCTGTATTCCACATTAGCACATTGAAAAGCACAGTAGTATAATGTATGACACCTCACAACTCCTAACAAAACCTTACAATACCGCACGTAAACTAAAAACTCCATAATAAGCCTAATGAATTTGTCCGAGTCCTTTGAACGTCGTACGTCAACTTAAGACATCTTACGACTCTGTATGCCACATTAGCTCCTTGAAAAGCATGTTAGTATAATGTATGACATCTTATAACTCCTAACAATACCTTACAATACCGTACGTAAACTTAAAACACCATAATAAGCCTAATGAATTCGTCCGAGTCTTTTGAACGTCATACGATAACTCGGGACTTATTACGACTTTCTGTATGCGACATTATCAACATGAAAAGCACGTTAGAAAAATGTAGGACGCGTTACAACTCCTAATAACCTTACATCACTGTACAAAACTTTAAAACTCCATAATAAACCTAGTGATTTCATCCGAGTCCTTTGGACGTCGTACGACAACTTAAGATATCTTACGACCCTGTATTCCACATTAGCACATTGAAAAGCATGTTAGTATAACGTACGACAACTCACAACTCCTAACAACACCTTAAAATATCGTACGTAAACTAAAAACTCCATAATAAGTCTAATGAATCGTCCGAATCCTTTCAACGTCCTACGTCAACTTAAGACATCTTACGACTCTGTATGCCACATTAGCACTGTGGAAAGCATATAAGTACAATGTACGACACCTCACAACTCCTAACAACACCTTACAATACCGTACATAAACTTAAAACTCGATACTAAATCTAATGAATTTGTCCGAGTCCTTTGAACGTCGTACGGAAACTCAGGACTTGTTACGACTCTCTGTATGCGACATTATCAACATGAAAAGCACGTTAGAATATTGTAGGACGCGTTACAACTCCTAATAACACTTTACATCATTGTACGAAACTTTAAAACTCCATAATAAACCTAATGAATTCATCTGAGTCCTTTGAACGTCGTACGACAACTTAGGACATCTTACAACCCTGAATTCCACATTAGCACATTGAAAAGCATGTTAGTATAATGTACGACAGCTCACAACTCCTAACAACACCTTAAAATAACGTACGTAAACTAAAAACTCCATAATAAGTCTAATGAATTCGTTCGAGTCCTTTCGACGTCGTACGTCAACTTAAGACATCTTACGACTCTGTATGCCACATTAGCACATTGAAAAGCATGTAAGTATAATGTACGACACCTCACAACTCCTAACAACACCTTACAATACCGTACGTAAACTTAAAATTCCATACTAGATCTAATGAATTTGTCCGAGTCCTTTGAACGTCGTACGGTAACTCAGGACTTGTTACGACTCTCTGTATGCGACATTATCAACATGAAAAGCACGTTAGAATATTGTAGGACGCGTTACAACTCCTAATAACATTTTACATCATTGTACGAAACTTTAAGACTCCATAATAAACCTAATGAATTCATCCGAGTCCTTTGAACGTTGTACGACAACTTAAGACATCTTACGACCCTGTATTCCACATTAGCACATTGAAAAGCATGTTAGTATAATGTACGACAGCTCACAACTCCTAACAACCCCTTAAAATACCGTACGTAAACTAAAAACTCCATAATACGTCTAATGAATTCGTCCGAGTACTTTCAACGTCGTACGTCAACTTAAGACATCTTATGACTCTGTATGCCACATTACCACATTGAAAAGCATGTATGTACAATGTACGACACCTCACAACTCCTAACAACACCTTACAATACCGTACGTAAACTTAAAACTCCATACTAAATCTAATGAATTTGTCCGAGTCCTTTGAACGCCGTACGACAACTCAGGATTTGTATGACTCTCTTTATGCGACATTATCAACATGAAAAGCACGTTAGAATAATGTAGGAAACGTTACAACTCCTAATAAAACCTTACATCACTGTACGAAACTTTAAAACTCCATAATAAACCTAGTGAATTCATCCGAGTCCTTTGAACGTCGTACGACAACTTAAGATATCTTACGACCCTTTATTCCACGTTAGCACATTGAAAAGCATGTTAGTATAACGTACGACAGCTCACAACTCCTAACAAAACCTTACAATACCGCACGTAAACTAAAAACTCCATAATAAGCCTAATGAATTTGTCCGAGTCCTTTGAACGTCGTACGTCAACTTAAGACATCTTACGACTCTGTATGCCACATTAGCACCTTGAAAAGCATGTTAGTATAATGTATGACATCTTATAACTCCTAACAATACCTTACAATACCGTACGTAAACTTAAAACACCATAATAAGCCTAATGAATTCGTCCGATTCTTTTGAACGTCATACGATAACTCGGGACTTATTACGACTTTCTGTATGCGACATTATCAACATGAAAAGCACGTTAGAAAAATGTAGGACGCGTTACAACTCCTAATAAAACCTTACATCACTGTACAAAACTTTAAAACTCCGTAATAAACCTAGTGATTTCATCCGAGTCCTTTGGACGTCGTACGACAACTTAAGATATCTTACGACCCTGTATTCCACATTAGCACATTGAAAAGCATGTTAGTATAACGTACGACAGCTCACAACTCCTAACAACACCTTAAAATATCTTACGTAAACTAAAAACTCCATAATAAGTCTAATGAATTCGTCCGAGTCCTTTCAACGTCCTACGTCAACTTAAGACATCTTACGACTCTGTGTGCCACATTAGCACTGTGGAAAGCATATAAGTACAATGTACGACACCTCACAACTCCTAACAACACCTTACAATACCGTACATAAACTTAAAACTCGATACTAAATCTAATGAATTTGTCCGAGTCCTTTGAGCGTCGTACGGCAACTCAGGACTTGTTACGACTCTCTGTATGCGACATTATCAACATGAAAAGCACGTTAGAATATTGTAGGACGCGTTACAACTCCTAATAACACTTTACAACATTGTACGAAACTTTAAAACTCCATAATAAACCTAATCAATTCATCCGAGTCCTTTGAACGTCGTACGACAACTTAAGACATATTACGACCCTGTATTCCACATTAGCACATTGAAAAGCATGTTAGTATAATGTACGACAGCTCACAACTACTAACAACACCTTAAAATACCGTTCGTAAACTAAAAACTCCATAATAAGTCTAATGAATTCGTCCGAGTCCTTACAACGTCATACGTCAACTTAAGACATCTTACGACTTTGTATGCCACATTAGCACATTGAAAAGCATGTAAGTACAATGTACGATACCTCAAAACTCCAAACAACACCTTACAATACCGTACGTAAACTTAAAACTCCATACTAAATCTAATGAATTTGTCCGAGTCCTTTGAACGTCGTACGGCAAATCAGGACTTGTTACGACTCTCTGTATGCGACATTATCAACAAGAAAAGCACGTTAGAATATTGTAGGACGCGTTACAACTCCTAATAACACTTTACATCATTGTACAAAACTTTAAAACTCCATAATAAACGTAATGAATTCATCCGAGTCCTTTGAATGTCTTACGACAACTTAAGACATCTTACAACCCTGTATTCCACAATAGCACATTGAAAAGCATGTTAGTATAATGTACGACAGCTCACAACTCCTAACAACACCTTAGAATACCGTACATAAACTAAAAAATCCATAATAAGTCTAATGAATTCGTCCGAGTCCTTTCAACGTCGTACGTCAACTTAAGACATCTTACGACTCTGTATGCCACATTAGCACATTGAAAAGCATGTAAGTACAATGTACGACACCTCACAACTCCTAACAACACCTTACAATACCGTACGTAAACTTAAAACTCCATAGTAAATCTAATGAATTTCTCCGAGTCCTTTGAACGTCGTACGACAACTCAGGACTTGTTACGACTCTCTGTATGCGTCATTATCAACATGAAAAGCACGTTAGAATATTGTAGGACGCGCTACAATTCCTAATAACACTTTACATCACTGTACGAAACTTTAAAACTCCATAATAAACCTAATGAATTCATCCGAGCCCTTTGAACGTCGTACGACAACTTAAGACAGCTTACGACCCTGTATTCCACATTAGCACATTGAAAAGCACAGTAGTATAATGTATGACACCTCACAACTCCTAACAAAACCTTACAATACCGTACGTAAACTAAAAACTCCATAATAAGCCTAATGAATTTGTCCGAGTCCTTTGAACGTCGTACGTCAACTTAAGACATCTTACGACTCTGTATGCCCCATGATAGGTTCAATTGGATCGATAATATCACTCAAATGATCAGAACAACAAGTACAAACAAACGATTCAATCACAAACACAATTCATACTCATAAATTCTCTTTGTATTTGATGATCAAGCAATTCGCAGTACAAAAGTGCAGGAGAAACAAATACACACAGTTAATTCTCTTTCTAACAGTGTAAAAGTCGCTCTCTCCTAACACACGCACTCTACATGCTTTATAACAAACAAAATGCAAGTTTAAGGAAAATACACAATAAACCCTAAACTATACAAACATATAAACAAAGATACAAAGTAAATTCTTAACAGGAAATAACCCTAACAGTACTCCCCCTAAGATTTATCTTTGGATCTTCAAAAGTCTTCAATCTTGTTCTTCGTTTATCAGCATCAATCTTCAATCTTTTTCTACCATTCTTCTGGCTCTTCTTTCACATCCAGCAATTCTCGGCCTTTATACTCCTCTTTTTCTTTTAGAGCTTCTTCAATGCAGGATTTGAACTTTTCAGCGAGCTTGGCTTGTCGAGGTTTGGATTCATTCGTCAGGATTGGCAGAGCATTCATACGTCTAAGTGAGTCCAGATTCAAACCTGCAAAATCGATATTAGCATAAAATTCAAACGGCATCTCTTGGCCTTTGACTTTCACCTCCAAGGTTCCTTTTCTGGATATCCTCATATATTCTATCTCCGGCAAGTCAACCATCACGAGATTAGAATTGAGCATAGCTTTCCTCACTCGAATCTTTTCAGTAGCCGCAGCAATCACTTCAATCATAACAACAAATAACTTTCGATCAGCTTCAGCCAATGCATCTTTACACTTCTCCATTCGATAGCTTCTCAGAAAATCTATATATGAAGGATGCAGCAACTTCAATTCAAACGTACTGAAAAGCGTAATCATGTCTTCATCCCAGTTCTCCAAGTTTCTAACAAGCTTTAGTTCAAATGTTTCCTGATTGTAGAAAACTCTGAGTATAGGCTTCGTTGTCTGACTACCATCAATCACCTTCAATCCAGGATCAGTGATTTTATCAAAATATTCGTCCGAGAACTCTTCTAAGTACATATCCTCGGTCACCACTAATCTCTTCTTCTTTCTCTGTTTCTTTGCTTGTACATATGCAGTGTCTTCTTGTTGACCTCTAAAGTCGAGAAACTTTGCAGTTCTACTCAAACCAGCATCAAGAAGTATCACGCATTTATCACCACGCTCAGCATGCGTGTGATTAATTAGCCTCAACTTGTTCAACTCTTTCAGGTCCTGAACCTCCAACTTGAATATACTCGAGTAGTAATGGTAAACGTCACACAAACCATTTACTCTCTTGATCATAAACGCGTCAAAGACTTCATCATATTTCCAGGCAATTATTTTAACTTTTTTGTTCTTTTCAGGCACAATCATAGAATCTAACAACTCAGCAATTGATTGTCCTTTGCTCATCAATGATCTAACCACATCTCCAGGTGTTGCTGCCTTATGCCAAGTTTCACGTACTTCCATCGGTATGTTGTACGATTTAACCTCGCTCGGAAACATATCCATCAGTTCGTGACGTTTTTTATGAGCATCTTCAGGAAGCGCCATCACAGGAATTTCTTTTGGACCCAGAATTTTGTATCTTTTTGTCAGCTCAAAATATTGTGGATTATTGTAATCCAGGTAAAACATCCGATTGTACAATTTTTCTGTCTTCATGAAACTGACCACAATCTTCTTCAAGGAACCAGATTTCAACCTCTGCAAAGTTTTGTACGGATAGTTCCTTGAACTTAACCAACTTCGCATCTCGTAAGTAGTCATTTCTTCTGGATTTGGGTGATATAGCTCAGTAGGTGACAGATCTTCTATGTTCAGACTTTCCTGCATTGGAGTCCATTCGCCCATCTCAGTAACAAACTCTTTCTTATCTGCTTCAGCCTTATCTTGATGAATCATGCATTTCTCGTATTCTTCATTAATCTGAGTTACCGTCAACCCATTCAAAAACACCGAATTGTACTTCATTCTTTCAAGATACGCAAATCTCTCAGCCAAATCATTAGGTAACTCTTCAACTGTGTTCTGTACTGACTCCGGCTCAGCTTCATCCTCAGATTCAGTCCAATCAATATCCAAATCATCTAACGCTTCAATCATGGGTGCTTCGTCAGTTTGAATCGGCTCAAATTGACTAACAACTTCAGATACTATTTCAGGCCCACTTTCCACTTCAACAGCTTCAGCTTGAATCGGCTCAAACTGAACTGTGTCTTCTGAACCAGCTTCTTTTTCACTTTCAGTAACAACAAACTCTTCAGTTTTAGCAACAGAACCAGATTGAATCGGCTCAATCTGTCCTGACTTTGTAATCTCATCTCCAGTTGCTTTTTCAGTCTCAATCACAGCTACAGATTGAATCGGCTCAATCTGCACTGGTTCATCAACTTTCGCCCTTTTAGATCTTTCTTCATCACCAAATATTTCTGGTATTGCATCTAGTTTCCTCTTTCCCTCAGCTTTCTCCATATTGACAGTTTCAGCCACAGCTTCATCGGGAACAATAATTGGTGATTCAACCAAGATTCCAGCATTTGCCACACCTCGCGCTCTAGTTAAGTAAACTTTTGGCACTTCAGCTTCAGTCACTTCAACTATATTATCAGAAAAATCTTTGTCTGAAGACGAGCCAGCCGTCTTTGGTCTCATTTCCTCCAATTCCTTCTCAAGCATTTCTTTCTCAGCCTCCAAAGTGTTACACTCAGCCTTAACCTCAGTATAGTCATACTTCAGGTTTTCATATTCCTCCTTCAGCTTCTCATGATCATCTTTTAGCTTCCTATGTTCATCAACCAGATTCACATGATCTTCATCTAACTTCTTGAATATTTCCAAATTCTGTTTGTGAATATCCCAATACTCATCAAACCTTTTCTTCTTACGTTCATTGGAAGCTTTTAACAAATCATTCGCCTTGATCAAATTTTCAACAATTTCTTCCAATTCAGCAATCCGTTTCTCCTTTTCTTCATATATCTCATCAACACTTGGCCCAACGTTTGGTGAAGACTCCAAACCTTGTCCAATGTTTTCAACAATTTGTGGTGACATGGTGGGAATAGGATCAATAATGGGATCAGTAACGCCTGCATCCACTTCCTCTATCTGTGCAATAGATTCAGCTTCGGCCATTACTGTCTGAGCTATTTGTAGAACATCAATCTCTTCTGGTTTTTCTATTGTTTTCTTCTTCTTTCGAACATACTTTACCGATACATCCTTTGGAATCTCAGAAACAACTTCTTCAATCACAGAAGCAACCTCAGCAGGTTCTTCTACAACCATAGGCTCAACAACCTCTATCTCAGTCTTTGTTGGTTCAACCTCCTCTGAATTAGATTCAGATTCAGCATCATTACCACCATCATCATTACTGTCATCACCTTCATCTTCTTCATCCTCTGGATGACGAGCAAAGTACTCGTCATCATCCAATAAGTTATCTGGCACCTCATCCACAAGGTCCAATGGATTCACAATCTCACCATGAGATATGTGATAATACACTCCATCTACTTCTTCTTCATTGTTGACAATATCTCGCATATAGTCAAACAAACCAATGTCAGGCACATTCCCGATACTCATCTTTTTGTAAGAGAGATCGTTCATGTCCTCAGTGTACAACATGCCTCCAGCATAACCTTCACTCCTGATTATTGGATAGGCAATGTTTATCATCAATTGCAGAAACCTTGGGTACATAAGGAATTTGAATCTCTTGCCCTTCACCAAATTAAACACAAACCCATTCATTATCCACCTTGACATGTTGAACGGTTTGTTCTCTGCAATTGCTACTATTGGTGATGCAATGTCTGAAGGAAAGTTATCAAACCCCGCACTCCTTCTAGACATGCATTGCTGCACAACATAACACAGCAGCTTATACTTCTTCCCCAATTTAGCTCTGAAAAACTGTGACTTTGGAAACACAGGTGGATGTCCCATGTTCACAAAGCAAGTTTTGCATTCTTCCATAGTCAGCTCATCTAACATGCCAACCTCATCCTCATCTATTCTCAGAGCTTGCCTAATAGCATCTTCAGTCACATTCAGTACCCAATCCCTTGTGATATGTCCTCTGACCACAACTTCACCATTCTCATTCCTCACAACCTCTGCTGATCTCCAGAAACTCTTAATCAGCCTTGCATATATGACCGGTTTGGCACATATAGCATATACATACTTCGTCCTCTTGATAAACTGAATCATATCTCTATAGCCTTCTGTCTCAGGCAGTGATTCATCTAAGCATGCTACCAGATTATGCTTAGGCTCAAATTTGAGATTCTCCATCTGTTAAACACAAACAAAAACACAAAACAAGGCAAATACATTAGTTTCTTCATTAGATATATCAAAATTTTAACAAGTGTTCAACTAAAAATTAGAAAGCAAAACATTAACACAATCATTTTAAATCCTAAATTGTTCTAATAACCTGATTTTCATCATTTTAATCAAACAACATTGAATTTTAAAGATTATATATCATGTTTACGCTTTTAACAGTTACTCACTTAAGCAAAAATTTTGATAAATTTTATGATGAAGAGTTTAACATGTTTTGATTCAGTTTTAGCAGGTTTAATCACTTTTAGAACAGTCATTTCATCGTTTTGATGTTTAACTTTTAAAAGCTTCAAAGTTCATCAATGGCGATTTTTAACAGTTAAGCACATTTCACTTGTTCAGTCGATTTTAAGGTGTTTTAGTGCAAATGAATGATTGAATGTTGATGATCGACAGATTTTAACCCTAAAACAACATTCGATTTAAGTTTTAACTCTAAAAATCGAAGTGTCGATTCAAGTTCAAAACACTGTTCATCATCGTTTTTCCTTTTAACAGTTGATTTGCAGGTCGATTTAGGTCAAAAACACATAATCTCTACCTTAATCAATCTATTAATCTTGTTATAGAGCAACAGATTTACTATGATAACAATGGCGATTTTGAAGTTCAGAGTGTTTGGTGAAAGTGAGTGTGTGAAATGATAAGTGTTTGTGAAGAGGCGGTATTTGTATCGTCGGAAAAATTTTTAGGTCAAACTTTAAGTGCCGGGTCAACAAGCAAAATAGGCCCAATAACCTTGCCGGGTCAAGTACTGTAGTGACGGGTCATGTACTGTAGATACGGGTCAAGTACATAAAAACAAGTCACCAACACGTGAAAATCACTTGACGGGTCAAGCACTGTAGATACGGGTAAGTCACTGTAGTGACGGGTAAGGGTTTAAGGAACAACTACACCTGATGGATTTTATTCATCACCCGGCAGAATAGTTGTATCAAAACATCACCCGGCAACTTTTCTTCATCACCCGGCAACACAGTTGCTTTCCTTCATCATCCGGCTTGCTTTCTTCTTTACACGGCAACCTTTGACAACCTTCTTCACACGGCATACACACTTCTTCATTACCCGGCAACATAGTGTCATACCTTTACACGGCAACAAGACTTCTTCATTACCCGGCTGTATAGTATACACTAGTCACCCGGCAAGATATTTATGACCTTCACCCGGCTGTATTTGACATGATCATTGCCCGGCTGTACAGTGGTCATAACATCTTCACCTATTTCCTCAATCACCCGGCAAGTATCAGACTTACAACTTTACCCGGCTGAACAGTTCTTTACCCGGCTGCACAGTTGTATCTGATATCTTTACCCGGCTACAACACTTAAGCAATTTTCTTCACTTTTCTCGTCTGTTGACTTTTTCAACGATCATTTATTGCACCTGCAACATTCTCCGACATATTAATTAGACAAGTTATCCTTAAAAAGAATGTTTGTCATATTAATTATCAAACAACATTAAACATTGCAACAAATTACTTTTTCAATTAAGAGTCAAAATTTTTTTTTTTTTTTTCAAAAAATGTTTTGCACAACCAATTTTTCTATATCCCGAAGCAATTTCATAAAAACAAATTACAAGACCTTGGGTTTGTTTTTAACACATCCAATACTTTTTGCTTTTCATAACTTATAATCTTGTTTATTCAAAACACACTTATTCAAAAAAGAAAATATTTTTGGATTTTTGTAGATATATATTTCTTCAATTTATTCTCCCCCTAAACTTGAAATTTCTTGAAATTTTTAAGTTTAACAAGGATGTTGATGTGTCAATAATGATTCCATATGCCTGCACACACAAAGCACACACATTAAAGTAAAGACATATGCAATGCAATGAATCAAAATATCGCAGTGAGATCATACCACACATTACTTGAACATGTTTTGGAAGTTTTGAATAGACATTTGACTTATGCTTGATTGAGTGATGATATGAAAACATACCAATTAGCTCGAATTGACACACTTACTTTTTCAGTATCATGATGATATTTAAGGTTCGATTAGAATGACTTATGTGACCCACATGTATACATATGTCAACATATTTCCGCATCAATCACTACTTGAATGCATATTGCACAGAACCTGGTCACTTACAGTCATACACAGTGTGGAATCTGGGTTCTATTCGGATTTGGTCCACTTTGGGACTTCTTTTTAATTCCATCTTTGGGAATTTTTCTTTCCTATCGTTCCCCTTGGGAATCTTCTGAATTCCATTTTGGAATTTTTGTTTGGTGTCGGTCCACATTTGGGACTCTTTTTGTTCCATTTTGGAATCTTTTGCTGCATCTTGAAGCTCAAAAGAGACTTCGTGTGAGACTTCAGGTCTGTGGATACCACAACAAAGAAGCTCACGATGCGGTTCATCACACTGAATACACTGCATCGTTACCCGAACATGCACAACTATCATCACAAGCAATGTTTCAAAAGATATATATCTAGACATGTATAACAATGGAACTTAACACAAAGATCATTAAGTTTATGTTTGTCAACAATCAACTTACTTGTTCAGTCTAATTGCCTGAGCTGTCTAGCACATCAATTAACATTCATCAGTCTTTATTAAAAATGATGTAACAAATAATGTCTAGTGTATCTATCATTTCTCACTTTTTGCAATATAGATTCTTATGACATGATATTTTCTTTTCTTTTTGATTTTATATTTTGTATTTGTTTTTCTTTTTCATGCACACACACAATGCAAAACATAAAATAAAAGCAAAGGAATCAAAACATAACATCAACTTATTATATTTTTGGCTTTTATATTTTCTGATTTTTCTTTTGTTTTTCGAAAAATAGAATCAATCATGATTGATTAATCCTATGGATTGAATTAAAAATTCAAACCGGCCTGACAAAAATGATTTTGTGAAAAGATCTGCCAGTTGTTTGTCGGTATGAACTTTAATCAAAATTATTAAACCCTTTTCAGAGTTATCTCTTAAAAAATGATATCTAATTTCGATGTGCTTGGTTTTAGAATGTTGAACAGGATTAGCAGTTATAAACATAGCAGCAGTATTGTCTATGTAGATAGGAGTTTTTAAGAAGTTAAACCCGTAGTCCAGCAACTGATTTTGTAACCATAAAACCTGAGAACATCCTGCAGATGCAGCGATATACTCTGCTTCAGCTGTGGATACAGAAACATTGGTTTGCTTCTTGCATTGCCAAGAGACAAGTCTAGGACCCAAAAATTGACAACCACCAGTAGTCGATTTCCTGTCAAGAGCACAACCACCAAAATCACTGTCAGAATAGCTATATAGTTCAAAATTTCCTTCATAAGGATACCATAACCCAAGATTTGGTTTCCCTTTGAGATATCTGAATATACGCTTCACAGCAACTAGATGCGACTCTTTTGGATCTGACTGGTATCTGGCGCATACACACACAGCGTACATGATGTCTGGTCTTGATGCAGTAAGATACATCAGAGAGCCGATCATTGATCTGTATAGTGTCTGATCAACTGCTTTGCCCTTTGGATCAGGTTGTATCTTGCAATTTACATCAGAAGGAGTTCGGATAGTCTGACAATCTTGCATCTTGAACTTCTTCAGCAACTTCTCAACAAATTTTGATTGGTTGATAAAAATTCCGTCAGCAGACTGTTTCACTTGTAATCCCAGAAAGAAATTAATCTCCCCCATCGAACTCATCTGAAATCTAGACTTCATGATTTCTTCAAATTCTTTGCACATGGACTCACTGGTTGAACCGAAGATAATATCGTCCACATAAACTTGAACACACAATAAATCATCATTCTCCCTCTTCATAAACAAAGTTGGATCAATCTGACCTCTTGTGAATCCGTGTTCTAGTAAATGCTTGGATAGTGTCTCATACCAGATTCTTGGAGCTTGATGTAGACCGTAAAGAGCTTTGCTCAACTTGTATACCCGATGTGGATAGTCAGGATCTTCGAAACCCGGGGGTTGTCTGACATAAACATCATCTGTAATAGGTCCATACAAGAAAGCACCTTTGACGTCCATTTGGAATACCTTAAACTTCATGAAAGACGCATATGCAAGAAAAACGCGTATGGCTTCAAGTCTTGCGACTGGAGCAAACACCTCTTCATAATCAATGCCTTCTTCCTGAGTATATCCCTGTGCAATCAGTCTTGCTTTGTTTCTCACAACAATGCCACGTTCGTCTGGCTTGTTTTTGTACAACCATCTTGTACCTATTGCATTCTCTCCTTCAGGTAAGTCCACAAGTTTCCAAACTTCCTGTTTGCGAAACTGAAGCAATTCCTCTTGCATGGCTTCAATCCAACTGTTGTCTTGCAACGCCTCTGAAATATTCTTTGGCACCACTTGAGATAGAAAACACGAGTAAAGACAAACATTTGCTTGCTCTGTCTGACTTCTTGTAGTTCTCTGATTCAACGGCCCAATAATCTGAGAGACAGGATGTTTCTTGTGAATTCGATGAATAGGAATATCACCTCCTTGCACTTGAGTCTCTAGATTAGTAATATTCAGATTTGGTAGATCTTGAAGTATGGAAGAAGTATGCGGTGTGAAATTCAGGACTTGATCCGGTGAATTGATGAAGTAATCAAAAGATTCTGGAATAACTTCAGCATTCGGATCCGATGATGGTTGATTTTGAACGGATCCACCATCATTAGGAGACATTTGTGAATTCATATTTTCTTCATGATTGTTTGATTCTTGATCTTCTTGTGAACCAGAAGGACCCGGAGCTTGACTAGATTTGACATGATCAGGATTGTGAAAAGACATAAATGGATATTCAGAGTTGAGATTTCCATCTTCGTCATTATCAGAATCGTCACTAAAGCTTCCTAAGTCACCTGATTCCTTCCTTGCGTTTTCTGAAAAATCAAATAAGTTAGAACTGAAAGATCTAGATAACGAATCCAAATCAAATAACCATTCGGGACCATGAGCCACTAACGGAAACGAATTTTCTAAAAACTTGACGTTGAAAGTTTCAATAACAGTATTTGTTTTGCTATTAAAAACCCGATAAGCTTTAGAAACAGACGAATATCCTAGGAAAAATCCATCGTCAGATTTTGACTCAAACTTCCCGAGATGTTCATTTAGATTAAGAATCGAAACTGGACAACCAAATGCTTTCAAGTAAGAAATATTTGGTTTTCTTCCAAACAACAACTCATAAGAAGTTTTCTGTTTATCTTGAACTAATAATGTTCTATTTTGTACAAAACACGCAGTAGCAATGGCTTCATCCCAAAAGGTGATAGGGATTTTGGCATCTGCGAGCATGGATCTTGCAGCTTCAATTAGTGTCCGGTTTTTCCGTTCCGCAACCCCATTTTGTTGAGGCGTTCTTGGAGCACTATACTGACGAGCAATCCCCTTTTCTGCACAAAATAAATCAACATTAGCATTCTTAAATTCAGTTCCATTATCACTTCTTAAAGTTTTAACTTTGCATTCCAATTGATTTTCAATTTTAATGATAAATTCTTTCAATAATTCAGCTGTTTCAGATTTCGCATGCAAAAAATAAACCCATGAAAATCTAGTGAAGTCATCTATGATAACTAAACAATAAGATTTTCTGCCGATGCTTTGAACATTTGTCGGTCCAAAAAGATCCATATGTAGCATCTGCAACGGTTTTGAAATGGAGTTCTCGAGCTTGGACTTAAAAGACATCCGATGCTGTTTGCCCTTCAAACATGCTGGACAGAGATCAGTTGTGGAGAATTTCTTCGATGGGATTCCCACAGCGTGATTTCCAGTTACCAAACGGTTCATGTTTCTGAAGTTGGAGTGGCCCAGCCGTCTATGCCAAAGCTGACTCTCATCATTTGAAGCATGGGCAATGAGACAGGTTGTTTCGGTATCAGCGTCAATCTGCGACATATCCAACTTGTATACATCACGATCTCTAGGAGCTTTAACCACTACCCACTCATTGTCAATCTTGAAACCTGGTTTAAGAATATAACAGAAAGAATCATCAAATAAAGTTGAATAAGATTTATCACAAATTTGAGATACACTTAGTAAGTTAAAGTTCAACTGTGCACAGTAGTTGACTTTATCAAAACTAATGATCCCATTGGATACTGTTCCTTCTCCTGTAATCTTTCCACCCGCATCACCTCCAAACGCTACGTGAGTACCATTTTTCAACTTAAAGTCTTGAAGTAAGGCATGGTTGCCTGTCATGTGCCGGCTACACCCACTATCAACGAACCACGAGTTGATAGGTCTTCTTGGGCGTACCTGCATTTCAACAAAAACTTTCAGTTAGTTTGGTCAACCCAGGCCCACACGGTCTTGGGTTTTCCGAATCTATCTGCAATAGTAACTTGTTGGTATTGAACATTTTGAAAATTTGTTTCGTTTAAAAGATTTTGATGCTGATAACTTCGCCCATTGGCGTTCAATGATTGCTTTCTCCTCAAAGCAATAAACCTCTCCTCTAGCTTAGGATCAAGGTTATTTTCAAACTTTTGATTTTTAACCATTAAAGCTCTTGGTTTAAAACTGTTAACCTGCACATTCCTTGAAAAGTTAGAAACAGAATTGTTTCGATTGAAGTTTCTCAAAACCGGAGAATGACTTTGACTCATATTTTGAAAACCATATGAATTATTTCTTTGAAAATTTGAATATGGAGTCATTTCTCTAGTCGAGTTTGATCGAAAGAAACAATCCTTAGTGTCATGATTTCTTCTCTCACAGATATCACAAAATTTGTTAAAATAACATTCTTCTGAAGAATGATTTCTTTTGTCACAGAAACTGCAGTACCTGTTAAAGAAACATTCAGCAGTTGCATGATTATATCTATCACAAATTTCACAATGTTTCTTGCTAATCCTAAAGAGCCGATTGTTAACTCTAGATGTTGAACCAAAACGTGATTCATTATCATAGTTGTTCGGTTTTAGATTAACGTTCCTTTGTGGAGTCATTGTCTGTGCTTTTGATTGCATGGGACTTTGGTTCGATTTTAAATTGTTCTGTTTGGTCACCTTTTTGTTTTCAATTCTCTTTTCATTTACAGCGGAAGACTTAGGACCTGAACCTGTTTTCAGACCAGAGTTAGATTTGATTGGAGAATTGATAGGTTTACCATAAGATCCATTTAAATCAAACGTTCCTGCAGACACAAACTTGATTTTCTTTTCTTTTGACACTTTCTTGACAGGTTTAACTTTGTCAGTTTTAACACTTTGAACTTTTGTGTTATCATTCGATTTTAAGACATTTTTGCCTTTTGACTGTTTCGTTTCAGATTGATTGTTCAGTTTTTTCGATTTTTGCTTCTTAACACTCGAAACTTCAGCCTTTTTCACTTCTGGCTTTTTGACCAACTGAGCAGCAACTTGCGCCTTTTGTTCCTTCTTCCACTTGATGTACTCAGGATCATTGTACCCTGAAAATTCACCTTCTTCCTTCACCGGTGTTTCTGGTTCGGGATTAAGCTTTGGATATTCAACAAGTTGGATTAGAACAGGCTCAACTTTGTTTTCAGATTTGTTGCTTGCTTCATCATCAGCTTCAGTTGTCATTCCATCTTCTTCTCTCAAACTTTCAATCAACACTTCAGATCCTTCAGACTCGGATTTACTTCTTTGAATTTCTTTAAATTTTCGTTCATTTTCAGGTGAATGATCAAATTCATTAAAGTTTTCCGGTAAGGTTTGAGTGATTGAATTTGGCATCGGTTCATGTGTAAAACCCAACCCGGTTTTGGTTTTGTTACCTCTTTCTTTGATGAGTTGTTTAACCATGGTTTTACAGCTTTTAACCTTTGTTAGTTCAACTTGAGTGACAGCATGTGCGACTTTTTCTTGTTCAAAGTTCTTTGTCATTTCTTCAAGTTGTTTGGTTATCAATTCCAGTTCCTTTAAGGTTTTGTTCCAAGATTCTTTAAGTGACAAAATCTTCTCATCAGCAATTTTGTGATCAATTTTAAGTTGTTCATGAATTTTCTCATGTTTGCTTAATTTGTCACCGATTTTAAATGAATGAGTCCGATAATGTTCTACTTGTTGAATGCACTGTTCAGAACATAGCCTTTCCTTGACATCAGCAGGTAATGGAACATAGTTAGGGGGCAGGTCAGTATTAACCTTTGGTTGTTCTGTGGATGATGAAGACTCACTGGCAGTAGCCATCAGCACAAGTTCAGACTCAGATTCTTCAGTAGGATCAGATTTTGCACTCCAGTCATAGTCTTCTGAATCTTCACTCACATCTTCAATCATCTTACAATCCCCTTCTTCTGACCAATCTTCTTCTACTTCACATACCAATGCCAGACTTGATGTAAGATCAGACGTGAATTGTTCTGCATAAGCGCTCCAATCATACCCGTCTTTCACACTTACAACCAACGCCTTTGTTTGGTCTTCTGGCTTCTTTCCTTCATCCTTCAATTCAGGCATAGGAAGACTTTGGTATGGTTTCTGAAAGAAACGCTGATTTCTGCCTTGATAACTTGTTGATTGTTGAGAATTTTGACCTTGACCTTGATTGCTTGAACTCGCTTGGTCATTAAAATTCTTTGGAGCTTTACATTCTCTTGAGAAATGACCATATTGATTACAGTTAAAGCATCTGGCCTTAGATTTGTCAAATCCAACAGTCTTGTTTGCATGAGGTTTGTAGCTTCTGTTGACATATGCATGCTTTTGAGTACGATAAGCTACCATAACCATTTGCCAGTTAAGATCCATTTCCTCAACATCCACTGGATCCATTTCAAATAAGTCTTGAAGAACAACATCCATTTGACTTAAATGACTACCTTGGTACGCTTGAAAACTTGCCATAAAAGCAGTAAAGGCAGTTTTTGTTTCGTCATCTTGTAACAGAATATTCATGACGTCTTTCACCTTGGCTTGAACATTTGAACTTTGATTTTCTGATTGATTCTTCATATTCTGACTTTGGACGTGAACTTGAGCTCTTGGCGGAGATTGAGGTTGAGAATAAGTTGGTGAATTTGGAAAATATGCTGAATCAGTATAGAAACTTGCACCAACGAATAAGTCATCCTCATCTTCAGACTTTGTTGTATTTTGCACAAGAAAAGCATTATCCACAGTATTGGCAGGATTTACCACATACTTGTATTGAGTTTGTGACATTGATCTATCAGTGTTTCTAGATCCTTCATCAATCTCAACTTCTTCTATCTTTCCAATAAGCAAGTCAAGTTCCATTGGAAATTTCTCAGTATGTTTCAACAAGGTAACAGTTTGTTTCCATGATGATGGTAAAGCACCTAACAAACGATCATTCAAGTCCTGAAGTTCAGTCTTCACTCCGAGATTTGTCATTTCAGTAGTTAAATGCACAAACCTATTCATCATTTGGTGTACTGTCTCTCCATTGATGTGTTCAAATAATTCCAGTTGTCTTTTCAACTTAGATTTCTTCAAACTTCTTAACTGCTCTCCTCCTTCACATATAGACTTCAATGCCTTAAAGCATGTATAACCCGTCTGATATGCATCCAATCTAGACAAAACTTGTAATGGCAACCCCTTGCACATCAACGAATAGGCCTTGCTATCATTCTTTACCTTCCTCAAGTCTTCAGCTGACAGATTATCCTCTGGATAAGGTGTAGTAGAATCTTTAGTATAGGTGCTGGCACTATCTGGTTGTGTCTGTGTTGGAATGTGAGGACCCTTCTCAATTGATTTCCACAAGTCATTGTCAATAGAACATAGATGATGTCTCAGCCTGATGGTCCAGTTCTTGAAATCTGCACGATTCAAAAGTCTAGGAACACGGTTATCAGAATCATCATTAGGAGCCATTTTAACAATTTTTTTAAAGAAAATATTTTTGGTTTTTGTTAATTTTTGAAAAGAAGTGATTAAAATACTAAAATAAAGACAAGAAATTAAAGACAAGATAAGAAACAAGTATTAAAAACAACTAAATTGAGTCAACCGGCAAAACAGTGAAAAATCCTTCTTCAACCGGCAAAACAGTGTTTGTTCTTCAGCCGGCAGAAATAAGTCTTCACCCGGCTAAATAGTTACCCGGCTAAACAGTTGAAAAATACTTTGTTCTTCACCCGGATGAACAGTTACACGGCAGCAAGAAAATCTTCACACGGCAACAAGTCTTGACACGGCAGAATCTTGACACGGCAAAAGTCTTTGCCCGGCTGAACAGTACTTGGTCACACGGCACTTTGTTAATTACCCGGCTACACAGTTGAGCTTACCCGGCTGTATTTTCTCTATCACCCGGCGTAACAGTGTATTACCCGGCACAACAGTGTCTGATCCGGCTGAACAGTAGCAACTTTTCAAGTCAAATTCTTCACCCGTCTAAAACAAATTCCTTTACACGGCAGTACAGGACCTAATTTCTTCACAAAATCTAAGTCCAAGGAAAATGTCTAAGTCAAATATGTTACCCGGCAAGTTAATCTTCAACCAACACTCAACTGTTCATCATCTTCTTCATGAAGATTTTCTGGGTTTTGTCTAAAACTTGTCCAAATTGTCCAAAAATCACACAAAAGCTGTGAATTAGTCCGATTATCAAACCCTTGTATCAATCAATCCAAAACATCTTCATTCTTCGATAAATTTTGAGTAAAAATTGATCGAACAGTACTTTTTCTATTCTTCCTAATTCTTCAGATCTGATGATGATCTGATAGAATCTGCACAATCGCTGTGTATTAGAGTGATTATGATGATAAATCACACCTAAAAACACCAACAATTCATTCAGATCATGATATTTTGAGCAATATTGATGTGTTTTGCTTAGAAACAGCGAAGAACACAAACCGAAAGCTCTGATACCAATTGATAGGTTCAATTGGATCGATAATATCACTCAAATGATCAGAACAACAAGTACAAACAAACGATTCAATCACAAACACAATTCATACTCATAAATTCTCTTTGTATTTGATGATCAAGCAATTCGCAGTACAAAAGTGCAGGAGAAACAAATACACACAGTTAATTCTCTTTCTAACAGTGTAAAAGTCGCTCTCTCCTAACACACGCACTCTACATGCTTTATAACAAACAAAATGCAAGTTTAAGGAAAATACACAATAAACCCTAAACTATACAAACATATAAACAAAGATACAAAGTAAATTCTTAACAGGAAATAACCCTAACACCCCATTAGCACATTGAAAAGCATGTAAGTACAATGTACGACACCTCACAACTCCTAACAACACCTTACAATACCGTACGTAAACTTGAAACTCCATACTAAATCTAATGAATTTGTCCGAGTCCTTTGAACGTCGTACGACAACTCAGGACTTGTTACGACTCTCTGTATGCGACATTATCAACATAAAAAGCACGTTAGAATATTGTAGGACGCGCTACAATTCCTAATAACACTTTACATCACTGTACGAAACTTTAAAACTCCATAATAAACCTAATGAATTCATCCGAGCCCTTTGAACGTCGTACGACAAATTAAGACAGCTTACGACCTTGTATTCCACATTAGCACATTGAAAAGCACAGTAGTATAATGTATGACACCTCACAACTCCTAACAAAACCTTACAATACCGTACGTAAACTAAAAACTCCATAATAAGCCTAATGAATTTGTCCGAGTCCTTTGAACGTCGTACGTCAACTTAAGACATCTTACGACTCTGTATGCCACATTTGCGCCTTGAAAAGCATGTTAGTATAATGTAAGACACCTCATATCTCCTAACAATACCTTACAATACCGTACTTAAACTTAAAACACCATAATAAGCCTAATGTATTCGTCCGAGTCCTTTGAACGTCGTACCACAACTCAGGACTCTTTACGACTCTCTGTATGCGACATTATCAACATGAAAATTACGTTAGAAAAATTTAGGAAGCGTTACAACTCCTAATTACAGCTTACATCATTGTATGAAACTTTAAAACTCCATAATAAGCCTAAAGAACTCGTTCGAGTCCTTTGAACGTCGTACGACAACTTAAGACAACTTACGACTCTGTATGCCACATTAGCACTTGAAAAGCATGTTAGTACAATGTACGACACCTCACAACTCCTAACAACACATAAAAATGCCGTACGTAAACTAAAAACTCCATACTAAACCTAATGAATTTGTCCGAGTCCTTTGAACGTCGTACGACAACTCAGGACTTGTCATGACTCTCTGTATGCGACAATATCAACATGAAAAGCACGTTAGAATAATGTAGGACGCGTTACAACTCCTAATAAAACCTTACATCACTGTACGAAACTTTAAAACTCCATAATAAACCTAGTGAATTCATCCGAGTCCTTTGAACGTCGTACGACAACTTAAGATATCTTACGACCCTGTATTCCACATTAGCACATTGAAAAGCATGTTAGTATAATGTACGACAGCTCACAACTCCTAAAAACACCTTAAAATACTGTACGTAAACTAAAAAGTCCATAATAAGTCTAATGAACTCGCCCGAGTCCTTTCAACGTCGTACGTCAACTTAAGACATCTTACGACTCTGTATGCCACATTACCACATTGAAACGCATGTAAGTACAATGTACGACACCTCACAACTCCTAACAACACCTTACAATACCGTAAGTAAACTTAAAACTCTATACTAAATCTAATGAATTTGTCCGAGTCCTTTCAACGTCATACGTCAAATTAAGACATCTTACGACTCTGTATGCCACATTACCACATTGAAAAGCATGTAAGTACAATGTACGACACCTCACAACTCCTAACAACACCTTACAATACCGTACGTAAACTTAAAACTCCATAGTAAATCTAATGAATTTCTCCGAGTCCTTTGAACGTCGTACGACAACTCAGGACTTGTTACGACTCTCTGTTTGCGACATTATCAACATGAAAAGCACGTTAGAATATTGTAGGACGCGCTACAATTCCTAATAACACTTTACATCACTGTACGAAACTTTAAAACTCCATAATAAACCTAATGAATTCATCCGAGCCCTTTGAACGTCGTACGACAACTTAAGACAGCTTACGACCCTGTATTCCACATTAGCACATTGAAAAGAACAGTAGTATAATGTATGACACCTCACAACTCCTAACAAAACCTTACAATACCGTACGTAAACTAAAAACTCCATAATAAGCCTAATGAATTTGTCCGAGTCCTTTGAACGTCGTACGTCAACTTAAGACATCTTACGACTCTGTATGCCACATTAGCACATTGAAAAGCATGTAAGTACAATGTACGACACCTCACAACTCCTAACAACACCTTACAATACCGTACGTAAACTTGAAACTCCATACTAAATCTAATGAATTTGTCCGAGTCCTTTGAACGTCGTACGACAACTCAGGACTTGTTACGACTCTCTGTATGCGACATTATCAACATAAAAAGCACATTAGAATATTGTAGGACGCGCTACAATTCCTAATAACACTTTACATCACTGTACGAAACTTTAAAACTCCATAATAAACCTAATGAATTCATCCGAGCCCTTTGAACGTCGTACGACAAATTAAGACAGCTTACGACCTTGTATTCCACATTAGCACATTGAAAAGCACAGTAGTATAATGTATGACACCTCACAACTCCTAACAAAACCTTACAATACCGTACGTAAACTAAAAACTCCATAATAAGCCTAATGAATTTGTTCGAGTCCTTTGAACGTCATACGTCAACTTAAGACATCTTACGACTCTGTATGCCACATTTGCGCCTTGAAAAGCATGTTAGTATAATGTAAGACACCTCATATCTCCTAACAATACCTTACAATACCGTACTTAAACTTAAAACACCATAATAAGCCTAATGTATTCGTCCGAGTCCTTTGAACGTCGTACCACAACTCAGGACTCTTTTACGACTCTCTGTATGCGACATTATCAACATGAAAATTACGTTAGAAAAATTTAGGAAGCGTTACAACTCCTAATTACAGCTTACATCATTGTATGAAACTTTAAAACTCCATAATAAGCCTAAAGAACTCGTTCGAGTCCTTTGAACGTCGTACGACAACTTAAGACAACTTACGACTCTGTATGCCACATTAGCACATTGAAAAGCATGTTAGTACAATGTACGACACCTCACAACTCCTAACAACACATAAAAATGCCGTACGTAAACTAAAAACTCCATACTAAACCTAATGAATTTGTCCGAGTCCTTTGAACGTCGTACGACAACTCAGGACTTGTCATGACTCTCTGTATGCGACATTATCAACATGAAAAGCACGTTAGAATAATGTAGGACGCGTTACAACTCCTAATAAAACCTTACATCACTGTACGAAACTTTAAAACTCCATAATAAACCTAGTGAATTCATCCGAGTCCTTTGAACGTCGTACGACAACTTAAGATATCTTACGACCCTGTATTCCACATTAGCACATTGAAAAGCATGTTAGTATAATGTACGACAGCTCACAACTCCTAAAAACACCTTAAAATACCGTACGTAAACTAAAAAGTCCATAATAAGTCTAATGAACTCGCCCGAGTCCTTTCAACGTCGTACGTCAACTTAAGACATCTTACGACTCTGTATGCCACATTACCACATTGAAACGCATGTAAGTACAATGTACGACACCTCACAACTCCTAACAACACCTTACAATACCGTAAGTAAACTTAAAACTCTATACTAAATCTAATGAATTTGTCCGAGTCCTTTCAACGTCGTACGTCAAATTAAGACATCTTACGACTCTGTATGCCACATTACCACATTGAAAAGCATGTAAGTACAATGTACGACACCTCACAACTCCTAACAACACCTTACAATACCGTACGTAAACTTAAAACTCTATACTAAATCTAAGGAATTTGTCCGAGTCCTTTGAGTGTCGTACGGCAACTCAGGACTTGTTACGACTCTCTGTATGCGACATTATCAACATGAAAAGCACGTTAGAATATTGTAGGACGCGTTACAACTCCTAATAACACTTTACAACATTGTACGAAACTTTAAAACTCCATAATAAACATAATCAATTCATCCGAGTCCTTTGAACGTCGTACGACAACTTAAGACATATTACGACCCTGTATTCCACATTAGCACATTGAAAAGCATGTTAGTATAATGTACGACAGCTCACAACTACTAACAACACCTTAAAATACCGTTCGTAAACTAAAAACTCCATAATAAGTCTAATGAATTCGTCCGAGTCCTTTCAACGTCATACGTCAACTTAAGACATCTTACGACTTTGTATGCCACATTAGCACATTGAAAAGCATGTAAGTACAATGTACGACACCTCACAACTCCTAACAACACCTTACAATACCGTACGTAAACTTAAAACTCCATACTAAATCTAATGAAATTCTCCGAGTCCTTTGAACGTCGTACGACAACTCAGGACTTGTTACGACTCTCTGTATGCGACATTATCAACATGAAAAGCACGTTAGAATATTGTAGGACGCGCTACAATTCCTAATAACACTTTACATCACTGTACGAAACTTTAATACTCCATAATAAACCTAATGAATTCATCCGAGCCCTTTGAACGTCGTACGACAACTTAAGACAGCTTACGACCCTGTATTCCACATTAGCACATTGAAAAGCACAGTAGTATAATGTATGACACCTCACAACTCCTAACAAAACCTTACAATACCATACGTAAACTAAAAACTCCATAATAAGCCTAATGAATTTGTCCGAGTCCTTTGAACGTCGTACGTCAACTTAAGACATCTTACGACTCTGTATGCCACATTAGCACATTGAAAAGCATGTAAGTACAATGTACGATACCTCACAACTCCAAACAACACCTTACAATACCGTACGTAAACTTAAAACTCCATAATAAATCTAATGAATTTGTCCGAGTCCTTTGAACGTCGTACGACAACTCAGGACTTGTTACGACTCTTTGTATGCGACTTTATCAACATGAAAAGCACGTTAGAATATTGTAGGACGCGTTACAACTCCTAATAACACTATACATCATTGTACGAAACTTTAAAACTCCATAATAAGTCTAATGAATTTGTCCGAGTCCTTTCAACGTCGTACGACAACTTAAGACATCTTACGACCCTGTATTCCACATTAGCACATTGAAAAGCATGTTAGTATAATGTACGACACCTCACAACTCCTAACAACACCTTAAAATACCGTACGTAAACTAAGAAATCCATAATAAGTCTAATGAATTCGTCCGAGTCCTTTCAACGTCGTACGTCAACTTAAGACATCTTACGACTCTGTATGCCACATTAGCACATTGAAAAGCATGTAAGTACAATGTACGTCACCTCACAACTCCTAACAACACCTTACAATACCGTACGTAAACTTAAAACTCCATACTAAATCTAATGAATTTGTCCGAGTCCTTTGAACGTCGTACGGCAACTCAGGACTTGTTACGACTCTCTGTATGCGACATTATCAACAAGAAAAGCACGTTAGAATATTGTAGGACGCGTTACAACTCCTAATAACACTATACATCATTGTACGAAACTTTAAAACTCCATAATAAACGTAATGAATTCATCCGAGTCCTTTGAACGTCGTACGACAACTTAAGACATCTTACAACCCTGTATTCCACATTAGCACATTGAAAAGCATGTTAGTATAATGTACGACAGCTCACAACTCCTAACAACACCTTAGAATACCGTACGTAAACTAAATAATCCATAATAAGTCTAATGAATTCGTCCGAGTCCTTTCAACGTCGTACGTCAACTTAAGACATCTTACGACTCTGTATGCCACATTAGCACATTGAAAAGCATGGAAGTACAATGTACGACACCTCACAACTCCTAACAACACCTTACAATACCGTACGTAAACTTAAAACTCCATACTAAATCTAATGAATTTGTCCGTGTCCTTTGAACGTCGTACGACAACTCAGGACTTGTTACGACTCTCTGTATGCGACATTATCAACATGAAAAGCACGTTAGAATATTGTAGGACACGCTACAATTCCTAATAACACTATACATCACTGTACGAAACTTTAAAACTCCATAATAAACCTAATGAATTCATCCGAGCCCTTTGAACGTCGTATGACAACTTAAGACAGCTTACGACCCTGTATTCCACATTAGCACATTGAAAAGCACAGTAGTACAATGTATGACACCTCACAACTCCTAACAAAACCTTACAATACCGTACGTAAACTAAAAACTCCATAATAAGCCTAATGAATTTGTCCGAGTCCTTTGAACGTCGTACGTCAACTTAAGACATCTTACGACTCTGTATGCCACATTAGCACATTGAAAAGCATGTAAGTACAATGTACGATACCTCACAACTCCAAACAACACCTTACAATACCGTACGTAAACTTAAAACTTCATAATAAATCTAATGAATTTGTCTGAGTCCTTTGAACGTCGTACGGCAACTCAGGACTTGTTACGACTCTTTGTATGCGACATTATCAACATGAAAGGCACGTTGGAATATTGTAGGACGAGTTACAACTCCTAATAACACTATACATCATCGTACGAAACTTTAAAACTCCATAATAAACGTAATGAATTCATCCGAGTCCTTTGAACGTCGTACGACAACTTAAGACATCTTACGACCCTGTATTCCACATTAGCACATTGAAAAGCATGTTAGTATAATGTACGACAGCTCACAACTCCTAACAACACCTTAAAGTACCGTACGTAAACTAAGAAATCCATAATAAGTCTAATGAATTCGTCCGAGTCCTTTCAACGTCGTACGTCAACTTAAGACATCTTACGACTCTGTATGCCACATTAGCACATTGAATAGCATGTAAGTACAATGTACGATACCTCACAACTCCTAACAACACCTTACAATACCGTACGTAAACTTAAAACTCCATACTAAATCTAATGAATTTGTCTGAGTCCTTTGAACGTCGTACGGCAACTCAGGACTTGTTACGACTCTCTGTATGCGACATTATCAACAAGAAAAGCACGTTAGAATATTGTAGGACGCGTTACAACTCCTAATAACACTTTACATCATTGTACGAAACTTTAAAACTCCATAATAAACGTAATGAATTCATCCGAGTCCTTTGAACGTCGTACGACAACTTAAGACATCTTACAACCCTGTATTCCACATTAGCACATTGAAAAGCATGTTAGTATAATGTACGACAGCTCACAACTCCTAACAACACCTTAGAATACCGTACATAAACTAAAAAAATCCATAATAAGTCTAATGAATTCGTCCGAGTCCTTTCAACGTCGTACGTCAACTTAAGACATCTTACGACTCTGTATGCCACATTAGCACATTGAAAAGCATGGAAGTACAATGTACGACACCTCACAACTCCTAACAACACCTTACAATACCGTACGTAAACTTAAAACTCCATACTAAATCTAATGAATTTGTCCGTGTCCTTTGAACGTCGTACGACAACTCAGGACTTGTTACGACTCTCTGTATGCGACATTATCAACAAGAAAAGCACGTTAGAATATTGTAGGACGCGTTACAACTCCTAATAACACTTTACATCATTGTACAAAACTTTAAAACTCCATAATAAACGTAATGAATTCATCCGAGCCCTTTGAACGTCGTACGACAACTTAAGACAGCTTACGACCCTGTATTCCACATTAGCACATTGAAAAGCACAGTAGTATAATGTATGACACCTCACAACTCCTAACAAAACCTTACAATACCGTACGTAAACTAAAAACTCCATAATAAGCGTAATGAATTTGTCCGAGTCCTTTGAACGTCGTACGTCAACTTAAGACATCTTACGACTCTGTATGCCACATTAGCACATTGAAAAGCATGTAAGTACAATGTACGATACCTCACAACTCCAAACAACACCTTACAATACCGTACGTAAACTTAAAACTCCATAATAAATCTAATGAATTTGTCCGAGTCCTTTGAACGTCGTACGACAACTCAGGACTTGTTACGACTCTTTGTATGCGACTTTATCAACATGAAAAGCACGTTAGAATATTGTAGGACGCGTTCCAACTCCTAATAACACTATACATCATTGTACGAAACTTTAAAACTCCATAATAAGTCTAATGAATTTGTCCGAGTCCTTTCAACGTCGTACGACAACTTAAGACATCTTACGACTCTGTATTCCACATTAGCACATTGAAAAGCATGTTAGTATAATGTACGACACCTCACAACTCCTAACAACACCTTAAAATACCGTACCTAAACAAAGAAATCCATAATAAGTCTAATGAATTCGTCCGAGTCCTTTCAACGTCGTACGTCAACTTAAGACATCTTACGACTCTGTATGCCACATTAGCACATTGAAAAGCATGTAAGTACAATGTACGACACCTCACAACTCCTAACAACACCTTACAATACCGTACGTAAACTTAAATCTCCATACTAAATCTAATGAATTTGTCCGAGTCCTTTGAACGTCGTACGGCAACTCAGGACTTGTTATGACTCTCTGTATGCGAATTATCAACAAGAAAAACACGTTTGAATATTGTAGGACGCGTTACAACTCCTAATAACACTTTACATCATTGTACGAAACTTTAAAACTCCATAATAAACGTAATGAATTCATCCGAGTCCTTTGAACGTCGTACGACAACTTAAGACATCTTACAACCCTGTATTCCACATTAGCACATTGAAAAGCATGTTAGTATAATGTACGACAGCTCACAACTCCTAACAACACCTTAGAATACCGTACATAAACTAAATAATCCATAATAAGTCTAATGAATTCGTCCGAGTCCTTTCAACGTCGTACGTCAACTTAAGACATCTTACGACTCTGTATGCCACATTAGCACATTGAAAAGCATGGAAGTACAATGTACGACACCTCACAACTCCTAACAACACCTTACAATACCGTACGTAAACTTAAAACTCCATACTAAATCTAATGAATTTGTCCGTGTCCTTTGAACGTCGTACGACAACTCAGGACATGTTACGACTCTCTGTATGCGACATTATCAACATGAAAAGCACGTTAGAATATTGTAGGACGCGCTACAATTCCTAATAACACTTTACATCACTGTACGAAACTTTAAAACTCCATAATAAACCTAATGAATTCATCCGAGCCCTTTGAACGTCGTATGACAACTTAAGACAGCTTACGACCCTGTATTCCACATTAGCACATTGAAAAGCACCGTAGTATAATGTATGACACCTCACAACTCCTAACAAAACCTTACAATACCGTACGTAAACTAAAAACTCCATAATAAGCCTAATGAATTTTTCCGAGTCCTTAGAACGTCGTACGTCAACTTAAGACATCTTACGACTCTGTATGCCACATTAGCACATTGAAAAGCATGTAAGTACAATGTACGACACCTCACAACTCCAAACAACACCTTACAATACCGTACGTAAACTTAAAACTCCATACTAAATCTAATGAATTTGACCGAGTCCTTTGAACGTCGTACGGCAACTCAGGACTTGTTATGACTCTCTGTATGCGAATTATCAACAAGAAAAACACGTTAGAATATTGTAGGACGCGTTACAACTCCTAATAACACTTTACATCATTGTACGAAACTTTAAAACTCCATAATAAACGTAATGAATTCATCCGAGTCCTTTTAACGTCGTACGACAACTTAAGACATCTTACAACCCTGTATTCCACATTAGCACATTGAAAAGCATGTTAGTATAATGTACGACAGCTCACAACTCCTAACAACACCTCAGAATACCGTACATAAACTAAATAATCCATAATAAGTCTAATGAATTCGTCCGAGTCCTTTCAACGTCGTACGTCAACTTAAGACATCTTACGACTCTGTATGCCACATTAGCACATTGAAAAGCATGGAAGTACAATGTACGACACCTCACAACTCCTAACAACACCTTACAATACCGTACGTAAACTTAAAACTCCATACTAAATCTAATGAATTTGTCCGTGTCCTTTGAACGTCGTACGACAACTCAGGACTTGTTACGACTCTCTGTATGCGACATTATCAACATGAAAAGCACGTTAGAATATTGTAGGACGCGCTACAATACCTAATAACACTTTACATCACTGTACGAAACTTTAAAACTCCATAATAAACCTAATGAATTCATCCGAGCCCTTTGAACGTCGTATGACAACTTAAGACAGCTTACGACCCTGTATTCCACATTAGCACATTGAAAAGTACAGTAGTATAATGTATGACACCTCACAACTCCTAACAAAACCTTACAATACCGTACGTAAACTAAAAACTCCATAATAAGCCTAATGAATTTGTCCGAGTCCTTAGAACGTCGTACGTCAACTTAAGACATCTTACGACTCTGTATGCCACATTAGCACATTGAAAAGCATGTAAGTACAATGTACGACACCTCACAACTCCAAACAACACCTTACAATACCGTACGTAAACTTAAAACTCCATAATAAATCTAATGAATTTGTCCGAGTCCTTTGAACGTCGTACGGCAACTCAGGACTTGTTACGACTCTTTGTATGCGACTTTATCAACATGAAAAGCACGTTAGAATATTGTACGACGCGTTCCAACTCCTAATAACACTATACATCATTGTACGAAACTTTAAAACTCTATAATAAGTCTAATGAATTTGTCCGAGTCCTTTCAACGTCGTACGACAACTTAAGACATCTTACGACTCTGTATTCCACATTAGCACATTGAAAAGCATGTTAGTATAATGTACGACACCTCACAACTCCTAACAACACCTTAAAATACCGTACGTAAACAAAGAAATCCATAATAAGTCTAATGAATTCGTCCGAGTCCTTTCAACGTCGTACGTCAACTTAAGACATCTTACGACTCTGTATGCCACATTAGCACATTGAAAAGCATGTAAGTACAATGTACGACACCTCACAACTCCTAACAACACCTTACAATACCGTACGTAAACTTAAAACTACATACTAAATCTAATGAATTTGTCCGAGTCCTTTGAACGTCGTACGGCAACTCAGGACTTGTTACGACTCTCTGTATGCGAATTATCAACAAGAAAACACGTTAGAATATTGTAGGACGCGTTACAACTCCTAATAACACTTTACATCATTGTACGAAACTTTAAAACTCCATAATAAACGTAATGAATTCATCCGAGTCCTTTGAACGTCGTACGACAACTTAAGACATCTTACAACCCTGTATTCCACATTAGCACATTGAAAAGCATGTTAGTATAATGTACGACAGCTCACAACTCCTAACAACACCTTAGAATACCGTACATAAACTAAATAATCCATAATAAGTCTAATGAATTCGTCCGAGTCCTTTCAACGTCGTACGTCAACTTAAGACATCTTACGACTCTGTATGCCACATTAGCACATTGAATAGCATGGAAGTACAATGTACGACACCTCACAACTCCTAACAACACCTTACAATACCGTACGTAAACTTAAAACTCCATACTAAATCTAATGAATTTGTCCGTGTCCTTTGAACGTCGTACGACAACTCAGGACTTGTTACGACTCTCTGTATGCGACATTATCAACATGAAAAGCACGTTAGAATATTGTAGGACGCGCTACAATTCCTAATAACACTTTACATCACTGTACGAAACTTTAAAACTCCATAATAAACCTAATGAATTCATCCGAGCCCTTTGAACGTCGTATGACAACTTAAGACAGCTTACGACCCTGTATTCCACATTAGCACATTGAAAAGCACAGTAGTATAATGTATGACACCTCACAACTCCTAACAAAACCTTACAATACCGTACGTAAACTAAAAACTCCTTAATAAGCCTAATGAATTTGTCCGAGTCCTTAGAACGTCGTACGTCAACTTAAGACATCTTACGACTCTGTATGCCACATTAGCACATTAAAAGCATGTAAGTACAATGTACGACACCTCACAACTCCAAACAACACCTTACAATACCGTACGTAAACTTAAAACTCCATAATAAATCTAATGAATTTGTCCGAGTCCTTTGAACGTCGTACGGCAACTCAGGACTTGTTACGACTCTCTGTATGCGAATTATCAACAAGAAAAGCACGTTAGAATATTGTAGGACGCGTTACAACTCCTAATAACACTTTACATCATTGTACGAAACTTTAAAACTCCATAATAAACGTAATGAATTCATCCGAGTCCTTTGAACGTCGTACGACAACTTAAGACATCTTACAACCCTGTATTCCACATTAGCACATTGAAAAGCATGTTAGTATAATGTACGACAGCTCACAACTCCTAACAACACCTTAGAATACCGTACATAAACTAAAAAATCCATAATAAGTCTAATGAATTCGTCCGAGTCCTTTCAACGTCGTACGTCAACTTAAGACATCTTACGACTCTGTATGCCACATTAGAACATTGAAAAGCATGGAAGTACAATGTACGACACCTCACAAATCCTAACAACACCTTATAATACCGTACGTAAACTTAAAACTCCATACTAAATCTAATGAATTTGTCCGTGTCCTTTGAACGTCGTACGGCAACTCAGGACTTGTTACGACTCTCGGTATGCGACATTATCAACATGAAAAGCACGTTAGAATATTGTAGGACGCGCTACAATTCCTAATAACACTTTACATCACTGTACGAAACTTTAAAACTCCATAATAAACCTAATGAATTCATCCGAGCCCTTTGAACGTCGTATGACAACTTAAGACAGCTTACGACCCTGTATTCCACATTAGCACATTGAAAAGCACAGTAGTATAATGTATGACACCTCACAACTCCTAACAAAACCTTACAATACCGTACGTAAACTAAAAACTCCATAATAAGCCTAATGAATTTGTCCGAGTCCTTAGAACGTCGTACGTCAACTTAAGACATCTTACGACTCTGTATGCCACATTAGCACATTGAAAAGCATGTAAGTACAATGTACGACACCTCACAACTCCAAACAACACCTTACAATACCGTACGTAAACTTAAAACTCCATAATAAATCTAATGAATTTGTCCGAGTCCTTTGAACGTCGTACGGCAACTCAGGACTTGTTACGACTCTTTGTATGCGACATTATCAACATGAAAGGCACGTTGGAATATTGTAGGACGCGTTACAACTCCTAATAACACTTTACATCATTGTACGAAACTTTAAAACTCCATAATAAACGTAATGAATTCATCCGAGTCCTTTGAACGTCGTACGACAACTTAAGACATCTTACGACCCTGTATTCCACATTAGCACATTGAAAAGCATGTTAGTATAATGTACGACAGCTCACAACTCCTAACAACACCTTAAAATACCGTACGTAAACTAAGAAATCCATAATAAGTCTAATGAATTCGTCCGAGTCCTTTCGACGTCGTACGTCAACTTAAGACATCTTACGACTCTGTATGCCACATTAGCACATTGAAAAGCATGTAAGTACAATGTACGACACCTCACAACTCCTAACAACACCTTACAATACCGTACGTAAACTTAAAACTCCATACTAAATCTAATGAATTTGTCCGAGTCCTTTGAACGTCGTACGACAACTCAGGACTTGTTACGACTCTCTGTATGCGACATTATCAACAAGAAAAGCACGTTAGAATATTGTAGGACGCGTTACAACTCCTAATAACACTTTACATCATTGTACGAAACTTTAAAACTCCATAACAAACGTAATGAATTCATCCGAGTCCTTTGAACGTCGTACGAAAACTTAAGACATCTTACAACCCTGTATTCCACATTAGCTCATTGAAAAGCATGTTAGTATAATGTACGACAGCTCACAACTCCTAACAACACCTTAGAATACCGTACATAAACTAAATAATCCATAATAAGTCTAATGAATTCGTCCGAGTCCTTTCAACGTCGTACATCAACTTAAGACATCTTACGACTCTGTATGCCACATTAGCACATTGAAAAGCATGGAAGTACAATGTACGACACCTCACAACTCCTAACAACACCTTACAATACCGTACGTAAACTTAAAACTCCATACTAAATCTAATGAATTTGTCCGTGTCCTTTAAACGTCGTACGACAACTCAGGACTTGTTACGACTCTCTGTATGCGACATTATCAACATGAAAAGCACGTTAGAATATTGTAGGACGCGCTACAATTCCTAATAACACTTTACATCACTGTACGAAACTTTAAAACTCCATAATAAACCTAATGAATTCATCCGAGCCCTTTGAACGTCGTATGACAACTTAAGACAGCTTACGACCCTGTATTCCACATTAGCACATTGAAAAGCACAGTAGTATAATGTATGACACCTCACAACTCCTAACAAAACCTTACAATACCGTACGTAAACTAAAAACTCCATAATAAGCCTAATGAATTTGTCCGAATCCTTAGAACGTCGTACGTCAACTTAAGACATCTTACGACTCTGTATGCCACATTAGCACATTGAAAAGCATGTAAGTACAATGTACGACACCTCACAACTCCAAACAACACCTTACAATACCGTACGTAAACTTAAAACTCCATAATAAATCTAATGAATTTGTCCGAGTCCTTTGAACGTCGTACGGCAACTCAGGACTTGTTACGACTCTTTGTATGCGACATTATCAACATGAAAGGCACGTTGGAATATTGTAGGACGCGTTACAACTCCTAATAACACTTTACATCATTGTACGAAACTTTAAAACTCCATAATAAACGTAATGAATTCATCCGAGTCCTTTGAACGTCGTACGACAACTTAAGACATCTTACGACCCTGTATTCCACATTAGCACATTGAAAAGCATGTTAGTATAATGTACGACAGCTCACAACTCCTAACAACACCTTAAAATACCGTACGTAAACTAAGAAATCCATAATAAGTCTAATGAATTCGTCCGAGTCCTTTCGACGTCGTACGTCAACTTAAGACATCTTACGACTCTGTATGCCACATTAGCACATTGAAAAGCATGTAAGTACAATGTACGACACCTCACAACTCCTAACAACACCTTACAATACCGTACGTAAACTTAAAACTCCATACTAAATCTAATGAATTTGTCCGAGTCCTTTGAACGTCGTACGACAACTCAGGACTTGTTACGACTCTCTGTATGCGACATTATCAACAAGAAAAGCACGTTAGAATATTGTAGGACGCGTTACAACTCCTAATAACACTTTACATCATTGTACGAAACTTTAAAACTCCATAATAAACGTAATGAATTCATCCGAGTCCTTTGAATGTCGTACGACAACTTAAGACATCTTACAACCCTGTATTCCACATTAGCACATTGAAAAGCATGTTAGTATAATGTACGACAGCTCACAACTCCTAACAACACCTTAGAATACCGTACATAAACTAAAAAATCCATAATAAGTCTAATGAATTCGTCCGAGTCCTTTCAACGTCGTACGTCAACTTAAGACATCTTACGACTCTGTATGCCACATTAGAACATTGAAAAGCATGGAAGTACAATGTACGACACCTCACAAATCCTAACAACACCTTATAATACCGTACGTAAACTTAAAACTCCATACTAAATCTAATGAATTTGTCCGTGTCCTTTGAACGTCGTACGGCAACTCAGGACTTGTTACGACTCTCGGTATGCGACATTATCAACATGAAAAGCACGTTAGAATATTGTAGGACGCGCTACAATTCCTAATAACACTTTACATCACTGTACGAAACTTTAAAACTCCATAATAAACCTAATGAATTCATCCGAGCCCTTTGAACGTCGTATGACAACTTAAGACAGCTTACGACCCTGTATTCCACATTAGCACATTGAAAAGCACAGTAGTATAATGTATGACACCTCACAACTCCTAACAAAACCTTACAATACCGTACGTAAACTAAAAACTCCATAATAAGCCTAATGAATTTGTCCGAGTCCTTAGAACGTCGTACGTCAACTTAAGACATCTTACGACTCTGTATGCCACATTAGCACATTGAAAAGCATGTAAGTACAATGTACGACACCTCACAACTCCAAACAACACCTTACAATACCGTACGTAAACTTAAAACTCCATAATAAATCTAATGAATTTGTCCGAGTCCTTTGAACGTCGTACGGCAACTCAGGACTTGTTACGACTCTTTGTATGCGACATTATCAACATGAAAGGCACGTTGGAATATTGTAGGACGCGTTACAACTCCTAATAACACTTTACATCATTGTACGAAACTTTAAAACTCCATAATAAACGTAATGAATTCATCCGAGTCCTTTGAACGTCGTACGACAACTTAAGACATCTTACGACCCTGTATTCCACATTAGCACATTGAAAAGCATGTTAGTATAATGTACGACAGCTCACAACTCCTAACAACACCTTAAAATACCGTACGTAAACTAAGAAATCCATAATAAGTCTAATGAATTCGTCCGAGTCCTTTCGACGTCGTACGTCAACTTAAGACATCTTACGACTCTGTATGCCACATTAGCACATTGAAAAGCATGTAAGTACAATGTACGACACCTCACAACTCCTAACAACACCTTACAATACCGTACGTAAACTTAAAACTCCATACTAAATCTAATGAATTTGTCCGAGTCCTTTGAACGTCGTACGACAACTCAGGACTTGTTACGACTCTCTGTATGCGACATTATCAACAAGAAAAGCACGTTAGAATATTGTAGGACGCGTTACAACTCCTAATAACACTTTACATCATTGTACGAAACTTTAAAACTCCATAACAAACGTAATGAATTCATCCGAGTCCTTTGAACGTCGTACGAAAACTTAAGACATCTTACAACCCTGTATTCCACATTAGCTCATTGAAAAGCATGTTAGTATAATGTACGACAGCTCACAACTCCTAACAACACCTTAGAATACCGTACATAAACTAAATAATCCATAATAAGTCTAATGAATTCGTCCGAGTCCTTTCAACGTCGTACATCAACTTAAGACATCTTACGACTCTGTATGCCACATTAGCACATTGAAAAGCATGGAAGTACAATGTACGACACCTCACAACTCCTAACAACACCTTACAATACCGTACGTAAACTTAAAACTCCATACTAAATCTAATGAATTTGTCCGTGTCCTTTGAACGTCGTACGACAACTCAGGACTTGTTACGACTCTCTATATGCGACATTATCAACATGAAAAGCACGTTAGAATATTGTAGGACGCGCTACAATTCCTAATAACACTTTACATCACTGTACGAAACTTTAAAACTCCATAATAAACCTAATGAATTCATCCGAGCCCTTTGAACGTCGTAAGACAACTTAAGACAGCTTACGACCCTGTATTCCACATTAGCACATTGAAAAGCACAGTAGTATAATGTATGACACCTCACAACTCCTAACAAAACCTTACAATACCGTACGTAAACTAAAAACTCCATAATAAGCCTAATGAATTTGTCCGAATCCTTAGAACGTCGTACGTCAACTTAAGACATCTTACGACTCTGTATGCCACATTAGCACATTGAAAAGCATGTAAGTACAATGTACGACACCTCACAACTCCAAACAACACCTTACAATACCGTACGTAAACTTAAAACTCCATAATAAATCTAATGAATTTGTCCGAGTCCTTTGAACGTCGTACGGCAACTCAGGACTTGTTACGACTCTTTGTATGCGACATTATCAACATGAAAGGCACGTTGGAATATTGTAGGACGCGTTACAACTCCTAATAACACTTTACATCATTGTACGAAACTTTAAAACTCCATAATAAACGTAATGAATTCATCCGAGTCCTTTGAACGTCGTACGACAACTTAAGACATCTTACGACCCTGTATTCCACATTAGCACATTGAAAAGCATGTTAGTATAATGTACGACAGCTCACAACTCCTAACAACACCTTAAAATACCGTACGTAAACTAAGAAATCCATAATAAGTCTAATGAATTCGTCCGAGTCCTTTCGACGTCGTACGTCAACTTAAGACATCTTACGACTCTGTATGCCACATTAGCACATTGAAAAGCATGTAAGTACAATGTACGACACCTCACAACTCCTAACAACACCTTACAATACCGTACGTAAACTTAAAACTCCATACTAAATCTAATGAATTTGTCCGAGTCCTTTGAACGTCGTACGACAACTCAGGACTTGTTACGACTCTCTGTATGCGACATTATCAACAAGAAAAGCACGTTAGAATATTGTAGGACGCGTTACAACTCCTAATAACACTTTACATCATTGTACGAAACTTTAAAACTCCATAATAAACGTAATGAATTCATCCGAGTCCTTTGAACGTCGTACGACAACTTAAGACATCTTACAACCCTGTATTCCACATTAGCACATTGAAAAGCATGTTAGTATAATGTACGACAGCTCACAACTCCTAACAACACCTTAGAATACCGTACATAAACTAAAAAATCCATAATAAGTCTAATGAATTCGTCCGAGTCCTTTCAACGTCGTACGTCAACTTAAGACATCTTACGACTCTGTATGCCACATTAGAACATTGAAAAGCATGGAAGTACAATGTACGACACCTCACAAATCCTAACAACACCTTATAATACCGTACGTAAACTTAAAACTCCATACTAAATCTAATGAATTTGTCCGTGTCCTTTGAACGTCGTACGGCAACTCAGGACTTGTTACGACTCTCGGTATGCGACATTATCAACATGAAAAGCACGTTAGAATATTGTAGGACGCGCTACAATTCCTAATAACACTTTACATCACTGTACGAAACTTTAAAACTCCATAATAAACCTAATGAATTCATCCGAGCCCTTTGAACGTCGTATGACAACTTAAGACAGCTTACGACCCTGTATTCCACATTAGCACATTGAAAAGCACAGTAGTATAATGTATGACACCTCACAACTCCTAACAAAACCTTACAATACCGTACGTAAACTAAAAACTCCATAATAAGCCTAATGAATTTGTCCGAGTCCTTAGAACGTCGTACGTCAACTTAAGACATCTTACGACTCTGTATGCCACATTAGCACATTGAAAAGCATGTAAGTACAATGTACGACACCTCACAACTCCAAACAACACCTTACAATACCGTACGTAAACTTAAAACTCCATAATAAATCTAATGAATTTGTCCGAGTCCTTTGAACGTCGTACGGCAACTCAGGACTTGTTACGACTCTTTGTATGCGACATTATCAACATGAAAGGCACGTTGGAATATTGTAGGACGCGTTACAACTCCTAATAACACTTTACATCATTGTACGAAACTTTAAAACTCCATAATAAACGTAATGAATTCATCCGAGTCCTTTGAACGTCGTACGACAACTTAAGACATCTTACGACCCTGTATTCCACATTAGCACATTGAAAAGCATGTTAGTATAATGTACGACAGCTCACAACTCCTAACAACACCTTAAAATACCGTACGTAAACTAAGAAATCCATAATAAGTCTAATGAATTCGTCCGAGTCCTTTCGACGTCGTACGTCAACTTAAGACATCTTACGACTCTGTATGCCACATTAGCACATTGAAAAGCATGTAAGTACAATGTACGACACCTCACAACTCCTAACAACACCTTACAATACCGTACGTAAACTTAAAACTCCATACTAAATCTAATGAATTTGTCCGAGTCCTTTGAACGTCGTACGACAACTCAGGACTTGTTACGACTCTCTGTATGCGACATTATCAACAAGAAAAGCACGTTAGAATATTGTAGGACGCGTTACAACTCCTAATAACACTTTACATCATTGTACGAAACTTTAAAACTCCATAACAAACGTAATGAATTCATCCGAGTCCTTTGAACGTCGTACGAAAACTTAAGACATCTTACAACCCTGTATTCCACATTAGCTCATTGAAAAGCATGTTAGTATAATGTACGACAGCTCACAACTCCTAACAACACCTTAGAATACCGTACATAAACTAAATAATCCATAATAAGTCTAATGAATTCGTCCGAGTCCTTTCAACGTCGTACATCAACTTAAGACATCTTACGACTCTGTATGCCACATTAGCACATTGAAAAGCATGGAAGTACAATGTACGACACCTCACAACTCCTAACAACACCTTACAATACCGTACGTAAACTTAAAACTCCATACTAAATCTAATGAATTTGTCCGTGTCCTTTGAACGTCGTACGACAACTCAGGACTTGTTACGACTCTCTGTATGCGACATTATCAACATGAAAAGCACGTTAGAATATTGTAGGACGCGCTACAATTCCTAATAACACTTTACATCACTGTACGAAACTTTAAAACTCCATAATAAACCTAATGAATTCATCCGAGCCCTTTGAACGTCGTATGACAACTTAAGACAGCTTACGACCCTGTATTCCACATTAGCACATTGAAAAGCACAGTAGTATAATGTATGACACCTCACAACTCCTAACAAAACCTTACAATACCGTACGTAAACTAAAAACTCCATAATAAGCCTAATGAATTTGTCCGAATCCTTAGAACGTCGTACGTCAACTTAAGACATCTTACGACTCTGTATGCCACATTAGCACATTGAAAAGCATGTAAGTACAATGTACGACACCTCACAACTCCAAACAACACCTTACAATACCGTACGTAAACTTAAAACTCCATAATAAATCTAATGAATTTGTCCGAGTCCTTTGAACGTCGTACGGCAACTCAGGACTTGTTACGACTCTTTGTATGCGACATTATCAACATGAAAGGCACGTTGGAATATTGTAGGACGCGTTACAACTCCTAATAACACTTTACATCATTGTACGAAACTTTAAAACTCCATAATAAACGTAATGAATTCATCCGAGTCCTTTGAACGTCGTACGACAACTTAAGACATCTTACGACCCTGTATTCCACATTAGCACATTGAAAAGCATGTTAGTATAATGTACGACAGCTCACAACTCCTAACAACACCTTAAAATACCGTACGTAAACTAAGAAATCCATAATAAGTCTAATGAATTCGTCCGAGTCCTTTCGACGTCGTACGTCAACTTAAGACATCTTACGACTCTGTATGCCACATTAGCACATTGAAAAGCATGTAAGTACAATGTACGACACCTCACAACTCCTAACAACACCTTACAATACCGTACGTAAACTTAAAACTCCATACTAAATCTAATGAATTTGTCCGAGTCCTTTGAACGTCGTACGACAACTCAGGACTTGTTACGACTCTCTGTATGCGACATTATCAACAAGAAAAGCACGTTAGAATATTGTAGGACGCGTTACAACTCCTAATAACACTTTACATCATTGTACGAAACTTTAAAACTCCATAACAAACGTAATGAATTCATCCGAGTCCTTTGAACGTCGTACGAAAACTTAAGACATCTTACAACCCTGTATTCCACATTAGCTCATTGAAAAGCATGTTAGTATAATGTACGACAGCTCACAACTCCTAACAACACCTTAGAATACCGTACATAAACTAAATAATCCATAATAAGTCTAATGAATTCGTCCGAGTCCTTTCAACGTCGTACATCAACTTAAGACATCTTACGACTCTGTATGCCACATTAGCACATTGAAAAGCATGGAAGTACAATGTACGACACCTAACAACTCCTAACAACACCTTACAATACCGTACGTAAACTTAAAACTCCATACTAAATCTAATGAATTTGTCCGTGTCCTTTGAACGTCGTACGACAACTCAGGACTTGTTACGACTCTCTGTATGCGACATTATCAACATGAAAAGCACGTTAGAATATTGTAGGACGCGCTACAATTCCTAATAACACTTTACATCACTGTACGAAACTTTAAAACTCCATAATAAACCTAATGAATTCATCCGAGCCCTTTGAACGTCGTATGACAACTTAAGACAGCTTACGACCCTGTATTCCACATTAGCACATTGAAAAGCACAGTAGTATAATGTATGACACCTCACAACTCCTAACAAAACCTTACAATACCGTACGTAAACTAAAAACTCCATAATAAGCCTAATGAATTTGTCCGAGTCCTTAGAACGTCGTACGTCAACTTAAGACATCTTACGACTCTGTATGCCACATTAGCACATTGAAAAGCATGTAAGTACAATGTACGACACCTCACAACTCCAAACAACACCTTACAATACCGTACGTAAACTTAAAACTCCATAATAAATCTAATGAATTTGTCCGAGTCCTTTGAACGTCGTACGGCAACTCAGGACTTGTTACGACTCTTTGTATGCGACATTATCAACATGAAAGGCACGTTGGAATATTGTAGGACGCGTTACAACTCCTAATAACACTTTACATCATTGTACGAAACTTTAAAACTCCATAATAAACGTAATGAATTCATCCGAGTCCTTTGAACGTCGTACGACAACTTAAGACATCTTACGACCCTGTATTCCACATTAGCACATTGAAAAGCATGTTAGTATAATGTACGACAGCTCACAACTCCTAACAACACCTTAAAATACCGTACGTAAACTAAGAAATCCATAATAAGTCTAATGAATTCGTCCGAGTCCTTTCGACGTCGTACGTCAACTTAAGACATCTTACGACTCTGTATGCCACATTAGCACATTGAAAAGCATGTAAGTACAATGTACGACACCTCACAACTCCTAACAACACCTTACAATACCGTACGTAAACTTAAAACTCCATACTAAATCTAATGAATTTGTCCGAGTCCTTTGAACGTCGTACGACAACTCAGGACTTGTTACGACTCTCTGTATGCGACATTATCAACAAGAAAAGCACGTTAGAATATTGTAGGACGCGTTACAACTCCTAATAACACTTTACATCATTGTACGAAACTTTAAAACTCCATAACAAACGTAATGAATTCATCCGAGTCCTTTGAACGTCGTACGAAAACTTAAGACATCTTACAACCCTGTATTCCACATTAGCTCATTGAAAAGCATGTTAGTATAATGTACGACAGCTCACAACTCCTAACAACACCTTAGAATACCGTACATAAACTAAATAATCCATAATAAGTCTAATGAATTCGTCCGAGTCCTTTCAACGTCGTACATCAACTTAAGACATCTTACGACTCTGTATGCCACATTAGCACATTGAAAAGCATGGAAGTACAATGTACGACACCTCACAACTCCTAACAACACCTTACAATACCGTACGTAAACTTAAAACTCCATACTAAATCTAATGAATTTGTCCGTGTCCTTTGAACGTCGTACGACAACTCAGGACTTGTTACGACTCTCTGTATGCGACATTATCAACATGAAAAGCACGTTAGAATATTGTAGGACGCGCTACAATTCCTAATAACACTTTACATCACTGTACGAAACTTTAAAACTCCATAATAAACCTAATGAATTCATCCGAGCCCTTTGAACGTCGTATGACAACTTAAGACAGCTTACGACCCTGTATTCCACATTAGCACATTGAAAAGCACAGTAGTATAATGTATGACACCTCACAACTCCTAACAAAACCTTACAATACCGTACGTAAACTAAAAACTCCTTAATAAGCCTAATGAATTTGTCCGAGTCCTTAGAACGTCGTACGTCAACTTAAGACATCTTACGACTCTGTATGCCACATTAGCACATTGAAAAGCATGTAAGTACAATGTACGACACCTCACAACTCCAAACAACACCTTACAATACCGTACGTAAACTTAAAACTCCATAATAAATCTAATGAATTTGTCCGAGTCCTTTGAACGTCGTACGGCAACTCAGGACTTGTTACGACTCTCTGTATGCGAATTATCAACAAGAAAAGCACGTTAGAATATTGTAGGACGCGTTACAACTCCTAATAACACTTTACATCATTGTACGAAACTTTAAAACTCCATAATAAACGTAATGAATTCATCCGAGTCCTTTGAACGTCGTACGACAACTTAAGACATCTTACAACCCTGTATTCCACATTAGCACATTCAAAAGCATGTTAGTATAATGTACGACAGCTCACAACTCCTAACAACACCTTAGAATACCGTACATAAACTAAAAAATCCATAATAAGTATAATGAATTCGTCCGAGTCCTTTCAACGTCGTACGTCAACTTAAGACATCTTACGACTCTGTATGCCACATTAGAACATTGAAAAGCATGGAAGTACAATGTACGACACCTCACAAATCCTAACAACACCTTATAATACCGTACGTAAACTTAAAACTCCATACTAAATCTAATGAATTTGTCCGTGTCCTTTGAACGTCGTACGACAACTCAAGACTTGTTACGACTCTCTGTATGCGACATTATCAACATGAAAAGCACGTTAGAATATTGTAGGACGCGCTACAATTCCTAATAACACTTTACATCACTGTACGAAACTTTAAAACTCCATAATAAACCTAATGAATTCATCCGAGCCCTTTGAACGTCGTATGACAACTTAAGACAGCTTACGACCCTGTATTCCACATTAGCACATTGAAAAGCACAGTAGTATAATGTATGACACCTCACAACTCCTAACAAAACCTTACAATACCGTACGTAAACTAAAAACTCCATAATAAGCCTAATGAATTTGTCCGAGTCCTTAGAACGTCGTACGTCAACTTAAGACATCTTACGACTCTGTATGCCACATTAGCACATTGAAAAGCATGTAAGTACAATGTACGACACCTCACAACTCCAAACAACACCTTACAATACCGTACGTAAACTTAAAACTCCATAATAAATCTAATGAATTTGTCCGAGTCCTTTGAACGTCGTACGGCAACTCAGGACTTGTTACGACTCTTTGTATGCGACATTATCAACATGAAAGGCACGTTGGAATATTGTAGGACGCGTTACAACTCCTAATAACACTTTACATCATTGTACGAAACTTTAAAACTCCATAATAAACGTAATGAATTCATCCGAGTCCTTTGAACGTCGTACGACAACTTAAGACATCTTACGACCCTGTATTCCACATTAGCACATTGAAAAGCATGTTAGTATAATGTACGACAGCTCACAACTCCTAACAACACCTTAAAATACCGTTCGTAAACTAAGAAATCCATAATAAGTCTAATGAATTCGTCCGAGTCCTTTCGACGTCGTACGTCAACTTAAGACATCTTACGACTCTGTATGCCACATTAGCACATTGAAAAGCATGTAAGTACAATGTACGACACCTCACAACTCCTAACAACACCTTACAATACCGTACGTAAACTTAAAACTCCATACTAAATCTAATGAATTTGTCCGAGTCCTTTGAACGTCGTACGACAACTCAGGACTTGTTACGACTCTCTGTATGCGACATTATCAACAAGAAAAGCACGTTAGAATATTGTAGGACGCGTTACAACTCCTAATAACACTTTACATCATTGTACGAAACTTTAAAACTCCATAATAAACGTAATGAATTCATCCGAGTCCTTTGAACGTCGTACGAAAACTTAAGACATCTTACAACCCTGTATTCCACATTAGGACATTGAAAAGCATGTTAGTATAATGTACGACAGCTCACAACTCCTAACAACACCTTAGAATACCGTACATAAATTAAAAAATCCATAATAAGTCTAATGAATTCGTCCGAGTCCTTTCAACGTCGTAAGTCAACTTAAGACATCTTACGACTCTGTATGCCACATTAGCACATTGAAAAGCATGGAAGTACAATGTACGACACCTCACAACTCCTAACAACACCTTACAATACCGTACGTAAACTTAAAACTCCATACTAAATCTAATGAATTTGTCCGAGTCCTTTGAACGTCGTACGACAACTCAGGACTTGTTACGACTCTCTGTATGCGACATTATCAACAAGAAAAGCACGTTAGAATATTGTAGGACGCGTTACAACTCCTAATAACACTTTACATCATTGTACGAAACTTTAAAACTCCATAATAAACGTAATGAATTCATCCGAGTCCTTTGAACGTCGTACGACAACTTAAGACATCTTACAACCCTGTATTCCACATTAGCACATTGAAAAGCATGTTAGTATAATGTACGACAGCTCACAACTCCTAACAACACCTTAGAATACCGTACATAAACTAAAAAATCCATAATAAGTCCAATGAATTCGTCCGAGTCCTTTCAACGTCGTATGTCAACTTAAGACGTCTTACGACTCTGTATGCCACATTAGCACATTGAAAAGCATGGAAGTACAATGTACGACACCTCACAACTCCTAACAACACCTTACAATACCGTACGTAAACTTAAAACTCCATACTAAATCTAATGAATTTGTCCGTGTCCTTTGAAAGTCGTACGACAACTCAGGACTTGTTACGACTCTCTGTATGCGACATTATCAACATGAAAAGCACGTTAGAATATTGTAGGACGCGCTACAATTCCTAATAACACTTTACATCACTGTACGAAACTTTAAAACTCCATAATAAACCTAATGAATTCATCCGAGCCCTTTGAACGTCGTACGACAACTTAAGACAGCTTACGACCCTGTATTCCACATTAGCACATTGAAAAGCACAGTAGTATAATGTATGACACCTCACAACTCCTAACAAAACCTTACAATACCGTACGTAAACTAAAAACTCCATAATAAGCCTAATGAATTTGCCCGAGTCCTTTGAACGTCGTACGTCAACTTAAGACATCTTACGACTCTGTATGCCACATTAGCACATTGAAAAGCATGTAAGTACAATGTACGATACCTCACAACTCCAAACAACACCTTACAATACCGTACGTAAACTTAAAACTCCATAATAAATCTAATGAATTTGTCCGAGTCCTTTGAACGTCGTACGGCAACTCAGGACTTGTTACGACTCTTTGTATGCGACATTATCAACATGAAAGGCACGTTGGAATATTGTAGGACGCGTTACAACTCCTAATAACACTATACATCATTGTACGAAACTTTAAAACTCCATAATAAATGTAATGAATTCATCCGAGTCCTTTGAACGTCGTACGACAACTTAAGACATCTTACGACCCTGTATTCCACATTAGCACATTGAAAAGCATGTTAGTATAATGTACGACAGCTCACAACTCCTAACAACACCTTAAAATACCGTACGTAAACTAAGAAATCCATAATAAGTCTAATGAATTCGTCCGAGTCCTTTCAACGTCGTACGTCAACTTAAGACATCTTACGACTCTGTATGCCACATTAGCACATTGAAAAGCATGTAAGTACAATGTACGACACCTCACAACTCCTAACAACACCTTACAATACCGTACGTAAACTTAAAACTCCATACTAAATCTAATGAATTTGTCCGAGTCCTTTGAACGTCGTACGACAACTCAGGACTTGTTACGACTCTCTGTATGCGACATTATCAACAAGAAAAGCACGTTAGAATATTGTAGGACGCGTTACAACTCCTAATAACACTTTACATCATTGTACGAAACTTTAAAACTCCATAATAAACGTAATGAATTCATCCGAGTCCTTTGAACGTCGTACGACAACTTAAGACATCTTACGACCCTGTATTCCACATTAGCACATTGAAAAGCATGTTAGTATAATGTACGACAGCTCACAACTCCTAACAACACCTTAAAATACCGTACGTAAACTAAGAAATCCATAATAAGTCTAATGAATTCGTCCGAGTCCTTTCGACGTCGTACGTCAACTTAAGACATCTTACGACTCTGTATGCCACATTAGCACATTGAAAAGCATGTAAGTACAATGTACGACACCTCACAACTCCTAACAACACCTTACAATACCGTACGAAAACTTAAAACTCCATACTAAATCTAATGAATTTGTCCGAGTCCTTTGAACGTCGTACGACAACTCAGGACTTGTTACGACTCTCTGTATGCGACATTATCAACAAGAAAAGCACGTTAGAACATTGAAGGACGCGTTACAACTCCTAATAACACTTTACATCATTGTACGAAACTTTAAAACTCCATAATAAACGTAATGAATTCATCCGAGTCCTTTGAACGTCGTACGAAAACTTAAGACATCTTACAACCCTGTATTCCACATTAGGACATTGAAAAGCATGTTAGTATAATGTACGACAGCTCACAACTCCTAACAACACCTTAGAATACCGTACATAAATTAAAAAATCCATAATAAGTCTAATGAATTCGTCCGAGTCCTTTCAACTTCGTAAGTCAACTTAAGACATCTTACGACTCTGTATGCCACATTAGCACATTGAAAAGCATGGAAGTACAATGTACGACACCTCACAACTCCTAACAACACCTTACAATACCGTACGTAAATTTAAAACTCCATACTAAATCTAATGAATTTGTCCGAGTCCTTTGAACGTCGTACGACAACTCAGGACTTGTTACGACTCTCTGTATGCGACATTATCAACAAGAAAAGCACGTTAGAATATTGTAGGACGCGTTACAACTCCTAATAACACTTTACATCATTGTACGAAACTTTAAAACTCCATAATAAACGTAATGAATTCATCCGAGTCCTTTGAACGTCGTACGACAACTTAAGACATCTTACAACCCTGTATTCCACATTAGCACATTGAAAAGTATGTTAGTATAATGTACGACAGCTCACAACTCCTAACAACACCTTAGAATACCGTACATAAACTAAAAAATCCATAATAAGTCTAATGAATTCGTCCGAGTCCTTTCAACGTCGTATGTCAACTTAAGACATGTTACGACTCTGTATGCCACATTAGCACATTGAAAAGCATGGAAGTACAATGTACGACACCTCACAACTCCTAACAACACCTTACAATACCGTACGTAAACTTAAAACTCCATACTAAATCTAATGAATTTGTCCGTGTCCTTTGAAAGTCGTACGACAACTCAGGACTTGTTACGACTCTCTGTATGCGACATTATCAACATGAAAAGCACGTTAGAATATTGTAGGACGCGCTACAATTCCTAATAACACTTTACATCACTGTACGAAACTTTAAAACTCCATAATAAACCTAATGAATTCATCCGAGCCCTTTGAACGTCGTACGACAACTTAAGACAGCTTACGACCCTGTATTCCACATTAGCACATTGAAAAGCACAGTAGTATAATGTATGACACCTCACAACTCCTAACAACACCTTACAATACCGTACGTAAACTAAAAACTCCATAATAAGCCTAATGAATTTGTCCGAGTCCTTAGAACGTCGTACGTCAACTTAAGACATCTTACGACTCTGTATGCCACATTAGCACATTGAAAAGCATGTAAGTACAATGTACGACACCTCACAACTCCAAACAACACCTTACAATACCGTACGTAAACTTAAAACTCCATAATAAATCTAATGAATTTGTCCGAGTCCTTTGAACGTCGTACGGCAACTCAGGACTTGTTACGACTCTTTGTATGCGACATTATCAACATGAAAGGCACGTTGGAATATTGTAGGACGCGTTACAACTCCTAATAACACTTTACATCATTGTACGAAACTTTAAAACTCCATAATAAACGTAATGAATTCATCCGAGTCCTTTGAACGTCGTACGACAACTTAAGACATCTTATGACCCTGTATTCCACATTAGCACATTGAAAAGCATGTTAGTATAATGTACGACAGCTCACAACTCCTAACAACACCTTAAAATACCGTTCGTAAACTAAGAAATCCATAATAAGTCTAATGAATTCGTCCGAGTCCTTTCGTGTCGTACGTCAACTTAAGACATCTTACGACTCTGTATGCCACATTAGCACATTGAAAAGCATGTAAGTACAATGTACGACACCTCACAACTCCTAACAACACCTTACAATACCGTACGTAAACTTAAAACTCCATACTAAATCTAATGAATTTGTCCGAGTCCTTTGAACGTCGTACGACAACTCAGGACTTGTTACGACTCTCTGTATGCGACATTATCAACAAGAAAAGCACGTTAGAATATTGTAGGACGCGTTACAACTCCTAATAACACTTTACATCATTGTACGAAACTTTAAAACTCCATAATAAACGTAATGAATTCATCCGAGTCCTTTGAACGTCGTACGAAAACTTAAGACATCTTACAACCCTGTATTCCACATTAGGACATTGAAAAGCATGTTAGTATAATGTACGACAGCTCACAACTCCTAACAACACCTTAGAATACCGTACATAAATTAAAAAATCCATAATAAGTCTAATGAATTCGTCCGAGTCCTTTCAACGTCGTAAGTCAACTTAAGACATCTTACGACTCTGTATGCCACATTAGCACATTGAAAAGCATGGAAGTACAATGTACGACACCTCACAACTCCTAACAACACCTTACAATACCGTACGTAAACTTAAAACTCCATACTAAATCTAATGAATTTGTCCGAGTCCTTTGAACGTCGTACGACAACTCAGGACTTGTTACGACTCTCTGTATGCGACATTATCAACAAGAAAAGCACGTTAGAATATTGTAGGACGCGTTACAACTCCTAATAACACTTTACATCATTGTACGAAACTTTAAAACTCCATAATAAACGTAATGAATTCATCCGAGTCCTTTGAACGTCGTACGACAACTTAAGACATCTTACAACCCTGTATTCCACATTAGCACATTGAAAAGCATGTTAGTATAATGTACGACAGCTCACAACTCCTAACAACACCTTAGAATACCGTACATAAACTAAAAAATCCATAATAAGTCCAATGAATTCGTCCGAGTCCTTTCAACGTCGTATGTCAACTTAAGACATCTTACGACTCTGTATGCCACATTAGCACATTGAAAAGCATGGAAGTACAATGTACGACACCTCACAACTCCTAACAACACCTTACAATACCGTACGTAAACTTAAAACTCCATACTAAATCTAATGAATTTGTCCGTGTCCTTTGAAAGTCGTACGACAACTCAGGACTTGTTACGACTCTCTGTATGCGACATTATCAACATGAAAAGCACGTTAGAATATTGTAGGACGCGCTACAATTCCTAATAACACTTTACATCACTGTACGAAACTTTAAAACTCCATAATAAACCTAATGAATTCATCCGAGCCCTTTGAACGTCGTACGACAACTTAAGACAGCTTACGACCCTGTATTCCACATTAGCACATTGAAAAGCACAGTAGTATAATGTATGACACCTCACAACTCCTAACAAAACCTTACAATACCGTACGTAAACTAAAAACTCCATAATAAGCCTAATGAATTTGCCCGAGTCCTTTGAACGTCGTACGTCAACTTAAGACATCTTACGACTCTGTATGCCACATTAGCACATTGAAAAGCATGTAAGTACAATGTACGATACCTCACAACTCCAAACAACACCTTACAATACCGTACGTAAACTTAAAACTCCATAATAAATCTAATGAATTTGTCCGAGTCCTTTGAACGTCGTACGGCAACTCAGGACTTGTTACGACTCTTTGTATGCGACATTATCAACATGAAAGGCACGTTGGAATATTGTAGGACGCGTTACAACTCCTAATAACACTATACATCATTGTACGAAACTTTAAAACTCCATAATAAATGTAATGAATTCATCCGAGTCCTTTGAACGTCGTACGACAACTTAAGACATCTTACGACCCTGTATTCCACATTAGCACATTGAAAAGCATGTTAGTATAATGTACGACAGCTCACAACTCCTAACAACACCTTAAAATATCGTACGTAAACTAAGAAATCCATAATAAGTCTAATGAATTCGTCCGAGTCCTTTCAACGTCGTACGTCAACTTAAGACATCTTACGACTCTGTATGCCACATTAGCACATTGAAAAGCATGTAAGTACAATGTACGACACCTCACAACTCCTAACAACACCTTACAATACCGTACGTAAACTTAAAACTCCATACTAAATCTAATGAATTTGTCCGAGTCCTTTGAACGTCGTACGACAACTCAGGACTTGTTACGACTCTCTGTATGCGACATTATCAACAAGAAAAGCACGTTAGAATATTGTAGGACGCGTTACAACTCCTAATAACACTTTACATCATTGTACGAAACTTTAAAACTCCATAATAAACGTAATGAATTCATCCGAGTCCTTTGAACGTCGTATGACAACTTAAGACATCTTACGACCCTGTATTCCACATTAGCACATTGAAAAGCATGTTAGTATAATGTACGACAGCTCACAACTCCTAACAACACCTTAAAATACCGTACGTAAACTAAGAAATCCATAATAAGTCTAATGAATTCGTCCGAGTCCTTTCGACGTCGTACGTCAACTTAAGACATCTTACGACTCTGTATGCCACATTAGCACATTGAAAAGCATGTAAGTACAATGTACGACACCTCACAACTCCTAACAACACCTTACAATACCGTACGAAAACTTAAAACTCCATACTAAATCTAATGAATTTGTCCGAGTCCTTTGAACGTCGTACGACAACTCAGGACTTGTTACGACTCTCTGTATGCGACATTATCAACAAGAAAAGCACGTTAGAATATTGAAGGACGCGTTACAACTCCTAATAACACTTTACATCATTGTACGAAACTTTAAAACTCCATAATAAACGTAATGAATTCATCCGAGTCCTTTGAACGTCGTACGAAAACTTAAGACATCTTACAACCCTGTATTCCACATTAGGACATTGAAAAGCATGTTAGTATAATGTACGACAGCTCACAACTCCTAACAACACCTTAGAATACCGTACATAAATTAAAAAATCCATAATAAGTCTAATGAATTCGTCCGAGTCCTTTCAACTTCGTAAGTCAACTTAAGACATCTTACGACTCTGTATGCCACATTAGCACATTGAAAAGCATGGAAGTACAATGTACGACACCTCACAACTCCTAACAACACCTTACAATACCGTACGTAAACTTAAAACTCCATACTAAATCTAATGAATTTGTCCGAGTCCTTTGAACGTCGTACGACAACTCAGGACTTGTTACGACTCTCTGTATGCGACATTATCAACAAGAAAAGCACGTTAGAATATTGTAGGACGCGTTACAACTCCTAATAACACTTTACATCATTGTACGAAACTTTAAAACTCCATAATAAACGTAATGAATTCATCCGAGTCCTTTGAACGTCGTACGACAACTTAAGACATCTTACAACCCTGTATTCCACATTAGCACATTGAAAAGCATGTTAGTATAATGTACGACAGCTCACAACTCCTAACAACACCTTAGAATACCGTACATAAACTAAAAAATCCATAATAAGTCCAATGAATTCGTCCGAGTCCTTTCAACGTCGTATGTCAACTTAAGACATCTTACGACTCTGTATGCCACATTAGCACATTGAAAAGCATGGAAGTACAATGTACGACACCTCACAACTCCTAACAACACCTTACAATACCGTACGTAAACTTAAAACTCCATACTAAATCTAATGAATTTGTCCGTGTCCTTTGAAAGTCGTACGACAACTCAGGACTTGTTACGACTCTCTGTATGCGACATTATCAACATGAAAAGCACGTTAGAATATTGTAGGACGCGCTACAATTCCTAATAACACTTTACATCACTGTACGAAACTTTAAAACTCCATAATAAACCTAATGAATTCATCCGAGCCCTTTGAACGTCGTACGACAACTTAAGACAGCTTACGACCCTGTATTCCACATTAGCACATTGAAAAGCACAGTAGTATAATGTATGACACCTCACAACTCCTAACAAAACCTTACAATACCGTACGTAAACTAAAAACTCCATAATAAGCCTAATGAATTTGCCCGAGTCCTTTGAACGTCGTACGTCAACTTAAGACATCTTACGACTCTGTATGCCACATTAGCACATTGAAAAGCATGTAAGTACAATGTACGATACCTCACAACTCCAAACAACACCTTACAATACCGTACGTAAACTTAAAACTCCATAATAAATCTAATGAATTTGTCCGAGTCCTTTGAACGTCGTACGGCAACTCAGGACTTGTTACGACTCTTTGTATGCGACATTATCAACATGAAAGGCACGTTGGAATATTGTAGGACGCGTTACAACTCCTAATAACACTATACATCATTGTACGAAACTTTAAAACTCCATAATAAATGTAATGAATTCATCCGAGTCCTTTGAACGTCGTACGACAACTTAAGACATCTTACGACCCTGTATTCCACATTAGCACATTGAAAAGCATGTTAGTATAATGTACGACAGCTCACAACTCCTAACAACACCTTAAAATACCGTACGTAAACTAAGAAATCCATAATAAGTCTAATGAATTCGTCCGAGTCCTTTCAACGTCGTACGTCAACTTAAGACATCTTACGACTCTGTATGCCACATTAGCACATTGAAAAGCATGTAAGTACAATGTACGACACCTCACAACTCCTAACAACACCTTACAATACCGTACGTAAACTTAAAACTCCATACTAAATCTAATGAATTTGTCCGAGTCCTTTGAACGTCGTACGACAACTCAGGACTTGTTACGACTCTCTGTATGCGACATTATCAACAAGAAAAGCACGTTAGAATATTGTAGGACGCGTTACAACTCCTAATAACACTTTACATCATTGTACGAAACTTTAAAACTCCATAATAAACGTAATGAATTCATCCGAGTCCTTTGAACGTCGTACGACAACTTAAGACATCTTACGACCCTGTATTCCACATTAGCACATTGAAAAGCATGTTAGTATAATGTACGACAGCTCACAACTCCTAACAACACCTTAAAATACCGTACGTAAACTAAGAAATCCATAATAAGTCTAATGAATTCGTCCGAGTCCTTTCGACGTCGTACGTCAACTTAAGACATCTTACGACTCTGTATGCCACATTAGCACATTGAAAAGCATGTAAGTACAATGTACGACACCTCACAACTCCTAACAACACCTTACAATACCGTACGAAAACTTAAAACTCCATACTAAATCTAATGAATTTGTCCGAGTCCTTTGAACGTCGTACGACAACTCAGGACTTGTTACGACTCTCTGTATGCGACATTATCAACAAGAAAAGCACGTTAGAATATTGAAGGACGCGTTACAACTCCTAATAACACTTTACATCATTGTACGAAACTTTAAAACTCCATAATAAACGTAATGAATTCATCCGAGTCCTTTGAACGTCGTACGAAAACTTAAGACATCTTACAACCCTGTATTCCACATTAGGACATTGAAAAGCATGTTAGTATAATGTACGACAGCTCACAACTCCTAACAACACCTTAGAATACCGTACATAAATTAAAAAATCCATAATAAGTCTAATGAATTCGTCCGAGTCCTTTCAACTTCGTAAGTCAACTTAAGACATCTTACGACTCTGTATGCCACATTAGCACATTGAAAAGCATGGAAGTACAATGTACGACACCTCACAACTCCTAACAACACCTTACAATACCGTACGTAAATTTAAAACTCCATACTAAATCTAATGAATTTGTCCGAGTCCTTTGAACGTCGTACGACAACTCAGGACTTGTTACGACTCTCTGTATGCGACATTATCAACAAGAAAAGCACGTTAGAATATTGTAGGACGCGTTACAACTCCTAATAACACTTTACATCATTGTACGAAACTTTAAAACTCCATAATAAACGTAATGAATTCATCCGAGTCCTTTGAACGTCGTACGACAACTTAAGACATCTTACAACCCTGTATTCCACATTAGCACATTGAAAAGCATGTTAGTATAATGTACGACAGCTCACAACTCCTAACAACACCTTAGAATACCGTACATAAACTAAAAAATCCATAATAAGTCTAATGAATTCGTCCGAGTCCTTTCAACGTCGTATGTCAACTTAAGACATGTTACGACTCTGTATGCCACATTAGCACATTGAAAAGCATGGAAGTACAATGTACGACACCTCACAACTCCTAACAACACCTTACAATACCGTACGTAAACTTAAAACTCCATACTAAATCTAATGAATTTGTCCGTGTCCTTTGAAAGTCGTACGACAACTCAGGACTTGTTACGACTCTCTGTATGCGACATTATCAACATGAAAAGCACGTTAGAATATTGTAGGACGCGCTACAATTCCTAATAACACTTTACATCACTGTACGAAACTTTAAAACTCCATAATAAACCTAATGAATTCATCCGAGCCCTTTGAACGTCGTACGACAACTTAAGACAGCTTACGACCCTGTATTCCACATTAGCACATTGAAAAGCACAGTAGTATAACGTATGACACCTCACAACTCCTAACAAAACCTTACAATACCGTACGTAAACTAAAAACTCCATAATAAGCCTAATGAATTTGCCCGAGTCCTTTGAACGTCGTACGTCAACTTAAGACATCTTACGACTCTGTATGCCACATTAGCACATTGAAAAGCATGTAAGTACAATGTACGATACCTCACAACTCCAAACAACACCTTACAATACCGTACGTAAACTTAAAACTCCATAATAAATCTAATGAATTTGTCCGAGTCCTTTGAACGTCGTACGGCAACTCAGGACTTGTTACGACTCTTTGTATGCGACATTATCAACATGAAAGGCACGTTGGAATATTGTAGGACGCGTTACAACTCCTAATAACACTATACATCATTGTACGAAACTTTAAAATTCCATAATAAACGTAATGAATTCATCCGAGTCCTTTGAACGTCGTACGACAACTTAAGACATCTTACGACCCTGTATTCCACATTAGCACATTGAAAAGCATGTTAGTATAATGTACGACAGCTCACAACTCCTAACAACACCTTAAAATACCGTACGTAAACTAAGAAATCCATAATAAGTCTAATGAATTCGTCCGAGTCCTTTCAACGTCGTACGTCAACTTAAGACATCTTACGACTCTGTATGCCACATTAGCACATTGAAAAGCATGTAAGTACAATGTACGACACCTCACAACTCCTAACAACACCTTACAATACCGTACGTAAACTTAAAACTCCATACTAAATCTAATGAATTTGTCCGAGTCCTTTGAACGTCGTACGACAACTCAGGACTTGTTACGACTCTCTGTATGCGACATTATCAACAAGAAAAGCACGTTAGAATATTGTAGGACGCGTTACAACTCCTAATAACACTTTACATCATTGTACGAAACTTTAAAACGCCATAATAAACGTAATGAATTCATCCGAGTCCTTTGAACGTCGTACGACAACTTAAGACATCTTACAACCCTGTATTCCACATTAGCACATTGAAAAGCATGTTAGTATAATGTACGACAGCTCACAACTCCTAACAACACCTTAGAATACCGTACATAAACTAAAAAATCCATAATAAGTCTAATGAATTCGTCCGAGTCCTTTCAACGTCGTACGTCAACTTAAGACATCTTACGACTCTGTATGCCACATTAGCACATTGAAAAGCATGTAAGTACAATGTACGACACCTCACAACTCCTAACAACACCTTACAATACCGTACGTAAACTTAAAACTCCATACTAAATCTAATGAATTTGTCCGAGTCCTTTGAACGTCGTACGGCAACTCAGGACTTGTTACGACTCTCTGTATGCGACATTATCAACAAGAAAAGCACGTTAGAATATTGTAGGACGCGTTACAACTCCTAATAACACTTTACATCATTGTACGAAACTTTAAAGCTCCATAATAAACGTAATGAATTCATCCGAGTCCTTTGAACGTCGTACGACAACTTAAGACATCTTACAACACTGTATTCCACATTAGCACATTGAAAAGCATGTTAGTATAATGTACGACAGCTCACAACTCCTAACAACACCTTAGAATACCGTACATAAACTAAAAAATCCATAATATGTCTAATGAATTCGTCCGAGTCCTTTCAACGTCGTACGTCAACTTAAGACATCTTACGACTCTGTATGCCACATTAGCACATTGAAAAGCATGTAAGTACAATGTACGACACCTCACAACTCCTAACAACACCTTACAATACCGTACGTAAACTTAAAACTCCATACTAAATCTAATGAATTTGTCCGAGTCCATTGAACGTCGTACGGCAACTCAAGACTTGTTACGACTCTCTGTATGCGACATTATCAACATGAAAAGCACGTTAGAATATTGTAGGACGCGCTACAATTCCTAATAACACTTTACATCACTGTACGAAACTTTAAAACTCCATAATAAACCTAATGAATTCATCCGAGCCCTTTGAACGTCGTACGACAACTTAAGACAGCTTACGACCCTGTATTCCACATTAGCACATTGAAAAGCACAGTAGTATAAAGTACGACAGCTCACAACTCCTAACAACACCTTAAAATACCGTACGTAAACTAAGAAATCCATAATAAGTCTATTGAATTCGTCCGAGTCCTTTCAACGTCGTACGTCAACTTAAGACATCTTACGACTCTGTATGCCACATTAGCACATTGAAAAGCATGTAAGTACAATGTACGACACCTCACAACTCCTAACAACACCTTACAATACCGTACGTAAACTTAAAACTCCATACTAAATCTAATGAATTTGTCCGAGTCCTTTGAACGTCGTACGGCAACTCAGGACTTGTTACGACTCTCTGTATGCGACATTATCAACAAGAAAAGCACGTTAGAATATTGTAGGACGCGTTACAACTCCTAATAACACTTTACATCATTGTACGAAACTTTAAAGCTCCATAATAAACGTAATGAATTCATCCGAGTCCTTTGAACGTCGTACGACAACTTAAGACATCTTACAACACTGTATTCCACATTAGCACATTGAAAAGCATGTTAGTATAATGTACGACAGCTCACAACTCCTAACAACACCTTAGAATACCGTACATAAATTAAAAAATCCATAATAAGTCTAATGAATTCGTCCGAGTCCTTTCAACGTCGTACGTCAACTTAAGACATCTTACGACTCTGTATGCCACATCAGCACATTGAAAAGCATGTAAGTACAATGTACGACACCTCACAACTCCTAACAACACCTTACAATACCGTACGTAAACTTAAAACTCCATACTAAATCTAATGAATTTGTCCGAGTCCATTGAACGTCGTACGGCAACTCAAGACTTGTTACGACTCTCTGTATGCGACATTATCAACATGAAAAGCACGTTAGAATATTGTAGGACGCGCTACAATTCCTAATAACACTTTACATCACTGTACGAAACTTTAAAACTCCATAATAAACCTAATGAATTCATCCGAGCCCTTTGAACGTCGTACGACAACTTAAGACAGCTTACGACCCTGTATTCCACATTAGCACATTGAAAAGCACAGTAGTATAAAGTACGACAGCTCACAACTCCTAACAACACCTTAAAATACCGTACGTAAACTAAGAAATCCATAATAAGTCTAATGAATTCGTCCGAGTCCTTTCAACGTCGTACGTCAACTTAAGACATCTTACGACTCTGTATGCCACATTAGCACATTGAAAAGCATGTAAGTACAATGTACGACACCTCACAACTCCTAACAACACCTTACAATACCGTACGTAAACTTAAAACTCCATACTAAATCTAATGAATTTGTCCGAGTCCTTTGAACGTCGTACGGCAACTCAGGACTTGTTACGACTCTCTGTATGCGACATTATCAACAAGAAAAGCACGTTAGAATATTGTAGGACGCGTTACAACTCCTAATAACACTTTACATCATTGTACGAAACTTTAAAGCTCCATAATAAACGTAATGAATTCATCCGAGTCCTTTGAACGTCGTACGACAACTTAAGACATCTTACAACACTGTATTCCACATTAGCACATTGAAAAGCATGTTAGTATAATGTACGACAGCTCACAACTCCTAACAACACCTTAGAATACCGTACATAAACTAAAAAATCCATAATATGTCTAATGAATTCGTCCGAGTCCTTTCAACGTCGTACGTCAACTTAAGACATCTTACGACTCTGTATGCCACATTAGCACATTGAAAAGCATGTAAGTACAATGTACGACACCTCACAACTCCTAACAACACCTTACAATACCGTACGTAAACTTAAAACTCCTTACTAAATCTAATGAATTTGTCCGAGTCCATTGAACGTCGTACGGCAACTCAAGACTTGTTACGACTCTCTGTATGCGACATTATCAACATGAAAAGCACGTTAGAATATTGTAGGACGCGCTACAATTCCTAATAACACTTTACATCACTGTACGAAACTTTAAAACTCCATAATAAACCTAATGAATTCATCCGAGCCCTTTGAACGTCGTACGACAACTTAAGACAGCTTACGACCCTGTATTCCACATTAGCACATTGAAAAGCACAGTAGTATAAAGTACGACAGCTCACAACTCCTAACAACACCTTAAAATACCGTACGTAAACTAAGAAATCCATAATAAGTCTAATGAATTCGTCCGAGTCCTTTCAACGTCGTACGTCAACTTAAGACATCTTACGACTCTGTATGCCACATTAGCACATTGAAAAGCATGTAAGTACAATGTACGACACCTCACAACTCCTAACAACACCTTACAATACCGTACGTAAACTTAAAACTCCATACTAAATCTAATGAATTTGTCCGAGTCCTTTGAACGTCGTACGGCAACTCAGGACTTGTTACGACTCTCTGTATGCGACATTATCAACAAGAAAAGCACGTTAGAATATTGTAGGACGCGTTACAACTCCTAATAACACTTTACATCATTGTACGAAACTTTAAAGCTCCATAATAAACGTAATGAATTCATCCGAGTCCTTTGAACGTCGTACGACAACTTAAGACATCTTACAACACTGTATTCCACATTAGCACATTGAAAAGCATGTTAGTATAATGTACGACAGCTCACAACTCCTAACAACACCTTAGAATACCGTACATAAATTAAAAAATCCATAATAAGTCTAATGAATTCGTCCGAGTCCTTTCAACGTCGTACGTCAACTTAAGACATCTTACGACTCTGTATGCCACATTAGCACATTGAAAAGCATGTAAGTACAATGTACGACACCTCACAACTCCTAACAACACCTTACAATACCGTACGTAAACTTAAAACTCCATACTAAATCTAATGAATTTGTCCGAGTCCATTGAACGTCGTACGGCAACTCAAGACTTGTTACGACTCTCTGTATGCGACATTATCAACATGAAAAGCACGTTAGAATATTGTAGGACGCGCTACAATTCCTAATAACACTTTACATCACTGTACGAAACTTTAAAACTCCATAATAAACCTAATGAATTCATCCGAGCCCTTTGAACGTCGTACGACAACTTAAGACAGCTTACGACCCTGTATTCCACATTAGCACATTGAAAAGCACAGTAGTATAAAGTACGACAGCTCACAACTCCTAACAACACCTTAAAATACCGTACGTAAACTAAGAAATCCATAATAATTCTAATGAATTCGTCCGAGTCCTTTCAACGTCGTATGTCAACTTAAGACATCTTACGACTCTGTATGCCACATTAGCACATTGAAAAGCATGTAAGTACAATGTACGACACCTCACAACTCCTAACAACACCTTACAATACCGTACGTAAACTTAAAACTCCATACTAAATCTAATGAATTTGTCCGAGTCCTTTGAACGTCGTACGGCAACTCAGGACTTGTTACGACTCTCTGTATGCGACATTATCAACAAGAAAAGCACGTTAGAATATTGTAGGACGCGTTACAACTCCTAATAACACTTTACATCATTGTACGAAACTTTAAAGCTCCATAATAAACGTAATGAATTCATCCGAGTCCTTTGAACGTCGTACGACAACTTAAGACATCTTACAACACTGTATTCCACATTAGCACATGGAAAAGCATGTTAGTTTAATGTACGACAGCTCACAACTCCTAACAACACCTTAGAATACCGTACATAAACTAAAAAATCCATAATAAGTCTAATGAATTCGTCCGAGTCCTTTCAACGTCGTACGTCAACTTAAGACATCTTACGACTCTGTATGCCACATTAGCACATTGAAAAGCATGTAAGTACAATGTACGACACCTCACAACTCCTAACAACACCTTACAATACCGTACGTAGACTTAAAACTCCATACTAAATCTAATGAATTTGTCCGAGTCCATTGAACGTCGTACGGCAACTCAAGAATTGTTACGACTCTCTGTATGCGACATTATCAACATGAAAAGCACGTTAGAATATTGTAGGACGCGCTACAATTCCTAATAACACTTTACATCACTGTACGAAACTTTAAAACTCCATAATAAACCTAATGAATTCATCCGAGCCCTTTGAACGTCGTACGACAACTTAAGACAGCTTACGACCCTGTATTCCACATTAGCACATTGAAAAGCACAGTAGTATAAAGTACGACAGCTCACAACTCCTAACAACACCTTAAAATACCGTACGTAAACTAAGAAATCCATAATAATTCTAATGAATTCGTCCGAGTCCTTTCAACGTCGTATGTCAACTTAAGACATCTTACGACTCTGTATGCCACATTAGCACATTGAAAAGCATGTAAGTACAATGTACGACACCTCACAACTCCTAACAACACCTTACAATACCGTACGTAAACTTAAAACTCCATACTAAATCTAATGAATTTGTCCGAGTCCTTTGAACGTCGTACGGCAACTCAGGACTTGTTACGACTCTCTGTATGCGACATTATCAACAAGAAAAGCACGTTAGAATATTGTAGGACGCGTTACAACTCCTAATAACACTTTACATCATTGTACGAAACTTTAAAGCTCCATAATAAACGTAATGAATTCATCCGAGTCCTTTGAACGTCGTACGACAACTTAAGACATCTTACAACACTGTATTCCACATTAGCACATTGAAAAGCATGTTAGTTTAATGTACGACAGCTCACAACTCCTAACAACACCTTAGAATACCGTACATAAACTAAAAAATCCATAATAAGTCTAATGAATTCGTCCGAGTCCTTTCAACGTCGTACGTCAACTTAAGACATCTTACGACTCTGTATGCCACATTAGCACATTGAAAAGCATGTAAGTACAATGTACGACACCTCACAACTCCTAACAACACCTTACAATACCGTACGTAGACTTAAAACTCCATACTAAATCTAATGAATTTGTCCGAGTCCATTGAACGTCGTACGGCAACTCAAGACTTGTTACGACTCTCTGTATGCGACATTATCAACATGAAAAGCACGTTAGAATATTGTAGGACGCGCTACAATTCCTAATAACACTTTACATACTGTACGAAACTTTAAAACTCCATAATAAACCTAATGAATTCATCCGAGCCCTTTCAACGTCGTACGACAACTTAAGACAGCTTACGACCCTGTATTCCACATTAGCACATTGAAAAGCACAGTAGTATAAAGTACGACAGCTCACAACTCCTAACAACACCTTAAAATACCGTACGTAAACTAAGAAATCCATAATAAGTCTAATGAATTCGTCCGAGTCCTTTCAACGTCGTACGTCAACTTAAGACATCTTACGACTCTGTATGCCACATTAGCACATTGAAAAGCATGTAAGTACAATGTACGACACCTCACAACTCCTAACAACACCTTACAATACCGTACGTAAACTTAAAACTCCATACTAAATCTAATGAATTTGTCCGAGTCCTTTGAACGCCGTACGGCAACTCAGGACTTGTTACGACTCTCTGTATGCGACATTATCAACAAGAAAAGCACGTTAGAATATTGTAGGACGCGTTACAACTCCTAATAACACTTTACATCATTGTACGAAACTTTAAAGCTCCATAATAAACGTAATGAATTCATCCGAGTCCTTTGAACGTCGTACGACAACTTAAGACATCTTACAACCCTGTATTCCACATTAGCACATTGAAAAGCATGTTAGTATAATGTACGACAGCTCACAACTCCTAACAACACCTTAGAATACCGTACATAAACTAAAAAATCCATAATAAGTCTAATGAATTCGTCCGAGTCCTTTCAACGTCGTACGTCAACTTAAGACATCTTACGACTCTGTATGCCACATTAGCACATTGAAAAGCATGTAAGTACAATGTACGACACCTCACAACTCCTAACAACACCTTACAATACCGTACGTAAACTTAAAACTCCATACTAAATCTAATGAATTTGTCTGAGTCCTTTGAACGTCGTACGACAACTCATGACTTGTTACGACTCTCTGTATGCGACATTATCAACATGAAATGCACGTTAGAATATCGTAGGACGTGCTACAATTCCCAATAACACTTTACATCACTGTACGAAACTTTAAAACTCCATAATAAACCTAATGAATTCATCCGAGCCCTTTGAACGTCGTACGACAACTTAAGACAGCTTACGACCCTGTATTCCACATTAGCACATTGAAAAGCACAGTAGTATAATGTATGACACCTCACAACTCCTAACAAAACCTTACAATACCGTACGTAAACTAAAAACTCCATAATAAGCCTAATGAATTTGTCCGAGTCCTTTGAACGTCGTACGTCAACTTAAGACATCTTACGACTCTGTATGCCACATTAGCACATTGAAAAGCATGTAAGTACAATGTACGACACCTCACAACTCCTAACAACACCTTACAATACCGTACGTAAACTTAAAACTCCATACTAAATCTAATGAATTTGTCCGAGTCCTTTGAACGTCGTACGGCAACTCAGGACTTGTTACGACTCTCTGTATGCGACATTATCAACAAGAAAAGCACGTTAGAATATTGTAGGACGCGTTACAACTCCTAATAACACTTTACATCATTGTACGAAACTTTAAAGCTCCATAATAAACGTAATGAATTCATCCGAGTCCTTTGAACGTCGTACGACAACTTAAGACATCTTACAACACTGTATTCCACATTAGCACATTGAAAAGCATGTTAGTTTAATGTACGACAGCTCACAACTCCTAACAACACCTTAGAATACCGTACATAAACTAAAAAATCCATAATAAGTCTAATGAATTCGTCCGAGTCATTTCAACGTCGTACGTCAACTTAAGACATCTTACGACTCTGTATGCCACATTAGCACATTGAAAAGCATGTAAGTACAATGTACGACACCTCACAACTCCTAACAACACCTTACAATACCGTACGTAGACTTAAAACTCCATACTAAATCTAATGAATTTGTCCGAGTCCATTGAACGTCGTACGACAACTCAAGACTTGTTACGACTCTCTGTATGCGACATTATCAACATGAAAAGCACGTTAGAATATTGTAGGACGCGCTACAATTCCTAATAACACTTTACATACTGTACGAAACTTTAAAACTCCATAATAAACCTAATGAATTCATCCGAGCCCTTTCAACGTCGTACGACAACTTAAGACAGCTTACGACCCTGTATTCCACATTAGCACATTGAAAAGCACAGTAGTATAAAGTACGACAGCTCACAACTCCTAACAACACCTTAAAATACCGTACGTAAACTAAGAAATCCATAATAAGTCTAATGAATTCGTCCGAGTCCTTTCAACGTCGTACGTCAACTTAAGACATCTTACGACTCTGTATGCCACATTAGCACATTGAAAAGCATGTAAGTACAATGTACGACACCTCACAACTCCTAACAACACCTTACAATACCGTACGTAAACTTAAAACTCCATACTAAATCTAATGAATTTGTCCGAGTCCTTTGAACGCCGTACGGCAACTCAGGACTTGTTACGACTCTCTGTATGCGACATTATCAACAAGAAAAGCACGTTAGAATATTGTAGGACGCGTTACAACTCCTAATAACACTTTACATCATTGTACGAAACTTTAAAGCTCCATAATAAACGTAATGAATTCATCCGAGTCCTTTGAACGTCGTACGACAACTTAAGACATCTTACAACCCTGTATTCCACATTAGCACATTGAAAAGCATGTTAGTATAATGTACGACAGCTCACAACTCCTAACAACACCTTAGAATACCGTACATAAACTAAAAAATCCATAATAAGTCTAATGAATTCGTCCGAGTCCTTTCAACGTCGTACGTCAACTTAAGACATCTTACGACTCTGTATGCCACATTAGCACATTGAAAAGCATGTAAGTACAATGTACGACACCTCACAACTCCTAACAACACCTTACAATACCGTACGTAAACTTAAAACTCCATACTAAATCTAATGAATTTGTCTGAGTCCTTTGAACGTCGTACGGCAACTCATGACTTGTTACGACTCTCTGTATGCGACATTATCAACATGAAATGCACGTTAGAATATCGTAGGACGTGCTACAATTCCCAATAACACTTTACATCACTGTACGAAACTTTAAAACTCCATAATAAACCTAATGAATTCATCCGAGCCCTTTGAACGTCGTACGACAACTTAAGACAGCTTACGACCCTGTATTCCACATTAGCACATTGAAAAGCACAGTAGTATAATGTATGACACCTCACAACTCCTAACAAAACCTTACAATACCGTACGTAAACTAAAAACTCCATAATAAGCCTAATGAATTTGTCCGAGTCCTTTGAACGTCGTACGTCAACTTAAGACATCTTACGACTCTGTATGCCACATTAGCACATTGAAAAGCATGTAAGTACAATGTACGACACCTCACAACTCCTAACAACACCTTACAATACCGTACGTAAACTTAAAACTCCATACTAAATCTAATGAATTTGTCCGAGTCCTTTGAACGTCGTACGGCAACTCAGGACTTGTTACGACTCTCTGTATGCGACATTATCAACAAGAAAAGCACGTTAGAATATTGTAGGACGCGTTACAACTCCTAATAACACTTTACATCATTGTACGAAACTTTAAAGCTCCATAATAAACGTAATGAATTCATCCGAGTCCTTTGAACGTCGTACGACAACTTAAGACATCTTACAACACTGTATTCCACATTAGCACATTGAAAAGCATGTTAGTTTAATGTACGACAGCTCACAACTCCTAACAACACCTTAGAATACCGTACATAAACTAAAAAATCCATAATAAGTCTAATGAATTCGTCCGAGTCCTTTCAACGTCGTACGTCAACTTAAGACATCTTACGACTCTGTATGCCACATTAGCACATTGAAAAGCATGTAAGTACAATGTACGACACCTCACAACTCCTAACAACACCTTACAATACCGTACGTAGACTTAAAACTCCATACTAAATCTAATGAATTTGTCCGAGTCCATTGAACGTCGTACGGCAACTCAAGACTTGTTACGACTCTCTGTATGCGACATTATCAACATGAAAAGCACGTTAGAATATTGTAGGACGCGCTACAATTCCTAATAACACTTTACATACTGTACGAAACTTTAAAACTCCATAATAAACCTAATGAATTCATCCGAGCCCTTTCAACGTCGTACGACAACTTAAGACAGCTTACGACCCTGTATTCCACATTAGCACATTGAAAAGCACAGTAGTATAAAGTACGACAGCTCACAACTCCTAACAACACCTTAAAATACCGTACGTAAACTAAGAAATCCATAATAAGTCTAATGAATTCGTCCGAGTCCTTTCAACGTCGTACGTCAACTTAAGACATCTTACGACTCTGTATGCCACATTAGCACATTGAAAAGCATGTAAGTACAATGTACGACACCTCACAACTCCTAACAACACCTTACAATACCGTACGTAAACTTAAAACTCCATACTAAATCTAATGAATTTGTCCGAGTCCTTTGAACGCCGTACGGCAACTCAGGACTTGTTACGACTCTCTGTATGCGACATTATCAACAAGAAAAGCACGTTAGAATATTGTAGGACGCGTTACAACTCCTAATAACACTTTACATCATTGTACGAAACTTTAAAGCTCCATAATAAACGTAATGAATTCATCCGAGTCCTTTGAACGTCGTACGACAACTTAAGACATCTTACAACCCTGTATTCCACATTAGCACATTGAAAAGCATGTTAGTATAATGTACGACAGCTCACAACTCCTAACAACACCTTAGAATACCGTACATAAACTAAAAAATCCATAATAAGTCTAATGAATTCGTCCGAGTCCTTTCAACGTCGTACGTCAACTTAAGACATCTTACGACTCTGTATGCCACATTAGCACATTGAAAAGCATGTAAGTACAATGTACGACACCTCACAACTCCTAACAACACCTTACAATACCGTACGTAAACTTAAAACTCCATACTAAATCTAATGAATTTGTCTGAGTCCTTTGAACGTCGTACGGCAACTCATGACTTGTTACGACTCTCTGTATGCGACATTATCAACATGAAATGCACGTTAGAATATCGTAGGACGTGCTACAATTCCCAATAACACTTTACATCACTGTACGAAACTTTAAAACTCCATAATAAACCTAATGAATTCATCCGAGCCCTTTGAACGTCGTACGACAACTTAAGACAGCTTACGACCCTGTATTCCACATTAGCACATTGAAAAGCACAGTAGTATAATGTATGACACCTCACAACTCCTAACAAAACCTTACAATACCGTACGTAAACTAAAAACTCCATAATAAGCCTAATGAATTTGTCCGAGTCCTTTGAACGTCGTACGTCAACTTAAGACATCTTACGACTCTGTATGCCACATTAGCACATTGAAAAGCATGTAAGTACAATGTACGACACCTCACAACTCCTAACAACACCTTACAATACCGTACGTAAACTTAAAACTCCATACTAAATCTAATGAATTTGTCCGAGTCCTTTGAACGCCGTACGGCAACTCAGAACTTGTTACGACTCTCTGTATGCGACATTATCAACAAGAAAAGCACGTTAGAATATTGTAGGACGCGTTACAACTCCTAATAACACTTTACATCATTGTACGAAACTTTAAAGCTCCATAATAAACGTAATGAATTCATCCGAGTCCTTTGAACGTCGTACGACAACTTAAGACAGCTTACGACCCTGTATTCCACATTAGCACATTGAAAAGCACAGTAGTATAATGTATGACACCTCACAACTCCTAACAAAACCTTACAATACCGTACGTAAACTAAAAACTCCATAATAAGCCTAATGAATTTGTCCGAGTCATTTGAACGTCGTACGTCAACTTAAGACATCTTACGACTCTGTATGCCACATTAGCACATTGAAAAGCATGTAAGTACAATGTACGATACCTCACAACTCCAAACAACACCTTACAATACCGTACGTAAACTTAAAACTCCTTACTAAATCTAATGAATTTGTCCGAGTCCTTTGAACGTCGTATGGCAACTCAGGACTTGTTACGACTCTCTGTATGCGACATTATCAACATGAAAAGCACGTTAGAATATTGTAGGACGCGTTACAACTCCTAATAACACTTTACATCATTGTACGAAACTTTAAAACTCCATAATAAACGTAATGAATTCATCCGAGTCCTTTGAACGTCATACGACAACTTAAGACATCTTACGACCCTGTATTCCACATTAGCACATTGAAAAGCACAGTAGTATAAAGTACGACAGCTCACAACTCCTAACAACACCTTAAAATACCGTACGTAAACTAAGAAATCCATAATAAGTCTAATGAATTCGTCCGAGTCCTTTCAACGTCGTACGTCAACTTAAGACATCTTACGACTCTGTATGCCACATTAGCACATTGAAAAGCATGTAAGTACAATGTACGATACCTCACAACTCCAAACAACACCTTACAATACCGTACGTAAACTTAAAACTCTATACTAAATCTAATGAATTTGTCCGAGTCCTTTGAACGTCGTATGGCAACTCAGGACATGTTACGACTCTCTGTATGCGACATTATCAACATGAAAAGCACGTTAGAATATTGTAGGACGCGTTACAACTCCTAATAACACTTTACATCATTGTACGAAACTTTAAAACTCCATAATAAACCTAATGAATTCATCCGAGTCCTTTGAACGTCATACGACAACTTAAGACATCTTACGACCCTGTATTCCATATTAGCACATTGAAAAGCATGTTAGTATAATGTACGACAGCTCATAACTCCTAACAACACCTTAGAATACCGTACATAAACTAAAAAATCCATAATAAGTCTAATGAATTTGTCCGAGTCCTTTCAACGTCGTACGTCAACTTAAGACATCTTACGACTCTGTATGCCACATTAGCACATTGAAAAGCATGTAAGTACAATGTACGACACCTCACAACTCCTAACAACACCTTTGAATACCGTACGTAAACTTAAAACTCCATACTAAATCTAATGAATTTGTCCGAGTCCATGGAACGTCGTACGACAACTCAAGACTTGTTACGACTCTCTGTATGCGACATTATCAACATGAAAAGCACGTTAGAATATTGTAGGACGCGCTACAATTCCTAATAACACTTTACATCACTGTACGAAACTTTAAAACTCCATAATAAACCTAATGAATTCATCCGAGCCCTTTGAACGTCGTACGACAACTTAAGACAGCTTACGACCCTGTATTCCACATTAGCACATTGAAAAGCACAGTAGTATAATGTATGACACCTCACAACTCCTAACAAAACCTTACAATACCGTACGTATACTAAAAACTCCATAATAAGCCTAATGAATTTGTCCGAGTCCTTTGAACGTCGTACGTCAACTTAAGACATCTTACGACTCTGTATGCCACATTAGCACATTGAAAAGCATGTAAGTACAATGTACGATACCTCACAACTCCAAACAACACCTTACAATACCGTACGTAAACTTAAAACTCCTTACTAAATCTAATGAATTTGTCCGAGTCCTTTGAACGTCGTATGGCAACTCAGGACTTGTTACGACTCTCTGTATGCGACCTTATCAACATGAAAAACACGTTAGAATATTGTAGGACGCGTTACAACTCCTAATAACACTTTACATCATTGTACGAAACTTTAAAACTCCATAATAAACGTAATGAATTCATCCGAGTCCTTTGAACGTCATACGACAACTTAAGACATCTTACGACCCTGTATTCCACATTAGCAGTTTGAAAAGCATGTTAGTATAATGTACGACAGCTCACAACTCCTAACAACACCTTAAAATACCGTATGTAAACTAAAAAATCCATAATAAGTCTAATGAATTCGTCCGAGTCCTTTCAACGTCGTACGTCAACTTAATACATCTTACGACTCTGTATGCCACATTAGCACATTGAAAAGCATGTAAGTACAATGTACGACACCTCACAACTCCTAACAACACCTTACAATACCGTACGTAAACTTAAAACTCCATAATAAATCTAATGAATTTGTCCGAGTCCTTTGAACGTCGTACGACAACTCAGGACTTGTTACGACTCTCTGTATGCGACATTATCAACATGAAAAGCACGTTAGAATATTGTAGGACGCGCTACAATTCCTAATAACACTATACATCACTGTACGAAACTTTAAAACTCCATAATAAACGTAATGAATTCATCCGAGTCCTTTGAACGTCGTAGGACAACTTAAGACATCTTACGACCCTGTATTCCACATTAGCACATTGAAAAGCACAGTAGTATAATGTACGAAAGCTCACAATTCCTAACAACACCTTAAAATACCGTACGTAAACTAAGAAATCAATAATAAGTCTAATGAATTCGTCCGCGTCCTTTCAACGTCGGGGTTTATTAATAGTTTGGCTGTTAAAAGGGCATCTTGTGCGGTGGAACTGATGAGTTGTCTCCCACATCTTCGAGACCCTCAATGTGAGCTCCTTTTGTTACGTTCGTGTATGGGAGTTGCAAAGTTGTTATTTGGCCTCAGAACGTGTCAGCCTATGTATGTAGGGGAAGCTGTTTCCGTTTTTGACACGGGCCTTAGGAAGGCAATCGAGGATATCGTGGTTTGTGGGGGTGCTTTCTTTGGGGATCTTCAATGGAGGCTTGCTTCACTTCCGACCCGTTTTGGGGGTTTAGGTCTATGTTCGGTTGAGGAGGTATCGACATATGCTTTTGTGGCCTCGAGGGCACAATCTTGGAGTTTACAGGACCACATTCTTCGAGAGTGTGCCATTGAGGGGTTAGACTCTGATTATCGGTGTGCAATGGATCAGTTGCGCTTGCACATTCCCGAGTTCGATCTTAGCGGTTTCTCTAATAAGGATACCGCCCCCCCTAAAGCCCAACATGCTTTGGCGAGTGCCTTGTTTAGTGGAGTCGTCCAGTGTTTGGGTATGAAGTTTGATCTATCTCCTCGCCAGAAAGCAGTGTTTGATTGCCTCCGGGCTCCTCGGTCACAGGACTTTTTGACCGTCATCCCCATCGAAGTACTCGGCCAACACATGTCGGCTTTAGAGTACCGGACTATCCTTAAGTACCGGTTGATGATTCCTTTATTTCCCCCCGATGAGCCTTGCCCAATTTGCCGCAAAACTTGTTTGGATTCTTTTGGCGAGCATGCGATTCATTGCAAGGAGTTGCCCGGGTTCAAATACAGACACGATTTGGTTAGGGACGTTCTATATGACGTCCTTAAGCGTGCCGGAATCTCTGCCAAGAAGGAGGCGCCAGTGAACTTTTTGACAGATCCGCTTGAAGGGAGATCTACTTTGCGACCCGCTGATATTCTTGTGTTTGGGTGGGCTGGGGGGAAACATGCGTGTTTGGACCTTACAGGAGTGTCCCCTCTTGTTGGGCTTAGAGATAATGGGTTTGTTGCGGGTCAAGCAGCGTTGAAGGCGGAATCAGCCAAAGTGGGTAAACACGAGAAAGCCTGCCTAGAGAATCAACACGTGTTTATCCCTTTCGCTTTCGATACTTTTGGTTTTCTAGCCCCGGAGGCCGTGGAATTTCTGAACAGGGTCAAGCGGGTCGTGCATAGCAATTCCTCGTCGGCTAAGACCCAAAACTTTATTTTTAGTAGGATTGGCTTTGCTATTCAAAAGGGGGTTGCGGCGCAACTTGTTGCCCGTTTACCAGCCACTATATTGTAAATTGTCGTTTCTTCTATTAATATATAAGTATGGTTAGTGATAAAAAAAAAAAAAAAAAAAAAAAAAAAAAAAAAAAAAAATTAGCACATTGAAAAGCATGTAAGTACAATGTACGACACCTCACAACTCCTAACAACACCTTACAATACCGTACGTAAACTTAAAACTCCATACTAAATCTAATGAATTTGTCCGAGTCCTTTGAACGTCGTACGGCAACTCCGGACTTGTTACGACTCTCTGTATGCGACATTATCAACAAGAAAAGCACGTTAGAATATTGTAGGACGCGTTACAACTCCAAATAAAACCTTACATCACTGTACGAAACTTTAAAACTCCATAATAAACCTAGTGAATTCATCCGAGTCCTTTGAACGTCTTACGACAACTTAAGATATCTTACGACCCTGTATTCCCCATTAGCACATTGAAATGCATGTTAGTATAATGTACGACAGCTCACAACTCCTAACAACACCTTAAAATACCGTACGTAAACTAAAAAAACCATAATAAGTCTAACGAATTCGTCCGAGTCCTTTCAACGTCGTACGTCAACTTAAGACATCTTACGACTCTGTATGCCACATTAGCACATTGAAAAGCATGTAAGTACAATGTACGACACCAAACAACTCCTAACAACACCTTACAATACCGTACGTAAACTTAAAACTCCATAATAAATCTAATGAATTTGTCCGAGTCCTTTGAACGTCGTACGGCAACTCAGGACTTGTTACGACTCTCTGTATGCGACATTATCAACATGAAAAGCACGTTAGAATATTGTAGGACGCGCTACAATTCCTAATAACACTATACATCACTGTACGAAACTTTAAAACTCCATAATAAACGTAATGAATTCATCCGAGTCCTTTGAACGTCGTAGGACAACTTAAGACATCTTACGACCCTGTATTCCACATTAGCACATTGAAAAGCACAGTAGTATAATGTACGAAAGCTCACAATTCTAACAACACCTTAAAATACCGTACGTAAACTAAAAACTCCATAATAAGTCTAATGAATTCGTCCGAGTCCTTTCAACGCCGTACGTCAACTTAAGACATCTTACGACTCTGTATGCCACATTAGCACATTGAAAAGCATGTAAATACAATGTACGACACCTCACAACTCCTAACAACACCTTACAATACCGTACGTAAACTTAAAACTCCATACTAAATCTAATGAATTTGTCCGAGTCCTTTGAACGTCGTACGGCAACTCAGGACTTGTTACAACTCTCTGTATGCGACATTATCAACATGAAAAGCACGTTAGAATATTGTAGGACGCGTTACAATTCCTAATAACACTTTACATCATTGTACGAAACTTTAAAACTCCATAATAAACCTAATGAATTCATCCGAGTCCTTTGAACGTCGTAGGACAACTTAAGACATCTTACGACCCTGTATTCCACATTAGCACATTGAAAAGCACAGCAGTATAATGTACGACAGCTCACAATTCCTAACAACACCTTAAAATACAGTACGTAAACTAAGAACTCCATAATAAGTCTAATGAATTCGTCCGAGTCCTTTCAACGACGTACGTCAACTTAAGACATCTTACGACTCTGTATGCCACATTAGCACATTGAAAAGCATGTAAGTACAATGTACGACACCTCACAACTCCTAACAACACCTTACAATACCATACGTAAACTTAAAACTCCATACTAAATCTAATGAATTTGTCTGAGTCCTTTGAACTTCGTACGGCAACTCAGGACTTGTTACGACTCTCTGTATGCGACATTATCAACATGAAAAGCACGTTAGAATATTGTAGGACGCGTTACAACTCATAATAACACTTTACATCATTGTACGAAACTTTAAAACTCCATAATAAACCTAATGAATTCAACTGAATCCTTTGAACGTCATACGACAACTTAAGACATCTTACGACCCTGTATTCCACATTAGCACATTGAAAAGCACAGCAGTATAATGTACGACAGCTCACAATTCCTAACAACACCTTAAAATACCGTACGTAAACTAAAAACTCCATAATAAGTCTAATGAATTCGTCCGAGTCCTTTCAACGACGTACGTTAACTTAAGACATCTTACGACTCTGTATGCCACATTAGCACATTGAAAAGCATGTAAGTACAATGTACGACACCTCACAACTCCTAACAACACCTTACAATACCGTACGTAAACTTAAAACTCCATACTAAATCTAATGAATTTGTCCGAGTCCTTTGAACTTCGTACGGCAACTCAGGACTTGTTACGACTCTCTGTATGCGACATTATCAACATGATAAGCACGTTAGAATATTGTAGGACGCGTTACAACTCCTAATAACACTTTACATCATTGTACGAAACTTTAAAACTCCATAATAAACCTAATGAATTCAACTGAATCCTTTGAACGTCATACGACAACTTAAGACATCTTACGACCCTGTATTCCACATTAGCACATTGAAAAGCATGTTAGTATAATGTACGACAGCTCACAACTCCTAACAACACCTTAGAATACCGTACATAAACTAAAAAATCCATAATAAGTCTAATGAATTCGTCCGAGTCCTTTCAACGTCGTACGTCAACTTAAGACATCTTACGACTCTGTATGCCACATTAGCACATTGAAAAGCATGTAAGTACAATGTACGACACCTCACAACTCCTAACAACACCTTAGAATACCGTACGTAAACTTAAAACTCCGTACTAAATCTAATGAATTTGTCCGAGTCCATTGAACGTCGTACGGCAACTCAAGACTTGTTACGACTCTCTGTATGCGACATTATCAACATGAAAAGCACGTTAGAATATTGTAGGACGCGCTACAATTCCTAATAACACTTTACATCACTGTACGAAACTTTAAAACTCCATAATAAACCTAATGAATTCATCCGAGCCCTTTGAACGTTGTACGACAACTTAAGACAGCTTACGACCCTGTATTCCACATTAGCACATTGAAAAGCACAGTAGTATAATGTATGACACCTCACAACTCCTAACAAAACCTTACAATACCGTACGTAAACTAAAAACTCCATAATAAGCCTAACGAATTTGTCCGAGTCCTTTGAACGTCGTACGTCAACTTAAGACATCTTACGACTCTGTATGCCACATTAGCACATTGAAAAGCATGTAAGTACAATGTACGATACCTCACAACTCCAAACAACACCTTACAATACCGTACGTAAACTTAAAACTCCTTACTAAATCTAATGAATTTGTCCGAGTCCTTTGAACGTCGTATGGCAACTCAGGACTTGTTACGACGCTCTGTATGCGACATTATCAACATGAAAAGCACGTTAGAATATTGTAGGACGCGTTACAACTCCTAATAACACTTTACATCATTGTACGAAACTTTAAAACTCCATAATAAACGTAATGAATTCATCCGAGTCCTTTGAACGTCATACGACAACTTAAGACATCTTACGACCCTGTATTCCACATTAGCAGTTTGAAAAGCATGTTAGTATAATGTACGACAGCTCACAACTCCTAACAACACCTTAAAATACCGTATGTAAACTAAAAAATCCATAATAAGTCTAATGAATTCGTCCGAGTCCTTTCAACGTCGTACGTCAACTTAATACATCTTACGACTCTGTATGCCACATTAGCACATTGAAAAGCATGTAAGTACAATGTACGACACCAAACAACTCCTAACAACACCTTACAATACCGTACGTAAACTTAAAACTCCATAATAAATCTAATGAATTTGTCCGAGTCCTTTGAACGTCGTACGGCAACTCAGGACTTGTTACGACTCTCTGTATGCGACATTATCAACATGAAAAGCACGTTAGAATATTGTAGGACGCGCTACAATTCCTAATAACACTATACATCACTGTACGAAACTTTAAAACTCCATAATAAACGTAATGAATTCATCCGAGTCCTTTGAACGTCGTAGGACAACTTAAGACATCTTACGACCCTGTATTCCACATTAGCACATTGAAAAGCACAGTAGTATAATGTACGAAAGCTCACAATTCCTAACAACACCTTAAAATACCGTACGTAAACTAAGAAATCCATAATAAGTCTAATGAATTCGTCCGAGTCCTTTCAACGTCGTACGTCATCTTAAGACAACTTACGACTCTGTATGCCACATTAGCACATTGAAAAGCATGTAAGTACAATGTACGACACCTCACAACTCCTAACAACACCTTACAATACCGTACGTAAACTTAAAACTCCATACTAAATCTAATGAATTTGTCCGAGTCCTTTGAACGTCGTACGGCAACTCAGGACTTGTTACGACTCTCTGTATGCGACATTATCAACAAGAAAAGCACGTTAGAATATTGTAGGACGCGTTACAACTCCAAATAAAACCTTACATCACTGTACGAAACTTTAAAACTCCATAATAAACCTAGTGAATTCATCCGAGTCCTTTGAACGACTTACGACAACTTAAGATATCTTACGACCCTGTATTCCACATTAGCACATTGAAATGCATGTTAGTATAATGTACGACAGCTCACAACTCCTAACAACACCTTAAAATACCGTACGTAAACTAAAAAATCCATAATAAGTCTAACGAATTCGTCCGAGTCCTTTCAACGTCGTACGTCAACTTAAGACATCTTACGACTCTGTATGCCACATTAGCACATTGAAAAGCATGTAAGTACAATGTACGACACCAAACAACTCCTAACAACACCTTACAATACCGTACGTAAACTTAAAACTCCATAATAAATCTAATGAATTTGTCCGAGTCCGTTGAACGTCGTACGGCAACTCAGGACTTGTTACGACTCTCTGTATGCGACATTATCAACATGAAAAGCACGTTAGAATATTGTAGGACGCGTTACAACTCCTAATAACACTTTACATCATTGTACGAAACCTTAAAACTCCATAATAAACCTAATGAATTCATCCGAGTCCTTTGAACGTCGTACGACAACTTAGGACATCTTACGACCCTGTATTCCACATTAGCACATTGAAAAGCATGTTAGTATAATGTACGACATCTCACAACTCCTAACAACACCTTAAAATACCATACGTAAACTAAAAAATCCATAATAAGTCTAATGAATTCGTGCGAGTCCTTTCAACGTCGTACGTCAACTTAAGACATCTTACGACTCTGTATGCCACATTACCACATTGAAAAGCATGTAAGTACAATGTACGACACCTCACAACTCCTAACAACACCTTAAAATACCGTACGTAAACTTAAAACTCCATACTAAATCTAATGAATTTGTCCGAGTCCTTTGAACTTCGTACGACAACTCAGGACTTGTTATGACTCTCTGTATGCGACATTATCAACATGAAAAGCACGTTAGAATATTGTAGGACGCGTTACAACTCTTAATAACACTTTGCATCATTGTACGAAACTTTAAAACTCCATAATAAACCTAATGAATTCATCCGATTCCTTTGAACGTCGTACGACAACTTAGGACATCTTACGACCCTGTATTCCACATTAGCACATTGAAAAGCATGTTAGTATAATGTACGAAAGCTCACAACTCCTAACAACACCTTAAAATACCGTACGTAAACTAAAAACTCCATAATAAGTCTAATGAATTCGTCCGAGTCCTTTCAACGACGTACGTCCACTTAAGACATCTTACGACTCTGTATGCCACATTAGCACATTGAAAAGCATGTAAGTACAATGTACAACACCAAACAACTCCTAACAACACCTTACAATACCGTACGTAAATTTAAAACTCCATACTAAATCTAATGAATTTGTTCGAGTCCTTTGAACGTTGTACGGCAACTCAGGACTTGTTACGACTCTCTGTATGCGACATTATCAACATGAAAAGCACGTTAGAATATTGTAGGATGTGTTACAACTCCTAATAACACTTTACATCATTGTACGAAACTTTAAAACTCCATAATAAACCTAATGAATTCATCCGAGTCCTTTGAACGTCGTAGGACAACTTAGGACATCTTACGACCCTGTATTCCACATTAGCACATTGAAAAGCATGTTAGTATAATGTATGACATCTCACAACTCCTAACAACACCTTAAAATACCGTACGTAAACTAAAAAAGCCATAATAAGTCTAATGAATTCGCCCGAGTCCTTTCAACGTCGTACGTCAACTTAAGACATCTTACGACTCTGTATTCCACATTAGCACATTAAAAAGCATGTAAGTACAATGTACGACACCTCACAACTCCTAACAACACCTTACAATACCGTACGTAAACTTAAAACTCCATACTAAATCTAATGAATTTGTCCGAGTCCGTTGAACGTCGTACGGCAACTCAGGACTTGTTACGACTCTCTGTATGCGACATTATCAACATGAAAAGCACGTTAGAATATTGTAGGACGCGTTACAACTCCTAATAACACTTTACATCATTGTACGAAACTTTAAAACTCCATAATAAACCTAATGAATTCATCCGAGTCCTTTGAACGTCGTACGACAACTTAGGACATCTTACGACCCTGTATTCCACATTAGCACATTGAAAAGCATGTTAGTATAATGTAGGACATCTCACAACTCCTAACAACACCTTAAAATACCATACGTAAACTAAAAAATCCATAATAAGTCTAATGAATTCGTGCGAGTCCTTTCAACGTCGTACGTCAACTTAAGACATCTTACGACTCTGTATGCCACATTACCACATTGAAAAGCATGTAAGTACAATGTACGACACCTCACAACTCCTAACAGCACCTTACAATACCGTACGTAAACTTAAAACTCCATACTAAATCTAATGAATTTGTCCGAGTCCTTTGAACTTCGTACGACAACTCAGGACTTGTTATGACTCTCTGTATGCGACATTATCAACATGAAAAGCACGTTAGAATATTGTAGGACGCGTTACAACTCTTAATAACACTTTGCATCATTGTACGAAACTTTAAAACTCCATAATAAACCTAATGAATTCATCCGATACCTTTGAACGTCGTACGACAACTTAGGACATCTTACGACCCTGTATTCCACATTAGCACATTGAAAAGCATGTTAGTATAATGTACGAAAGCTCACAACTCCTAACAACACCTTAAAATACCGTACGTAAACTAAAAACTCCATAATAAGTCTAATGAATTCGTCCGAGTCCTTTCAACGACGTACGTCCACTTAAGACATCTTACGACTCTGTATGCCACATTAGCACATTGAAAAGCATGTAAGTACAATGTACAACACCAAACAACTCCTAACAACACCTTACAATACCGTACGTAAATTTAAAACTCCATACTAAATCTAATGAATTTGTTCGAGTCCTTTGAACGTCGTACGGCAACTCAGGACTTGTTACGACTCTCTGTATGCGACATTATCAACATGAAAAGCACGTTAGAATATTGTAGGATGTGTTACAACTCCTAATAACACTTTACATCATTGTACGAAACTTTAAAACTCCATAATAAACCTAATGAATTCATCCGAGTCCTTTGAACGTCGTAGGACAACTTAGGACATCTTACGACCCTGTATTCCACATTAGCACATTGAAAAGCATGTTAGTATAATGTATGACATCTCACAACTCCTAACAACACCTTAAAATACCGTACGTAAACTAAAAAAGCCATAATAAGTCTAATGAATTCGCCCGAGTCCTTTCAACGTCGTACGTCAACTTAAGACATCTTACGACTCTGTATGCCACATTACCACATTGAAAAGCATGTAAGTACAATGTACGACACCTCACAACTCCTAACAACACCTTACAATACCGTACGTAAACTTAAAACTCCATACTAAATCTAATGAATTTGGCCGAGTCCTTTGAACTTCGTACGACAACTCAGGACTTGTTATGACTCTCTGTATGCGACATTATCAACATGAAAAGCACGTTAGAATATTGTAGGACGCGTTACAACTCTTAATAACACTTTGCATCATTGTACGAAACTTTAAAACTCCATAATAAACCTAATGAATTCATCCGATTCCTTTGAACGTCGTACGACAACTTAGGACATCTTACGACCCTGTATTCCACATTAGCACATTGAAAAGCATGTTAGTATAATGTACGAAAGCTCACAACTCCTAACAACACCTTAAAATACCGTACGTAAACTAAAAACTCCATAATAAGTCTAATGAATTCGTCCGAGTCCTTTCAACGACGTACGTCAACTTAAGACATCTTACGACTCTGTATGCCACATTAGCACATTGAAAAGCATGTATGTACAATGTACGACACCTCACAACTCCTAACAACACCTTAGAATACCGTACGTAAACTTAAAACTCCATACTAAATCTAATGAATTTGTCCGAGTCCTTTGAACGTCGTACGGCAACTCAGGACTTGTTACGACTCTCTGTATGCGACATTATCAACATGAAAAGCACGTTAGAATATTGTAGGACGCGTTACAACTCCTAATAACACTTTACATCATTGTACGAAACTTTAAAACTCCATAATAAACCTAATGAATTCATCCGAGTCCTTTGAACGTCGTACGACAACTTAGGACATCTTACGACCCTGTATTCCACATTAGCACATTGAAAAGCATGTTAGTATAATGTATGACATCTCACAACTCCTAACAACACCTTAAAATACCGTACGTAAACTAAAAAAGCCATAATAAGTCTAATGAATTCGCCCGAGTCCTTTCAACGTCGTACGTCAACTTAAGACATCTTACGACTCTGTATGCCACATTACCACATTGAAAAGCATGTAAGTACAATGTACGACACCTCACAACTCCTAACAACACCTTACAATACCGTACGTAAACTTAAAACTCCATACTAAATCTAATGAATTTGGCCGAGTCCTTTGAACTTCGTACGACAACTCAGGACTTGTTATGACTCTCTGTATGCGACATTATCAACATGAAAAGCACGTTAGAATATTGTAGGACGCGTTACAACTCTTAATAACACTTTGCATCATTGTACGAAACTTTAAAACTCCATAATAAACCTAATGAATTCATCCGATTCCTTTGAACGTCGTACGACAACTTAGGACATCTTACGACCCTGTATTCCACATTAGCACATTGAAAAGCATGTTAGTATAATGTACGAAAGCTCACAACTCCTAACAACACCTTAAAATACCGTACGTAAACTAAAAACTCCATAATAAGTCTAATGAATTCGTCCGAGTCCTTTCAACGACGTACGTCAACTTAAGACATCTTACGACTCTGTATGCCACATTAGCACATTGAAAAGCATGTATGTACAATGTACGACACCTCACAACTCCTAACAACACCTTAGAATACCGTACGTAAACTTAAAACTCCATACTAAATCTAATGAATTTGTCCGAGTCCTTTGAACGTCGTACGGCAACTCAGGACTTGTTACGACTCTCTGTATGCGACATTATCAACATGAAAAGCACGTTAGAATATTGTAGGACGCGTTACAACTCCTAATAACACTTTACATCATTGTACGAAACTTTAAAACTCCATAATAAACCTAATGAATTCATCCGAGTCCTTTGAACGTCGTACGACAACTTAGGACATCTTACGACCCTGTATTCCACATTAGCACATTGAAAAGCATGTTAGTATAATGTATGACATCTCACAACTCCTAACAACACCTTAAAATACCGTACGTAAACTAAAAAAGCCATAATAAGTCTAATGAATTCGCCCGAGTCCTTTCAACGTCGTACGTCAACTTAAGACATCTTACGACTCTGTATTCCACATTAGCACATTAAAAAGCATGTAAGTACAATGTACGACACCTCACAACTCCTAACAACACCTTACAATACCGTACGTAAACTTAAAACTCCATACTAAATCTAATGAATTTGTCCGAGTCCGTTGAACGTCGTACGGCAACTCAGGACTTGTTACGACTCTCTGTATGCGACATTATCAACATGAAAAGCACGTTAGAATATTGTAGGACGCGTTACAACTCCTAATAACACTTTACATCATTGTACGAAACTTTAAAACTCCATAATAAACCTAATGAATTCATCCGAGTCCTTTGAACGTCGTACGACAACTTAGGACATCTTACGACCCTGTATTCCACATTAGCACATTGAAAAGCATGTTAGTATAATGTACGACATCTCACAACTCCTAACAACACCTTAAAATACCATACGTAAACTAAAAAATCCATAATAAGTCTAATGAATTCGTGCGAGTCCTTTCAACGTCGTACGTCAACTTAAGACATCTTACGACTCTGTATGCCACATTACCACATTGAAAAGCATGTAAGTACAATGTACGACACCTCACAACTCCTAACAACACCTTACAATACCGTACGTAAACTTAAAACTCCATACTAAATCTAATGAATTTGTCCGAGTCCTTTGAACTTCGTACGACAACTCAGGACTTGTTATGACTCTCTGTATGCGACATTATCAACATGAAAAGCACGTTAGAATATTGTAGGACGCGTTACAACTCTTAATAACACTTTGCATCATTGTACGAAACTTTAAAACTCCATAATAAACCTAATGAATTCATCCGATTCCTTTGAACGTCGTACGACAACTTAGGACATCTTACGACCCTGTATTCCACATTAGCACATTGAAAAGCATGTTAGTATAATGTACGAAAGCTCACAACTCCTAACAACACCTTAAAATACCGTACGTAAACTAAAAACTCCATAATAAGTCTAATGAATTCGTCCGAGTCCTTTCAACGACGTACGTCCACTTAAGACATCTTACGACTCTGTATGCCACATTAGCACATTGAAAAGCATGTAAGTACAATGTACAACACCAAACAACTCCTAACAACACCTTACAATACCGTACGTAAATTTAAAACTCCATACTAAATCTAATGAATTTGTTCGAGTCCTTTGAACGTCGTACGGCAACTCAGGACTTGTTACGACTCTCTGTATGCGACATTATCAACATGAAAAGCACGTTAGAATATTGTAGGATGTGTTACAACTCCTAATAACACTTTACATCATTGTACGAAACTTTAAAACTCCATAATAAACCTAATGAATTCATCCGAGTCCTTTGAACGTCGTAGGACAACTTAGGACATCTTACGACCCTGTATTCCACATTAGCACATTGAAAAGCATGTTAGTATAATGTATGACATCTCACAACTCCTAACAACACCTTAAAATACCGTACGTAAACTAAAAAAGCCATAATAAGTCTAATGAATTCGCCCGAGTCCTTTCAACGTCGTACGTCAACTTAAGACATCTTACGACTCTGTATGCCACATTACCACATTGAAAAGCATGTAAGTACAATGTACGACACCTCACAACTCCTAACAACACCTTACAATACCGTACGTAAACTTAAAACTCCATACTAAATGTAATACCTGAAAATGCTTTCGAATAATAAAATAATAAATAAATAAATAAAAGCAAAAGAAAATAAATATCATCCGCTTTAAACACGAGACCCAATTTGCTTTCTCAAATCCGTGGCCCGGTTCGCGACCCGCTACCAATTTAATGGCTCACATGAAAATTAATCCTTTAAAATCCCACAACATAATTATATTTTGGGCCGTATCTCCTTCAAAGCTACCAAAAGCAACTAATTCACGAATGGATCGGGATGATCAAATCTTGCTTTACACGTTTTCCCTTACCGATATACATCCCCTCAAACCTCTGGTCACGAAAGAAAAGAAAAACCAAGAGGAAGAAGAAATCCTTCAATTTCATAGGCTTTTAATCGTACTTTTGTGGGTTTCGATCGAGTGATTTCCGGCAACAAATCATCACCGCGCCATTTACTAAATAAGTGTCCTTAATTGATCCACCCGATCGCAACTTGTTCGACAGTCTACAAGAGTCAACCAACTCCTTCTCCGCTCCTTTGATCAGGTACCGATAGAACATCATTGTAGGCATCTATTTCATAATTCTACCCATGTGATTTGATTTGATTCCGGCGACTAAAACGTAACATGAAACCTCGCTTGCAATGTTAACGCACATCTGTTTTAAATCGTTTTGTTGGGTTATATTGTATGGTTTCGTCTCCTACCCGCACACACTTGAATTCTGAATTTTAAGTTAGTAACAAGAACACAAGAAGTAAAATAGTTTTAACAAGGCTCACCTATTTAGAGCCATAAACCAACTGTTGTTAAATATATAGATTCGTATATATACTTTGTTCTTTTACTACTACTGCATTACACTTTTACTTCTGAACTTACTAAATTGAAACAAGTAGGTGGGGTCATAAACACCAACATAATGAAGGTATGCCTTGAGGTGATAAAAGACCACATATTTAAAAATGCATGTGTGTTAAATGGAGTAGGTAAGCTAATATGTTGAAGTCGATAAACCGGTTTAAAATTTATTTTACCCTCTTGAGTTAGTCAAACAACTTTGTATATATCTCACAAATTAAATTCCATAGGTTAGCTACTACTTACGTACAACCAATCAAAAGGGAAGATTCATTTATTTTAATTGAGGCAACTAAATTGATTAAGCAAGGAAGCAAGAAAACTAAAGACGATATAAGATGAACGACATCCTATAATATAAAAGTATGTCATGTTTAAGAAATTTAATAACATTGAATTGCGTCTTTAAAATATTAAAACTCCCGTCGCCGGACATTTACGAATACATGTCGAATGACTTGAAACATGTTTGATAACTCATAATATAGATGACAAAATTGTAGGTTATAACTCGACTTGAGACACCGGCCTTGTTCACTTTTATGTTTTGGCTAAGGTACGGATTCTGTGTCCCTTTCATCATAGTATATATATGTTTCCGTTACTTTGTAGTGCGGACTCTGTTTCCTTTTCTTCATAGTATTTAATTTGTTTCTATTCCTAATATTTCGTTTCTTTATAGTATGAATTTTGACCCTTACTCGTAGTGTCCATTACTTAGCTCCTTTGAAGCATTTGGCCTTTGGGCGTTCGATATGTCATAAGAAATTCTGAATTTGACCTTTGACACGCATGTGATACTTATTATATTGTACTCATTATCGCATGCTCCATTATAGATATTTGCATTAGACCATTTGTTTAGACTTTGTTGTAAAAGTTATTTGTTTTGACTCTGATACCCGAGCAATTAGCCTCCGGTAGGGATTCTGCCGGTGCGTCATTGGGGCATTCGATGACGTAGCACTTTCCGTGACGGTGTGACTGGTTCACGGCGTCTCCATATTTCTGGCACTCGATGAGTGATATTTGGGGAGGCGTATGGATCGATCCTAGACTTTTGTTTTGTTCAGTTTTGGTGAGTGATGGTGTTTGCCCACATACAGCTCACAGTACTCAAGCCGACGGGTTTGTTTACACTATTAGTTTTGACTTGTTTTGTGCTCGATGGGTATTTCTGGCCATACGGTATATGTGACTTAGTATTTGTTTCAGAGAAGTTTTATTTGTTAACCATATGGATTCTGTTCTGGATTTGTTATGCTTGGTATATGTGTCTGCTGCTTCCGCTGACCGTTGTTACTCTGATAATCGTTACCCGTTAGTCGTATTATTACTATTGTTCTCTCCGTTACTGAGCGTTTTTGGCTCAGCCGTATTTCTTTTTGGTGTTTTCTTTGTTATATGGCAGGTATTCAAGGGGATCTTTGGGATGTGTGAAGAGTGCTAGAGAACAATAGAGATTTTTATAGAACTTGGAGACATAGATTTGATGATAAAAAAATTAGGACTTTGAATAGGACCTTGTAGCTTTTCTTTTGTAAAGCAATTATTTAGTAATAATAAAATCTTGTTATTGTTCTGACTACTGTGATAGTGACACGTCAGCCCCTCCGGGTTGGGGTGTTACAGAATGGTATCAGAGCAAAGGCTCTTTCCTGTAGAAAACTTAAACCTTAATAACAGACCTGTGAGGTAATGGGTAGACGTTGGGTTAAGATCTCGCCTTTTGATCGATGTCCATTACTTATCGTAGATGATTTTAGATATATCTGTTAGTGTCCTTTATTTCGTTAATAGTTAGTACCTTTTTGCTTCATGAGTTTTTTTCGATACGATGAATTAAATGATTCTATCTACGTGTTTGACATAGGCTATGACTTCTAGAAATGTTAAGCGAGACGCCTGAAGTCTGTATGACATTAGATGAACTTGTTAGTGCTTTAAGACCTTGTTGCCACATATGCTTCAGTAGATTTTCACCTAGGCTACATATGTCGTTAAACTCGACACGTCTACGTTAGTTTTCATGTCCGTCACTGATTAGCGTTTTGCATCTGTTCCACGTATTATCCATCATGACTCCATTTTGCGTTTAAGCGTACCAAGGGCATTAAGAATTCATAATGGAAGGATAGTTAGATCACAACTGTAAGGTAAATTGACGATTAAACTTGATCAACTTAACCGTGAATTTACAGTACATATGTGCGCTTCTAGATTTCTATTGTTTGAATAAGGCCTCACTAAGTGTGTTAAGACTTATTATTCTGTAGCAACATGCCTTTCTGATCATTAGATTGCTCTGTTGCATGATCAAGTCACTTGCAAGATAGAAGATGTGATCCGTTTTCAATATCCGACTCCGTTACCATTAAGTGATTCGTATTTCATTTTAGTTGCCCTTGATATTTGAGACTCAGTTATTTGGTTTTCAGTTATTTGTTTTCAGTTACCAGACTAGCTATTGGCTATTTGTTTTGCTTCACTATCAGGATCGTTCGAATTATTAGTTTACTTGTTAAGCCTTCACTATTTTGGTGATATGTAAGATATAGTACATCAGAAGTCATAACTTTAAGGTTAGATTTCATTATATGATTCATATTAGAAATTTCGAGGACGAAATTTTTTTTAGAAGGGTAGAATTGTAATACCTGAAAATGCTTTCGAATAATAAAATAATAAATAAATAAATAAAAGCAAAAGAAAATAAATATCATCCGCTTTAAACACGAGACCCAATTTGCTTTCTCAAATCCGTGGCCCGGTTCGCGACCCGCTACCAATTTAATGGCTCACATGAAAATTAATCCTTTAAAATCCCACAACATAATTATATTTTGGGCCGTATCTCCTTCAAAGCTACCAAAAGCAACTAATTCACGAATGGATCGGGATGATCAAATCTTGCTTTACACGTTTTCCCTTACCGATATACATCCCCTCAAACCTCTGGTCACGAAAGAAAAGAAAAACCAAGAGGAAGAAGAAATCCTTCAATTTCATAGGCTTTTAATCGTACTTTTGTGGGTTTCGATCGAGTGATTTCCGGCAACAAATCATCACCGCGCCATTTACTAAATAAGTGTCCTTAATTGATCCACCCGATCGCAACTTGTTCGACAGTCTACAAGAGTCAACCAACTCCTTCTCCGCTCCTTTGATCAGGTACCGATAGAACATCATTGTAGGCATCTATTTCATAATTCTACCCATGTGATTTGATTTGATTCCGGCGACTAAAACGTAACATGAAACCTCGCTTGCAATGTTAACGCACATCTGTTTTAAATCGTTTTGTTGGGTTATATTGTATGGTTTCGTCTCCTACCCGCACACACTTGAATTCTGAATTTTAAGTTAGTAACAAGAACACAAGAAGTAAAATAGTTTTAACAAGGCTCACCTATTTAGAGCCATAAACCAACTGTTGTTAAATATATAGATTCGTATATATACTTTGTTCTTTTACTACTACTGCATTACACTTTTACTTCTGAACTTACTAAATTGAAACAAGTAGGTGGGGTCATAAACACCAACATAATGAAGGTATGCCTTGAGGTGATAAAAGACCACATATTTAAAAATGCATGTGTGTTAAATGGAGTAGGTAAGCTAATATGTTGAAGTCGATAAACCGGTTTAAAATTTATTTTACCCTCTTGAGTTAGTCAAACAACTTTGTATATATCTCACAAATTAAATTCCATAGGTTAGCTACTACTTACGTACAACCAATCAAAAGGGAAGATTCATTTATTTTAATTGAGGCAACTAAATTGATTAAGCAAGGAAGCAAGAAAACTAAAGACGATATAAGATGAACGACATCCTATAATATAAAAGTATGTCATGTTTAAGAAATTTAATAACATTGAATTGCGTCTTTAAAATATTAAAACTCCCGTCGCCGGACATTTACGAATACATGTCGAATGACTTGAAACATGTTTGATAACTCATAATATAGATGACAAAATTGTAGGTTATAACTCGACTTGAGACACCGGCCTTGTTCACTTTTATGTTTTGGCTAAGGTACGGATTCTGTGTCCCTTTCATCATAGTATATATATGTTTCCGTTACTTTGTAGTGCGGACTCTGTTTCCTTTTCTTCATAGTATTTAATTTGTTTCTATTCCTAATATTTCGTTTCTTTATAGTATGAATTTTGACCCTTACTCGTAGTGTCCATTACTTAGCTCCTTTGAAGCATTTGGCCTTTGGGCGTTCGATATGTCATAAGAAATTCTGAATTTGACCTTTGACACGCATGTGATACTTATTATATTGTACTCATTATCGCATGCTCCATTATAGATATTTGCATTAGACCATTTGTTTAGACTTTGTTGTAAAAGTTATTTGTTTTGACTCTGATACCCGAGCAATTAGCCTCCGGTAGGGATTCTGCCGGTGCGTCATTGGGGCATTCGATGACGTAGCACTTTCCGTGACGGTGTGACTGGTTCACGGCGTCTCCATATTTCTGGCACTCGATGAGTGATATTTGGGGAGGCGTATGGATCGATCCTAGACTTTTGTTTTGTTCAGTTTTGGTGAGTGATGGTGTTTGCCCACATACAGCTCACAGTACTCAAGCCGACGGGTTTGTTTACACTATTAGTTTTGACTTGTTTTGTGCTCGATGGGTATTTCTGGCCATACGGTATATGTGACTTAGTATTTGTTTCAGAGAAGTTTTATTTGTTAACCATATGGATTCTGTTCTGGATTTGTTATGCTTGGTATATGTGTCTGCTGCTTCCGCTGACCGTTGTTACTCTGATAATCGTTACCCGTTAGTCGTATTATTACTATTGTTCTCTCCGTTACTGAGCGTTTTTGGCTCAGCCGTATTTCTTTTTGGTGTTTTCTTTGTTATATGGCAGGTATTCAAGGGGATCTTTGGGATGTGTGAAGAGTGCTAGAGAACAATAGAGATTTTTATAGAACTTGGAGACATAGATTTGATGATAAAAAAATTAGGACTTTGAATAGGACCTTGTAGCTTTTCTTTTGTAAAGCAATTATTTAGTAATAATAAAATCTTGTTATTGTTCTGACTACTGTGATAGTGACACGTCAGCCCCTCCGGGTTGGGGTGTTACACTAAATCTAATGAATTTGGCCGAGTCCTTTGAACTTCGTACGACAACTCAGGACTTGTTATGACTCTCTGTATGCGACATTATCAACATGAAAAGCACGTTAGAATATTGTAGGACGCGTTACAACTCTTAATAACACTTTGCATCATTGTACGAAACTTTAAAACTCCATAATAAACCTAATGAATTCATCCGATTCCTTTGAACGTCGTACGACAACTTAGGACATCTTACGACCCTGTATTCCACATTAGCACATTGAAAAGCATGTTAGTATAATGTACGAAAGCTCACAACTCCTAACAACACCTTAAAATACCGTACGTAAACTAAAAACTCCATAATAAGTCTAATGAATTCGTCCGAGTCCTTTCAATGACGTACGTCAACTTAAGACATCTTACGACTCTGTATGCCACATTAGCACATTGAAAAGCATGTATGTACAATGTACGACACCTCACAACTCCTAACAACACCTTAGAATACCGTACGTAAACTTAAAACTCCATACTAAATCTAATGAATTTGTCCGAGTCCTTTGAACGTCGTACGGCAACTCAGGACTTGTTACGACTCTCTGTATGCGACATTATCAACATGAAAAGCACGTTAGAATATTGTAGGACGCGTTACAACTCCTAATAACACTTTACATCATTGTACGAAACTTTAAAACTCCATAATAAACCTAATGAATTCATCCGAGTCCTTTGAACGTCGTACGACAACTTAGGACATCTTACGACCCTGTATTCCACATTAGCACATTGAAAAGCATGTTAGTATAATGTATGACATCTCACAACTCCTAACAACACCTTAAAATACCGTACGTAAACTAAAAAAGCCATAATAAGTCTAATGAATTCGCCCGAGTCCTTTCAACGTCGTACGTCAACTTAAGACATCTTACGACTCTGTATGCCACATTACCACATTGAAAAGCATGTAAGTACAATGTACGACACCTCACAACTCCTAACAACACCTTACAATACCGTACGTAAACTTAAAACTCCATACTAAATCTAATGAATTTGGCCGAGTCCTTTGAACTTCGTACGACAACTCAGGACTTGTTATGACTCTCTGTATGCGACATTATCAACATGAAAAGCACGTTAGAATATTGTAGGACGCGTTACAACTCTTAATAACACTTTGCATCATTGTACGAAACTTTAAAACTCCATAATAAACCTAATGAATTCATCCGATTCCTTTGAACGTCGTACGACAACTTAGGACATCTTACGACCCTGTATTCCACATTAGCACATTGAAAAGCATGTTAGTATAATGTACGAAAGCTCACAACTCCTAACAACACCTTAAAATACCGTACGTAAACTAAAAACTCCATAATAAGTCTAATGAATTCGTCCGAGTCCTTTCAACGACGTACGTCAACTTAAGACATCTTACGACTCTGTATGCCACATTAGCACATTGAAAAGCATGTATGTACAATGTACGACACCTCACAACTCCTAACAACACCTTAGAATACCGTACGTAAACTTAAAACTCCATACTAAATCTAATGAATTTGTCCGAGTCCTTTGAACGTCGTACGGCAACTCAGGACTTGTTACGACTCTCTGTATGCGACATTATCAACATGAAAAGCACGTTAGAATATTGTAGGACGCGTTACAACTCCTAATAACACTTTACATCATTGTACGAAACTTTAAAACTCCATAATAAACCTAATGAATTCATCCGAGTCCTTTGAACGTCGTACGACAACTTAGGACATCTTACGACCCTGTATTCCACATTAGCACATTGAAAAGCATGTTAGTATAATGTACGACATCTCACAACTCCTAACAACACCTTAAAATACCATACGTAAACTAAAAAATCCATAATAAGTCTAATGAATTCGTGCGAGTCCTTTCAACGTCGTACGTCAACTTAAGACATCTTACGACTCTGTATGCCACATTACCACATTGAAAAGCATGTAAGTACAATGTACGACACCTCACAACTCCTAACAACACCTTACAATACCGTACGTAAACTTAAAACTCCATACTAAATCTAATGAATTTGTCCGAGTCCTTTGAACTTCGTACGACAACTCAGGACTTGTTATGACTCTCTGTATGCGACATTATCAACATGAAAAGCACGTTAGAATATTGTAGGACGCGTTACAACTCTTAATAACACTTTGCATCATTGTACGAAACTTTAAAACTCCATAATAAACCTAATGAATTCATCCGATTCCTTTGAACGTCGTACGACAACTTAGGACATCTTACGACCCTGTATTCCACATTAGCACATTGAAAAGCATGTTAGTATAATGTACGAAAGCTCACAACTCCTAACAACACCTTAAAATACCGTACGTAAACTAAAAACTCCATAATAAGTCTAATGAATTCGTCCGAGTCCTTTCAACGACGTACGTCCACTTAAGACATCTTACGACTCTGTATGCCACATTAGCACATTGAAAAGCATGTAAGTACAATGTACAACACCAAACAACTCCTAACAACACCTTACAATACCGTACATAAATTTAAAACTCCATACTAAATCTAATGAATTTGTTCGAGTCCTTTGAACGTCGTACGGCAACTCAGGACTTGTTACGACTCTCTGTATGCGACATTATCAACATGAAAAGCACGTTAGAATATTGTAGGATGTGTTACAACTCCTAATAACACTTTACATCATTGTACGAAACTTTAAAACTCCATAATAAACCTAATGAATTCATCCGAGTCCTTTGAACGTCGTAGGACAACTTAGGACATCTTACGACCCTGTATTCCACATTAGCACATTGAAAAGCATGTTAGTATAATGTATGACATCTCACAACTCCTAACAACACCTTAAAATACCTTACGTAAACTAAAAAAGCCATAATAAGTCTAATGAATTCGCCCGAGTCCTTTCAACGTCGTACGTCAACTTAAGACATCTTACGACTCTGTATGCCACATTACCACATTGAAAAGCATGTAAGTACAATGTACGACACCTCACAACTCCTAACAACACCTTACAATACCGTACGTAAACTTAAAACTCCATACTAAATCTAATGAATTTGGCCGAGTCCTTTGAACTTCGTACGACAACTCAGGACTTGTTATGACTCTCTGTATGCGACATTATCAACATGAAAAGCACGTTAGAATATTGTAGGACGCGTTACAACTCTTAATAACACTTTGCATCATTGTACGAAACTTTAAAACTCCATAATAAACCTAATGAATTCATCCGATTCCTTTGAACGTCGTACGACAACTTAGGACATCTTACGACCCTGTATTCCACATTAGCACATTGAAAAGCATGTTAGTATAATGTACGAAAGCTCACAACTCCTAACAACACCTTAAAATACCGTACGTAAACTAAAAACTCCATAATAAGTCTAATGAATTCGTCCGAGTCCTTTCAACGACGTACGTCAACTTAAGACATCTTACGACTCTGTATGCCACATTAGCACATTGAAAAGCATGTATGTACAATGTACGACACCTCACAACTCCTAACAACACCTTAGAATACCGTACGTAAACTTAAAACTCCATACTAAATCTAATGAATTTGTCCGAGTCCTTTGAACGTCGTACGACAACTCAGGACTTGTTACGACTCTCTGTATGCGAATTATCAACATGAAAAGCAAATTAGAATATTGTAGGACGCGCTACAATTCCTAATAAAACTTTACATCACTGTATGAAACTTTAAAACTCCATAATAAACCTAATGAATTCATCCGAGCCCTTTGAACGTCGTACGACAACTTAAGACAGCTTACGACCCTGTATTCCATATTAGCACATTGAAAAGCAGAGTAGTATAATGTATGACACCTCACAACTCCTAACAAAACCTTACAATACCGTACGTAAACTAAAAACTCCATAATAAGCCTAATGAATTTGTCTGAGTTCTTTGAACGTCGTACGTCAACTTAAGACATCTTACGACTCTGTATGCCGGATTAGCACCTTGAAAAGCATGTTAGTATAATGTAAGACACCTCATAACTCCTAACAATACCTTACAATAACGTACGTAAACTTAAAACACCATAATAAGCCTAATGTATTCGTCCGAGTCCTTTGAACGTCGTACCACAACTCAGGACTTGTTACGACTCTCTGTATGCGACATTATCAACATGAAAATTACGTTAGAAAAATGTACGAAGCGTTACAACTCTTAATTACACCTTACATAATTGTACGAAACTTTAAAACTCCATAATAAGCCTAAAGAACTCGTCCGAGTCCTTTGAACGTCGTACGACAACTTAAGACAACTTACGACTCTGTATGCCACATTAGCACATTGAAAAGCAAGTTAGTACATTGTACGACACCTCACAACTCCTAACAACACCTTAAACTACCGTACCTAAACTAAAAACTCCATACTAAACCTAATGAATTTGTCCGAGTCCTTTGAACGTCGTACGACAACTCAGGACTTGTTATGACTCTCTGTATGCGACATTATCAACATGAAAAGCACGTTAGAATAATGTAGGACGCGTTACATTCCTAATAAAACCTTACATCACTGTACGAAACTTTAAAACTCCATAATAAACCTAATGAATTCATCCGAGCCCTTTGAACGTCGTACAACAACTTAAGACAGCTTACGACCCTGTATTCCACATTAGCACATTGAAAAGCACAGTAGTATAATGTACGACAGCTCACAACTCCTAACAACACCTTAAAATACCGTACGTAAACTAAAAACTCCATAATAAACCTAATGAACTCATCCGAGTCCTTTGAACGTCGTACGACAACTTAAGACATCTTACGACCCTGTATTCCACATTAGCACATTAAAAAGCATGTAAGTACAATGTACGACACCTCATAACTCCTAACAACACCTTACAATACCGTACGTAAACTTAAAACTCCATACTAAATCTAATGAATTTGTCCGAGTCCATTGAACTTCGTACGGCAACTCAGGACTTGTTACGACTCTCTGTATGCAACATTATCAACATGAAAAGCACGTTAGAATATTGTAGGACGCGTTACAACTCCTAATAACACTTTACATCATTGTACGAAACTTTAAAACTCCATAATAAAGCTAATGAATTCATCCGAGTCCTTTGAACGTCGTACGACAACTTAGGACATCTTACGACCCTGTATTCCACATTAGCACATTGAAAAGCATGTTAGTATAATGTACGACATCTCACAACTCCTACAACACCTTAAAATACCGTACGTAAACTAAAAACTCCATAATAAGTCTAATGAATTCGTCCGAGTCCTTTCAACGTCGTACGTCAACTTAAGACATCTTACGACTCTGTATGCCACATTAGCACATTGAAAAGCATGTAAGTACAATGTACGACACCTCACAACTCCTAACAACACCTTAGAATACCGTACGTAAACTAAAAACTCCATACTAAACCTAATGAATTTGTCCGAGTCCTTTGAACGTCGTACGACAACTCAGGACTTGTTATGACTCTCTGTATGCGACATTATCAACATGAAAAGCACGTTAGAATAATGTAGGACGCGTTACATTCCTAATAAAACCTTACATCACTGTACGAAATTTTAAAACTCCATAATAAACCTAATGAATTCATCCGAGCCCTTTGAACGTCGTACAACAACTTAAGACAGCTTACGACCCTGTATTCCACATTAGCACATTGAAAAGCACAGTAGTATAATGTACGACAGCTCACAACTCCTAACAACACCTTAAAATACCGTACGTAAACTAAAAACTCCATAATAAACCTAATGAATTCATCCGAGTCCTTTGAACGTCGTACGACAACTTAAGACATCTTACGACCCTGTATTCCACATTAGCACATTAAAAAGCATGTAAGTACAATGTACGACACCTCACAACTCCTAGCAACACCTTACAATACCGTACGTAAACTTAAAACTCCATACTAAATCTAATGAATTTGTCCGAGTCCTTTGAACTTCGTACGGCAACTCAGGACTTGTTACGACTCTCTGTATGCGACATTATCAACATGAAAAGCACGTTAGAATATTGTAGGACGCGTTACAACTCCTAATAACACTTTACATCATTGTACGAAACTTTAAAACTCCATAATAAAGCTAATGAATTCATCCGAGTCCTTTGAACGTCGTACGACAACTTAGGACATCTTACGACCCTGTATTCCACATTAGCACATTGAAAAGCATGTTAGTATAATGTACGACATCTCACAACTCCTAACAACACCTTAAAATACCGTACGTAAACTAAAAACTCCATAATAAGTCTAATGAATTCGTCCGAGTCTTTTCAACGCCGTACGTCAACTTAAGACATCTTACGATTCTGTATGCCACATTAGCACATTGAAAAGCGTGTAAGTACAATGTACGACACCTCACAACTCCTAACAACACCTTAGAATACCGTACGTAAACTAAAAACTCCATACTAAACCTAATGAATTTGTCCGAGTCCTTTGAACGTCGTACGACAACTCAGGACTTGTTATGACTCTCTGTATGCGACATTATCAACATGAAAAGCACGTTAGAATAATGTAGGACGCGTTACATTCCTAATAAAACCTTACATCACTGTACGAAACTTTAAAACTCCATAATAAACCTAATGAATTCATCCGAGCCCTTTGAACGTCATACAACAACTTAAGACAGCTTACGACCCTGTATTCCACATTAGCACATTGAAAAGCACAGTAGTATAATGTACGACAGCTCACAACTCCTAACAACACCTTAAAATACCGTACGTAAACTAAAAACTCCATAATAAACCTAATGAATTCATTCGAGTCCTTTGAACGTCGTACGACAACTTAAGACATCTTACGACCCTGTATTCCACATTAGCACATTAAAAAGCATGTAAGTACAATGTACGACACCTCACAACTCCTAACAACACCTTACAATACCGTACGTAAACTTAAAACTCCATACTAAATGTAATGAATTTGTCCGAGTCCTTTGAACTTCGTACGGCAACTCAGGACTTGTTACGACTCTCTGTATGCGACATTATCAACATGAAAAGCACGTTAGAATATTGTAAGACGCGTTACAACTCCTAATAACACTTTACATCATTGTACGAAACTTTAAAACTCCATAATAAAGCTAATGAATTCATCCGAGTCCTTTGAACGTCGTACGACAAATTAGGACATCTTCCGACCCTGTTTTCCATATTAGCACATTGAAAAGCATGTTAGTATAATGTACGACATCTCACAACTCCTAACAACACCTTAAAATACCGTACGTAAACTAAAAACTCCATAATAAGTCTATTGAATTCGTCCGAGTCCTTTCAAAGTCGTACGTCAACTTAAGACATCTTACGACTCTGTATGCCACATTAGCACATTGAAATGCATGTAAGTACAATGTACGACACCTCACAACTCCTAACAACACCTTAGAATACCATACGTAAACTTAAAACTCCATACTAAATCTAATGAATTTTTCCGAGTCCTTTGAACGTCGTACGACAACTCAGGACTTGTTACGACTCTCTGTATGCGACATTATCAACATGAAAAGCAAGTTAGAATATTGTAGGATGCGCTACAATTCCTAATAACACTTTACATCACTGTACGAAACTTTAAAACTCCATAATAAAACTAATGAATTCATCCGAGCCCTTTGAACGTCGTACGACATCTTAAGACAGCTTACGACCCTGTATTCCACATTAGCACATTGAAAAGCAGAGTAGTATAATGTATGACACCTCACAACTCCTAACAAAACCTTACAATACCGTACGTAAACTAAAAACTCCATAATAAGCCAAATGAATTTGTCCGAGTTCTTTGAACTTCGTACATCAACTTAAGACATCTTACGACTCTGTATGCCAGATTAGCACCTTGAAAAGCATGTTACTATAATGTAAGACACCTCATAACTCCTAACAATACCTTACAATAACGTACGTAAACTTGAAACACCATAATAAGCCTAATGTATTCGTCCGAGTCCTTTGAACGTCGTACCACAACTCAGGACTTGTTACGACTCTCTGTATGCGACATTATCAACATGAAAATTACGTTAGAAAAATGTAGGAAGCGTTACAACTCTTAATTACACCTTACATCATTGTACGAAACTTTAAAACTCCATAATAAGCCTAAAGAACTCGTCCGAGTCCTTTGAACGTCGTACGACAACTTAAGACAACTTACGACTCTGTATGCCACATTAGCACATTGAAAAGCATGTTAGTACATTGTACGACACCTCACAACTCCTAACAACACCTTAAACTACCGTACCTAAACTAAAAACTCCATACTAAACCTAATGAATTTGTCCGAGTCCTTTGAACGTCGTACGACAACTCAGGACTTGTTATGACTCTCTGTATGCGACATTATCAACATGAAAAGCACGTTAGAATAATGTAGGACGCGTTACATTCCTAATAAAACCTTACATCACTGTACGAAACTTTAAAACTCCATAATAAACCTAATGAATTCATCCGAGCCCTTTGAACGTCGTACAACAACTTAAGACAGCTTACGACCCTGTATTCCACATTAGCACATTGAAAAGCACAGTAGTATAATGTACGACAGCTCACAACTCCTAACAACACCTTAAAATACCGTAGGTAAACTAAAAACTCCATAATAAACCTAATGAATTCATCCGAGTCCTTTGAACGTCGTACAACAACTTAAGACATCTTACGACCCTGTATTCCACATTAGCACATTAAAAAGCATGTAAGTACAATGTACGACACCTCACAACTCCTAACAACACCTTACAATACCGTACGTAAACTTAAAACTCCATACTAAATCTAATGAATTTGTCCGAGTCCTTTGAACTTCGTACGGCAACTCAGGACTTGTTACGACTCTCTGTATGCGACATTATCAACATGAAAAGCACGTTAGAATATTGTAGGACGCGTTACAACTCCTAATAACACTTTACATAATTGTACGAAACTTTAAAACTCCATAATAAAGCTAATGAATTCATCTGAGTCCTTTGAACGTCGTACGACAACTTAGGACATCTTACGACCCTGTATTCCACATTAGCACATTGAAAAGCATGTTAGTATAATGTACGACATCTCACAACTCCTAATAACACCTTAAAATACCATACGTAAACTAAAAAATCCATAATAAGTCTAATGATTTCGTCCGAGTCCTTTCAACGTCGTACGTCAACTTAAGACATCTTACGACTCTGTATGCCACATTAGCACATTGAAAAGCATGTAAGTACAATGTACGACACCTCACAACTCCTAACAACACCTTAGAATACCGTACGCAAACTTAAAACTCCATACTAAATCTAATGAATTTGTCCGAGTCCTTTGAACTTCGTACGACAACTCAGGACTTGTTATGACTCTCTGTATGCGACATTATCAACATGAAAAGCACGTTAGAATATTGTAGGACGCGCTACAATTCCTAATAACACTTTACATCACTGTACGAAACTTTAAAACTCCATAATAAACCTAATGAATTCATCCGAGTCCTTTGAACGTCGTACGACAACTTGGGACATCTTACGACCCTGTATTCCACATTAGCACATTGAAAAGCACAGTAGTATAATGTACGACAGCTCACAACTCCTAACAACACCTTAAAATACCGTACGTAAACTAAAAACTGCATAATAAACCTAATGAATTCATCCGAGTCCTTTGAACGTCGTACGACAACTTAAGACATCTTACGACCCTGTATTCCACATTAGCACATTAAAAAGCCTGTAAGTACAATGTACGACACCTCACAACTCCTAACAACACCTTACAATACCGTACGTAAACTTAAAACTCCATACTAAATCTAATGAATTTGTCCGAGTCCTTTGAACGTCGTACGACAACTCAGGACTTGTTACGACTCTCTGTATGCGACATTATCAACATGAAAAGCAAGTTAGAATATTGTAGGACGCGCTACAATTCCTAATAACACTTTACATCACTGTACGAAACTTTAAAACTCCATAATAAACCTAATGAATTCATCCGAGCCCTTTGAACGTCGTACGACAACTTAAGACAGCTTACGACCCTGTATTCCACATTAGCACATTGAAAAGCAGAGTAGTATAATGTATGACACCTCACAACTCCTAACAAAACCTTACAATACCGTACGTAAACTAAAAACTCCATAATAAGCCAAATGAATTTGTCCGAGTTCTTTGAACGTCGTACGTCAACTTAAGACATCTTACGACTCTGTATGCCAGATTAGCACCTTGAAAAGCATGTTAGTATAATGTAAGACACCTCATAACTCCTAACAATACCTTACAATAACGTACGTAAACTTAAAACACCATAATAAGCCTAATGTATTCGTCCGAGTCCTTTGAACGTCGTACCACAACTCAGGACTTGTTACGACTCTCTGTATGCGACATTATCAACATGAAAATTACGTTAGAAAAATGTAGGAAGCGTTACAACTCTTAATTACACCTTACATCATTGTACGAAACTATAAAACTCCATAATAAGCCTAAAGAACTCGTCCGAGTCCTTTGAACGTCGTACGACAACTTAAGACAACTTACGACTTTGTATGCCACATTAGCACATTGAAAAGCATGTTAGTACATTGTACGACACCTCACAACTCCTAACAACACCTTAAACTACCGTACCTAAACTAAAAACTCCATACTAAACCTAATGAATTTGTCCGAGTCCTTTGAACGTCGTACGACAACTCAGGACTTGTTATGACTCTCTGTATGCGACATTATCAACATGAAAAGCAGGTTAGAATAATGTAGGACGCGTTACATTCCTAATAAAACCTTACATCACTGTACGAAACTTTAAAACTCCATAATAAACCTAATGAATTCATTCGAGCCCTTTGAACGTCGTACAACAACTTAAGACAGCTTACGACCTTGTATTCCACATTAGCACATTGAAAAGCACAGTAGTATAATGTACGACAGCTCACAACTCCTAACAACACCTTAAAATACCGTACGTAAACTAAAAACTCCATAATAAACCTAATGAATTCATCCGAGTCCTTTGAACGTCGTACGACAACTTAAGACATCTTACGACCCTGTATTCCACATTAGCACATTAAAAAGCATGTAAGTACAATGTACGACACCTCACAACTCCTAACAACACCTTACAATACCGTACGTAAACTTAAAACTCCATACTAAATCTAATGAATTTGTCCGAGTCCTTTGATCTTCGTACGGCAACTCAGGACTTGTTACGACTCTCTGTATGCGACATTATCAACATGAAAAGCACGTTAGAATATTGTAGGACGCGTTACAACTCCTAATAACACTTTACATCATTGTACGAAACTTTAAAACTCCATAATAAACCTAATGAATTCATCCGAGTCCTTTGAACGTCGTAGGACAACTTAAGACATCTTACGACTTTGTACGCCACATTAGCACATTGAAAAGCATGTAAGTACAATGTACGACACCTCACAACTCCTAACAACACCTTAGAATACGGTACGTAAACTTAAAACTCCATACTAAATCTAATGAATTTGTCCGAGTCCTTTGAACGTCGTACGGCAACTCAGGACTTGTTACGACTCTCTGTATGCGACATTATCAACATGAAAAGCACGTTAGAATATTGTAGGACGCGTTACAACTCCTAATAACACTTTACATCATTTTACGAAACTTTAAAACTCCATAATAAATCTAATGAATTCATCTGAGTCCTTTGAACGTCGTACGACAACTTAAGACATCTTACGACCCTGTATTCCACATTAGCACATTGAAAAGCATGTAAGTACAATGTACGACACCTCACAACTCCTAACAACACCTTACAATACCGTACGTAAACTTAAAACTCCATACTAAATCTAATGATTTTGTCCGAGTCCTTTGAACTTCGTACGGCAACTCAGGACTTGTTACGACTCTCTGTATGCGACATTATCAACATGAAAAGCACGTTAGAATATTGTAGGACGCGTTACAACTCCTAGTAACACTTTACATCATTGTACGAAACTTTAAAACTCCATAATAAACCTAATGAATTCATCCGAGTCCTTTGAACGTCGTACGACAACTTAGGACATCTTACGACCCTGTATTCCACATTAGCACATTGAAAAGCACAGTAGTATAATGTACGACAGCTCACAACTCCTAACAACACCTTAAAATACCGTACGTAAACTAAAAACTCCATAATAAACCTAATGAATTCATCCGAGTCCTTTGAACGTCGTACGACAACTTAAGACATCTTACGACCCTGTATTCCACATTAGCACATTAAAAAGCATGTAAGTACAATGTACGACACCTCACAACTCCTAACAACACCTTACAATACCGTACGTAAACTTAAAACTCCATACTAAATCTAATGAATTTGTCCGAGTCCTTTGAACTTCGTACGGCAACTCAGGACTTGTTACGACTCTCTGTATGCGACATTATCAACTTGAAAAGCACGTTAGAATATTGTAGGACGCGTTACAACTCCTAATAACACTTTACATCATTGTACGAAACTTTAAAACTCCATAATAAACCTAATGAATTCATCCGAGTCCTTTGAACGTCGTAGGACAACTTAAGACATCTTACGACTTTGTATGCCACATTAGCACATTGAAAAGCATGTAAGTACAATGTACGACACCTCACAACTCCTAACAACACCTTAGAATACGGTACGTAAACTTAAAACTCCATACTAAATCTAATGAATTTGTCCGAGTCCTTTGAACGTCGTACGGCAACTCAGGACTTGTTACGACTCTCTGTATGCGACATTATCAACATGAAAAGCACGTTAGAATATTGTAGGACGCGTTACAACTCCTAATAACACTTTACATCATTTTACGAAACTTTAAAACTCCATAATAAACCTAATGAATTCATCTGAGTCCTTTGAACGTCGTACGACAACTTAAGACATCTTACGACCCTGTATTCCACATTAGCACATTGAAAAGCATGTAAGTACAATGTACGACACCTCACAACTCCTAACAACACCTTACAATACCGTACGTAAACTTAAAACTCCATACTAAATCTAATGATTTTGTCCGAGTCCTTTGAACGTCGTACGGCAACTCAGGACTTGTTACGACTCTCTGTATGCGACATTATCAACATGAAAAGCACGTTAGAATATTGTAGGACGCGTTACAACTCCTAATAACACTTTACATCATTTTACGAAACTTTAAAACTCCATAATAAATCTAATGAATTCATCTGAGTCCTTTGAACGTCGTACGACAACTTAAGACATCTTACGACCCTGTATTCCACATTAGCACATTGAAAAGCATGTAAGTACAATGTACGACACCTCACAACTCCTAACAACACCTTACAATACCGTACGTAAACTTAAAACTCCATACTAAATCTAATGATTTTGTCCGAGTCCTTTGAACTTCGTACGGCAACTCAGGACTTGTTACGACTCTCTGTATGCGACATTATCAACATGAAAAGCACGTTAGAATATTGTAGGACGCGTTACAACTCCTAGTAACACTTTACATCATTGTACGAAACTTTAAAACTCCATAATAAACCTAATGAATTCATCCGAGTCCTTTGAACGTCGTACGACAACTTAGGACATCTTACGACCCTGTATTCCACATTAGCACATTGAAAAGCACAGTAGTATAATGTACGACAGCTCACAACTCCTAACAACACCTTAAAATACCGTACGTAAACTAAAAACTCCATAATAAACCTAATGAATTCATCCGAGTCCTTTGAACGTCGTACGACAACTTAAGACATCTTACGACCCTGTATTCCACATTAGCACATTAAAAAGCATGTAAGTACAATGTACGACACCTCACAACTCCTAACAACACCTTACAATACCGTACGTAAACTTAAAACTCCATACTAAATCTAATGAATTTGTCCGAGTCCTTTGAACTTCGTACGGCAACTCAGGACTTGTTACGACTCTCTGTATGCGACATTATCAACTTGAAAAGCACGTTAGAATATTGTAGGACGCGTTACAACTCCTAATAACACTTTACATCATTGTACGAAACTTTAAAACTCCATAATAAACCTAATGAATTCATCCGAGTCCTTTGAACGTCGTAGGACAACTTAAGACATCTTACGACTTTGTATGCCACATTAGCACATTGAAAAGCATGTAAGTACAATGTACGACACCTCACAACTCCTAACAACACCTTAGAATACGGTACGTAAACTTAAAACTCCATACTAAATCTAATGAATTTGTCCGAGTCCTTTGAACGTCGTACGGCAACTCAGGACTTGTTACGACTCTCTGTATGCGACATTATCAACATGAAAAGCACGTTAGAATATTGTAGGACGCGTTACAACTCCTAATAACACTTTACATCATTTTACGAAACTTTAAAACTCCATAATAAACCTAATGAATTCATCTGAGTCCTTTGAACGTCGTACGACAACTTAAGACATCTTACGACCCTGTATTCCACATTAGCACATTGAAAAGCATGTAAGTACAATGTACGACACCTCACAACTCCTAACAACACCTTACAATACCGTACGTAAACTTAAAACTCCATACTAAATCTAATGATTTTGTCCGAGTCCTTTGAACGTCGTACGGCAACTCAGGACTTGTTACGACTCTCTGTATGCGACATTATCAACATGAAAAGCACGTTAGAATATTGTAGGACGCGTTACAACTCCTAATAACACTTTACATCATTTTACGAAACTTTAAAACTCCATAATAAACCTAATGAATTCATCTGAGTCCTTTGAACGTCGTACGACAACTTAAGACATCTTACGACCCTGTATTCCACATTAGCACATTGAAAAGCATGTAAGTACAATGTACGACACCTCACAACTCCTAACAACACCTTACAATACCGTACGTAAACTTAAAACTCCATACTAAATCTAATGATTTTGTCCGAGTCCTTTGAACTTCGTACGGCAACTCAGGACTTGTTACGACTCTCTGTATGCGACATTATCAACATGAAAAGCACGTTAGAATATTGTAGGACGCGTTACAACTCCTAGTAACACTTTACATCATTGTACGAAACTTTAAAACTCCATAGTAAACCTAATGAATTCATCCGAGGCCTTTGAACGTCGTACGACAACTTAGGACATCTTACGACCCTGTATTCCACATTAGCACATTGAAAAGCACAGTAGTATAATGTACGACAGCTCACAACTCCTAACAACACCTTAAAATACCGTACGTAAACTAAAAACTCCATAATAAACCTAATGAATTCATCCGAGTCCTTTGAACGTCGTACGACAACTTAAGACATCTTACGACCCTGTATTCCACATTAGCACATTAAAAAGCATGTAAGTACAATGTACGACACCTCACAACTCCTAACAACACCTTACAATACCGTACGTAAACTTAAAACTCCATACTAAATCTAATGAATTTGTCCGAGTCCTTTGAACTTCGTACGGCAACTCAGGACTTGTTACGACTCTCTGTATGCGACATTATCAACATGAAAAGCACGTTAGAATATTGTAGGACGCGTTACAACTCCTAATAACACTTTACATCATTGTACGAAACTTTAAAACTCCATAATAAAGCTAATGAATTCATCCGAGTCCTTTGAACGTCGTACGACAACTTAGGACATCTTACGACCCTGTATTCCACATTAGCACATTGAAAAGCATGTTAGTATAATGTACGACATCTCACAACTCCTAATAACACCTTAAAATACCATACGTAAACTAAAAAATCCATAATAAGTCTATAGAATTCGTCCGAGTCCTTTCAACGTCGTACGTCAACTTAAGACATCTTACGACTCTGTATGCCACATTAGCACATTGAAAAGCATGTAAGTACAATGTACGACACCTCACAACTCCTAACAACACCTTAGAATACCGTACGCAAACTTAAAACTCCATACTAAATCTAATGAATTTGTCCGAGTCCTTTGAACTTCGTACGACAACTCAGGACTTGTTATGACTCTCTGTATGCGACATTATCAACATGAAAAGCACGTTAGAATATTGTAGGACGCGCTACAATTCCTAATAACACTTTACATCACTGTACGAAACTTTAAAACTCCATAATAAACCTAATGAATTCATCCGAGTCCTTTGAACGTCGTACGACAACTTAGGACATCTTACGACCCTGTATTCCACATTAGCACATTGAAAAGCACAGTAGTATAATGTACGACAGCTCACAACTCCTAACAACACCTTAAAATACCGTACGTAAACTAAAAACTGCATAATAAACCTAATGAATTCATCCGAGTCCTTTGAACGTCGTACGACAACTTAAGACATCTTACGACCCTGTATTCCACATTAGCACATTAAAAAGCCTGTAAGTACAATGTACGACACCTCACAACTCCTAACAACACCTTACAATACCGTACGTAAACTTAAAACTCCATACTAAATCTAATGAATTTGTCCGAGTCCTTTGAACTTCGTACGGCAACTCAGGACTTGTTACGACTCTCTGTATGCGACATTATCAACATGAAAAGCACGTTAGAATATTGTAGGACGCGTTACAACTCCTAATAACACTTTACATCATTGTACGAAACTTTAAAACTCCATAGTAAAGCTAATGAATTCATCCGAGTCCTTTGAACGTCGTACGACAACTTAGGACATCTTACGACCCTGTATTCCACCTTAGCACATTGAAAAACACAGTAGTATAATGTACGACAGCTCACAACTCCTAACAACACCTTAAAATACCGTACGTAAACTAAAAACTCCATAATAAACCTAATGATTTCATCCGAGTCCTTTGAACGTCGTACGACAACTTAAGACATCTTACGACCCTGTAATCCATATTAGCAAATTAAAAAGCATGTAAGTACAATGTACAACACCTCACAACTCCTAACAACACCTTACAATACCATACGTAAACTTAAAACTCCATACTAAATCTAATGAATTTGTCCGAGTCCTTTGAACTTCGTACGGCAACTCAGGACTTGTTACGACTCTCTGTATGCGACATTATCAACATGAAAAGCACGTTAGAATATTGCAGGACGCGTTACAACTCCTAATAACACTTTACATCATTGTACGAAACTTTAAAACTCCATAATAAACCTAATGAATTCGTCCGAGTCCTTTGAACGTCGTACGACAACTTAAGACATCTTACGACCCTGTATTCCACATTAGCACATTGAAAAGCATGTAAGTACAATGTACGACACCTCACAACTCCTAACAACACCTTACAATAACGTACGTAAACTTAAAACTCCATACTAAATCTAATGAATTTGTCCGAGTCCTTTGAACGTCGTACGGCAACTCAGGACTTGTTACGACTCTCTATATGCGACATTATCAACATGAAAAGCACGTTAGAATATTGTAGGACGCGTTACAACTCCTAATAACACTTTACATCATTTTACGAAACTTCAAAACTCCATAATAAACCTAATGAATTCATCTGAGTCCTTTGAACGTCGTACGACAACTTAAGACATCTTACGACCCTGTATTCCACATTAGCACATTGAAAAGCATGTAAGTACAATGTACGACACCTCACAACTCCTAACAACACCTTACAATACCGTACGTAAACTTAAAACTCCATACTAAATCTAATGATTTTGTCCGAGTCCTTTGAACTTCGTACGGCAACTCAGGACTTGTTACGACTCTCTGTATGCGACATTATCAACATGAAAAGCACGTTAGAATATTGTAGGACGCGTTACAACTCCTAATAACACTTTACATCATTGTACGAAACTTTAAAACTCCATAAAAAAGCTAATGAATTCATCTGAGTCCTTTGAACGTCGTACGACAACTTAGGACATCTTACGACCCTGTATTCCACCTTAGCACATTGAAAAACACAGTAGTATAATGTACGACAGCTCACAACTCCTAACAACACCTTAAAATACCGTACGTAAACTAAAAACTCCATAATAAACCTAATGATTTCATCCGAGTCGTTTGAACGTCGTACGACAACTTAAGACATCTTACGACCCTGTAATCCATATTAGCACATTAAAAAGCATGTAAGTACAATGTACAACACCTCACAACTCCTAACAACACCTTACAATACCATACGTAAACTTAAAACTCCATACTAAATCTAATGAATTTGTCCGAGTCCTTTGAACTTCGTACGGCAACTCAGGACTTGTTACGACTCTCTGTATGCGACATTATCAACATGAAAAGCACGTTAGAATATTGTAGGACGCGTTACAACTCCTAATAACACTTTACATCATTGTACGAAACTTTAAAACTCCATAATAAACCTAATGAATTCGTCCGAGTCCTTTGAACGTCGTACGACAACTTAAGACATCTTACGACCCTGTATTCCACATTAGCACATTGAAAAGCATGTAAGTACAATGTACGACACCTCACAACTCCTAACAACACCTTACAATAACGTACGTAAACTTAAAACTCCATACTAAATCTAATGAATTTGTCCGAGTCCTTTGAACGTCGTACGGCAACTCAGGACTTGTTACGACTCTCTGTATGCGACATTATCAACATGAAAAGCACGTTAGAATATTGTAGGACGCGTTACAACTCCTAATAACACTTTACATCATTTTACGAAACTTCAAAACTCCATAATAAACCTAATGAATTCATCTGAGTCCTTTGAACGTCGTACGACAACTTAAGACATCTTACGACCCTGTATTCCACATTAGCACATTGAAAAGCATGTAAGTACAATGTACGACACCTCACAACTCCTAACAACACCTTACAATACCGTACGTAAACTTAAAACTCCATACTAAATCTAATGATTTTGTCCGAGTCCTTCGAACTTCATACGGCAACTCAGGACTTGTTACGACTCTCTGTATGCGACATTATCAACATGAAAAGCACGTTAGAATATTGTAGGACGCGTTACAACTCCTAATAACACTTTACATCATTGTACGAAACTTTAAAACTCCATAATAAACCTAATGAATTCATCCGAGTCCTTTGAACGTCGTACGACAACTTAAGACATCTTACGACCATGTATTCCACATTAGCACATTGAAAAGCATTTAAGTACAATGTACGACACCTCACAACTCCTAACAACACCTTACAATACCGTACGTAAACTTAAAACTCCATACTAAATCTAATGAATTTGTCCGAGTCCTTTGAACTTCGTACGGCAACTCAGGACTTGTTACGACTCTCTGTATGCGACATTATCAACATGAAAAGCACGTTAGAATATTGTAGGACGCGTTACAACTCCTAATAACACTTTACATCATTGTACGAAACTTTAAAACTCCATAATAAACCTAATGAATTCATCCGAGTCCTTTGAACGTCGTACGACAACTTAAGCCATCTTACGACCCTGTATTCCACATTAGCACATTGAAAAGCATGTAAGTACAATGTACGACACCTCACAACTCCTAACAACACCTTACAATACCGTACGTAAACTTAAAACTCGATACTAAATCTAATGAATTTGTCCGAATCCTTTGAACTTCGTACGGCAACTCAGGACTTGTTACGACTCTCTATATGCGACATTATCAACATGAAAAGCACGTTAGAATATTGTAGGACGCGTTACAACTCCTAATAACACTTTACATCATTGTACGAAACTTTAAAACTCCATAATAAACCTAATGAATTCATCCGAGTCCTTTGAACGTCGTACGACAACTTAGGACATCTTACGACTCTGTATGCCACATTAGCACATTGAAAAGCATGTAAGTACAATGTACGACACCTCACAACTCCTAACAACACCTTACAATACCGTACGTAAACTTAAAACTCCATACTAAATCTAATGATTTTGTCCGAGTCCTTTGAACTTCGTACGGCAACTCAGGACTTGTTACGACTCTCTGTATGCGACATTATCAACATGAAAAGCACGTTAGAATATTGTAGGACGCGTTACAACTCCTAATAACACTTTACATCATTGTACGAAACTTTAAAACTCCATAATAAACCTAATGAATTCATCCGAGTCCTTTGAACGTCGTACGACAACTTAAGCCATCTTACGACCCTGTATTCCACATTAGCACATTGAAAAGCATGTAAGTACAATGTACGACACCTCACAACTCCTAACAACACCTTACAATACCGTACGTAAACTTAAAACTCGATACTAAATTTAATGAATTTGTCCGAATCCTTTGAACTTCGTACGGCAACTCAGGACTTGTTACGACTCTCTATATGCGACATTATCAACATGAAAAGCACGTTAGAATATTGTAGGACGCGTTACAACTCCTAATAACACTTTACATCATTGTACGAAACTTTAAAACTCCATAATAAACCTAATGAATTCATCCGAGTCCTTTGAACGTCGTACGACAACTTAGGACATCTTACGACTCTGTATGCCACATTAGCACATTGAAAAGCATGTAAGTACAATGTACGACACCTCACAACTCCTAACAACACCTTACAATACCGTACGTAAACTTAAAACTCCATACTAAATCTAATGATTTTGTCCGAGTCCTTTGAACTTCGTACGGCAACTCAGGACTTGTTACGACTCTCTGTATGCGACATTATCAACATGAAAAGCACGTTAGAATATTGTAGGACGCGTTACAACTCCTAGTAACACTTTACATCATTGTACGAAACTTTAAAACTCCATAATAAACCTAATGAATTCATCCGAGTCCTTTGAACGTCGTACGACAACTTAGGACATCTTACGACCCTGTATTCCACATTAGCACATTGAAAAGCACAGTAGTATAATGTACGACAGCTCACAACTCCTAACAACACCTTAAAATACCGTACGTAAACTAAAAACTCCATAATAAACCTAATGAATTCATCCGAGTCCTTTGAACGTCGTACGACAACTTAAGACATCTTACGACCCTGTATTCCACATTAGCACATTAAAAAGCATGTAAGTACAATGTACGACACCTCACAACTCCTAACAACACCTTACAATACCGTACGTAAACTTAAAACTCCATACTAAATCTAATGAATTTGTCCGAATCCTTTGAACTTCGTACGGCAACTCAGGACTTGTTACGACTCTCTTTATGCGACATTATCAACATGAAAAGCACGTTAGAATATTGTAGGACGCGTTACAACTCCTAATAACACTTTACATCATTGTACGAAACTTTAAAACTCCATAATAAACCTAATGAATTCATCCGAGTCCTTTGAACGTCGTACGACAACTTAGGACATCTTACGACTCTGTATGCCACATTAGCACATTGAAAAGCATGTAAGTACAATGTACGACACCTCACAACTCCTAACAACACCTTAGAATACGGTACGTAAACTTAAAACTCCATACTAAATCTAATGAATTTGTCCGAGTCCTTTGAACGTCGTACGGCAACTCAGGACTTGTTACGACTCTCTGTATGCGACATTATCAACATGAAAAGCACGTTAGAATATTGTAGGACGCGTTACAACTCCTAATAACACTTTACATCATTTTACGAAACTTTAAAACTCCATAATAAACCTAATGAATTCATCTGAGTCCTTTGAACGTCGTACGACAACTTAAGACATCTTACGACCCTGTATTCCACATTAGCACATTGAAAAGCATGTAAGTACAATGTACGACACCTCACAACTCCTAACAACACCTTACAATACCGTACGTAAACTTAAAACTCCATACTAAATCTAATGATTTTGTCCGAGTCCTTTGAACTTCGTACGGCAACTCAGGACTTGTTACGACTCTCTGTATGCGACGTTATCAACATGAAAAGCACGTTAGAATATTGTAGGACGCGTTACAACTCCTAGTAACACTTTACATCATTGTATGAAACTTTAAAACTCCATAATAAACCTAATGAATTCATCCGAGTCCTTTGAACGTCGTACGACAACTTAGGACATCTTACGACCCTGTATTCCACATTAGCACATTGAAAAGCACAGTAGTATAATGTACGACAGCTCACAACTCCTAACAACACCTTAAAATACCGTACGTAAACTAAAAACTCCATAATAAACCTAATGAATTCATCCGAGTCCTTTGAACGTCGTACGACAACTTAAGACATCTTACGACCCTGTATTCCACATTAGCACATTAAAAAGCATGTAAGTACAATGTACGACACCTCACAACTCCTAACAACACTTTACAATACCGTACGTAAACTTAAAACTCCATACTAAATCTAATGAATTTGTCCGAGTCCTTTGAACTTCGTACGGCAACTCAGGACTTGTTACGACTCTCTGTATGCGACATTATCAACATGAAAAGCACGTTAGAATATTGTAGGACGCGTTACAACTCCTAATAACACTTTACATCATTGTACGAAACTTTAAAACTCCATAATAAACCTAATGAATTCATCCGAGTCCTTTGAACGTCGTACGACAACTTAAGACATCTTACGACCCTGTATTCCACATTAGCACATTGAAAAGCATGTAAGTACAATGTACGACACCTCACAACTCCTAACAACACCTTACAATACCGTACGTAAACTTAAAACTCCATACTAAATCTAATGAATTTGTCCGAGTCCTTTGAACTTCGTACGGCAACTCAGAACTTGTTACGACTCTCTATATGCGACATTATCAACATGAAAAGCACGTTAGAATATTGTAGGACGCGTTACAACTCCTAATAACACTTTACATCATTGTACGAAACTTTAAAACTCCATAATAAACCTAATGAATTCATCCGAGTCCTTTGAACGTCGTACGACAACTTAGGACATCTTACGACTCTGTATGCCACATTAGCACATTGAAAAGCATGTAAGTACAATGTACGACACCTCACAACTCCTAACAACACCTTAGAATATGGTACGTAAACTTAAAACTCCATACTAAATCTAATGAATTTGTCCGAGTCCTTTGAACGTCGTACGGCAACTCAGGACTTGTTACGACTCTCTGTATGCGACATTATCAACATGAAAAGCACGTTAGAATATTGTAGGACGCGTTACAACTCCTAATAACACTTTACATCATTTTACGAAACTTTAAAACTCCATAATAAACCTAATGAATTCATCTGAGTTTTTTGAACGTCGTACGACAACTTAAGACATCTTACGACCCTGTATTCCACATTAGCACATTGAAAAGCATGTAAGTACAATGTACGACACCTCACAACTCCTAACAACACCTTACAATACCGTACGTAAACTTAAAACTCCATACTAAATCTAATGATTTTGTACGAGTCCTTTGAACTTCGTACGGCAACTCAGGACTTGTTACGACTCTCTGTATGCGACATTATCAACATGAAAAGCACGTTAGAATATTGTAGGACGCGTTACAACTCCTAATAACACTTTACATCATTGTACGAAACTTTAAAACTCCATAATAAACCTAATGAATTCATCCGAGTCCTTTGAACGTCGTACGACAACTTAGGACATCTTACGACCCTGTATTCCACATTAGCACATTGAAAAGCACAGTAGTATAATGTACGACAGCTCACAACTCCTAACAACACCTTAATATACCGTACGTAAACTAAAAACTCCATAATAAACCTAATGAATTCATCCGAGTCCTTTGAACGTCGTACGACAACTTAAGACATCTTACGACCCTGTATTCCACATTAGCACATTAAAAAGCATGTAAGTACAATGTACGACACCTCACAACTCCTAACAACACCTTACAATACCGTACGTAAACTTAAAACTCCATACTAAATCTAATGAATTTGTCCGAGTCCTTTGATCTTCGTACGGCAACTCAGGACTTGTTACGACTCTCTGTATGCGACATTATCAACATGAAAAGCACGTTAGAATATTGTAGGACGCGTTACAACTCCTAATAACACTTTACATCATTGTACGAAACTTTAAAACTCCATAATAAACCTAATGAATTCATCCGAGTCCTTTGAACGTCGTACGACAACTTAAGACATCTTACGACCCTGTATTCCACATTAGCACATTGAAAAGCATGTAAGTACAATGTACGACACCTCACAACTCCTAACAACACCTTACAATACCGTACGTTAACTTAAAACTCCATACTAAATCTAATGAATTTGTCCGAATCCTTTGAACTTCGTACGGCAACTCAGGACTTGTTACGACTCTCTATATGCGACATTATCAACATGAAAAGCACGTTAGAATATTGTAGGACGCGTTACAACTCCTAATAACACTTTACATCATTGTACGGAACTTTAAAACTCCATAATAAACCTAATGAATTCATCCGAGTCCTTTGAACGTCGTACGACAACTTAGGACATCTTACGACTCTGTATGCCACATTAGCACATTGAAAAGCATGTAAGTACAATGTACGACACCTCACAACTCCTAACAACACCTTAGAATACGGTACGTAAACTTAAAACTCCATACTAAATCTAATGAATTTGTCCGAGTCCTTTGAACGTCGTACGGCAACTCAGGACTTGTTACGACTCTCTGTATGCGACATTATCAACATGAAAAGCACGTTAGAATATTGTAGGACGCGTTACAACTCCTAATAACAGTTTACATCATTTTACGAAACATTAAAACTCCATAATAAACCTAATGAATTCATCTGAGTCCTTTGAACGTCGTACGACAACTTAAGACATCTTACGACCCTGTATTCCACATTAGCACATTGAAAAACATGTAAGTACAATGTACGACACCTCACAACTCCTAACAACACCTTACAATACCGTACGTAAACTTAAAACTCCATACTAAATCTAATGATTTTGTCCGAGTCCTTTGAACTTCGTACGGCAACTCAGGACTTGTTACGACTCTCTGTATGCGACATTATCAACATGAAAAGCACGTTAGAATATTGTAGGACGCGTTACAACTCCTAGTAACACTTTACATCATTGTACGAAACTTTAAAACTCCATAATAAACCTAATGAATTCATCCGAGTCCTTTGAACGTCGTACGACAACTTAGGACATCTTACGACCCTGTATTCCACATTAGCACATTGAAAAGCACAGTAGTATAATGTACGACAGCTCACAACTCCTAACAACACCTTAAAATACCGTACGTAAAGTAAAAACTCCATAATAAACCTAATGAATTCATCCGAGTCCTTTGAACGTCGTACGACAACTTAAGACATCTTACGACCCTGTATTCCACATTAGCACATTAAAAAGCCTGTAAGTACAATGTACAACACCTCACAACTCCTAACAACACCTTACAATACCGTACGTAAACTTAAAACTCCATACTAAATCTAATGAATTTGTCCGAGTCCTTTGAACTTCGTACGGCAACTCAGGACTTGTTACGACTCTCTGTATGCGACATTATCAACATGAAAAGCACGTTAGAATATTGTAGGACGCGTTACAACTCCTAATAACACTTTACATCATTGTACGAAACTTTAAAACTCCATAATAAACCTAATGAATTCATCCGAGTCCTTTGAACGTCGTACGACAACTTAAGACATCTTATGACCCTGTATTCCACATTAGCACATTGAAAAGCATGTAAGTACAATGTACGACACCTCACAACTCCTAACAACACCTTACAATACCGTATGTAAACTTAAAACTCCATACTAAATCTAATGAGTTTGTCCGAGTCCTTTGAACTTCGTACGGCAACTCAGGACTTGTTACGACTCTCTATATGCGACATTATCAACATGAAAAGCACGTTAGAATATTGTAGGGCGCGTTACAACTCCTAATAACACTTTACATCATTGTACGAAACTTTAAAACTCCATAATAAACCTAATGAATTCATCCGAGTCCTTTGAACGTCGTACGACAACTTAAGACATCTTACGACCCTGTATTCCACATTAGCACATTAAAAAGCATGTAAGTACAATGTACGACACCTCACAACTCCTAACAACACCTTACAATACCGTACGTAAACTTAAAACTCCATACTAAATCTAATGAATTTGTCCGAGTCCTTTGATCTTCGTACGGCAACTCAGGACTTGTTACGACTCTCTGTATGCGACATTATCAACATGAAAAGCACGTTAGAATATTGTAGGACGCGTTACAACTCCTAATAACACTTTACATCATTGTACGAAACTTTAAAACTCCATAATAAACCTAATGAATTCATCCGAGTCCTTTGAACGTCGTACGACAACTTAAGACATCTTACGACCCTGTATTCCACATTAGCACATTGAAAAGCATGTAAGTACAATGTACGACACCTCACAACTCCTAACAACACCTTACAATACCGTACGTTAACTTAAAACTCCATACTAAATCTAATGAATTTGTCCGAATCCTTTGAACTTCGTACGGCAACTCAGGACTTGTTACGACTCTCTATATGCGACATTATCAACATGAAAAGCACGTTAGAATATTGTAGGACGCGTTACAACTCCTAATAACACTTTACATCATTGTACGGAACTTTAAAACTCCATAATAAACCTAATGAATTCATCCGAGTCCTTTGAACGTCGTACGACAACTTAGGACATCTTACGACTCTGTATGCCACATTAGCACATTGAAAAGCATGTAAGTACAATGTACGACACCTCACAACTCCTAACAACACCTTAGAATACGGTACGTAAACTTAAAACTCCATACTAAATCTAATGAATTTGTCCGAGTCCTTTGAACGTCGTACGGCAACTCAGGACTTGTTACGACTCTCTGTATGCGACATTATCAACATGAAAAGCACGTTAGAATATTGTAGGACGCGTTACAACTCCTAATAACAGTTTACATCATTTTACGAAACATTAAAACTCCATAATAAACCTAATGAATTCATCTGAGTCCTTTGAACGTCGTACGACAACTTAAGACATCTTACGACCCTGTATTCCACATTAGCACATTGAAAAACATGTAAGTACAATGTACGACACCTCACAACTCCTAACAACACCTTACAATACCGTACGTAAACTTAAAACTCCATACTAAATCTAATGATTTTGTCCGAGTCCTTTGAACTTCGTACGGCAACTCAGGACTTGTTACGACTCTCTGTATGCGACATTATCAACATGAAAAGCACGTTAGAATATTGTAGGACGCGTTACAACTCCTAGTAACACTTTACATCATTGTACGAAACTTTAAAACTCCATAATAAACCTAATGAATTCATCCGAGTCCTTTGAACGTCGTACGACAACTTAGGACATCTTACGACCCTGTATTCCACATTAGCACATTGAAAAGCACAGTAGTATAATGTACGACAGCTCACAACTCCTAACAACACCTTAAAATACCGTACGTAAACTAAAAACTCCATAATAAACCTAATGAATTCATCCGAGTCCTTTGAACGTCGTACGACAACTTAAGACATCTTACGACCCTGTATTCCACATTAGCACATTAAAAAGCATGTAAGTACAATGTACAACACCTCACAACTCCTAACAACACCTTACAATACCGTACGTAAACTTAAAACTCCATACTAAATCTAATGAATTTGTCCGAGTCCTTTGAACTTCGTACGGCAACTCAGGACTTGTTACGACTCTCTGTATGCGACATTATCAACATGAAAAGCACGTTAGAATATTGTAGGACGCGTTACAACTCCTAATAACACTTTACATCATTGTACGAAACTTTAAAACTCCATAATAAACCTAATGAATTCATCCGAGTCCTTTGAACGTCGTACGACAACTTAAGACATCTTATGACCCTGTATTCCACATTAGCACATTGAAAAGCATGTAAGTACAATGTACGACACCTCACAACTCCTAACAACACCTTACAATACCGTACGTAAACTTAAAACTCCATACTAAATCTAATGAGTTTGTCCGAGTCCTTTGAACTTCGTACGGCAACTCAGGACTTGTTACGACTCTCTATATGCGACATTATCAACATGAAAAGCACGTTAGAATATTGTAGGGCGCGTTACAACTCCTAATAACACTTTACATCATTGTACGAAACTTTAAAACTCCATAATAAACCTAATGAATTCATCCGAGTCCTTTGAACGTCGTACGACAACTTAGGACATCTTACGACTCTGTATGCCACATTAGCACATTGAAAAGCATGTAAGTACAATTTACGACACCTCACAACTCCTAACAACACCTTAGAATACGGTACGTAAACTTAAAACTCCATACTAAATCTAATGAATTTGTCCGAGTCCTTTGAACGTCGTACGGCAACTCAGGACTTGTTACGACTCTCTATATGCGACATTATCAACATGAAAAGCACGTTAGAATATTGTAGGACGCGTTACAACTCCTAATAACACTTTACATCATTTTACGAAACTTTAAAACTCCATAATAAACCTAATGAATTCATCTGAGTCCTTTGAACGTCGTACGACAACTTAAGACATCTTACGACCCTGTATTCCACATTAGCACATTGAAAAGCATGTAAATACAATGTACGACACCTCACAACTCCTAACAACACCTTACAATACCGTACGTAAACTTAAAACTCCATACTAAATCTAATGATTTTTTCCGAGTCCTTTGAACTTCGTACGGCAACTCAGGACTTGTTACGACTCTCTGTATGCGACATTATCAACATGAAAAGCACGTTAGAATATTGTAGGACGCGTTACAACTCCTAATAACACTTTACATCATTGTACGAAACTTTAAAACTCCATAATAAACCTAATGAATTCATCCGAGTCCTTTGAACGTCGTACGACAACTTAGGACATCTTACGACCCTGTATTCCACATTAGCACATTGAAAAGCACAGTAGTATAATGTACGACAGCTCACAACTCCTAACAACACCTTAAAATACCGTACGTAAACTAAAAATTCCATAATAAACCTAATGAATTCATCCGAGTCCTTTGAACGTCGTACGACAACTTAAGACATCTTACGACCCTGTATTCCACATTAGCACATTGAAAAGCATGTAAGTACAATGTACGACACCTCACAACTCCTAACAACACCTTACAATACCGTACGTAAACTTAAAACTCCATACTAAATCTAATGATTTTGTCCGAGTCCTTTGAACTTCGTACGGCAACTCATGACTTGTTACGACTCTCTGTATGCGACATTATCAACATGAAAAGCACGTTAGAATATTGTAGGACGCGTTACAACTCCTAATAACACTTTACATCATTGTACGAAACTTTAAAACTCCATAATAAACCTAATGAATTCATCCGAGTCCTTTGAACGTCGTACGACAACTTAGGACATCTTACGACCCTGTATTCCACATTAGCACATTGAAAAGCACAGTAGTATAATGTACGACAGCTCACAACTCCTAACAACACCTTAAAATACCGTACGTAAACTAAAAACTCCATAATAAACTTAATGAATTCATCTGAGTCCTTTGAACGTCGTACGACAACTTAAGACATCTTACGACCCTGTATTCCACATTAGCACATTAAAAAGCATGTAAGTACAATGTACGACACCTCACAACTCCTAACAACACCTTACAATACCGTACGTAAACTTAAAACTCCATACTAAATCTAATGAATTTGTCCGAGTCCTTTGAACTTCGTACGGCAACTCAGGACTTGTTACGACTCTCTGTATGCGACATTATCAACATGAAAAGCACGTTAGAATATTGTAGGACGCGTTACAACTCCTAATAACACTTTACATCATTGTACGAAACTTTAAAACTCCATAATAAACCTAATGAATTCATCCGAGTCCTTTGAACGTCGTACGACAACTTAGGACATCTTACGACCCTGTATTCCACATTAGCACATTGAAAAGCACAGTAGTATAATGTACGACAGCTCACAACTCCTAACAACACCTTAAAATACCGTACGTAAACTAAAAACTCCATAATAAACCTAATGAATTCATCCGAGTCCTTTGAACGTCGTACGACAACTTAGGACATCTTACGACCCTGTATTCCACATTAGCACATTGAAAAGCACAGTAGTATAATGTACGACAGCTCACAACTCCTAACAACACCTTAAAATACCGTACGTAAACTAAAAACTCCATAATAAACCTAATGAATTCATCTGAGTCCTTTGAACGTCGTACGACAACTTAAGACATCTTACGACCCTGTATTCCACATTAGCACATTAAAAAGCATGTAAGTACAATGTACGACACCTCACAACTCCTAACAACACCTTAAAATACCGTACGTAAACTTAAAACTCCATACTAAATCTAATGAATTTGTCCGAGTCCTTTGAACTTCGTACGGCAACTCAGGACTTGTTACGACTCTCTGTATGCGACATTATCAACATGAAAAGCACGTTAGAATATTGTAGGACGCGTTACAACTCCTAATAACACTTTACATCATTGTACGAAACTTTAAAACTCCATAATAAACCTAATGAATTCATCCGAGTCCTTTGAACGTCGTACGACAACTTAGGACATCTTACGACCCTGTATTCCACATTAGCACATTGAAAAGCACAGTAGTATAATGTACGACAGCTCACAACTCCTAACAACACCTTAAAATACCGTACGTAAACTAAAAACTCCATAATAAACCTAATGAATTCATCCGAGTCCTTTGAACGTCGTACGACAACTTAAGACATCTTACGACCCTGTATTCCACATTAGCACATTAAAAAGCATGTAAGTACAATGTACGACTCCTCACAACTCCTAACAACACCTTACAATACCGTACGTAAACTTAAAACTCCATACTAAATCTAATGAATTTGTCCGAGTCCTTTGAACTTCGTACGGCAACTCAGGACTTGTTACGACTCTCTGTATGCGACATTATCAACATGAAAAGCACGTTAGAATATTGTAGGACGCGTTACAACTCCTAATAACACTTTACATCATTGTACGAAACTTTAAAACTCCATAATAAACCTAATGAATTCATCCGAGTCCTTTGAACGTCGTACGACAACTTAAGACATCTTACGACCCTGTATTCCACATTAGCACATTGAAAAGCATGTAACTACAATGTACGACACCTCACAACTCCTAACAACACCTTACAATACCGTACGTAAACTTAAAACTCCATATTAGTCTAATGAATTTGTCCGAGTCCTTTGAACTTCGTACGGCAACTCAGGACTTGTTACGACTCTCTATATGCGACATTATCAACATGAAAAGCACGTTAGAATATTGTAGGACGCGTTACAACTCCTAATAACACTTTACATCATTGTACGAAACTTTAAAACTCAATAATAAACCTAATGAATTCATCCGAGTCCTTTGAACGTCGTACGACAACTTAGGACATCTTACGACTCTGTATGCCACATTAGCACATTGAAAAGCATGTAAGTACAATGTACGACACCTCACAACTCCTAACAACACCTTAGAATACGGTACGTAAACTTAAAACTCCATACTAAATCTAATGAATTTGTCCGAGTCCTTTGAACGTCGTACGGCAACTCAGGACTTGTTACGACTCTCTGTATGCGACATTATCAACATGAAAAGCACGTTAGAATATTGTAGGACGCGTTACAACTCCTAATAACACTTTACATCATTTTACGAAACTTTAAAACTCCATAATAAACCTAATGAATTCATCTGAGTCCTTTGAACGTCGTACGACAACTTAAGACATCTTACGACCCTGTATTCCACATTAGCACATTGAAAAGCATGTAAGTACAATGTACGACACCTCACAACTCCTAACAACACCTTACAATACCGTACGTAAACTTAAAACTCCATACTAAATCTAATGATTTTGTCCGAGTCCTTTGAACTTCGTACGGCAACTCAGGACTTGTTACGACTCTCTGTATGCGACATTATCAACATGAAAAGCACGTTAGAATATTGTAGGACGCGTTACAACTCCTAGTAACACTTTACATCATTGTACGAAACTTTAAAACTCCATAATAAACCTAATGAATTCATCCGAGTCCTTTGAACGTCGTACAACAACTTAGGACATCTTACGACCCTGTATTCCACATTAGCACATTGAAAAGCACAGTAGTATAATGTACGACAGCTCACAACTCCTAACAACACCTTAAAATACCGTACGTAAACTAAAAACTCCATAATAAACCTAATGAATTCATCCGAGTCCTTTGAACGTCGTACGACAACTTAAGACATCTTACGACCCTGTATTCCACATTAGCACATTAAAAAGCATGTAAGTACAATGTACAACACCTCACAACTCCTAACAACACCTTACAATACCGTACGTAAACTTAAAACTCCATACTAAATCTAATGAATTTGTCCGAGTCCTTTGAACTTCGTACGGCAACTCAGGACTTGTTACGACTCTCTGTATGCGACATTATCAACATGAAAAGCACGTTAGAATATTGTAGGACGCGTTACAACTCCTAATAACACTTTACATCATTGTACGAAACTTTAAAACTCCATAATAAACCTAATGAATTCATCCGAGTCCTTTGAACGTCGTACGACAACTTAAGACATCTTACGACCCTGTATTCCACATTAGCACATTGAAAAGCATGTAAGTACAATGTACGACACCTCACAACTCCTAACAACGCCTTACAATACCGTACGTAAACTTAAAACTCCATACTAAATCTAATGAATTTGTCCGAGTCCTTTGAACTTCGTACGGCAACTCAGGACTTGTTACGACTCTCTATATGCGACATTATCAACATGAAAAGCACGTTAGAATATTGTAGGACGCGTTACAACTCCTAATAACACTTTACATCATTGTACGAAACTTTAAAACTCCATAATAAACCTAATGAATTCATCCGAGTCCTTTGAACGTCGTACGACAACTTAGGACATCTTACGACCCTGTATTCCACATTAGCACATTGAAAAGCACAGTAGTATAATGTACGACAGCTCACAACTCCTAACAACACCTTAAAATACCGTACGTAAACTAAAAACTCCATAATAAACCTAATGAATTCATCCGAGTCCTTTGAACGTCGTACGACAACTTAAGACATCTTACGACCCTGTATTCCACATTAGCACATTAAAAAGCATGTAAGTACAATGTACAACACCTCACAACTCCTAACAACACCTTACAATACCGTACGTAAACTTAAAACTCCATACTAAATCTAATGAATTTGTCCGAGTCCTTTGAACTTCGTACGGCAACTCAGGACTTGTTACGACTCTCTGTATGCGACATTATCAACATGAAAAGCACGTTAGAATATTGTAGGACGCGTTACAACTCCTAATAACACTTTACATCATTGTACGAAACTTTAAAACTCCATAATAAACCTAATGAATTCATCCGAGTCCTTTGAACGTCGTACGACAACTTAGGACATCTTACGACCCTGTATTCCACATTAGCACATTGAAAAGCACAGTAGTATAATGTACGACAGCTCACAACTCCTAACAACACCTTAAAATACCGTACGTAAACTAAAAACTCCATAATAAACCTAATGAATTCATCCGAGTCCTTTGAACGTCGTACGACAACTTAAGACATCTTACGACCCTGTATTCCACATTAGCACATTAAAAAGCATGTAAGTACAATGTACAACACCTCACAACTCCTAACAACACCTTACAATACCGTACGTAAACTTAAAACTCCATACTAAATCTAATGAATTTGTCCGAGTCCTTTGAACTTCGTACGGCAACTCAGGACTTGTTACGACTCTCTGTATGCGACATTATCAACATGAAAAGCACGTTAGAATATTGTAGGACGCGTTACAACTCCTAATAACACTTTACATCATTGTACGAAACTTTAAAACTCCATAATAAACCTAATGAATTCATCCGAGTCCTTTGAACGTCGTACGACAACTTAAGACATCTTATGACCCTGTATTCCACATTAGCACATTGAAAAGCATGTAAGTACAATGTACGACACCTCACAACTCCTAACAACACCTTACAATACCGTACGTAAACTTAAAACTCCATACTAAATCTAATGAGTTTGTCCGAGTCCTTTGAACTTCGTACGGCAACTCAGGACTTGTTACGACTCTCTATATGCGACATTATCAACATGAAAAGCACGTTAGAATATTGTAGGGCGCGTTACAACTCCTAATAACACTTTACATCATTGTACGAAACTTTAAAACTCCATAATAAACCTAATGAATTCATCCGAGTCCTTTGAACGTCGTACGACAACTTAGGACATCTTACGACTCTGTATGCCACATTAGCACATTGAAAAGCATGTAAGTACAATTTACGACACCTCACAACTCCTAACAACACCTTAGAATACGGTACGTAAACTTAAAACTCCATACTAAATCTAATGAATTTGTCCGAGTCCTTTGAACGTCGTACGGCAACTCAGGACTTGTTACGACTCTCTATATGCGACATTATCAACATGAAAAGCACGTTAGAATATTGTAGGACGCGTTACAACTCCTAATAACACTTTACATCATTTTACGAAACTTTAAAACTCCATAATAAACCTAATGAATTCATCTGAGTCCTTTGAACGTCGTACGACAACTTAAGACATCTTACGACCCTGTATTCCACATTAGCACATTGAAAAGCATGTAAATACAATGTACGACACCTCACAACTCCTAACAACACCTTACAATACCGTACGTAAACTTAAAACTCCATACTAAATCTAATGATTTTTTCCGAGTCCTTTGAACTTCGTACGGCAACTCAGGACTTGTTACGACTCTCTGTATGCGACATTATCAACATGAAAAGCACGTTAGAATATTGTAGGACGCGTTACAACTCCTAATAACACTTTACATCATTGTACGAAACTTTAAAACTCCATAATAAACCTAATGAATTCATCCGAGTCCTTTGAACGTCGTACGACAACTTAGGACATCTTACGACCCTGTATTCCACATTAGCACATTGAAAAGCACAGTAGTATAATGTACGACAGCTCACAACTCCTAACAACACCTTAAAATACCGTACGTAAACTAAAAATTCCATAATAAACCTAATGAATTCATCCGAGTCCTTTGAACGTCGTACGACAACTTAAGACATCTTACGACCCTGTATTCCACATTAGCACATTGAAAAGCATGTAAGTACAATGTACGACACCTCACAACTCCTAACAACACCTTACAATACCGTACGTAAACTTAAAACTCCATACTAAATCTAATGATTTTGTCCGAGTCCTTTGAACTTCGTACGGCAACTCATGACTTGTTACGACTCTCTGTATGCGACATTATCAACATGAAAAGCACGTTAGAATATTGTAGGACGCGTTACAACTCCTAATAACACTTTACATCATTGTACGAAACTTTAAAACTCCATAATAAACCTAATGAATTCATCCGAGTCCTTTGAACGTCGTACGACAACTTAGGACATCTTACGACCCTGTATTCCACATTAGCACATTGAAAAGCACAGTAGTATAATGTACGACAGCTCACAACTCCTAACAACACCTTAAAATACCGTACGTAAACTAAAAACTCCATAATAAACTTAATGAATTCATCTGAGTCCTTTGAACGTCGTACGACAACTTAAGACATCTTACGACCCTGTATTCCACATTAGCACATTAAAAAGCATGTAAGTACAATGTACGACACCTCACAACTCCTAACAACACCTTACAATACCGTACGTAAACTTAAAACTCCATACTAAATCTAATGAATTTGTCCGAGTCCTTTGAACTTCGTACGGCAACTCAGGACTTGTTACGACTCTCTGTATGCGACATTATCAACATGAAAAGCACGTTAGAATATTGTAGGACGCGTTACAACTCCTAATAACACTTTACATCATTGTACGAAACTTTAAAACTCCATAATAAACCTAATGAATTCATCCGAGTCCTTTGAACGTCGTACGACAACTTAGGACATCTTACGACCCTGTATTCCACATTAGCACATTGAAAAGCACAGTAGTATAATGTACGACAGCTCACAACTCCTAACAACACCTTAAAATACCGTACGTAAACTAAAAACTCCATAATAAACCTAATGAATTCATCCGAGTCCTTTGAACGTCGTACGACAACTTAGGACATCTTACGACCCTGTATTCCACATTAGCACATTGAAAAGCACAGTAGTATAATGTACGACAGCTCACAACTCCTAACAACACCTTAAAATACCGTACGTAAACTAAAAACTCCATAATAAACTTAATGAATTCATCTGAGTCCTTTGAACGTCGTACGACAACTTAAGACATCTTACGACCCTGTATTCCACATTAGCACATTAAAAAGCATGTAAGTACAATGTACGACACCTCACAACTCCTAACAACACCTTACAATACCGTACGTAAACTTAAAACTCCATACTAAATCTAATGAATTTGTCCGAGTCCTTTGAACTTCGTACGGCAACTCAGGACTTGTTACGACTCTCTGTATGCGACATTATCAACATGAAAAGCACGTTAGAATATTGTAGGACGCGTTACAACTCCTAATAACACTTTACATCATTGTACGAAACTTTAAAACTCCATAATAAACCTAATGAATTCATCCGAGTCCTTTGAACGTCGTACGACAACTTAGGACATCTTACGACCCTGTATTCCACATTAGCACATTGAAAAGCACAGTAGTATAATGTACGACAGCTCACAACTCCTAACAACACCTTAAAATACCGTACGTAAACTAAAAACTCCATAATAAACCTAATGAATTCATCCGAGTCCTTTGAACGTCGTACGACAACTTAGGACATCTTACGACCCTGTATTCCACATTAGCACATTGAAAAGCACAGTAGTATAATGTACGACAGCTCACAACTCCTAACAACACCTTAAAATACCGTACGTAAACTAAAAACTCCATAATAAACCTAATGAATTCATCTGAGTCCTTTGAACGTCGTACGACAACTTAAGACATCTTACGACCCTGTATTCCACATTAGCACATTAAAAAGCATGTAAGTACAATGTACGACACCTCACAACTCCTAACAACACCTTAAAATACCGTACGTAAACTTAAAACTCCATACTAAATCTAATGAATTTGTCCGAGTCCTTTGAACTTCGTACGGCAACTCAGGACTTGTTACGACTCTCTGTATGCGACATTATCAACATGAAAAGCACGTTAGAATATTGTAGGACGCGTTACAACTCCTAATAACACTTTACATCATTGTACGAAACTTTAAAACTCCATAATAAACCTAATGAATTCATCCGAGTCCTTTGAACGTCGTACGACAACTTAGGACATCTTACGACCCTGTATTCCACATTAGCACATTGAAAAGCACAGTAGTATAATGTACGACAGCTCACAACTCCTAACAACACCTTAAAATACCGTACGTAAACTAAAAACTCCATAATAAACCTAATGAATTCATCCGAGTCCTTTGAACGTCGTACGACAACTTAAGACATCTTACGACCCTGTATTCCACATTAGCACATTAAAAAGCATGTAAGTACAATGTACGACTCCTCACAACTCCTAACAACACCTTACAATACCGTACGTAAACTTAAAACTCCATACTAAATCTAATGAATTTGTCCGAGTCCTTTGAACTTCGTACGGCAACTCAGGACTTGTTACGACTCTCTGTATGCGACATTATCAACATGAAAAGCACGTTAGAATATTGTAGGACGCGTTACAACTCCTAATAACACTTTACATCATTGTACGAAACTTTAAAACTCCATAATAAACCTAATGAATTCATCCGAGTCCTTTGAACGTCGTACGACAACTTAAGACATCTTACGACCCTGTATTCCACATTAGCACATTGAAAAGCATGTAACTACAATGTACGACACCTCACAACTCCTAACAACACCTTACAATACCGTACGTAAACTTAAAACTCCATATTAGTCTAATGAATTTGTCCGAGTCCTTTGAACTTCGTACGGCAACTCAGGACTTGTTACGACTCTCTATATGCGACATTATCAACATGAAAAGCACGTTAGAATATTGTAGGACGCGTTACAACTCCTAATAACACTTTACATCATTGTACGAAACTTTAAAACTCAATAATAAACCTAATGAATTCATCCGAGTCCTTTGAACGTCGTACGACAACTTAGGACATCTTACGACTCTGTATGCCACATTAGCACATTGAAAAGCATGTAAGTACAATGTACGACACCTCACAACTCCTAACAACACCTTAGAATACGGTACGTAAACTTAAAACTCCATACTAAATCTAATGAATTTGTCCGAGTCCTTTGAACGTCGTACGGCAACTCAGGACTTGTTACGACTCTCTGTATGCGACATTATCAACATGAAAAGCACGTTAGAATATTGTAGGACGCGTTACAACTCCTAATAACACTTTACATCATTTTACGAAACTTTAAAACTCCATAATAAACCTAATGAATTCATCTGAGTCCTTTGAACGTCGTACGACAACTTAAGACATCTTACGACCCTGTATTCCACATTAGCACATTGAAAAGCATGTAAGTACAATGTACGACACCTCACAACTCCTAACAACACCTTACAATACCGTACGTAAACTTAAAACTCCATACTAAATCTAATGATTTTGTCCGAGTCCTTTGAACTTCGTACGGCAACTCAGGACTTGTTACGACTCTCTGTATGCGACATTATCAACATGAAAAGCACGTTAGAATATTGTAGGACGCGTTACAACTCCTAGTAACACTTTACATCATTGTACGAAACTTTAAAACTCCATAATAAACCTAATGAATTCATCCGAGTCCTTTGAACGTCGTACAACAACTTAGGACATCTTACGACCCTGTATTCCACATTAGCACATTGAAAAGCACAGTAGTATAATGTACGACAGCTCACAACTCCTAACAACACCTTAAAATACCGTACGTAAACTAAAAACTCCATAATAAACCTAATGAATTCATCCGAGTCCTTTGAACGTCGTACGACAACTTAAGACATCTTACGACCCTGTATTCCACATTAGCACATTAAAAAGCATGTAAGTACAATGTACAACACCTCACAACTCCTAACAACACCTTACAATACCGTACGTAAACTTAAAACTCCATACTAAATCTAATGAATTTGTCCGAGTCCTTTGAACTTCGTACGGCAACTCAGGACTTGTTACGACTCTCTGTATGCGACATTATCAACATGAAAAGCACGTTAGAATATTGTAGGACGCGTTACAACTCCTAATAACACTTTACATCATTGTACGAAACTTTAAAACTCCATAATAAACCTAATGAATTCATCCGAGTCCTTTGAACGTCGTACGACAACTTAAGACATCTTACGACCCTGTATTCCACATTAGCACATTGAAAAGCATGTAAGTACAATGTACGACACCTCACAACTCCTAACAACGCCTTACAATACCGTACGTAAACTTAAAACTCCATACTAAATCTAATGAATTTGTCCGAGTCCTTTGAACTTCGTACGGCAACTCAGGACTTGTTACGACTCTCTATATGCGACATTATCAACATGAAAAGCACGTTAGAATATTGTAGGACGCGTTACAACTCCTAATAACACTTTACATCATTGTACGAAACTTTAAAACTCCATAATAAACCTAATGAATTCATCCGAGTCCTTTGAACGTCGTACGACAACTTAGGACATCTTACGACTCTGTATGCCACATTAGCACATTGAAAAGCATGTAAGTACAATGTACGACACCTCACAACTCGTAACAACACCTTAGAATACGGTACGTAAACTTAAAACTCCATACTAAATCTAATGAGTTTGTCCGAGTCCTTTGAACGTCGTACGACAACTCAGGACTTGTTACGACTCTCTGTATGCGACATTATCAATATGAAAAGCACGTTAGAATATTGTAGGACGCGTTACAACTCCTAATAACACTTTACATCATTTTACGAAACTTTAAAACTCCATAATAAACCTAATGAATTCATCTGAGTCCTTTGAACGTCGTACGACAACTTAAGACATCTTACGACCCTGTATTCCACATTAGCACATTGAAAAGCAAGTAAGTACAATGTACGACACCTCACAACTCCTAACAACACCTTACAATACCGTACGTAAACTTAAAACTCCATACTAAATCTAATGATTTTGTCCGAGTCCTTTGAACTTCGTACGGCAACTCAGGACTTGTTACGACTCTCTGTATGCGACATTATCAACATGAAAAGCACGTTAGAATATTGTAGGACGCGTTACAACTCCTAATAACACTTTACATCATTTTACGAAACTTTAAAACTCCATAATAAACCTAATGAATTCATCTGAGTCCTTTGAACGTCGTACGACAACTTAAGACATCTTACGACCCTGTATTCCACATTAGCACATTGAAAAGCATGTAAGTACAATGTACGACACCTCACAACTCCTAACAACACCTTACAATACCGTACGTAAACTTAAAACTCCATACTAAATCTAATGATTTTGTCCGAGTCCTTTGAACTTCGTACGGCAACTCAGGACTTGTTACGACTCTCTGTATGCGACATTATCAACATGAAAAGCACGTTAGAATATTGTAGGACGCGTTACAACTCCTAGTAACACTTTACATCATTGTACGAAACTTTAAAACTCCATAATAAACCTAATGAATTCATCCGAGTCCTTTGAACGTCGTACGACAACTTAGGACATCTTACGACCCTGTATTCCACATTAGCACATTGAAAAGCACAGTAGTATAATGTACGACAGCTCACAACTCCTAACAACACCTTAAAATACCGTACGTAAACTAAAAACTCCATAATAAACCTAATGAATTCATCCGAGTCCTTTGAACGTCGTACGACAACTTAAGACATCTTACGACCCTGTATTCCACATTAGCACATTAAAAAGCATGTAAGTACAATGTACAACACCTCACAACTCCTAACAACACCTTACAATACCGTACGTAAACTTAAAACTCCATACTAAATCTAATGAATTTGTCCGAGTCCTTTGAACTTCGTACGGCAACTCAGGACTTGTTACGACTCTCTGTATGCGACATTATCAACATGAAAAGCACGTTAGAATATTGTAGGACGCGTTACAACTCCTAATAACACTTTACATCATTGTACGAAACTTTAAAACTCCATAATAAACCTAATGAATTCATCCGAGTCCTTTGAACGTCGTACGACAACTTAAGACATCTTACGACCCTGTATTCCACATTAGCACATTGAAAAGCATGTAAGTACAATGTACGACACCTCACAACTCCTAACAACGCCTTACAATACCGTACGTAAACTTAAAACTCCATACTAAATCTAATGAATTTGTCCGAGTCCTTTGAACTTCGTACGGCAACTCAGGACTTGTTACGACTCTCTATATGCGACATTATCAACATGAAAAGCACGTTAGAATATTGTAGGACGCGTTACAACTCCTAATAACACTTTACATCATTGTACGAAACTTTAAAACTCCATAATAAACCTAATGAATTCATCCGAGTCCTTTGAACGTCGTACGACAACTTAAGACATCTTACGACCCTGTATTCCACATTAGCACATTGAAAAGCATGTAAGTACAATGTACGACACCTCACAACTCCTAACAACACCTTACAATACCGTACGTAAACTTAAAACTCCATACTAAATCTAATGATTTTGTCCGAGTCCTTTGAACTTCGTACGGCAACTCAGGACTTGTTACGACTCTCTGTATGCGACATTATCAACATGAAAAGCACGTTAGAATATTGTAGGACGCGTTACAACTCCTAGTAACACTTTACATCATTGTACGAAACTTTAAAACTCCATAATAAACCTAATGAATTCATCCGAGTCCTTTGAACGTCGTACGACAACTTAGGACATCTTACGACCCTGTATTCCACATTAGCACATTGAAAAGCACAGTAGTATAATGTACGACAGCTCACAACTCCTAACAACACCTTAAAATACCGTACGTAAACTAAAAACTCCATAATAAACCTAATGAATTCATCCGAGTCCTTTGAACGTCGTACGACAACTTAAGACATCTTACGACCCTGTATTCCACATTAGCACATTAAAAAGCATGTAAGTACAATGTACAACACCTCACAACTCCTAACAACACCTTACAATACCGTACGTAAACTTAAAACTCCATACTAAATCTAATGAATTTGTCCGAGTCCTTTGAACTTCGTACGGCAACTCAGGACTTGTTACGACTCTCTGTATGCGACATTATCAACATGAAAAGCACGTTAGAATATTGTAGGACGCGTTACAACTCCTAATAACACTTTACATCATTGTACGAAACTTTAAAACTCCATAATAAACCTAATGAATTCATCCGAGTCCTTTGAACGTCGTACGACAACTTAAGACATCTTACGACCCTGTATTCCACATTAGCACATTGAAAAGCATGTAAGTACAATGTACGACACCTCACAACTCCTAACAACGCCTTACAATACCGTACGTAAACTTAAAACTCCATACTAAATCTAATGAATTTGTCCGAGTCCTTTGAACTTCGTACGGCAACTCAGGACTTGTTACGACTCTCTATATGCGACATTATCAACATGAAAAGCACGTTAGAATATTGTAGGACGCGTTACAACTCCTAATAACACTTTACATCATTGTACGAAACTTTAAAACTCCATAATAAACCTAATGAATTCATCCGAGTCCTTTGAACGTCGTACGACAACTTAGGACATCTTACGACCCTGTATTCCACATTAGCACATTGAAAAGCATGTAAGTACAATGTACGACACCTCACAACTCCTAACAACACCTTACAATACCGTACGTAAACTTAAAACTCCATACTAAATCTAATGAATTTGTCCGAGTCCTTTGAACTTCGTACGGCAACTCAGGACTTGTTACGACTCTCTATATGCGACATTATCAACATGAAAAGCACGTTAGAATATTGTAGGACGCGTTACAACTCCTAATAACACTTTACATCATTGTACGAAACTTTAAAACTCCATAATAAACCTAATGAATTCATCCGAGTCCTTTGAACGTCGTACGACAACTTAGGACATCTTACGACTCTGTATGCCACATTAGCACATTGAAAAGCATGTAAGTACAATGTACGACACCTCACAACTCCTAACAACACCTTAGAATACGGTACGTAAACTTAAAACTCCATACTAAATCTAATGAATTTGTCCGAGTCCTTTGAACGTCGTACGGCAACTCAGGACTTGTTACGACTCTCTGTATGCGACATTATCAACACGAAAAGCACGTTAGAATATTGTAGGACGCGTTACAACTCCTAATAACACTTTACATCATTTTACGAAACTTTAAAACTCCATAATAAACCTAATGAATTCATCTGAGTCCTTTGAACGTCGTACGACAACTTAAGACATCTTACGACCCTGTATTCCACATTAGCACATTGAAAAGCATGTAAGTACAATGTACGACACCTCACAACTCCTAACAACACCTTACAATACCGTACGTAAACTTAAAACTCCATACTAAATCTAATGAATTTGTCCGAGTCCTTTGAACTTCGTACGACAACTCAGGACTTGTTACGACTCTCTGTATGCGACATTATCAACATGAAAAGCACGTTAGAATATTGTAGGACGCGTTACAACTCCTAATAACACTTTACATCATTTTACGAAACTTTAAAACTCCATAATAAACCTAATGAATTCATCTGAGTCCTTTGAACGTCGTACGACAACTTAAGACATCTTACGACCCTGTATTCCACATTAGCACATTGAAAAGCATGTAAGTACAATGTACGACACCTCACAACTCCTAACAACACCTTACAATACCGTACGTAAACTTAAAACTCCATACTAAATCTAATGATTTTGTCCGAGTCCTTTGAACTTCGTACGGCAACTCAGGACTTGTTACGACTCTCTGTATGCGACATTATCAACATGAAAAGCACGTTAGAATATTGTAGGACGCGTTACAACTCCTAATAACACTTTACATCATTTTACGAAACTTTAAAACTCCATAATAAACCTAATGAATTCATCTGAGTCATTTGAACGTCGTACGACAACTTAAGACATCTTACGACCCTGTATTCCACATTAGCACATTGAAAAGCATGTAAGTACAATGTACGACACCTCACAACTCCTAACAACACCTTACAATACCGTACGTAAACTTAAAACTCCATACTAAATCTAATGATTTTGTCGGAGTCCTTTGAACTTCGTACGACAACTCAGGACTGGTTACGACTCTCTGTATGCGACATTATCAACATGAAAAGCACGTTAGAATATTGTAGGACGCGTTACAACTCCCTGTAACACTTTACATCATTGTACGAAACTTTAAAACTCCATAATAAACCTAATGAATTCATCCGAGTCCTTTGAACGGCGTACGACAACTTAGCACATCTTACGACCCTGTATTCCACATTAGCACATTGAAAAGCACAGTAGTATAATGTACGACAGCTCACAACTCCTAACAACACCTTAAAATACCGTACGTAAACTAAAAACTCCATAATAAACCTAATGAATTCATCCGAGTCCTTTGAACGTCGTACGACAACTTAAGACATCTTACGACCCTGTATTCCACATTAGCACATTAAAAAGCATGTAACTACAATGTACAACACCTCACAACTCCTAACAACACCTTACAATACCGTACGTAAACTTAAAACTCCATACTAAATCTAATGAATTTGTCCGAGTCCTTTGAACTTCGTACGGCAACTCAGGACTTGTTACGACTCTCTGTATGCGACATTATCAACATGAAAAGCACGTTAGAATATTGTAGGACGCGTTACAACTCCTAATAACACTTTACATCATTGTACGAAACTTTAAAACTCCATAATAAACCTAATGAATTCATCCGAGTCCTTTGAACGTCGTACGACAACTTAAGACATCTTACGACCCTGTATTCCACATTAGCACATTGAAAAGCATGTAAGTACAATGTACGACACCTCACAACTCCTAACAACACCTTACAATACCGTACGTAAACTTAAAACTCCATACTAAATCTAATGAATTTGTCCCAGTCCTTTGAACTTCGTACGGCAACTCAGGACTTGTTACGACTCTCTATATGCGACATTATCAACATGAAAAGCACGTTAGAATATTGTAGGACGCGTTACAACTCCTAATAACACTTTACATCATTGTACGAAACTTTAAAACTCCATAATAAACCTAATGAATTCATCCGAGTCCTTTGAACGTCGTACGACAACTTAGGACATCTTACGACTCTGTATGCCACATTAGCACATTGAAAAGCATGTAAGTACAATGTACGACACCTCACAACTCCTAACAACACCTTAGAATACGGTACGTAAACTTAAAACTCCATACTAAATCTAATGAATTTGTCCGAGTCCTTTGAACGTCGTACGGCAACTCAGGACTTGTTACGACTCTCTGTATGCGACATTATCAACACGAAAAGCACGTTAGAATATTGTAGGACGCGTTACAACTCCTAATAACACTTTACATCATTTTACGAAACTTTAAAACTCCATAATAAACCTAATGAATTCATCTGAGTCCTTTGAACGTCGTACGACAACTTAAGACATCTTACGACCCTGTATTCCACATTAGCACATTGAAAAGCATGTAAGTACAATGTACGACACCTCACAACTCCTAACAACACCTTACAATACCGTACGTAAACTTAAAACTCCATACTAAATCTAATGAATTTGTCCGAGTCCTTTGAACTTCGTACGACAACTCAGGACTTGTTACGACTCTCTGTATGCGACATTATCAACATGAAAAGCACGTTAGAATATTGTAGGACGCGTTACAACTCCTAATAACACTTTACATCATTTTACGAAACTTTAAAACTCCATAATAAACCTAATGAATTCATCTGAGTCCTTTGAACGTCGTACGACAACTTAAGACATCTTACGACCCTGTATTCCACATTAGCACATTGAAAAGCATGTAAGTACAATGTACGACACCTCACAACTCCTAACAACACCTTACAATACCGTACGTAAACTTAAAACTCCATACTAAATCTAATGATTTTGTCCGAGTCCTTTGAACTTCGTACGGCAACTCAGGACTTGTTACGACTCTCTGTATGCGACATTATCAACATGAAAAGCACGTTAGAATATTGTAGGACGCGTTACAACTCCTAATAACACTTTACATCATTTTACGAAACTTTAAAACTCCATAATAAACCTAATGAATTCATCTGAGTTCTTTGAACGTCGTACGACAACTTAAGACATCTTACGACCCTGTATTCCACATTAGCACATTGAAAAGCATGTAAGTACAATGTACGACACCTCACAACTCCTAACAACACCTTACAATACCGTACGTAAACTTAAAACTCCATACTAAATCTAATGATTTTGTCGGAGTCCTTTGAACTTCGTATGACAACTCAGGACTTGTTACGACTCTCTGTATGCGACATTATCAACATGAAAAGCACGTTAGAATATTGTAGGACGCGTTACAACTCCTTGTAACACTTTACATCATTGTGCGAAACTTTAAAACTCCATAATAAACCTAATGAATTCATCCGAGTCCTTTGAACGGCGTACGACAACTTAGGACATCTTACGACCCTGTATTCCACATTAGCACATTGAAAAGCACAGTAGTATAATGTACGACAGCTCACAACTCCTAACAACACCTTAAAATACCGTACGTAAACTAAAAACTCCATAATAAACCTAATGAATTCATCCGAGTCCTTTGAACGTCGTACGACAACTTAAGACATCTTACGACCCTGTATTCCACATTAGCACATTAAAAAGCATGTAACTACAATGTACAACACCTCACAACTCCTAACAACACCTTACAATACCGTACGTAAACTTAAAACTCCATACTAAATCTAATGAATTTGTCCGAGTCCTTTGAACTTCGTACGGCAACTCAGGACTTGTTACGACTCTCTGTATGCGACATTATCAACATGAAAAGCACGTTAGAATATTGTAGGACGCGTTACAACTCCTAATAACACTTTACATCATTTTACGAAACTTTAAAACTCCATAATAAACCTAATGAATTCATCTGAGTTCTTTGAACGTCGTACGACAACTTAAGACATCTTACGACCCTGTATTCCACATTAGCACATTGAAAAGCATGTAAGTACAATGTACGACACCTCACAACTCCTAACAACACCTTACAATACCGTACGTAAACTTAAAACTCCATACTAAATCTAATGATTTTGTCGGAGTCCTTTGAACTTCGTATGACAACTCAGGACTTGTTACGACTCTCTGTATGCGACATTATCAACATGAAAAGCACGTTAGAATATTGTAGGACGCGTTACAACTCCTTGTAACACTTTACATCATTGTGCGAAACTTTAAAACTCCATAATAAACCTAATGAATTCATCCGAGTCCTTTGAACGGCGTACGACAACTTAGGACATCTTACGACCCTGTATTCCACATTAGCACATTGAAAAGCACAGTAGTATAATGTACGACAGCTCACAACTCCTAACAACACCTTAAAATACCGTACGTAAACTAAAAACTCCATAATAAACCTAATGAATTCATCCGAGTCCTTTGAACGTCGTACGACAACTTAAGACATCTTACGACCCTGTATTCCACATTAGCACATTAAAAAGCATGTAACTACAATGTACAACACCTCACAACTCCTAACAACACCTTACAATACCGTACGTAAACTTAAAACTCCATACTAAATCTAATGAATTTGTCCGAGTCCTTTGAACTTCGTACGGCAACTCAGGACTTGTTACGACTCTCTGTATGCGACATTATCAACATGAAAAGCACGTTAGAATATTGTAGGACGCGTTACAACTCCTAATAACACTTTACATCATTGTACGAAACTTTAAAACTCCATAATAAACCTAATGAATTCATCCGAGTCCTTTGAACGTCGTACGACAACTTAAGACATCTTACGACCCTGTATTCCACATTAGCACATTGAAAAGCATGTAAGTACAATGTACGACACCTCACAACTCCTAACAACACCTTACAATACCGTACGTAAACTTAAAACTCCATACTAAATCTAATGAATTTGTCCGAGTCCTTTGAACTTCGTACGGCAACTCAGGACTTGTTACGACTCTCTATATGCGACATTATCAACATGAAAAGCACGTTAGAATATTGTAGGACGCGTTACAACTCTTAATAACACTTTACATCATTGTACGAAACTTTAAAACTCCATAATAAACCTAATGAATTCATCCGAGTCCTTTGAACGTCGTACGACAACTTAGGACATCTTACGACTCTGTATGCCACATTAGCACATTGAAAAGCATGTAAGTACAATGTACGACACCTCACAACTCCTAACAACACCTTAGAATACGGTACGTAAACTTAAAACTCCATACTAAATCTAATGAATTTGTCCGAGTCCTTTGAACGTCGTACGGCAACTCAGGACTTGTTACGACTCTCTGTATGCGACATTATCAACACGAAAAGCACGTTAGAATATTGTAGGACGCGTTACAACTCCTAATAACACTTTACATCATTTTACGAAACTTTAAAACTCCATAATAAACCTAATGAATTCATCTGAGTCCTTTGAACGTCGTACGACAACTTAAGACATCTTACGACCCTGTATTCCACATTAGCACATTGAAAAGCATGTAAGTACAATGTACGACACCTCACAACTCCTAACAACACCTTACAATACCGTACGTAAACTTAAAACTCCATACTAAATCTAATGATTTTGTCCGAGTCCTTTGAACTTCGTACGGCAACTCAGGACTTGTTACGACTCTCTGTATGCGACATTATCAACATGAAAAGCACGTTAGAATATTGTAGGACGCGTTACAACTCCTAATAACACTTTACATCATTGTACGAAACTTTAAAACTCCATAATAAACCTAATGAATTCATCTGAGTTCTTTGAACGTCGTACGACAACTTAAGACATCTTACGACCCTGTATTCCACATTAGCACATTGAAAAGCATGTAAGTACAATGTACGACACCTCACAACTCCTAACAACACCTTACAATACCGTACGTAAACTTAAAACTCCATACTAAATCTAATGATTTTGTCGGAGTCCTTTGAACTTCGTACGACAACTCAGGACTTGTTACGACTCTCTGTATGCGACATTATCAACATGAAAAGCACGTTAGAATATTGTAGGACGCGTTACAACTCCTTGTAACACTTTACATCATTGTACGAAACTTTAAAACTCCATAATAAACCTAATGAATTCATCCGAGTCCTTTGAACGGCGTACGACAACTTAGGACATCTTACGACCCTGTATTCCACATTAGCACATTGAAAAGCACAGTAGTATAATGTACGCCAGCTCACAACTCCTAACAACACCTTAAAATACCGTACGTAAACTTAAAACTCCATAATAAACCTAATGAATTCATCCGAGTCCTTTGAACGTCGTACGACAACTTAAGACATCTTACGACCATGTATTCCACATTAGCACATTGAAAAGCATGTAAGTACAATGTACGACACCTCACAACTCCTAACAACACCTTACAATACCGTACGTAAACTTAAAACTCCATACTAAATCTAATGAATTTGTCCGAGTCCTTTGAACTTCGTACGGCAACTCAGGACTTGTTACGACTCTCTGTATGCGACATTATCAACATGAAAAGCACGTTAGAATATTGTAGGACGCGTTACAACTCCTAATAACACTTTACATCATTGTACGAAACTTTAAAACTCCATAATAAACCTAATGAATTCATCCGAGTCCTTTGAACGTCATACGACAACTTAGGATATCTTACGACTCGGTATGCCACATTAGCACATTGAAAAGCATGTAAGTACAATGTACGACACCTCACAACTCCTAACAACACCTTACAATACCGTACGTAAACTTAAAACTCCACACTAAATCTATTGAATTTGTCCGAGTCCTTTGAACTTCGTACGGCAACTCAGGACTTGTTACGACTCTCTGTATGCGACATTATCAACATGAAAAGCACGTTAGAATATTGTAGGACGCGTTACAACTCCTAATAACACTTTACATCATTGTATGAAACTTTAAAACTCCATAATAAAGCTAATGAATTCATCCGAGTCCTTTGAACGTCGTACGACAACTTAGGACATCTTACGACCCTGTATTCCACATTAGCACATTGAAAAGCATGTTAGTATAATGTACGACATCTCACAACTCCTAATAACACCTTAAAATACCATACGTAAACTAAAAAATCCATAATAAGTCTAATGAATTCGTCCGAGTCCTTTCAACGTCGTACGTCAGCCTAAGACATCTTACGACTCTGTATGCCACATTAGCACATTGAAAAGCATGTAAGTACAATGTACGACACCTCACAACTCCTAACAACACCTTAGAATATCGTATGTAAACTTAAAACTCCATACTAAATCTAATGAATTTGTCCGAGTCCTTTGAACTTTGTACGACAACTCAAGACTTGTTATGACTCTCTGTTTGCGACATTATCAACATGAAAAGCACGTTAGAATATTGTAGGACGCGCTACAATTCCTAATAACACTTTACATCACTGTACGAAACTTTTAAACTCCATAATAAACCTAATGAATTCATCCGAGTCCTTTGAACGTCGTACGAGAACTTAGGACATCTTACGACCCTGTATTCCACATTAGCACATTGAAAAGCACAGTAGTATAATGTACGACAGCTCACAACTCCTAACAACACCTTAAAATACCGTACGTAAACTAAAAACTCCATAATAAACCTAATGAATTCATCCGAGTCCTTTGAACGTCGTACGACAACTTAAGACATCTTACGACCCTGTATTCCACATTAGCACATTAAAAAGCATGTAAGTACAATTTACGACACCTCACAACTCCTAACAACACCTTACAATACCGTACGTAAACTTAAAACTCCATACTAAATCTAATGAATTTGTCCGAGTCCTTTGAACTTCGTATGGCAACTCAGGACTTGTTACGACTCTCTGTATGCGACATTATCAACATGAAAAGCACGTTAGAATATTGTAGGACGCGTTACAACTCCTAATAACACTTTACATCATTGTACGAAACTTTAAAACTCCATAATAAACCTAATGAATTCATCCGAGTCCTTTGAACGTCGTACGACAACTTAAGACATCTTACGACCATGTATTCCACATTAGCACTTTGAAAAGCATGTAAGTACAATGTACGACACCTCACAACTCTTAACAACACCTTACAATACCGTACGTAAACTTAAAACTCCATACTAAATCTAATGAATTTGTCCGAGTCCTTTGAACTTCGTACGGCAACTCAGGACTTGTTACGACTCTCTATATGCGACATTATCAACATGAAAAGCACGTTAGAATATTGTAGGACGCGTTACAACTCCTAATAACACTTTACATCATTGTACGAAACTTTAAAACTCCATAATAAACCTAATGAATTCATCCGAGTCCTTTGAACGTCGTACGACAACTTAAGACATCTTACGACCATGTATTCCACATTAGCACTTTGAAAAGCATGTAAGTACAATGTACGACACCTCACAACTCTTAACAACACCTTACAATACCGTACGTAAACTTAAAACTCCATACTAAATCTAATGAATTTGTCCGAGTCCTTTGAACTTCGTACGGCAACTCAGGACTTGTTACGACTCTCTATATGCGACATTATCAACATGAAAAGCACGTTAGAATATTGTAGGACGCGTTACAACTCCTAATAACACTTTACATCATTGTACGAAACTTTAAAACTCCATAATAAACCTAATGAATTCATCCGAGTCCTTTGAACGTCGTACGACAACTTAAGACATCTTACGACCATGTATTCCACATTAGCACTTTGAAAAGCATGTAAGTACAATGTACGACACCTCACAACTCTTAACAACACCTTACAATACCGTACGTAAACTTAAAACTCCATACTAAATCTAATGAATTTGTCCGAGTCCTTTGAACTTCGTACGGCAACTCAGGACTTGTTACGACTCTCTATATGCGACATTATCAACATGAAAAGCACGTTAGAATATTGTAGGACGCGTTACAACTCCTAATAACACTTTACATCATTGTACGAAACTTTAAAACTCCATAATAAACCTAATGAATTCATCCGAGTCCTTTGAACGTCGTACGACAACTTAAGACATCTTACGACCATGTATTCCACATTAGCACTTTGAAAAGCATGTAAGTACAATGTACGACACCTCACAACTCTTAACAACACCTTACAATACCGTACGTAAACTTAAAACTCCATACTAAATCTAATGAATTTGTCCGAGTCCTTTGAACTTCGTACGACAACTCAGGACTTGTTACGACTCTCTATATGCGACATTATCAACATGAAAAGCACGTTAGAATATTGTAGGACGCGTTACAACTCCTAATAACACTTTACATCATTGTACGAAACTTTAAAACTCCATAATAAACCTAATGAATTCATCCGAGTCCTTTGAACGTCGTACGACAACTTAAGACATCTTACGACCATGTATTCCACATTAGCACTTTGAAAAGCATGTAAGTACAATGTACGACACCTCACAACTCTTAACAACACCTTACAATACCGTACGTAAACTTAAAACTCCATACTAAATCTAATGAATTTGTCCGAGTCCTTTGAACTTCGTACGGCAACTCAGGACTTGTTACGACTCTCTATATGCGACATTATCAACATGAAAAGCACGTTAGAATATTGTAGGACGCGTTACAACTCCTAATAACACTTTACATCATTGTACGAAACTTTAAAACTCCATAATAAACCTAATGAATTCATCCGAGTCCTTTGAACGTCGTACGACAACTTAAGACATCTTACGACCATGTATTCCACATTAGCACATTGAAAAGCATGTAAGTACAATGTACGACACCTCACAACTCCTAACAACACTTTACAACACCGTACGTAAACTTAAAACTCCATACTAAATCTAATGAATTTGTCCGAGTCCTTTGAACTTCGTACGGCAACTCAGGACTTGTTACGACTCTCTGTATGCGACATTATCAACATGAAAAGCACGTTAGAATATTGTAGGACGCGTTACAACTCCTAATAACAATTTACATCATTGTACGAAACTTTAAAACTCCATAATAAACCTAATGAATTCATCCGAGTCCTTTGAACGTCGTACGACAACTTAGGAAATCTTACGACTCTGTATGCCACATTAGCACATTGAAAAGCATGTAAGTACAATGTACGACACCTCACAACTCCTAACAACACCTTACAATACCGTACATAAACTTAAAACTCCATACTAAATCTAATGAATTTGTCCGAGTCCTTTGAACTTCGTACGGCAACTCAGGACTTGTTACGACTCTCTGTATGCGACATTATCAACATGAAAAGCACGTTAGAATATTGTAGGACGCGTTACAACTCCTAATAACACTTTACATCATTGTACGAAACTTTAAAACTCCATAATAAAGCTAATGAATTCATCCGAGTCCTTTGAACGTCGTACGACAACTTAGGACATCTTACGACCCTGTATTCCACATTAGCACATTGAAAAGCATGTTAGTATAATGTACGACATCTCACAACTCCTAATAACACCTTAAAATACCATACGTAAACTAAAAAATCCATAATAACTCTAATGAATTCGTCCGAGTCCTTTCAACGTCGTACGTCAACCTAAGACATCTTACGACTCTGTATGCCTCATTAGCACATTGAAAAGCATGTAAGTACGATGTACGACACCTCACAACTCCTAACAACACCTTAGAATACCGTACGTAAACTTAAAACTCCATACTAAATCTAATGAATTTGTCCGAGTCCTTTGAACTTTGTACGACAACTCAAGACTTGTTATGACTCTCTGTTTGCGACATTATCAACATGAAAAGCACGTTAGAATATTGCAGGACGCGCTACAATTCCTAATAACACTTTACATCTATGTACGAAACTTTAAAACTCCATAATAAACCTAATGAATTCATCCGAGTCCTTTGAACGTCGTACGACAACTTAGGACATCTTACGACCCTGTATTCCACATTAGCACATTGAAAAGCACAGTAGTATAATGTACGACAGCTCACAACTCCTAACAACACCTTAAAATACCGTACGTAAACTAAAAACTCCATAATAAACGTAATGAATTCATCCGAGTCCTTTGAACGTCGTACGACAACTTAAGACATCTTACGACCATGTATTCCACATTAGCACATTAAAAAGCATGTAAGTACAATTTACGACACCTCACAACTCCTAACAACACCTTACAATACCGTACGTAAACTTAAAACTCCATACTAAATCTAATGAATTTGTCCGAGTCCTTTGAACTTCGTATGGCAACTCAGGACTTGTTACGACTCTCTGTATGCGACATTATCAACATGAAAAGCACGTTAGAATATTGTAGGACGCGTTACAACTCCTAATAACACTTTACATCATTGTACGAAACTTTAAAACTCCATAATAAACCTAATGAATTCATCCGAGTCCTTTGAACGTCGTACGACAACTTAAGACATCTTACGACCATGTATTCCACATTAGCACTTTGAAAAGCATGTAAGTACAATGTACGACACCTCACAACTCTTAACAACACCTTACAATACCGTACGTAAACTTAAAACTCCATACTAAATCTAATGAATTTGTCCGAGTCCTTTGAACTTCGTACGACAACTCAGGACTTGTTACGACTCTCTATATGCGACATTATCAACATGAAAAGCACGTTAGAATATTGTAGGACGCGTTACAACTCCTAATAACACTTTACATCATTGTACGAAACTTTAAAACTCCATAATAAACCTAATGAATTCATCCGAGTCCTTTGAACGTCGTACGACAACTTAAGACATCTTACGACCATGTATTCCACATTAGCACTTTGAAAAGCATGTAAGTACAATGTACGACACCTCACAACTCTTAACAACACCTTACAATACCGTACGTAAACTTAAAACTCCATACTAAATCTAATGAATTTGTCCGAGTCCTTTGAACTTCGTACGACAACTCAGGACTTGTTACGACTCTCTATATGCGACATTATCAACATGAAAAGCACGTTAGAATATTGTAGGACGCGTTACAACTCCTAATAACACTTTACATCATTGTACGAAACTTTAAAACTCCATAATAAACCTAATGAATTCATCCGAGTCCTTTGAACGTCGTACGACAACTTAAGACATCTTACGACCATGTATTCCACATTAGCACTTTGAAAAGCATGTAAGTACAATGTACGACACCTCACAACTCTTAACAACACCTTACAATACCGTACGTAAACTTAAAACTCCATACTAAATCTAATGAATTTGTCCGAGTCCTTTGAACTTTGTACGACAACTCAAGACTTGTTATGACTCTCTGTTTGCGACATTATCAACATGAAAAGCACGTTAGAATATTGTAGGACGCGCTACAATTCCTAATAACACTTTACATCACTGTACGAAACTTTAAAACTCCATAATAAACCTAATGAATTCATCCGAGTCCTTTGAACGTCGTACGACAACTTAGGACATCTTACGACCCTGTATTCCACATTAGCACATTGAAAAAGCACAGTAGTATAATGTACGACAGCTCACAACTCCTAACAACACCTTAAAATACCGTACGTAAACTAAAAACTCCATAATAAACGTAATGAATTCATCCGAGTCCTTTGAACGTCGTACGACAACTTAAGACATCTTACGACCATGTATTCCACATTAGCACATTAAAAAGCATGTAAGTACAATTTACGACACCTCACAACTCCTAACAACACCTTACAATACCGTACGTAAACTTAAAACTCCATACTAAATCTAATGAATTTGTCCGAGTCCTTTGAACTTCGTATGGCAACTCAGGACTTGTTACGACTCTCTGTATGCGACATTATCAACATGAAAAGCACGTTAGAATATTGTAGGACGCGTTACAACTCCTAATAACACTTTACATCATTGTACGAAACTTTAAAACTCCATAATAAACCTAATGAATTCATCCGAGTCCTTTGAACGTCGTACGACAACTTAAGACATCTTACGACCATGTATTCCACATTAGCACTTTGAAAAGCATGTAAGTACAATGTACGACACCTCACAACTCTTAACAACACCTTACAATACCGTACGTAAACTTAAAACTCCATACTAAATCTAATGAATTTGTCCGAGTCCTTTGAACTTCGTACGACAACTCAGGACTTGTTACGACTCTCTATATGCGACATTATCAACATGAAAAGCACGTTAGAATATTGTAGGACGCGTTACAACTCCTAATAACACTTTACATCATTGTACGAAACTTTAAAACTCCATAATAAACCTAATGAATTCATCCGAGTCCTTTGAACGTCGTACGACAACTTAAGACATCTTACGACCATGTATTCCACATTAGCACTTTGAAAAGCATGTAAGTACAATGTACGACACCTCACAACTCTTAACAACACCTTACAATACCGTACGTAAACTTAAAACTCCATACTAAATCTAATGAATTTGTCCGAGTCCTTTGAACTTCGTACGACAACTCAGGACTTGTTACGACTCTCTATATGCGACATTATCAACATGAAAAGCACGTTAGAATATTGTAGGACGCGTTACAACTCCTAATAACACTTTACGTCATTGTACGAAACTTTAAAACTCCATAATAAACCTAATGAATTCATCCGAGTCCTTTGAACGTCGTACGACAACTTAAGACATCTTACGACCATGTATTCCACATTAGCACTTTGAAAAGCATGTAAGTACAATGTACGACACCTCACAACTCTTAACAACACCTTACAATACCGTACGTAAACTTAAAACTCCATACTAAATCTAATGAATTTGTCCGAGTCCTTTGAACTTCGTACGGCAACTCAGGACTTGTTACGACTCTCTATATGCGACATTATCAACATGAAAAGCATGTTAGAATATTGTAGGACGCGTTATAACTCCTAATAACACTTTACATCATTGTACGAAACTTTAAAACTCCATAATAAACCTAATGAATTCATCCGAGTCCTTTGAACGTCGTACGACAACTTAAGACATCTTACGACCATGTATTCCACATTAGCACATTGAAAAGCATGTAAGTACAATGTACGACACCTCACAACTCCTAACAACACCTTACAATACCGTACGTAAACTTAAAACTCCATACTAAATCTAATGAATTTGTCCGAGTCCTTTGAACTTCGTACGGCAACTCAGGACTTGTTACGACTCTCTATATGCGACATTATCAACATGAAAAGCATGTTAGAATATTGTAGGACGCGTTATAACTCCTAATAACACTTTACATCATTGTACGAAACTTTAAAACTCCATAATAAACCTAATGAATTCATCCGAGTCCTTTGAACGTCGTACGACAACTTAAGACATCTTACGACCATGTATTCCACATTAGCACATTGAAAAGCATGTAAGTACAATGTACGACACCTCACAACTCCTAACAACACCTTACAATACCGTACGTAAACTTAAAACTCCATACTAAATCTAATGAATTTGTCCGAGTCCTTTGAACTTCGTACGGCAACTCAGGACTTGTTACGACTCTCTGTATGCGACATTATCAACATGAAAAGCACGTTAGAATATTGTAGGACGCGTTACAACTCCTAATAACACTTTACATCATTGTACGAAACTTTAAAACTCCATAATAAACCTAATGAATTCATCCGAGTCCTTTGAACGTCGTACGACAACTTAGGATATCTTACGACTCTGTATGCCACATTAGCACATTGAAAAGCATGTAAGTACAATGTACGACACCTCACAACTCCTAACAACTCCTTACAATACCGTACGTAAACTTAAAACTCCATACTAAATCTAATGAATTTGTCCGAGTCCTTTGAACTTCGTACGGCAACTCAGGACTTGTTACGACTCTCTGTATGCGACATTATCAACATGAAAAGCACGTTAGAATATTGTAGGACGCGTTACAACTCCTAATAACACTTTACATCATTGTACGAAACTTTAAAACTCCATAATAAAGCTAATGAATTCATCCGAGTCCTTTGAACGTCGTACGACAACTTAGGACATCTTACGACCCTGTATTCCACATTAGCACATTGAAAAGCACAGTAGTATAATGTACGACAGCTCACAACTCCTAACAACACCTTAAAATACCGTACGTAAACTAAAAACTCCATAATAAACGTAATGAATTCATCCGAGTCCTTTGAACGTCGTACGACAACTTAAGACATCTTACGACCATGTATTCCACATTAGCACATTAAAAAGCATGTAAGTACAATTTACGACACCTCACAACTCCTAACAACACCTTACAATACCGTACGTAAACTTAAAACTCCATACTAAATCTAATGAATTTGTCCGAGTCCTTTGAACTTCGTATGGCAACTCAGGACTTGTTACGACTCTCTGTATGCGACATTATCAACATGAAAAGCACGTTAGAATATTGTAGGACGCGTTACAACTCCTAATAACACTTTACATCATTGTACGAAACTTTAAAACTCCATAATAAACCTAATGAATTCATCCGAGTCCTTTGAACGTCGTACGACAACTTAAGACATCTTACGACCATGTATTCCACATTAGCACTTTGAAAAGCATGTAAGTACAATGTACGACACCTCACAACTCTTAACAACACCTTACAATACCGTACGTAAACTTAAAACTCCATACTAAATCTAATGAATTTGTCCGAGTCCTTTGAACTTCGTACGACAACTCAGGACTTGTTACGACTCTCTATATGCGACATTATCAACATGAAAAGCACGTTAGAATATTGTAGGACGCGTTACAACTCCTAATAACACTTTACATCATTGTACGAAACTTTAAAACTCCATAATAAACCTAATGAATTCATCCGAGTCCTTTGAACGTCGTACGACAACTTAAGACATCTTACGACCATGTATTCCACATTAGCACTTTGAAAAGCATGTAAGTACAATGTACGACACCTCACAACTCTTAACAACACCTTACAATACCATACGTAAACTTAAAACTCCATACTAAATCTAATGAATTTGTCCGAGTCCTTTGAACTTCGTACGACAACTCAGGACTTGTTACGACTCTCTATATGCGACATTATCAACATGAAAAGCACGTTAGAATATTGTAGGACGCGTTACAACTCCTAATAACACTTTACATCATTGTACGAAACTTTAAAACTCCATAATAAACCTAATGAATTCATCCGAGTCCTTTGAACGTCGTACGACAACTTAAGACATCTTACGACCATGTATTCCACATTAGCACTTTGAAAAGCATGTAAGTACAATGTACGACACCTCACAACTCTTAACAACACCTTACAATACCGTACGTAAACTTAAAACTCCATACTAAATCTAATGAATTTGTCCGAGTCCTTTGAACTTCGTACGGCAACTCAGGACTTGTTACGACTCTCTATATGCGACATTATCAACATGAAAAGCATGTTAGAATATTGTAGGACGCGTTACAACTCCTAATAACACTTTACATCATTGTACGAAACTTTAAAACTCCATAATAAACCTAATGAATTCATCCGAGTCCTTTGAACGTCGTACGACAACTTAAGACATCTTACGACCATGTATTCCACATTAGCACATTGAAAAGCATGTAAGTACAATGTACGACACCTCACAACTCCTAACAACACCTTACAATACCGTACGTAAACTTAAAACTCCATACTAAATCTAATGAATTTGTCCGAGTCCTTTGAACTTCGTACGGCAACTCAGGACTTGTTACGACTCTCTGTATGCGACATTATCAACATGAAAAGCACGTTAGAATATTGTAGGACGCGTTACAACTCCTAATAACACTTTACATCATTGTACGAAACTTTAAAACTCCATAATAAACCTAATGAATTCATCCGAGTCCTTTGAACGTCGTACGACAACTTAGGATATCTTACGACTCTGTATGCCACATTAGCACATTGAAAAGCATGTAAGTACAATGTACGACACCTCACAACTCCTAACAACTCCTTACAATACCGTACGTAAACTTAAAACTCCATACTAAATCTAATGAATTTGTCCGAGTCCTTTGAACTTCGTACGGCAACTCAGGACTTGTTACGACTCTCTGTATGCGACATTATCAACATGAAAAGCACGTTAGAATATTGTAGGACGCGTTACAACTCCTAATAACACTTTACATCATTGTACGAAACTTTAAAACTCCATAATAAAGCTAATGAATTCATCCGAGTCCTTTGAACGTCGTACGACAACTTAGGACATCTTACGACCCTGTATTCCACATTAGCACATTGAAAAGCATGTTAGTATAATGTACGACATCTCACAACTCCTAATAACACCTTAAAATACCATACGTAAACTAAAAAATCCGTAATAAGTCTAATGAATTCGTCCGAGTCCTTTCAACGTCGTACGTCAACCTAAGACATCTTACGACTCTGTATGCCACATTAGCACATTGAAAAGCATGTAAGTACAATGTACGACACCTCACAACTCCTAACAACACCTTAGAATACCGTACGTAAACTTAAAACTCCATACTAAATCTAATGAATTTGTCCGAGTCCTTTGAACTTTGTACGACAACTCAAGACTTGTTATGACTCTCTGTTTGCGACATTATCAACATGAAAAGCACGTTAGAATATTGTAGGACGCGCTACAATTCCTAATAACACTTTACATCACTGTACGAAACTTTAAAACTCCATAATAAACCTAATGAATTCATCCGAGTCCTTTGAACGTCGTACGACAACTTAGGACATCTTACGACCCTGTATTCCACATTAGCACATTGAAAAGCATAGTAGTATAATGTACGACAGCTCACAACTCCTAACAACACCTTAAAATACCGTACGTAAACTAAAAACTGCATAATAAACCTAATGAATTCATCCGAGTCCTTTGAACGTCGTACGACAACTTAAGACATCTTACGACCATGTATTCCACATTAGCACTTTGAAAAGCATGTAAGTACAATGTACGACACCTCACAACTCTTAACAACACCTTACAATACCGTACGTAAACTTAAAACTCCATACTAAATCTAATGAATTTGTCCGAGTCCTTTGAACTTCGTACGGCAACTCAGGACTTGTTATGACTCTCTATATGCGACATTATCAACATGAAAAGCACGTTAGAATATTGTAGGACGCGTTACAACTACTAATAACACTTTACATCATTGTACGAAACTTTAAAACTCCATAATAAACGTAATGAATTCATCCGAGTCCTTTGAACGTCGTACGACAACTTAAGACATCTTACGACCATGTATTCCACATTAGCACTTTGAAAAGCATGTAAGTACAATGTACGACACCTCACAACTCTTAACAACACCTTACAATACCGTACGTAAACTTAAAACTCCATACTAAATCTAATGAATTTGTCCGAGTCCTTTGAACTTCGTACGGCAACTCAGGACTTGTTACGACTCTCTATATGCGACATTATCAACATGAAAAGCACGTTAGAATATTGTAGGACGCGTTACAACTCCTAATAACACTTTACATCATTGTACGAAACTTTAAAACTCCATAATAAACCTAATGAATTCATCCGAGTCCTTTGAACGTCGTACGACAACTTAGGATATCTTACGACTCTGTATGCCACATTAGCATATTGAAAAGCATGTAAGTACAATGTACGACACCTCACAACTCCTAACAACACCTTAGAATACGGTACGTAAACTTAAAACTCCATACTAAATCTAATGAATTTTTCCGAGTCCTTTGAACGTCGTACGGCAACTCAGGACTTGTTACGACTCTCTGTATACGACATTATCAACATGAAAAGCACGTTAGAATATTGTAGGACGCGTTACAACTCCTAATAACACTTTACATCATTGTACGAAACTTTAAAACTCCATAATAAACGTAATGAATTCATCCGAGTCCTTTGAACGTCGTACGACAACTTAAGACATCTTACGACCATGTATTCCACATTAGCACATTAAAAAGCATGTAAGTACAATTTACGACACCTCACAACTCCTAACAACACCTTACAATACCGTACGTAAACTTAAAACTCCATACTAAATCTAATGAATTTGTCCGAGTCCTTTGAACTTCGTATGGCAACTCAGGACTTGTTACGACTCTCTGTATGCGACATTATCAACATGAAAAGCACGTTAGAATATTGTAGGACGCGTTACAACTCCTAATAACATTTTACATCATTGTACGAAACTTTAAAACTCCATAATAAACCTAATGAATTCATCCGAGTCCTTTGAACGTCGTACGACAACTTAAGACATCTTACGACCATGTATTCCACATTAGCACTTTGAAAAGCATGTAAGTACAATGTACGACACCTCACAACTCTTAACAACACCTTACAATACCGTACGTAAACTTAAAACTCCATACTAAATCTAATGAATTTGTCCGAGTCCTTTGAACTTCGTACGACAACTCAGGACTTGTTATGACTCTCTATATGCGACATTATCAACATGAAAAGCACGTTAGAATATTGTAGGACGCGTTACAACTCCTAATAACACTTTACATCATTGTACGAAACTTTAAAACTCCATAATAAACCTAATGAATTCATCCGAGTCCTTTGAACGTCGTACGACAACTTAAGACATCTTACGACCATGTATTCCACATTAGCACTTTGAAAAGCATGTAAGTACAATGTACGACACCTCACAACTCTTAACAACACCTTACAATACCGTACGTAAACTTAAAACTCCATACTAAATCTAATGAATTTGTCCGAGTCCTTTGAACTTCGTACGACAACTCAGGACTTGTTACGACTCTCTATATGCGACATTATCAACATGAAAAGCACGTTAGAATATTGTAGGACGCGTTACAACTCCTAATAACACTTTACATCATTGTACGAAACTTTAAAACTCCATAATAAACCTAATGAATTCATCCGAGTCCTTTGAACGTCGTACGACAACTTAAGACATCTTACGACCATGTATTCCACATTAGCACTTTGAAAAGCATGTAAGTACAATGTACGACACCTCACAACTCTTAACAACACCTTACAATACCGTACGTAAACTTAAAACTCCATACTAAATCTAATGAATTTGTCCGAGTCCTTTGAACTTCGTACGGCAACTCAGGACTTGTTACGACTCTCTATATGCGACATTATCAACATGAAAAGCATGTTAGAATATTGTAGGACGCGTTACAACTCCTAATAACACTTTACATCATTGTACGAAACTTTAAAACTCCATAATAAACCTAATGAATTCATCCGAGTCCTTTGAACGTCGTACGACAACTTAAGACATCTTACGACCATGTATTCCACATTAGCACATTGAAAAGCATGTAAGTACAATGTACGACACCTCACAACTCCTAACAACACCTTACAATACCGTACGTAAACTTAAAACTCCATACTAAATCTAATGAATTTGTCCGAGTCCTTTGAACTTCGTACGGCAACTCAGGACTTGTTACGACTCTCTGTATGCGACATTATCAACATGAAAAGCACGTTAGAATATTGTAGGACGCGTTACAACTCCTAATAACACTTTACATCATTGTACGAAACTTTAAAACTCCATAATAAAGCTAATGAATTCATCCGAGTCCTTTGAACGTCGTACGACAACTTAGGACATCTTACGACCCTGTATTCCACATTAGCACATTGAAAAGCATGTTAGTATAATGTACGACATCTCACAACTCCTAATAACACCTTAAAATACCATACGTAAACTAAAAAATCCGTAATAAGTCTAATGAATTCGTCCGAGTCCTTTCAACGTCGTACGTCAACCTAAGACATCTTACGACTCTGTATGCCACATTAGCACATTGAAAAGCATGTAAGTACAATGTACAACACCTCACAACTCCTAACAACACCTTAGAATACCGTACGTAAACTTAAAACTCCATACTAAATCTAATGAATTTGTCCGAGTCCTTTGAACTTTGTACGACAACTCAAGACTTGTTATGACTCTCTGTTTGCGACATTATCAACATGAAAAGCACGTTAGAATATTGTAGGACGCGCTACAATTCCTAATAACACTTTACATCACTGTACGAAACTTTAAAACTCCATAATAAACCTAATGAATTCATCCGAGTCCTTTGAACGTCGTACGACAACTTAAGACATCTTACGACCCTGTATTCCACATTAGCACATTAAAAAGCATGTAAGTACAATTTACGACACCTCACAACTCCTAACAACACCTTACAATACCGTACGTAAACTTAAAACTCCATACTAAATCTAATGAATTTGTCCGAGTCCTTTGAACTTCGTATGGCAACTCAGGACTTGTTACGACTCTCTGTATGCGACATTATCAACATGAAAAGCACGTTAGAATATTGTAGGACGCGTTACAACTCCTAATAACACTTTACATCATTGTACGAAACTTTAAAACTCCATAATAAACCTAATGAATTCATCCGAGTCCTTTGAACGTCGTACGACAACTTAAGACATCTTACGACCATGTATTCCACATTAGCACTTTGAAAAGCATGTAAGTACAATGTACGACACCTCACAACTCTTAACAACACCTTACAATACCGTACGTAAACTTAAAACTCCATACTAAATCTAATGAATTTGTCCGAGTCCTTTGAACTTCGTACGACAACTCAGGACTTGTTATGACTCTCTATATGCGACATTATCAACATGAAAAGCACGTTAGAATATTGTAGGACGCGTTACAACTCCTAATAACACTTTACATCATTGTACGAAACTTTAAAACTCCATAATAAACCTAATGAATTCATCCGAGTCCTTTGAACGTCGTACGACAACTTAAGACATCTTACGACCATGTATTCCACATTAGCACTTTGAAAAGCATGTAAGTACAATGTACGACACCTCACAACTCTTAACAACACCTTACAATACCGTACGTAAACTTAAAACTCCATACTAAATCTAATGAATTTGTCCGAGTCCTTTGAACTTCGTACGACAACTCAGGACTTGTTACGACTCTCTATATGCGACATTATCAACATGAAAAGCACGTTAGAATATTGTAGGACGCGTTACAACTCCTAATAACACTTTACATCATTGTACGAAACTTTAAAACTCCATAATAAACCTAATGAATTCATCCGAGTCCTTTGAACGTCGTACGACAACTTAAGACATCTTACGACCATGTATTCCACATTAGCACTTTGAAAAGCATGTAAGTACAATGTACGACACCTCACAACTCTTAACAACACCTTACAATACCGTACGTAAACTTAAAACTCCATACTAAATCTAATGAATTTGTCCGAGTCCTTTGAACTTCGTACGGCAACTCAGGACTTGTTACGACTCTCTATATGCGACATTATCAACATGAAAAGCATGTTAGAATATTGTAGGACGCGTTACAACTCCTAATAACACTTTACATCATTGTACGAAACTTTAAAACTCCATAATAAACCTAATGAATTCATCCGAGTCCTTTGAACGTCGTACGACAACTTAAGACATCTTACGACCATGTATTCCACATTAGCACATTGAAAAGCATGTAAGTACAATGTACGACACCTCACAACTCCTAACAACACCTTACAATACCGTACGTAAACTTAAAACTCCATACTAAATCTAATGAATTTGTCCGAGTCCTTTGAACTTCGTACGGCAACTCAGGACTTGTTACGACTCTCTGTATGCGACATTATCAACATGAAAAGCACGTTAGAATATTGTAGGACGCGTTACAACTCCTAATAACACTTTACATCATTGTACGAAACTTTAAAACTCCATAATAAACCTAATGAATTCATCCGAGTCCTTTGAACGTCGTACGACAACTTAGGATATCTTACGACTCTGTATGCCACATTAGCACATTGAAAAGCATGTAAGTACAATGTACGACACCTCACAACTCCTAACAACTCCTTACAATACCGTACGTAAACTTAAAACTCCATACTAAATCTAATGAATTTGTCCGAGTCCTTTGAACTTCGTACGGCAACTCAGGACTTGTTACGACTCTCTGTATGCGACATTATCAACATGAAAAGCACGTTAGAATATTGTAGGACGCGTTACAACTCCTAATAACACTTTACATCATTGTACGAAACTTTAAAACTCCATAATAAAGCTAATGAATTCATCCGAGTCCTTTGAACGTCGTACGACAACTTAGGACATCTTACGACCCTGTATTCCACATTAGCACATTGAAAAGCATGTTAGTATAATGTACGACATCTCACAACTCCTAATAACACCTTAAAATACCATACGTAAACTAAAAAATCCGTAATAAGTCTAATGAATTCGTCCGAGTCCTTTCAACGTCGTACGTCAACCTAAGACATCTTACGACTCTGTATGCCACATTAGCACATTGAAAAGCATGTAAGTACAATGTACGACACCTCACAACTCCTAACAACACCTTAGAATACCGTACGTAAACTTAAAACTCCATACTAAATCTAATGAATTTGTCCGAGTCCTTTGAACTTTGTACGACAACTCAAGACTTGTTATGACTCTCTGTTTGCGACATTATCAACATGAAAAGCACGTTAGAATATTGTAGGACGCGCTACAATTCCTAATAACACTTTACATCACTGTACGAAACTTTAAAACTCCATAATAAACCTAATGAATTCATCCGAGTCCTTTGAACGTCGTACGACAACTTAGGACATCTTACGACCCTGTATTCCACATTAGCACATTGAAAAGCACAGTAGTATAATGTACGACAGCTCACAACTCCTAACAACACCTTAAAATACCGTACGTAAACTAAAAACTCCATAATAAACCTAATGAATTCATCCGAGTCCTTTGAACGTCGTACGACAACTTAAGACATCTTACGACCCTGTATTCCACATTAGCACATTAAAAAGCATGTAAGTACAATTTACGACACCTCACAACTCCTAACAACACCTTACAATGCCGTACGTAAACTTAAAACTCCATACTAAATCTAATGAATTTGTCCGAGTCCTTTGAACTTCGTACGGCAACTCAGGACTTGTTACGACTCTCTGTATGCGACATTATCAACATGAAAAGCACGTTAGAATATTGTAGGACGCGTTACAACTCCTAATAACACTTTACATCATTGTACGAAACTTTAAAACTCCATAATAAACCTAATGAATTCATCCGAGTCCTTTGAACGTCGTACGACAACTTAAGACATCTTACGACCATGTATTCCACATTAGCACTTTGAAAAGCATGTAAGTACAATGTACGACACCTCACAACTCTTAACAACACCTTACAATACCGTACGTAAACTTAAAACTCCATACTAAATCTAATGAATTTGTCCGAGTCCTTTGAACTTCGTACGACAACTCAGGACTTGTTATGACTCTCTATATGCGACATTATCAACATGAAAAGCACGTTAGAATATTGTAGGACGCGTTACAACTCCTAATAACACTTTACATCATTGTACGAAACTTTAAAACTCCATAATAAACCTAATGAATTCATCCGAGTCCTTTGAACGTCGTACGACAACTTAAGACATCTTACGACCATGTATTCCACATTAGCACTTTGAAAAGCATGTAAGTACAATGTACGACACCTCACAACTCTTAACAACACCTTACAATACCGTACGTAAACTTAAAACTCCATACTAAATCTAATGAATTTGTCCGAGTCCTTTGAACTTCGTACGACAACTCAGGACTTGTTACGACTCTCTATATGCGACATTATCAACATGAAAAGCACGTTAGAATATTGTAGGACGCGTTACAACTCCTAATAACACTTTACATCATTGTACGAAACTTTAAAACTCCATAATAAACCTAATGAATTCATCCGAGTCCTTTGAACGTCGTACGACAACTTAAGACATCTTACGACCATGTATTCCACATTAGCACTTTGAAAAGCATGTAAGTACAATGTACGACACCTCACAACTCTTAACAACACCTTACAATACCGTACGTAAACTTAAAACTCCATACTAAATCTAATGAATTTGTCCGAGTCCTTTGAACTTCGTACGGCAACTCAGGACTTGTTACGACTCTCTATATGCGACATTATCAACATGAAAAGCATGTTAGAATATTGTAGGACGCGTTACAACTCCTAATAACACTTTACATCATTGTACGAAACTTTAAAACTCCATAATAAACCTAATGAATTCATCCGAGTCCTTTGAACGTCGTACGACAACTTAAGACATCTTACGACCATGTATTCCACATTAGCACATTGAAAAGCATGTAAGTACAATGTACGACACCTCACAACTCCTAACAACACCTTACAATACCGTACGTAAACTTAAAACTCCATACTAAATCTAATGAATTTGTCCGAGTCCTTTGAACTTCGTACGGCAACTCAGGACTTGTTACGACTCTCTGTATGCGACATTATCAACATGAAAAGCACGTTAGAATATTGTAGGACGCGTTACAACTCCTAATAACACTTTACATCATTGTACGAAACTTTAAAACTCCATAATAAACCTAATGAATTCATCCGAGTCCTTTGAACGTCGTACGACAACTTAGGATATCTTACGACTCTGTATGCCACATTAGCACATTGAAAAGCATGTAAGTACAATGTACGACACCTCACAACTCCTAACAACTCCTTACAATACCTTACGTAAACTTAAAACTCCATACTAAATCTAATGAATTTGTCCGAGTCCTTTGAACTTCGTACGGCAACTCAGGACTTGTTACGACTCTCTGTATGCGACATTATCAACATGAAAAGCACGTTAGAATATTGTAGGACGCGTTACAACTCCTAATAACACTTTACATCATTGTACGAAACTTTAAAACTCCATAATAAAGCTAATGAATTCATCCGAGTCCTTTGAACGTCGTACGACAACTTAGGACATCTTACGACCCTGTATTCCACATTAGCACATTGAAAAGCATGTTAGTATAATGTACGACATCTCACAACTCCTAATAACACCTTAAAATACCATACGTAAACTAAAAAATCCGTAATAAGTCTAATGAATTCGTCCGAGTCCTTTCAACGTCGTACGTCAACCTAAGACATCTTACGACTCTGTATGCCACATTAGCACATTGAAAAGCATGTAAGTACAATGTACGACACCTCACAACTCCTAACAACACCTTAGAATACCGTACGTAAACTTAAAACTCCATACTAAATCTAATGAATTTGTCCGAGTCCTTTGAACTTTGTACGACAACTCAAGACTTGTTATGACTCTCTGTTTGCGACATTATCAACATGAAAAGCACGTTAGAATATTGTAGGACGCGCTACAATTCCTAATAACACTTTACATCACTGTACGAAACTTTAAAACTCCATAATAAACCTAATGAATTCATCCGAGTCCTTTGAACGTCGTACGACAACTTAGGACATCTTACGACCCTGTATTCCACATTAGCACATTGAAAAGCACAGTAGTATAATGTACGACAGCTCACAACTCCTAACAACACCTTAAAATACCGTACGTAAACTAAAAACTCCATAATAAACCTAATGAATTCATCCGAGTCCTTTGAACGTCGTACGACAACTTAAGACATCTTACGACCCTGTATTCCACATTAGCACATTAAAAAGCATGTAAGTACAATTTACGACACCTCACAACTCCTAACAACACCTTACAATACCGTACGTAAACTTAAAACTCCATACTAAATCTAATGAATTTGTCCGAGTCCTTTGAACTTCGTACGGCAACTCAGGACTTGTTACGACTCTCTGTATGCGACATTATCAACATGAAAAGCACGTTAGAATATTGTAGGACGCGTTACAACTCCTAATAACACTTTACATCATTGTACGAAACTTTAAAACTCCATAATAAACCTAATGAATTCATCAGAGTCCTTTGAACGTCGTACGACAACTTAAGACATCTTACGACCATGTATTCCACATTAGCACTTTGAAAAGCATGTAAGTACAATGTACGACACCTCACAACTCTTAACAACACCTTACAATACCGTACGTAAACTTAAAACTCCATACTAAATCTAATGAATTTGTCCGAGTCCTTTGAACTTCGTACGGCAACTCAGGACTTGTTACGACTCTCTATATGCGACATTATCAACATGAAAAGCACGTTAGAATATTGTAGGACGCGTTACAACTACTAATAACACTTTACATCATTGTACGAAACTTTAAAACTCCATAATAAACGTAATGAATTCATCCGAGTCCTTTGAACGTCGTACGACAACTTAAGACATCTTACGACCATGTATTCCACATTAGCACTTTGAAAAGCATGTAAGTACAATGTACGACACCTCACAACTCTTAACAACACCTTACAATACCGTACGTAAACTTAAAACTCCATACTAAATCTAATGAATTTGTCCGAGTCCTTTGAACTTCGTACGGCAACTCAGGACTTGTTACGACTCTCTATATGCGACATTATCAACATGAAAAGCACGTTAGAATATTGTAGGACGCGTTACAACTCCTAATAACACTTTACATCATTGTACGAAACTTTAAAACTCCATAATAAACCTAATGAATTCATCCGAGTCCTTTGAACGTCGTACGACAACTTAGGACATCTTACGACCATGTATTCCACATTAGCACATTGAAAAGCATGTTAGTATAATGTACGACATCTCACAACTCCTAATAACACCTTAAAATACCATACGTAAACTAAAAAATCCGTAATAAGTCTAATGAATTCGTCCGAGTCCTTTCAACGTCGTACGTCAACCTAAGACATCTTACGACTCTGTATGCCACATTAGCACATTGAAAAGCATGTAAGTACAATGTACGACACCTCACAACTCCTAACAACACCTTAGAATACCGTACGTAAACTTAAAACTCCATACTAAATCTAATGAATTTGTCCGAGTCCTTTGAACTTTGTACGACAACTCAAGACTTGTTATGACTCTCTGTTTGCGACATTATCAACATGAAAAGCACGTTAGAATATTGTAGGACGCGCTACAATTCCTAATAACACTTTACATCACTGTACGAAACTTTAAAACTCCATAATAAACCTAATGAATTCATCCGAGTCCTTTGAACGTCGTACGACAACTTAGGACATCTTACGACCCTGTATTCCACATTAGCACATTGAAAAGCACAGTAGTATAATGTACGACAGCTCACAACTCCTAACAACACCTTAAAATACCGTACGTAAACTAAAAACTCCATAATAAACCTAATGAATTCATCCGAGTCCTTTGAACGTCGTACGACAACTTAAGACATCTTACGACCCTGTATTCCACATTAGCACATTAAAAAGCATGTAAGTACAATTTACGACACCTCACAACTCCTAACAACACCTTACAATACCGTACGTAAACTTAAAACTCCATACTAAATCTAATGAATTTGTCCGAGTCCTTTGAACTTCGTACGGCAACTCAGGACTTGTTACGACTCTCTGTATGCGACATTATCAACATGAAAAGCACGTTAGAATATTGTAGGACGCGTTACAACTCCTAATAACACTTTACATCATTGTACGAAACTTTAAAACTCCATAATAAAGCTAATGAATTCATCCGAGTCCTTTGAACGTCGTACGACAACTTAGGACATCTTACGACCCTGTATTCCACATTAGCACATTGAAAAGCATGTTAGTATAATGTACGACATCTCACAACTCCTAATAACACCTTAAAATACCATACGTAAACTAAAAAATCCGTAATAAGTCTAATGAATTCGTCCGAGTCCTTTCAACGTCGTACGTCAACCTAAGACATCTTACGACTCTGTATGCCACATTAGCACATTGAAAAGCATGTAAGTACAATGTACGACACCTCACAACTCCTAACAACACCTTAGAATACCGTACGTAAACTTAAAACTCCATACTAAATCTAATGAATTTGTCCGAGTCCTTTGAACTTTGTACGACAACTCAAGACTTGTTATGACTCTCTGTTTGCGACATTATCAACATGAAAAGCACGTTAGAATATTGTAGGACGCGCTACAATTCCTAATAACACTTTACATCACTGTACGAAACTTTAAAACTCCATAATAAACCTAATGAATTCATCCGAGTCCTTTGAACGTCGTACGACAACTTAGGACATCTTACGACCCTGTATTCCACATTAGCACATTGAAAAGCACAGTAGTATAATGTACGACAGCTCACAACTCCTAACAACACCTTAAAATACCGTACGTAAACTAAAAACTCCATAATAAACCTAATGAATTCATCCGAGTCCTTTGAACGTCGTACGACAACTTAAGACATCTTACGACCCTGTATTCCACATTAGCACATTAAAAAGCATGTAAGTACAATTTACGACACCTCACAACTCCTAACAACACCTTACAATACCGTACGTAAACTTAAAACTCCATACTAAATCTAATGAATTTGTCCGAGTCCTTTGAACTTCGTACGGCAACTCAGGACTTGTTACGACTCTCTGTATGCGACATTATCAACATGAAAAGCACGTTAGAATATTGTAGGACGCGTTACAACTCCTAATAACACTTTACATCATTGTACGAAACTTTAAAACTCCATAATAAACCTAATGAATTCATCAGAGTCCTTTGAACGTCGTACGACAACTTAAGACATCTTACGACCATGTATTCCACATTAGCACTTTGAAAAGCATGTAAGTACAATGTACGACACCTCACAACTCTTAACAACACCTTACAATACCGTACGTAAACTTAAAACTCCATACTAAATCTAATGAATTTGTCCGAGTCCTTTGAACTTCGTACGGCAACTCAGGACTTGTTACGACTCTCTATATGCGACATTATCAACATGAAAAGCACGTTAGAATATTGTAGGACGCGTTACAACTACTAATAACACTTTACATCATTGTACGAAACTTTAAAACTCCATAATAAACGTAATGAATTCATCCGAGTCCTTTGAACGTCGTACGACAACTTAAGACATCTTACGACCATGTATTCCACATTAGCACTTTGAAAAGCATGTAAGTACAATGTACGACACCTCACAACTCTTAACAACACCTTACAATACCGTACGTAAACTTAAAACTCCATACTAAATCTAATGAATTTGTCCGAGTCCTTTGAACTTCGTACGGCAACTCAGGACTTGTTACGACTCTCTATATGCGACATTATCAACATGAAAAGCACGTTAGAATATTGTAGGACGCGTTACAACTCCTAATAACACTTTACATCATTGTACGAAACTTTAAAACTCCATAATAAACCTAATGAATTCATCCGAGTCCTTTGAACGTCGTACGACAACTTAGGACATCTTACGACCATGTATTCCACATTAGCACATTGAAAAGCATGTTAGTATAATGTACGACATCTCACAACTCCTAATAACACCTTAAAATACCATACGTAAACTAAAAAATCCGTAATAAGTCTAATGAATTCGTCCGAGTCCTTTCAACGTCGTACGTCAACCTAAGACATCTTACGACTCTGTATGCCACATTAGCACATTGAAAAGCATGTAAGTACAATGTACGACACCTCACAACTCCTAACAACACCTTAGAATACCGTACGTAAACTTAAAACTCCATACTAAATCTAATGAATTTGTCCGAGTCCTTTGAACTTTGTACGACAACTCAAGACTTGTTATGACTCTCTGTTTGCGACATTATCAACATGAAAAGCACGTTAGAATATTGTAGGACGCGCTACAATTCCTAATAACACTTTACATCACTGTACGAAACTTTAAAACTCCATAATAAACCTAATGAATTCATCCGAGTCCTTTGAACGTCGTACGACAACTTAGGACATCTTACGACCCTGTATTCCACATTAGCACATTGAAAAGCACAGTAGTATAATGTACGACAGCTCACAACTCCTAACAACACCTTAAAATACCGTACGTAAACTAAAAACTCCATAATAAACCTAATGAATTCATCCGAGTCCTTTGAACGTCGTACGACAACTTAAGACATCTTACGACCCTGTATTCCACATTAGCACATTAAAAAGCATGTAAGTACAATTTACGACACCTCACAACTCCTAACAACACCTTACAATACCGTACGTAAACTTAAAACTCCATACTAAATCTAATGAATTTGTCCGAGTCCTTTGAACTTCGTACGGCAACTCAGGACTTGTTACGACTCTCTGTATGCGACATTATCAACATGAAAAGCACGTTAGAATATTGTAGGACGCGTTACAACTCCTAATAACACTTTACATCATTGTACGAAACTTTAAAACTCCATAATAAACCTAATGAATTCATCAGAGTCCTTTGAACGTCGTATGACAACTTAAGACATCTTACGACCATGTATTCCACATTAGCACTTTGAAAAGCATGTAAGTACAATGTACGACACCTCACAACTCTTAACAACACCTTACAATACCGTACGTAAACTTAAAACTCCATACTAAATCTAATGAATTTGTCCGAGTCCTTTGAACTTCGTACGGCAACTCAGGACTTGTTACGACTCTCTATATGCGACATTATCAACATGAAAAGCACGTTAGAATATTGTAGGACGCGTTACAACTACTAATAACACTTTACATCATTGTACGAAACTTTAAAACTCCATAATAAACGTAATGAATTCATCCGAGTCCTTTGAACGTCGTACGACAACTTAAGACATCTTACGACCATGTATTCCACATTAGCACTTTGAAAAGCATGTAAGTACAATGTACGACACCTCACAACTCTTAACAACACCTTACAATACCGTACGTAAACTTAAAACTCCATACTAAATCTAATGAATTTGTCCGAGTCCTTTGAACTTCGTACGGCAACTCAGGACTTGTTACGACTCTCTATATGCGACATTATCAACATGAAAAGCACGTTAGAATATTGTAGGACGCGTTACAACTCCTAATAACACTTTACATCATTGTACGAAACTTTAAAACTCCATAATAAACCTAATGAATTCATCCGAGTCCTTTGAACGTCGTACGACAACTTAGGACATCTTACGACCATGTATTCCACATTAGCACATTGAAAAGCATGTTAGTATAATGTACGACATCTCACAACTCCTAATAACACCTTAAAATACCATACGTAAACTAAAAAATCCGTAATAAGTCTAATGAATTCGTCTGAGTCCTTTCAACGTCGTACGTCAACCTAAGACATCTTACGACTCTGTATGCCACATTAGCACATTGAAAAGCATGTAAGTACAATGTACGACACCTCACAACTCCTAACAACACCTTAGAATACCGTACGTAAACTTAAAACTCCATACTAAATCTAATGAATTTGTCCGAGTCCTTTGAACTTTGTACGACAACTCAAGACTTGTTATGACTCTCTGTTTGCGACATTATCAACATGAAAAGCACGTTAGAATATTGTAGGACGCGCTACAATTCCTAATAACACTTTACATCACTGTACGAAACTTTAAAACTCCATAATAAACCTAATGAATTCATCCGAGTCCTTTGAACGTCGTACGACAACTTAGGACATCTTACGACCCTGTATTCCACATTAGCACATTGAAAAGCACAGTAGTATAATGTACCACAGCTCACAACTCCTAACAACACCTTAAAATACCGTACGTAAACTAAAAACTCCATAATAAACCTAATGAATTCATCCGAGTCCTTTGAACGTCGTACGACAACTTAAGACATCTTACGACCCTGTATTCCACATTAGCACATTAAAAAGCATGTAAGTACAATTTACGACACCTCACAACTCCTAACAACACCTTACAATACCGTACGTAAACTTAAAACTCCATACTAAATCTAATGAATTTGTCCGAGTCCTTTGAACTTCGTACGGCAACTCAGGACTTGTTACGACTCTCTGTATGCGACATTATCAACATGAAAAGCACGTTAGAATATTGTAGGACGCGTTACAACTCCTAATAACACTTTACATCATTGTACGAAACTTTAAAACTCCATAATAAACCTAATGAATTCATCAGAGTCCTTTGAACGTCGTACGACAACTTAAGACATCTTACGACCATGTATTCCACATTAGCACTTTGAAAAGCATGTAAGTACAATGTACGACACCTCACAACTCTTAACAACACCTTACAATACCGTACGTAAACTTAAAACTCCATACTAAATCTAATGAATTTGTCCGAGTCCTTTGAACTTCGTACGGCAACTCAGGACTTGTTACGACTCTCTATATGCGACATTATCAACATGAAAAGCACGTTAGAATATTGTAGGACGCGTTACAACTACTAATAACACTTTACATCATTGTACGAAACTTTAAAACTCCATAATAAACGTAATGAATTCATCCGAGTCCTTTGAACGTCGTACGACAACTTAAGACATCTTACGACCATGTATTCCACATTAGCACTTTGAAAAGCATGTAAGTACAATGTACGACACCTCACAACTCTTAACAACACCTTACAATACCGTACGTAAACTTAAAACTCCATACTAAATCTAATGAATTTGTCCGAGTCCTTTGAACTTCGTACGGCAACTCAGGACTTGTTACGACTCTCTATATGCGACATTATCAACATGAAAAGCACGTTAGAATATTGTAGGACGCGTTACAACTCCTAATAACACTTTACATCATTGTACGAAACTTTAAAACTCCATAATAAACCTAATGAATTCATCCGAGTCCTTTGAACGTCGTACGACAACTTAGGACATCTTACGACCCTGTATTCCACATTAGCACATTGAAAAGCATGTTAGTATAATGTACGGCATCTCACAACTCCTAATAACACCTTAAAATACCATACGTAAACTAAAAAATCCGTAATAAGTCTAATGAATTCGTCCGAGTCCTTTCAACGTCGTACGTCAACCTAAGACATCTTACGACTTTGTATGCCACATTAGCACATTGAAAAGCATGTAGGTACAATGTACGACACCTCACAACTCCTAACAACACCTTAGAATACCGTACGTAAACTTAAAACTCCATACTAAATCTAATGAATTTGTCCGAGTCCTTTGAACTTTGTACGACAACTCAAGACTTGTTATGACTCTATGTTTGCGACATTATCAACATGAAAAGCACGTTAGAATATTGTAGGACGCGCTACAATTCCTAATAACACTTTACATCACTGTACGAAACTTTAAAACTCCATAATAAACCTAATGAATTCATCCGAGTCCTTTGAACGTCGTACGACAACTTAGGACATCTTACGACCCTGTATTCCACATTAGCACATTGAAAAGCACAGTAGTATAATGTACGACAGCTCACAACTCCTAACAACACCTTAAAATACCGTACGTAAACTAAAAACTCCATAATAAACCTAATGAATTCATCCGAGTCCTTTGAACGTCGTACGACAACTTAAGACATCTTACGACCCTGTATTCCAAATTAGCACATTAAAAAGCATGTAAGTACAATTTACGACACCTCACAACTCCTAACAACACCTTACAATACCGTACGTAAACTTAAAACTCCATACTAAATCTAATGAATTTGTCCGAGTCCTTTGAACTTCGTACGGCAACTCAGGACTTGTTACGACTCTCTGTATGCGACATTATCAACATGAAAAGCACGTTAGAATATTGTAGGACGCGTTACAACTCCTAATAACACTTTACATCATTGTACGAAACTTTAAAACTCCATAATAAACCTAATGAATTCATCAGAGTCCTTTGAACGTCGTACGACAACTTAAGACATCTTACGACCATGTATTCCACATTAGCACTTTGAAAAGCATGTAAGTACAATGTACGACACCTCACAACTCTTAACAACACCTTACAATACCGTACGTAAACTTAAAACTCCATACTAAATCTAATGAATTTGTCCGAGTCCTTTGAACTTCGTACGGCAACTCAGGACTTGTTACGACTCTCTATATGCGACATTATCAACATGAAAAGCACGTTAGAATATTGTAGGACGCGTTACAACTACTAATAACACTTTACATCATTGTACGAAACTTTAAAACTCCATAATAAACGTAATGAATTCATCCGAGTCCTTTGAACGTCGTACGACAACTTAAGACATCTTACGACCATGTATTCCACATTAGCACTTTGAAAAGCATGTAAGTACAATGTACGACACCTCACAACTCTTAACAACACCTTACAATACCGTACGTAAACTTAAAACTCCATACTAAATCTAATGAATTTGTCCGAGTCCTTTGAACTTCGTACGGCAACTCAGGACTTGTTACGACTCTCTATATGCGACATTATCAACATGAAAAGCACGTTAGAATATTGTAGGACGCGTTACAACTCCTAATAACACTTTACATCATTGTACGAAACTTTAAAACTCCATAATAAACCTAATGAATTCATCCGAGTCCTTTGAACGTCGTACGACAACTTAGGATATCTTACGACTCTGTATGCCACATTAGCACATTGAAAAGCATGTAAGTACAATGTACGACACCTCACAACTCCTAACAACACCTTAGAATACGGTACGTAAACTTAAAACTCCATACTAAATCTAATGAATTTTTCCGAGTCCTTTGAACGTCGTACGGCAACTCAGGACTTGTTACGACTCTCTGTATACGACATTATCAACATGAAAAGCACGTTAGAATATTGTAGGACGCGTTACAACTCCTAATAACACTTTACATCATTGTACGAAACTTTAAAACTCCATAATAAACGTAATGAATTCATCCAAGTCCTTTGAACGTCGTACGACAACTTAAGACATCTTACGACCATGTATTCCACATTAGCACATTGAAAAGCATGTAAGTACAATGTACGACACCTTACAACTCCTAACAACACCTTAGAATACCGTACGTAAACTTAAAACTCCGTACTAAATCTAATGAATTTGTCCGAGTCCTTTGAACTTCGTACGGCAACTCAGGACTTGTTACGACTCTCTATATGCGACATTATCAACATGAAAAGCACGTTAGAATATTGTAGGACGCGTTACAACTCCTAATAACACTTTACATCATTGTACGAAACATTAAAACTCCATAATAAACCTAATGAATTCATCCGAGTCCTTTGAACGTCGTACGACAACTTAAGACATCTTACGACCATGTATTCCACATTAGCACTTTGAAAAGCATGTAAGTACAATGTACGACACCTCACAACTCTTAACAACACCTTACAATACCGTACGTAAACTTAAAACTCCATACTAAATCTAATGAATTTGTCCGAGTCCTTTGAACTTCGTACGGCAACTCAGGACTTGTTACGACTCTCTATATGCGACATTATCAACATGAAAAGCACGTTAGAATATTGTAGGACGCGTTACAACTCCTAATAACACTTTACATCATTGTACGAAACTTTAAAACTCCATAATAAACGTAATAAATTCATCCGAGTCCTTTGAACGTCGTACGACAACTTAAGACATCTTACGACCATGTATTCCACATTAGCACTTTGAAAAGCATGTAAGTACAATGTACGACACCTCACAACGCTTAACAACACCTTACAATACCGTACGTAAACTTAAAACTCCATACTAAATCTAATGAATTTGTCCGAGTCCTTTGAACTTCGTACGGCAACTCAGGACTTGTTACGAGTCTCTATATGCGACATTATCAACATGAAAAGCACGTTAGAATATTGTAGGACGCGTTACAACTCCTAATAACACTTTACATCATTGTACGAAACTTTAAAACTCCATAATAAACCTATTGAATTCATCCGAGTCCTTTGAACGTCGTACGACAACTTAGGATATCTTACGACTCTGTATGCCACATTAGCACATTGAAAAGCATGTAAGTACAATGTACGACACCTCACAACTCCTAACAACACCTTAGAATACGGTACGTAAACTTAAAACTCCATACTAAATCTAATGAATTTTTCCGAGTCCTTTGAACGTCGTACGGCAACTCAGGACTTGTTACGACTCTCTGTATACGACATTATCAACATGAAAAGCACGTTAGAATATTGTAGGACGCGTTACAACTCCTAATAACACTTTACATCATTGTACGAAACTTTAAAACTCCATAATAAAGCTAATGAATTCATCCGAGTCCTTTGAACGTCGTACGACAACTTAGGACATCTTACGACCCTGTATTCCACATTAGCACATTGAAAAGCATGTTAGTATAATGTACGACATCTCACAACTCCTAATAACACCTTAAAATACCATACGTAAACTAAAAAATCCGTAATAAGTCTAATGAATTCGTCCGAGTCCTTTCAACGTCGTACGTCAACCTAAGACATCTTACGACTCTGTATGCCACATTAGCACATTGAAAAGCATGTAAGTACAATGTACGACACCTCACAACTCCTAACAACACCTTAGAATACCGTACGTAAACTTAAAACTCCATACTAAATCTAATGAATTTGTCCGAGTCCTTTGAACTTTGTACGACAACTCAAGACTTGTTATGACTCTCTGTTTGCGACATTATCAACATGAAAAGCACGTTAGAATATTGTAGGACGCGCTACAATTCCTAATAACACTTTACATCACTGTACGAAACTTTAAAACTCCATAATAAACCTAATGAATTCATCCGAGTCCTTTGAACGTCGTACGACAACTTAGGACATCTTACGACCCTGTATTCCACATTAGCACATTGAAAAGCACAGTAGTATAATGTACGACAGCTCACAACTCTTAACAACACCTTAAAATACCGTACGTAAACTAAAAACTCCATAATAAACCTAATGAATTCATCCGAGTCCTTTGAACGTCGTACGACAACTTAAGACATCTTACGACCCTGTATTCCACATTAGCACATTAAAAAGCATGTAAGTACAATTTACGACACCTCACAACTCCTAACAACACCTTACAATACCGTACGTAAACTTAAAACTCCATACTAAATCTAATGAATTTGTCCGAGTCCTTTGAACTTCGTACGGCAACTCAGGACTTGTTACGACTCTCTGTATGCGACATTATCAACATGAAAAGCACGTTAGAATATTGTAGGACGCGTTACAACTCCTAATAACACTTTACATCATTGTACGAAACTTTAAAACTCCATAATAAACCTAATGAATTCATCAGAGTCCTTTGAACGTCGTACGACAACTTAAGACATCTTACGACCATGTATTCCACATTAGCACTTTGAAAAGCATGTAAGTACAATGTACGACACCTCACAACTCTTAACAACACCTTACAATACCGTACGTAAACTTAAAACTCCATACTAAATCTAATGAATTTGTCCGAGTCCTTTGAACTTCGTACGGCAACTCAGGACTTGTTACGACTCTCTATATGCGACATTATCAACATGAAAAGCACGTTAGAATATTGTAGGACGCGTTACAACTACTAATAACACTTTACATCATTGTACGAAACTTTAAAACTCCATAATAAACGTAATGAATTCATCCGAGTCCTTTGAACGTCGTACGACAACTTAAGACATCTTACGACCATGTATTCCACATTAGCACTTTGAAAAGCATGTAAGTACAATGTATGACACCTCACAACTCTTAACAACACCTTACAATACCGTACGTAAACTTAAAACTCCATACTAAATCTAATGAATTTGTCCGAGTCCTTTGAACTTCGTACGGCAACTCAGGACTTGTTACGACTCTCTATATGCGACATTATCAACATGAAAAGCACGTTAGAATATTGTAGGACGCGTTACAACTCCTAATAACACTTTACATCATTGTACGAAACTTTAAAACTCCATAATAAACCTAATGAATTCATCCGAGTCCTTTGAACGTCGTACGACAACTTAGGATATCTTACGACTCTGTATGCCACATTAGCACATTGAAAAGCATGTAAGTACAATGTACGACACCTCACAACTCCTAACAACACCTTAGAATACGGTACGTAAACTTAAAACTCCATACTAAATCTAATGAATTTTTCCGAGTCCTTTGAACGTCGTACGGCAACTCAGGACTTGTTACGACTCTCTGTATACGACATTATCAACATGAAAAGCACGTTAGAATATTGTAGGACGCGTTACAACTCCTAATAACACTTTACATCATTGTACGAAACTTTAAAACTCCATAATAAACGTAATGAATTCATCCAAGTCCTTTGAACGTCGTACGACAACTTAAGACATCTTACGACCATGTATTCCACATTAGCACATTGAAAAGCATGTAAGTACAATGTACGACACCTTACAACTCCTAACAACACCTTAGAATACCGTACGTAAACTTAAAACTCCGTACTAAATCTAATGAATTTGTCCGAGTCCTTTGAACTTCGTACGGCAACTCAGGACTTGTTACGACTCTCTGTATGCGACATTATCAACATGAAAAGCACGTTAGAATATTGTAGGACGCGTTACAACTCCTAATAACACTTTACATCATTGTACGAAACATTAAAACTCCATAATAAACCTAATGAATTCATCCGAGTCCTTTGAACGTCGTACGACAACTTAAGACATCTTATGACCCTGTATTCCACATTAGCACATTAAAAAGCATGTAAGGACAATGTACGACACCTCACAACTCCTAACAACACCTTACAATACCGTACGTAAACTTAAAACTCCAAACTAAATCTAATGAATTTGTCCGAGTCCTTTGAACTTCGTACGGCAACTCAGGACTTGTTACGACTCTCTGTATGCGACATTATCAACATGAAAAGCAAGTTAGAATATTGTAGGACGCGTTACAACTCCTAATAACACTTTACATCATTGTACGAAACTTTAAAACTCCATAATAAACCTAATGAATTCATCCGAGTCCTTTGAACGTCGTACGACAACTTCGGACATCTTACGACCCTCTATTCCACATTAGCACATTGAAAAGCATGTTAGTATAATGTACGACATCTCACAACTCCTAACAACACCTTAAAATACCATACGTAAACTAAAAAATCCATAATAAGTCTAATGAATTCGTCCGAGTCCTTTCAACGTCGTACGTCAACTTAAGACATCTTACGACTCTGTATGCCAGATTAGCACATTGAAAAGCATGTAAGTACAATGTACGACACCTTACAACTCCTAACAACACCTTAGAATACCGTACGTAAACTTAAAACTCCGTACTAAATCTAATGAATTTGTCCGAGTCCTTTGAACTTCGTACGGCAACTCAGGACTTGTTACGACTCTCTATATGCGACATTATCAACATGAAAAGCACGTTAGAATATTGTAGGACGCGTTACAACTCCTAATAACACTTTACATCATTGTACGAAACTTTAAAACTCTATAATAAACCTAATGAATTCATCCGAGTCCTTTGAACGTCGTACGACAACTTAGGATATCTTACGACTCTGTATGCCACATTAGCACATTGAAAAGCATGTAAGTACAATGTACGACACCTCACAACTCCTAACAACACCTTAGAATACGGTACGTAAACTTAAAACTCCATACTAAATCTAATGAATTTTTCCGAGTCCTTTGAACGTCGTACGGCAACTCAGGACTTGTTACGACTCTCTGTATGCGACATTATCAACATGAAAAGCATGTTAGAATATTGTAGGACGCGTTACAACTCCTAATAACACTTTACATCATTTTACGAAACTTTAAAACTCCATAATAAACCTAATGAATTCATCTGAGTCCTTTGAACGTCGTACGACTACTTAAGACATCTTACGACCCTGTATTCCACATTAGCACATTGAAAAGCATGTAAGTACAATGTACGACACCTCACAACTCCTAACAACACCTTACAATACCGTACGTAAACTTAAAACTCCATACTAAATCTAATGAATTTGTCCGAGTCCTTTGAACTTCGTACGGCAACTCAGGACTTGTTACGACTCTCTGTATGCGACATTATCAACATGAAAAGCACGTTAGAATATTGTAGGACGCGTTACAACTCCTAATAACACTTTACATCATTGTACGAAACATTAAAACTCCATAATAAACCTAATGAATTCATCCGAGTCCTTTGAACGTCGTACGACAACTTAAGACATCTTACGACCCTGTATTCCACATTAGCACATTAAAAAGCATGTAAGTACAATGTACGACACCTCACAACTCCTAACAACACCTTACAATACCGTACGTAAACTTAAAACTCCAAACTAAATCTAATGAATTTGTCCGAGTCCTTTGAACTTCGTACGGCAACTCAGGACTTGTTACGACTCTCTGTATGCGACATTATCAACATGAAAAGCACGTTAGAATATTGTAGGACGCGTTACAACTCCTAATAACACTTTACATCATTGTACGAAACTTTAAAACTCCATAATAAACCTAATGAATTCATCCGAGTCCTTTGAACGTCGTACGACAACTTCGGACATCTTACGACCCTGTATTCCACATTAGCACATTGAAAAGCATGTTAGTATAATGTACGACATCTCACAACTCCTAACAACACCTTAAAATACCATACGTAAACTAAAAAATCCATAATAAGTCTAATGAATTCGTCCGAGTCCTTTCAACGTCGTACGTCAACTTAAGACATCTTACGACTCTGTATGCCACATTAGCACATTGAAAATCATGTAAGTACAATGTACGACACCTTACAACTCCTAACAACACCTTACAATACCGTACGTAAACTTAAAACTCCATACTAAATCTAATGAATTTGTCCGAGTCCTTTGAACTTCGTACGGCAACTCAGGACTTGTTACGACTCTCTATATGCGACATTATCAACATGAAAAGCACGTTAGAATATTGTAGGACGCGTTACAACTCCTAATAACACTTTACATCATTGTACGAAACTTTAAAACTCCATAATAAACCTATTGAATTCATCCGAGTCCTTTGAACGTCGTACGACAACTTAGGATATCTTACGACTCTGTATGCCACATTAGCACATTGAAAAGCATGTAAGTACAATGTACGACACCTCACAACTCCTAACAACACCTTAGAATACGGTACGTAAACTTAAAACTCCATACTAAATCTAATGAATTTTTCCGAGTCCTTTGAACGTCGTACGGCAACTCAGGACTTGTTACGACTCTCTGTATACGACATTATCAACATGAAAAGCACGTTAGAATATTGTAGGACGCGTTACAACTCCTAATAACACTTTACATCATTGTACGAAACTTTAAAACTCCATAATAAAGCTAATGAATTCATCCGAGTCCTTTGAACGTCGTACGACAACTTAGGACATCTTACGACCCTGTATTCCACATTAGCACATTGAAAAGCATGTTAGTATAATGTACGACATCTCACAACTCCTAATAACACCTTAAAATACCATACGTAAACTAAAAAATCCGTAATAAGTCTAATGAATTCGTCCGAGTCCTTTCAACGTCGTACGTCAACCTAAGACATCTTACGACTCTGTATGCCACATTAGCACATTGAAAAGCATGTAAGTACAATGTACGACACCTCACAACTCCTAACAACACCTTAGAATACCGTACGTAAACTTAAAACTCCATACTAAATCTAATGAATTTGTCCGAGTCCTTTGAACTTTGTACGACAACTCAAGACTTGTTATGACTCTCTGTTTGCGACATTATCAACATGAAAAGCACGTTAGAATATTGTAGGACGCGCTACAATTCCTAATAACACTTTACATCACTGTACGAAACTTTAAAACTCCATAATAAACCTAATGAATTCATCCGAGTCCTTTGAACGTCGTACGACAACTTAGGACATCTTACGACCCTGTATTCCACATTAGCACATTGAAAAGCACAGTAGTATAATGTACGACAGCTCACAACTCTTAACAACACCTTAAAATACCGTACGTAAACTAAAAACTCCATAATAAACCTAATGAATTCATCCGAGTCCTTTGAACGTCGTACGACAACTTAAGACATCTTACGACCCTGTATTCCACATTAGCACATTAAAAAGCATGTAAGTACAATTTACGACACCTCACAACTCCTAACAACACCTTACAATACCGTACGTATACTTAAAACTCCATACTAAATCTAATGAATTTGTCCGAGTCCTTTGAACTTCGTACGGCAACTCAGGACTTGTTACGACTCTCTGTATGCGACATTATCAACATGAAAAGCACGTTAGAATATTGTAGGACGCGTTACAACTCCTAATAACACTTTACATCATTGTACGAAACTTTAAAACTCCATAATAAACCTAATGAATTCATCAGAGTCCTTTGAACGTCGTACGACAACTTAAGACATCTTACGACCATGTATTCCACATTAGCACTTTGAAAAGCATGTAAGTACAATGTACGACACCTCACAACTCTTAACAACACCTTACAATACCGTACGTAAACTTAAAACTCCATACTAAATCTAATGAATTTGTCCGAGTCCTTTGAACTTCGTACGGCAACTCAGGACTTGTTACGACTCTCTATATGCGACATTATCAACATGAAAAGCACGTTAGAATATTGTAGGACGCGTTACAACTACTAATAACACTTTACATCATTGTACGAAACTTTAAAACTCCATAATAAACGTAATGAATTCATCCGAGTCCTTTGAACGTCGTACGACAACTTAAGACATCTTACGACCATGTATTCCACATTAGCACTTTGAAAAGCATGTAAGTACAATGTATGACACCTCACAACTCTTAACAACACCTTACAATACAGTACGTAAACTTAAAACTCCATACTAAATCTAATGAATTTGTCCGAGTCCTTTGAACTTCGTACGGCAACTCAGGACTTGTTACGACTCTCTATATGCGACATTATCAACATGAAAAGCACGTTAGAATATTGTAGGACGCGTTACAACTCCTAATAACACTTTACATCATTGTACGAAACTTTAAAACTCCATAATAAACCTAATGAATTCATCCGAGTCCTTTGAACGTCGTACGACAACTTAGGATATCTTACGACTCTGTATGCCACATTAGCACATTGAAAAGCATGTAAGTACAATGTACGACACCTCACAACTCCTAACAACACCTTAGAATACGGTACGTAAACTTAAAACTCCATACTAAATCTAATGAATTTTTCCGAGTCCTTTGAACGTCGTACGGCAACTCAGGACTTGTTACGACTCTCTGTATACGACATTATCAACATGAAAAGCACGTTAGAATATTGTAGGACGCGTTACAACTCCTAATAACACTTTACATCATTGTACGAAACTTTAAAACTCCATAATAAACGTAATGAATTCATCCAAGTCCTTTGAACGTCGTACGACAACTTAAGACATCTTACGACCATGTATTCCACATTAGCACATTGAAAAGCATGTAAGTACAATGTACGACACCTTACAACTCCTAACAACACCTTAGAATACCGTACGTAAACTTAAAACTCCGTACTAAATCTAATGAATTTGTCCGAGTCCTTTGAACTTCGTACGGCAACTCAGGACTTGTTACGACTCTCTGTATGCGACATTATCAACATGAAAAGCACGTTAGAATATTGTAGGACGCGTTACAACTACTAATAACACTTTACATCATTGTACGAAACTTTAAAACTCCATAATAAACGTAATGAATTCATCCGAGTCCTTTGAACGTCGTACGACAACTTAAGACATCTTACGACCATGTATTCCACATTAGCACTTTGAAAAGCATGTAAGTACAATGTATGACACCTCACAACTCTTAACAACACCTTACAATACAGTACGTAAACTTAAAACTCCATACTAAATCTAATGAATTTGTCCGAGTCCTTTGAACTTCGTACGGCAACTCAGGACTTGTTACGACTCTCTATATGCGACATTATCAACATGAAAAGCACGTTAGAATATTGTAGGACGCGTTACAACTCCTAATAACACTTTACATCATTGTACGAAACTTTAAAACTCCATAATAAACCTAATGAATTCATCCGAGTCCTTTGAACGTCGTACGACAACTTAGGATATCTTACGACTCTGTATGCCACATTAGCACATTGAAAAGCATGTAAGTACAATGTACGACACCTCACAACTCCTAACAACACCTTAGAATACGGTACGTAAACTTAAAACTCCATACTAAATCTAATGAATTTTTCCGAGTCCTTTGAACGTCGTACGGCAACTCAGGACTTGTTACGACTCTCTGTATACGACATTATCAACATGAAAAGCACGTTAGAATATTGTAGGACGCGTTACAACTCCTAATAACACTTTACATCATTGTACGAAACTTTAAAACTCCATAATAAACGTAATGAATTCATCCAAGTCCTTTGAACGTCGTACGACAACTTAAGACATCTTACGACCATGTATTCCACATTAGCACATTGAAAAGCATGTAAGTACAATGTACGACACCTTACAACTCCTAACAACACCTTAGAATACCGTACGTAAACTTAAAACTCCGTACTAAATCTAATGAATTTGTCCGAGTCCTTTGAACTTCGTACGGCAACTCAGGACTTGTTACGACTCTCTGTATGCGACATTATCAACATGAAAAGCACGTTAGAATATTGTAGGACGCGTTACAACTCCTAATAACACTTTACATCATTGTACGAAACATTAAAACTCCATAATAAACCTAATGAATTCATCCGAGTCCTTTGAACGTCGTACGACAACTTAAGACATCTTATGACCCTGTATTCCACATTAGCACATTAAAAAGCATGTAAGGACAATGTACGACACCTCACAACTCCTAACAACACCTTACAATACCGTACGTAAACTTAAAACTCCAAACTAAATCTAATGAATTTGTCCGAGTCCTTTGAACTTCGTACGGCAACTCAGGACTTGTTACGACTCTCTGTATGCGACATTATCAACATGAAAAGCAAGTTAGAATATTGTAGGACGCGTTACAACTCCTAATAACACTTTACATCATTGTACGAAACTTTAAAACTCCATAATAAACCTAATGAATTCATCCGAGTCCTTTGAACGTCGTACGACAACTTCGGACATCTTACGACCCTCTATTCCACATTAGCACATTGAAAAGCATGTTAGTATAATGTACGACATCTCACAACTCCTAACAACACCTTAAAATACCATACGTAAACTAAAAAATCCATAATAAGTCTAATGAATTCGTCCGAGTCCTTTCAACGTCGTACGTCAACTTAAGACATCTTACGACTCTGTATGCCAGATTAGCACATTGAAAAGCATGTAAGTACAATGTACGACACCTTACAACTCCTAACAACACCTTAGAATACCGTACGTAAACTTAAAACTCCGTACTAAATCTAATGAATTTGTCCGAGTCCTTTGAACTTCGTACGGCAACTCAGGACTTGTTACGACTCTCTATATGCGACATTATCAACATGAAAAGCACGTTAGAATATTGTAGGACGCGTTACAACTCCTAATAACACTTTACATCATTGTACGAAACTTTAAAACTCTATAATAAACCTAATGAATTCATCCGAGTCCTTTGAACGTCGTACGACAACTTAGGATATCTTACGACTCTGTATGCCACATTAGCACATTGAAAAGCATGTAAGTACAATGTACGACACCTCACAACTCCTAACAACACCTTAGAATACGGTACGTAAACTTAAAACTCCATACTAAATCTAATGAATTTTTCCGAGTCCTTTGAACGTCGTACGGCAACTCAGGACTTGTTACGACTCTCTGTATGCGACATTATCAACATGAAAAGCATGTTAGAATATTGTAGGACGCGTTACAACTCCTAATAACACTTTACATCATTTTACGAAACTTTAAAACTCCATAATAAACCTAATGAATTCATCTGAGTCCTTTGAACGTCGTACGACTACTTAAGACATCTTACGACCCTGTATTCCACATTAGCACATTGAAAAGCATGTAAGTACAATGTACGACACCTCACAACTCCTAACAACACCTTACAATACCGTACGTAAACTTAAAACTCCATACTAAATCTAATGAATTTGTCCGAGTCCTTTGAACTTCGTACGGCAACTCAGGACTTGTTACGACTCTCTGTATGCGACATTATCAACATGAAAAGCACGTTAGAATATTGTAGGACGCGTTACAACTCCTAATAACACTTTACATCATTGTACGAAACATTAAAACTCCATAATAAACCTAATGAATTCATCCGAGTCCTTTGAACGTCGTACGACAACTTAAGACATCTTACGACCCTGTATTCCACATTAGCACATTAAAAAGCATGTAAGTACAATGTACGACACCTCACAACTCCTAACAACACCTTACAATACCGTACGTAAACTTAAAACTCCAAACTAAATCTAATGAATTTGTCCGAGTCCTTTGAACTTCGTACGGCAACTCAGGACTTGTTACGACTCTCTGTATGCGACATTATCAACATGAAAAGCACTTTAGAATATTGTAGGACGCGTTACAACTCCTAATAACACTTTACATCATTGTACGAAACTTTAAAACTCCATAATAAACCTAATGAATTCATCCGAGTCCTTTGAACGTCGTACGACAACTTCGGACATCTTACGACCCTCTATTCCACATTAGCACATTGAAAAGCATGTTAGTATAATGTACGACATCTCACAACTCCTAACAACACCTTAAAATACCATACGTAAACTAAAAAATCCATAATAAGTCTAATGAATTCGTCCGAGTCCTTTCAACGTCGTACGTCAACTTAAGACATCTTACGACTCTGTATGCCAGATTAGCACATTGAAAAGCATGTAAGTACAATGTACGACACCTTACAACTCCTAACAACACCTTAGAATACCGTACGTAAACTTAAAACTCCGTACTAAATCTAATGAATTTGTCCGAGTCCTTTGAACTTCGTACGGCAACTCAGGACTTGTTACGACTCTCTATATGCGACATTATCAACATGAAAAGCACGTTAGAATATTGTAGGACGCGTTACAACTCCTAATAACACTTTACATCATTGTACGAAACTTTAAAACTCTATAATAAACCTAATGAATTCATCCGAGTCCTTTGAACGTCGTACGACAACTTAGGATATCTTACGACTCTGTATGCCACATTAGCACATTGAAAAGCATGTAAGTACAATGTACGACACCTCACAACTCCTAACAACACCTTAGAATACGGTACGTAAACTTAAAACTCCATACTAAATCTAATGAATTTTTCCGAGTCCTTTGAACGTCGTACGGCAACTCAGGACTTGTTACGACTCTCTGTATGCGACATTATCAACATGAAAAGCATGTTAGAATATTGTAGGACGCGTTACAACTCCTAATAACACTTTACATCATTTTACGAAACTTTAAAACTCCATAATAAACCTAATGAATTCATCTGAGTCCTTTGAACGTCGTACGACTACTTAAGACATCTTACGACCCTGTATTCCACATTAGCACATTGAAAAGCATGTAAGTACAATGTACGACACCTCACAACTCCTAACAACACCTTACAATACCGTACGTAAACTTAAAACTCCATACTAAATCTAATGAATTTGTCCGAGTCCTTTGAACTTCGTACGGCAACTCAGGACTTGTTACGACTCTCTGTATGCGACATTATCAACATGAAAAGCACGTTAGAATATTGTAGGACGCGTTACAACTCCTAATAACACTTTACATCATTGTACGAAACATTAAAACTCCATAATAAACCTAATGAATTCATCCGAGTCCTTTGAACGTCGTACGACAACTTAAGACATCTTACGACCCTGTATTCCACATTAGCACATTAAAAAGCATGTAAGTACAATGTACGACACCTCACAACTCCTAACAACACCTTACAATACCGTACGTAAACTTAAAACTCCAAACTAAATCTAATGAATTTGTCCGAGTCCTTTGAACTTCGTACGGCAACTCAGGACTTGTTACGACTCTCTGTATGCGACATTATCAACATGAAAAGCACGTTAGAATATTGTAGGACGCGTTACAACTCCTAATAACACTTTACATCATTGTACGAAACTTTAAAACTCCATAATAAACCTAATGAATTCATCCGAGTCCTTTGAACGTCGTACGACAACTTCGGACATCTTACGACCCTGTATTCCACATTAGCACATTGAAAAGCATGTTAGTATAATGTACGACATCTCACAACTCCTAACAACACCTTAAAATACCATACGTAAACTAAAAAATCCATAATAAGTCTAATGAATTCGTCCGAGTCCTTTCAACGTCGTACGTCAACTTAAGACATCTTACGACTCTGTATGCCACATTAGCACATTGAAAATCATGTAAGTACAATGCACGACACCTTACAACTCCTAACAACACCTTAGAATACCGTACGTAAACTTAAAACTCCGTACTAAATCTAATGAATTTGTCCGAGTCCTTTGAACTTCGTACGACAACTCAGGACTTGCTATGACTCTCTGTATGCGACATTATCAACATGAAAAGCACGTTAGAATATTGTAGGACGCGTTACAACTCTTAATAACACTTTACATCATTGTACGAAACTTTAAAACTCCATAATAAACCTAATGAATTCATCCGAGTCCTTTGAACGTCGTACGACAACTTAGGACATCTTACGACCCTGTATTCCACATTAGCACATTGAAAAGCATGTTAGTATAATGTACGACAGCTCACAACTCCTAACAACACCTTAAAATACCGTACGTAAACTAAAAAATCCATAATAAGTCTAATGAATTCGTCCGAGTCCTTTCAACGTCGTACGTCAACTTAAGACATCTTACGACTCTGTATGCCACATTAGCACATTGAAAATCATGTAAGTACAATGTACGACACCTTACAACTCCTAACAACACCTTAGAATACCGTACGTAAACTTAAAACTCCGTACTAAATCTAATGAATTTGTCCGAGTCCTTTGAACTTCGTACGACAACTCAGGACTTGTTATGACTCTCTGTATGCGACATTATCAACATGAAAAGCACGTTAGAATATTGTAGGACGCGTTACAACTCTTAATAACACTTTACATCATTGTACGAAACTTTAAAACTCCATAATAAACCTAATGAATTCATCCGAGTCCTTTGAACGTCGTACGACAACTTAGGACATCTTACGACCCTGTATTCCACATTAGCACATTGAAAAGCATGTTAGTATAATGTACGACAGCTCACAACTCCTAACAACACCTTAAAATACCGTACGTAAACTAACAACTCCATAATAAGTCTAATGAATTCGTCCGAGTCCTTTCAACGACGTACGTCAACTTAAGACATCTTACGACTCTGTATGCCACATTAGCACATTGAAAAGCATGTAAGTACAATGTACGACACCTCACAACTCCTAACAACACCTTAGAATACCGTACGTAAACTTAAAACTCCATACTAAATCTAATGAATTTGCCCGAGTCCTTTGAACGTCGTACGACAACTCAGGACTTGTTACGACTCTCTGTATGCGACATTATCAACATGAAAAGCATGTTAGAATATTGTAGGACGCGCTACAATTCCTAATAACACTTTACATCACTGTACGAAACTTTAAAACTCCATAATAAACCTAATGAATTCATCCGAGCCCTTTGAACGTCGTACGACAACTTAAGACAGCTTACGACCCTGTATTCCACATTAGCACATTGAAAAGCACAGTAGTATAATGTACGACAGCTCACAACTCCTAACAACACCTTAAAATACCGTACGTAAACTAAAAACTCCATAATAAACCTAATGAATTCATCCGAGTCCTTTGAACGTCGTACGACAACTTAAGACATCTTACGACCCTGTATTCCACATTAGCACATTGAAAAGCATGTAAGTACAATGTACGACACCTCACAACTCCTAACAACACCTTACAATACCGTACGTAAACTTAAAACTTCATACTAAATCTAACGAATTTGTCCGAGTCCTTTGAACTTCGTACGGCAACTCAGGACTTGTTACGACTCTCTGTATGCGACATTATCAACATGAAAAGCACGTTAGAATATTGTAGGACGCGTTACAACTCCTAATAACACTTTACATTATTGTACGAAACTTTAAAACTCCATAATAAACCTAATGAATTCATCCGAGTCCTTTGAACGTCGTACGACAACTTAGGACATCTTACGACTCTGTATGCCACATTATCACATTGAAAAGCATGTAAGTACAATGTACGACACCTCACAACTCCTAACAACACCTTAGAATACCGTACGTAAACTTAAAACTCCATACTAAATCTAATGAATTTGTCCGAGTCCTTTGAACGTCGTACGACAACTCAGGACTTGTTACGACTCTCTGTATGCGACATTATCAACATGAAAAGCACGTTAGAATATTGTAGGACGCGTTACAATTCCTAATAACACTTTACATCACTGTACGAAACTTTAAAACTCCATAATAAACCTAATGAATTCATCCGAGCCCTTTGAACGTCGTACGACAACTTAAGACAGCTTACGACCCTGTATTCCACATTAGCACATTGAAAAGCACAGTAGTATAATGTACGACAGCTCACAACTCCTAACAACACCTTAAAATACCGTACGTAAACTAAAAACTCCATAATAAACCTAATGAATTCATCCGACTCCTTTGAACGTCGTACGACAACTTAAGACATCTTACGACCCTGTATTCCACATTAGCACATTGAAAAGCATGTAAGTACAATGTACGACACCTCACAACTCCTAACAACACCTTACAATACCGTACGTAAACTTAAAACTCCGTACTAAATCTAATGAATTTGTCCGAGTCCTTTGAACTTCGTACGGCAACTCAGGACTTGTTACGACTCTCTGTATGCGACATTATCAACATGAAAAGCACGTTAGAATATTGTAGGACGCGTTACAACTCCTAATAACACTTTACATCATTGTACGAAACATTAAAACTCCATAATAAACCTAATGAATTCATCCGAGTCCTTTGAACGTCGTACGACAACTTAAGACATCTTACGACCCTGTATTCCACATTAGCACATTAAAAAGCATGTAAGTACAATGTACGACACCTCACAACTCCTAACAACACCTTACAATACCGTACGTAAACTTAAAACTCCATACTAAATCTAACGAATTTGTCCGAGTCCTTTGAACTTCGTACGGCAACTAAGGACTTGTTACGACTCTCTGTATGCGACATTATCAACATGAAAAGCACGTTAGAATATTGTAGGACGCGTTACAACTCCTAATAACACTTTACATCATTGTACGAAACATTAAAACTCCATAATAAACCTAATGAATTCATCCGAGTCCTTTGAACGTCGTACGACAACTTAAGACATCTTACGACCCTGTATTCCACATTAGCACATTAAAAAGCATGTAAGTACAATGTACGACACCTCACAACTCCTAACAACACCTTACAATACCGTACGTAAACTTAAAACTCCAAACTAAATCTAATGAATTTGTCCGAGTCCTTTGAACTTCGTATGGCAACTCAGGACTTGTTACGACTCTCTGTATGCGACATTATCAACATGAAAAGCACGTTAGAATATTGTAGGACGCGTTACAACTCCTAATAACACTTTACATCATTGTACGAAACATTAAAACTCCATAATAAACCTAATGAATTCATCCGAGTCCTTTGAACGTCGTACGACAACTTAGGACATCTTACGACTCTGTATGCCACATTATCACATTGAAAAGCATGTAAGTACAATGTACGACACCTCACAACTCCTAACAACACCTTAGAATACCGTACGTAAACTTAAAACTCCATACTAAATCTAATGAATTTGTCCGAGTCCTTTGAACGTCGTACGACAACTCAGGACTTGTTACGACTCTCTGTATGCGACATTATCAACATGAAAAGCACGTTAGAATATTGTAGGACGCGTTACAATTCCTAATAACACTTTACATCACTGTACGAAACTTTAAAACTCCATAATAAACCTAATGAATTCATCCGAGCCCTTTGAACGTCGTACGACAACTTAAGACAGCTTACGACCCTGTATTCCACATTAGCACATTGAAAAGCACAGTAGTATAATGTACGACAGCTCACAACTCCTAACAACACCTTAAAATACCGTACGTAAACTAAAAACTCCATAATAAACCTAATGAATTCATCCGACTCCTTTGAACGTCGTACGACAACTTAAGACATCTTACGACCCTGTATTCCACATTAGCACATTGAAAAGCATGTAAGTACAATGTACGACACCTCACAACTCCTAACAACACCTTACAATACCGTACGTAAACTTAAAACTCCGTACTAAATCTAATGAATTTGTCCGAGTCCTTTGAACTTCGTACGGCAACTCAGGACTTGTTACGACTCTCTGTATGCGACATTATCAACATGAAAAGCACGTTAGAATATTGTAGGACGCGTTACAACTCCTAATAACACTTTACATCATTGTACGAAACATTAAAACTCCATAATAAACCTAATGAATTCATCCGAGTCCTTTGAACGTCGTACGACAACTTAAGACATCTTACGACCCTGTATTCCACATTAGCACATTAAAAAGCATGTAAGTACAATGTACGACACCTCACAACTCCTAACAACACCTTACAATACCGTACGTAAACTTAAAACTCCATACTAAATCTAACGAATTTGTCCGAGTCCTTTGAACTTCGTACGGCAACTCAGGACTTGTTACGACTCTCTGTATGCGACATTATCAACATGAAAAGCACGTTAGAATATTGTAGGACGCGTTACAACTCCTAATAACACTTTACATCATTGTACGAAACATTAAAACTCCATAATAAACCTAATGAATTCATCCGAGTCCTTTGAACGTCGTACGACAACTTAAGACATCTTACGACCCTGTATTCCACATTAGCACATTAAAAAGCATGTAAGTACAATGTACGACACCTCACAACTCCTAACAACACCTTACAATACCGTACGTAAACTTAAAACTCCAAACTAAATCTAATGAATTTGTCCGAGTCCTTTGAACTTCGTATGGCAACTCAGGACTTGTTACGACTCTCTATATGCGACATTATCAACATGAAAAGCACGTTAGAATATTGTAGGACGCGTTACAATTCCTAATAACACTTTACATCATTGTACGAAACATTAAAACTCCATAATAAACCTAATGAATTCATCCGAGTCCTTTGAACGTCGTACGACAACTTAAGACATCTTACGACCCTGTATTCCACATTAGCACATTAAAAAGCATGTAAGTACAATGTACGACACCTCACAACTCCTAACAACACCTTACAATACCGTACGTAAACTTAAAACTCCAAACTAAATCTAATGAATTTGTCCGAGTCCTTTGAACTTCGTATGGCAACTCAGGACTTGTTACGACTCTCTGTATGCGACATTATCAACATGAAAAGCACGTTAGAATATTGTAGGACGCGTTACAACTCCTAATAACACTTTACATCATTGTACGAAACATTAAAACTCCATAATAAACCTAATGAATTCATCCGAGTCCTTTGAACGTCGTACGACAACTTAAGACATCTTACGACCCTGTATTCCACATTAGCACATTAAAAAGCATGTAAGTACAATGTACGACACCTCACAACTCCTAACAACACCTTACAATACCGTACGTAAACTTAAAACTCCATACTAAATCTAACGAATTTGTCCGAGTCCTTTGAACTTCGTACGGCAACTCAGGACTTGTTACGACTCTCTGTATGCGATATTATCAACATGAAAAGCACGTTAGAATATTGTAGGACGCGTTACAACTCCTAATAACACTTTACATTATTGTACGAAACTTTAAAACTCCATAATAAACCTAATGAATTCATCCGAGTCCTTTGAACGTCGTACGACAACTTAGGACATCTTACGACTCTGTATGCCACATTATCACATTGAAAAGCATGTAAGTACAATGTACGACACCTCACAACTCCTAACAACACCTTAGAATACCGTACGTAAACTTAAAACTCCATACTAAATCTAACGAATTTGTCCGAGTCCTTTGAACTTCGTACGGCAACTCAGGACTTGTTACGACTCTCTGTATGCGACATTATCAACATGAAAAGCACGTTAGAATATTGTAGGACGCGTTACAACTCCTAATAACACTTTACATCATTGTACGAAACATTAAAACTCCATAATAAACCTAATGAATTCATCCGAGTCCTTTGAACGTCGTACGACAACTTAAGACATCTTACGACCCTGTATTCCACATTAGCACATTAAAAAGCATGTAAGTACAATGTACGACACCTCACAACTCCTAACAACACCTTACAATACCGTACGTAAACTTAAAACTCCAAACTAAATCTAATGAATTTGTCCGAGTCCTTTGAACTTCGTATGGCAACTCAGGACTTGTTACGACTCTCTGTATGCGACATTATCAACATGAAAAGCACGTTAGAATATTGTAGGACGCGTTACAATTCCTAATAACACTTTACATCATTGTACGAAACATTAAAACTCCATAATAAACCTAATGAATTCATCCGAGTCCTTTGAACGTCGTACGACAACTTAAGACATCTTACGACCCTGTATTCCACATTAGCACATTAAAAAGCATGTAAGTACAATGTACGACACCTCACAACTCCTAAAAACACCTTACAATACCGTACGTAAACTTAAAACTCCAAACTAAATCTAATGAATTTGTCCGAGTCCTTTGAACTTCGTATGGCAACTCAGGACTTGTTACGACTCTCTGTATGCGACATTATCAACATGAAAAGCACGTTAGAATATTGTAGGACGCGTTACAACTCCTAATAACACTTTACATCATTGTACGAAACATTAAAACTCCATAATAAACCTAATGAATTCATCCGAGTCCTTTGAACGTCGTACGACAACTTAAGACATCTTACGACCCTGTATTCCACATTAGCACATTAAAAAGCATGTAAGTACAATGTACGACACCTCACAACTCCTAACAACACCTTACAATACCGTACGTAAACTTAAAACTCCATACTAAATCTAACGAATTTGTCCGAGTCCTTTGAACTTCGTACGGCAACTCAGGACTTGTTACGACTCTCTGTATGCGATATTATCAACATGAAAAGCACGTTAGAATATTGTAGGACGCGTTACAACTCCTAATAACACTTTACATTATTGTACGAAACTTTAAAACTCCATAATAAACCTAATGAATTCATCCGAGTCCTTTGAACGTCGTACGACAACTTAGGACATCTTACGACTCTGTATGCCACATTATCACATTGAAAAGCATGTAAGTACAATGTACGACACCTCACAACTCCTAACAACACCTTAGAATACCGTACGTAAACTTAAAACTCCATACTAAATCTAATGAATTTGTCCGAGTCCTTTGAACTTCGTACGACAACTCAGGACTTGTTACGACTCTCTGTATGCGACATTATCAACATGAAAAGCACGTTAGAATATTATAGGACGCGTTACAACTCCTAATAACACTTTACATCATTGTACGAAACATTAAAACTCCATAATAAACCTAATGAATTCATCCGAGTCCTTTGAACGTCGTACGACAACTTAAGACATCTTACGACCCTGTATTCCACATTAGCACATTAAAAAGCATGTAAGTACAATGTACGACACCTCACAACTCCTAACAACACCTTACAATACCGTACGTAAACTTAAAACTCCAAACTAAATCTAATGAATTTGTCCGAGTCCTTTGAACTTCGTACGGCAACTCAGGACTTGTTACGACTCTCTGTATGCGACATTATCAACATGAAAAGCACGTTAGAATATTGTAGGACGCGTTACAACTCCTAATAACACTTTACATCATTGTACGAAACTTTAAAACTCCATAATAAACCTAATGAATTCATCCGAGTCCTTTGAACGTCGTACGACAACTTAAGACATCTTACGACCCTGTATTCCACATTAGCACATTAAAAAGCATGTAAGTACAATGTACGACACCTCACAACTCCTAACAACACCTTACAATACCGTACGTAAACTTAAAACTCCAAACTAAATCTAATGAATTTGTCCGAGTCCTTTGAACTTCGTATGGCAACTCAGGACTTGTTACGACTCTCTGTATGCGACATTATCAACATGAAAAGCACGTTAGAATATTGTAGGACGCGTTACAACTCCTAATAACACTTTACATCATTGTACGAAACATTAAAACTCCATAATAAACCTAATGAATTCATCCGAGTCCTTTGAACGTCGTACGACAACTTAAGACATCTTACGACCCTGTATTCCACATTAGCACATTAAAAAGCATGTAAGTACAATGTACGACACCTCACAACTCCTAACAACACCTTACAATACCGTACGTAAACTTAAAACTCCAAACTAAATCTAATGAATTTGTCCGAGTCCTTTGAACTTCGTATGGCAACTCAGGACTTGTTACGACTCTCTGTATGCGACATTATCAACATGAAAAGCACGTTAGAATATTGTAGGACGCGTTACAACTCCTAATAACACTTTACATCATTGTACGAAACATTAAAACTCCATAATAAACCTAATGAATTCATCCGAGTCCTTTGAACGTCGTACGACAACTTAAGACATCTTACGACCCTGTATTCCACATTAGCACATTAAAAAGCATGTAAGTACAATGTACGACACCTCACAACTCCTAACAACACCTTACAATACCGTACGTAAACTTAAAACTCCATACTAAATCTAACGAATTTGTCCGAGTCCTTTGAACTTCGTACGGCAACTCAGGACTTGTTACGACTCTCTGTATGCGATATTATCAACATGAAAAGCACGTTAGAATATTGTAGGACGCGTTACAACTCCTAATAACACTTTACATTATTGTACGAAACTTTAAAACTCCATAATAAACCTAATGAATTCATCCGAGTCCTTTGAACGTCGTACGATAACTTAGGACATCTTACGACTCTGTATGCCACATTATCACATTGAAAAGCATGTAAGTACAATGTACGACACCTCACAACTCCTAACAACACCTTAGAATACCGTACGTAAACTTAAAACTCCATACTAAATCTAATGAATTTGTCCGAGTCCTTTGAACTTCGTACGGCAACTCAGGACTTGTTACGACTCTCTGTATGCGACATTATCAACATGAAAAGCACGTTAGAATATTATAGGACGCGTTACAACTCCTAATAACACTTTACATCATTGTACGAAACATTAAAACTCCATAATAAACCTAATGAATTCATCCGAGTCCTTTGAACGTCGTACGACAACTTAAGACATCTTACGACCCTGTATTCCACATTAGCACATTAAAAAGCATGTAAGTACAATGTACGACACCTCACAACTCCTAACAACACCTTACAATACCGTACGTAAACTTAAAACTCCAAACAAAATCTAATGAATTTGTCCGAGTCCTTTGAACTTCGTACGGCAACTCAGGACTTGTTACGACTCTCTGTATGCGACATTATCAACATGAAAAGCACGTTAGAATATTGTAGGACGCGTTACAACTCCTAATAACACTTTACATCATTGTACGAAACTTTAAAACTCCATAATAAACCTAATGAATTCATCCGAGTCCTTTGAACGTCGTACGACAACTTCGGACATCTTACGACCCTGTATTCCACATTAGCACATTGAAAAGCATGTTAGTATAATGTACGACATCTCACAACTCCTAACAACACCTTAAAATACCATACGTAAACTAAAAAATCCATAATAAGTCTAATGAATTCGTCCGAGTCCTTTCAACGTCGTACGTCAACTTAAGACATCTTACGACTCTGTATGCCACATTAGCACATTGAAAAGCATGTAAGTACAATGTACGACACCTTACAACTCCTAACAACACCTTAGAATACCGTACGTAAACTTAAAACTCCGTACTAAATCTAATGAATTTGTCCGAGTCCTTTGAACTTCGTACGACAACTCAGGACTTGTTATGACTCTCTGTATGCGACATTATCAACATGAAAAGCACGTTAGAATATTGTAGGACGCGTTACAACTCTTAATAACACTTTACATCATTGTACGAAACTTTAAAACTCCATAATAAACCTAATGAATTCATCCGAGCCCTTTGAACGTCGTACGACAACTTAAGACAGCTTACGACACTGTATTCCACATTAGCACATTGAAAAGCACAGTAGTATAATGTACGACAGCTCACAACTCCTAACAACAGCTTAAAATACCGTACGTAAACTAAAAACTGCATAATAAACCTAATGAATTCATCCGAGTCCTTTGAACGTCGTACGACAACTTAAGACATCTTACGACCCTGTATTCCACATTAGCACATTGAAAAGCATGTAAGTACAATGTACGACACCTCACAACTCCTAACAACACCTTACAATACCGTACGTAAACTTAAAACTCCATACTAAATCTAACGAATTTGTCCGAGTCCTTTGAACTTCGTACGGCAACTCAGGACTTGTTACGACTCTCTGTATGCGACATTATCAACATGAAAAGCACGTTAGAATTTTGTAGGACGCGTTACAACTCCTAATAACACTTTACATTATTGTACGAAACTTTAAAACTCCATAATAAACCTAATGAATTCATCCGAGCCCTTTGAACGTCGTACAACAACTTAAGACAGCTTACGACCATGTATTCCACATTAGCACATTGAAAAGCACAGTAGTATAATGTAAGACAGCTCACAACTCCTAACAACACCTTAAAATACCGTACGTAAACTAAAAACTCCATAATAAACCTAATGAATTCATCCGAGTCCTTTGAACGTCGTACGACAACTTAAGACATCTTACGACCCTGTATTCCACATTAGCACATTAAAAAGCATGTAAGTACAATGTACGACACCTCACAACTCTTAACAACACCTTACAATACCGTACGTAAACTTAAAACTCCATACTAAATCTAATGAATTTGTCCGAGTCCTTTGAACTTCGTACGGCAACTCAGGACTAGTTACGACTCTCTGTATGCGACATTATCAACATGAAAAGCACGTTAGAATATTGTAGGACGCGTTATAACTCCTAATAACAATTTACATAATTGTACGAAACTTTAAAACTCCATAATAAACCTAATGAATTCATCCGAGTCCTTTGAACGTCGTACGACAACTTAGGACATCTTACGACTCTGTATGCCACATTAGCACATTGAAAAGCATGTAAGTACAATGTACGACACCTCACAACTCCTAACAACACCTTACAATACCGTACGTAAACTTAAAACTCCATACTAAATCTAAAGAATTTGTCCGAGTCCTTTGAACGTCGTACGACAACTCAGGACTTGTTATGACTCTCTGTATGCGACATTATCAACATGAAAAGCACGTTAGAATAATGTAGGACGCGTTACATTCCTAATAAAACCTTACATCACTGTACGAAACTTTAAAACTCCATAATAAACCTAATGAATTCATCCGTGCCCTTTGAACGTCGTACAACAACTTAAGACAGCTTACGACCCTGTATTCCACATTAGAACATTGAAAAGCACAGTAGTATAATGTACGACAGCTCACAACTCCTAACAACACCTTAAAATACCGTACGTAAACTAAAAACTCCATAATAAACCTAATGAATTCATCCGAGTCCTTTGAACGTCGTACGACAACTTAAGACATCTTACGACCCTGTATTCCACATTAGCACATTAAAAAGCATGTAAGTACAATGTACGACACCTCACAACTCCTAACAACACCTTACAATACCGTACGTAAACTTAAAACTCCAAACTAAATCTAATGAATTTGTCCGAGTCCTTTGAACTTCGTATGGCAACTCAGGACTTGTTACGACTCTCTGTATGCGACATTATCAACATGAAAAGCACGTTAGAATATTGTAGGACGCGTTACAACTCCTAATAACACTTTACATCATTGTACGAAACATTAAAACTCCATAATAAACCTAATGAATTCATCCGAGTCCTTTGAACGTCGTACGACAACTTAAGACATCTTACGACCCTGTATTCCACATTAGCACATTAAAAAGCATGTAAGTACAATGTACGACACCTCACAACTCCTAACAACACCTTACAATACCGTACGTAAACTTAAAACTCCATACTAAATCTAACGAATTTGTCCGAGTCCTTTGAACTTCGTACGGCAACTCAGGACTTGTTACGACTCTCTGTATGCGATATTATCAACATGAAAAGCACGTTAGAATATTGTAGGACGCGTTACAACTCCTAATAACACTTTACATTATTGTACGAAACTTTAAAACTCCATAATAAACCTAATGAATTCATCCGAGTCCTTTGAACGTCGTACGACAACTTAGGACATCTTACGACTCTGTATGCCACATTATCACATTGAAAAGCATGTAAGTACAATGTACGACACCTCACAACTCCTAACAACACCTTAGAATACCGTACGTAAACTTAAAACTCCATACTAAATCTAATGAATTTGTCCGAGTCCTTTGAACTTCGTACGGCAACTCAGGACTTGTTACGACTCTCTGTATGCGACATTATCAACATGAAAAGCACGTTAGAATATTATAGGACGCGTTACAACTCCTAATAACACTTTACATCATTGTACGAAACATTAAAACTCCATAATAAACCTAATGAATTCATCCGAGTCCTTTGAACGTCGTACGACAACTTAAGACATCTTACGACCCTGTATTCCACATTAGCACATTAAAAAGCATGTAAGTACAATGTACGACACCTCACAACTCCTAACAACACCTTACAATACCGTACGTAAACTTAAAACTCCAAACTAAATCTAATGAATTTGTCCGAGTCCTTTGAACTTCGTACGGCAACTCAGGACTTGTTACGACTCTCTGTATGCGACATTATCAACATGAAAAGCACGTTAGAATATTGTAGGACGCGTTACAACTCCTAATAACACTTTACATCATTGTACGAAACTTTAAAACTCCATAATAAACCTAATGAATTCATCTGAGTCCTTTGAACGTCGTACGACAACTTAAGACATCTTACGACCCTGTATTCCACATTAGCACATTAAAAAGCATGTAAGTACAATGTACGACACCTCACAACTCCTAACAACACCTTACAATACCGTACGTAAACTTAAAACTCCAAACTAAATCTAATGAATTTGTCCGAGTCCTTTGAACTTCGTATGGCAACTCAGGACTTGTTACGACTCTCTGTATGCGACATTATCAACATGAAAAGCACGTTAGAATATTGTAGGACGCGTTACAACTCCTAATAACACTTTACATCATTGTACGAAACATTAAAACTCCATAATAAACCTAATGAATTCATCCGAGTCCTTTGAACGTCGTACGACAACTTAAGACATCTTACGACCCTGTATTCCACATTAGCACATTAAAAAGCATGTAAGTACAATGTACGACACCTCACAACTCCTAACAACACCTTACAATACCGTACGTAAACTTAAAACTCCAAACTAAATCTAATGAATTTGTCCGAGTCCTTTGAACTTCGTATGGCAACTCAGGACTTGTTACGACTCTCTGTATGCGACATTATCAACATGAAAAGCACGTTAGAATATTGTAGGACGCGTTACAACTCCTAATAACACTTTACATCATTGTACGAAACATTAAAACTCCATAATAAACCTAATGAATTCATCCGAGTCCTTTGAACGTCGTACGACAACTTAAGACATCTTACGACCCTGTATTCCACATTAGCACATTAAAAAGCATGTAAGTACAATGTACGACACCTCACAACTCCTAACAACACCTTACAATACCGTACGTAAACTTAAAACTCCATACTAAATCTAACGAATTTGTCCGAGTCCTTTGAACTTCGTACAGCAACTCAGGACTTGTTACGACTCTCTGTATGCGATATTATCAACATGAAAAGCACGTTAGAATATTGTAGGACGCGTTACAACTCCTAATAACACTTTACATTATTGTACGAAACTTTAAAACTCCATAATAAACCTAATGAATTCATCCGAGTCCTTTGAACGTCGTACGACAACTTAGGACATCTTACGACTCTGTATGCCACATTATCACATTGAAAAGCATGTAAGTACAATGTACGACACCTCACAACTCCTAACAACACCTTAGAATACCGTACGTAAACTTAAAACTCCATACTAAATCTAATGAATTTGTCCGAGTCCTTTGAACTTCGTACGGCAACTCAGGACTTGTTACGACTCTCTGTATGCGACATTATCAACATGAAAAGCACGTTAGAATATTATAGGACGCGTTACAACTCCTAATAACACTTTACATCATTGTACGAAACATTAAAACTCCATAATAAACCTAATGAATTCATCCGAGTCCTTTGAACGTCGTACGACAACTTAAGACATCTTACGACCCTGTATTCCACATTAGCACATTAAAAAGCATGTAAGTACAATGTACGACACCTCACAACTCCTAACAACACCTTACAATACCGTACGTAAACTTAAAACTCCAAACTAAATCTAATGAATTTGTCCGAGTCCTTTGAACTTCGTACGGCAACTCAGGACTTGTTACGACTCTCTGTATGCGATATTATCAACATGAAAAGCACGTTAGAATATTGTAGGACGCGTTACAACTCCTAATAACACTTTACATCATTGTACGAAACTTTAAAACTCCATAATAAACCTAATGAATTCATCCGAGTCCTTTGAACGTCGTACGACAACTTCGGACATCTTACGACCCTGTATTCCACATTAGCACATTGAAAAGCATGTTAGTATAATGTACGACATCTCACAACTCCTAACAACACCTTAAAATACCATACGTAAACTAAAAAATCCATAATAAGTCTAATGAATTCGTCCGAGTCCTTTCAACGTCGTACGTCAACTTAAGACATCTTACGACTCTGTATGCCACATTAGCACATTGAAAAGCATGTAAGTACAATGTACGACACCTTACAACTCCTAACAACACCTTAGAATACCGTACGTAAACTTAAAACTCCGTACTAAATCTAATGAATTTGTCCGAGTCCTTTGAACTTCGTACGACAACTCAGGACTTGTTATGACTCTCTGTATGCGACATTATCAACATGAAAAGCACGTTAGAATATTGTAGGACGCGTTACAACTCTTAATAACACTTTACATCATTCTACGAAACTTTAAAACTCCATAATAAACCTAATGAATTCATCCGAGCCCTTTGAACGTCGTACGACAACTTAAGACAGCTTACGACACTGTATTCCACATTAGCACATTGAAAAGCACAGTAGTATAATGTACGACAGCTCACAACTCCTAACAACAGCTTAAAATACCGTACGTAAACTAAAAACTGCATAATAAACCTAATGAATTCATCCGAGTCCTTTGAACGTCGTACGACAACTTAAGACATCTTACGACCCTGTATTCCACATTAGCACATTGAAAAGCATGTAAGTACAATGTACGACACCTCACAACTCCTAACAACACCTTACAATACCGTACGTAAACTTAAAACTCCATACTAAATCTAACGAATTTGTCCGAGTCCTTTGAACTTCGTACGGCAACTCAGGACTTGTTACGACTCTCTGTATGCGACATTATCAACATGAAAAGCACGTTAGAATTTTGTAGGACGCGTTACAACTCCTAATAACACTTTACATTATTGTACGAAACTTTAAAACTCCATAATAAACCTAATGAATTCATCCGAGCCCTTTGAACGTCGTACAACAACTTAAGACAGCTTACGACCCTGTATTCCACATTAGCACATTGAAAAGCACAGTAGTATAATGTAAGACAGCTCACAACTCCTAACAACACCTTAAAATACCGTACGTAAACTAAAAACTCCATAATAAACCTAATGAATTCATCCGAGTCCTTTGAACGTCGTACGACAACTTAAGACATCTTACGACCCTGTATTCCACATTAGCACATTAAAAAGCATGTAAGTACAATGTACGACACCTCACAACTCTTAACAACAACTTACAATACCGTACGTAAACTTAAAACTCCATACTAAATCTAATGAATTTGTCCGAGTCCTTTGAACTTCGTACGGCAACTCAGGACTAGTTACGACTCTCTGTATGCGACATTATCAACATGAAAAGCACGTTAGAATATTGTAGGACGCGTTATAACTCCTAATAACAATTTACATAATTGTACGAAACTTTAAAACTCCATAATAAACCTAATGAATTCATCCGAGTCCTTTGAACGTCGTACGACAACTTAGGACATCTTACGACTCTGTATGCCACATTAGCACATTGAAAAGCATGTAAGTACAATGTACGACACCTCACAACTCCTAACAACACCTTACAATACCGTACGTAAACTTAAAACTCCATACTAAATCTAAAGAATTTGTCCGAGTCCTTTGAACGTCGTACGACAACTCAGGACTTGTTATGACTCTCTGTATGCGACATTATCAACATGAAAAGCACGTTAGAATAATGTAGGACGCGTTACATTCCTAATAAAACCTTACATCACTGTACGAAACTTTAAAACTCCATAATAAACCTAATGAATTCATCCGTGCCCTTTGAACGTCGTACAACAACTTAAGACAGCTTACGACCCTGTATTCCACATTAGAACATTGAAAAGCACAGTAGTATAATGTACGACAGCTCACAACTCCTAACAACACCTTAAAATACCGTACGTAAACTAAAAACTCCATAATAAACCTAATGAATTCATCCGAGTCCTTTGAACGTCGTACGACAACTTAAGACATCTTACGACCCTGTATTCCACATTAGCACATTAAAAAGCATGTAAGTACAATGTACGACACCTCACAACTCCTAACAACACCTTACAATACCGTACGTAAACTTAAAACTCCATACTAAATCTAATGAATTTGTCCGAGTCCTTTGAACTTCGTACGGCAACTCAGGTCTTGTTACGACTCTCTGTATGCGACATTATCAACATGAAAAGCACGTTAGAATATTGTAGGATGCGTTACAACTCCTAATAACACTTTACATCATTGTACGAAACTTTAAAACTCCATAATAAAGCTAATGAATTCATCCGAGTCCTTTGAACGTCGTACGACAACTTAGGACATCTTACGACCCTGTATTCCACATTAGCACATTGAAAAGCATGTTAGTATAATGTACGACATCTCACAACTCCTAATAACACCTTAAAATACCATACGTAAACTAAAAAATCCATAATGAGTCTAATGAATTCGTCCGAGTCCTTTCAACGTCGTACGTCAACCTAAGACATCTTACGACTCTGTATGCCACATTAGCACATTGAAAAGCATGTAAGTACAATGTACGACACCTCACAACTCCTAACAACACCTTAGAATACCGTACGTAAACTTAAAACTCCATACTAAATCTAATGAATTTGTCCGAGTCCTTTGAACTTCGTACGACAACTCAGGACTTGTTATGACTCTCTGTATGCGACATTATCAACATGAAAAGCACGTTAGAATATTGTAGGACGCGCTACAATTCCTAATAACACTTTACATCACTGTACGAAACTTTAAAACTCCATAATAAACCTAATGAATTCATCCGAGTCCTTTGAACGTCTTACGACAACTTAGGACATCTTACGACCCTGTATTCCACATTAGCACATTGAAAAGCACAGTAGTATAATGTACGTCAGCTCACAACTCCTAACAACACCTTAAAATACCATACGTAAACTAAAAACTCCATAATAAACCTAATGAATTCATCCGAGTCCTTTGAACGTCATACGACAACTTAAGACATCTTACGACCCTGTATTCCACATTAGCACATTTAAAAGCATGTAAGTACAATTTACGACACCTCACAACTCCTAACAACACCTTACAATACCGTACGTAAACTTAAAATTCCATACTAAATCTAATGAATTTGTCCGAGTCCTTTGAACTTCGTACGGCAACTCAGGACTTGTTACGACTCTCTATATGCGACATTATCAACATGAAAAGCACGTTAGAATATTGTAGGACGCGTTACAACTCCTAATAACACTTTACATCATTGTACGAAACTTTAAAACTCCATAATAAACCTAATGAATTCATCCGAGTCCTTTGAACGTCGTACGACAACTTAAGACATCTTACGACCATGTATTCCACATTAGCACATTGAAAAGCATGTAAGTACAATGTACGACACCTCACAACTCCTAACAACACCTTAGAATACCGTACGTAAACTTAAAACTCCATACTAAATCTAATGAATTTGTCCGAGTCCTTTGAACTTCGTACGACAACTCAGGACTTGTTATGACTCTCTGTATGCGACATTATCAACATGAAAAGCACGTTAGAATATTGTAGGACGCGCTACAATTCCTAATGACACTTTACATCACTGTACGAAACTTTAAAACTCCATAATAAACCTAATGAATTCATCCGAGTCCTTTGAACGTCGTACGACAACTTAGGACATCTTACGACCCTGTATTCCACATTAGCACATTGAAAAGCACAGTAGTATAATGTACGACAGCTCACAACTCCTAACAACACCTTAAAATACCATACGTAAACTAAAAACTCCATAATAAACCTAATGAATTCATCCGAGTCCTTTGAACGTCGTACGACAACTTAAGACATCTTACGACCCTGTATTCCACATTAGCACATTAAAAAGCATGTAAGTACAATTTACGACACCTCACAACTCCTAACAACACCTTACAATACCGTACGTAAACTTAAAACTCCATACTAAATCTAATGAATTTGTCCGAGTCCTTTGAACTTCGTACGGCAACTCAGGACTTGTTACGACTCTCTATATGCGACATTATCAACATGAAAAGCACGTTAGAATATTGTAGGACGCGTTACAACTCCTAATAACACTTTACATCATTGTACGAAACTTTAAAACTCCATAATAAACCTAATGAATTCATCCGAGTCCTTTGAACGTCGTACGACAACTTAAGACATCTTACGACCATGTATTCCACATTAGCACATTGAAAAGCATGTAAGTACAATGTACGACACCTCACAACTCCTAACAACACCTTACAATACCGTACGTAAACTTAAAACTTCATACTAAATCTAATGAATTTGTCCGAGTCCTTTGAACTTCGTACGGCAACTCAGGACTTGTTACGACTCTCTGTATGCGACATTATCAACATGAAAAGCACGTTAGAATATTGTAGGACGCGTTACAACTCCTAATAACACTTTACATCATTGTACGAAACTTTAAAACTCCATAATAAACCTAATGAATTCATCCGAGTCCTTTGAACGTCGTACGACAACTTAGGATATCTTACGACTCTGTATGCCACATTAGCACATTAAAAAGCATGTAAGTACAATGTACGACACCTCACAACTCCTAACAACACCTTACAATACCGTACGTAAACTTAAAACTCCATACTAAATCTAATGAATTTGTCCGAGTCCTTTGAACTTCGTACGGCAACTCAGGACTTGTTACGACTCTCTGTATGCGACATTATCAACATGAAAAGCACGTTAGAATATTGTAGGACGCGTTACAACTCCTAATAACACTTTACATCATTGTACGAAACTTTAAAACTCCATAATAAAGCTAATGAATTCATCCGAGTCCTTTGAACGTCGTACGACAACTTAGGACATCTTACGACCCTGTATTCCACATTAGCACATTGAAAAGCATGTTAGTATAATGTACGACATCTCACAACTCCTAATAACACCTTAAAATACCATACGTAAACTAAAAAATCCATAATAAGTCTAATGAATTCATCCGAGTCCTTTCAACGTCGTACGTCAACCTAAGACATCTTACGACTCTGTATGCCACATTAGCACATTGAAAAGCATGTAAGTACAATGTACGACACCTCACAACTCCTAACAACACCTTAGAATACCGTACGTAAACTTAAAACTCCATACTAAATCTAATGAATTTGTCCGAGTCCTTTGAACTTTGTACGACAACTCAAGACTTGTTATGACTCTCTGTTTGCGACATTATCAACATGAAAAGCACGTTAGAATATTGTAGGACGCGCTACAATTCCTAATAACACTTTACATCACTGTACGAAACTTTAAAACTCCATAATAAACCTAATGAATTCATCCGAGTCCTTTGAACAACGTACGACAACTTAGGACATCTTACGACCCTGTATTCCACATTAGCACATTGAAAAGCACAGTAGTATAATGTACGACAGCTCACAACTCCTAACAACACCTTAAAATACCGTACGTAAACTAAAAACTCCATAATAAACCTAATGAATTCATCCGAGTCCTTTGAACGTCGTACGACAACTTAAGACATCTTACGACCCTGTATTCCACATTAGCACATTAAAAAGCATGTAAGTACAATTTACGACACCTCACAACTCCTAACAACACCTTACAATACCGTACGTAAACTTAAAACTCCATACTAAATCTAATGAATTTGTCCGAGTCCTTTGAACTTCGTATGGCAACTCAGGACTTGTTACGACTCTCTGTATGCGACATTATCAACATGAAAAGCACGTTAGAATATTGTAGGACGCGTTACAACTCCTAATAACACTTTACATCATTGTACGAAACTTTAAAACTCCATAATAAACCTAATGAATTCATCCGAGTCCTTTGAACGTCGTACGACAACTTAAGACATCTTACGACCATGTATTCCACATTAGCACTTTGAAAAGCATGTAAGTACAATGTACGACACCTCACAACTCTTAACAACACCTTACAATACCGTACGTAAACTTAAAACTCCATACTAAATCTAATGAATTTGTCCGAGTCCTTTGAACTTCGTACGTCAACTCAGGACTTGTTACGACTCTCTATATGCGACATTATCAACATGAAAAGCACGTTAGAATATTGTAGGACGCGTTACAACTCCTAATAACACTTTACATCATTGTACGAAACTTTAAAACTCCATAATAAACCTAATGAATTCATCCGAGTCCTTTGAACGTCGTACGACAACTTAAGACATCTTACGACCATGTATTCCACATTAGCACTTTGAAAAGCATGTAAGTACAATGTACGACACCTCACAACTCTTAACAACACCTTACAATACCGTACGTAAACTTAAAACTCCATACTAAATCTAATGAATTTGTCCGAGTCCTTTGAACTTCGTACGGCAACTCAGGACTTGTTACAACTCTCTATATGCGACATTATCAACATGAAAAGCACGTTAGAATATTGTAGGACGCGTTACAACTCCTAATAACACTTTACATCATTGTACGAAACTTTAAAACTCCATAATAAACCTAATGAATTCATCCGAGTCCTTTGAACGTCGTACGACAACTTAAGACATCTTACGACCATGTATTCCACATTAGCACATTGAAAAGCATGTAAGTACAATGTACGACACCTCACAACTCCTAACAACACCTTACAATACCGTACGTAAACTTAAAACTCCATACTAAATCTAATGAATTTGTCCGAGTCCTTTGAACTTCGTACGGCAACTCAGGACTTGTTACGACTCTCTGTATGCGACATTATCAACATGAAAAGCACGTTAGAATATTGTAGGACGCGTTACAACTCCTAATAACACTTTACATCATTGTACGAAACTTTAAAACTCCATAATAAACCTAATGAATTCATCCGAGTCCTTTGAACGTCGTACGACAACTTAGGATATCTTACGACTCTGTATGCCACATTAGCACATTGAAAAGCATGTAAGTACAATGTACGACACCTCACAACTCCTAACAACACCTTACAATACCGTACGTAAACTTAAAACTCCATACTAAATCTAATGAATTTGTCCGAGTCCTTTGAACTTCGTACGGCAACTCAGGACTTGTTACGACTCTCTGTATGCGACATTATCAACATGAAAAGCACGTTAGAATATTGTAGGACGCGTTACAACTCCTAATAACACTTTACATCATTGTACGAAACTTTAAAACTCCATAATAAAGCTAATGAATTCATCCGAGTCCTTTGAACGTCGTACTACAACTTAGGACATCTTACGACCCTGTATTCCACATTAGCACATTGAAAAGCATGTTAGTATAATGTACGACATCTCACAACTCCTAATAACACCTTAAAATACCATACGTAAACTAAAAAATCCATAATAAGTCTAATGAATTCATCCGAGTCCTTTCAACGTCGTACGTCAACCTAAGACATCTTACGACTCTGTATGCCACATTAGCACATTGAAAAGCATGTAAGTACAATGTACGACACCTCACAACTCCTAACAACACCTTAGAATACCGTACGTAAACTTAAAACTCCATACTAAATCTAATGAATTTGTCCGAGTCCTTTGAACTTTGTACGACAACTCAAGACTTGTTATGACTCTCTGTTTGCGACATTATCAACATGAAAAGCACGTTAGAATATTGTAGGACGCGCTACAATTCCTAATAACACTTTACATCACTGTACGGAACTTTAAAACTCCATAATAAACCTAATGAATTCATCCGAGTCCTTTGAACGTCGTACGACAACTTAGGACATCTTACGACCCTGTATTCCACATTAGCACATTGAAAAGCACAGTAGTATAATGTACGACAGCTCACAACTCCTAACAACACCTTAAAATACCGTACGTAAACTAAAAACTCCATAATAAACCTAATGAATTCATCCGAGTCCTTTGAACGTCGTACGACAACTAAAGACATCTTACGACCCTGTATTCCACATTAGCACATTAAAAAGCATGTAAGTACAATTTACGACACCTCACAACTCCTAACAACACCTTACAATACCGTACGTAAACTTAAAACTCCATACTAAATCTAATGAATTTGTCCGAGTCCTTTGAACTTCGTATGGCAACTCAGGACTTGTTACGACTCTCTGTATGCGACATTATCAACATGAAAAGCACGTTAGAATATTGTAGGACGCGTTACAACTCCTAATAACACTTTACATCATTGTACGAAACTTTAAAACTCCATAATAAACCTAATGAATTCATCCGAGTCCTTTGAACGTCGTACGACAACTTAAGACATCTTACGACCATGTATTCCACATTAGCACTTTGAAAAGCATGTAAGTACAATGTACGACACCTCACAACTCTTAACAACACCTTACAATACCGTACGTAAACTTAAAACTCCATACTAAATCTAATGAATTTGTCCGAGTCCTTTGAACTTCGTACGGCAACTCAGGACTTGTTACGACTCTCTATATGCGACATTATCAACATGAAAAGCACGTTAGAATATTGTAGGACGCGTTACAACTCCTAATAACACTTTACATCATTGTACGAAACTTTAAAACTCCATAATAAACCTAATGAATTCATCCGAGTCCTTTGAACGTCGTACGACAACTTAAGACATCTTACGACCATGTATTCCACATTAGCACTTTGAAAAGCATGTAAGTACAATGTACGACACCTCACAACTCTTAACAACACCTTACAATACCGTACGTAAACTTAAAACTCCATACTAAATCTAATGAATTTGTCCGAGTCCTTTGAACTTCGTACGGCAACTCAGGACTTGTTACAACTCTCTATATGCGACATTATCAACATGAAAAGCACGTTAGAATATTGTAGGACGCGTTACAACTCCTAATAACACTTTACATCATTGTACGAAACTTTAAAACTCCATAATAAACCTAATGAATTCATCCGAGTCCTTTGAACGTCGTACGACAACTTAAGACATCTTACGACCATGTATTCCACATTAGCACATTGAAAAGCATGTAAGTACAATGTACGACACCTCACAACTCCTAACAACACCTTACAATACCGTACGTAAACTTAAAACTCCATACTAAATCTAATGAATTTGTCCGAGTCCTTTGAACTTCGTACGGCAACTCAGGACTTGTTACGACTCTCTGTATGCGACATTATCAACATGAAAAGCACGTTAGAATATTGTAGGACGCGTTACAACTCCTAATAACACTTTACATCATTGTACGAAACTTTAAAACTCCATAATAAACCTAATGAATTCATCCGAGTCCTTTGAACGTCGTACGACAACTTAGGATATCTTACGACTCTGTATGCCACATTAGCACATTGAAAAGCATGTAAGTACAATGTACGACACCTCACAACTCCTAACAACACCTTACAATACCGTACGTAAACTTAAAACTCCATACTAAATCTAATGAATTTGTCCGAGTCCTTTGAACTTCGTACGGCAACTCAAGACTTGTTACGACTCTCTGTATGCGACATTATCAACATGAAAAGCACGTTAGAATATTGTAGGACGCGTTACAACTCCTAATAACACTTTACATCATTGTACGAAACTTTAAAACTCCATAATAAAGCTAATGAATTCATCCGAGTCCTTTGAACGTCGTACGACAACTTAGGACATCTTACGACCCTGTATTCCACATTAGCACATTGAAAAGCATGTTAGTATAATGTACGACATCTCACAACTCCTAATAACACCTTAAAATACCATACGTAAACTAAAAAATCCATAATAAGTCTAATGAATTCATCCGAGTCCTTTCAACGTCGTACGTCAACCTAAGACATCTTACGACTCTGTATGCCACATTAGCACATTGAAAAGCATGTAAGTACAATGTACGACACCTCACAACTCCTAACAACACCTTAGAATACCGTACGTAAACTTAAAACTCCATACTAAATCTAATGAATTTGTCCGAGTCCTTTGAACTTTGTACGACAACTCAAGACTTGTTATGACTCTCTGTTTGCGACATTATCAACATGAAAAGCACGTTAGAATATTGTAGGACGCGCTACAATTCCTAATAACACTTTACATCACTGTACGGAACTTTAAAACTCCATAATAAACCTAATGAATTCATCCGAGTCCTTTGAACGTCGTACGACAACTTAGGACATCTTACGACCCTGTATTCCACATTAGCACATTGAAAAGCACAGTAGTATAATGTACGACAGCTCACAACTCCTAACAACACCTTAAAATACCGTACGTAAACTAAAAACTCCATAATAAACCTAATGAATTCATCCGAGTCCTTTGAACGTCGTACGACAACTAAAGACATCTTACGACCCTGTATTCCACATTAGCACATTAAAAAGCATGTAAGTACAATTTACGACACCTCACAACTCCTAACAACACCTTACAATACCGTACGTAAACTTAAAACTCCATACTAAATCTAATGAATTTGTCCGAGTCCTTTGAACTTCGTATGGCAACTCAGGACTTGTTACGACTCTCTGTATGCGACATTATCAACATGAAAAGCACGTTAGAATATTGTAGGACGCGTTACAACTCCTAATAACACTTTACATCATTGTACGAAACTTTAAAACTCCATAATAAACCTAATGAATTCATCCGAGTCCTTTGAACGTCGTACGACAACTTAAGACATCTTACGACCATGTATTCCACATTAGCACTTTGAAAAGCATGTAAGTACAATGTACGACACCTCACAACTCTTAACAACACCTTACAATACCGTACGTAAACTTAAAACTCCATACTAAATCTAATGAATTTGTCCGAGTCCTTTGAACTTCGTACGGCAACTCAGGACTTGTTACGACTCTCTATATGCGACATTATCAACATGAAAAGCACGTTAGAATATTGTAGGACGCGTTACAACTCCTAATAACACTTTACATCATTGTACGAAACTTTAAAACTCCATAATAAACCTAATGAATTCATCCGAGTCCTTTGAACGTCGTACGACAACTTAAGACATCTTACGACCATGTATTCCACATTAGCACTTTGAAAAGCATGTAAGTACAATGTACGACACCTCACAACTCTTAACAACACCTTACAATACCGTACGTAAACTTAAAACTCCATACTAAATCTAATGAATTTGTCCGAGTCCTTTGAACTTCGTACGGCAACTCAGGACTTGTTACAACTCTCTATATGCGACATTATCAACATGAAAAGCACGTTAGAATATTGTAGGACGCGTTACAACTCCTAATAACACTTTACATCATTGTACGAAACTTTAAAACTCCATAATAAACCTAATGAATTCATCCGAGTCCTTTGAACGTCGTACGACAACTTAAGACATCTTACGACCATGTATTCCACATTAGCACATTGAAAAGCATGTAAGTACAATGTACGACACCTCACAACTCCTAACAACACCTTACAATACCGTACGTAAACTTAAAACTCCATACTAAATCTAATGAATTTGTCCGAGTCCTTTGAACTTCGTACGGCAACTCAGGACTTGTTACGACTCTCTGTATGCGACATTATCAACATGAAAAGCACGTTAGAATATTGTAGGACGCGTTACAACTCCTAATAACACTTTACATCATTGTACGAAACTTTAAAACTCCATAATAAACCTAATGAATTCATCCGAGTCCTTTGAACGTCGTACGACAACTTAGGATATCTTACGACTCTGTATGCCACATTAGCACATTGAAAAGCATGTAAGTACAATGTACGACACCTCACAACTCCTAACAACACCTTACAATACCGTACGTAAACTTAAAACTCCATACTAAATCTAATGAATTTGTCCGAGTCCTTTGAACTTCGTACGGCAACTCAAGACTTGTTACGACTCTCTGTATGCGACATTATCAACATGAAAAGCACGTTAGAATATTGTAGGACGCGTTACAACTCCTAATAACACTTTACATCATTGTACGAAACTTTAAAACTCCATAATAAAGCTAATGAATTCATCCGAGTCCTTTGAACGTCGTACGACAACTTAGGACATCTTACGACCCTGTATTCCACATTAGCACATTGAAAAGCATGTTAGTATAATGTACGACATCTCACAACTCCTAATAACACCTTAAAATACCATACGTAAACTAAAAAATCCATAATAAGTCTAATGAATTCATCCGAGTCCTTTCAACGTCGTACGTCAACCTAAGACATCTTACGACTCTGTATGCCACATTAGCACATTGAAAAGCATGTAAGTACAATGTACGACACCTCACAACTCCTAACAACACCTTAGAATACCGTACGTAAACTTAAAACTCCATACTAAATCTAATGAATTTGTCCGAGTCCTTTGAACTTTGTACGACAACTCAAGACTTGTTATGACTCTCTGTTTGCGACATTATCAACATGAAAAGCACGTTAGAATATTGTAGGACGCGCTACAATTCCTAATAACACTTTACATCACTGTACGAAACTTTAAAACTCCATAATAAACCTAATGAATTCATCCGAGTCCTTTGAACGTCGTACGACAACTTAAGACATCTTACGACCATGTATTCCACATTAGCACTTTGAAAAGCATGTAAGTACAATGTACGACACCTCACAACTCTTAACAACACCTTACAATACCGTACGTAAACTTAAAACTCCATACTAAATCTAATGAATTTGTCCGAGTCCTTTGAACTTCGTACGGCAACTCAGGACTTGTTACAACTCTCTATATGCGACATTATCAACATGAAAAGCACGTTAGAATATTGTAGGACGCGTTACAACTCCTAATAACACTTTACATCATTGTACGAAACTTTAAAACTCCATAATAAACCTAATGAATTCATCCGAGTCCTTTGAACGTCGTACGACAACTTAAGACATCTTACGACCATGTATTCCACATTAGCACATTGAAAAGCATGTAAGTACAATGTACGACACCTCACAACTCCTAACAACACCTTACAATACCGTACGTAAACTTAAAACTCCATACTAAATCTAATGAATTTGTCCGAGTCCTTTGAACTTCGTACGGCAACTCAGGACTTGTTACGACTCTCTGTATGCGACATTATCAACATGAAAAGCACGTTAGAATATTGTAGGACGCGTTACAACTCCTAATAACACTTTACATCATTGTACGAAACTTTAAAACTCCATAATAAACCTAATGAATTCATCCGAGTCCTTTGAACGTCGTACGACAACTTAGGATATCTTACGACTCTGTATGCCACATTAGCACATTGAAAAGCATGTAAGTACAATGTACGACACCTCACAACTCCTAACAACACCTTACAATACCGTACGTAAACTTAAAACTCCATACTAAATCTAATGAATTTGTCCGAGTCCTTTGAACTTCGTACGGCAACTCAGGACTTGTTACGACTCTCTGTATGCGACATTATCAACATGAAAAGCACGTTAGAATATTGTAGGACGCGTTACAACTCCTAATAACACTTTACATCATTGTACGAAACTTTAAAACTCCATAATAAAGCTAATGAATTCATCCGAGTCCTTTGAACGTCGTACGACAACTTAGGACATCTTACGACCCTGTATTCCACATTAGCACATTGAAAAGCATGTTAGTATAATGTACGACATCTCACAACTCCTAATAACACCTTAAAATACCATACGTAAACTAAAAAATCCATAATAAGTCTAATGAATTCATCCGAGTCCTTTCAACGTCGTACGTCAACCTAAGACATCTTACGACTCTGTATGCCACATTAGCACATTGAAAAGCATGTAAGTACAATGTACGACACCTCACAACTCCTAACAACACCTTAGAATACCGTACGTAAACTTAAAACTCCATACTAAATCTAATGAATTTGTCCGAGTCCTTTGAACTTTGTACGACAACTCAAGACTTGTTATGACTCTCTGTTTGCGACATTATCTACATGAAAAGCACGTTAGAATATTGTAGGACGCGCTACAATTCCTAATAACACTTTACATCACTGTACGAAACTTTAAAACTCCATAATAAACCTAATGAATTCATCCGAGTCCTTTGAACGTCGTACGACAACTTAGGACATCTTACGACCCTGTATTCCACATTAGCACATTGAAAAGCATGTTAGTATAATGTACGACATCTCACAACTCCTAATAACACCTTAAAATACCATACGTAAACTAAAAAATCCATAATAAGTCTAATGAATTCATCCGAGTCCTTTCAACGTCGTACGTCAACCTAAGACATCTTACGACTCTGTATGCCACATTAGCACATTGAAAAGCATGTAAGTACAATGTACGACACCTCACAACTCCTAACAACACCTTAGAATACCGTACGTAAACTTAAAACTCCATACTAAATCTAATGAATTTGTCCGAGTCCTTTGAACTTTGTACGACAACTCAAGACTTGTTATGACTCTCTGTTTGCGACATTATCAACATGAAAAGCACGTTAGAATATTGTAGGACGCGCTACAATTCCTAATAACACTTTACATCACTGTACGAAACTTTAAAACTCCATAATAAACCTAATGAATTCATCCGAGTCCTTTGAACGTCGTACGACAACTTAAGACATCTTACGACCATGTATTCCACATTAGCACTTTGAAAAGCATGTAAGTACAATGTACGACACCTCACAACTCTTAACAACACCTTACAATACCGTACGTAAACTTAAAACTCCATACTAAATCTAATGAATTTGTCCGAGTCCTTTGAACTTCGTACGGCAACTCAGGACTTGTTACAACTCTCTATATGCGACATTATCAACATGAAAAGCACGTTAGAATATTGTAGGACGCGTTACAACTCCTAATAACACTTTACATCATTGTACGAAACTTTAAAACTCCATAATAAACCTAATGAATTCATCCGAGTCCTTTGAACGTCGTACGACAACTTAAGACATCTTACGACCATGTATTCCACATTAGCACATTGAAAAGCATGTAAGTACAATGTACGACACCTCACAACTCCTAACAACACCTTACAATACCGTACGTAAACTTAAAACTCCATACTAAATCTAATGAATTTGTCCGAGTCCTTTGAACTTCGTACGGCAACTCAGGACTTGTTACGACTCTCTGTATGCGACATTATCAACATGAAAAGCACGTTAGAATATTGTAGGACGCGTTACAACTCCTAATAACACTTTACATCATTGTACGAAACTTTAAAACTCCATAATAAACCTAATGAATTCATCCGAGTCCTTTGAACGTCGTACGACAACTTAGGATATCTTACGACTCTGTATGCCACATTAGCACATTGAAAAGCATGTAAGTACAATGTACGACACCTCACAACTCCTAACAACACCTTACAATACCGTACGTAAACTTAAAACTCCATACTAAATCTAATGAATTTGTCCGAGTCCTTTGAACTTCGTACGGCAACTCAGGACTTGTTACGACTCTCTGTATGCGACATTATCAACATGAAAAGCACGTTAGAATATTGTAGGACGCGTTACAACTCCTAATAACACTTTACATCATTGTACGAAACTTTAAAACTCCATAATAAAGCTAATGAATTCATCCGAGTCCTTTGAACGTCGTACGACAACTTAGGACATCTTACGACCCTGTATTCCACATTAGCACATTGAAAAGCATGTTAGTATAATGTACGACATCTCACAACTCCTAATAACACCTTAAAATACCATACGTAAACTAAAAAATCCATAATAAGTCTAATGAATTCATCCGAGTCCTTTCAACGTCGTACGTCAACCTAAGACATCTTACGACTCTGTATGCCACATTAGCACATTGAAAAGCATGTAAGTACAATGTACGACACCTCACAACTCCTAACAACACCTTAGAATACCGTACGTAAACTTAAAACTCCATACTAAATCTAATGAATTTGTCCGAGTCCTTTGAACTTTGTACGACAACTCAAGACTTGTTATGACTCTCTGTTTGCGACATTATCAACATGAAAAGCACGTTAGAATATTGTAGGACGCGCTACAATTCCTAATAACACTTTACATCACTGTACGAAACTTTAAAACTCCATAATAAACCTAATGAATTCATCCGAGTCCTTTGAACGTCGTACGACAACTTAGGACATCTTACGACCCTGTATTCCACATTAGCACATTGAAAAGCACAGTAGTATAATGTACGACAGCTCACAACTCCTAACAACACCTTAAAATACCGTACGTAAACTAAAAACTCCATAATAAACCTAATGAATTCATCCGAGTCCTTTGAACGTCGTACGACAACTTAAGACATCTTACGACCCTGTATTCCACATTAGCACATTAAAAAGCATGTAAGTACAATTTACGACACCTCACAACTCCTAACAACACCTTACAATACCGTACGTAAACTTAAAACTCCATACTAAATCTAATGAATTTGTCCGAGTCCTTTGAACTTCGTATGGCAACTCAGGACTTGTTACGACTCTCTGTATGCGACATTATCAACATGAAAAGCACGTTAGAATATTGTAGGACGCGTTACAACTCCTAATAACACTTTACATCATTGTACGAAACTTTAAAACTCCATAATAAACCTAATGAATTCATCCGAGTCCTTTGAACGTCGTACGACAACTTAAGACATCTTACGACCATGTATTCCACATTAGCACTTTGAAAAGCATGTAAGTACAATGTACGACACCTCACAACTCTTAACAACACCTTACAATACCGTACGTAAACTTAAAACTCCATACTAAATCTAATGAATTTGTCCGAGTCCTTTGAACTTCGTACGGCAACTCAGGACTTGTTACGACTCTCTATATGCGACATTATCAACATGAAAAGCACGTTAGAATATTGTAGGACGCGTTACAACTCCTAATAACACTTTACATCATTGTACGAAACTTTAAAACTCCATAATAAACCTAATGAATTCATCCGAGTCCTTTGAACGTCGTACGACAACTTAAGACATCTTACGACCATGTATTCCACATTAGCACATTGAAAAGCATGTAAGTACAATGTACGACACCTCACAACTCCTAACAACACCTTACAATACCGTACGTAAACTTAAAACTCCATACTAAATCTAATGAATTTGTCCGAGTCCTTTGAACTTCGTACGGCAACTCAGGACTTGTTACGACTCTCTGTATGCGACATTATCAACATGAAAAGCACGTTAGAATATTGTAGGACGCGTTACAACTCCTAATAACACTTTACATCATTGTACGAAACTTTAAAACTCCATAATAAACCTAATGAATTCATCCGAGTCCTTTGAACGTCGTACGACAACTTAGGACATCTTACGACCCTGTATGCCACATTAGCACATTGAAAAGCATGTAAGTACAATGTACGACACCTCACAACTCCTAACAACACCTTACAATACCGTACGTAAACTTAAAACTCCATACTAAATCTAATGAATTCATCCGAGTCCTTTCAACGTCGTACGTCAACCTAAGACATCTTACGACTCTGTATGCCACATTAGCACATTGAAAAGCATGTAAGTACAATGTACGACACCTCACAACTCCTAACAACACCTTAGAATACCGTACGTAAACTTAAAACTCCATACTAAATCTAATGAATTTGTCCGAGTCCTTTGAACTTTGTACGACAACTCAAGACTTGTTATGACTCTCTGTTTGCGACATTATCAACATGAAAAGCACGTTAGAATATTGTAGGACGCGCTACAATTCCTAATAACACTTTACATCACTGTACGAAACTTTAAAACTCCATAATAAACCTAATGAATTCATCCGAGTCCTTTGAACGTCGTACGACAACTTAGGACATCTTACGACCCTGTATTCCACATTAGCACATTGAAAAGCACAGTAGTATAATGTACGACAGCTCACAACTCCTAACAACACCTTAAAATACCGTACGTAAACTAAAAACTCCATAATAAACCTAATGAATTCATCCGAGTCCTTTGAACGTCGTAGGACAACTTAAGACATCTTACGACCCTGTATTCCACATTAGCACATTAAAAAGCATGTAAGTACAATTTACGACACCTCACAACTCCTAACAACACCTTACAATACCGTACGTAAACTTAAAACTCCATACTAAATCTAATGAATTTGTCCGAGTCCTTTGAACTTCGTATGGCAACTCAGGACTTGTTACGACTCTCTGTATGCGACATTATCAACATGAAAAGCACGTTAGAATATTGTAGGACGCGTTACAACTCCTAATAACACTTTACATCATTGTACGAAACTTTAAAACTCCATAATAAACCTAATGAATTCATCCGAGTCCTTTGAACGTCGTACGACAACTTAAGACATCTTACGACCATGTATTCCACATTAGCACTTTGAAAAGCATGTAAGTACAATGTACGACACCTCACAACTCTTAACAACACCTTACAATACCGTACGTAAACTTAAAACTCCATACTAAATCTAATGAATTTGTCCGAGTCCTTTGAACTTCGTACGGCAACTCAGGACTTGTTACGACTCTCTATATGCGACATTATCAACATGAAAAGCACGTTAGAATATTGTAGGACGCGTTACAACTCCTAATAACACTTTACATCATTGTACGAAACTTTAAAACTCCATAATAAACCTAATGAATTCATCCGAGTCCTTTGAACGTCGTACGACAACTTAAGACATCTTACGACCATGTATTCCACATTAGCACATTGAAAAGCATGTAAGTACAATGTACGACACCTCACAACTCCTAACAACACCTTACAATACCGTACGTAAACTTAAAACTCCATACTAAATCTAATGAATTTGTCCGAGTCCTTTGAACTTCGTACGGCAACTCAGGACTTGTTACGACTCTCTGTATGCGACATTATCAACATGAAAAGCACGTTAGAATATTGTAGGACGCGTTACAACTCCTAATAACACTTTACATCATTGTACGAAACTTTAAAACTCCATAATAAACCTAATGAATTCATCCGAGTCCTTTGAACGTCGTACGACAACTTAGGATATCTTACGACTCTGTATGCCACATTAGCACATTGAAAAGCATGTAAGTACAATGTACGACACCTCACAACTCCTAACAACACCTTACAATACCGTACGTAAACTTAAAACTCCATACTAAATCTAATGAATTTGTCTGAGTCCTTTGAACTTCGTACGGCAACTCAGGACTTTTTACGACTCTCTGTATGCGACATTATCAACATGAAAAGCACGTTAGAATATTGTAGGACGCGTTACAACTCCTAATAACACTTTACATCATTGTACGAAACTTTAAAACTCCATAATAAAGCTAATGAATTCATCCGAGTCCTTTAAACGTCGTACGACAACTTAGGACATCTTACGACCCTGTATTCCACATTAGCACATTGAAAAGCATGTTAGTATAATGTACGACATCTCACAACTCCTAATAACACCTTAAAATACCATACGTAAACTAAAAAATCCATAATAAGTCTAATGAATTCGTCCGAGTCCTTTCAACGTCGTACGTCAACCTAAGACATCTTACGACTCTGTATGCCACATTAGCACATTGAAAAGCATGTAAGTACAATGTACGACACCTCACAACTCCTAACAACACCTTAGAATACCGTACGTAAACTTAAAACTCCATACTAAATCTAATGAATTTGTCCGAGTCCTTTGAACTTTGTACGACAACTCAAGACTTGTTATGACTCTCTGTTTGCGACATTATCAACATGAAAAGCACGTTAGAATATTGTAGGACGCGCTACAATTCCTAATAACACTTTACATCACTGTACGAAACTTTAAAACTCCATAATAAACCTAATGAATTCATCCGAGTCCTTTGAACGTCGTACGACAACTTAAGACATCTTACGACCATGTATTCCACATTAGCACTTTGAAAAGCATGTAAGTACAATGTACGACACCTCACAACTCTTAACAACACCTTACAATACCGTACGTAAACTTAAAACTCCATACTAAATCTAATGAATTTGTCCGAGTCCTTTGAACTTCGTACGACAACTCAGGACTTGTTACGACTCTCTATATGCGACATTATCAACATGAAAAGCACGTTAGAATATTGTAGGGCGCGTTACAACTCCTAATAACACTTTACATCATTGTACGAAACTTTAAAACTCCATAATAAACCTAATGAATTCATCCGAGTCCTTTGAACGTCGTACGACAACTTAAGACATCTTACGACCATGTATTCCACATTAGCACATTGAAAAGCATGTAAGTACAATGTACGACACCTCACAACTCCTAACAACACCTTACAATACCGTACGTAAACTTAAAACTCCATACTAAATCTAATGAATTTGTCCGAGTCCTTTGAACTTCGTACGGCAACTCAGGACTTGTTACGACTCTCTGTATGCGACATTATCAACATGAAAAGCACGTTAGAATATTGTAGGACGCTTTACAACTCCTAATAACACTTTACATCATTGTACGAAACTTTAAAACTCCATAATAAAGCTAATGAATTCATCCGAGTCCTTTGAACGTCGTACGACAACTTAGGACATCTTACGACCCTGTATTCCACATTAGCACATTGAAAAGCATGTTAGTATAATGTACGACATCTCACAACTCCTAATAACACCTTAAAATATCATACGTAAACTAAAAAATCCATAATAAGTCTAATGAATTCGTCCGAGTCCTTTCAACGTCGTACGTCAACCTAAGACATCTTACGACTCTGTATGCCACATTAGCACATTGAAAAGCATGTAAGTACAATGTACGACACCTCACAACTCCTAACAACACCTTAGAATACCGTACGTAAACTTAAAACTCCATACTAAATCTAATGAATTCATCCGAGTCCTTTGAACTTTGTACGACAACTCAAGACTTGTTATGACTCTCTGTTTGCGACATTATCAACATGAAAAGCACGTTAGAATATTGTAGGACGCGCTACAATTCCTAATAACACTTTACATCACTGTATGAAACTTTAAAACTCCATAATAAACCTAATGAATTCATCCGAGTCCTTTGAACGTCGTACGACAACTTAGGACATCTTACGACCCTGTATTCCACATTAGCACATTGAAAAGCACAGTAGTATAATGTACGACAGCTCACAACTCCTAACAACACCTTAAAATACCGTACGTAAACTAAAAACTCCATAATAAACCTAATGAATTCATCCGAGTCCTTTGAACGTCGTACGACAACTTAAGACATCTTACGACCCTGTATTCCACATTAGCACATTAAAAAGCATGTAAGTACAATTTACGACACCTCACAACTCCTAACAACACCTTACAATACCGTACGTAAACTTAAAACTCCATACTAAATCTAATGAATTTGTCTGAGTCCTTTGAACTTCGTACGGCAACTCAGGACTTGTTACGACTCTCTGTATGCGACATTATCAACATGAAAAGCACGTTAGAATATTGTAGGACGCGTTACAACTCCTAATAACACTTTACATCATTGTACGAAACTTTAAAACTCCATAATAAACCTAATGAATTCATCCGAGTCCTTTGAACGTCGTACGACAACTTAGGATATCTTACGACTCTGTATGCCACATTAGCACATTGAAAAGCATGTAAGTACAATGTACGACACCTCACAACTCCTAACAACACCTTACAATACCGTACGTAAACTTAAAACTCCATACTAAATCTAATGAATTTGTCTGAGTCCTTTGAACTTCGTACGGCAACTCAGGACTTTTTACGACTCTCTGTATGCGACATTATCAACATGAAAAGCACGTTAGAATATTGTAGGACGCGTTACAACTCCTAATAACACTTTACATCATTGTACGAAACTTTAAAACTCCATAATAAACCTAATGAATTCATCCGAGTCCTTTGAACGTCGTACGACAACTTAGGACATCTTACGACCCTGTATTCCACATTAGCACATTGAAAAGCACAGTAGTATAATGTACGACAGCTCACAACTCCTAACAACACCTTAAAATACCGTACGTAAACTAAAAACTCCATAATAAACCTAATGAATTCATCCGAGTCCTTTGAACGTCGTACGACAACTTAAGACATCTTACGACCCTGTATTCCACATTAGCACATTAATGAGCATGTAAGTACAATTTACGACACCTCACAACTCCTAACAACACCTTACAATACCGTACGTAAACTTAAAACTCCATACTAAATCTAATGAATTTGTCTGAGTCCTTTGAACTTCGTACGGCAACTCAGGACTTGTTACGACTCTCTGTATGCGACATTATCAACATGAAAAGCACGTTAGAATATTGTAGGACGCGTTACAACTCCTAATAACACTTTACATCATTGTACGAAACTTTAAAACTCCATAATAAACCTAATGAATTCATCCGAGTCCTTTGAACGTCGTACGACAACTTAAGACATCTTACGACCATGTATTCCACATTAGCACTTTGAAAAGCATGTAAGTACAATGTACGACACCTCACAACTCTTAACAACACCTTACAATACCGTACGTAAACTTAAAACTCCATACTAAATCTAATGAATTTGTCCGAGTCCTTTGAACTTCGTACGACAACTCAGGACTTGTTACGACTCTCTATATGCGACATTATCAACATGAAAAGCACGTTAGAATATTGTAGGACGCGTTACAACTCCTAATAACACTTTACATCATTGTACGAAACTTTAAAACTCCATAATAAACCTAATGAATTCATCCGAGTCCTTTGAACGTCGTACGACAACTTAAGACATCTTACGACCATGTATTCCACATTAGCACATTGAAAAGCATGTAAGTACAATGTACGACACCTCACAACTCCTAACAACACCTTACAATACCGTACGTAAACTTAAAACTCCATACTAAATCTAATGAATTTGTCCGAGTCCTTTGAACTTCGTACGGCAACTCAGGACTTGTTACGACTCTCTGTATGCGATATTATCAACATGAAAAGCACGTTAGAATATTGTAGGACGCTTTACAACTCCTAATAACACTTTACATCATTGTACGAAACTTTAAAACTCCATAATAAAGCAAATGAATTCATCCGAGTCCTTTGAACGTCGTACGACAACTTAGGACATCTTACGACCCTGTATTCCACATTAGCACATTGAAAAGCATGTTAGTATAATGTACGACATCTCACAACTCCTAATAACACCTTAAAATACCATACGTAAACTAAAAAATCCATAATAAGTCTAATGAATTCGTCCGAGTCCTTTCAACGTCGTACGTCAACCTAAGACATCTTACGACTCTGTATGCCACATTAGCACATTGAAAAGCATGTAAGTACAATGTACGACACCTCACAACTCCTAACAACACCTTAGAATACCGTACGTAAACTTAAAACTCCATACTAAATCTAATGAATTTGTCCGAGTCCTTTGAACTTTGTACGACAACTCAAGACTTGTTATGACTCTCTGTTTGCGACATTATCAACATGAAAAGCACGTTAGAATATTGTAGGACGCGCTACAATTCCTAATAACACTTTACATCACTGTACGAAACTTTAAAACTCCATAATAAACCTAATGAATTCATCCGAGTCCTTTGAACGTCGTACGACAACTTAGGACATCTTACGACCCTGTATTCCACATTAGCACATTGAAAAGCACAGTAGTATAATGTACGACAGCTCACAACTCCTAACAACACCTTAAAATACCGTACGTAAACTAAAAACTCCATAATAAACCTAATGAATTCATCCGAGTCCTTTGAACGTCGTACGACAACTTAAGACATCTTACGACCCTGTATTCCACATTAGCACATTAATGAGCATGTAAGTACAATTTACGACACCTCACAACTCCTAACAACACCTTACAATACCGTACGTAAACTTAAAACTCCATACTAAATCTAATGAATTTGTCTGAGTCCTTTGAACTTCGTACGGCAACTCAGGACTTGTTACGACTCTCTGTATGCGACATTATCAACATGAAAAGCACGTTAGAATATTGTAGGACGCGTTACAACTCCTAATAACACTTTACATCATTGTACGAAACTTTAAAACTCCATAATAAACCTAATGAATTCATCCGAGTCCTTTGAACGTCGTACGACAACTTAAGACATCTTACGACCATGTATTCCACATTAGCACTTTGAAAAGCATGTAAGTACAATGTACGACACCTCACAACTCTTAACAACACCTTACAATACCGTACGTAAACTTAAAACTCCATACTAAATCTAATGAATTTGTCCGAGTCCTTTGAACTTCGTACGACAACTCAGGACTTGTTACGACTCTCTATATGCGACATTATCAACATGAAAAGCACGTTAGAATATTGTAGGACGCGTTACAACTCCTAATAACACTTTACATCATTGTACGAAACTTTAAAACTCCATAATAAACCTAATGAATTCATCCGAGTCCTTTGAACGTCGTACGACAACTTAAGACATCTTACGACCATGTATTCCACATTAGCACATTGAAAAGCATGTAAGTACAATGTACGACACCTCACAACTCCTAACAACACCTTACAATACCGTACGTAAACTTAAAACTCCATACTAAATCTAATGAATTTGTCCGAGTCCTTTGAACTTCGTACGGCAACTCAGGACTTGTTACGACTCTCTGTATGCGATATTATCAACATGAAAAGCACGTTAGAATATTGTAGGACGCTTTACAACTCCTAATAACACTTTACATCATTGTACGAAACTTTAAAACTCCATAATAAAGCAAATGAATTCATCCGAGTCCTTTGAACGTCGTACGACAACTTAGGACATCTTACGACCCTGTATTCCACATTAGCACATTGAAAAGCATGTTAGTATAATGTACGACATCTCACAACTCCTAATAACACCTTAAAATACCATACGTAAACTAAAAAATCCATAATAAGTCTAATGAATTCGTCCGAGTCCTTTCAACGTCGTACGCCAACCTAAGACATCTTACGACTCTGTATGCCACATTAGCACATTGAAAAGCATGTAAGTACAATGTACGACACCTCACAACTCCTAACAACACCTTAGAATACCGTACGTAAACTTAAAACTCCATACTAAATCTAATGAATTTGTCCGAGTCCTTTGAACTTTGTACGACAACTCAAGACTTGTTATGACTCTCTGTTTGCGACATTATCAACATGAAAAGCACGTTAGAATATTGTAGGACGCGCTACAATTCCTAATAACACTTTACATCACTGTACGAAACTTTAAAACTCCATAATAAACCTAATGAATTCATCCGAGTCCTTTGAACGTCGTACGACAACTTAGGACATCTTACGACCCTGTATTCCACATTAGCACATTGAAAAGCACAGTAGTATAATGTACGACAGCTCACAACTCCTAACAACACCTTAAAATACCGTACGTAAACTAAAAACTCCATAATAAACCTAATGAATTCATCCGAGTCCTTTGAACGTCGTACGACAACTTAAGACATCTTACGACCCTGTATTCCACATTAGCACATTAAAAAGCATGTAAGTACAATTTACGACACCTCACAACTCCTAACAACACCTTACAATACCGTACGTAAACTTAAAACTCCATACTAAATCTAATGAATTTGTCTGAGTCCTTTGAACTTCGTACGGCAACTCAGGACTTGTTACGACTCTCTGTATGCGACATTATCAACATGAAAAGCACGTTAGAATATTGTAGGACGCGTTACAACTCCTAATAACACTTTACATCATTGTACGAAACTTTAAAACTCCATAATAAACCTAATGAATTCATCCGAGTCCTTTGAACGTCGTACGACAACTTAAGACATCTTACGACCATGTATTCCACATTAGCACTTTGAAAAGCATGTAAGTACAATGTACGACACCTCACAACTCCTAACAACACCTTACAATACCGTACGTAAACTTAAAACTCCATACTAAATCTAATGAATTTGTCCGAGTCCTTTGAACTTCGTACGGCAACTCAGGACTTGCTACGACTCTCTATATGCGACATTATCAACATGAAAAGCACGTTAGAATATTGTAGGACGCGTTACAACTCCTAATAACACTTTACATCATTGTACGAAACTTTAAAACTCCATAATAAACCTAATGAATTCATCCGAGTCCTTTGAACGTCGTACGACAACTTAAGACATCTTACGACCATGTATTCCACATTAGCACTTTGAAAAACATGTAAGTACAATGTACGACACCTCACAACTCCTAACAACACCTTACAATACCGTACGTAAACTTAAAACTCCATACTAAATCTAATGAATTTGTCCGAGTCCTTTGAACTTCGTACGGCAACTCAGGACTTGTTACGACTCTCTGTATGCGACATTATCAACATGAAAAGCACGTTAGAATATTGTAGGACGCGTTACAACTCCTAATAACACTTTACATCATTGTACGAAACTTTAAAACTCCATAATAAAGCTAATGAATTCATCCGAGTCCTTTGAACGTCGTACGACAACTTAGGACATCTTACGACCCTGTATTCCACATTAGCACATTGAAAAGCATGTTAGTATAATGTACGACATCTCACAACTCCTAATAACACCTTAAAATACCATACGTAAACTAAAAAATCCATAATAAGGCTAATGAATTCGTCCGAGTCCTTTCAACGTCGTACGTCAACCTAAGACATCTTACGACTCTGTATGCCACATTAGCACATTGAAAAGCATGTAAGTACAATGTACGACACCTCACAACTCCTAACAACACCTTAGAATACCGTACGTAAACTTAAAACTCCATACTAAATCTAATGAATTTGTCCGAGTCCTTTGAACTTCGTACGGCAACTCAGGACATGTTACGACTCTCTGTATGCGACATTATCAACATGAAAAGCACGTTAGAATATTGTAGGACGCGTTACAACTCCTAATAACACTTTACATCACTGTACGAAACTTTAAAACTCCATAATAAACCTAATGAATTCATCCGAGTCCTTTGAACGTCGTACGACAACTTAAGACATCTTACGACCATGTATTCCACATTAGCACTTTGAAAAGCATGTAAGTACAATGTACGACACCTCACAACTCTTAACAACACCTTACAATACCGTACGTAAACTTAAAACTCCATACTAAATCTAATGAATTTGTCCGAGTCCTTTGAACTTCATACGGCAACTCAGGACTTGTTACGACTCTCTATATGCGACATTATCAACATGAAAAGCACGTTAGAATATTGTAGGACGCGTTACAACTCCTAATAACACTTTACATCATTGTACGAAACTTTAAAACTCCATAATAAACTTAATGAATTCATCCGAGTCCTTTGAACGTCGTACGACAACTTAAGACATCTTACGACCATGTATTCCACATTAGCACTTTGAAAAACATGTAAGTACAATGTACGACACCCCACAACTCTTAACAACACCTTACAATACCGTACGTAAACTTAAAACTCCATACTAAATCTAATGAATTTGTCCGAGTCCTTTGAACTTCGTACGGCAACTCAGGACTTGTTACGACTCTCTATATGCGACATTATCAACATGAAAAGCACGTTAGAATATTGTAGGACGCGTTACAACTCCTAATAACACTTTACATCATTGTACGAAACTTTAAAACTCCATAATAAACCTAATGAATTCATCCGAGTCCTTTGAACGTCGTACGACAACTTAGGATATCTTACGACTCTGTATGCCACATTAGCACATTGAAAAGCATGTAAGTACAATGTACGACACCTCACAACTCCTAACAACACCTTACAATACCGTACGTAAACTTAAAACTCCATACTAAATCTAATGAATTTGTCCGAGTCCTTTGAACTTCGTACGGCAACTCAGGACTTGTTACGACTCTCTGTATGCGACATTATCAACATGAAAAGCACGTTAGAATATTGTAGGACGCGTTACAACTCCTAATAACACTTTACATCATTGTACGAAACTTTAAAACTCCATAATAAAGCTAATGAATTCATCCGAGTCCTTTGAACGTCGTACGACAACTTAGGACATCTTACGACCCTGTATTCCACATTAGCACATTGAAAAGCATGTTAGTATAATGTACGACATCTCACAACTCCTAATAACACCTTAAAATACCATACGTAAACTAAAAAATCCATAATAAGGCTAATGAATTCGTCCGAGTCCTTTCAACGTCGTACGTCAACCTAAGACATCTTACGACTCTGTATGCCACATTAGCACATTGAAAAGCATGTAAGTACAATGTACGACACCTCACAACTCCTAACAACACCTTAGAATACCGTACGTAAACTTAAAACTCCATACTAAATCTAATGAATTTGTCCGAGTCCTTTGAACTTCGTACGGCAACTCAGGACATGTTACGACTCTCTGTATGCGACATTATCAACATGAAAAGCACGTTAGAATATTGTAGGACGCGTTACAACTCCTAATAACACTTTACATCACTGTACGAAACTTTAAAACTCCATAATAAACCTAATGAATTCATCCGAGTCCTTTGAACGTCGTACGACAACTTAAGACATCTTACGACCATGTATTCCACATTAGCACTTTGAAAAGCATGTAAGTACAATGTACGACACCTCACAACTCTTAACAACACCTTACAATACCGTACGTAAACTTAAAACTCCATACTAAATCTAATGAATTTGTCCGAGTCCTTTGAACTTCGTACGGCAACTCAGGACTTGTTACGACTCTCTATATGCGACATTATCAACATGAAAAGCACGTTAGAATATTGTAGGACGCGTTACAACTCCTAATAACACTTTACATCATTGTACGAAACTTTAAAACTCCATAATAAACTTAATGAATTCATCCGAGTCCTTTGAACGTCGTACGACAACTTAAGACATCTTACGACCATGTATTCCACATTAGCACTTTGAAAAACATGTAAGTACAATGTACGACGCCCCACAACTCTTAACAACACCTTACAATACCGTACGTAAACTTAAAACTCCATACTAAATCTAATGAATTTGTCCGAGTCCTTTGAACTTCGTACGGCAACTCAGGACTTGTTACGACTCTCTATATGCGACATTATCAACATGAAAAGCACGTTAGAATATTGTAGGACGCGTTACAACTCCTAATAACACTTTACATCATTGTACGAAACTTTAAAACTCCATAATAAACCTAATGAATTCATCCGAGTCCTTTGAACGTCGTACGACAACTTAGGATATCTTACGACTCTGTATGCCACATTAGCACATTGAAAAGCATGTAAGTACAATGTACGACACCTCACAACTCCTAACAACACCTTACAATACCGTACGTAAACTTAAAACTCCATACTAAATCTAATGAATTTGTCCGAGTCCTTTGAACTTCGTACGGCAACTCAGGACTTGTTACGACTCTCTGTATGCGACATTATCAACATGAAAAGCACGTTAGAATATTGTAGGACGCGTTACAACTCCTAATAACACTTTACATCATTGTACGAAACTTTAAAACTCCATAATAAAGCTAATGAATTCATCCGAGTCCTTTGAACGTCGTACGACAACTTAGGACATCTTACGACCCTGTATTCCACATTAGCACATTGAAAAGCATGTTAGTATAATGTACGACATCTCACAACTCCTAATAACACCTTAAAATACCATACGTAAACTAAAAAATCCATAATAAGGCTAATGAATTCGTCCGAGTCCTTTCAACGTCGTACGTCAACCTAAGACATCTTACGACTCTGTATGCCACATTAGCACATTGAAAAGCATGTAAGTACAATGTACGACACCTCACAACTCCTAACAACACCTTAGAATACCGTACGTAAACTTAAAACTCCATACTAAATCTAATGAATTTGTCCGAGTCCTTTGAACTTCGTACGGCAACTCAGGACATGTTACGACTCTCTGTATGCGACATTATCAACATGAAAAGCACGTTAGAATATTGTAGGACGCGTTACAACTCCTAATAACACTTTACATCACTGTACGAAACTTTAAAACTCCATAATAAACCTAATGAATTCATCCGAGTCCTTTGAACGTCGTACGACAACTTAAGACATCTTACGACCATGTATTCCACATTAGCACTTTGAAAAGCATGTAAGTACAATGTACGACACCTCACAACTCTTAACAACACCTTACAATACCGTACGTAAACTTAAAACTCCATACTAAATCTAATGAATTTGTCCGAGTCCTTTGAACTTCGTACGGCAACTCAGGACTTGTTACGACTCTCTATATGCGACATTATCAACATGAAAAGCACGTTAGAATATTGTAGGACGCGTTACAACTCCTAATAACACTTTACATCATTGTACGAAACTTTAAAACTCCATAATAAACTTAATGAATTCATCCGAGTCCTTTGAACGTCGTACGACAACTTAAGACATCTTACGACCATGTATTCCACATTAGCACTTTGAAAAACATGTAAGTACAATGTACGACGCCCCACAACTCTTAACAACACCTTACAATACCGTACGTAAACTTAAAACTCCATACTAAATCTAATGAATTTGTCCGAGTCCTTTGAACTTCGTACGGCAACTCAGGACTTGTTACGACTCTCTATATGCGACATTATCAACATGAAAAGCACGTTAGAATATTGTAGGACGCGTTACAACTCCTAATAACACTTTACATCATTGTACGAAACTTTAAAACTCCATAATAAACCTAATGAATTCATCCGAGTCCTTTGAACGTCGTACGACAACTTAGGATATCTTACGACTCTGTATGCCACATTAGCACATTGAAAAGCATGTAAGTACAATGTACGACACCTCACAACTCCTAACAACACCTTACAATACCGTACGTAAACTTAAAACTCCATACTAAATCTAATGAATTTGTCCGAGTCCTTTGAACTTCGTACGGCAACTCAGGACTTGTTACGACTCTCTGTATGCGACATTATCAACATGAAAAGCACGTTAGAATATTGTAGGACGCGTTACAACTCCTAATAACACTTTACATCATTGTACGAAACTTTAAAACTCCATAATAAAGCTAATGAATTCATCCGAGTCCTTTGAACGTCGTACGACAACTTAGGACATCTTACGACCCTGTATTCCACATTAGCACATTGAAAAGCATGTTAGTATAATGTACGACATCTCACAACTCCTAATAACACCTTAAAATACCATACGTAAACTAAAAAATCCATAATAAGTCTAATGAATTCGTCCGAGTCCTTTCAACGTCGTACGTCAACCTAAGACATCTTACGACTCTGTATGCCACATTAGCACATTGAAACGCATGTAAGTACAATGTACGACACCTCACAACTCTTAACAACACCTTACAATACCGTACGTAAACTTAAAACTCCATACTAAATCTAATGAATTTGTCCGAGTCCTTTGAACTTCGTACGGCAACTCAGGACTTGTTACGACTCTCTATATGCGACATTATCAACATGAAAAGCACGTTAGAATATTGTAGGACGCGTTACAACTCCTAATAACACTTTACATCATTGTACGAAACTTTAAAACTCCATAATAAACCTAATGAATTCATCCGAGTCCTTTGAACGTCGTACGACAACTTAAGACATCTTACGACCATGTATTCCACATTAGCACATTGAAAAGCATGTAAGTACAATGTACGACACCTCACAACTCCTAACAACACCTTACAATACCGTACGTAAACTTAAAACTCCATACTAAATCTAATGAATTTGTCCGAGTCCTTTGAACTTTGTACGACAACTCAAGACTTGTTATGACTCTCTGTTTGCGACATTATCAACATGAAAAGCACGTTAGAATATTGTAGGACGCGCTACAATTCCTAATAACACTTTACATCACTGTACGAAACTTTAAAACTCCATAATAAACCTAATGAATTCATCCGAGTCCTTTGAACGTCGTACGACAACTTAGGACATCTTACGACCCTGTATTCCACATTAGCATATTGAAAAGCACAGTAGTATAATGTACGACAGCTCACAACTCCTAACAACACCTTAAAATACCGTACGTAAACTAAAAACTCCATAATAAACCTAATGAATTCATCCGAGTCCTTTGAACGTCGTACGACAACTTAAGACATCTTACGACCCTGTATTCCACATTAGCACATTAAAAAGCATGTAAGTACAATTTACGACACCTCACAACTCCTAACAACACCTTACAATACCGTACGTAAACTTAAAACTCCATACTAAATCTAATGAATTTGTCCGAGTCCTTTGAACTTCGTACGGCAACTCAGGACTTGTTACGACTCTCTGTATGCGACATTATCAACATGAAAAGCACGTTAGAATATTGTAGGACGCGTTACAACTCCTAATAACACTTTACATCATTGTACGAAACTTTAAAACTCCATAATAAACCTAATGAATTCATCCGAGTCCTTTGAACGTCGTACGACAACTTAAGACATCTTACGACCATGTATTCCACATTAGCACTTTGAAAAGCATGTAAGTACAATGTACGACACCTCACAACTCTTAACAACACCTTACAATACCGTACGTAAACTTAAAACTCCATACTAAATCTAATGAATTTGTCCGAGTCCTTTGAACTTCGTACGGCAACTCAGGACTTGTTACGACTCTCTATATGCGACATTATCAACATGAAAAGCACGTTAGAATATTGTAGGACGCGTTACAACTCCTAATAACACTTTACATCATTGTACGAAACTTTAAAACTCCATAATAAACCTAATGAATTCATCCGAGTCCTTTGAACGTCATACGACAACTTAAGACATCTTACGACCATGTATTCCACATTAGCACTTTGAAAAACATGTAAGTACAATGTACGACACCCCACAACTCTTAACAACACCTTACAATACCGTACGTAAACTTAAAACTCCATACTAAATCTAATGAATTTGTCCGAGTCCTTTGAACTTCGTACGGCAACTCAGGACTTGTTACGACTCTCTATATGCGACATTATCAACATGAAAAGCACGTTAGAATATTGTAGGACGCGTTACAACTCCTAATAACACTTTACATCATTGTACGAAACTTTAAAACTCCATAATAAACCTAATGAATTCATCCGAGTCCTTTGAACGTCGTACGACAACTTAGGATATCTTACGACTCTGTATGCCACATTAGCACATTGAAAAGCATGTAAGTACAATGTACGACACCTCACAACTCCTAACAACACCTTAGAATACGGTACGTAAACTTAAAACTCCATACTAAATCTAATGAATTTTTCCGAGTCCTTTGAACGTCGTACGGCAACTCAGGACTTGTTACGACTCTCTGTATGCGACATTATCAACATGAAAAGCATGTTAGAATATTGTAGGACGCGTTACAACTCCTAATAACACTTTACATCATTTTACGAAACTTTAAAACTCCATAATAAACCTAATGAATTCATCTGAGTCCTTTGAACGTCGTACGACTACTTAAGACATCTTACGACCCTGTATTCCACATTAGCACATTGAAACGCATGTAAGTACAATGTACGACACCTCACAACTCCTAACAACACCTTAGAATACCGTACGTAAACTTAAAACTCCATACTAAATCTAATGAATTTGTCCGAGTCCTTTGAACTTTGTACGACAACTCAAGACTTGTTATGACTCTCTGTTTGCGACATTATCAACATGAAAAGCACGTTAGAATATTGTAGGACGCGCTACAATTCCTAATAACACTTTACATCACTGTACGAAACTTTAAAACTCCATAATAAACCTAATGAATTCATCCGAGTCCTTTGAACGTCGTACGACAACTTAGGACATCTTACGACCCTGTATTCCACATTAGCATATTGAAAAGCACAGTAGTATAATGTACGACAGCTCACAACTCCTAACAACACCTTAAAATACCATACGTAAACTAAAAACTCCATAATAAACCTAATGAATTCATCCGAGTCCTTTGAACGTCGTACGACAACTTAAGACATCTTACGACCATGTAATCCACATTAGCACATTAAAAAGCATGTAAGTACAATTTACGACACCTCACAACTCCTAACAACACCTTACAATACCGTACGTAAACTTAAAACTCCATACTAAATCTAATGAATTTGTCCGAGTCCTTTGAACTTCGTACGGCAACTCAGGACTTGCTACGACTCTCTGTATGCGACATTATCAACATGAAAAGCACGTTAGAATATTGTAGGACGCGTTACAACTCCTAATAACACTTTACATCATTGTACGAAACTTTAAAACTCCATAATAAACCTAATGAATTCATCCGAGTCCTTTGAACGTCGTACGACAACTTAAGACATCTTACGACCATGTATTCCACATTAGCACTTTGAAAAGCATGTAAGTACAATGTACGACACCTCACAACTCTTAACAACACCTTACAATACCGTACGTAAACTTAAAACTCCATACTAAATCTAATGAATTTGTCCGAGTCCTTTGAACTTCGTACGGCAACTCAGGACTTGTTACGACTCTCTATATGCGACATTATCAACATGAAAAGCACGTTAGAATATTGTAGGACGCGTTACAACTCCTAATAACACTTTACATCATTGTACGAAACTTTAAAACTCCATAATAAACCTAATGAATTCATCCGAGTCCTTTGAACGTCATACGACAACTTAAGACATCTTACGACCATGTATTCCACATTAGCACTTTGAAAAGCATGTAAGTACAATGTACGACACCCCACAACTCTTAACAACACCTTACAATACCGTACGTAAACTTAAAACTCCATACTAAATCTAATGAATTTGTCCGAGTCCTTTGAACTTCGTACGGCAACTCAGGACTTGTTACGACTCTCTATATGCGACATTATCAACATGAAAAGCACGTTAGAATATTGTAGGACGCGTTACAACTCCTAATAACACTTTACATCATTGTACGAAACTTTAAAACTCCATAATAAACCTAATGAATTCATCCGAGTCCTTTGAACGTCGTACGACAACTTAGGATATCTTACGACTCTGTATGCCACATTAGCACATTGAAAAGCATGTAAGTACAATGTACGACACCTCACAACTCCTAACAACACCTTAGAATACGGTACGTAAACTTAAAACTCCATACTAAATCTAATGAATTTTTCCGAGTCCTTTGAACGTCGTACGGCAACTCAGGACTTGTTACGACTCTCTGTATGCGACATTATCAACATGAAAAGCATGTTAGAATATTGTAGGACGCGTTACAACTCCTAATAACACTTTACATCATTTTACGAAACTTTAAAACTCCATAATAAACCTAATGAATTCATCTGAGTCCTTTGAACGTCGTACGACTACTTAAGACATCTTACGACCCTGTATTCCACATTAGCACATTGAAAAGCATGTAAGTACAATGTACGACACCTCACAACTCCTAACAACACCTTACAATACCGTACGTAAACTTAAAACTCCATACTAAATCTAATGAATTTGTCCGAGTCCTTTGAACTTCGTACGGCAACTGAGGACTTGTTACGACTCTCTGTATGCGACATTATCAACATGAAAAGCACGTTAGAATATTGTAGGACGCGTTACAACTCCTAATAACACTTTACATCATTGTACGAAACATTAAAACTCCATAATAAACCTAATGAATTCATCCGAGTCCTTTGAACGTCGTACGACAACTTAAGACATCTTACGACCCTGTATTCCACATTAGCACATTAAAAAGCATGTAAGTACAATGTACGACACCTCACAACTCCTAACAACACCTTACAATACCGTACGTAAACTTAAAACTCCAAACTAAATCTAATGAATTTGTCCGAGTCCTTTGAACTTCGTACGGCCACTCAGGACTTGTTACGACTCTCTGTATGCGACATTATCAACATGAAAAGCACGTTAGAATATTGTAGGACGCGTTACAACTCCTAATAACACTTTACATCATTGTACGAAACTTTAAAACTCCATAATAAACCTAATGAATTCATCCGAGTCCTTTGAACGTCGTACGACAACTTCGGACATCTTACGACCCTGTATTCCACATTAGCACATTGAAAAGCATGTTAGTATAATGTACGACATCTCACAACTCCTAACAACACCTTAAAATACCATACGTAAACTAAAAAATCCATAATAAGTCTAATGAATTCGTCCGAGTCCTTTCAACGTCGTACGTCAACTTAAGACATCTTACGACTCTGTATGCCACATTAGCACATTGAAAAGCATGTAAGTACAATGTACGACACCTTACAACTCCTAACAACACCTTAGAATACCGTACGTAAACTTAAAACTCCGTACTAAATCTAATGAATTTGTCCGAGTCCTTTGAACTTCGTACGGCAACTCAGGACTTGTTACGACTCTCTATATGCGACATTATCAACATGAAAAGCACGTTAGAATATTGTAGGACGCGTTACAACTCCTAATAACACTTTACATCATTGTACGAAACTTTAAAACTCTATAATAAACCTAATGAATTCATCCGAGTCCTTTGAACGTCGTACGACAACTTAGGATATCTTACGACTCTGTATGCCACATTAGCACATTGAAAAGCATGTAAGTACAATGTACGACACCTCACAACTCCTAACAACACCTTAGAATACAGTACGTAAACTTAAAACTCCATACTAAATCTAATGAATTTTTCCGAGTCCTTTGAACGTCGTACGGCAACTCAGGACTTGTTACGACTCTCTGTATGCGACATTATCAACATGAAAAGCATGTTAGAATATTGTAGGACGCGTTACAACTCCTAATAACACTTTACATCATTTTACGAAACTTTAAAACTCCATAATAAACCTAATGAATTCATCTGAGTCCTTTGAACGTCGTACGACTACTTAAGACATCTTACGACCCTGTATTCCACATTAGCACATTGAAAAGCATGTAAGTACAATGTACGACACCTCACAACTCCTAACAACACCTTACCATACCGTACGTAAACTTAAAACTCCATACTAAATCTAATGAATTTGTCCGAGTCCTTTGAACTTCGTACGGCAACTCAGGACTTGTTACGACTCTCTGTATGCGACATTATCAACATGAAAAGCACGTTAGAATATTGTAGGACGCGTTACAACTCCTAATAACACTTTACATCATTGTACGAAACATTAAAACTCCATAATAAACCTAATGAATTCATCCGGGTCCTTTGAACGTCGTACGACAACTTAAGACATCTTACGACCCTGTATTCCACATTAGCACATTAAAAAGCATGTAAGTACAATGTACGACACCTCACAACTCCTAACAACACCTTACAATACCGTACGTAAACTTAAAACTCCAAACTAAATCTAATGAATTTGTCCGAGTCCTTTGAACTTCGTACGGCAACTCAGGACTTGTTACGACTCTCTGTATGCGACATTATCAACATGAAAAGCACGTTAGAATATTGTAGGACGCGTTACAACTCCTAATAACACTTTACATCATTGTACGAAACTTTAAAACTCCATAATAAACCTAATGAATTCATCCGAGTCCTTTGAACGTCGTACGACAACTTCGGACATCTTACGACCCTGTATTCCACATTAGCACATTGAAAAGCATGTTAGAATAATGTACGACATCTCACAACTCCTAACAACACCTTAAAATACCATACGTAAACTAAAAAATCCATAATAAGTCTAATGAATTCGTCCGAGTCCTTTCAACGTCGTACGTCAACTTAAGACATCTTACGACTCTGTATGCCACATTAGCACATTGAAAAGCATGTAAGTACAATGTACGACACCTTACAACTCCTAACAACACCTTAGAATACCGTACGTAAACTTAAAACTCCGTACTAAATCTAATGAATTTGTCCGAGTCCTTTGAACTTCGTACGACAACTCAGGACTTGTTATGACTCTCTGTATGCGACATTATCAACATGAAAAGCACGTTAGAATATTGTAGGACGCGTTACAACTCTTAATAACACTTTACATCATTGTACGAAACTTTAAAACTCCATAATAAACCTAATGAATTCATCCGAGTCCTTTGAACGTCGTACGACAACTTAGGACATCTTACGACCCTGTATTCCACATTAGCACATTGAAAAGCATGTTGGTATAATGTACGGCAGCTCACAACTCCTAACAACACCTTAAAATACCGTACGTAAACTAAAAACTCCATAATAAGTCTAATGAATTCGTCCGAGTCCTTTCAACGACGTACGTCAACTTAAGACATCTTACGACTCTGTATTCCACATTAGCACATTGAAAAGCACAGTAGTATAAAGTACGACAGCTCACAACTCCTAACAACACCTTAAAATACCGTACGTAAACTAAGAAATCCATAATAAGTCTAATGAATTCGTCCGAGTCCTTTCAACGTCGTACGTCAACTTAAGACATCTTACGACCTTGTATTCCACATTAGCACATTGAAAAGCATGTAAGTACAATGTACGACACCTCACAACTCCTAAAAACACCTTAGAATACCGTACGTAAACTTAAAACTCCGTACTAAATCTAATGAATTTGTCCGAGTCCTTTGAACTTCGTACGACAACTCAGGACTTGTTATGACTCTCTGTATGCGACATTATCAACATGAAAAGCACGTTAGAATATTGTAGGACGCGTTACAACTCTTAATAACACTTTACATCATTGTACGAAACTTTAAAACTCCATAATAAACCTAATGAATTCATCCGAGTCCTTTGAACGTCGTACGACAACTTAGGACATCTTACGACCCTGTATTCCACATTAGCACATTGAAAAGCATGTTGGTATAATGTACGACAGCTCACAACTCCTAACAACACCTTAAAATACCGTACGTAAACTAAAAACTCCATAATAAGTCTAATGAATTCGTCCGAGTCCTTTCAACGACGTACGTCAACTTAAGACATCTTACGACTCTGTATGCCACATTAGCACATTGAAAAGCATGTAAGTACAATGTACGACACCTCACAACTCCTAACAACACCTTAGAATACCGTACGTAAACTTAAAACTCCATACTAAATCTAATAAATTTGCCCGAGTCCTTTGAACGTCGTACGACAACTCAGGACTTGTTACGACTCTCTGTATGCGACATTATCAACATGAAAAGCACGTTAGAATATTGTAGGACGCGCTACAATTCCTAATAACACTTTACATCACTGTACGAAACTTTAAAACTCCATAATAAACCTAATGAATTCATCCGAGCCCTTTGAACGTCGTACGACAACTTAAGACAGCTTACGACCCTGTATTCCACATTAGCACATTGAAAAGCACAGTAGTATAATGTACGACAGCTCACAACTCCTAACAACACCTTAAAATACCGTACGTAAACTAAAAACTCCATAATAAACCTAATGAATTCATCCGAGTCCTTTGAACGTCGTACGACAACTTAAGACATCTTACGACCCTGTATTCCACATTAGCACATTGAAAAGCATGTAAGTACAAAGTACGACACCTCACAACTCCTAACAACACCTTACAATACCGTACGTAAACTTAAAACTCCAAACTAAATCTAACGAATTAGTCCGAGTCCTTTGAACTTCGTACGGCAACTCAGGACTTGTTACGACTCTCTGTATGCGACATTATCAACATGAAAAGCACGTTAGAATATTGTAGGACGCGTTACAACTCCTAATAACACTTTACATTATTGTACGAAACTTTAAAACTCCATAATAAACCTAATGAATTCATCCGAGTCCTTTGAACGTCGTACGACAACTTAGGACATCTTACGACTCTGTATGCCACATTATCACATTGAAAAGCATGTAAGTACAATGTACGACACCTCACAACTCCTAACAACACCTTAGAAAACCGTACGTAAACTTAAAACTCCATACTAAATCTAATGAATTTGTCCGAGTCCTTTGAACGTCGTACGACAACTCAGGACTTGTTACGACTCTCTGTATGCGACATTATCAACATGAAAAGCACGTTAGAATATTGTAGGACGCGCTACAATTCCTAATAACACTTTACATCACTGTACGAAACTTTAAAACTCCATAATAAACCTAATGAATTCATCCGAGCCCTTTGAACGTCGTACGACAACTTAAGACAGCTTAGGACCCTGTATTCCACATTAGCACATTGAAAAGCACAGTAGTATAATGTACGACATCTCACAACTCCTAACAACACCTTAAAATACCGTACGTAAACTAAAAACTCCATAATAAACCTAATGAATTCATCCGACTCCTTTGAACGTCGTACGACAACTTAAGACATCTTACGACCTTGTATTCCACATTAGCACATTGAAAAGCATGTAAGTACAATGTACGACACCTCACAACTCCTAACAACACCTTACAATACCGTACGTAAACTTAAAACTCCATACTAAATCTAATGAATTTGTCCGAGTCCTTTGAACTTCGTACGGCAACTCAGGACTTGTTACGACTCTCTGTATGCGACATTATCAACATGAAAAGCACGTTATAATATTGTAGGACGCGTTACAACTCCTAATAACACTTTACATCATTGTACGAAACAATAAAACTCCATAATAAACCTAATGAATTCATCCGAGTCCTTTGAACGTCGTACGACAACTTAAGACATCTTACGACCCTGTATTCCACATTAGCACATTAAAAAGCATGTAAGTACAATGTACGACACCTCACAACTCCTAACAACACCTTACAATACCGTACGTAAACTTAAAACTCCATACTAAATCTAACGAATTTGTCCGGGTCCTTTGAACTTCGTACGGCAACTCAGGACTTGTTACGACTCTCTGTATGCGACATTATCAACATGAAAAGCACGTTAGAATATTGTAGGACGCGTTACAACTCCTAATAACACTTTACATTATTGTACGAAACTTTAAAACTCCATAATAAACCTAATGAATTCATCCGAGTCCTTTGAACGTCGTACGACAACTTAGGACATCTTACGACTCTGTATGCCACATTATCACATTGAAAAGCATGTAAGTACAATGTACGACACCTCACAACTCCTAACAACACCTTAGAATACCGTACGTAAACTTAAAACTCCATACTAAATCTAATGAATTTGTCCGAGTCCTTTGAACGTCGTACGACAACTCAGGACTTGTTACGACTCTCTGTATGCTACATTATCAACATGAAAAGCACGTTAGAATATTGTAGGACGCGCTACAATTCCTAATAACACTTTACATCACTGTACGAAACTTTAAAACTCCATAATAAACCTAATGAATTCATCCGAGCCCTTTGAACGTCGTACGACAACTTAAGACAGCTTACGACCCTGTATTCCACATTAGCACATTGAAAAGCACAGTAGTATAAAGTACGACAGCTCACAACTCCTAACAACACCTTAAAATACCGTACGTAAACTAAGAAATCCATAATAAGTCTAATGAATTCGTCCGAGTCCTTTCAACGTCGTACGTCAACTTAAGACATCTTACGACCTTGTATTCCACATTAGCACATTGAAAAGCATGTAAGTACAATGTACGACACCTCACAACTCCTAACAACACCTTACAATACCGTACGTAAACTTAAAACTCCATACTAAATCTAATGAATTTGTCCGAGTCCTTTGAACTTCGTACGGCAACTCAGGACTTGTTACGACTCTCTGTATGCGACATTATCAACATGAAAAGCACGTTATAATATTGTAGGACGCGTTACAACTCCTAATAACACTTTACATCATTGTACGAAACAATAAAACTCCATAATAAACCTAATGAATTCATCCGAGTCCTTTGAACGTCGTACGACAACTTAAGACATCTTACGACCCTGTATTCCACATTAGCACATTAAAAAGCATGTAAGTACAATGTACGACACCTCACAACTCCTAACAACACCTTACAATACCGTACGTAAACTTAAAACTCCATACTAAATCTAACGAATTTGTCCGGGTCCTTTGAACTTCGTACGGCAACTCAGGACTTGTTACGACTCTCTGTATGCGACATTATCAACATGAAAAGCACGTTAGAATATTGTAGGACGCGTTACAACTCCTAATAACACTTTACATTATTGTACGAAACTTTAAAACTCCATAATAAACCTAATGAATTCATCCGAGCCCTTTGAACGTCGTACGACAACTTAAGACAGCTTAGGACCCTGTATTCCACATTAGCACATTGAAAAGCACAGTAGTATAATGTACGACATCTCACAACTCCTAACAACACCTTAAAATACCGTACGTAAACTAAAAACTCCATAATAAACCTAATGAATTCATCCGACTCCTTTGAACGTCGTACGACAACTTAAGACATCTTACGACCTTGTATTCCACATTAGCACATTGAAAAGCATGTAAGTACAATGTACGACACCTCACAACTCCTAACAACACCTTACAATACCGTACGTAAACTTAAAACTCCATACTAAATCTAATGAATTTGTCCGAGTCCTTTGAACTTCGTACGGCAACTCAGGACTTGTTACGACTCTCTGTATGCGACATTATCAACATGAAAAGCACGTTATAATATTGTAGGACGCGTTACAACTCCTAATAACACTTTACATCATTGTACGAAACAATAAAACTCCATAATAAACCTAATGAATTCATCCGAGTCCTTTGAACGTCGTACGACAACTTAAGACATCTTACGACCCTGTATTCCACATTAGCACATTAAAAAGCATGTAAGTACAATGTACGACACCTCACAACTCCTAACAACACCTTACAATACCGTACGTAAACTTAAAACTCCATACTAAATCTAACGAATTTGTCCGGGTCCTTTGAACTTCGTACGGCAACTCAGGACTTGTTACGACTCTCTGTATGCGACATTATCAACATGAAAAGCACGTTAGAATATTGTAGGACGCGTTACAACTCCTAATAACACTTTACATTATTGTACGAAACTTTAAAACTCCATAATAAACCTAATGAATTCATCCGAGTCCTTTGAACGTCGTACGACAACTTAGGACATCTTACGACTCTGTATGCCACATTATCACATTGAAAAGCATGTAAGTACAATGTACGACACCTCACAACTCCTAACAACACCTTAGAATACCGTACGTAAACTTAAAACTCCATACTAAATCTAATGAATTTGTCCGAGTCCTTTGAACGTCGTACGACAACTCAGGACTTGTTACGACTCTCTGTATGCTACATTATCAACATGAAAAGCACGTTAGAATATTGTAGGACGCGCTACAATTCCTAATAACACTTTACATCACTGTACGAAACTTTAAAACTCCATAATAAACCTAATGAATTCATCCGAGCCCTTTGAACGTCGTACGACAACTTAAGACAGCTTACGACCCTGTATTCCACATTAGCACATTGAAAAGCACAGTAGTATAAAGTACGACAGCTCACAACTCCTAACAACACCTTAAAATACCGTACGTAAACTAAGAAATCCATAATAAGTCTAATGAATTCGTCCGAGTCCTTTCAACGTCGTACGTCAACTTAAGACATCTTACGACCTTGTATTCCACATTAGCACATTGAAAAGCATGTAAGTACAATGTACGACACCTCACAACTCCTAACAACACCTTACAATACCGTACGTAAACTTAAAACTCCATACTAAATCTAATGAATTTGTCCGAGTCCTTTGAACTTCGTACGGCAACTCAGGACTTGTTACGACTCTCTGTATGCGACATTATCAACATGAAAAGCACGTTATAATATTGTAGGACGCGTTACAACTCCTAATAACACTTTACATCATTGTACGAAACAATAAAACTCCATAATAAACCTAATGAATTCATCCGAGTCCTTTGAACGTCGTACGACAACTTAAGACATCTTACGACCCTGTATTCCACATTAGCACATTAAAAAGCATGTAAGTACAATGTACGACACCTCACAACTCCTAACAACACCTTACAATACCGTACGTAAACTTAAAACTCCATACTAAATCTAACGAATTTGTCCGGGTCCTTTGAACTTCGTACGGCAACTCAGGACTTGTTACGACTCTCTGTATGCGACATTATCAACATGAAAAGCACGTTAGAATATTGTAGGACGCGTTACAACTCCTAATAACACTTTACATTATTGTACGAAACTTTAAAACTCCATAATAAACCTAATGAATTCATCCGAGCCCTTTGAACGTCGTACGACAACTTAAGACAGCTTAGGACCCTGTATTCCACATTAGCACATTGAAAAGCACAGTAGTATAATGTACGACATCTCACAACTCCTAACAACACCTTAAAATACCGTACGTAAACTAAAAACTCCATAATAAACCTAATGAATTCATCCGACTCCTTTGAACGTCGTACGACAACTTAAGACATCTTACGACCTTGTATTCCACATTAGCACATTGAAAAGCATGTAAGTACAATGTACGACACCTCACAACTCCTAACAACACCTTACAATACCGTACGTAAACTTAAAACTCCATACTAAATCTAATGAATTTGTCCGAGTCCTTTGAACTTCGTACGGCAACTCAGGACTTGTTACGACTCTCTGTATGCGACATTATCAACATGAAAAGCACGTTATAATATTGTAGGACGCGTTACAACTCCTAATAACACTTTACATCATTGTACGAAACAATAAAACTCCATAATAAACCTAATGAATTCATCCGAGTCCTTTGAACGTCGTACGACAACTTAAGACATCTTACGACCCTGTATTCCACATTAGCACATTAAAAAGCATGTAAGTACAATGTACGACACCTCACAACTCCTAACAACACCTTACAATACCGTACGTAAACTTAAAACTCCATACTAAATCTAACGAATTTGTCCGGGTCCTTTGAACTTCGTACGGCAACTCAGGACTTGTTACGACTCTCTGTATGCGACATTATCAACATGAAAAGCACGTTAGAATATTGTAGGACGCGTTACAACTCCTAATAACACTTTACATTATTGTACGAAACTTTAAAACTCCATAATAAACCTAATGAATTCATCCGAGTCCTTTGAACGTCGTACGACAACTTAGGACATCTTACGACTCTGTATGCCACATTATCACATTGAAAAGCATGTAAGTACAATGTACGACACCTCACAACTCCTAACAACACCTTAGAATACCGTACGTAAACTTAAAACTCCATACTAAATCTAATGAATTTGTCCGAGTCCTTTGAACGTCGTACGACAACTCAGGACTTGTTACGACTCTCTGTATGCGACATTATCAACATGAAAAGCACGTTAGAATATTGTAGGACGCGCTACAATTCCTAATAACACTTTACATCACTGTACGAAACTTTAAAACTCCATAATAAACCTAATGAATTCATCCGAGCCCTTTGAACGTCGTACGACAACTTAAGACAGCTTACGACCCTGTATTCCACATTAGCACATTGAAAAGCACAGTAGTATAAAGTACGACAGCTCACAACTCCTAACAACACCTTAAAATACCGTACGTAAACTAAGAAATCCATAATAAGTCTAATGAATTCGTCCGAGTCCTTTCAACGTCGTACGTCAACTTAAGACATCTTACGACCTTGTATTCCACATTAGCACATTGAAAAGCATGTAAGTACAATGTACGACACCTCACAACTCCTAACAACACCTTACAATACCGTACGTAAACTTAAAACTCCATACTAAATCTAATGAATTTGTCCGAGTCCTTTGAACTTCGTACGGCAACTCAGGACTTGTTACGACTCTCTGTATGCGACATTATCAACATGAAAAGCACGTTGTAATATTGTAGGACGCGTTACAACTCCTAATAACACTTTACATCATTGTACGAAACAATAAAGCTCCATAATAAACCTAATGAATTCATCCGAGTCCTTTGAACGTCGTACGACAACTTAAGACATCTTACGACCCTGTATTCCACATTAGCACATTAAAAAGCATGTAAGTACAATGTACGACACCTCACAACTCCTAACAACACCTTACAATACCGTACGTAAACTTAAAACTCCATACTAAATCTAACGAATTTGTCCGGGTCCTTTGAACTTCGTACGGCAACTCAGGACTTGTTACGACTCTCTGTATGCGACATTATCAACATGAAAAGCACGTTAGAATATTGTAGGACGCGTTACAACTCCTAATAACACTTTACATTATTGTACGAAACTTTAAAACTCCATAATAAACCTAATGAATTCATCCGAGTCCTTTGAACGTCGTACGACAACTTAGGACATCTTACGACTCTGTATGCCACATTATCACATTGAAAAGCATGTAAGTACAATGTACGACACCTCACAACTCCTAACAACACCTTAGAATACCGTACGTAAACTTAAAACTCCATACTAAATCTAATGAATTTGTCCGAGTCCTTTGAACGTCGTACGACAACTCAGGACTTGTTACGACTCTCTGTATGCGACATTATCAACATGAAAAGCACGTTAGAATATTGTAGGACGCGCTACAATTCCTAATAACACTTTACATCACTGTACGAAACTTTAAAACTCCATAATAAACCTAATGAATTCATCCGAGCCCTTTGAACGTCGTACGACAACTTAAGACAGCTTACGACCCTGTATTCCACATTAGCACATTGAAAAGCACAGTAGTATAAAGTACGACAGCTCACAACTCCTAACAACACCTTAAAATACCGTACGTAAACTAAGAAATCCATAATAAGTCTAATGAATTCGTCCGAGTCCTTTCAACGTCGTACGTCAACTTAAGACATCTTACGACCTTGTATTCCACATTAGCACATTGAAAAGCATGTAAGTACAATGTACGACACCTCACAACTCCTAACAACACCTTACAATACCGTACGTAAACTTAAAACTCCATACTAAATCTAATGAATTTGTCCGAGTCCTTTGAACTTCGTACGGCAACTCAGGACTTGTTACGACTCTCTGTATGCGACATTATCAACATGAAAAGCACGTTGTAATATTGTAGGACGCGTTACAACTCCTAATAACACTTTACATCATTGTACGAAACAATAAAGCTCCATAATAAACCTAATGAATTCATCCGAGTCCTTTGAACGTCGTACGACAACTTAAGACATCTTACGACCCTGTATTCCACATTAGCACATTAAAAAGCATGTAAGTACAATGTACGACACCTCACAACTCCTAACAACACCTTACAATACCGTACGTAAACTTAAAACTCCATACTAAATCTAACGAATTTGTCCGGGTCCTTTGAACTTCGTACGGCAACTCAGGACTTGTTACGACTCTCTGTATGCGACATTATCAACATGAAAAGCACGTTAGAATATTGTAGGACGCGTTACAACTCCTAATAACACTTTACATTATTGTACGAAACTTTAAAACTCCATAATAAACCTAATGAATTCATCCGAGTCCTTTGAACGTCGTACGACAACTTAGGACATCTTACGACTCTGTATGCCACATTATCACATTGAAAAGCATGTAAGTACAATGTACGACACCTCACAACTCCTAACAACACCTTAGAATACCGTACGTAAACTTAAAACTCCATACTAAATCTAATGAATTTGTCCGAGTCCTTTGAACGTCGTACGACAACTCAGGACTTGTTACGACTCTCTGTATGCGACATTATCAACATGAAAAGCACGTTAGAATATTGTAGGACGCGCTACAATTCCTAATAACACTTTACATCACTGTACGAAACTTTAAAACTCCATAATAAACCTAATGAATTCATCCGAGCCCTTTGAACGTCGTACGACAACTTAAGACAGCTTACGACCCTGTATTCCACATTAGCACATTGAAAAGCCCAGTAGTATAAAGTACGACAGCTCACAACTCCTAACAACACCTTAAAATACCGTACGTAAACTAAGAAATCCATAATAAGTCTAATGAATTCGTCCGAGTCCTTTCAACGTCGTACGTCAACTTAAGACATCTTACGACCTTGTATTCCACATTAGCACATTGAAAAGCATGTAAGTACAATGTACGACACCTCACAACTCCTAACAACACCTTACAATACCGTACGTAAACTTAAAACTCCATACTAAATCTAATGAATTTGTCCGAGTCCTTTGAACTTCGTACGGCAACTCAGGACTTGTTACGACTCTCTGTATGCGACATTATCAACATGAAAAGCACGTTGTAATATTGTAGGACGCGTTACAACTCCTAATAACACTTTACATCATTGTACGAAACAATAAAGCTCCATAATAAACCTAATGAATTCATCCGAGTCCTTTGAACGTCGTACGACAACTTAAGACATCTTACGACCCTGTATTCCACATTAGCACATTAAAAAGCATGTAAGTACAATGTACGACACCTCACAACTCCTAACAACACCTTACAATACCGTACGTAAACTTAAAACTCCATACTAAATCTAACGAATTTGTCCGGGTCCTTTGAACTTCGTACGGCAACTCAGGACTTGTTACGACTCTCTGTATGCGACATTATCAACATGAAAAGCACGTTAGAATATTGTAGGACGCGTTACAACTCCTAATAACACTTTACATTATTGTACGAAACTTTAAAACTCCATAATAAACCTAATGAATTCATCCGAGTCCTTTGAACGTCGTACGACAACTTAGGACATCTTACGACTCTGTATGCCACATTATCACATTGAAAAGCATGTAAGTACAATGTACGACACCTCACAACTCCTAACAACACCTTAGAATACCGTACGTAAACTTAAAACTCCATACTAAATCTAATGAATTTGCCCGAGTCCTTTGAACGTCGTACGACAACTCAGGACTTGTTACGACTCTCTGTATGCGACATTATCAACATGAAAAGCACGTTAGAATATTGTAGGACGCGCTACAATTCCTAATAACACTTTACATCACTGTACGAAACTTTAAAACTCCATAATAAACCTAATGAATTCATCCGAGCCCTTTGAACGTCGTACGACAACTTAAGACAGCTTACGACCCTGTATTCCACATTAGCACATTGAAAAGCATAGTAGTATAATGTACGACAGCTCACAACTCCTAACAACACCTTAAAATACCGTACGTAAACTAAAAACTCCATAATAAACCTAATGAATTCATCCGAGTCCTTTGAACGTCGTACGACAACTTAGGACATCTTACGACTCTGTATGCCACATTATCACATTGAAAAGCATGTAAGTACAATGTACGACACCTCACAACTCCTAACAACACCTTAGAATACCGTACGTAAACTTAAAACTCCATACTAAATCTAATGAATTTGTCCGAGTCCTTTGAACGTCGTACGACAACTCAGGACTTGTTACGACTCTCTGTATGCGACATTATCAACATGAAAAGCATGTTAGAATATTGTAGGACGCGCTACAATTCCTAATAACACTTTACATCACTGTACGAAACTTTAAAACTCCATAATAAACCTAATGAATTCATCCGAGCCCTTTGAACGTCGTACGACAACTTAAGACAGCTTACGACCCTGTATTCCACATTAGCACATTGAAAAGCACAGTAGTATAATGTACGACAGCTCACAACTCCTAACAACACCTTAAAATACCGTACGTAAACTAAAAACTCCATAATAAACCTAATGAAATCATCCGACTCCTTTGAACGTCGTACGACAACTTAAGACATCTTACGACCCTGTATTCCACATTAGCACATTGAAAAGCATGTAAGTACAATGTACGACACCTCACAACTCCTAACAACACCTTACAATACCGTACGTAAACTTAAAACTCCATACTAAATCTAATGAATTTGTCCGAGTCCTTTGAACTTCGTACGGCAACTCAGGACTTGTTACGACTCTCTGTATGCGACATTATCAACATGAAAAGCACGTTAGAATATTGTAGGACGCGTTACAACTCCTAATAACACTTTACATCATTGTACGAAACGTTAAAACTCCATAATAAACCTAATGAATTCATCTGAGTCCTTTGAACGTCGTACGACAACTTAAGACATCTTACGACCCTGTATTCCACATTAGCACATTAAAAAGCATGTAAGTACAATGTGCGACACCTCACAACTCCTAACAACACCTTACAATACCGTACGTAAACTTAAAACTCCAAACTAAATCTAATGAATTTGTCCGAGTCCTTTGAACTTCGTACGGCAACTCAGGACTTGTTACGACTCTCTGTATGCGACATTATCAACATGAAAAGCACGTTAGAATATTGTAGGACGCGTTACAACTCCTAATAACACTTTACATCATTGTACGAAACTTTAAAACTCCATAATAAACCTAATGAATTCATCCGAGTCCTTTGAACTTCGTACGACAACTTCGGACATCTTACGACCCTGTATTCCACATTAGCACATTGAAAAGCATGTTAGTATAATGTACGACATCTCACAACTCCTAACAACACCTTAAAATACCATACGTAAACTAAAAAATCCATAATAAGTCTAATGAATTCGTCCGAGTCCTTTCAACGTCGTACGTCAACTTAAGACATCTTACGACTCTGTATGCCACATTAGCACATTGAAAAGCATGTAAGTACAATGTACGACACCTTACAACTCCTAACAACACCTTAGAATACCGTACGTAAACTTAAAACTCCGTACTAAATCTAATGAATTTGTCCGAGTCCTTTGAACTTCGTACGACTACTCAGGACTTGTTATGACTCTCTGTATGCGACATTATCAACATGAAAAGCACGTTAGAATATTGTAGGACGCGTTACAACTCTTAATAACACTTTACATCATTGTACGAAACTTTAAAACTCCATAATAAACCTAATGAATTCATCCGAGTCCTTTGAACGTCGTACGACAACTTAGGACATCTTACGACCCTGTATTCCACATTAGCACATTGAAAAGCATGTTAGTATAATGTACGACAGCTCACAACTCCTAACAACACCTTAAAATACCGTACGTAAACTAAAAACTTCATAATAAGTCTAATGAATTCGTCCGAGTCCTTTCAACGACGTACGTCAACTTAAGACATCTTACGACTCTGTATGCCACATTAGCACATTGAAAAGCATGTAAGTACAATGTACGACACCTCACAACTCCTAACAACACCTTAGAATACCGTACGTAAACTTAAAACTCCATACTAAATCTAATGAATTTGCCCGAGTCCTTTGAACGTCGTACGACAACTCAGGACTTGTTACGACTCTCTGTATGCGACATTATCAACATGAAAAGCACGTTAGAATATTGTAGGACGCACTACAATTCCTAATAACACTTTACATCACTGTACGAAACTTTAAAACTCCATAATAAACCTAATGAATTCATCCGAGCCCTTTGAACGTCGTACGACAACTTAAGACAACTTAAGACAGCTTACGACCCTGTATTCCACATTAGCACATTGAAAAGCACAGTAGTATAATGTACGACAGCTCACAACTCCTAACAACACCTTAAAATACCGTACGTAAACTAAAAACTCCATAATAAACCTAATGAATTCATCCGACTCCTTTGAACGTCGTACGACAACTTAAGACATCTTACGACCCTGTATTCCACATTAGCACATTGAAAAGCATGTAAGTACAATGTACGACACCTCACAACTCCTAACAACACCTTACAATACCGTACGTAAACTTAAAACTCCATACTAAATCTAATGAATTTGTCCGAGTCCTTTGAACTTCGTACGGCAACTCAGGACTTGTTACGACTCTCTGTATGCGACATTATCAACATGAAAAGCACGTTAGAATATTGTAGGACGCGTTACAACTCCTAATAACACTTTACATCATTGTACGAAACATTAAAACTCCATAATAAACCTAATGAATTCATCCGAGTCCTTTGAACGTCGTACGACAACTTAAGACATCTTACGACCCTGTATTCCACATTAGCACATTAAAAAGCATGTAAGTACAATGTACGACACCTCACAACTCCTAACAACACCTTACAATACCGTACGTAAACTTAAAACTCCATACTAAATCTAACGAATTTGTCCGAGTCCTTTGAACTTCGTACGGCAACTCAGGACTTGTTACGACTCTCTGTATGCGACATTATCAACATGAAAAGCACGTTAGAATATTGTAGGACGCGTTACAACTCCTAATAACACTTTACATTATTGTACGAAACTTTAAAACTCCATAATAAACCTAATGAATTCATCCGAGTCCTTTGAACGTCGTACGACAACTTAGGACATCTTACGACTCTGTATGCCACATTATCACATTGAAAAGCATGTAAGTACAATGTACGACACCTCACAACTCCTAACAACACCTCAGAATACCGTACGTAAACTTAAAACTCCATACTAAATCTAATGAATTTGTCCGAGTCCTTTGAACGTCGTACGACAACTCAGGACTTGTTACGACTCTCTGTATGCGACATTATCAACATGAAAAGCACGTTAGAATATTGTAGGACGCGCTACAATTCCTAATAACACTTTACATCACTGTACGAAACTTTAAAACTCCATAATAAACCTAATGAATTCATCCGAGCCCTTTGAACGTCGTACGACAACTTAAGACAGCTTACGACCCTGTATTCCACATTAGCACATTGAAAAGCACAGTAGTATAATGTACGACAGCTCACAACTCCTAACAACACCTTAAAATACCGTACGTAAACTAAAAACTCCATAATAAACCTAATGAATTCATCCGACTCCTTTGAACGTCGTACGACAACTTAAGACATCTTACGACCCTGTATTCCACATTAGCACATTGAAAAGCATGTAAGTACAATGTACGACACCTCACAACTCCTAACAACACCTTACAATACCGTACGTAAACTTAAAACTCCATACTAAATCTAATGAATTTGTCCGAGTCCTTTGAACTTCGTACGGCAACTCAGGACTTGTTACGACTCTCTGTATGCGACATTATCAACATGAAAAGCACGTTAGAATATTGTAGGACGCGTTACAACTCCTAATAACACTTTACATCATTGTACGAAACATTAAAACTCCATAATAAACCTAATGAATTCATCCGAGTCCTTTGAACGTCGTACGACAACTTAAGACATCTTACGACCCTGTATTCCACATTAGCACATTAAAAAGCATGTAAGTACAATGTACGACACCTCACAACTCCTAACAACACCTTACAATACCGTACGTAAACTTAAAACTCCAAACTAAATCTAATGAATTTGTCCGAGTCCTTTGAACTTCGTACGGCAACTCAGGACTTGTTACGACTCTCTATATGCGACATTATCAACATGAAAAGCACGTTAGAATATTGTAGGACGCGTTACAACTCCTAATAACACTTTACATCATTGTACGAAACTTTAAAACTCCATAATAAACCTAATGAATTCATCCGAGACCTTTGAACTTCGTACGACAACTTCGGACATCTTACGACCCTGTATTCCACATTAGCACATTGAAAAGCATGTTAGTATAATGTACGACATCTCACAACTCCTAACAACACCTTAAAATACCATACGTAAACTAAAAAATCCATAATAAGTCTAATGAATTCGTCCGAGTCCTTTCAACGTCGTACGTCAACTTAAGACATCTTACGACTCTGTATGCCACATTAGCACATTGAAAAGCATGTAAGTACAATGTACCACACCTTACAACTCCTAACAACACCTTAGAATACCGTACGTAAACTTAAAACTCTGTACTAAATCTAATGAATTTGTCCGAGTCCTTTGAACTTCGTACGACAACTCAGGACTTGTTATGACTCTCTGTATGCGACATTATCAACATGAAAAGCACGTTAGAATATTGTAGGACGCGTTACAACTCTTAATAACACTTTACATCATTGTACGAAACTTTAAAACTCCATAATAAACCTAATGAATTCATCCGAGTCCTTTGAACGTCGTACGACAACTTAGGACATCTTACGACCCTGTATTCCACATTAGCACATTGAAAAGCATGTTAGTATAATGTACGACAGCTCACAACTCCTAACAACACCTTAAAATACCGTACGTAAACTAAAAACTCCATAATAAGTCTAATGAATTCGTCCGAGTCCTTTCAACGACGTACGTCAACTTAAGACATCTTACGACTCTGTATGCCACATTAGCACATTGAAAAGCATGTAAGTACAATGTACGACACCTCACAACTCCTAACAACACCTTAGAATACCGTACGTAAACTTAAAACTCCATACTAAATCTAATGAATTTGCCCGAGTCCTTTGAACGTCGTACGACAACTCAGGACTTGTTACGACTCTCTGTATGCGACATTATCAACATGAAAAGCACGTTAGAATATTGTAGGACGCGCTACAATTCCTAATAACACTTTACATCACTGTACGAAACTTTAAAACTCCATAATAAACCTAATGAATTCATCCGAGCCCTTTGAACGTCGTACGACAACTTAAGACAGCTTACGACCCTGTATTCCACATTAGCACATTGAAAAGCACAGTAGTATAATGTACGACAGCTCACAACTCCTAACAACACCTTAAAATACCGTACGTAAACTAAAAACTCCATAATAAACCTAATGAATTCATCCGAGTCCTTTGAACGTCGTACGACAACTTAAGACATCTTACGACCCTGTATTCCACATTAGCACATTGAAAAGCATGTAAGTACAATGTACGACACCTCACAACTCCTTACAACACCTCACAATACCGTACGTAAACTTAAAACTCCATACTAAATCTAACGAATTTGTCCGAGTCCTTTGAACTTCGTACGGCAACTCAGGACTTGTTACGACTCTCTGTATGCGACATTATCAACATGAAAAGCACGTTAGAATATTGTAGGACGCGTTAGAACTCCTAATAACACTTTATATCATTGTACGAAACTTTAAAACTCCATAATAAACCTAATGAATTCATCCGAGTCCTTTGAACTTCGTACGACAACTTCGGACATCTTACGACCCTGTATTCCACATTAGCACATTGAAAAGCATGTTAGTATAATGTACGACATCTCACAACTCCTAACAACACCTTAAAATACCATACGTAAACTAAAAAATCCATAATAAGTCTAATGAATTCGTCCGAGTCCTTTCAACGTCGTACGTCAACTTAAGACATCTTACGACTCTGTATGCCACATTAGCACATTGAAAAGCATGTAAGTACAATGTACGACACCTTACAACTCCTAACAACACCTTAGAATACCGTACGTAAACTTAAAACTCCGTACTAAATCTAATGAATTTGTCCGAGTCCTTTGAACTTCGTACGACAACTCAGGACTTGTTATGACTCTCTGTATGCGACATTATCAACATGAAAAGCACGTTAGAATATTGTAGGACGCGTTACAACTCTTAATAACACTTTACATCATTGTACGAAACTTTAAAACTCCATAATAAACCTAATGAATTCATCCGAGTCCTTTGAACGTCGTACGACAACTTAGGACATCTTACGACCCTGTATTCCACATTAGCACATTGAAAAGCATGTTAGTATAATGTACGACAGCTCACAACTCCTAACAACACCTTAAAATACCGTACGTAAACTAAAAACTCCATAATAAGTCTAATGAATTCGTCCGAGTCCTTTCAACGACGTACGTCAACTTAAGACATCTTACGACTCTGTATGCCACATTAGCACATTGAAAAGCATGTAAGTACAATGTACGACACCTCACAACTCCTTACAACACCTTACAATACCGTACGTAAACTTAAAACTCCATACTAAATCTAACGAATTTGTCCGAGTCCTTTGAACTTCGTACGGCAACTCAGGACTTGTTACGACTCTCTGTATGCGACATTATCAACATGAAAATCACGTTAGAATATTGTAGGACGCGTTACAACTGCTAATAACACTTTACATTATTGTACGAAACTTTAAAACTCCATAATAAACCTAATGAATTCATCCGAGTCCTTTGAACGTCGTACGACAACTTAGGACATCTTACGACTCTGTATGCCACATTATCACATTGAAAAGCATGTAAGTACAATGTACGACACCTCACAACTCCTAACAACACCTTAGAATACCGTACGTAAACTTAAAACTCCATACTAAATCTAATGAATTTGTCCGAGTCCTTTGAACGTCGTTCGACAACTCAGGACTTGTTACGACTCTCTATATGCGACATTATCAACATGAAAAGCACGTTAGAATATTGTAGGACGCGCTACAATTCCTAATAACACTTTACATCACTGTACGAAACTTTAAAACTCCATAATAAACCTAATGAATTCATCCGAGCCCTTTGAACGTCGTACGACAACTTAAGACAGCTTACGACCCTGTATTCCACATTAGCACATTGAAAAGCACAGTAGTATAATGTACGACAGCTCACAACTCCTAACAACACCTTAAAATACCGTACGTAAACTAAAAACTCCATAATAAACCTAATGAATTCATCCGACTCCTTTGAACGTCGTACGACAACTTAAGACATCTTACGACCCTGTATTCCACATTAGCACATTGAAAAGCATGTAAGTACAATGTACGACACCTCACAACTCCTAACAACACCTTAGAATACCGTACGTAAACTTAAAACTCCATACTAAATCTAATGAATTTGTCCGAGTCCTTTGAACGTCGTACGACAACTCAGGACTTGTTACGACTCTCTGTATGCGACATTATCAACATTAAAAGCACGTTAGAATATTGTAGGACGCGCTACAATTCCTAATAACACTTTACATCACTGTACGAAACTTTAAAACTCCATAATAAACCTAATGAATTCATCCGAGCCCTTTGAACGTCGTACGACAACTTAAGACAGCTTACGACCCTGTATTCCACATTAGCACATTGAAAAGCACAGTAGTATAATGTACGACAGCTCACAACTCCTAACAACACCTTAAAATACCGTACGTAAACTAAAAACTCCATAATAAACCTAATGAATTCATCCGACTCCTTTGAACGTCGTACGACAACTTAAGACATCTTACGACCCTGTATTCCACATTAGCACATTGAAAAGCATGTAAGTACAATGTACGACACCTCACAACTCCTAACAACACCTTACAATATCGTACGTAAACTTAAAACTCCATACTAAATCTAATGAATTTGTCCGAGTCCTTTGAACTTCGTACGGCAACTCAGGACTTGTTACGACTCTCTGTATGCGACATTATCAACATGAAAAGCACGTTAGAATATTGTAGGACGCGTTACAACTCCTAATAACACTTTACATCATTGTACGAAACATTAAAACTCCATAATAAACCTAATGAATTCATCCGAGTCCTTTGAACGTCGTACGACAACTTAAGACATCTTACGACCCTGTATTCCACATTAGCACATTAAAAAGCATGTAAGTACAATGTACGACACCTCACAACTCCTAACAACACCTTACAATACCGTACGTAAACTTAAAACTCCAAACTAAATCTAATGAATTTGTCCGAGTCCTTTGAACTTCGTACGGCAACTCAGGACTTGTTACGACTCTCTCTATGCGACATTATCAACATGAAAAGCACGTTAGAATATTGTAGGACGCGTTACAACTCCTAATAACACTTTACATCATTGTACGAAACTTTAAAACTCCATAATAAACCTAATGAATTCATCCGAGTCCTTTGAACTTCGTACGACAACTTCGGACATCTTACGACCCTGTATTCCACATTAGCACATTGAAAAGCATGTTAGTATAATGTACGACATCTCACAACTCCTAACAACACCTTAAAATACCATACGTAAACTAAAAAATCCATAATAAGTCTAATGAATTCGTCCGAGTCCTTTCAACGTCGTACGTCAACTTAAGACATCTTACGACTCTGTATGCCACATTAGCACATTGAAATGCATGTAAGTACAATGTACGACACCTTACAACTCCTAACAACACCTTAGAATACCGTACGTAAACTTAAAACTCCGTACTAAATCTAATGAATTTGTCCGAGTCCTTTGAACTTCGTACGACAACTCAGGACTTGTTATGACTCTCTGTATGCGACATTATCAACATGAAAAGCACGTTAGAATATTGTAGGACGCGTTACAACTCTTAATAACACTTTACATCATTGTACGAAACTTTAAAACTCCATAATAAACCTAATGAATTCATCCGAGTCCTTTGAACGTCGTACGACAACTTAGGACATCTTACGACCCTGTATTCCACATTAGCACATTGAAAAGCATGTTAGTATAATGTACGACAGCTCACAACTCCTAACAACACCTTAAAATACCGTACGTAAACTAAAAACTCCATAATAAGTCTAATGAATTCGTCCGAGTCCTTTCAACGACGTACGTCAACTTAAGACATCTTACGACTCTGTATGCCACATTAGCACATTGAAAAGCATGTAAGTACAATGTACGACACCTCACAACTCCTAACAACACCTTAGAATACCGTACGTAAACTTAAAACTCCATACTAAATCTAATGAATTTGCCCGAGTCCTTTGAACGTCGTACGACAACTCAGGACTTGTTACGACTCTCTGTATGCGACATTATCAACATGAAAAGCACGTTAGAATATTGTAGGACGCGTTACAACTCCTAATAACACTTTACATTATTGTACGAAACTTTAAAACTCCATAATAAACCTAATGAATTCATCCGAGCCCTTTGAACGTCGTACGACAACTTAAGACAGCTTACGACCCTGTATTCCACATTAGCACATTGAAAAGCACAGTAGTATAATGTACGACAGCTCACAACTCCTAACAAGACCTTAAAATACCGTACGTAAACTAAAAACTCCATAATAAACCTAATGAATTCATCCGAGTCCTTTGAACGTCGTACGACAACTTAAGACATCTTACGACCCTGTATTCCACATTAGCACATTGAAAAGCATGTAAGTACAATGTACGACACCTCACAACTCCTAACAACACCTTACAATACCGTACGTAAACTTAAAACTCCATACTAAATCTAACGAATTTGTCCGAGTCCTTTGAACTTCGTACGGCAACTCAGGACTTGTTACGACTCTCTGTATGCGACATTATCAACATGAAAAGCACGTTAGAATATTGTAGGACGCGTTACAACTCCTAATAACACTTTACATTATTGTACGAAACTTTAAAACTCCATTATAAACCTAATGAATTCATCCGAGTCCTTTGAACGTCGTACGACAACTTAGGACATCTTACGACTCTGTATGCCACATTATCACATTGAAAAGCATGTAAGTACAATGTACGACACCTCACAACTCCTAACAACACCTTAGAATACCGTACGTAAACTTAAAACTCCATACTAAATCTAATGAATTTGTCCGAGTCCTTTGAACGTCGTACGATAACTCAGGACTTGTTACGACTCTCTGTATGCGACATTATCAACATGAAAAGCACGTTAGAATATTGTAGGACGCGCTACAATTCCTAATAACACTTTACATCACTGTACGAAACTTTAAAACTCCATAATAAACCTAATAAATTCATCCGAGCCCTTTGAACGTCGTACGACAACTTAAGACAGCTTACGACCCTGTATTCCACATTAGCACATTGAAAAGCACAGTAGTATAATGTACGACAGCTCACAACTCCTAACAACACCTTAAAATATCGTACGTAAACTAAAAACTCCATAATAAACCTAATGAATTCATCCGACTCCTTTGAACGTCGTACGACAACTTAAGACATCTTACGACCCTGTATTCCACATTAGCACATTGAAAAGCATGTAAGTACAATGTACGACACCTCACAACTCCTAACAACACCTTACAATACCGTACGTAAACTTAAAACTCCATACTAAATCTAACGAATTTGTCCGAGTCCTTTGAACTTCGTACGGCAACTCAGGACTTGTTACGACTCTCTGTATGCGACATTATCAACATGAAAAGCACGTTAGAATATTGTAGGACGCGTTACAACTCCTAATAACACTTTACATTATTGTACGAAACTTTAAAACTCCATAATAAACCTAATGAATTCATCCGAGCCCTTTGAACGTCGTACGACAACTTAAGACAGCTTACGACCCTGTATTCCACATTAGCACATTGAAAAGCACAGTAGTATAATGTACGACAGCTCACAACTCCTAACAAGACCTTAAAATACCGTACGTAAACTAAAAACTCCATAATAAACCTAATGAATTCATCCGAGTCCTTTGAACGTCGTACGACAACTTAAGACATCTTACGACCCTGTATTCCACATTAGCACATTGAAAAGCATGTAAGTACAATGTACGACACCTCACAACTCCTAACAACACCTTACAATACCGTACGTAAACTTAAAACTCCATACTAAATCTAACGAATTTGTCCGAGTCCTTTGAACTTCGTACGGCAACTCAGGACTTGTTACGACTCTCTGTATGCGACATTATCAACATGAAAAGCACGTTAGAATATTGTAGGACGCGTTACAACTCCTAATAACACTTTACATTATTGTACGAAACTTTAAAACTCCATTATAAACCTAATGAATTCATCCGAGTCCTTTGAACGTCGTACGACAACTTAGGACATCTTACGACTCTGTATGCCACATTATCACATTGAAAAGCATGTAAGTACAATGTACGACACCTCACAACTCCTAACAACACCTTAGAATACCGTACGTAAACTTAAAACTCCATACTAAATCTAATGAATTTGTCCGAGTCCTTTGAACGTCGTACGATAACTCAGGACTTGTTACGACTCTCTGTATGCGACATTATCAACATGAAAAGCACGTTAGAATATTGTAGGACGCGCTACAATTCCTAATAACACTTTACATCACTGTACGAAACTTTAAAACTCCATAATAAACCTAATAAATTCATCCGAGCCCTTTGAACGTCGTACGACAACTTAAGACAGCTTACGACCCTGTATTCCACATTAGCACATTGAAAAGCACAGTAGTATAATGTACGACAGCTCACAACTCCTAACAACACCTTAAAATATCGTACGTAAACTAAAAACTCCATAATAAACCTAATGAATTCATCCGACTCCTTTGAACGTCGTACGACAACTTAAGACATCTTACGACCCTGTATTCCACATTAGCACATTGAAAAGCATGTAAGTATAATGTACGACACCTCACAACTCCTAACAACACCTTACAATACCGTACGTAAACTTAAAACTCCATACTAAATCTAACGAATTTGTCCGAGTCCTTTGAACTTCGTACGGCAACTCAGGACTTGTTACGACTCTCTGTATGCGACATTATCAACATGAAAAGCACGTTAGAATATTGTAGGACGCGTTACAACTCCTAATAACACTTTACATTATTGTACGAAACTTTAAAACTCCATAATAAACCTAATGAATTCATCCGAGTCCTTTGAACGTCGTACGACAACTTACGACATCTTACGACTCTGTATGCCACATTAGCACATTGAAAAGCATGTAAGTACAATGTATGACACCTCACAACTCCTAACAACACCTTAGAATACCGTACGTAAACTTAAAACTCCATACTAAATCTAATGAATTTGTCCGAGTCCTTTGAACTTCGTACGACAACTCAGGACTTGTTATGACTCTCTGTATGCGACATTATCAACATGTAAACCATGTTAGAATATTGTAGGACGCGTTACAACTCTTAATAACACTTTACATCATTGTACGAAACTTTAAAACTCCATAATAAACCTAATGAATTCATCTGAGTCCTTTGAACGTCGTACGACAACTTAAGACATCTTACGACCCTGTATTCCACATTAGCACATTAAAAAGCATGTAAGTACAATGTACGACCCCTCACAACTCCTAACAACACCTTACAATACCGTACGTAAACTTAAAACTCCAAACTAAATCTAATGAATTTGTCCGAGTCCTTTGAACTTCGTACGGCAACTCAGGACTTTTTACGACTCTCTGTATGCGACATTATCAACATGAAAAGCACGTTAGAATATTGTAGGACGCGTTACAACTCCTAATAACACTTTACATCATTGTACGAAACTTTAAAACTCCATAATAAACCTAATGAATTCATCCGAGTCCTTTGAACGTCGTACGACAACTTAGGACATCTTACGACTCTGTATGCCACATTAGCACATTGAAAAGCATGTTAGTACAATGTACGACACCTCACAACACCTAACAACACCTTACAATACCGTACGTAAACTTAAAACTCCATACTAAATCTAATGAATTTGTCCGAGTCCTTTGAACGTCGTACGACAACTCAGGACTTGTTATGACTCTCTGTATGCGACATTATCAACATGAAAAGCACGTTAGAATAATGTAGGACGCGTTACATTTCTAATAAAACCTTACATCACTGTACGAAACTTTAAAACTCCATAATAAACCTAATGAATTCATCCGAGCCCTTTGAACGTCGTACAACAACTTAAGACAGCTTACGACCCTGTATTCCACATTAGCACATTGAAAAGCACAGTAGTATAATGTATGACAGCTCACAACTCCTAACAACACCTTAAAATACCGTACGTAAACTAAAAACTCCATAATAAACCTAATGAATTCATCCGAGTCCTTTGAACGTCGTACGACAACTTAAGACATCTTACGATCCTGTATTCCACATTAGCACATTAAAAAGCATGTAAGTACAATTTACGACACCTCACAACTCCTAACAACACCTTACAATACCGTACGTAAACTTAAAAATCCATACTAAATCTAATGAATTTGTCCGAGTCCTTTGAACTTCGTACGGCAACTCAGGACTTGTTACGACTCTCTGTATGCGACATTATCAACATGAAAAGCACGTTAGAATATTGTAGGACGCATTACAACTCCTAATAACACTTTACATCATTGTACGAAACTTTAAAACTCCATAATAAACCTAATGAATTCATCCGAGTCCTTTGAACGTCGTACGACAACTTAAGACATCTTACGACCATGTATTCCACATTAGCACTTTGAAAAGCATGTAAGTACAATGTACGACACCTCACAACTCTTAACAACACCTTACAATACCGTACGTAAACTTAAAACTCCATAATAAATCTAATGAATTTGTCCGAGTCCTTTGAACTTCGTACGGCAACTCAGGACTTGTTACGACTCTCTATATGCGACATTATCAACATGAAAAGCACGTTAGAATATTGTAGGACGCGTTACAACTCCTAATAACACTTTACATCATTGTACGAAACTTTAAAACTCCATAATAAACCTAATGAATTCATCCGAGTCCTTTGAACGTCGTACGACAACTTAAGACATCTTACGACCATGTATTCCACATTAGCACTTTGAAAAGCATGTAAGTACAATGTACGACACCTCACAACTCTTAACAACACCTTACAATACCGTACGTAAACTTAAAACTCCACACTAAATCTAATGAATTTGTCCGAGTCCTTTGAACTTTGTACGGCAACTCAGGACTTGTTACGACTCTCTATATGCGACATTATCAACATGAAAAGCACGTTAGAATATTGTAGGACGCGTTACAACTCCTAATAACACTTTACATCATTGTACGAAACTTTAAAACTCCATAATAAACCTAATGAATTCATCCGAGTCCTTTGAACGTCGTACGACAACTTAGGATATCTTACGACTCTGTATGCCACATTAGCAAATTGAAAAGCATGTAAGTACAATGTACGACACCTCACAACTCCTAACAACACCTTAGAATACGGTACGTAAACTTAAAACTCCATACTAAATCTAATGAATTTTTCCGAGTCCTTTGAACGTCGTACGGCAACTCAGGACTTGTTACGACTCTCTGTATGCGACATTATCAACATGAAAAGCATGTTAGAATATTGTAGGACGCGTTACAACTCCTAATAACACTTTACATCATTTTAGGAAACTTTAAAACTCCATAATAAACCTAATGAATTCATCAGAGTCCTTTGAACGTCGTACGACAACTTAAGACATCTTACGACCCTGTATTCCACATTAGCACATTGAAAAGCATGTAAGTACAATGTATGACACCTCACAACTCCTAACAACACCTTACAATACCGTACGTAAACTTAAAACTCCATACTAAATCTAATGAATTTGTCCGAGTCCTTTGAACTTCGTACGGCAACTCAGGACTTGTTACGACTCTCTGTATGCGACATTATCAACATGAAAAGCACGTTAGAATATTGTAGGACGCGTTACAACTCCTACTAACACTTTACATCATTGTACGAAACTTTAAAACTCCATAATAAACCTAATGAATTCATCCGAGTCCTTTGAACGTCGTACGACAACTTAGGACATCTTACGACCCTGTATTCCACATTAGCACATTGAAAAGCATGTTAGTATAATGAAGGACATCTCACAACTCCTAACCACACCTTAAAATACCATACGTAAACTAAAAAATCCATAATAAGTCTAATGAATTCGTCCGAGTCCTTTCAACGTCGTACGTCAACTTAAGACATCTTACGACTCTGTATGCCACATTAGCACATTGAAAAGCATGTAAGTACAATGTACGACACCTCACAACTCCTAACAACACCTTAGAATACCGTACGTAAACTTAAAACTCCTTACTAAATCTAATGAATTTGTCCGAATCCTTTGAACTTCGTACGACAACTCAGGACTTGTTATGACTCTCTGTATGCGACATTATCAACATGAAAAGCACGTTAGAATATTGTAGGACGCGTTACAACTCTTAATAACACTTTACATCATTGTACGAAACTTTAAAACTCCATAATAAACCTAATGAATTCATCCGAGTCCTTTGAACGTCGTACGACAACTTAGGACATCTTACGACCCTGTATTCCACATTAGCACATTGAAAAGCATGTTAGTATAATGTACGACAGCTCACAACTCCTAACAACACCTTAAAATACCGTACGTAAACTAAAAACTCCATAATAAGTCTAATGAATTCGTCTGAGTCCTTTCAACGACGTACGTCAACTTAAGACATCTTACGACTCTGTATGCCACATTAGCACATTGAAAAGCATGTAAGTACAATGTACGACACCTCACAACTCCTAACAACACCTTAGAATACCGTACGTAAACTTAAAACTCCATAATAAATCTAATGAATTTGTCCGAGTCCTTTGAACGTCGTACGACAACTCAGGACTTGTTACGACTCTCTGTATGCGACATTATCAACATGAAAAGCACGTTAGAATATTGTAGGACGCGCTACAATTCCTAATAACACTTTACATCACTGTACGAAACTTTAAAACTCCATAATAAACCTAATGAATTCATCCGGGCCCTTTGAACGTCGTACGAAAACTTAAGACAACTTACGACCCTGTATTCCACATTAGCACATTGAAAAGCACAGTAGTATAATGTACGACAGCTCACAACTCCTAACAACACCTTAAAATACCGTACGTAAACTAAAAACTCCATAATAAACCTAATGAATTCATCCGAGTCCTTTGAACGTCGTACGACAACTTAAGACATCTTACGACCCTGTATTCCACATTAGCACATTGAAAAGCATGTAAGTACAATGTACGACACCTCACAACTCCTAACAACACCTTACAATACCGTACGTAAACTTAAAACTCCATACTAAATCTAATGAATTTGTCCGAGTCCTTTGAACTTCGTACGACAACTCAGGACTTGTTACGACTCTCTGTATGCGACATTATCAACATGAAAAGCACGTTAGAATATTGTAGGACGCGTTACAACTCTTAATAACACTTTACATCATTGTACGAAACTTTAAAACTCCATAATAAACCTAATGAATTCATCCGAGTCCTTTGAACGTCGTACGACAACTTAGGACATCTTACGACCCTGTATTCCACATTAGCACATTGAAAAGCATGTTAGTATAATGTACGACAGCTCACAACTCCTAACAACACCTTAAAATACCGTACGTAAACTAAAAACTCCATAATAAGTCTAATGAATTCGTCCGAGTCCTTTCAACGACGTACGTCAACTTAAGACATCTTACGACTCTGTATGCCACATTAGCACATTGAAAAGCATGTAAGTACAATGTACGACACCTCACAACTCCTAACAACACCTTAGAATACCGTACGTAAACTTAAAACTCCATACTAAATCTAATGAATTTTTCCGAGTCCTTTGAACGTCGTACGGCAACTCAGGACTTGTTACGACTCTCTGTATGCGACATTATCAACATGAAAAGCATGTTAGAATATTGTAGGACGCGTTACAACTCCTAATAACACTTTACATCATTTTACGAAACTTTAAAACTCCATAATAAACCTAATGAATTCATCAGAGTCCTTTGAACGTCGTACGACAACTTAAGACATCTTACGACCCTGTATTCCACATTAGCACATTGAAAAGCATGTAAGTACAATGTACGACACCTCACAACTCCTAACAACACCTTACAATACCGTACGTAAACTTAAAACTCCATACTAAATCTAATGAATTTGTCCGAGTCCTTTGAACTTCGTACGGCAACTCAGGACTTGTTACGACTCTCTGTATGCGACATTATCAACATGAAAAGCACGTTAGAATATTGTAGGACGCGTTACAACTCCTAATAACACTTTACATCATTGTACGAAACTTTAAAACTCCATAATAAACCTAATGAATTCATCCGAGTCCTTTGAACGTCGTACGACAACTTAGGACATCTTACGACCCTGTATTCCACATTAGCACATTGAAAAGCATGTTAGTATAATGAACGACATCTCACAACTCCTAACAACACCTTAAAATACCATACGTAAACTAAAAAATCCATAATAAGTCTAATGAATTCGTCCGAGTCCTTTCAACGTCGTACGTCAACTTAAGACATCTTACGACTCTGTATGCCACATTAGCACATTGAAAAGCATGTAAGTACAATGTACGACACCTCACAACTCCTAACAACACCTTAGAATACCGTACGTAAACTTAAAACTCCATAATAAATCTAATGAATTTGTCCGAGTCCTTTGAACGTCGTACGACAACTCAGGACTTGTTACGACTCTCTGTATGCGACATTATCAACATGAAAAGCACGTTAGAATATTGTAGGACGCGCTACAATTCCTAATAACACTTTACATCACTGTACGAAACTTTAAAACTCCATAATAAACCTAATGAATTCATCCGAGCCCTTTGAACGTCGTACGAAAACTTAAGACAACTTACGACCCTGTATTCCACATTAGCACATTGAAAAGCACAGTAGTATAATGTACGACAGCTCACAACTCCTAACAACACCTTAAAATACCGTACGTAAACTAAAAACTCCATAATAAACCTAATGAATTCATCCGAGTCCTTTGAACGTCGTACGACAACTTAAGACATCTTACGACCCTGTATTCCACATTAGCACATTGAAAAGCATGTAAGTACAATGTACGACACCTCACAACTCCTAACAACACCTTACAATACCGTACGTAAACTTAAAACTCCATACTAAATCTAATGAATTTGTCCGAGTCCTTTGAACTTCGTACGACAACTCAGGACTTGTTACGACTCTCTGTATGCGACATTATCAACATGAAAAGCACGTTAGAATATTGTAGGACGCGTTACAACTCTTAATAACACTTTACATCATTGTACGAAACTTTAAAACTCCATAATAAACCTAATGAATTCATCCGAGTCCTTTGAACGTCGTACGACAACTTAGGACATCTTACGACCCTGTATTCCACATTAGCACATTGAAAAGCATGTTAGTATAATGTACGACAGCTCACAACTCCTAACAACACCTTAAAATACCGTACGTAAACTAAAAACTCCATAATAAGTCTAATGAATTCGTCCGAGTCCTTTCAACGACGTACGTCAACTTAAGACATCTTACGACTCTGTATGCCACATTAGCACATTGAAAAGCATGTAAGTACAATGTACGACACCTCACAACTCCTAACAACACCTTAGAATACCGTACGTAAACTTAAAACTCCATAATAAATCTAATGAATTTGTCCGAGTCCTTTGAACGTCGTACGACAACTCAGGACTTGTTACGACTCTCTGTATGCGACATTATCAACATGAAAAGCACGTTAGAATATTGTAGGACGCGCTACAATTCCTAATAACACTTTACATCACTGTACGAAACTTTAAAACTCCATAATAAACCTAATGAATTCATCCGAGCCCTTTGAACGTCGTACGAAAACTTAAGACAACTTACGACCCTGTATTCCACATTAGCACATTGAAAAGCACAGTAGTATAATGTACGACAGCTCACAACTCCTAACAACACCTTAAAATACCGTACGTAAACTAAAAACTCCATAATAAACCTAATGAATTCATCCGAGTCCTTTGAACGTCGTACGACAACTTAAGACATCTTACGACCCTGTATTCCACATTAGCACATTGAAAAGCATGTAAGTACAATGTACGACACCTCACAACTCCTAACAACACCTTACAATACCGTACGTAAACTTAAAACTCCATACTAAATCTAATGAATTTGTCCGAGTCCTTTGAACTTCGTACGACAACTCAGGACTTGTTACGACTCTCTGTATGCGACATTATCAACATGAAAAGCACGTTAGAATATTGTAGGACGCGTTACAACTCTTAATAACACTTTACATCATTGTACGAAACTTTAAAACTCCATAATAAACCTAATGAATTCATCCGAGTCCTTTGAACGTCGTACGACAACTTAGGACATCTTACGACCCTGTATTCCACATTAGCACATTGAAAAGCATGTTAGTATAATGTACGACAGCTCACAACTCCTAACAACACCTTAAAATACCGTACGTAAACTAAAAACTCCATAATAAGTCTAATGAATTCGTCCGAGTCCTTTCAACGACGTACGTCAACTTAAGACATCTTACGACTCTGTATGCCACATTAGCACATTGAAAAGCATGTAAGTACAATGTACGACACCTCACAACTCCTAACAACACCTTAGAATACCGTACGTAAACTTAAAACTCCATAATAAATCTAATGAATTTGTCCGAGTCCTTTGAACGTCGTACGACAACTCAGGACTTGTTACGACTCTCTGTATGCGACATTATCAACATGAAAAGCACGTTAGAATATTGTAGGACGCGCTACAATTCCTAATAACACTTTACATCACTGTACGAAACTTTAAAACTCCATAATAAACCTAATGAATTCATCCGAGCCCTTTGAACGTCGTACGAAAACTTAAGACAACTTACGACCCTGTATTCCACATTAGCACATTGAAAAGCACAGTAGTATAATGTACGACAGCTCACAACTCCTAACAACACCTTAAAATACCGTACGTAAACTAAAAACTCCATAATAAACCTAATGAATTCATCCGAGTCCTTTGAACGTCGTACGACAACTTAAGACATCTTACGACCCTGTATTCCACATTAGCACATTGAAAAGCATGTAAGTACAATGTACGACACCTCACAACTCCTAACAACACCTTACAATACCGTACGTAAACTTAAAACTCCATACTAAATCTAATGAATTTGTCCGAGTCCTTTGAACTTCGTACGACAACTCAGGACTTGTTACGACTCTCTGTATGCGACATTATCAACATGAAAAGCACGTTAGAATATTGTAGGACGCGTTACAACTCTTAATAACACTTTACATCATTGTACGAAACTTTAAAACTCCATAATAAACCTAATGAATTCATCCGAGTCCTTTGAACGTCGTACGACAACTTAGGACATCTTACGACCCTGTATTCCACATTAGCACATTGAAAAGCATGTTAGTATAATGTACGACAGCTCACAACTCCTAACAACACCTTAAAATACCGTACGTAAACTAAAAACTCCATAATAAGTCTAATGAATTCGTCCGAGTCCTTTCAACGACGTACGTCAACTTAAGACATCTTACGACTCTGTATGCCACATTAGCACATTGAAAAGCATGTAAGTACAATGTACGACACCTCACAACTCCTAACAACACCTTAGAATACCGTACGTAAACTTAAAACTCCATACTAAATCTAATGAATTTTTCCGAGTCCTTTGAACGTCGTACGGCAACTCAGGACTTGTTACGACTCTCTGTATGCGACATTATCAACATGAAAAGCATGTTAGAATATTGTAGGACGCGTTACAACTCCTAATAACACTTTACATCATTTTACGAAACTTTAAAACTCCATAATAAACCTAATGAATTCATCAGAGTCCTTTGAACGTCGTACGACAACTTAAGACATCTTACGACCCTGTATTCCACATTAGCACATTGAAAACCATGTAAGTACAATGTACGACACCTCACAACTCCTAACAACACCTTACAATACCGTACGTAAACTTAAAACTCCATACTAAATCTAATGAATTTGTCCGAGTCCTTTGAACTTCGTACGGCAACTCAGGACTTGTTACGACTCTCTGTATGCGACATTATCAACATGAAAAGCACGTTAGAATATTGTAGGACGCGTTACAACTCCTAATAACACTTTACATCATTGTACGAAACTTTAAAACTCCATAATAAACCTAATGAATTCATCCGAGTCCTTTGAACGTCGTACGACAACTTAGGACATCTTACGACCCTGTATTCCACATTAGCACATTGAAAAGCATGTTAGTATAATGAACGACATCTCACAACTCCTAACAACACCTTAAAATACCATACGTAAACTAAAAAATCCATAATAAGTCTAATGAATTCGTCCGAGTCCTTTCAACGTCGTACGTCAACTTAAGACATCTTACGACTCTGTATGCCACATTAGCACATTGAAAAGCATGTAAGTACAATGTACGACACCTCACAACTCCTAACAACACCTTAGAATACCGTACGTAAACTTAAAACTCCATAATAAATCTAATGAATTTGTCCGAGTCCTTTGAACGTCGTACGACAACTCAGGACTTGTTACGACTCTCTGTATGCGACATTATCAACATGAAAAGCACGTTAGAATATTGTAGGACGCGCTACAATTCCTAATAACACTTTACATCACTGTACGAAACTTTAAAACTCCATAATAAACCTAATGAATTCATCCGAGCCCTTTGAACGTCGTACGAAAACTTAAGACAACTTACGACCCTGTATTCCACATTAGCACATTGAAAAGCACAGTAGTATAATGTACGACAGCTCACAACTCCTAACAACACCTTAAAATACCGTACGTAAACTAAAAACTCCATAATAAACCTAATGAATTCATCCGAGTTCTTTGAATGTCGTACGACAACTTAAGACATCTTACGACCCTGTATTCCACATTAGCACATTGAAAAGCATGTAAGTACAATGTACGACACCTCACAACTCCTAACAACACCTTACAATACCGTACGTAAACTTAAAACTCCATACTAAATCTAATGAATTTTTCCGAGTCCTTTGAACGTCGTACGGCAACTCAGGACTTGTTACGACTCTCTGTATGCGACATTATCAACATGAAAAGCATGTTAGAATATTGTAGGACGCGTTACAACTCCTAATAACACTTTACATCATTTTACGAAACTTTAAAACTCCATAATAAACCTAATGAATTCATCAGAGTCCTTTGAACGTCGTACGACAACTTAAGACATCTTACGACCCTGTATTCCACATTAGCACATTGAAAAGCATGTAAGTACAATGTACGACACCTCACAACTCCTAACAACACCTTACAATACCGTACGTAAACTTAAAACTCCATACTAAATCTAATGAATTTGTCCGAGTCCTTTGAACTTCGTACGGCAACTCAGGACTTGTTACGACTCTCTGTATGCGACATTATCAACATGAAAAGCACGTTAGAATATTGTAGGACGCGTTACAACTCCTAATAACACTTTACATCATTGTACGAAACTTTAAAACTCCATAATAAACCTAATGAATTCATCCGAGTCCTTTGAACGTCGTACGACAACTTAGGACATCTTACGACCCTGTATTCCACATTAGCACATTGAAAAGCATGTTAGTATAATGAACGACATCTCACAACTCCTAACAACACCTTAAAATACCATACGTAAACTAAAAAATCCATAATAAGTCTAATGAATTCGTCCGAGTCCTTTCAACGTCGTACGTCAACTTAAGACATCTTACGACTCTGTATGCCACATTAGCACATTGAAAAGCATGTAAGTACAATGTACGACACCTCACAACTCCTAACAACACCTTAGAATACCGTACGTAAACTTAAAACTCCATAATAAATCTAATGAATTTGTCCGAGTCCTTTGAACGTCGTACGACAACTCAGGACTTGTTACGACTCTCTGTATGCGACATTATCAACATGAAAAGCACGTTAGAATATTGTAGGACGCGCTACAATTCCTAATAACACTTTACATCACTGTACGAAACTTTAAAACTCCATAATAAACCTAATGAATTCATCCGAGCCCTTTGAACGTCGTACGAAAACTTAAGACAACTTACGACCCTGTATTCCACATTAGCACATTGAAAAGCACAGTAGTATAATGTACGACAGCTCACAACTCCTAACAACACCTTAAAATACCGTACGTAAACTAAAAACTCCATAATAAACCTAATGAATTCATCCGAGTCCTTTGAACGTCGTACGACAACTTAAGACATCTTACGACCCTGTATTCCACATTAGCACATTGAAAAGCATGTAAGTACAATGTACGACACCTCACAACTCCTAACAACACCTTACAATACCGTACGTAAACTTAAAACTCCATACTAAATCTAATGAATTTGTCCGAGTCCTTTGAACTTCGTACGACAACTCAGGACTTGTTACGACTCTCTGTATGCGACATTATCAACATGAAAAGCACGTTAGAATATTGTAGGACGCGTTACAACTCTTAATAACACTTTACATCATTGTACGAAACTTTAAAACTCCATAATAAACCTAATGAATTCATCCGAGTCCTTTGAACGTCGTACGACAACTTAGGACATCTTACGACCCTGTATTCCACATTAGCACATTGAAAAGCATGTTAGTATAATGTACGACAGCTCACAACTCCTAACAACACCTTAAAATACCGTACGTAAACTAAAAACTCCATAATAAGTCTAATGAATTCGTCCGAGTCCTTTCAACGACGTACGTCAACTTAAGACATCTTACGACTCTGTATGCCACATTAGCACATTGAAAAGCATGTAAGTACAATGTACGACACCTCACAACTCCTAACAACACCTTAGAATACCGTACGTAAACTTAAAACTCCATACTAAATCTAATGAATTTTTCCGAGTCCTTTGAACGTCGTACGGCAACTCAGGACTTGTTACGACACTCTGTATGCGACATTATCAACATGAAAAGCATGTTAGAATATTGTAGGACGCGTTACAACTCCTAATAACACTTTACATCATTTTACGAAACTTTAAAACTCCATAATAAACCTAATGAATTCATCAGAGTCCATTGAACGTCGTACGACAACTTAAGACATCTTACGACCCTGTATTCCACATTAGCACATTGAAAAGCATGTAAGTACAATGTACGACACCTCACAACTCCTAACAACACCTTACAATACCGTACGTAAACTTAAAACTCCATACTAAATCTAATGAATTTGTCCGAGTCCTTTGAACTTCGTACGGCAACTCAGGACTTGTTACGACTCTCTGTATGCGACATTATCAACATGAAAAGCACGTTAGAATATTGTAGGACGCGTTACAACTCCTAATAACACTTTACATCATTGTACGAAACTTTAAAACTCCATAATAAACCTAATGAATTCATCCGAGTCCTTTGAACGTCGTACGACAACTTAGGACATCTTACGACCCTGTATTCCACATTAGCACATTGAAAAGCATGTTAGTATAATGAACGACATCTCACAACTCCTAACAACACCTTAAAATACCATACGTAAACTAAAAAATCCATAATAAGTCTAATGAATTCGTCCGAGTCCTTTCAACGTCGTACGTCAACTTAAGACATCTTACGACTCTGTATGCCACATTAGCACATTGAAAAGCATGTAAGTACAATGTACGACACCTCACAACTCCTAACAACACCTTAGAATACCGTACGTAAACTTAAAACTCCTTACTAAATCTAATGAATTTGTCCGAGTCCTTTGAACTTCATACGACAACTCAGGACTTGTTATGACTCTCTGTATGCGACATTATCAACATGAAAAGCACGTTAGAATATTGTAGGACGCGTTACAACTCTTAATAACACTTTACATCATTGTACGAAACTTTAAAACTCCATAATAAACCTAATGAATTCATCCGAGTCCTTTGAACGTCGTACGACAACTTAGGACATCTTACGACCCTGTATTCCACATTAGCACATTGAAAAGCATGTTAGTATAATGTACGACAGCTTACAACTCCTAACAACACCTTAAAATACCGTACGTAAACTAAAAACTCCATAATAAGTCTAATGAATTCGTCCGAGTCCTTTCAACGTCGTACGTCAACTTAAGACATCTTACGACTCTGTATGCCACATTAGCACATTGAAAAGCATGTAAGTACAATGTACGACACCTCACAACTCCTAACAACACCTTAGAATACCGTACGTAAACTTAAAACTCCTTACTAAATCTAATGAATTTGTCCGAGTCCTTTGAACTTCATACGACAACTCAGGACTTGTTATGACTCTCTGTATGCGACATTATCAACATGAAAAGCACGTTAGAATATTGTAGGACGCGTTACAACTCTTAATAACACTTTACATCATTGTACGAAACTTTAAAACTCCATAATAAACCTAATGAATTCATCCGAGTCCTTTGAACGTCGTACGACAACTTAGGACATCTTACGACCCTGTATTCCACATTAGCACATTGAAAAGCATGTTAGTATAATGTACGACAGCTTACAACTCCTAACAACACCTTAAAATACCGTACGTAAACTAAAAACTCCATAATAAGTCTAATGAATTCGTCCGAGTCCTTTCAACGTCGTACGTCAACTTAAGACATCTTACGACTCTGTATGCCACATTAGCACATTGAAAAGCATGTAAGTACAATGTACGACACCTCACAACTTCTAACAACACCTTAGAATACCGTACGTAAACTTAAAACTCCTTACTAAATCTAATGAATTTGTCCGAGTCCTTTGAACTTCGTACGACAACTCAGGACTTGTTATGACTCTCTGATTGCGACATTATCAACATGAAAAGCACGTTAGAATATTGTAGGACGCGTTACAACTCTTAATAACACTTTACATCATTGTACGAAACTTTAAAACTCCATAATAAACCTAATGAATTCATCCGAGTCCTTTCAACGACGTACGTCAACTTAAGACATCTTACGACTCTGTATGCCACATTAGCACATTGAAAAGCATGTAAGTACAATGTACGACACCTCACAACTCCTAACAACACCTTAGAATACCGTACGTAAACTTAAAACTCCATAATAAATCTAATGAATTTGTCCGAGTCCTTTGAACGTCGTACGACAACTCAGGACTTGTTACGACTCTCTGTATGCGACATTATCAACATGAAAAGCACGTTAGAATATTGTAGGACGCGCTACAATTCCTAATAACACTTTACATCACTGTACGAAACTTTAAAACTCCATAATAAACCTAATGAATTCATCCGAGCCCTTTGAACGTCGTACGACAACTTAAGACAACTTACGACCCTGTATTCCACATTAGCACATTGAAAAGCACAGTAGTATAATGTACGACAGCTCACAACTCCTAACAACACCTTAAAATACCGTACGTAAACTAAAAACTCCATAATAAACCTAATGAATTCATCCGAGTCCTTTGAACGTCGTACGACAACTTAAGACATCTTACGACCCTGTATTCCACATTAGCACATTGAAAAGCATGTAAGTACAATGTATGACACCTCACAACTCCTAACAACACCTTACAATACCGTACGTAAACTTAAAACTCCATACTAAATTTAATGAATTTGTCCGAGTCCTTTGAACTTCGTACGACAACTCAGGACTTGTTACGACTCTCTGTATGCGACATTATCAACATGAAAAGCACGTTAGAATATTGTAGGACGCGTTACAACTCTTAATAACACTTTACATCATTGTACGAAACTTTAAAACTCCATAATAAACCTAATGAATTCATCCGAGTCCTTTGAACGTCGTACGACAACTTAGGACATCTTACGACCCTGTATTCCACATTAGCACATTGAAAAGCATGTTAGTATAATGTACGACAGCTCACAACTCCTAACAACACCTTAAAATACCGTACGTAAACTAAAAACTCCATAATAAGTCTAATGAATTCGTCCGAGTCCTTTCAACGACGTACGTCAACTTAAGACATCTTACGACTCTGTATGCCACATTAGCACATTGAAAAGCATGTAAGTACAATGTACGACACCTCACAACTCCTAACAACACCTTAGAATACCGTACGTAAACTTAAAACTCCATACTAAATCTAATGAATTTGTCCGAGTCCTTTGAACGTCGTACGACAACTCAGGACTTGTTACGACTCTCTGTATGCGACATTATCAACATGAAAAGCACGTTAGAATATTGTAGGACGCGCTACAATTCCTAATAACACTTTACATCATTGTACGAAACTTTAAAACTCCATAATAAACCTAATGAATTCATCCGAGCCCTTTGAACGTCGTACGACAACTTAAGACAGCTTACGACCCTGTATTCCACATTAGCACATTGAAAAGCACAGTAGTATAATGTACGACAGCTCACAACTCCTAACAACACCTTAAAATACCGTACGTAAACTAAAAACTCCATAATAAACCTAATGAATTCATCCGAGTCCTTTGAACGTCGTACGACAACTTAAGACATCTTACGACCCTGTATTCCACATTAGCACATTGAAAAGCATGTAAGTACAATGTACGACACCTCACAACTCCTAACAACACCTTACAATACTGTACGTAAACTTAAAACTCCATACTAAATCTAATGAATTTGTCCGAGTCCTTTGAACTTCGTACGACAACTCAGGACTTGTTACGACTCTCTGTATGCGACATTATCAACATGAAAAGCACGTTAGAATATTGTAGGACGCGTTACAACTCTTAATAACACTTTACATCATTGTACGAAACTTTAAAACTCCATAATAAACCTAATGAATTCATCCGAGTCCTTTGAACGTCGTACGACAACTTAGGACATCTTACGACCCTGTATTCCACATTAGCACATTGAAAAGCATGTTAGTATAATGTACGACAGCTCACAACTCCTAACAACACCTTAAAATACCGTACGTAAACTAAAAACTCCATAATAAGTCTAATGAATTCGTCCGAGTCCTTTCAACGACGTACGTCAACTTAAGACATCTTACGACTCTGTATGCCACATTAGCACATTGAAAAGCATGTAAGTACAATGTACGACACCTCACAACTCCTAACAACACCTTAGAATACCGTACGTAAACTTAAAACTCCATACTAAATCTAATGAATTTGTCCGAGTCCTTTGAACGTCGTACGACAACTCAGGACTTGTTACGACTCTCTATATGCGACATTATCAACATGAAAAGCGCGTTAGAATATTGTAGGACGCGCTACAATTCCTAATAACACTTTACATCACTGTACGAAACTTTAAAACTCCATAATAAACCTAATGAATTCATCCGAGCCCTTTGAACGTCGTACGACAACTTAAGACAGCTTACGACCCTGTATTCCACATTAGCACATTGAAAAGCACAGTAGTATAATGTACGACAGCTCACAACTCCTAACAACACCTTAAAATACCGTACGTAAACTAAAAACTCCATAATAAACCTAATGAATTCATCCGAGTCCTTTGAACGTCGTACGACAACTTAAGACATCTTACGACCCTGTATTCCACATTAGCACATTGAAAAGCATGTAAGTACAATGTACGACACCTCACAACTCCTAACAACACCTTACAATACCGTACGTAAACTTAAAACTCCATACTAAATCTAATGAATTTGTCCGAGTCCTTTGAACTTCGTACGACAACTCAGGACTTGTTACGACTCTCTGTATGCGACATTATCAACATGAAAAGCACGTTAGAATATTGTAGGACGCGTTACAACTCTTAATAACACTTTACATCATTGTACGAAACTTTAAAACTCCATAATAAACCTAATGAATTCATCCGAGTCCTTTGAACGTCGTACGACAACTTAGGACATCTTACGACTCTGTATGCCAAATTAGCACATTGAAAAGCATGTAAGTACAATGTACGACACCTCACAACTCCTAACAACACCTTAGAATACCGTACGTAAACTTAAAACTCCATACTAAATCTAATGAATTTGTCCGAGTCCTTTGAACTTCGTACGGCAACTCAGGACATGTTACGACTCTCTGTATGCGACATTATCAACATGAAAAGCACGTTAGAATATTGTAGGACGCGCTACAATTCCTAATAACACTTTACATCACTGTACGAAACTTTAAAACTCTATAATAAACCTAATGAATTTATCCGAGCCCTTTGAACGTCGTACGACAACTTAAGACAGCTTACGACCCTGTATTCCACATTAGCACATTGAAAAGCACAGTAGTATAATGTACGACAGCTCACAACTCCTAACAACACTGATAGTTCTAGAGGGAGCGAGCTTGGATCTAGATCTGAGATTGTTTGGTGATGTTGTTTGCAATCAGTGATGCGGAATCTCACTGATCACGTATTGATGCTTGAATGTTCATGAAGATCAATGCAAAGTATGATGAAGATGATGATAATTGGAATAGGTGAATTGTATTAGATCAATGGATGTTACAAGAGAATATGACTAACAAGAATAGGCAACCCTCTTAACAAATGACCTAGGTGATGGTATTTATAGTCCATACCATTCACCTTACAAAGTAACCTAAAAGACGTGCAATTAAGCACAAAACGATTACACAAATATTCTAAGACAAATACAAATTATTAACGTCTTCACCCGTGCTTGCTCGTGATGATGCTCGATATCTTCACTCGCTTATATTTGGAAAGTGACATCTTCAAATAACCCCAACAGTACTCCCCCTAAGATGACACTTTACAAATCTGACATATCAGCTTAAATCTTCATGTGGCGAGTATAGAGAGCAACTTAAAGTTTTGGTATGCATTATCTTCAAGAGGACCCAACAGTACTCCCCCTAAGATGATGCTGCCAAAACTCTGTCTTTCAACAAGCAATCTGCATCCTTCTCTCCCTTTTGAGTAACATCAGAGTCTATGGAAAGAAATAAGCAGAGAGTAGATTCCGGTGAATCTATATATCAGCAACGGGATCTTCTTCAACGGTTGAAGTAGAATGAGAAGACTTCTTTGACTTAGAATACTCCCCCTCAACTTTTGCTTTAGAGGTTAGCGGGATCTGTGTATGAGATATTAAGAGGAGGATTCTTAACACTCAGCAATCTGACTTGGAAATCTTTGGACTGGAATCAGGCTTGAACAGGAACATCTTCAAGTCGCGTGGAAGCTTGTTCTGCAATGGAAACTGTTCCTGCAACTCAAAGAAAAACATTAAAACTCAGGCAATAATGTGCATTTATCATCAAATGTAAAGATTAAGTTCTCAATCGGATGAGATATTGCTTGATGAACAACTCCTACATCAATAACATATGTTAATCTGCCAACATAAAAGAAAAAGATTAAAAAGAAAATCTTTTTGTTCTTTTTGAATTTTTCAATGTTTTTGATATTTTTGGAATTTTCTCTTTACATTCTGAATCTTTAACCTGCAATGAGATCATACCAGCAATTAATCCAACACATGTGTTGCAGTTTTGAGAATAGACATTTGAATTGCGAAGTAATTGAGTGATGAATTGTTGAACAAATCAATTAGCTCGAAGTGACACACTTACTTTTTCTATTCTTGATGATCAATTAGGTTGATTAAGAATAAGTTTTGAGTGACCCATACTTTGCACATTAGAAAGTTATACACCTCATCTAAATATCCTGAGAACAACTCAACACGTCAGGTCACTTACAATCATAAACAGTGTGGAATTTGGGTTCTATTTGGATTTGGTCCACTTTGGGACTTCTTTTGAATTCCTTTTTGGAATTTTTCTTTTTCCTATTGTTCCCCTTGGGAATCTTCTGAATTCCATTTTGGAATTTGATTGGTGACGGTCCACATTTGGGACTCTTTTTGTTCCATTTTGGAATCTTTTGCTGCATCTTGAAGCTCAAAAGAGACTTCGTGTGAGACTTCAGGTCTGTGGATACCACAACAAAGAAGCTCACGATGCGGTTCATCACACTGAATAGATTGCATCATTACCCAATGTATATCGTTGAATCACAAGATATCTATTTGATTTGTATAAACGTTTCACATGCACTAAGACGTTTCAACCACAAAAACTTATTGGAATTTAGTTAAATCATCATAGAATATACTTGTTCAGTATAATTGTCTGAGCTGTCTCGCACATCAATTTTCACGCTTCAGTCTTTATTGTTTAAAATGATGCATTGAATAACTCTAGTGTACTATCATTTCTCATGTACGTGCAAGTAGATTCAACATATTTTTGGATTTTTCTGATTTTATCATTTTTTTTTTATCATTTTTTTTTAATAATGATTTCTCCCCCTAAACTTTTAAATTTCTACGAAAATTGAAAGTTTAATGAAAAGAAAATGGCAGATATGTTATCAACGTATGAAGAGTGCATGCAATATACTTAATCTAAACAGACGAAATGAAACATCGGTTGTTTCTTGCACTGCCATCATTGTTTGATTTTTGAAATTTTTTTTTTTTTTTTTTTTTAAAAATTCCTGCAATGATTCCTTTTTGTTTCCAACTCCATTTGGTGTCAGTTGCATCGAAGACATCATGAACAAGATACGGTATCTTGTCATGATAAGGGATCAGCCACGGTCTTCTTTTCTTTGTTTGACCGGCCTCCATAACTGTCCCTAACACACTAACAAATCAGTTAGAGGTAATGACCCAAACCATTTCGGTTTTGGGTCGTCCAAATTCATCAATATAAGTGATATTCTCATAAGTGCAAGGAATTTTATCATTTAAATCATGATTTCTCTTTTTGTTTTTGACAAACTTTGGTGTCCATGAATCATTGACATGTTGATTTTCATCAAACGAATGTCTATGATTAGATCTTTGAAAGTTAGAAAAATACCTGGAAGGGTATGCACATGATGAACTTCTTTGGACTGACCTTCTCGGCTTGTAGTAGCACTCGGATGTGTTGTGATTGACCATGTCACAAATAGAGCAATACTTGTTGTAGTAGCATTCCATTGTGTCGTGGTTGTACATCTGACAGTTGGTGCAGTACTTGCTGTAGTAGCATTCCGTTGTCGTGTGATTGTACATTTCACATATCTCGCAGTACTTCTGATGAGCCTTGAAGGAAGACTTCTTTCCTTTCTTCTGAGAAGTCTTTGCTGTTGAAGATTGTTGATTCTGATGAGCTTTGACCTCTGAATCTTGTTGAATCTTTCTTGAAGGAGCTGGAGTCTTGAATTTGTCACCTTTTGACCCAAAAGGAAAGACACCTTGACTGTAGATACAATCAGAGATATGATGAGTTTCAGAGTCACAGATTAAACAGTATACGTCACTGTTTGAATCACTCGGGGATTCGAAATCTTGAGACTTTGAAGTAGAAGGAGTCTGTGGTGTAGAAGCAGATGAAGCGCCCTTTGTCTTGTTCTTCTTGGCTTTGCTCTTCTTTCTTCTAACCTTCTTCTTCTTCTTCGATTGAAACTCTTCTGTCTTTTCTTCTTCTTCTTGAGAAGATTGTGATCCAACAATTCCGGTTGGCACTAATCCCTCATCTTCCTTTTCAACAAACTTTCCTTTTTCGACTTCTTCTTTGATAAACACAAGATCAGATTGTGATCTGTTGAGTTTATCAGTGAGCTCCATGAGCTGAACATTCAGATTATGCTTTTCGGTAAGCATTGAATCAACATTCAGTGTAAGAGATTTGAGTCTATCTTCACACAATTTGTGATCTTCTATAAGACTTCTGAATTTCTCTTGTTCTTCTTGAAGTTTGTTTTTCAGAGTGTTGTTCTCTGAATTGAAGATCTCAGACAACTTCTTCAACTTTAGAATCTCTTCTTGCAAATCTTTGATCACACTGGATGAGTGTTCATTTGATTTTGCAGCTTCATTCTTCATATTCATTGCTTCTCTTTCACTTTTCTTGAGTGACTCTTCGAGAGATGTGATTCTTTGATCAGATATGTCGTGTTGTTCTTTCAGATTCTTGTGCATTTGCTCTTCCTTCTTGAGTTTATCACAAATCTTGAAAGAGTATATTCTGTAGTGTTCAACTTGTTGAAAACATTCTTTGGTGCACATCTTTTCTCTGACTTCAATTGGCATTTCAACATAAGAACTGTTCTCATCTTTCTTGATTTCCTTTTCAGACATCAATTTCTCCATTTCTGATTTCAATTGAGCAATTGTCTCATCTTGCTTTGCAATGGTTTCTGACAAGTTGCTAATTTCTTTATCTTTCTTTTCAATCTCTTGAATGGAAACAACATCATTGTCTTCACTCCAATCATATTCTTCTTCTTCATCATGATTTTCATGAGAATCTGATTGACTCACAAGAACAAGTTTTGTGTGTTCATGAAAGTCTCTCTTCTTTTGATCACAGTCTTTGGCAACTTGAAGATATGTTGTTTCAAACATATGATTGAATTCTGTAATAAATTTATTGATATCTTCTCTTTTATTTTCTTCTGGGATCACGGTTAACATGCCCGTTGACATTTTTTCTGAATTTTCAAAGTCATTTTGATACTTTTTCTGGGAAGTCATGGTGGCTAAAAATGACTAATTTGAAATTTTGGAAAAATGAATTTTTTTTTATTTTTTTTTATTTTTTTTTATTTTATTTTATTTTTTTTTTTTTATTTATTTTTTTTTTTTTTTAGAGACGGGTCAACAACTTGGGACGGCTAAACAGTGCTTCACCCGGCTATACAGTGCTTCACCCGGCTGAACAGTTCTTCACCCGGCTGAACTGTTCTTCACCCAGCTGAACAGTTCTTTACCCGGCTGAACAGTGCTTCACCCGGCTGAACAGTGTCTTTACCCTGCTGAACAGTGTTTCACCCGGCTGAACAGTGTTTCTCCCGGCTGAACAGTGCTTACACGGCTGAACAGTGTTTTTCTTCCTTTTCACCCGTCTGAACAGTGATTTCTTCTATTTCACCCGGCTGAACAGTGTTCACACGGCTGAACAGTGTTTTTCACTTCTTCACACGGCTGAATAGTATCTTCACCCGGCTGAACAGTGTCAAACTTCACCCGACTAACACTTGACACGGCTGAATAGTGTTTTTACCCGGATGAACAGTGAAATTTCTTCTTTACCCGGCTGAAAACTTCTTCAAATCTTCATATCAGATTGACTTTTCAAAGTCAAAATTGTGATGAACACAAGATCAATTCTTCAATTTTTGTTGTTTTTGTTCAATTCAATGCTTGTATTAGCTGAGGAATGATGTTTCTAACACTCCTTCAAAGTATTACACCTTGAATCTGGCTAAATCTCCTTCAGATCTGGGTTTTTTGTGATGAACACAACTAGTGGGTTTTGACAAAAATGACAAAATATGGATTGAAATCAACAAATCTGAATGGTTTGATCATGAACGAGGCTTAGGATTATGATTTCTAACATATCTCAATCATCAATTTCTCAAATCATCAACAAAATTTCAGATCTCAAATTTAAGCAGTGAAGAACACGAACATGAACAATTTCTTCAAAAACTCAGTCAAATCTTCACCAATTGATCTCAAACTTTGCAGTTCTTTACACAAACATGAATCAAAGCTAATGGTAGCTAAAATTCCATCAATAACAACAACAATCAAAGATCACCCAACAGCTCTGATACCAATTGATAGTTCGGGAGGGAGCGAGCTTGGATCTAGATCTGAGATTGTTTGGTGATGTTGTTTGCAATCAGTGATGCGGAATCTCACTGATCACGTATTGATGCTTGAATGTTCATGAAGATCAATGCAAAGTATGATGAAGATGATGATAATATGAATAGGTGAATTGTATTAGATCAAAGGATGTTACAAGAGAATATGACTAACAAGAATAGGCAACTCTCTTAACAAATGACCTAGGTGATGGTATTTATAGTCCATACCATTCACCTTACAAAGTAACCTAAAAGACGTGCAATTAAGCACAAAACGATTACACAAATATTCTAAGACAAATACAAATTATTAACGTCTTCACCCGTGCTTGCTCGTGATGATGCTCGATATCTTCACTCGCTTATATTTGGAAAGTGACATCTTCAAATAACCCCAACAAACACCTTAAAATACCGTACGTAAACTAAAAACTCCATAATAAACCTAATGAATTCATCCGAGTCCTTTGAACGTCGTACGACAACTTAAGACATCTTACGACCCTGTATTCGACATTAGCACATTGAAAAGCATGTAAGTACAATGTACGACACCTCACAACTCCTAACAACACCTTACAATACCGTACGTAAACTTAAAACTCCATACTAAATCTAATGAATTTGTCCGAGTCCTTTGAACGTCGTACGGCAACTAAGGACTTGTTACGACTCTCTCTATGCGACATTATCAACATGAAAAGCACGTTAGAATATTGTAGGACGCGCTACAATTCCTAATAACACTTTACATCACTGTACGAAACTTTAAAACTCCATAATAAACCTAATGAATTCATCCGAGCCCTTTGAACGTCGTACGACAACTTAAGACAACTTAAGACAGCTTACGACCCTGTATTCCACATTAGCACATTGAAAAGCACAATAGTATAATGTACGACAGCTCACAACTCCTAACAACACCTTAAAATACCGTACGTAAACTAAAAACTCCATAATAAACCTAATGAATTCATCCGAGTCCTATGAACGTCGTACGACAACTTAAGACATCTTACGACCCTGTATTCCACATTAGCACATTGAAAAGCATGTAAGTACAATGTACGACACCTCACAACTCCTAACAACACCTTACAATACCGTACGTAAACTTAAAACTCCATACTAAATCTAATGAATTTGTCCGAGTCCTTTGAACTTCGTACGACAACTCAGGACTTGTTACGACTCTCTGTATGCGACATTATCAACATGAAAAGCACGTTAGAATATTGTAGGACGCGTTACAACTCTTAATAACACTTTACATCATTGTACGAAACTTTAAAACTCCATAATAAACCTAATGAATTCATCCGAGTCCTTTGAATGTCGTACGACAACTTAGGACATCTTACGACTCTGTATGCCACATTAGCACATTGAAAAGCATGTAAGTACAATGTACGACACCTCATAACTCCTAACAACACCTTAGAATACCGTACGTAAACTTAAAACTCCATACTAAATCTAATGAATTTGTCCGAGTCCTTTGAACTTCGTACGGCAACTCAGGACATGTTACGACTCTCTGTATGCGACATTATCAACATGAAAAGCACGTTAGAATATTGTAGGACGCGCTACAATTCCTAATAACACTTTACATCACTGTACGAAACTTTAAAACTCCATAATAAACCTAATGAATTCATCCGAGCCCTTTGAACGTCGTACGACAACTTAAGACAACTTACGACCCTGTATTCCACATTAGCACATTGAAAAGCACAGTAGTATAATGTACGACAGCTCACAACTCCTAACAACACCTTAAAATACCGTACGTAAACTAAAAACTCCATAATAAACCTAATGAATTCATCCGAGTCCTTTGAACGTCGTACGACAACTTAAGACATCTTACGACCCTGTATTCCACATTAGCACATTGAAAAGCATGTAAGTACAATGTACGACACCTCACAACTCCTAACAACACCTTACAATACCGTACGTAAACTTAAAACTCCATACTAAATTTAATGAATTTGTCCGAGTCCTTTGAACTTCGTACGACAACTCAGGACTTGTTACGACTCTCTGTATGCGACATTATCAACATGAAAAGCACGTTAGAATATTGTAGGACGCGTTACAACTCTTAATAACACTTTACATCATTGTACGAAACTTTAAAACTCCATAATAAACCTAATGAATTCATCCGAGTCCTTTGAATGTCGTACGACAACTTAGGACATCTTACGACTCTGTATGCCACATTAGCACATTGAAAAGCATGTAAGTACAATGTACGACACCTCATAACTCCTAACAACACCTTAGAATACCGTACGTAAACTTAAAACTCCATACTAAATCTAATGAATTTGTCCGAGTCCTTTGAACTTCGTACGGCAACTCAGGACATGTTACGACTCTCTGTATGCGACATTATCAACATGAAAAGCACGTTAGAATATTGTAGGACGCGCTACAATTCCTAATAACACTTTACATCACTGTACGAAACTTTAAAACTCCATAATAAACCTAATGAATTCATCCGAGCCCTTTGAACGTCGTACGACAACTTAAGACAACTTACGACCCTGTATTCCACATTAGCACATTGAAAAGCACAGTAGTATAATGTACGACAGCTCACAACTCCTAACAACACCTTAAAATACCGTACGTAAACTAAAAACTCCATAATAAACCTAATGAATTCATCCGAGTCCTTTGAACGTCGTACGACAACTTAAGACATCTTACGACCCTGTATTCCACATTAGCACATTGAAAAGCATGTAAGTACAATGTACGACACCTCACAACTCCTAACAACACCTTACAATACCGTACGTAAACTTAAAACTCCATACTAAATTTAATGAATTTGTCCGAGTCCTTTGAACTTCGTACGACAACTCAGGACTTGTTACGACTCTCTGTATGCGACATTATCAACATGAAAAGCACGTTAGAATATTGTAGGACGCGTTACAACTCTTAATAACACTTTACATCATTGTACGAAACTTTAAAACTCCATAATAAACCTAATGAATTCATCCGAGTCCTTTGAACGTCGTACGACAACTTAGGACATCTTACGACCCTGTATTCCACATTAGCACATTGAAAAGCATGTTAGTATAATGTACGACAGCTCACAACTCCTAACAACACCTTAAAATACCGTACGTAAACTAAAAACTCCATAATAAGTCTAATGAATTCGTCCGAGTCCTTTCAACGACGTACGTCAACTTAAGACATCTTACGACTCTGTATGCCACATTAGCACATTGAAAAGCATGTAAGTACAATGTACGACACCTCACAACTCCTAACAACACCTTAGAATACCGTACGTAAACTTAAAACTCCATACTAAATCTAATGAATTTGTCCGAGTCCTTTGAACGTCGTACGACAACTCAGGACTTGTTACGACTCTCTGTATGCGACATTATCAACATGAAAAGCACGTTAGAATATTGTAGGACGCGCTACAATTCCTAATAACACTTTACATCACTGTACGAAACTTTAAAACTCCATAATAAACCTAATGAATTCATCCGAGCCCTTTGAACGTCGTACGACAACTTAAGACAGCTTACGACCCTGTATTCCACATTAGCACATTGAAAAGCACAGTAGTATAATGTACGACAGCTCACAACTCCTAACAACACCTTAAAATACCGTACGTAAACTAAAAACTCCATAATAAACCTAATGAATTCATCCGAGTCCTTTGAACGTCGTACGACAACTTAAGACATCTTACGACCCTGTATTCCACATTAGCACATTGAAAAGCATGTAAGTACAATGTACGACACCTCACAACTCCTAACAACACCTTACAATACCGTACGTAAACTTAAAACTCCATACTAAATCTAATGAATTTGTCCGAGTCCTTTGAACTTCGTACGACAACTCAGGACTTGTTACGACTCTCTGTATGCGACATTATCAACATGAAAAGCACGTTAGAATATTGTAGGACGCGTTACAACTCTTAATAACACTTTACATCATTGTACGAAACTTTAAAACTCCATAATAAACCTAATGAATTCATCCGAGTCCTTTGAACGTCGTACGACAACTTAGGACATCTTACGACCCTGTATTCCACATTAGCACATTGAAAAGCATGTTAGTATAATGTACGACAGCTCACAACTCCTAACAACACCTTAAAATACCGTACGTAAACTAAAAACTCCATAATAAGTCTAATGAATTCGTCCGAGTCCTTTCAACGACGTACGTCAACTTAAGACATCTTACGACTCTGTATGCCACATTAGCACATTGAAAAGCATGTAAGTACAATGTACGACACCTCACAACTCCTAACAACACCTTAGAATACCGTACGTAAACTTAAAACTCCATACTAAATCTAATGAATTTGTCCGAGTCCTTTGAACGTCGTACGACAACTCAGGACTTGTTACGACTCTCTGTATGCGACATTATCAACATGAAAAGCACGTTAGAATATTGTAGGACGCGCTACAATTCCTAATAACACTTTACATCACTGTACGAAACTTTAAAACTCCATAATAAACCTAATGAATTCATCCGAGCCCTTTGAACGTCGTACGACAACTTAAGACAGCTTACGACCCTGTATTCCACATTAGCACATTGAAAAGCACAGTAGTATAATGTACGACAGCTCACAACTCCTAACAACACCTTAAAATACCGTACGTAAACTAAAAACTCCATAATAAACCTAATGAATTCATCCGAGTCCTTTGAACGTCGTACGACAACTTAAGACATCTTACGACCCTGTATTCCACATTAGCACATTGAAAAGCATGTAAGTACAATGTACGACACCTCACAACTCCTAACAACACCTTACAATACTGTACGTAAACTTAAAACTCCATACTAAATCTAATGAATTTGTCCGAGTCCTTTGAACTTCGTACGACAACTCAGGACTTGTTACGACTCTCTGTATGCGACATTATCAACATGAAAAGCACGTTAGAATATTGTAGGACGCGTTACAACTCTTAATAACACTTTACATCATTGTACGAAACTTTAAAACTCCATAAAAAACCTAATGAATTCATCCGAGTCCTTTGAACGTCGTACGACAACTTAGGACATCTTACGACCCTGTATTCCACATTAGCACATTGAAAAGCATGTTAGTATAATGTACGACAGCTCACAACTCCTAACAACACCTTAAAATACCGTACGTAAACTAAAAACTCCATAATAAGTCTAATGAATTCGTCCGAGTCCTTTCAACGACGTACGTCAACTTAAGACATCTTACGACTCTGTATGCCACATTAGCACATTGAAAAGCATGTAAGTACAATGTACGACACCTCACAACTCCTAACAACACCTTAGAATACCGTACGTAAACTTAAAACTCCATACTAAATCTAATGAATTTGTCCGAGTCCTTTGAACGTCGTACGACAACTCAGGACTTGTTACGACTCTCTGTATGCGACATTATCAACATGAAAAGCACGTTAGAATATTGTAGGACGCGCTACAATTCCTAATAACACTTTACATCACTGTACGAAACTTTAAAACTCCATAATAAACCTAATGAATTCATCCGAGCCCTTTGAACGTCGTACGACAACTTAAGACAGCTTACGACCCTGTATTCCACATTAGCACATTGAAAAGCACAGTAGTATAATGTACGACAGCTCACAACTCCTAACAACACCTTAAAATACCGTACGTAAACTAAAAACTCCATAATAAACCTAATGAATTCATCCGAGTCCTTTGAACGTCGTACGACAACTTAAGACATCTTACGACCCTGTATTCCACATTAGCACATTGAAAAGCATGTAAGTACAATGTACGACACCTCACAACTCCTAACAACACCTTACAATACTGTACGTAAACGTAAAACTCCATACTAAATCTAATGAATTTGTCCGAGTCCTTTGAACTTCGTACGACAACTCAGGACTTGTTACGACTCTCTGTATGCGACATTATCAACATGAAAAGCACGTTAGAATATTGTAGGACGCGTTACAACTCTTAATAACACTTTACATCATTGTACGAAACTTTAAAACTCCATAATAAACCTAATGAATTCATCCGAGTCCTTTGAACGTCGTACGACAACTTAGGACATCTTACGACCCTGTATTCCACATTAGCACATTGAAAAGCATGTTAGTATAATGTACGACAGCTCACAACTCCTAACAACACCTTAAAATACCGTACGTAAACTAAAAACTCCATAATAAGTCTAATGAATTCGTCCGAGTCCTTTCAACGACGTACGTCAACTTAAGACATCTTACGACTCTGTATGCCACATTAGCACATTGAAAAGCATGTAAGTACAATGTACGACACCTCACAACTCCTAACAACACCTTAGAATACCGTACGTAAACTTAAAACTCCATACTAAATCTAATGAATTTGTCCGAGTCCTTTGAACGTCGTACGACAACTCAGGACTTGTTACGACTCTCTATATGCGACATTATCAACATGAAAAGCACGTTAGAATATTGTAGGACGCGCTACAATTCCTAATAACACTTTACATCACTGTACGAAACTTTAAAACTCCATAATAAACCTAATGAATTCATCCGAGCCCTTTGAACGTCGTACGACAACTTAAGACAGCTTACGACCCTGTATTCCACATTAGCACATTGAAAAGCACAGTAGTATAATGTACGACAGCTCACAACTCCTAACAACACCTTAAAATACCGTACGTAAACTAAAAACTCCATAATAAACCTAATGAATTCATCCGAGTCCTTTGAACGTCGTACGACAACTTAAGACATCTTACGACCCTGTATTCCACATTAGCACATTGAAAAGCATGTAAGTACAATGTACGACACCTCACAACTCCTAACAACACCTTACAATACTGTACGTAAACTTAAAACTCCATACTAAATCTAATGAATTTGTCCGAGTCCTTTGAACTTCGTACGACAACTCAGGACTTGTTACGACTCTCTGTATGCGACATTATCAACATGAAAAGCACGTTAGAATATTGTAGGACGCGTTACAACTCTTAATAACACTTTACATCATTGTACGAAACTTTAAAACTCCATAATAAACCTAATGAATTCATCCGAGTCCTTTGAACGTCGTACGACAACTTAGGACATCTTACGACCCTGTATTCCACATTAGCACATTGAAAAGCATGTTAGTATAATGTACGACAGCTCACAACTCCTAACAACACCTTAAAATACCGTACGTAAACTAAAAACTCCATAATAAGTCTAATGAATTCGTCCGAGTCCTTTCAACGACGTACGTCAACTTAAGACATCTTACGACTCTGTATGCCACATTAGCACATTGAAAAGCATGTAAGTACAATGTACGACACCTCACAACTCCTAACAACACCTTAGAATACCGTACGTAAACTTAAAACTCCATACTAAATCTAATGAATTTGTCCGAGTCCTTTGAACGTCGTACGACAACTCAGGACTTGTTACGACTCTCTATATGCGACATTATCAACATGAAAAGCACGTTAGAATATTGTAGGACGCGCTACAATTCCTAATAACACTTTACATCACTGTACGAAACTTTAAAACTCCATAATAAACCTAATGAATTCATCCGAGCCCTTTGAACGTCGTACGACAACTTAAGACAGCTTACGACCCTGTATTCCACATTAGCACATTGAAAAGCACAGTAGTATAATGTACGACAGCTCACAACTCCTAACAACACCTTAAAATACCGTACGTAAACTAAAAACTCCATAATAAACCTAATGAATTCATCCGAGTCCTTTGAACGTCGTACGACAACTTAAGACATCTTACGACCCTGTATTCCACATTAGCACATTGAAAAGCATGTAAGTACAATGTACGACACCTCACAACTCCTAACAACACCTTACAATACCGTACGTAAACTTAAAACTCCATACTAAATCTAATGAATTTGTCCGAGTCCTTTGAACTTCGTACGACAACTCAGGACTTGTTACGACTCTCTGTATGCGACATTATCAACATGAAAAGCACGTTAGAATATTGTAGGACGCGTTACAACTCTTAATAACACTTTACATCATTGTACGAAACTTTAAAACTCCATAATAAACCTAATGAATTCATCCGAGTCCTTTGAACGTCGTACGACAACTTAGGACATCTTACGACTCTGTATGCCAAATTAGCACATTGAAAAGCATGTAAGTACAATGTACGTCACCTCACAACTCCTAACAACACCTTAGAATACCGTACGTAAACTTAAAACTCCATACTAAATCTAATGAATTTGTCCGAGTCCTTTGAACTTCGTACGGCAACTCAGGACATGTTACGACTCTCTGTATGCGACATTATCAACATGAAAAGCACGTTAGAATATTGTAGGACGCGCTACAATTCCTAATAACACTTTACATCACTGTACGAAACTTTAAAACTCTATAATAAACCTAATGAATTTATCCGAGCCCTTTGAACGTCGTACGACAACTTAAGACAGCTTACGACCCTGTATTCCACATTAGCACATTGAAAAGCACAGTAGTATAATGTACGACAGCTCACAACTCCTAACAACACCTTAAAATACCGTACGTAAACTAAAAACTCCATAATAAACCTAATGAATTCATCCGAGTCCTTTGAACGTCGTACGACAACTTAAGACATCTTACGACCCTGTATTCGACATTAGCACATTGAAAAGCATGTAAATGTAAATGTACGACACCTCACAACTCCTAACAACACCTTACAATACCGTACGTAAACTTAAAACTCCATACTAAATCTAATGAATTTGTCCGAGTCCTTTGAACGTCGTACGGCAACTCAGGACTTGTTACGACTCTCTCTATGCGACATTATCAACATGAAAAGCACGTTAGAATATTGTAGGACGCGTTACAACTCTTAATAACACTTTACATCATTGTACGAAACTTTAAAACTCCATAATAAACCTAATGAATTCATCCGAGTCCTTTGAACGTCGTACGACAACTTAGGACACCTTACGACTCTGTATGCCACATTAGCACATTGAAAAGCATGTAAGTACAATGTACGACACCTCATAACTCCTAACAACACCTTAGAATACCATACGTAAACTTAAAACTCCATACTAAATCTAATGAATTTGTCCGAGTCCTTTGAACTTCGTACGGCAACTCAGGACATGTTACGACTCTCTGTATGCGACATTATCAACATGAAAAGCACGTTAGAATATTGTAGGACGCGCTACAATTCCTAATAACACTTTACATCACTGTACGAAACTTTAAAACTCCATAATAAACCTAATGAATTCATCCGAGCCCTTTGAACGTCGTACGACAACTTAAGACAGCTTACGACCCTGTATTCCACATTAGCACATTGAAAAGCACAGTAGTATAATGTACGACAGCTCACAACTCCTAACAACACCTTAAAATACCGTACGTAAACTAAAAACTCCATAATAAACCTAATGAATTCATCCGAGTCCTTTGAACGTCGTACGACAACTTAAGACATCTTACGACCCTGTATTCCACATTAGCACATTGAAAAGCATGTAAGTACAATGTACGACACCTCACAACTCCTAACAACACCTTAGAATACCGTACGTAAACTTAAAACTCCATACTAAATCTAATGAATTTGTCCGAGTCCTTTGAACGTCGTACGACAACTCAGGACTTGTTACGACTCTCTGTATGCGACATTATCAACATGAAAAGCACGTTAGAATATTGTAGGACACGCTACAATTCCTAATAACACTTTACATCACTGTACGAAACTTTAAAACTCCATAATAAACCTAATGAATTCATCCGAGCCCTTTGAACGTCGTACGACAACTTAAGACAGCTTACGACCCTGTATTCCACATTAGCACATTGAAAAGCACAGTAGTATAATGTACGACAGCTCACAACTCCTAACAACACCTTAAAATACCGTACGTAAACTAAAAACTCCATAATAAACCTAATGAATTCATCCGAGTCCTTTGAACGTCGTACGACAACTTAAGACATCTTACGACCCTGTATTCCACATTAGCACATTGAAAAGCATGTAAGTACAATGTACGACACCTCACAACTCCTAACAACACCTTACAATACTGTACGTAAACTTAAAACTCCATACTAAATCTAATGAATTTGTCCGAGTCCTTTGAACTTCGTACGACAACTCAGGACTTGTTACGACTCTCTGTATGCGACATTATCAACATGAAAAGCACGTTAGAATATTGTAGGACGCGTTACAACTCTTAATAACACTTTACATCATTGTACGAAACTTTAAAACTCCATAATAAACCTAATGAATTCATCCGAGTCCTTTGAACGTCGTACGACAACTTAGGACATCTTACGACCCTGTATTCCACATTAGCACATTGAAAAGCATGTTAGTATAATGTACGACAGCTCACAACTCCTAACAACACCTTAAAATACCGTACGTAAACTAAAAACTCCATAATAAGTCTAATGAATTCGTCCGAGTCCTTTCAACGACGTACGTCAACTTAAGACATCTTACGACTCTGTATGCCACATTAGCACATTGAAAAGCATGTAAGTACAATGTACGACACCTCACAACTCCTAACAACACCTTAGAATACTGTACGTAAACTTAAAACTCCATACTAAATCTAATGAATTTGTCCGAGTCCTTTGAACGTCGTACGACAACTCAGGACTTGTTACGACTCTCTATATGCGACATTATCAACATGAAAAGCACGTTAGAATATTGTAGGACGCGCTACAATTCCTAATAACACTTTACATCACTGTACGAAACTTTAAAACTCCATAATAAACCTAATGAATTCATCCGAGCCCTTTGAACGTCGTACGACAACTTAAGACAGCTTACGACCCTGTATTCCACATTAGCACATTGAAAAGCACAGTAGTATAATGTACGACAGCTCACAATTCCTAACAACACCTTAAAATACCGTACGTAAACTAAAAACTCCATAATAAACCTAATGAATTCATCCGAGTCCTTTGAACGTCGTACGACAACTTAAGACATCTTACGACCCTGTATTCCACATTAGCACATTGAAAAGCATGTAAGTACAATGTACGACACCTCACAACTCCTAACAACACCTTACAATACCGTACGTAAACTTAAAACTCCATACTAAATCTAATGAATTTGTCCGAGTCCTTTGAACTTCGTACGACAACTCAGGACTTGTTACGACTCTCTGTATGCGACATTATCAACATGAAAAGCACGTTAGAATATTGTAGGACGCGTTACAACTCTTAATAACACTTTACATCATTGTACGAAACTTTAAAACTCCATAATAAACCTAATGAATTCATCCGAGTCCTTTGAACGTCGTACGACAACTTAGGACATCTTACGACCCTGTATTCCACATTAGCACATTGAAAAGCATGTTAGTATAATGTACGACAGCTCACAACTCCTAACAACACCTTAAAATACCGTACGTAAACTAAAAACTCCATAATAAGTCTAATGAATTCGTCCGAGTCCTTTCAACGACGTACGTCAACTTAAGACATCTTACGACTCTGTATGCCACATTAGCACATTGAAAAGCATGTAAGTACAATGTACGACACCTCACAACTCCTAACAACACCTTAGAATACCGTACGTAAACTTAAAACTCCATACTAAATCTAATGAATTTGTCCGAGTCCTTTGAACGTCGTACGACAACTCAGGACTTGTTACGACTCTCTGTATGCGACATTATCAACATGAAAAGCACGTTAGAATATTGTAGGACACGCTACAATTCCTAATAACACTTTACATCACTGTACGAAACTTTAAAACTCCATAATAAACCTAATGAATTCATCCGAGCCCTTTGAACGTCGTACGACAACTTAAGACAGCTTACGACCCTGTATTCCACATTAGCACATTGAAAAGCACAGTAGTATAATGTACGACAGCTCACAACTCCTAACAACACCTTAAAATACCGTACGTAAACTAAAAACTCCATAATAAACCTAATGAATTCATCCGAGTCCTTTGAACGTCGTACGACAACTTAAGACATCTTACGACCCTGTATTCCACATTAGCACATTGAAAAGCATGTAAGTACAATGTACGACACCTCACAACTCCTAACAACACCTTACAATACTGTACGTAAACTTAAAACTCCATACTAAATCTAATGAATTTGTCCGAGTCCTTTGAACTTCGTACGACAACTCAGGACTTGTTACGACTCTCTGTATGCGACATTATCAACATGAAAAGCACGTTAGAATATTGTAGGACGCGTTACAACTCTTAATAACACTTTACATCATTGTACGAAACTTTAAAACTCCATAATAAACCTAATGAATTCATCCGAGTCCTTTGAACGTCGTACGACAACTTAGGACATCTTACGACCCTGTATTCCACATTAGCACATTGAAAAGCATGTTAGTATAATGTACGACAGCTCACAACTCCTAACAACACCTTAAAATACCGTACGTAAACTAAAAACTCCATAATAAGTCTAATGAATTCGTCCGAGTCCTTTCAACGACGTACGTCAACTTAAGACATCTTACGACTCTGTATGCCACATTAGCACATTGAAAAGCATGTAAGTACAATGTACGACACCTCACAACTCCTAACAACACCTTAGAATACCGTACGTAAACTTAAAACTCCATACTAAATCTAATGAATTTGTCCGAGTCCTTTGAACGTCGTACGACAACTCAGGACTTGTTACGACTCTCTATATGCGACATTATCAACATGAAAAGCACGTTAGAATATTGTAGGACGCGCTACAATTCCTAATAACACTTTACATCACTGTACGAAACTTTAAAACTCCATAATAAACCTAATGAATTCATCCGAGCCCTTTGAACGTCGTACGACAACTTAAGACAGCTTACGACCCTGTATTCCACATTAGCACATTGAAAAGCACAGTAGTATAATGTACGACAGCTCACAACTCCTAACAACACCTTAAAATACCGTACGTAAACTAAAAACTCCATAATAAACCTAATGAATTCATCTGAGTCCTTTGAACGTCGTACGACAACTTAAGACATCTTACGACCCTGTATTCCACATTAGCACATTGAAAAGCATGTAAGTACAATGTACGACACCTCACAACTCCTAACAACACCTTACAATACCGTACGTAAACTTAAAACTCCATACTAAATCTAATGAATTTGTCCGAGTCCTTTGAACTTCGTACGACAACTCAGGACTTGTTACGACTCTCTGTATGCGACATTATCAACATGAAAAGCACGTTAGAATATTGTAGGACGCGTTACAACTCTTAATAACACTTTACATCATTGTACGAAACTTTAAAACTCCATAATCAACCTAATGAATTCATCCGAGTCCTTTGAACGTCGTACGACAACTTAGGACATCTTACGACTCTGTATGCCAAATTAGCACATTGAAAAGCATGTAAGTACAATGTACGACACCTCACAACTCCTAACAACACCTTAGAATACCGTACGTAAACTTAAAACTCCATACTAAATCTAATGAATTTGTCCGAGTCCTTTGAACTTCGTACGGCAACTCAGGACATGTTACGACTCTCTGTATGCGACATTATCAACATGAAAAGCACGTTAGAATATTGTAGGACGCGCTACAATTCCTAATAACACTTTACATCACTGTACGAAACTTTAAAACTCTATAATAAACCTAATGAATTTATCCGAGCCCTTTGAACGTCGTACGACAACTTAAGACAGCTTACGACCCTGTATTCCACATTAGCACATTGAAAAGCACAGTAGTATAATGTACGACAGCTCACAACTCCTAACAACACCTTAAAATACCGTACGTAAACTAAAAACTCCATAATAAACCTAATGAATTCATCCGAGTCCTTTGAACGTCGTACGACAACTTAAGACATCTTACGACCCTGTATTCGACATTAGCACATTGAAAAGCATGTAAGTACAATGTACGACACCTCACAACTCCTAACAACACCTTACAATACCGTACGTAAACTTAAAACTCCATACTAAATCTAATGAATTTGTCCGAGTCCTTTGAACGTCGTACGGCAACTCAGGACTTGTTACGACTCTCTCTATGCGACATTATCAACATGAAAAGCACGTTAGAATATTGTAGGACGCGTTACAACTCTTAATAACACTTTACATCATTGTACGAAACTTTAAAACTCCATAATAAACCCAATGAATTCATCCGAGTCCTTTGAACGTCGTACGACAACTTAGGACATCTTACGACTCTGTATGCCACATTAGCACATTGAAAAGCATGTAAGTACAATGTACGACACCTCATAACTCCTAACAACACCTTAGAATACCGTACGTAAACTTAAAACTCCATACTAAATCTAATGAATTTGTCCGAGTCCTTTGAACTTCGTACGGCAACTCAGGACATGTTACGACTCTCTGTATGCGACATTATCAACATGAAAAGCACGTTAGAATATTGTAGGACGCGCTACAATTCCTAATAACACTTTACATCACTGTACGAAACTTTAAAACTCTATAATAAACCTAATGAATTTATCCGAGCCCTTTGAACGTCGTACGACAACTTAAGACAGCTTACGACCCTGTATTCCACATTAGCACATTGAAAAGCACAGTAGTATAATGTACGACAGCTCACAACTCCTAACAACACCTTAAAATACCGTACGTAAACTAAAAACTCCATAATAAACCTAATGAATTCATCCGAGTCCTTTGAACGTCGTACGACAACTTAAGACATCTTACGACCCTGTATTCGACATTAGCACATTGAAAAGCATGTAAGTACAATGTACGACACCTCACAACTCCTAACAACACCTTACAATACCGTACGTAAACTTAAAACTCCATACTAAATCTAATGAATTTGTCCGAGTCCTTTGAACGTCGTACGGCAACTCAGGACTTGTTACGACTCTCTCTATGCGACATTATCAACATGAAAAGCACGTTAGAATATTGTAGGACGCGTTACAACTCTTAATAACACTTTACATCATTGTACGAAACTTTAAAACTCCATAATAAACCTAATGAATTCATCCGAGTCCTTTGAACGTCGTACGACAACTTAGGACATCTTACGACTCTGTATGCCACATTAGCACATTGAAAAGCATGTAAGTACAATGTACGACACCTCATAACTCCTAACAACACCTTAGAATACCGTACGTAAACTTAAAACTCCATACTAAATCTAATGAATTTGTCCGAGTCCTTTGAACTTCGTACGGCAACTCAGGACATGTTACGACTCTCTGTATGCGACATTATCAACATGAAAAGCACGTTAGAATATTGTAGGACGCGCTACAATTCCTAATAACACTTTACATCACTGTACGAAACTTTAAAACTCCGTAATAAACCTAATGAATTCATCCGAGCCCTTTGAACGTCGTACGACAACTTAAGACAACTTACGACCCTGTATTCCACATTAGCACATTGAAAAGCACAGTAGTATAATGTACGACAGCTCACAACTCCTAACAACACCTTAAAATACCGTACGTAAACTAAAAACTCCATAATAAACCTAATGAATTCATCCGAGTCCTTTGAACGTCGTACGACAACTTAAGACATCTTACGACCCTGTATTCCACATTAGCACATTGAAAAGCATGTAAGTACAATGTACGACACCTCACAACTCCTAACAACACCTTACAATACCGTACGTAAACTTAAAACTCCATACTAAATTTAATGAATTTGTCCGAGTCCTTTGAACTTCGTACGACAACTCAGGACTTGTTACGACTCTCTGTATGCGACATTATCAACATGAAAAGCACGTTAGAATATTGTAGGACGCGTTACAACTCTTAATAACACTTTACATCATTGTACGAAACTTTAAAACTCCATAATAAACCTAATGAATTCATCCGAGTCCTTTGAACGTCGTACGACAACTTAGGACATCTTACGACCCTGTATTCCACATTAGCACATTGAAAAGCATGTTAGTATAATGTACGACAGCTCACAACTCCTAACAACACCTTAAAATACCGTACGTAAACTAAAAACTCCATAATAAGTCTAATGAATTCGTACGAGTCCTTTCAACGACGTACGTCAACTTAAGACATCTTACGACTCTGTATGCCACATTAGCACATTGAAAAGCATGTAAGTACAATGTACGACACCTCACAACTCCTAACAACACCTTAGAATACCGTACGTAAACTTAAAACTCCATACTAAATCTAATGAATTTGTCCGAGTCCTTTGAACGTCGTACGACAACTCAGGACTTGTTACGACTCTCTGTATGCGACATTATCAACATGAAAAAGCACGTTAGAATATTGTAGGACGCGCTACAATTCCTAATAACACTTTACATCACTGTACGAAACTTTAAAACTCCATAATAAACCTAATGAATTCATCCGAGCCCTTTGAACGTCGTACGACAACTTAAGACAGCTTACGACCCTGTATTCCACATTAGCACATTGAAAAGCACAGTAGTATAATGTACGACAGCTCACAACTCCTAACAACACCTTAAAATACCGTACGTAAACTAAAAACTCCATAATAAACCTAATGAATTCATCCGAGTCCTTTGAACGTCGTACGACAACTTAAGACATCTTACGACCCTGTATTCCACATTAGCACATTGAAAAGCATGTAAGTACAATGTACGACACCTCACAACTCCTAACAACACCTTACAATACTGTACGTAAACTTAAAACTCCATACTAAATCTAATGAATTTGTCCGAGTCCTTTGAACTTCGTACGACAACTCAGGACTTGTTACGACTCTCTGTATGCGACATTATCAACATGAAAAGCACGTTAGAATATTGTAGGACGCGTTACAACTCTTAATAACACTTTACATCATTGTACGAAACTTTAAAACTCCATAATAAACCTAATGAATTCATCCGAGTCCTTTGAACGTCGTACGACAACTTAGGACATCTTACGACCCTGTATTCCACATTAGCACATTGAAAAGCATGTTAGTATAATGTACGACAGCTCACAACTCCTAACAACACCTTAAAATACCGTACGTAAACTAAAAACTCCATAATAAGTCTAATGAATTCGTCCGAGTCCTTTCAACGACGTACGTCAACTTAAGACATCTTACGACTCTGTATGCCACATTAGCACATTGAAAAGCATGTAAGTACAATGTACGACACCTCACAACTCCTAACAACACCTTAGAATACCGTACGTAAACTTAAAACTCCATACTAAATCTAATGAATTTGTCCGAGTCCTTTGAACGTCGTACGACAACTCAGGACTTGTTACGACTCTCTATATGCGACATTATCAACATGAAAAGCACGTTAGAATATTGTAGGACGCGCTACAATTCCTAATAACACTTTACATCACTGTACGAAACTTTAAAACTCCATAATAAACCTAATGAATTCATCCGAGCCCTTTGAACGTCGTACGACAACTTAAGACAGCTTACGACCCTGTATTCCACATTAGCACATTGAAAAGCACAGTAGTATAATGTACGACAGCTCACAACTCCTAACAACACCTTAAAATACCGTACGTAAACTAAAAACTCCATAATAAACCTAATGAATTCATCCGAGTCCTTTGAACGTCGTACGACAACTTAAGACATCTTACGACCCTGTATTCCACATTAGCACATTGAAAAGCATGTAAGTACAATGTACGACACCTCACAACTCCTAACAACACCTTACAATACCGTACGTAAACTTAAAACTCCATACTAAATCTAATGAATTTGTCCGAGTCCTTTGAACTTCGTACGACAACTCAGGACTTGTTACGACTCTCTGTATGCGACATTATCAACATGAAAAGCACGTTAGAATATTGTAGGACGCGTTACAACTCTTAATAACACTTTACATCATTGTACGAAACTTTAAAACTCCATAATAAACCTAATGAATTCATCCGAGTCCTTTGAACGTCGTACGACAACTTAGGACATCTTACGACTCTGTATGCCAAATTAGCACATTGAAAAGCATGTAAGTACAATGTACGACACCTCACAACTCCTAACAACACCTTAGAATACCGTACGTAAACTTAAAACTCCATACTAAATCTAATGAATTTGTCCGAGTCCTTTGAACTTCGTACGGCAACTCAGGACATGTTACGACTCTCTGTATGCGACATTATCAACATGAAAAGCACGTTAGAATATTGTAGGACGCGCTACAATTCCTAATAACACTTTACATCACTGTACGAAACTTTAAAACTCTATAATAAACCTAATGAATTTATCCGAGCCCTTTGAACGTCATACGACAACTTAAGACAGCTTACGACCCTGTATTCCACATTAGCACATTGAAAAGCACAGTAGTATAATGTACGACAGCTCACAACTCCTAACAACACCTTAAAATACCGTACGTAAACTAAAAACTCCATAATAAACCTAATGAATTCATCCGAGTCCTTTGAACGTCGTACGACAACTTAAGACATCTTACGACCCTGTATTCGACATTAGCACATTGAAAAGCATGTAAGTACAATGTACGACACCTCACAACTCCTAACAACACCTTACAATACCGTACGTAAACTTAAAACTCCATACTAAATCTAATGAATTTGTCCGAGTCCTTTGAACGTCGTACGGCAACTCAGGACTTGTTACGACTCTCTCTATGCGACATTATCAACATGAAAAGCACGTTAGAATATTGTAGGACGCGCTACAATTCCTAATAACACTTTACATCACTGTACGAAACTTTAAAACTCCATAATAAACCTAATGAATTCATCCGAGCCCTTTGAACGTCGTACGACAACTTAAGACAACTTAAGACAGCTTACGACCCTGTATTCCACATTAGCACATTGAAAAGCACAGTAGTATAATGTACGACAGCTCACAACTCCTAACAACACCTTAAAATACCGTACGTAAACTAAAAACTCCATAATAAACCTAATGAATTCATCCGAGTCCAATGAACGTCGTACGACAACTTAAGACATCTTACGACCCTGTATTCCACATTAGCACATTGAAAAGCATGTAAGTACAATGTACGACACCTCACAACTCCTAACAACACCTTACAATACCGTACGTAAACTTAAAACTCCATACTAAATCTAATGAATTTGTCCGAGTCCTTTGAACTTCGTACGACAACTCAGGACTTGTTACGACTCTCTGTATGCGACATTATCAACATGAAAAGCACGTTAGAATATTGTAGGACGCGTTACAACTCTTAATAACACTTTACATCATTGTACGAAACTTTAAAACTCCATAATAAACCTAATGAATTCATCCGAGTCCTTTGAACGTCGTACGACAACTTAGGACATCTTACGACCCTGTATTCCACATTAGCACATTGAAAAGCATGTTAGTATAATGTACGACAGCTCACAACTCCTAACAACACCTTAAAATACCGTACGTAAACTAAAAACTCCATAATAAGTCTAATGAATTCGTCCGAGTCCTTTCAACGACGTACGTCAACTTAAGACATCTTACGACTCTGTATGCCACATTAGCACATTGAAAAGCATGTAAGTACAATGTACGACACCTCACAACTCCTAACAACACCTTAGAATACCGTACGTAAACTTAAAACTCCATACTAAATCTAATGAATTTGTCCGAGTCCTTTGAACTTCGTACGGCAACTCAGGACATGTTACGACTCTCTGTATGCGACATTATCAACATGAAAAGCACGTTAGAATATTGTAGGACGCGCTACAATTCCTAATAACACTTTACATCACTGTACGAAACTTTAAAACTCCATAATAAACCTAATGAATTCATCCGAGCCCTTTGAACGTCGTACGACAACTTAAGACAACTTAAGACAGCTTACGACCCTGTATTCCACATTAGCACATTGAAAAGCACAGTAGTATAATGTACGACAGCTCACAACTCCTAACAACACCTTAAAATACCGTACGTAAACTAAAAACTCCATAATAAACCTAATGAATTCATCCGAGTCCTATGAACGTCGTACGACAACTTAAGACATCTTACGACCCTGTATTCCACATTAGCACATTGAAAAGCATGTAAGTACAATGTACGACACCTCACAACTCCTAACAACACCTTACAATACCGTACGTAAACTTAAAACTCCATACTAAATCTAATGAATTTGTCCGAGTCCTTTGAACTTCGTACGACAACTCAGGACTTGCTACGACTCTCTGTATGCGACATTATCAACATGAAAAGCACGTTAGAATATTGTAGGACGCGTTACAACTCTTAATAACACTTTACATCATTGTACGAAACTTTAAAACTCCATAATAAACCTAATGAATTCATCCGAGTCCTTTGAACGTCGTACGACAACTTAGGACATCTTACGACTCTGTATGCCACATTAGCACATTGAAAAGCATGTAAGTACAATGTACGACACCTCATAACTCCTAACAACACCTTAGAATACCGTACGTAAACTTAAAACTCCATACTAAATCTAATGAATTTGTCCGAGTCCTTTGAACTTCGTACGGCAACTCAGGACATGTTACGACTCTCTGTATGCGACATTATCAACATGAAAAGCACGTTAGAATATTGTAGGACGCGCTACAATTCCTAATAACACTTTACATCACTGTACGAAACTTTAAAACTCCATAATAAACCTAATGAATTTATCCGAGCCCTTTGAACGTCGTACGACAACTTAAGACAGCTTACGACCCTGTATTCGACATTAGCACATTGAAAAGCATGTAAGTACAATGTATGACACCTCACAACTCCTAACAACACCTTACAATACCGTACGTAAACTTAAAACTCCATACTAAATCTAATGAATTTGTCCGAGTCCTTTGAACGTCGTACGGCAACTCAGGACTTGTTACGACTCTCTCTATGCGACATTATCAACATGAAAAGCACGTTAGAATATTGTAGGACGCGCTACAATTCCTAATAACACTTTACATCACTGTACGAAACTTTAAAACTCCATAATAAACCTAATGAATTTATCCGAGCCCTTTGAACGTCGTACGACAACTTAAGACAGCTTACGACCCTGTATTCCACATTAGCACATTGAAAAGCACAGTAGTATAATGTACGACAGCTCACAACTCCTAACAACACCTTAAAATACCGTACGTAAACTAAAAACTCCATAATAAACCTAATGAATTCATCCGAGTCCTTTGAACGTCGTTCGACAACTTAAGACATCTTACGACCCTGTATTCGACATTAGCACATTGAAAAGCATGTAAGTACAATGTACGACACCTCACAACTCCTAACAACACCTTACAATACTGTACGTAAACTTAAAACTCCATACTAAATCTAATGAATTTGTCCGAGTCCTTTGAACGTCGTACGGCAACTCAGGACTTGTTACGACTCTCTCTATGCGACATTATCAACATGAAAAGCACGTTAGAATATTGTAGGACGCGCTACAATTCCTAATAACACTTTACATCACTGTACGAAACTTTAAAACTCCATAATAAACCTAATGAATTTATCCGAGCCCTTTGAACGTCGTACGACAACTTAAGACAGCTTACGACCCTGTATTCCACATTAGCACATTGAAAAGCACAGTAGTATAATGTACGACAGCTCACAACTCCTAACAACACCTTAAAATACCGTACGTAAACTAAAAACTCCATAATAAACCTAATGAATTCATCCGAGTCCTTTGAACGTCGTTCGACAACTTAAGACATCTTACGACCCTGTATTCGACATTAGCACATTGAAAAGCATGTAAGTACAATGTACGACACCTCACAACTCCTAACAACACCTTACAATACTGTACGTAAACTTAAAACTCCATACTAAATCTAATGAATTTGTCCGAGTCCTTTGAACGTCGTACGGCAACTCAGGACTTGTTACGACTCTCTCTATGCGACATTATCAACATGAAAAGCACGTTAGAATATTGTAGGACGCGCTACAATTCCTAATAACACTTTACATCACTGTACGGAACTTTAAAACTCCATAATAAACCTAATGAATTCATCCGAGCCCTTTGAACGTCGTACGACAACTTAAGACAACTTAAGACAGCTTACGACCCTGTATTCCACATTAGCACATTGAAAAGCACAGTAGTATAATGTACGACAGCTCACAACTCCTAACAACACCTTAAAATACCGTACGTAAACTAAAAACTCCATAATAAACCTAATGAATTCATCCGAGTCCTTTGAACGTCGTACGACAACTTAAGACATCTTACGACCCTGTATTCCACATTAGCACATTGAAAAGCATGTAAGTACAATGTACGACACCTCACAACTCCTAACAACACCTTACAATACCGTACGTAAACATAAAACTCCATACTAAATCTAATGAATTTGTCCGAGTCCTTTGAACTTCGTACGACAACTCAGGACTTGTTACGACTCTCTGTATGCGACATTATCAACATGAAAAGCACGTTAGAATATTGTAGGACGCGTTACAACTCTTAATAACACTTTACATCATTGTACGAAACTTTAAAACTCCATAATAAACCTAATGAATTCATCCGAGTCCTTTGAACGTCGTACGACAACTTAGGACATCTTACGACTCTATATGCCACATTAGCACATTGAAAAGCATGTAAGTACAATGTACGACACCTCACAACTCCTAACAACACCTTAGAATAACGTACGTAAACTTAAAACTCCATACTAAATCTAATGAATTTGTCCGAGTCCTTTGAACGTCGTACGGCAACTCAGGACTTGTTACGACTCTCTCTATGCGACATTATCAACATGAAAAGCACGTTAGAATATTGTAGGACGCGCTACAATTCCTAATAACACTTTACATCACTGTACGAAACTTTAAAACTCCATAATAAACCTAATGAATTCATCCGAGCCCTTTGAACGTCGTACGACAACTTAAGACAGCTTACGACCCTGTATTCCACATTAGCACATTGAAAAGCACAGTAGTATAATGTACGACAGCTCACAACTCCTAACAACACCTTAAGATACCGTACGTAAACTAAAAACTCCATAATAAACCTAATGAATTCATCCGAGTCCTTTGAACGTCGTACGACAACTTAAGACATCTTACGACCCTGTATTCCACATTAGCACATTGAAAAGCATGTAAGTACAATGTACGACACCTCACAACTCCTAACAACACCTTACAATACCGTACGTAAACTTAAAACTCCATACTAAATTGAATGAATTTGTCCGAGTCCTTTGAACTTCGTACGACAACTCAGGACTTGTTACGACTCTCTGTATGCGACATTATCAACATGAAAAGCACGTTAGAATATTGTAGGACGCGTTACAACTCTTAATAACACTTTACATCATTGTACGAAACTTTAAAACTCCATAATAAACCTAATGAATTCATCCGAGTCCTTTGAACGTCGTACGACAACTTAGGACATCTTACGACTCTGTATGCCACATTAGCACATTGAAAAGCATGTAAGTACAATGTACGACACCTCACAACTCCTAACAACACCTTAGAATACCGTACGTAAACTTAAAACTCCATACTAAATCTAATGAATTTGTCCGAGTCCTTTGAACTTCGTACGGCAACTCAGGACATGTTACGACTCTCTCTATGCGACATTATCAACATGAAAAGCACGTTAGAATATTGTAGGACGCGCTACAATTCCTAATAACACTTTACATCACTGTACGAAACTTTAAAACTCCATAATAAACCTAATGAATTTATCCGAGCCCTTTGAACGTCGTACGACAACTTAAGACAGCTTACGACCCTGTATTCCACATTAGCACATTGAAAAGCACAGTAGTATAATGTACGACAGCTCACAACTCCTAACAACACCTTAAAATACCGTACGTAAACTAAAAACTCCATAATAAACCTAATGAATTCATCCGAGTTCTTTGAACGTCGTACGACAACTTAAGACATCTTACGACCCTGTATTCGACATTAGCACATTGAAAAGCATGTAAGTACAATGTACGACACCTCACAACTCCTAACAACACCTTACAATACCGTACGTAAACTTAAAACTCCATACTAAATCTAATGAATTTGTCCGAGTCCTTTGAACGTCGTACGGCAACTCAGGACTTGTTACGACTCTCTCTATGCGACATTATCAACATGAAAAGCACGTTAGAATATTGTAGGACGCGCTACAATTCCTAATAACACTTTACATCACTGTACGAAACTTTAAAACTCCATAATAAACCTAATGAATTCATCCGAGCCCTTTGAACGTCGTACGACAACTTAAGACAGCTTACGACCATGTATTCCACATTAGCACATTGAAAAGCACAGTAGTATAATGTACGACAGCTCACAACTCCTAACAACACCTTAAGATACCGTACGTAAACTAAAAACTCCATAATAAACCTAATGAATTCATCCGAGTCCTTTGAAAGTCGTACGACAACTTAAGACATCTTACGACCCTGTATTCCACATTAGCACATTGAAAAGCATGTAAGTACAATGTACGACACCTCACAACTCCTAACAACACCTTACAATACCGTACGTAAACTTAAAACTCCATACTAAAACTAATGAATTTGTCAAGGTCCTTTGAACTTCGTACGGCAACTCAGGACTTGTTACGACTCTCTGTATGCGACATTATCAACATGAAAAGCACGTTAGAATATTGTAGGATGCGTTACAACTCCTAATAACACTTTACATCATTGTACGAAACTTTAAAACTCCATAATAAACCTAATGAATTCATCCGAGTCCTTTGAACGTCGTACGACAACTTAGGACATCTTACGACTCTGTATGCCACATTAGCACATTGAAAAGCATGTAAGTACAATGTACGACACCTCACAACTCCTAACAACACCTTAGAATACCGTACGTAAACTTAAAACTCCATACTAAATCTAATGAATTTGTCCGAGTCCTTTGAACTTCGTACGACAACTCAGGACTTGTTATGACTCTGTGTATGCGACATTATCAACATGAAAAGCACGTTAGAATATTGTAGGACGCGTTAGAACTCTTAATAACACTTTACATCATTGTACGAAACTTTAAAACTCCATAATAAACCTAATGAATTCATCCGAGTCCTTTGAACGTCGTACGACAACTTAGGACATCTTACAACCCTGTATTCCACATTAGGACATTGAAAAGCATGTTAGTATAATGTACGACAGCTCACAACTCCTAACAACACCTTAAAATACCGTACGTAAACTAAAAACTCCATAATAAGTCTAATGAATTTGTCCGAGTCCTTTCAACGACGTACGTCAACTTAAGACATCTTACGACTCTGTATGCCACATTAGCACATTGAAAAGCATGTAAGTACAATGTACGACACCTCACAACTCCTAATAACACCTTAGAATACCGTACGTAAACTTAAAACTCCATACTAAATCTAATGAATTTGTACGAGTCCTTTGAACTTCGTACGGCAACTCAGGACATGTTACGACTCTCTGTATGCGACATTATCAACATGAAAAGCACGTTAGAATATTGTAGGACGCGCTACAATTCCTAATAACACTTTACCTCACTGTACGAAACTTTAAAACTCCATAATAAACCTAATGAATTTATCCGAGCCCTTTGAACGTCGTACGACAACTTAAGACAGCTTACGACCCTGTATTCCACATTAGCACATTGAAAAGCACAGTAGTATAATGTACGACAGCTCACAACTCCTAACAACACCTTAAAATACCGTACGTAAACTAAAAACTCCATAATAAACCTAATGAATTCATCCGAGTCCTTTGAACGTCGTACGACAACTTAAGACATCTTACGACCCTGTATTCGACATTAGCACATTGAAAAGCATGTAAGTACAATGTACGACACCTCACAACTCCTAACAACACCTTACAATACCGTACGTAAACTTAAAACTCCATACTAAATCTAATGAATTTGTCCGAGTCCTTTGAACTTCGTACGGCAACTCAGGACTTGTTACGACTCTCTGTATGCGACATTATCAACATGAAAAGCACGTTAGAATATTGTAGGACGCGTTACAACTCTTAATAACACTTTACATCATTGTACGAAACTTTAAAACTCCATAATAAACCTAATGAATTCATCCGAGTCCTTTGAATGTCGTACGACAACTTAGGACATCTTACGACCCTGTATTCCACATTAGCACATTGAAAAGCATGTTAGTATAATGTACGACAGCTCACAACTCCTAACAACACCTTAAAATACCGTATGTAAACTAAAAACTCCATAATAAGTCTAATGAATTCGTCCGAGTCCTTTCAACGACGTACGTCAACTTAAGACATCTTACGACTCTGTATGCCACATTAGCACATTGAAAATCATGTAAGTACAATGTACGACACCTCACAACTCCTAACAACACCTTAGAATACCGTACGTAAACTTAAAACTCCATACTAAATATAATGAATTTGTCCGAGTCCTTTGAACGTCGTACGGCAACTCAGGACTTGTTACGACTCTCTGTATGCGACATTATCAACATGAAAAGCACGTTAGAATATTGCAGGACGCGCTACAATTCCTAATAACACTTTACATCACTGTACGAAACTTTAAAACTCCATAATAAACCTAATGAATTCATCCGAGCCCTTTGAACGTCGTACGACAACTTAAGACAGCTTACGACCCTGTATTCCACATTAGCACATTGAAAAGCACAGTAGTATAATGTACGACAGCTCACAACTCCTAACAACACCTTAAAATACCGTACGTAAACTAAAAACTCCATAATAAACCTAATGAATTCATCCGAGTCCTTTTAACGTCGTACGACAACTTAAGACATCTTACGACCCTGTATTCCACATTAGCACATTGAAAAGCATGTAAGTACAATGTACGACACCTCACAACTCCTAACAACACCTTACAATACCGTACGTAAACTTAAAACTCCATACTAAATCTAATGAATTTGTCCGAGTCCTTTGAACTTCGTACGGCAACTCAGGACTTGTTACGACTCTCTGTATGCGTCATTGTCAACATGAAAAGCACGTTAGAATATTGTAGGACGCGTTACAACTCCTAATAACACTTTACATCATTGTACGAAACTTTAAAACTCCATAATAAACCTAATGAATTCATCCGAGTCCTTTGAACGTCGTACGACAACTTAGGACATCTTACGACTCTGTATGACACATTAGCACATTGAAAAGCATGTAAGTACAATGTACGACACCTCACAACTCCTAACAACACCTTAGAATACCGTACGTAAACTTAAAACTCCATACTAAATCTAATGAATTTGTCCGAGTCCTTTGATCTTCGTACGACAACTCAGGACTTGTTACGACTCTCTGTATGCGACATTATCAACATGAAAAGCACGTTAGAATATTGTAGGACGTGTTACAACTCTTAATAACACTTTACATCATTGTACGAAACTTTAAAACTCCATAATAAACCTAATGAATTCATCCGAGTCCTTTGAACGTCGTACGACAACTTAGGACATCTTACGACTCTGTATGCCACATTAGCACATTGAAAAGCATGTAAGTACAATGTACGACACCTCACAACTCCTAACAACACCTTAGAATACCGTACGTAAACTTAAAACTCCATACTAAATCTAATGAATTTGTCCGAGTCCTTTGATCTTCGTACGACAACCCAGGACTTGTTACGACTCTCTGTATGCGACATTATCAACATGAAAAGCACGTTAGAATATTGTAGGACGTGTTACAACTCTTAATAACACTTTACATCATTGTACGAAACTTTAAAACTCCATAATAAACCTAATGAATTCATCCGAGTCCTTTGAACGTCGTACGACAACTTAGGACATCTTACGACCCTGTATTCCACATTAGCACATTGAAAAGCACAGTAGTATAATGTACGACAGCTCACAACTCCTAACAACACCTTAAAATACCGTACGTAAACTAAAAACTCCATAATAAACCTAATGAATTCATCCGAGTCCTTTGAACGTCGTACGACAACTTAAGACATCTTACGACCCTGTATTCGACATTAGCACATTGAAAAGCATGTAAGTTCAATGTACGACACCTCACAACTCCTAACAACACCTTACAATACCGTACGTAAACTTAAAACTCCATACTAAATCTAATGAATTTGTCCGAGTCCTTTGAACGTCGTACGGCAACTCAGGACTTGTTACGACTCTCTCTATGCGACATTATCAACATGAAAAGCACGTTAGAATATTGTAGGACGCGCTACAATTCCTAATAACACTTTACATCACTGTACGAAACTTTAAAACTCCATAATAAACCTAATGAATTTATCCGAGCCCTTTGAACGTCGTACGACAACTTAAGACAGCTTACGACCCTGTATTCCACATTAGCACATTGAAAAGCACAGTAGTATAATGTACGACAGCTCACAACTCCTAACAACACCTTAAAATACCGTACGTAAACTAAAAACTCCATAATAAACCTAATGAATTCATCCGAGTCCTTTGAACGTCGTACGACAACTTAAGACATCTTACGACCCTGTATTCGACATTAGCACATTGAAAAGCATGTAAGTACAATGTACGACACCTCACAACTCCTAACAACACCTTACAATACCGTACGTAAACTTAAAACTCCATACTAAATCTAATGAATTTGTCCGAGTCCTTTGAACGTCGTACGGCAACTCAGGACTTGTTACGACTCTCTCTATGCGACATTATCAACATGAAAAGCACGTTAGAATATTGTAGGACGCGCTACAATTCCTAATAACACTTTTCATCACTGTACGAAACTTTAAAACTCCATAATAAACCTAATGAATTCATCCGAGCCCTTTGAACGTCGTACGACAACTTAAGACAACTTAAGACAGCTTACGACCCTGTATTCCACATTAGCACATTGAAAAGCATAGTAGTATAATGTACGACAGCTCACAACTCCTAACAACACCTTAAAATACCGTACGTAAACTAAAAACTCCATAATAAACCTAATGAATTCATCCGAGTCCTTTGAACGTCGTACGACAACTTAAGACATCTTACGACCCTGTATTCCACATTAGCACATTGAAAAGCATGTAAGTACAATGTACGACACCTCACAACTCCTAACAACACCTTACAAAACCGTACGTAAACATAAAACTCCATACTAAATCTAATGAATTTGTCCGAGTCCTTTGAACTTCGTACGACAACTCAGGACTTGTTACGACTCTCTGTATGCGACATTATCAACATGAAAAGCACGTTAGAATATTGTAGGACGCGTTACAACTCTTAATAACACTTTACATCATTGTACGAAACTTTAAAACTCCATAATAAACCTAATGAATTCATCCGAGTCCTTTGAACGTCGTACGACAACTTAGGACATCTTACGACTCTGTATGCCACATTAGCACATTGAAAAGCATGTAAGTACAATGTACGACACCTCACAACTCCTAACAACACCTTAGAATACCGTACGTAAACTTAAAACTCCATACTAAATCTAATGAATTTGTCCGAGTCCTTTGAACGTCGTACGGCAACTCAGGACTTGTTACGACTCTCTCTATGCGACATTATCAACATGAAAAGCACGTTAGAATATTGTAGGACGCGCTACAATTCCTAATAACACTTTACATCACTGTACGAAACTTTAAAACTCCATAATAAACCTAATGAATTCATCCGAGCCCTTTGAACGTCGTACGACAACTTAAGACAGCTTACGACCCTGTATTCCACATTAGCACATTGAAAAGCACAGTAGTATAATGTACGACAGCTCACAACTCCTAACAACACCTTAAGATACCGTACGTAAACTAAAAACTCCATAATAAACCTAATGAATTCATCCGAGTCCTTTGAACGTCGTACGACAACTTAAGACATCTTACGACCCTGTATTCCACATTAGCACATTGAAAAGCATGTAAGTACAATGTACGACACCTCACAACTCCTAACAACACCTTACAATACCGTACCTAAACTTAAAACTCCATACTAAATCTAATGAATTTGTCCGAGTCCTTTGAACTTCGTACGACAACTCAGGACTTGTTACGACTCTCTGTATGCGACATTATCAACATGAAAAGCACGTTAGAATATTGTAGGACGCGTTACAACTCTTAATAACACTTTACATCATTGTACGAAACTTTAAAACTCCATAATAAACCTAATGAATTCATCCGAGTCCTTTGAACGTCGTACGACAACTTAGGACATCTTACGACTCTGTATGCCACATTAGCACATTGAAAAGCATGTAAGTACAATGTACGACACCTCACAACTCCTAACAACACCTTAGAATACCGTACGTAAACTTAAAACTCCATACTAAATCTAATGAATTTGTCCGAGTCCTTTGAACGTCGTACGGCAACTCAGGACTTGTTACGACTCTCTCTATGCGACATTATCAACATGAAAAGCACGTTAGAATATTGTAGGACGCGCTACAATTCCTAATAACACTTTACATCACTGTACGAAACTTTAAAACTCCATAATAAACCTAATGAATTCATCCGAGCCCTTTGAACGTCGTACGACAACTTAAGACAGCTTACGACCCTGTATTCCACATTAGCACATTGAAAAGCACAGTAGTATAATGTACGACAGCTCACAACTCCTAACAACACCTTAAGATACCGTACGTAAACTAAAAACTCCATAATAAACCTAATGAATTCATCCGAGTCCTTTGAACGTCGTACGACAACTTAAGACATCTTACGACCCTGTATTCCACATTAGCACATTGAAAAGCATGTAAGTACAATGTACGACACCTCACAACTCCTAACAACACCTTACAATACCGTACCTAAACTTAAAACTCCATACTAAATCTAATGAATTTGTCCGAGTCCTTTGAACTTCGTACGACAACTCAGGACTTGTTACGACTCTCTGTATGCGACATTATCAACATGAAAAGCACGTTAGAATATTGTAGGACGCGTTACAACTCTTAATAACACTTTACATCATTGTAAGAAACTTTAAAACTCCATAATAAAGCTAATGAATTCATCCGAGTCCTTTGAACGTCGTACGACAACTTAGGACATCTTACGACTCTGTATGCCACATTAGCACATTGAAAAGCATGTAAGTACAATGTACGACACCTCACAACTCCTAACAACACCTTAGAATACCGTACGTAAACTTAAAACTCCATACTAAATCTAATGAATTTGTCCGAGTCCTTTGAACTTCGTACGGCAACTCAGGACATGTTACGACTCTCTGTATGCGACATTATCAACATGAAAAGCACGTTAGAATATTGTAGGACGCGCTACAATTCCTAATAACACTTTACATCACTGTACGAAACTTTAAAACTCCATAATAAACCTAATGAATTTATCCGAGCCCTTTGAACGTCGTACGACAACTTAAGACAGCTTACGACCCTGTATTCCACATTAGCACATTGAAAAGCACAGTAGTATAATGTACGACAGCTCACAACTCCTAACAACACCTTAAAATACCGTACGTAAACTAAAAACTCCATAATAAACCTAATGAATTCATCCGAGTTCTTTGAACGTCGTACGACAACTTAAGACATCTTACGACCCTGTATTCGACATTAGCACATTGAAAAGCATGTAAGTACAATGTACGACACCTCACAACTCCTAACAACACCTTACAATACCGTACGTAAACTTAAAACTCCATACTAAATCTAATGAATTTGTCCGAGTCCTTTGAACGTCGTACGGCAACTCAGGACTTGTTACGACTCTCTCTATGCGACATTATCAACATGAAAAGCACGTTAGAATATTGTAGGACGCGCTACAATTCCTAATAACACTTTACATCACTGTACGAAACTTTAAAACTCCATAATAAACCTAATGAATTCATCCGAGCCCTTTGAACGTCGTACGACAACTTAAGACAGCTTACGACCCTGTATTCCACATTAGCACATTGAAAAGCACAGTAGTATAATGTACGACAGCTCACAACTCCTAACAACACCTTAAGATACCGTACGTAAACTAAAAACTCCATAATAAACCTAATGAATTCATCCGAGTCCTTTGAACGTCGTACGACAACTTAAGACATCTTACGACCCTGTATTCCACATTAGCACATTGAAAAGCATGTAAGTACAATGTACGACACCTCACAACTCCTAACAACACCTTACAATACCGTACCTAAACTTAAAACTCCATACTAAATCTAATGAATTTGTCCGAGTCCTTTGAACTTCGTACGACAACTCAGGACTTGTTACGACTCTCTGTATGCGACATTATCAACATGAAAAGCACGTTAGAATATTGTAGGACGCGTTACAACTCTTAATAACACTTTACATCATTGTACGAAACTTTAAAACTCCATAATAAACCTAATGAATTCATCCGAGTCCTTTGAACGTCGTACGACAACTTAGGACATCTTACGACTCTGTATGCCACATTAGCACATTGAAAAGCATGTAAGTACAATGTACGACACCTCACAACTCCTAACAACACCTTAGAATACCGTACGTAAACTTAAAACTCCATACTAAATCTAATGAATTTGTCCGAGTCCTTTGAACGTCGTACGGCAACTCAGGACTTGTTACGACTCTCTCTATGCGACATTATCAACATGAAAAGCACGTTAGAATATTGTAGGACGCGCTACAATTCCTAATAACACTTTACATCACTGTACGAAACTTTAAAACTCCATAATAAACCTAATGAATTCATCCGAGCCCTTTGAACGTCGTACGACAACTTAAGACAGCTTACGACCCTGTATTCCACATTAGCACATTGAAAAGCACAGTAGTATAATGTACGACAGCTCACAACTCCTAACAACACCTTAAGATACCGTACGTAAACTAAAAACTCCATAATAAACCTAATGAATTCATCCGAGTCCTTTGAACGTCGTACGACAACTTAAGACATCTTACGACCCTGTATTCCACATTAGCACATTGAAAAGCATGTAAGTACAATGTACGACACCTCACAACTCCTAACAACACCTTACAATACCGTACCTAAACTTAAAACTCCATACTAAATCTAATGAATTTGTCCGAGTCCTTTGAACTTCGTACGACAACTCAGGACTTGTTACGACTCTCTGTATGCGACATTATCAACATGAAAAGCACGTTAGAATATTGTAGGACGCGTTACAACTCTTAATAACACTTTACATCATTGTAAGAAACTTTAAAACTCCATAATAAAGCTAATGAATTCATCCGAGTCCTTTGAACGTCGTACGACAACTTAGGACATCTTACGACTCTGTATGCCACATTAGCACATTGAAAAGCATGTAAGTACAATGTACGACACCTCACAACTCCTAACAACACCTTAGAATACCGTACGTAAACTTAAAACTCCATACTAAATCTAATGAATTTGTCCGAGTCCTTTGAACTTCGTACGGCAACTCAGGACATGTTACGACTCTCTGTATGCGACATTATCAACATGAAAAGCACGTTAGAATATTGTAGGACGCGCTACAATTCCTAATAACACTTTACATCACTGTACGAAACTTTAAAACTCCATAATAAACCTAATGAATTTATCCGAGCCCTTTGAACGTCGTACGACAACTTAAGACAGCTTACGACCCTGTATTCCACATTAGCACATTGAAAAGCACAGTAGTATAATGTACGACAGCTCACAACTCCTAACAACACCTTAAAATACCGTACGTAAACTAAAAACTCCATAATAAACCTAATGAATTCATCCGAGTTCTTTGAACGTCGTACGACAACTTAAGACATCTTACGACCCTGTATTCGACATTAGCACATTGAAAAGCATGTAAGTACAATGTACGACACCTCACAACTCCTAACAACACCTTACAATACCGTACGTAAACTTAAAACTCCATACTAAATCTAATGAATTTGTCCGAGTCCTTTGAACGTCGTACGGCAACTCAGGACTTGTTACGACTCTCTCTATGCGACATTATCAACATGAAAAGCACGTTAGAATATTGTAGGACGCGCTACAATTCCTAATAACACTTTACATCACTGTACGAAACTTTAAAACTCCATAATAAACCTAATGAATTCATCCGAGCCCTTTGAACGTCGTACGACAACTTAAGACAGCTTACGACCCTGTATTCCACATTAGCACATTGAAAAGCACAGTAGTATAATGTACGACAGCTCACAACTCGTAACAACACCTTAAGATACCGTACGTAAACTAAAAACTCCATAATAAACCTAATGAATTCATCCGAGTCCTTTGAACGTCGTACGACAACTTAAGACATCTTACGACCCTGTATTCCACATTAGCACATTGAAAAGCATGTAAGTACAATGTACGACACCTCACAACTCCTAACAACACCTTACAATACCGTACGTAAACTTAAAACTCCATACTAAAACTAATGAATTTGTCAAGGTCCTTTGAACTTCGTACGGCAACTCAGGACTTGTTACGACTCTCTGTATGCGACATTATCAACATGAAAAGCATGTTAGAATATTGTAGGACGCGTTACAACTCCTAATAACACTTTACATCATTGTACGAAACTTTAAAACTCCATAATAAACCTAATGAATTCATCCGAGTCCTTTGAACGTCGTACGACAACTTAGGACATCTTACGACTCTGTATGCCACATTAGCACATTGAAAAGCATGTAAGTACAATGTACGACACCTCACAACTCCTAACAACACCTTAGAATACCGTACGTAAACTTAAAACTCCATACTAAATCTAATGAATTTGTCCGAGTCCTTTGAACTTCGTACGACAACTCAGGACTTGTTATGACTCTGTGTATGCGACATTATCAACATGAAAAGCACGTTAGAATATTGTAGGACGCGTTAGAACTCTTAATAACACTTTACATCATTGTACGAAACTTTAAAACTCCATAATAAACCTAATGAATTCATCCGAGTCCTTTGAACGTCGTACGACAACTTAGGACATCTTACAACCCTGTATTCCACATTAGCACATTGAAAAGCATGTTAGTATAATGTACGACAGCTCACAACTCCTAACAACACCTTAAAATACCGTACGTAAACTAAAAACTCCATAATAAGTCTAATGAATTTGTCCGAGTCCTTTCAACGACGTACGTCAACTTAAGACATCTTACGACTCTGTATGCCACATTAGCACATTGAAAAGCATGTAAGTACAATGTACGACACCTCACAACTCCTAACAACACCTTAGAATATCGTACGTAAACTTAAAACTCCATACTAAATCTAATGAATTTGTCCGAGTCCTTTGAACTTCGTACGGCAACTCAGGACATGTTACGACTCTCTGTATGCGACATTATCAACATGAAAAGCACGTTAGAATATTGTAGGACGCGCTACAATTCCTAATAACACTTTACCTCACTGTACGAAACTTTAAAACTCCATAATAAACCTAATGAATTTATCCGAGCCCTTTGAACGTCGTACGACAACTTAAGACAGCTTACGACCCTGTATTCCACATTAGCACATTGAAAAGCACAGTAGTATAATGTACGACAGCTCACAACTCCTAACAACACCTTAAAATACCGTACGTAAACTAAAAACTCCATAATAAACCTAATGAATTCATCCGAGTCCTTTGAACGTCGTACGACAACTTAAGACATCTTACGACCCTGTATTCGACATTAGCACATTGAAAAGCATGTAAGTACAATGTACGACACCTCACAACTCCTAACAACACCTTACAATACCGTACGTAAACTTAAAACTCCATACTAAATCTAATGAATTTGTCCGAGTCCTTTGAACTTCGTACGGCAACTCAGGACTTGTTACGACTCTCTGTATGCGACATTATCAACATGAAAAGCACGTTAGAATATTGTAGGACGCGTTACAACTCTTAATAACACTTTACATCATTGTACGAAACTTTAAAACTCCATAATAAACCTAATGAATTCATCCGAGTCCTTTGAATGTCGTACGACAACTTAGGACATCTTACGACCCTGTATTCCACATTAGCACATTGAAAAGCATGTTAGTATAATGTACGACAGCTCACAACTCCTAACAACACCTTAAAATACCGTATGTAAACTAAAAACTCCATAATAAGTCTAATGAATTCGTCCGAGTCCTTTCAACGACGTACGTCAACTTAAGACATCTTACGACTCTGTATGCCACATTAGCACATTGAAAATCATGTAAGTACAATGTACGACACCTCACAACTCCTAACAACACCTTAGAATACCATACGTAAACTTAAAACTCCATACTAAATATAATGAATTTGTCCGAGTCCTTTGAACGTCGTACGGCAACTCAGGACTTGTTACGACTCTCTGTATGCGACATTATCAACATGAAAAGCACGTTAGAATATTGTAGGACGCGCTAAAATTCCTAATAACACTTTACATCACTGTACGAAACTTTAAAACTCCATAATAAACCTAATGAATTCATCCGAGCCCTTTGAACGTCGTACGACAACTTAAGACAGCTTACGACCCTGTATTTCACATTAGCACATTGAAAAGCACAGTAGTATAATGTACGACAGCTCACAACTCCTAACAACACCTTAAAATACCGTACGTAAACTAAAAACTCCATAATAAACCTAATGAATTCATCCGAGTCCTTTTAACGTCGTACGACAACTTAAGACATCTTACGACCCTGTATTCCACATTAGCACATTGAAAAGCATGTAAGTACAATGTACGACACCTCACAACTCCTAACAACACCTTACAATACCGTACGTAAACTTAAAACTCCATACTAAATCTAATGAATTTGTCCGAGTCCTTTGAACTTCGTACGGCAACTCAGGACTTGTTACGACTCTCTGTATGCGACATTGTCAACATGAAAAGCACGTTAGAATATTGTAGGACGCGTTACAACTCCTAATAACACTTTACATCATTGTACGAAACTTTAAAACTCCATAATAAACCTAATGAATTCATCCGAGTCCTTTGAACGTCGTACGACAACTTAGGACATCTTACGACTCTGTATGCCACATTAGCACATTGAAAAGCATGTAAGTACAATGTACGACACCTCACAACTCCTAACAACACCTTAGAATACCGTACGTAAACTTAAAACTCCATACTAAATCTAATGAATTTGTCCGAGTCCTTTGAACGTCGTACGGCAACTCAGGACTTGTTACGAGTCTCTGTATGCGACATTATCAACATGAAAAGCACGTTAGAATATTGTAGGACGCGCTACAATTCCTAATAACACTTTACATCACTGTACGAAACTTTAAAACTCCATAATAAACCTAATGAATTCATCCGTGCCCTTTGAACGTCGTACGACAACTTAAGACAACTTACGACCCTGTATTTCACATTAGCACATTGAAAAGCACAGTAGTATAATGTACGACAGCTCACAACTCCTAACAACACCTTAAAATACCGTACGTAAACTAAAAACTCCATAATAAACCTAATGAATTCATCCGAGTCCTTTTAACGTCGTACGACAACTTAAGACATCTTACGACCCTGTATTCCACATTAGCACATTGAAAAGCATGTAAGTACAATGTACGACACCTCACAACTCCTAACAACACCTTACAATACCGTACGTAAACTTAAAACTCCATACTAAATCTAATGAATTTGTCCGAGTCCTTTGAACTTCGTACGGCAACTCAGGACTTGTTACGACTCTCTGTATGCGACATTGTCAACATGAAAAGCACGTTAGAATATTGTAGGACGCGTTACAACTCCTAATAACACTTTACATCATTGTACGAAACTTTAAAACTCCATAATAAACCTAATGAATTCATCCGAGTCCTTTGAACGTCGTACGACAACTTAGGACATCTTACGACTCTGTATGCCACATTAGCACATTGAAAAGCATGTAAGTACAATGTACGACACCTCACAACTCCTAACAACACCTTAGAATACCGTACGTAAACTTAAAACTCCATACTAAATCTAATGAATTTGTCCGAGTCCTTTGAACGTCGTACGGCAACTCAGGACTTGTTACGAGTCTCTGTATGCGACATTATCAACATGAAAAGCACGTTAGAATATTGTAGGACGCGCTACAAATTCCTAATAACACTTTACATCACTGTACGAAACTTTAAAACTCCATAATAAACCTAATGAATTCATCCGTGCCCTTTGAACGTCGTACGACAACTTAAGACAACTTACGACCCTGTATTCCACATTAGCACATTGAAAAGTACAGTAGTATAATGTACGACAGCTCACAACTCCTAACAACACCTTAAAATACCGTACGTAAACTAAAAACTCCATAATAAACCTAATGAATTCATCCGAGTCCTTTGAACGTCGTACGACAACTTAAGACATCTTACGACCCTGTATTCCACATTAGCACATTGAAAAGGATGTAAGTACAATGTACGACACCTCACAACTCCTAACAACACCTTACAATACCGTACGTAAACTTAAAACTCCATACTAAATCTAATGAATTTGTCCGAGTCCTTTGAACTTCGTACGACAACTCAGGACTTGTTATGACTCTCTGTATGCGACATTATCAACATGAAAAGCACGTTAGAATATTGTATGACGCGTTACAACTCTTAATAACACTTTACATCATTGTACGAAACTTTAAAACTCCATAATAAACCTAATGAATTCATCCGAGTCCTTTGAACGTCGTACGACAACTTAGGACATCTTACGACCCTGTATTCCACATTAGCACATTGAAAAGCATGTTAGTATAATGTACGACAGCTCACAACTCCTAACAACACCTTAAAATACCGTACGTAAACTAAAAACTCCATAATAAGTCTAATGAATTTGACCGAGTCCTTTCAACGACGTACGTCAACTTAAGACATCTTACGACTTCGTATGCCACATTAGCACATTGAAAAGCATGTAAGTACAATGTACGACACCTCACAACTCCTAACAACACCTTAGAATACCGTACGTAAACTTAAAACTCCATACTAAATCTAATGAATTTGTCCGAGTCCTTTGAACGTCGTACGGCAACTCAGGACTTGTTACGAGTCTCTGTATGCGACATTATCAACATGAAAAGCACGTTAGAATATTGTAGGACGCGCTACAATTCCTAATAACACTTTACATCACTGTACGAAACTTTAAAACTCCATAATAAACCTAATGAATTCATCCGTGCCCTTTGAACGTCGTACGACAACTTAAGACAGCTTACGACCCTGTATTCCACATTAGCACATTGAAAAGTACAGTAGTATAATGTACGACAGCTCACAACTCCTAACAACACCTTAAAATACCGTACGTAAACTAAAAACTCCATAATAAACCTAATGAATTCATCCGAGTCCTTTTAACGTCGTACGACAACTTAAGACATCTTACGACCCTGTATTCCACATTAGCACATTGAAAAGCATGTAAGTACAATGTACGACACCTCACAACTCCTAACAACACCTTACAATACCGTACGTAAACTTAAAACTCCATACTAAATCTAATGAATTTGTCCGAGTCCTTTGAACTTCGTACGGCAACTCAGGACTTGTTACGACTCTCTGTATGCGACATTGTCAACATGAAAAGCACGTTAGAATATTGTAGGACGCGTTACAACTCCTAATAACACTTTACATCATTGTACGAAACTTTAAAACTCCATAATAAACCTAATGAATTCATCCGAGTCCTTTGAACGTCGTACGACAACTTAGGACATCTTACGACTCTGTATGCCACATTAGCACATTGAAAAGCATGTAAGTACAATGTACGACACCTCACAACTCCTAACAACACCTTAGAATACCGTACGTAAACTTAAAACTCCATACTAAATCTAATGAATTTGTCCGAGTCCTTTGAACGTCGTACGGCAACTCAGGACTTGTTACGAGTCTCTGTATGCGACATTATCAACATGAAAAGCACGTTAGAATATTGTAGGACGCGCTACAATTCCTAATAACACTTTACATCACTGTACGAAACTTTAAAACTCCATAATAAACCTAATGAATTCATCCGTGCCCTTTGAACGTCGTACGACAACTTAAGACAACTTACGACCCTGTATTTCACATTAGCACATTGAAAAGCACAGTAGTATAATGTACGACAGCTCACAACTCCTAACAACACCTTAAAATACCGTACGTAAACTAAAAACTCCATAATAAACCTAATGAATTCATCCGAGTCCTTTTAACGTCGTACGACAACTTAAGACATCTTACGACCCTGTATTCCACATTAGCACATTGAAAAGCATGTAAGTACAATGTACGACACCTCACAACTCCTAACAACACCTTACAATACCGTACGTAAACTTAAAACTCCATACTAAATCTAATGAATTTGTCCGAGTCCTTTGAACTTCGTACGGCAACTCAGGACTTGTTACGACTCTCTGTATGCGACATTGTCAACATGAAAAGCACGTTAGAATATTGTAGGACGCGTTACAACTCCTAATAACACTTTACATCATTGTACGAAACTTTAAAACTCCATAATAAACCTAATGAATTCATCCGAGTCCTTTGAACGTCGTACGACAACTTAGGACATCTTACGACTCTGTATGCCACATTAGCACATTGAAAAGCATGTAAGTACAATGTACGACACCTCACAACTCCTAACAACACCTTAGAATACCGTACGTAAACTTAAAACTCCATACTAAATCTAATGAATTTGTCCTAGTCCTTTGAACGTCGTACGGCAACTCAGGACTTGTTACGAGTCTCTGTATGCGACATTATCAACATGAAAAGCACGTTAGAATATTGTAGGACGCGCTACAAATTCCTAATAACACTTTACATCACTGTACGAAACTTTAAAACTCCATAATAAACCTAATGAATTCATCCGTGCCCTTTGAACGTCGTACGACAACTTAAGACAACTTACGACCCTGTATTCCACATTAGCACATTGAAAAGTACAGTAGTATAATGTACGACAGCTCACAACTCCTAACAACACCTTAAAATACCGTACGTAAACTAAAAACTCCATAATAAACCTAATGAATTCATCCGAGTCCTTTGAACGTCGTACGACAACTTAAGACATCTTACGACCCTGTATTCCACATTAGCACATTGAAAAGGATGTAAGTACAATGTACGACACCTCACAACTCCTAACAACACCTTACAATACCGTACGTAAACTTAAAACTCCATACTAAATCTAATGAATTTGTCCGAGTCCTTTGAACTTCGTACGACAACTCAGGACTTGTTATGACTCTCTGTATGCGACATTATCAACATGAAAAGCACGTTAGAATATTGTATGACGCGTTACAACTCTTAATAACACTTTACATCATTGTACGAAACTTTAAAACTCCATAATAAACCTAATGAATTCATCCGAGTCCTTTGAACGTCGTACGACAACTTAGGACATCTTACGACCCTGTATTCCACATTAGCACATTGAAAAGCATGTTAGTATAATGTACGACAGCTCACAACTCCTAACAACACCTTAAAATACCGTACGTAAACTAAAAACTCCATAATAAGTCTAATGAATTTGACCGAGTCCTTTCAACGACGTACGTCAACTTAAGACATCTTACGACTTCGTATGCCACATTAGCACATTGAAAAGCATGTAAGTACAATGTACGACACCTCACAACTCCTAACAACACCTTAGAATACCGTACGTAAACTTAAAACTCCATACTAAATCTAATGAATTTGTCCGAGTCCTTTGAACGTCGTACGGCAACTCAGGACTTGTTACGAGTCTCTGTATGCGACATTATCAACATGAAAAGCACGTTAGAATATTGTAGGACGCGCTACAATTCCTAATAACACTTTACATCACTGTACGAAACTTTAAAACTCCATAATAAACCTAATGAATTCATCCGTGCCCTTTGAACGTCGTACGACAACTTAAGACAGCTTACGACCCTGTATTCCACATTAGCACATTGAAAAGTACAGTAGTATAATGTACGACAGCTCACAACTCCTAACAACACCTTAAAATACCGTACATAAACTAAAAACTCCATAATAAACCTAATGAATTCATCCGAGTCCTTTGAACGTCGTACGACAACTTAAGACATCTTACGACCCTGTATTCCACATTAGCACATTGAAAAGGATGTAAGTACAATGTACGACACCTCACAACTCCTAACAACACCTTACAATACCGTACGTAAACTTAAAACTCCATACTAAATCTAATGAATTTGTCCGAGTCCTTTGAACTTCGTACGACAACTCAGGACTTGTTATGACTCTCTGTATGCGACATTATCAACATGAAAAGCACGTTAGAATATTGTAGGACGCGTTACAACTCTTAATAACACTTTACATCATTGTACGAAACTTTAAAACTCCATAATAAACCTAATGAATTCATCCGAGTCCTTTGAACGTCGTACGACAACTTAGGACATCTTACGACCCTGTATTCCACATTAGCACATTGAAAAGCATGTTAGTATAATGTACGACAGCTCACAACTCCTAACAACACCTTAAAATACCGTACGTAAACTAAAAACTCCATAATAAGTCTAATGAATTCGTCCGAGTCCTTTCAACGACGTACGTCAACTTAAGACATCTTACGACTTCGTATGCCACATTAGCACATTGAAAAGCATGTAAGTACAATGTACGACACCTCACAACTCCTAACAACACCTTAGAATACCGTACGTAAACTTAAAACTCCATACTAAATCTAATGAATTTGTCCGAGTCCTTTGAACGTCGTACGGCAACTCAGGACTTGTTACGACTCTCTGTATGCAACATTATCAACATGAAAAGCACGTTAGAATAAGGTAGGACACGCTACAATTCCTAATAACACTTTACATCACTGTACGAAACTTTAAAACTCCATAATAAACCTAATGAATTCATCCGAGCCCTTTGAACGTCGTACGACAACTTAAGACAGCTTACGACCCTGTATTCCACATTAGCACATTGAAAAGCACAGTAGTATAATGTACGACAGCTCACAACTCCTAACAACACCTTAAAATACCGTACGTAAACTAAAAACTCCATAATAAACCTAATGAATTCATCCGAGTCCTTTGAACGTCGTACGACAACTTAAGACATCTTACGACCCTGTATTCCACATTAGCACATTGAAAAGGATGTAAGTACAATGTACGACACCTCACAACTCCTAACAACACCTTACAATACCGTACGTAAACTTAAAACTCCATACTAAATCTAATGAATTTGTCCGAGTCCTTTGAACTTCGTACGACAACTCAGGACTTGTTATGACTCTCTGTATGCGACATTATCAACATGAAAAGCACGTTAGAATATTGTATGACGCGTTACAACTCTTAATAACACTTTACATCATTGTACGAAACTTTAAAACTCCATAATAAACCTAATGAATTCATCCGAGTCCTTTGAACGTCGTACGACAACTTAGGACATCTTACGACCCTGTATTCCACATTAGCACATTGAAAAGCATGTTAGTATAATGTACGACAGCTCACAACTCCTAACAACACCTTAAAATACCGTACGTAAACTAAAAACTCCATAATAAGGCTAATGAATTTGACCGAGTCCTTTCAACGACGTACGTCAACTTAAGACATCTTACGACTTCGTTTGCCACATTAGCACATTGAAAAGCATGTAAGTACAATGTACGACACCTCACAACTCCTAACAACACCTTAGAATACCGTACGTAAACTTAAAACTCCATACTAAATCTAATGAATTTGTCCGAGTCCTTTGAACGTCGTACGGCAACTCAGGACTTGTTACGAGTCTCTGTATGCGACATTATCAACATGAAAAGCACGTTAGAATATTGTAGGACGCGCTACAATTCCTAATAACACTTTACATCACTGTACGAAACTTTAAAACTCCATAATAAACCTAATGAATTCATCCGTGCCCTTTGAACGTCGTACGACAACTTAAGACAGCTTACGACCCTGTATTCCACATTAGCACATTGAAAAGTACAGTAGTATAATGTACGACAGCTCACAACTCCTAACAACACCTTAAAATACCGTACATAAACTAAAAACTCCATAATAAACCTAATGAATTCATCCGAGTCCTTTGAACGTCGTACGACAACTTAAGACATCTTACGACCCTGTATTCCACATTAGCACATTGAAAAGGATGTAAGTACAATGTACGACACCTCACAACTCCTAACAACACCTTACAATACCGTACGTAAACTTAAAACTCCATACTAAATCTAATGAATTTGTCCGAGTCCTTTGAACTTCGTACGACAACTCAGGACTTGTTATGACTCTCTGTATGCGACATTATCAACATGAAAAGCACGTTAGAATATTGTAGGACGCGTTACAACTCTTAATAACACTTTACATCATTGTACGAAACTTTAAAACTCCATAATAAACCTAATGAATTCATCCGAGTCCTTTGAACGTCGTACGACAACTTAGGACATCTTACGACCCTGTATTCCACATTAGCACATTGAAAAGCATGTTAGTATAATGTACGACAGCTCACAACTCCTAACAACACCTTAAAATACCGTACGTAAACTAAAAACTCCATAATAAGTCTAATGAATTCGTCCGAGTCCTTTCAACGACGTACGTCAACTTAAGACATCTTACGACTTCGTATGCCACATTAGCACATTGAAAAGCATGTAAGTACAATGTACGACACCTCACAACTCCTAACAACACCTTAGAATACCGTACGTAAACTTAAAACTCCATACTAAATCTAATGAATTTGTCCGAGTCCTTTGAACGTCGTACGGCAACTCAGGACTTGTTACGACTCTCTGTATGCAACATTATCAACATGAAAAGCACGTTAGAATAAGGTAGGACACGCTACAATTCCTAATAACACTTTACATCACTGTACGAAACTTTAAAACTCCATAATAAACCTAATGAATTCATCCGAGCCCTTTGAACGTCGTACGACAACTTAAGACAGCTTACGACCCTGTATTCCACATTAGCACATTGAAAAGCACAGTAGTATAATGTACGACAGCTCACAACTCCTAACAACACCTTAAAATACCGTACGTAAACTAAAAACTCCATAATAAACCTAATGAATTCATCCGAGTCCTTTGAACGTCGTACGACAACTTAAGACATCTTACGACCCTGTATTCCACATTAGCACATTGAAAAGGATGTAAGTACAATGTACGACACCTCACAACTCCTAACAACACCTTACAATACCGTACGTAAACTTAAAACTCCATACTAAATCTAATGAATTTGTCCGAGTCCTTTGAACTTCGTACGACAACTCAGGACTTGTTATGACTCTCTGTATGCGACATTATCAACATGAAAAGCACGTTAGAATATTGTATGACGCGTTACAACTCTTAATAACACTTTACATCATTGTACGAAACTTTAAAACTCCATAATAAACCTAATGAATTCATCCGAGTCCTTTGAACGTCGTACGACAACTTAGGACATCTTACGACCCTGTATTCCACATTAGCACATTGAAAAGCATGTTAGTATAATGTACGACAGCTCACAACTCCTAACAACACCTTAAAATACCGTACGTAAACTAAAAACTCCATAATAAGGCTAATGAATTTGACCGAGTCCTTTCAACGACGTACGTCAACTTAAGACATCTTACGACTTCGTTTGCCACATTAGCACATTGAAAAGCATGTAAGTACAATGTACGACACCTCACAACTCCTAACAACACCTTAGAATACCGTACGTAAACTTAAAACTCCATACTAAATCTAATGAATTTGTCCGAGTCCTTTGAACGTCGTACGGCAACTCAGGACTTGTTACGAGTCTCTGTATGCGACATTATCAACATGAAAAGCACGTTAGAATATTGTAGGACGCGCTACAATTCCTAATAACACTTTACATCACTGTACGAAACTTTAAAACTCCATAATAAACCTAATGAATTCATCCGTGCCCTTTGAACGTCGTACGACAACTTAAGACAGCTTACGACCCTGTATTCCACATTAGCACATTGAAAAGTACAGTAGTATAATGTACGACAGCTCACAACTCCTAACAACACCTTAAAATACCGTACATAAACTAAAAACTCCATAATAAACCTAATGAATTCATCCGAGTCCTTTGAACGTCGTACGACAACTTAAGACATCTTACGACCCTGTATTCCACATTAGCACATTGAAAAGGATGTAAGTACAATGTACGACACCTCACAACTCCTAACAACACCTTACAATACCGTACGTAAACTTAAAACTCCATACTAAATCTAATGAATTTGTCCGAGTCCTTTGAACTTCGTACGACAACTCAGGACTTGTTATGACTCTCTGTATGCGACATTATCAACATGAAAAGCACGTTAGAATATTGTAGGACGCGTTACAACTCTTAATAACACTTTACATCATTGTACGAAACTTTAAAACTCCATAATAAACCTAATGAATTCATCCGAGTCCTTTGAACGTCGTACGACAACTTAGGACATCTTACGACCCTGTATTCCACATTAGCACATTGAAAAGCATGTTAGTATAATGTACGACAGCTACAACTCCTAACAACACCTTAAAATACCGTACGTAAACTAAAAACTCCATAATAAGTCTAATGAATTCGTCCGAGTCCTTTCAACGACGTACGTCAACTTAAGACATCTTACGACTTCGTATGCCACATTAGCACATTGAAAAGCATGTAAGTACAATGTACGACACCTCACAACTCCTAACAACACCTTAGAATACCGTACGTAAACTTAAAACTCCATACTAAATCTAATGAATTTGTCCGAGTCCTTTGAACGTCGTACGGCAACTCAGGACTTGTTACGACTCTCTGTATGCAACATTATCAACATGAAAAGCACGTTAGAATAAGGTAGGACACGCTACAATTCCTAATAACACTTTACATCACTGTACGAAACTTTAAAACTCCATAATAAACCTAATGAATTCATCCGAGCCCTTTGAACGTCGTACGACAACTTAAGACAGCTTACGACCCTGTATTCCACATTAGCACATTGAAAAGCACAGTAGTATAATGTACGACAGCTCACAACTCCTAACAACACCTTAAAATACCGTACGTAAACTAAAAACTCCATAATAAACCTAATGAATTCATCCGAGTCCTTTGAACGTCGTACGACAACTTAAGACATCTTACGACCCTGTATTCCACATTAGCACATTGAAAAGCATGTAAGTACAATGTACGACACCTCACAACTCCTAACAACACCTTACAATACCGTACGTAAACTTAAAACTCCATACTAAATCTAATGAATTTGTCCGAGTCCTTTGAACTTCATACGGCAACTCAGGACTTGTTACGACTCTCTGTATGCGACATTATCAACATGAAAAGCACGTTTGAATATTGTAGGACGCGTTACAACTCCTAATAACACTTTACATCATTGTACGAAACTTTAAAACTCCATAATAAACCTAATGAATTCATCTGAGTCCTTTGAACGTCGTACGACAACTTAGGACATCTTACGACTCTGTATGCCACATTAGCACATTGAAAAGCATGTAAGTACAATGTACGACACCTCACAACTCCTAACAACACCTTACAATACCGTACGTAAACTTAAAACTCCATACTAAATCTAATGAATTTGTCCGAGTCCTTTGAACTTCGTACGACAACTCAGGACTTGTTATGACTCTCTGTATGCGACATTATCAACATGAAAAGCACGTTAGAATATTGTAGGACGCGTTACAACTCTTAATAACACTTTACATCATTGTACGAAACTTTAAAACTCCATAATAAACCTAATGAATTCATCCGAGTCCGTTTAACGTCGTACGACAACTTAGGACATCTTACGACCCTGTATTCCACATTAGCACATTGAAAAGCATGTTAGTATAATGTACGACAGCTCACAACTCCTAACAATACATTAAAATACCGTACGTAAACTAAAAACTCCATAATATGTCTAATGAATTCGTCCGAGTCCTTTCAACGACGTACGTCAACTTAAGACATCTTACGACTCTGTATGCCACATTAGCACATTGAAAAGCATGTAAGTACAATGTACGACACCTCACAACTCCTAACAACACCTTAGAATACCGTACGTAAACTTAAAACTCCATACTAAATCTAATGAATTTGTCCGAGTCCTTTGAACGTCGTACGACAACTCAGGACTTGTTACGACTCTCTGTATGCGACATTATCAACATGAAAAGCACGTTAGAATATTGTAGGACGCGTTACAACTCCTAATAACACTTTACATCATTGTACGAAACTTTAAAACTCCATAATAAACCTAATGAATTCATCCGAGTCCTTTGAACGTCGTACGACAACTTAGGACATCTTACGACTCTGTATGCCACATTAGCACATTGAAAAGCATGTAAGTACAATGTACGACACCTCACAACTCCTAACAACACCTTACAATACCGTACGTAAACTTAAAACTCCATACTAAATCTAATGAATTTGTCCGAGTCCTTTGAACTTCGTACGACAACTCAGGACTTGTTATGACTCTCTGTATGCGACATTATCAACATGAAAAGCACGTTAGAATATTGTAGGACGCGTTACAACTCTTAATAACACTTTACATCATTGTACGAAACTTTAAAACTCCATAATAAACCTAATGAATTCATCCGAGTCCGTTTAACGTCGTACGACAACTTAGGACATCTTACGACCCTGTATTCCACATTAGCACATTGAAAAGCATGTTAGTATAATGTACGACAGCTCACAACTCCTAACAATACATTAAAATACCGTATGTAAACTAAAAACTCCATAATAAGTCTAATGAATTCGTCCGAGTCCTTTCAACGACGTACGTCAACTTAAGACATCTTACGACTCTGTATGCCACATTAGCACATTGAAAAGCATGTAAGTACAATATACGACACCTCACAACTCCTAACAACACCTTAGAATACCGTACGTAAACTTAAAACTCCATACTAAATCTAATGAATTTGTTCCAGTCCTTTGAACTTCGTACGACAACTCAGGACTTGTTATGACTCTCTGTATGCGACATTATCAACATGAAAAGCACGTTAGAATATTGTAGGACGCATTACAACTCTTAATAACACTTTACATCATTGTACAAAACTTTAAAACTCCATAATAAACCTAATGAATTCATCCGAGTCCTTTGAACGTCGTACGACAACTTAGGACATCTTACAACCCTGTATTCCACATTAGCACATTGAAAAGCATGTTAGTATAATGTACGACAGCTCACAACTCCTAACAACACCTTAAAATACCGTACGTAAACTTAAAACCCCATACTAAATCTAATGAATTTGTCCGAGTCCTTTGAACGTCGTACGGCAACTCAGGACTTGTTACGACTCTCTGTATGCGACATTATCAACATGAAAAGCACGTTAGAATATTGTAGGACGCGTTACAACTCTTAATAACACTTTACATCATTGTACGAAACTTTAAGACTCCATAATAAACCTAATGAATTCATCCGAGTCCTTTGAACGTCGTACGACAACTTAGGACATCTTACGACCCTGTATTCCACATTAGCACATTGAAAAGCATGTTAGTATAATGTACGACACCTCACAACTCCTAACAACACCTTACAATACCGTACGTAAACTTAAAACTCCATACTAAATCTAATGAATTTGTCCGAGTCCTTCGAACGTCGTACGGCAACTCAGGACTTGTTACGACTCTCTGTATGCGACATTATCAACATGAAAAGCACGTTAGAATATTGTAGGACGCGCTACAATTCCTAATAACACTTTACATCACTGTACGAAACTTTAGAACTCCATAATAAACCTAATGAATTCATCCGAGCCCTTTGAACGTCGTACGACAACTTAAGACAGCTTACGACCCTGTATTCCACATTAGCACATTGAAAAGCACAGTAGTATAATGTACGACAGCTCACAACTCCTAACAACACCTTAAAATACCGTACGTAAACTAAAAACTCCATAATAAACCTAATGAATTCATCCGAGTCCTTTGAACGTCGTACGACAACTTAAGACATCTTACGACCCTGTATTCCACATTAGCACATTGAAAAGCATGTAAGTACAATGTACGACACCTCACAACTCCTAACAACACCTTACAATACCGTACGTAAACTTAAAACTCCATACTAAATCTAATGAATTTGTCCGAGTCCTTTGAACTTCATACGGCAACTCAGGACTTGTTACGACTCTCTGTATGCGACATTATCAACATGAAAAGCACGTTAGAATATTGTAGGACGCGTTACAACTCCTAATAACACTTTACATCATTGTACGAAACTTTAAAACTCCATAATAAACCTAATGAATTCATCCGAGTCCTTTGAACGTCGTACGACAACTTAGGACATCTTACGACTCTGTATGCCACATTAGCACATTGAAAAGCATGTAAGTACAATGTACGACACCTCACAACTCCTAACAACACCTTACAATATCGTACGTAAACTTAAAACTCCATACTAAATCTAATGAATTTGTCCGAGTCCTTTGAACTTCGTACGACAACTCAGGACTTGTTATGACTCTCTGTATGCGACATTATCAACATGAAAAGCACGTTAGAATATTGTAGGACGCGTTACAACTCTTAATAACACTTTACATCATTGTACGAAACTTTAAAACTCCATAATAAACCTAATGAATTCATCCGAGTCCGTTTAACGTCGTACGACAACTTAGGACATCTTACGACCCTGTATTCCACATTAGCACATTGAAAAGCATGTTAGTATAATGTACGACAGCTCACAACTCCTAACAATACATTAAAATACCGTATGTAAACTAAAAACTCCATAATAAGTCTAATGAATTCGTCCGAGTCCTTTCAACGACGTACGTCAACTTAAGACATCTTACGACTCTGTATGCCACATTAGCACATTGAAAAGCATGTAAGTACAATATACGACACCTCACAACTCCTAACAACACCTTAGAATACCGTACGTAAACTTAAAACTCCATACTAAATCTAATGAATTTGTTCCAGTCCTTTGAACTTCGTACGACAACTCAGGACTTGTTATGACTCTCTGTATGCGACATTATCAACATGAAAAGCACGTTAGAATATTGTAGGACGCATTACAACTCTTAATAACACTTTACATCATTGTACAAAACTTTAAAACTCCATAATAAACCTAATGAATTCATCCGAGTCCTTTGAACGTCGTACGACAACTTAGGACATCTTACAACCCTGTATTCCACATTAGCACATTGAAAAGCATGTTAGTATAATGTACGACAGCTCACAACTCCTAACAACACCTTAAAATACCGTACGTAAACTTAAAACCCCATACTAAATCTAATGAATTTGTCCGAGTCCTTTGAACGTCGTACGGCAACTCAGGACTTGTTACGACTCTCTGTATGCGACATTATCAACATGAAAAGCACGTTAGAATATTGTAGGACGCGTTACAACTCTTAATAACACTTTACATCATTGTACGAAACTTTAAGACTCCATAATAAACCTAATGAATTCATCCGAGTCCTTTGAACGTCGTACGACAACTTAGGACATCTTACGACCCTGTATTCCACATTAGCACATTGAAAAGCATGTTAGTATAATGTACGACACCTCACAACTCCTAACAACACCTTACAATACCGTACGTAAACTTAAAACTCCATACTAAATCTAATGAATTTGTCCGAGTCCTTCGAACGTCGTACGGCAACTCAGGACTTGTTACGACTCTCTGTATGCGACATTATCAACATGAAAAGCACGTTAGAATATTGTAGGACGCGCTACAATTCCTAATAACACTTTACATCACTGTACGAAACTTTAGAACTCCATAATAAACCTAATGAATTCATCCGAGCCCTTTGAACGTCGTACGACAACTTAAGACAGCTTACGACCCTGTATTCCACATTAGCACATTGAAAAGCACAGTAGTATAATGTACGACAGCTCACAACTCCTAACAACACCTTAAAATACCGTACGTAAACTAAAAACTCCATAATAAACCTAATGAATTCATCCGAGTCCTTTGAACGTCGTACGACAACTTAAGACATCTTACGACCCTGTATTCCACATTAGCACATTGAAAAGCATGTAAGTACAATGTACGACACCTCACAACTCCTAACAACACCTTACAATACCGTACGTAAACTTAAAACTCCATACTAAATCTAATGAATTTGTCCGAGTCCTTTGAACTTCATACGGCAACTCAGGACTTGTTACGACTCTCTGTATGCGACATTATCAACATGAAAAGCACGTTAGAATATTGTAGGACGCGTTACAACTCCTAATAACACTTTACATCATTGTACGAAACTTTAAAACTCCATAATAAACCTAATGAATTCATCCGAGTCCTTTGAACGTCGTACGACAACTTAGGACATCTTACGACTCTGTATGCCACATTAGCACATTGAAAAGCATGTAAGTACAATGTACGACACCTCACAACTCCTAACAACACCTTACAATATCGTACGTAAACTTAAAACTCCATACTAAATCTAATGAATTTGTCCGAGTCCTTTGAACTTCGTACGACAACTCAGGACTTGTTATGACTCTCTGTATGCGACATTATCAACATGAAAAGCACGTTAGAATATTGTAGGACGCGTTACAACTCTTAATAACACTTTACATCATTGTACGAAACTTTAAAACTCCATAATAAACCTAATGAATTCATCCGAGTCCGTTTAACGTCGTACGACAACTTAGGACATCTTACGACCCTGTATTCCACATTAGCACATTGAAAAGCATGTTAGTATAATGTACGACAGCTCACAACTCCTAACAATACATTAAAATACATCTTACGTCAACTTAAGACTCCATAATAAGTCTAATGAATTCGTCCGAGTCCTTTCAACGACGTACGTCAACTTAAGACATCTTACGACTCTGTATGCCACATTAGCACATTGAAAAGCATGTAAGTACAATATACGACACCTCACAACTCCTAACAACACCTTAGAATACCGTACGTAAACTTAAAACTCCATACTAAATCTAATGAATTTGTCCGAGTCCTTTGAACGTCGTACGGCAACTCAGGACTTGTTACGACTCTCTGTATGCGACATTATCAACATGAAAAGCACGTTAGAATATTGTAGGACGCGTTACAACTCCTAATAACACTTTACATCATTGTACGAAACTTTAAAACTCCATAATAAACCTAATGAATTCATCCGAGTCCTTTGAACGTCGTACGCCAACTTAGGACATCTTACGACTCTGTATGCCACATTAGCACATTGAAAAGCATGTAAGTACAATGTACGACACCTCACAACTCCTAACAACACCTTACAATACCGTACGTAAACTTAAAACTCCATACTAAATCTAATGAATTTGTCCGAGTCCTTTGAACTTCGTACGACAACTCAGGACTTGTTATGACTCTCTGTATGCGACATTATCAACATGAAAAGCACGTTAGAATATTGTAGGACGCGTTACAACTCTTAATAACACTTTACATCATTGTACGAAACTTTAAAACTCCATAATAAACCTAATGAATTCATCCGAGTCCGTTTAACGTCGTACGACAACTTAGGACATCTTACGACCCTGTATTCCACATTAGCACATTGAAAAGCATGTTAGTATAATGTACGACAGCTCACAACTCCTAACAATACATTAAAATACATCTTACGTCAACTTAAGACTCCATAATAAGTCTAATGAATTCGTCCGAGTCCTTTCAACGACGTACGTCAACTTAAGACATCTTACGACTCTGTATGCCACATTAGCACATTGAAAAGCATGTAAGTACAATATACGACACCTCACAACTCCTAACAACACCTTAGAATACCGTACGTAAACTTAAAACTCCATACTAAATCTAATGAATTTGTTCCAGTCCTTTGAACGTCGTACGGCAACTCAGGACTTGTTACGACTCTCTGTATGCGACATTATCAACATGAAAAGCACGTTAGAATATTGTAGGACGCGTTACAACTCCTAATAACACTTTACATCATTGTACGAAACTTTAAAACTCCATAATAAACCTAATGAATTCATCCGAGTCCTTTGAACGTCGTACGCCAACTTAGGACATCTTACGACTCTGTATGCCACATTAGCACATTGAAAAGCATGTAAGTACAATGTACGACACCTCACAACTCCTAACAACACCTTACAATACCGTACGTAAACTTAAAACTCCATACTAAATCTAATGAATTTGTCCGAGTCCTTTGAACTTCGTACGACAACTCAGGACTTGTTATGACTCTCTGTATGCGACATTATCAACATGAAAAGCACGTTAGAATATTGTAGGACGCGTTACAACTCTTAATAACACTTTACATCATTGTACGAAACTTTAAAACTCCATAATAAACCTAATGAATTCATCCGAGTCCGTTTAACGTCGTACGACAACTTAGGACATCTTACGACCCTGTATTCCACATTAGCACATTGAAAAGCATGTTAGTATAATGTACGACAGCTCACAACTCCTACCAATACATTAAAATACCGTATGTAAACTAAAAACTCCATAATAAGTCTAATGAATTCGTCCGAGTCCTTTCAACGACGTACGTCAACTTAAGACATCTTACGACTCTGTATGCCACATTAGCACATTGAAAAGCATGTAAGTACAATATACGACACCTCACAACTCCTAACAACACCTTAGAATACCGTACGTAAACTTAAAACTCCATACTAAATCTAATGAATTTGTTCCAGTCCTTTGAACTTCGTACGACAACTCAGGACTTGTTATGACTCTCTGTATGCGACATTATCAACATGAAAAGCACGTTAGAATATTGTAGGACGCATTACAACTCTTAATAACACTTTACATCATTGTACGAAACTTTAAAACTCCATAATAAACCTAATGAATTCATCCGAGTCCTTTGAATGTCGTACGACAACTTAGGACATCTTACAACCCTGTGTTCCACATTAGCACATTGAAAAGCATGTTAGTATAATGTACGACAGCTCACAACTCCTAACAACACCTTAAAATACCGTACGTAAACTTAAAACCCCAGACTAAATCTAATGAATTTGTCCGAGTCCTTTGAACGTCGTACGGCAACTCAGGACTTGTTACGACTCTCTGTATGCGACATTATCAACATGAAAAGCACGTTAGAATATTGTAGGACGCGTTACAACTCTTAATAACACTTTACATCATTGTACGAAACTTTAAGACTCCATAATAAACCTAATGAATTCATCCGAGTCCTTTGAACGTCGTACGACAACTTAGGACATCTTACGACCCTGTATTCCACATTAGCACATTGAAAAGCATGTTAGTATAATGTACGACACCTCACAACTCCTAACAACACCTTACAATACCGTACGTAAACTTAAAACTCCATACTAAATCTAATGAATTTGTCCGAGTCCTTTGAACGTCGTACGGCAACTCAGGACTTGTTACGACTCTCTGTATGCGACATTATCAACATGAAAAGCACGTTAGAATATTGTAGGACGCGCTACAATTCCTAATAACACTTTACATCACTGTACGAAACTTTAGAACTCCATAATAAACCTAATGAATTCATCCGAGCCCTTTGAACGTCGTACGACAACTTAAGACAGCTTACGACCCTGTATTCCACATTAGCACATTGAAAAGCACAGTAGTATAATGTACGACAGCTCACAACTCCTAACAACACCTTAAAATACCGTACGTAAACTAAAAACTCCATAATAAACCTAATGAATTCATCCGAGTCCTTTGAACGTCGTACGACAACTTAAGACATCTTACGACCCTGTATTCCACATTAGCACATTGAAAAGCATGTAAGTACAATGTACGACACCTCACAACTCCTAACAACACCTTACAATACCGTACGTAAACTTAAAACTCCATACTAAATCTAATGAATTTGTCCGAGTCCTTTGAACTTCGTACGGCAACTCAGGACTTGTTACGACTCTCTGTATGCGACATTATCAACATGAAAAGCACGTTTGAATATTGTAGGACGCGTTACAACTCCTAATAACACTTTACATCATTGTACGAAACTTTAAAACTCCATAATAAACCTAATGAATTCCTCCGAGTCCTTTGAACGTCGTACGACAACTTAGGACATCTTACGACTCTGTATGCCACATTAGCACATTGAAAAACATGTAAGTACAATGTACGACACCTCACAACTCCTAACAACACCTTAGAATACCGTACGTAAACTTAAAACTCCATACTAAATCTAATGAATTTGTCCGAGTCCTTTGAACTTCGTACGACAACTCAGGACTTGTTATGACTCTCTGTATGCGACATTATCAACATGAAAAGCACGTTAGAATATTGTAGGACGCGTTACAACTCCTAATAACACTTTACATCATTGTACGAAACTTTAAAACTCCATAATAAACCTAATGAATTCATCCGAGTCCTTTGAACGTCGTACGACAACTTAGGACATCTTACGACTCTGTATGCCACATTAGCACATTGAAAAGCATGTAAGTACAATGTACGACACCTCACAACTCCTAACAACACCTTAGAATACCGTACGTAAACTTAAAACTCCATACTAAATCTAATGAATTTGTCCGAGTCCTTTGAACTTCGTACGACAACTCAGGACATGTTATGACTCTCTGTATGCGACATTATCAACATGAAAAGCACGTTAGAATATTGTAGGACGCGTTACAACTCTTAATAACACTTTACATCATTGTACGAAACTTTAAAACTCCATAATAAACCTAATGAATTCATCCGAGTCCTTTGAACGTCGTACGACAACTTAGGACATCTTACAACCCTGTATTCCACATTAGCACATTGAAAAGCATGTTAGTATAATGTACGACAGCTCACAGCTCCTAACAACACCTTAAAATACCGTACGTAAACTAAAAACTCCATAATAAGTCTAATGAATTTGTCCGAGTCCTTTCAACGACGTACGTCAACTTAAGACATCTTACGACTCTGTATGCCACATTAGCACATTGAAAAGCATGTAAGTACAATGTACGACACCTCACAACTCCTAACAACACCTTAGAATACCGTACGTAAACTTAAAACTCCATACTAAATCTAATGAATTTGTCCGAGTCCTTTGAACGTCGTACGGCAACTCAGGACTTGTTACGACTCTCTGTATGCGACATTATCAACATGAAAAGCACGTTAGAATATTGTAGGACGCGCTACAATTCCTAATAACACTTTACATCACTGTACGAAACTTTAAAACTCCATAATAAACCTAATGAATTTATCCGAGCCCTTTGAACGTCGTACGACAACTTAAGACAGCTTACGACCCTGTATTCCACATTAGCACATTGAAAAGCACAGTAGTATAATATACGACAGCTCACAACTCCTAACAACACCTTAAAATACCGTACGTAAACTAAAAACTCCATAATAAACCTAATGAATTCATCCGAGTCCTTTGAACGTCGTACGACAACTTAAGACATCTTACGACCCTGTATTCGACATTAGCACATTGAAAAGCATGTAAGTACAATGTACGACACCTAACAACTCCTAACAACACCTTACAATACCGTACGTAAACTTAAAACTCCATACTAAATCAAATGAATTTGTCCGAGTCCTTTGAACTTCGTACGGCAACTCAGGACTTGTTACGACTCTCTGTATGCGACATTATCAACATGAAAAGCACGTTAGAATATTGTAGGACGCGGTACAATTCCTAATAACACTTTACATCACTGTACGAAACTTTAAAAGTCTATAATAAACCTAATGAATTTATCTGAGCCCTTTGAACGTCGTACGACAACTTAAGACAGCTTACGACCCTGTATTCCACATTAGCACATTGAAAAGCACAGTAGTATAATGTACGACAGCTCACAACTCCTAACAACACCTTAAAATACCGTACGTAAACTAAAAACTCCATAATAAACCTAATGAATTCATCCGAGTCCTTTGAACGTCGTACGACAACTTAAGACATCTTACGACCCTGTATTCGACATTAGCACATTGAAAAGCATGTAAGTACAATGTACGACACCTCACAACTCCTAACAACACCTTACAATACCGTACGTAAACTTAAAACTCCATACTAAATCTAATGAATTTGTCCGAGTCCTTTGAACTTCGTACGGCAACTCAGGACTTGTTACGACTCTCTGTATGCGACATTATCAACATGAAAAGCACGTTAGAATATTGTAGGACGCGTTACAACTCTTAATAACACTTTACATCATTGTACGAAACTTTAAAACTCCATAATAAACCTAATGAATTCATCCGAGTCCTTTGAATGTCGTACGACAACTTAGGACATCTTACGACCCTGTATTCCACATTAGCACATTGAAAAGCATGTTAGTATAATGTACGACAGCTCACAACTCCTAACAACACCTTAAAATACCGTATGTAAACTAAAAACTCCATAATAAGTCTAATGAATTCGTCCGAGTCCTTTCAACGACGTACGTCAACTTAAGACATCTTACGACTCTGTATGCCACATTAGCACATTGAAAATCATGTAAGTACAATGTACGACACCTCACAACTCCTAACAACACCTTAGAATACCGTACGTAAACTTAAAACTCCATACTAAATCTAATGAATTTGTCCGAGTCCTTTGAACGTCGTACGGCAACTCAGGACTTGTTACGACTCTCTGTATGCGACATTATCAACATGAAAAGCACGTTAGAATATTGTAGAACGCGCTACAATTCCTAATAACACTTTACATCACTGTACGAAACTTTAAAACTCCATAATAAACCTAATGAATTTATCCGAGCCCTTTGAACGTCGTACGACAACTTAAGACAGCTTACGACCCTGTATTCCACATTAGCACATTGAAAAGCACAGTAGTATAATATACGACAGCTCACAACTCCTAACAACACCTTAAAATACCGTACGTAAACTAAAAACTCCATAATAAACCTAATGAATTCATCCGAGTCCTTTGAACGTCGTACGACAACTTAAGACATCTTACGACCCTGTATTCGACATTAGCACATTGAAAAGCATGTAAGTACAATGTACGACACCTCACAACTCCTAACAACACCTTACAATACCGTACGTAAACTTAAAACTCCATACTAAATCTAATGAATTTGTCCGAGTCCTTTGAACTTCGTACGACAACTCAGGACTTGTTACGACTCTCTGTATGCGACATTATCAACATGAAAAGCACGTTAGAATATTGTAGGACGCGTTACAACTCTTAATAACACTTTACATCATTGTACGAAACTTTAAAACTCCATAATAAACCTAATGAATTCATCCGAGTCCTTTGAATGTCGTACGACAACTTAGGACATCTTACGACCCTGTATTCCACATTAGCACATTGAAAAGCATGTTAGTATAATGTACGACAGCTCACAACTCCTAACAACACCTTAAAATACCGTATGTAAACTAAAAACTCCATAATAAGTCTAATGAATTCGTCCGAGTCCTTTCAACGACGTACGTCAACTTAAGACATCTTACGACTCTGTATGCCACATTAGCACATTGAAAATCATGTAAGTACAATGTACGACACCTCACAACTCCTAACAACACCTTAGAATACCGTACGTAAACTTAAAACTCCATACTAAATCTAATGAATTTGTCCGAGTCCTTTGAACGTCGTACGGCAACTCAGGACTTGTTACGACTCTCTGTATGCGACATTATCAACATGAAAAGCACGTTAGAATATTGTAGAACGCGCTACAATTCCTAATAACACTTTACATCACTGTACGAAACTTTAAAACTCCATAATAAACCTAATGAATTTATCCGAGCCCTTTGAACGTCGTACGACAACTTAAGACAGCTTACGACCCTGTATTCCACATTAGCACATTGAAAAGCACAGTAGTATAATATACGACAGCTCACAACTCCTAACAACACCTTAAAATACCGTACGTAAACTAAAAACTCCATAATAAACCTAATGAATTCATCCGAGTCCTTTGAACGTCGTACGACAACTTAAGACATCTTACGACCCTGTATTCGACATTAGCACATTGAAAAGCATGTAAGTACAATGTACGACACCTAACAACTCCTAACAGCACCTTACAATACCGTACGTAAACTTAAAACTCCATACTAAATCAAATGAATTTGTACGAGTCCTTTGAACTTCGTACGGCAACTCAGGACTTGTTACGACTCTCTGTATGCGACATTATCAACATGAAAAGCACATTAGAATATTGTAGGACGCGGTACAATTCCTAATAACACTTTACATCACTGTACGAAACTTTAAAACTCCATAATAAACCTAATGAATTTATCTGAGCCCTTTCAACGTCGTACGACAACTTAAGACAGCTTACGACCCTGTATTCCACATTAGCACATTGAAAAGCACAGTAGTATAATGTACGACAGCTCACAACTCCTAACAACACCTTAAAATACCGTACGTAAACTAAAAACTCCATAATAAACCTAATGAATTCATCCGAGTCCTTTGAACGTCGTACGACAACTTAAGACATCTTACGACCCTGTATTCGACATTAGCACATTGAAAAGCATGTAAGTACAATGTACGACAACTCACAACTCCTAACAACACCTTACAATACCGTACGTAAACTTAAAACTCCATACTAAATCTAATGAATTTGTCCGAGTCCTTTGAACTTCGTACGGCAACTCAGGACTTGTTACGACTCTCTGTATGCGACATTATCAACATGAAAAGCACGTTAGAATATTGTAGGACGCGTTACAACTCTTAATAACACTTTACATCATTGTACGAAACTTTAAAACTCCATAATAAACCTAATGAATTCATCCGAGTCCTTTGAACGTCGTACGACAACTTAGGACATCTTACAACCCTGTATTCCACATTAGCACATTGAAAAGCATGTTAGTATAATGTACGACAGCTCACAGCTCCTAACAACACCTTAAAATACCGTACGTAAACTAAAAACTCCATAATAAACCTAATGAATTCATCCGAGTCCTTTCAACGACGTACGTCAACTTAAGACATCTTACGACTCTGTATGCCACATTAGCACATTGAAAAGCATGTAAGTACAATGTACGACACCTCACAACTCCTAACAACACCTTAGAATACCGTACGTAAACTTAAAACTCCATACTAAATCTAATGAATTTGTCCGAGTCCTTTGAACGTCGTACGGCAAGTCAGGACTTGTTACGACTCTCTGTATGCGACATTATCAACATGAAAAGCACGTTAGAATATTGTAGGACGCGCTACAATTCCTAATAACACTTTACATCACTGTACGAAACTTTAAAACTCCATAATAAACCTAATGAATTTATCCGAGCCCTTTGAACGTCGTACGACAACTTAAGACAGCTTACGACCCTGTATTCCACATTAGCACATTGAAAAGCACAGTAGTATAATGTACGACAGCTCACAACTCCTAACAACACCTTAAAATACCGTATGTAATCTAAAAACTCCATAATAAACCTAATGAATTCATCCGAGTCCTTTGAACGTCGTACGACAACTTAAGACATCTTACGACCCTGTATTCGACATTAGCACATTGAAAAGCATGTAAGTACAATGTACGACACCTCACAACTCCTAACAACACCTTACAATACCGTACGTAAACTTAAAACTCCATACTAAATCTAATGAATTTGTCCGAGTCCTTAGAACTTCGTACGACAACTCAGCACTTGTTACGACTCTCTGTATGCGACATTATTAACATGAAAAGCACGTTAGAATATTGTAGGACGCGTTACAACTCTTAATAACACTTTACATCATTGTACGAAACTTTAAAACTCCATAATAAACCTAATGAATTCATCCGAGTCCTTTGAATGTCGTACGACAACTTAGGACATCTTACGACCCTGTATTCCACATTAGCACATTGAAAAGCATGTTAGTATAATGTACGACAGCTCACAACTCCTAACAATTCCTTAAAATACCGTATGTAAACTAAAAACTCCATAATAAGTCTAATGAATTCGTCCGAGTCCTTTCAACGACGTACGTCAACTTAAGACATCTTACGACTCTGTATGCCACATTAGCACATTGAAAATCATGTAAGTACAATGTACGACACCTCACAACTCCTAACAACACCTTAGAATACCGTACGTAAACTTAAAACTCCATACTAAATCTAATGATTTTGTCCGAGTCCTTTGAACGTCGTACGGCAACTCAGGACTTGTTACGACTCTCTGTATGCGACATTATCAACATGAAAAGCACGTTAGAATATTGTAGGACGCGCTACAATTCCTAATAACACTTTACATCACTGTACGAAACTTTAAAACTCTATAATAAACCTAATGAATTCATCCGAGCCCTTTGAACGTCGTACGACAACTTAAGACAGCTTACGACCCTGTATTCCACATTAGCACATTGAAAAGCACAGTAGTATAATGTACGACAGCTCACAACTCCTAACAACACCTTAAAATACCGTACGTAAACTAAAAACTCCATAATAAACCTAATGAATTCATCCGAGTCCTTTGAACGTCGTACGACAACTTAAGACATCTTACGACCCTGTATTCCACATTAGCACATTGAAAAGCATGTAAGTACTATGTACGACACCTCACAACTCCTAACAACACCTTACAATACCGTACGTAAACTTAAAACTCCATACTAAATCTAATGAATTTGTCCGAGTCCTTTGAACTTCGTACGACAACTCAGGACTTGTTACGACTCTCTGTATGCGACATTATCAACATGAAAAGCACGTTAGAATATTGTAGGACGCGTTACAACTCCTAATAACACTTTACATCATTGTACGAAACTTTAAAACTCCATAATAAACCTAATGAATTCATCCGAGTCCTTTGAACATCGTACGACAACTTAGGACATCTTACGACTCTATATGCCACATTAGCACATTGAAAAGCATGTAAGTACAATGTACGACACCTCACAACTCCTAACAACACCTTAGAATACCGTACGTAAACTTAAAACTCCATACTAAATCTAATGAATTTGTCCGAGTCCTTTGAACTTCGTACGGCAACTCAGGACTTGTTACGACTCTCTGTATGCGACATTATCAACATGAAAAGCACGTTAGAATATTGTAGGACGCGTTACAACTCTTAATAACACTTTACATCATTGTACGAAACTTTAAAACTCCATAATAAACCTAATGAATTCATCCGAGTCCTTTGAACGTCGTACGACAACTTAGGACATCTTACGACTCTGTATGCCACATTAGCACATTGAAAAGCATGTAAGTACAATGTACGACACCTCACAACTCCTAACAACACCTTAGAATACCGTACGTAAACTTAAAACTCCATACTAAATCTAATGAATTTGTCCGAGTCCTTTGAACTTCGTACGACAACTCAGGACTTGTTATGACTCTCTGTATGCGACATTATCAACATGAAAAGCACGTTAGAATATTGTAGGACGCGTTACAACTCTTAATAACACTTTACATCATTGTACGAAACTTTAAAACTCCATAATAAACCTAATGAATTCATCCGAGTCCATTGAACGTCGTAGGACAACTTAGGACATCTTACGACCCTGTATTCCACATTAGCACATTGAAAAGCATGTTAGTATAATGTACGACAGCTCACAACTCCTAACAATACCTTAAAATACCGTATGTAAACTAAAAACTCCATAATAAGTCTAATGAATTCGTCCGAGTCCTTTCAACGACGTACGTCAACTTAAGACATCTTACGTCTCTGTATGCCACATTAGCACATTGAAAATCATGTAAGTACAATGTACGACACCTCACAACTCCTAACAACACCTTAGAATACCGTACGTAAACTTAAAACTCCATACTAAATCTAATGATTTTGTCCGAGTCCTTTGAACGTCGTACGGCAACTCAGGACTTGTTACGACTCTCTGTATGCGACATTATCAACATGAAAAGCACGTTAGAATATTGTAGGACGCGCTACAATTCCTAATAACACTTTACATCACTGTACGAAACTTTAAAACTCTATAATAAACCTAATGAATTCATCCGAGCCCTTTGAACGTCGTACGACAACTTAAGACAGCTTACGACCCTGTATTCCACATTAGCACATTGAAAAGCACAGTAGTATAATGTACGACAGCTCACAACTCCTAACAACACCTTAAAATACCGTACGTAAACTAAAAACTCCATAATAAACCTAATGAATTCATCCGAGTCCTTTGAACGTCGTACGACAACTTAAGACATCTTACGACCCTGTATTCCACATTAGCACATTGAAAAGCATGTAAGTACAATGTACGACACCTCACAACTCCTAACAACACCTTACAATACCGTACGTAAACTTAAAACTCCATACTAAATCTAATGAATTTGTCCGAGTCCTTTGAACTTCGTACGACAACTCAGGACTTGTTACGACTCTCTGTATGCGACATTATCAACATGAAAAGCACGTTAGAATATTGTAGGACGCGTTACAACTCCTAATAACACTTTACATCATTGTACGAAACTTTAAAACTCCATAATAAACCTAATGAATTCATCTGAGTCCTTTGAACGTCGTACGACAACTTAGGACATCTTACGACTCTGTATGCCACATTAGCACATTGAAAAGCATGTAAGTACAATGTACGACACCTCACAACTCCTAACAACACCTTAGAATACCGTACGTAAACTTAAAACTCCATACTAAATCTAATGAATTTGTCCGAGTCCTTTGAACTTCGTACGGCAACTCAGGACTTGTTACGACTCTCTGTATGCGACATTATCAACATGAAAAGCACGTTAGAATATTGTAGGACGCGTTACAACTCTTAATAACACTTTACATCATTGTACGAAACTTTAAAACTCCATAATAAACCTAATGAATTCATCCGAGTCCATTGAACGTCGTACGACAACTTAGGACATCTTACGACCCTGTATTCCACATTAGCACATTGAAAAGCATGTTAGTATAATGTACGACAGCTCACAACTCCTAACAATACCTTAAAATACCGTATGTAAACTAAAAACTCCATAATAAGTCTAATGAATTCGTCCGAGTCCTTTCAACGACGTACGTCAACTTAAGACATCTTACGACTCTGTATGCCACATTAGCACATTGAAAATCATGTAAGTACAATGTACGACACCTCACAACTCCTAACAACACCTTAGAATACCGTACGTAAACTTAAAACTCCATACTAAATCTAATGATTTTGTCCGAGTCCTTTGAACGTCGTACGGCAACTCAGGACTTGTTACGACTCTCTGTATGCGACATTATCAACATGAAAAGCACGTTAGAATATTGTAGGACGCGCTACAATTCCTAATAACACTTTACATCACTGTACGAAACTTTAAAACTCTATAATAAACCTAATGAATTTATCCGAGCCCTTTGAACGTCGTACGACAACTTAAGACAGCTTACGACCCTGTATTCCACATTAGCACATTGAAAAGCACAGTAGTATAATGTACGACAGCTCACAACTCCTAACAACACCTTAAAATACCGTACGTAAACTAAAAACTCCATAATAAACCTAATGAATTCATCCGAGTCCTTTGAACGTCGTACGACAACTTAAGACATCTTACGACCCTGTATTCCACATTAGCACATTGAAAAGCATGTAAGTACAATGTACGACACCTCACAACTCCTAACAACACCTTACAATACCGTACGTAAACTTAAAACTCCATACTAAATCTAATGAATTTGTCCGAGTCCTTTGAACTTCGTACGACAACTCAGGACTTGTTACGACTCTCTGTATGCGACATTATCAACATGAAAAGCACGTTAGAATATTGTAGGACGCGTTACAACTCCTAATAACACTTTACATCATTGTACGAAACTTTAAAACTCCATAATAAACCTAATGAATTCATCTGAGTCCTTTGAACATCGTACGACAACTTAGGACATCTTACGACTCTATATGCCACATTAGCACATTGAAAAGCATGTAAGTACAATGTACGACACCTCACAACTCCTAACAACACCTTAGAATACCGTACGTAAACTTAAAACTCCATACTAAATCTAATGAATTTGTCCGAGTCCTTTGAACTTCGTACGGCAACTCAGGACTTGTTACGACTCTCTGTATGCGACATTATCAACATGAAAAGCACGTTAGAATATTGTAGGACGCGTTACAACTCTTAATAACACTTTACATCATTGTACGAAACTTTAAAACTCCATAATAAACCTAATGAATTCATCCGAGTCCTTTGAACGTCGTACGACAACTTAGGACATCTTACGACTCTGTATGCCACATTAGCACATTGAAAAGCATGTAAGTACAATGTACGACACCTCACAACTCCTAACAACACCTTAGAATACCGTACGTAAACTTAAAACTCCATACTAAATCTAATGAATTTGTCCGAGTCCTTTGAACTTCGTACGACAACTCAGGACTTGTTATGACTCTCTGTATGCGACATTATCAACATGAAAAGCACGTTAGAATATTGTAGGACGCGTTACAACTCTTAATAACACTTTACATCATTGTACGAAACTTTAAAACTCCATAATAAACCTAATGAATTCATCCGAGTCCATTGAACGTCGTAGGACAACTTAGGACATCTTACGACCCTGTATTCCACATTAGCACATTGAAAAGCACAGTAGTATAATGTACGACAGCTCACAACTCCTAACAACACCTTAAAATACCGTATGTAAACTAAAAACTCCATAATAAACCTAATGAATTCATCCGAGTCCTTTGAACGTCGTACGACAACTTAAGACATCTTACGACCCTGTATTCCACATTAGCACATTGAAAAGCATGTAAGTACAATGTACGACACCTCACAACTCCTAACAACACCTTACAATACCGTACGTAAACTTAAAACTCCATACTAAATCTAATGAATTTGTCCGAGTCCTTTGAACTTCGTACGACAACTCAGGACTTGTTATGACTCTCTGTATGCGACATTATCAACATGAAAAGCACGTTAGAATATTGTAGGACGCGTTACAACTCTTAATAACACTTTACATCATTGTACGAAATTTTAAAACTCCATAATAAACCTAATGAATTCATCCGAGTCCTTTGAACGTCGTACGACAACTTAGGACATCTTACGACCCTGTATTCCACATTAGCACATTGAAAAGCATGTTAGTATAATGTACGACAGCTCACAACTCCTAACAAACCTTAAAATACCGTACGTAAACTAAAAACTCCATAATAAATCTAATGAATTCGTCCGAGTCCTTTCAACGACGTACGTCAACTTAAGACATCTTACGACTCTGTATGCCACATTAGCACATTGAAAAGCATGTAAGTACAATGTACGACACCTCACAACTCCTAACAACACCTTAGAATACCGTATGTAAACTTAAAACTCCATACTAAATCTAATGAATTTGTTCGAGTCCTTTGAACGTCGTACGGCAACTCAGGACTTGTTACGACTCTCTGTATGCGACATTATCAACATGAAAAGCACGTTAGAATATTGTAGGACGCGCTACAATTCCTAATAACACTTTACATCACTGTACGAAACTTTAAAACTCCATAATAAACCTAATGAATTCATCCGAGCCCTTTGAACGTCGTACGACAACTTAAGACAGCTTACGACCCTGTATTCCATATTAGCACATTGAATAGCACAGTAGTATAATGTACGACAGCTCACAACTCCTAACAACACCTTAAAATACCGTACGTAAACTAAAAACTCCATAATAAACCAAATGAATTCATCCGAGTCCTTTGAACGTCGTACGACAACTTAAGACAGCTTACGACCCTGTATTCCACATTAGCACATTGAAAAGCACAGTAGTATAATGTACGACAGCTCACAACTCCTAACAACACCTTAAAATACCGTACGTAAACTAAAAACTCCATAATAAACCTAATGAATTCATCCTAGTCCTTTGAACGTCGTACGACAACTTAAGACATCTTACGACCCTGTATTCCACATTAGCACATTGAAAAGCATGTAAGTACAATGTACGACACCTCACAACTCCTAACAACACCTTACAATACCGTACGTAAACTTAAAACTCCATACTAAATCTAATGAATTTGTCCGAGTCCTTTGAACTTCGTACGGCAACTCAGGACTTGTTACGACTCTCTGTATGCGACATTATCAACATGAAAAGCAGGTTAGAATATTGTAGGACGCGTTACAACTCCTAATAACACTTTACATCATTGTACGAAACTTTAAAACTCCATAATAAGTCTAATGAATTTGTCCGAGTCCTTTCAACGACGTACGTCAACTTAAGACATCTTACGACTCTGTATGCCACATTAGCACATTGAAAAGCATGTAAGTACAATGTACGACACCTCACAACTCCTAACAACACCTTAGAATACCGTACGTAAACTTAAAACTCCATACTAAATCTAATGAATTTGTCCGAGTCCTTTGAACGTCATACGGCAACTCAGGACTTGTTACGACTCTCTGTATGCAACATTATCAACATGAAAAGCACGTTAGAATATTGTAGGACACGCTACAATTCCTAATAACACTTTACATCACTGTACGAAACTTTAAAACTCCATAATAAACCTAATGAATTCATCCGAGCCCTTTGAACGTCGTACGACAACTTAAGACAGCTTACGACCCTGTATTCCACATTAGGACATTGAAAAGCACAGTAGTATAATGTACGACAGCTCACAACTCCTAACAACACCTTAAAATACTGTACGTAAACTAAAAACTCCATAATAAACCTAATGAATTCATCTGAGTCCTTTGAACGTCGTACGACAACTTAAGACATCTTACGACCCTGTATTCCACATTAGCACATTGAAAAGCATGTACGTAAAATGTACGACACCTCACAACTCCTAACAACACCTTACAATACCGTACGTAAACTTAAAACTCCATACTAAATCTAATGAATTTGTCTGAGTCCTTTGAACTTCGTACGACAACTCAGGACTTGTTATAACTCTCTGTATGCGACATTATCAACATGAAAAGCACGTTAGAATATTGTAGGACGCGTTACAACTCCTAATAACACTTTACATCATTGTACGAAACTTTAAAACTCCATAATAAACCTAATGAATTCATCCGAGTCCTTTGAACGTCGTACGACAACTTAGGACATCTTACAACTCTGTATGCCACATTAGCACATTGAAAAGCATGTAAGTACAATGTACGACACCTCACAACTCCTAACAACACCTTAGAATACCGTACGTAAACTTAAAACTCCATACTAAATCTAATGAATTTGTTCCAGTCCTTTGAACTTCGTACGACAACTCAGGACTTGTTATGACTCTCTGTATGCGACATTATCAACATGAAAAGCACGTTAGAATATTGTAGGACGCGTTAAAACTCTTAATAACACTTTACATCATTGTACGAAACTTTAAAACTCCATAATAAACCTAATGAATTCATCCGAGTCCTTTGAACGTCGTACGACAACTTAGGACATCTTACAACCCTCTATTCCACATTAGCACATTGAAAAGCATGTTAGTATAATGTACGACATCTCACAACTCCTAACAACACCTTAAAATACCGTACGTAAACTAAAAACTCCATAATAAGTCTAATGAATTTGTCCGAGTCCTTTCAACGACGTACGTCAACTTAAGACATATTACGACTCTGTATGCCACATTAGCACATTGAAAAGCATGTAAGTACAATGTACGACACCTCACAACTCCTAACAACACCTTAGAATACCGTACGTAAACTTAAAACTCCATACTAAATCTAATGAATTTGTCCGAGTCCTTTGAACGTCGTACGGCAACTCAGGACTTCTTACGACTCTCTGTATGCGACATTATCAACATGAAAAGCACGTTAGAATATTGTAGGACGCGCTACAATTCCTAATAACACTTTACATCACTGTACGAAACTTTAAAACTCCATAATAAACCTAATGAATTCATCCGAGCCCTTTGAACGTCGTACGACAACTTAAGACAGCTTACGACCCTGTATTCCACATTAGCACATTGAAAAGCACAGTAGTATAATGTACGACAGCTCACAACTCCTAACAACACCTTAAAATACCGTACGTAAACTAAAAACTCCATAATAAACCTAATAATTTCATCCGAGTCCTTTGAACGTCGTACGACAACTTAAGACATCTTACGACCCTGTATTCCACATTAGCACATTGAAAAGCATGTAAGTATAATGTACGACATCTCACAACTCCTAACAACACCTTAAAATACTGTACGTAAACTAAAAACTCCATAATAAACCTAATGAATTCATCTGAGTCCTTTGAACGTCGTACGACAACTTAAGACATCTTACGACCCTGTATTCCACATTAGCACATTGAAAAGCATGTAAGTAAAATGTACGACACCTCACAACTCCTAACAACACCTTACAATACCGTACGTAAACTTAAAACTCCATACTAAATCTAATGAATTTGTCTGAGTCCTTTGAACTTCGTACGACAACTCAGGACTTGTTATAACTCTCTGTATGCGACATTATCAACATGAAAAGCACGTTAGAATATTGTAGGACGCGTTACAACTCCTAATAACACTTTACATCATTGTACGAAACTTTAAAACTCCATAATAAACCTAATGAATTCATCCGAGTCCTTTGAACGTCGTACGACAACTTAGGACATCTTACAACTCTGTATGCCACATTAGCACATTGAAAAGCATGTAAGTACAATGTACGACACCTCACAACTCCTAACAACACCTTAGAATACCGTACGTAAACTTAAAACTCCATACTAAATCTAATGAATTTGTTCCAGTCCTTTGAACTTCGTACGACAACTCAGGACTTGTTATGACTCTCTGTATGCGACATTATCAACATGAAAAGCACGTTAGAATATTGTAGGACGCGTTAAAACTCTTAATAACACTTTACATCATTGTACGAAACTTTAAAACTCTATAATAAACCTAATGAATTCATCCGAGTCCTTTGAACGTCGTACGACAACTTAGGACATCTTACAACCCTGTATTCCACATTAGCACATTGAAAAGCATGTTAGTATAATGTACGACATCTCACAACTCCTAACAACACCTTAAAATACCGTACGTAAACTAAAAACTCCATAATAAGTCTAATGAATTTGTCCGAGTCCTTTCAACGACGTACGTCAACTTAAGACATATTACGACTCTGTATGCCACATTAGCACATTGAAAAGCATGTAAGTACAATGTACGACACCTCACAACTCCTAACAACACCTTAGAATACCGTACGTAAACTTAAAACTCCATACTAAATCTAATGAATTTGTCCGAGTCCTTTGAACGTCGTACGGCAACTCAGGACTTCTTACGACTCTCTGTATGCGACATTATCAACATGAAAAGCACGTTAGAATATTGTAGGACGCGCTACAATTCCTAATAACACTTTACATCACTGTACGAAACTTTAAAACTCCATAATAAACCTAATGAATTCATTCGAGCCCTTTGAACGTCGTACGACAACTTAAGACAGCTTACGACCCTGTATTCCACATTAGCACATTGAAAAGCACAGTAGTATAATGTACGACAGCTCACAACTCCTAACAACACCTTAAAATACCGTACCTAAACTAAAAACTCCATAATAAACCTAATAAATTCATCCGAGTCCTTTGAACGTCGTACGACAACTTAAGACATCTTACGACCCTGTATTCCACATTAGCACATTGAAAAGCATGTAAGTATAATGTACGACATCTCACAACTCCTAACAATACCTTAAAATACCGTACGTAAACTAAAAACTCCATAATAAACCTAATGAATTCCTCCGAGTCCTTTGAACGTCGTACGACAACTTAAGACATCTTACGACCCTGTATTCCACATTAGCACATTGAAAAGCATGTAAGTACAATGTACGACACCTCACAACTCCTAACAACACCTTACAATACCGTACGTAAACTTAAAACTCCATACTAAATCTAATGAATTTGTCCGAGTCCTTTGAACTTCGTACGGCAACTCAGGACTTGTTACGACTCTCTGTAGGCGACATTATCAACATGAAAAGCACGTTAGAATATTGTAGGACGCGTTACAACTCCTAATAACACTTTACATCATTGTACGAAACTTTAAAACTCCATAATAAACCTAATGAATTCATCCGAGTCCTTTGAACGTCGTACGACAACTTAGGACATCTTACGACTCTGTATGCCACATTAGCACATTGAAAAGCATGTAAGTACAATGTACGACACCTCACAACTCCTAACAACACCTTAGAATACCGTACGTAAACTTAAAACTCCATACTAAATCTAATGAATTTGTCCGAGTCCTTTGAACTTCGTACGACAACTCAGGACTTGTTATGACTCTCTGTATGCGACATTATCAACATGAAAAGCACGTTAGAATATTGTAGGACGCGTTACAACTCTTAATAACACTTTACATCATTGTACGAAACTTTAAAACTCCATAATAAACCTAATGAATTCATCCGAGTCCTTTGAACGTCGTACGACAACGTAGGACATCTTACGACCCTGGATTCCACATTAGCCCATTGAAAAGCATGTTAGTATAATGTACGACAGCTCACAACTCCTAACAACACCTTTAAATACCGTACGTAAACTAAAAACTCTATAATAAGTCTAATAAATTTGTCCGAGTCCTTTCAACGACGTACGTCAACTTAAGACATATTACGACTCTGTATGCCACATTAGCACATTGAAAAGCATGTAAGTACAATGTACGACACCTCACAACTCCTAACAACACCTTAGAATACCGTACGTAAACTTAAAACTCCATACTAAATCTAATGAATTTGTCCGAGTCCTTTGAACTTCGTACGACAACTCAGGACTTGTTATGACTCTCTGTATGCGACATTATCAACATGAAAAGCACGTTAGAATATTGTAGGACGCGTTACAACTCTTAATAACACTTTACATCATTGTACGAAACTTTAAAACTCCATAATAAACCTAATGAATTCATCCGAGTCCTTTGAACGTCGTACGACAACGTAGGACATCTTACGACCCTGGATTCCACATTAGCCCATTGAAAAGCATGTTAGTATAATGTACGACAGCTCACAACTCCTAACAACACCTTTAAATACCGTACGTAAACTAAAAACTCTATAATAAGTCTAATGAATTTGTCCGAGTCCTTTCAACGACGTACGTCAACTTAAGACATATTACGACTCTGTATGCCACATTAGCACATTGAAAAGCATGTAAGTACAATGTACGACACCTCACAACTCCTAACAACACCTTAGAATACCGTACGCAAACTTAAAACTCCATACTAAATCTAATGAATTTGTCCGAGTCCTTTGAACGTCGTACGACAACTCAGGAATTGTTACGACTCTCTGTATGCGACATTATCAACATGAAAAGCACGTTAGAATATTGTAGGACGCGCTACAATTCCTAATAACACTTTACATCACTGTACGAAACTTTAAAACTCCATAATAAACCTAATGAATTCATCCGAGCCCTTTAAACGTCGTACGACAACTTAAGACAGCTTACGACCCTGTATTCCACATTAGCACATTGAAAAGCACAGTAGTATAATGTACGACATCTCACAACTCCTAACAACACCTTAAAATACCGTATGTAAACTAAAAACTCCATAATAAGTCTAATAAATTCGTCCGAGTCCTTTCAACGACGTACGTCAACTTAAGACATCTTACGACTCTGTATGCCACATTAGCACATTGAAAAGCATGTTGGTATAATGTACGACATCTCACAACTCCTAACAACACCTTAAAATACCGTATGTAAACTAAAAACTCCATAATAAGTCTAATAAATTCGTCCGAGTCCTTTCAACGACGTACGTCAACTTAAGACATCTTACGACTCTGTATGCCACATTAGCACATTGAAAAGCATGTAAGTACAATGTACGACACCTCACAACTCCTAACAACACCTTACAATACCGTACGTAAACTTAAAACTCCATACTAAATCTAATGAATTTGTCCGAGTCCTTTGAACTTCGTACGGCAACTCAGGACTTGTTACGACTCCCTGTATGCGACATTATCAACATGAAAAGCACGTTAGAATATTGTAGGACGCGTTACAACTCCTGATAACACTTTACATCATTGTACGAAACTTTAAAACTCCATAATAAACCTAATGAATTCATCCGAGTCCTTTGAACGTCGTACGACAACTTAGGACATCTTACGACTCTGTATGCCACATTAGCACATTGAAAAGCATGTAAGTACAATGTACGACACCTCACAACTCCTAACAACACCTTAGAATACCGTACGTAAACTTAAAACTCCATACTAAATCTAATGAATTTGTCCGAGTCCTTTGAACTTCGTACGACAACTCAGGACTTGTTATGACTCTCTGTATGCGACATTATCAACATGAAAAGCACGTTAGAATATTGTAGGACGCGTTACAACTCTTAATAACACTTTACATCATTGTACGAAACTTTAAAACTCCATAATAAACCTAATGAATTCATCCGAGTCCTTTGAACGTCGTACGACAACGTAGGACATCTTACGACCCTGTATTCCACATTAGCCCATTGAAAAGCATGTTAGTATAATGTACGACAGCTCACAACTCCTAACAACACCTTAAAATACCGTACGTAAACTAAAAACTCCATAATAAGTCTAATGAATTTGTCCGAGTCCTTTCAACGACGTACGTCAACTTAAGACATATTACGACTCTGTATGCCACATTAGCACATTGAAAAGCATGTAAGTACAATGTACGACACCTCACAACTCCTAACAACACCTTAGAATACCGTACGCAAACTTAAAACTCCATACTAAATCTAATGAATTTGTCCGAGTCCTTTGAACGTCGTACGGCAACTCAGGACTTGTTACGACTCTCTGTATGCGACATTATCAACATGAAAAGCACGTTTGAATATTGTAGGACGCGCTACAATTCCTAATAACACTTTACATCACTGTACGAAACTTTAAAACTCCATAATAAACCTAATGAATTCATCCGAGCCCTTTGAACGTCGTACGACAACTTAAGACAGCTTACGACCCTGTATTCCACATTAGCACATTGAAAAGCACAGTAGTATAATGTACGACATCTCACAACTCCTAACAACACCTTAAAATACCGTACGTAAACTAAAAACTCCATAATAAACCTAATGAATTCATCCGAGTCCTTTGAACGTCGTACGACAACTTAAGACATCTTACGACCCTGTATTCCACATTAGCACATTGAAAAGCATGTAAGTACAATGTACGACACCTCACAACTCCTAACAACACCTTACAATACCGTACGTAAACTTAAAACTCCATACTAAATCTAATGAATTTGTCCGAGTCCTTTGAACTTCGTACGGCAACTCAGGACTTGTTACGACTCTCTGTGTGCGACATTATCAACATGAAAAGCACGTTAGAATATTGTAGGACGCGTTACAACTCTTAATAACACTTTACATCATTGTACGAAACTTTAAAACTCCATAATAAACCTAATGAATTCATCCGAGTCCTTTGAATGTCGTACGACAACTTAGGACATCTTACGACCCTGTATTCCACATTAGGACATTGAAAAGCATGTTAGTATAATGTACGACAGCTCACAACTCCTAACAACACCTTAAAATACCGTATGTAAACTAAAAACTCCATAATAAGTCTAATAAATTCGTCCGAGTCCTTTCAACGACGTACGTCAACTTAAGACATCTTACGACTCTGTATGCCACATTAGCACATTGAAAAGCATGTTAGTATAATGTACGACAGCTCACAACTCCTAACAACACCTTAAAATACCGTATGTAAACTAAAAACTCCATAATAAGTCTAATAAATTCATCCGAGTCCTTTCAACGACGTACGTCAACTTAAGACATCTTACGACTCTGTATGCCACATTAGCACATTGAAAAGCATGTAAGTACAATGTACGACACCTCACAACTCCTAACAACACCTTACAATACCGTACGTAAACTTAAAACTCCATACTAAATCTAATGAATTTGTCCGAGTCCTTTGAACTTCGTACGGCAACTCAGGACTTGTTACGACTCTCTGTATGCGACATTATCAACATGAAAAGCACGTTTGAATATTGTAGGACGCGCTACAATTACTAATAACACTTTACATCACTGTACGAAACTTTAAAACTCCATAATAAACCTAATGAATTCATCCGAGCCCTTTGAACGTCGTACGACAACTTAAGACAGCTTACGACCCTGTATTCCACATTAGCACATTGAAAAGCACAGTAGTATAATGTACGACATCTCACAACTCCTAACAACACCTTAAAATACCGTACGTAAACTAAAAACTCCATAATAAACCTAATGAATTCATCCGAGTCCTTTGAACGTCGTACGACAACTTAAGACATCTTACGACCCTGTATTCCACATTAGCACATTGAAAAGCATGTAAGTACAATGTACGACACCTCACAACTCCTAACAACACCTTACAATACCGTACGTAAACTTAAAACTCCATACTAAATCTAATGAATTTGTCCGAGTCCTATGAACTTCGTACGACAACTCAGGACTTGTTACGACTCTCTGTGTGCGACATTATCAACATGAAAAGCACGTTAGAATATTGTAGGACGCGTTACAACTCTTAATAACACTTTACATCATTGTACGAAACTTTAAAACTCCATAATAAACCTAATGAATTCATCCGAGTCCTTTGAATGTCGTACGACAACTTAGGACATCTTACGACCCTGTATTCCACATTAGGACATTGAAAAGCATGTTAGTATAATGTACGACAGCTCACAACTCCTAACAACACCTTAAAATACCGTATGTAAACTAAAAACTCCATAATAAGTCTAATAAATTCGTCCGAGTCCTTTCAACGACGTACGTCAACTTAAGACATCTTACGACTCTGTATGCCACATTAGCACATTGAAAAGCATGTTAGTATAATGTACGACAGCTCACAACTCCTAACAACACCTTAAAATACCGTATGTAAACTAAAAACTCCATAATAAGTCTAATTAATTCGTCCGAGTCCTTTCAACGACGTACGTCAACTTAAGACATCTTACGACTCTGTATGCCACATTAGCACATTGAAAAGCATGTAAGTACAATGTACGACACCTCACAACTCCTAACAACACCTTACAATACCGTACGTAAACTTAAAACTCCATACTAAATCTAATGAATTTGTCCGAGTCCTTTGAACTTCGTACGGCAACTCAGGACTTGTTACGACTCCCTATATGCGACATTATCAACATGAAAAGCACGTTAGAATATTGTAGGACGCGTTACAACTCCTAATAACACTTTACATCATTGTACGAAACTTTAAAACTCCATAATAAACCTAATGAATTCATCCGAGTCCTTTGAACGTCGTACGACAACGTAGGACATCTTACGACCCTGTATTCCACATTAGGACATTGAAAAGCATGTTAGTATAATGTACGACAGCTCACAACTCCTAACAACACCTTAAAATACCGTACGTAAACTAAAAACTCCATAATAAGTCTAATGAATTTGTCCGAGTCCTTTCAACGACGTACGTCAACTTAAGACATATTACGACTCTGTATGCCACATTAGCACATTGAAAAGCATGTAAGTACAATGTACGACACCTCACAACTCCTAACAACACCTTAGAATACCGTACGCAAACTTAAAACTCCATACTAAATCTAATGAATTTGTCCGAGTCCTTTGAACGTCGTACGGCAACTCAGGACTTGTTACGACTCTCTGTATGCGACATTATCAACATGAAAAGCACGTTTGAATATTGTAGGACGCGCTACAATTCCTAATAACACTTTACATCACTGTACGAAACTTTAAAACTCCATAATAAACCTAATGAATTCATCCGAGCCCTTTGAACGTCGTACGACAACTTAAGACAGCTTACGACCCTGTATTCCACATTAGCACATTGAAAAGCACAGTAGTATAATGTACGACATCTCACAACTCCTAACAACACCTTAAAATACCGTACGTAAACTAAAAACTCCATAATAAACCTAATGAATTCATCCGAGTCCTTTGAACGTCGTACGACAACAGAAGACATCTTACGACCCTGTATTCCACATTAGAACATTGAAAAGCATGTAAGTACAATGTACGACACCTCACAACTCCTAACAACACCTTACAATACCGTACGTAAACTTAAAACTCCATACTAAATCTAATGAATTTGTCCGAGTCCTTTGAACTTCGTACGGCAACTCAGGACTTGTTACGACTCTCTGTGTGCGACATTATCAACATGAAAAGCACGTTAGAATATTGTAGGACGCGTTACAACTCTTAATAACACTTTACATCATTGTACGAAACTTTAAAACTCCATAATAAACCTAATGAATTCATCCGAGTCCTTTGAATGTCGTACGACAACTTAGGACATCTTACGACCCTGTATTCCACATTAGGACATTGAAAAGCATGTTAGTATAATGTACGACAGCTCACAACTCCTAACAACACCTTAAAATACCGTATGTAAACTAAAAACTCCATATTAAGTCTAATAAATTCGTCCGAGTCCTTTCAACGACGTACGTCAACTTAAGACATCTTACGACTCTGTATGCCACATTAGCACATTGAAAAGCATGTTAGTATAATGTACGACAGCTCACAACTCCTAACAACACCTTAAAATACCGTATGTAAACTAAAAACTCCATAATAAGTCTAATAAATTCGTCCGAGTCCTTTCAACGACGTACGTCAACTTAAGACATCTTACGACTCTGTATGCCACATTAGCACATTGAAAAGCATGTAAGTACAATGTACGACACCTCACAACTCCTAACAACACTTTACAATACCGTACGTAAACTTAAAACTCCATACTAAATCTAATGAATTTGTCCGAGTCCTTTGAACTTCGTACGGCAACTCAGGACTTGTTACGACTCCCTATATGTGACATTATCAACATGAAAAGCACGTTAGAATATTGTAGGACGCGTTACAACTCCTAATAACACTTTACATCATTGTACGAAACTTTAAAACTCCATAATAAACCTAATGAATTCATCCGAGTCCTTTGAACGTCGTACGACAACTTAGGACATCTTACGACTCTGTATGCCACATTAGCACATTGAAAAGCATGTAAGTACAATGTACGACACCTCACAACTCCTAACAACACCTTAGAATACCGTACGTAAACTTAAAACTCCATACTAAATCTAATGAATTTGTCCGAGTCCTTTGAACTTCGTACGACAACTCAGGACTTGTTATGACTCTCTGTATGCGACATTATCAACATGAAAAGCACGTTAGAATATTGTAGGACGCGTTACAACTCTTAATAACACTTTACATCATTGTACGAAACTTTAAAACTCCATAATAAACCTAATGAATTCATCCGAGTCCTTTGAACGTCGTACGACAACGTAGGACATCTTACGACCCTGTATTCCACATTAGCACATTGAAATGCATGTTAGTATAATGTACGACAGCTCACAACTCCTAACAACACCTTAAAATACCGTATGTAAACTAAAAACTCCATAATAAGTCTAATGAATTTGTCCGAGTCCTTTCAACGACGTACGTCAACTTAAGACATATTACGACTCTGTATGCCACATTAGCACATTGAAAAGCATGTAAGTACAATGTACGACACCTAACAACTCCTAACAACACCTTAGAATATCGTACGCAAACTTAAAACTCCATACTAAATCTAATGAATTTGTCCGAGTCCTTTGAACGTCGTACGGCAACTCAGGACTTGTTACGACTCTCTGTATGCGACATTATCAACATGAAAAGCACGTTAGAATATTGTAGGACGCGCTACAATTCCTAATAACACTTTACATCACTGTACGAAACTTTAAAACTCCATAATAAACCTAATGAATTCATCCGAGCCCTTTGAACGTCGTACGACAACTTAAGACAGCTTACGACCCTGTATTCCACATTAGCACATTGAAAAGCACAGTAGTATAATGTACGACATCTCACAACTCCTAACAACACCTTAGAATACCGTACGTAAACTTAACACTCCATACTAAATCTAATGAATTTGTCCGAGTCCTTTGAACTTCGTACGACAACTCAGGACTTGTTATGACTCTCTGTATGCGACATTATCAACATGAAAAGCACGTTAGAATAGTGTAGGACGCGTTACAACTCTTAATAACACTTTACATCATTGTACGAAACTTTAAAACTCCATAATAAACCTAATGAATTCATCCGAGTCCTTTGAACGTCGTACGACAACGTAGGACATCTTACGACCCTGTATTCCACATTAGCCCATTGAAAAGCATGTTAGTATAATGTACGACAGCTCACAACTCCTAACAACACCTTAAAATACCGTACGTAAACTAAAAACTCCATAATAAGTCTAATGAATTTGTCCGAGTCCTTTCAACGACGTACGTCAACTTAAGACATATTACGACTCTGTATGCCACATTAGCACATTGAAAAGCATGTAAGTACAATGTACGACACCTAACAACTCCTAACAACACCTTAGAATACCGTACGCAAACTTAAAACTCCATACTAAATCTAATGAATTTGTCCGAGTCCTTTGAACGTCGTACGGCAACTCAGGACTTGTTACGACTCTCTGTATGCGACATTATCAACATGAAAAGCACGTTAGAATATTGTAGGACGCGCTACAATTCCTAATAACACTTTACATCACTGTACGAAACTTTAAAACTCCATAATAAACCTAATGAATTCATCCGAGCCCTTTGAACGTCGTACGACAACTTAAGACAGCTTACGACCCTGTATTCCACATTAGCACATTGAAAAGCACAGTAGTATAATGTACGACATCTCACAACTCCTAACAACACCTTAAAATACCGTACGTAAACTAAAAACTCCATAATAAACCTAATGAATTCATCCGAGTCCTTTGAACGTCGTACGGCAACTTAAGACATCTTACGACCCTGTATTCCACATTAGCACATTGAAAAGCATGTAAGTACAATGTACGACACCTCACAACTCCTAACAACACCTTACAATACCGGACGTAAACTTAAAACTCCATACTAAATCTAATGAATTTGTCCGAGTCCTTTGAACTTCGTACGACAACTCAGGACTTGTTACGACTCTCTGTATGCGACATTATCAACATGAAAAGCACGTTAGAATATTGTTGGACGCGTTACAACTCAGGACTTGTTATGACTCTCTGTATGCGACATTATCAACATGAAAAGCACGTTAGAATATTGTAGGACGCGTTACAACTCTTAATAACACTTTACATCATTGTACGAAACTTTAAAACTCCATAATAAACCTAATGAATTCATCCGAGTCCTTTGAACGTCGTACGACAACGTAGGACATCTTACGACCCTGTATTCCACATTAGCCCATTGAAAAGCATGTTAGTATAATGTACGACAGCTCACAACTCCTAACAACACCTTAAAATACCGTACGTAAACTAAAAACTCCATAATAAGTCTAAGGAATTTGTCCGAGTCCTTTCAACGACGTACGTCAACTTAAGACATATTACGACTCTGTATGCCACATTAGCACATTGAAAAGCATGTAAGTACAATGTACGACACCTAACAACTCCTAACAACACCTTAGAATACCGTACGCAAACTTAAAACTCCATACTAAATCTAATGAATTTGTCCGAGTCCTTTGAACGTCGTACGGCAACTCAGGACTTGTTACGACTCTCTGTATGCGACATTATCAACATGAAAAGCACGTTAGAATATTGTAGGACGCGCTACAATTCCTAATAACACTTTACATCACTGTACGAAACTTTAAAACTCCATAATAAACCTAATGAATTCATCCGAGCCCTTTGAACGTCGTACGACAACTTAAGACAGCTTACGACCTTGTATTCCACATTAGCACATTGAAAAGCACAGTAGTATAATGTACGACATCTCACAACTCCTAACAACACCTTAAAATACCGTACGTAAACTAAAAACTCTATAATAAACCTAATGAATTCATCCGAGTCCTTTGAACGTCGTACGACAACTTAAGACATCTTACGACCCTGTATTCCACATTAGCACATTGAAAAGCATGTAAGTACATTGTACGACACCTCACAACTCCTAACAACACCTTACAATACCGTACGTAAACTTAAAACTCCATACTAAATCTAATGAATTTGTCCGAGTCCTTTGAACTTCGTACGGCAACTCAGGACTTGTTACGACTCTCTGTATGCGACATGATCAACATGAAAAGCACGTTAGAATATTGTAGGACGCGTTACAACTCTTAATAACACTTTACATCATTGTACGAAACTTTAAAACTCCATAATAAACCTAATGAATTCATCCGAGTCCTTTGAATGTCGTACGACAACTTAGGACATCTTACGACCCTGTATTCCACATTAGCACATTGAAAAGCATGTTAGTATAATGTACGACAGCTCACAACTCCTAACAACACCTTAAAATACCGTATGTAAACTAAAAACTCCATAATAAGTCTAATGAATTTGTCCGAGTCCTTTCAACGACGTACGTCAACTTAAGACATATTACGACTCTGTATGCCACATTAGCACAATGAAAAGCATGTAAGTACAATGTACGACACCTAACAACTCCTAACAACACCTTAGAATACCGTACGCAAACTTAAAACTCCATACTAAATCTAATGAATTTGTCCGAGTCCTTTGAACTTCGTACGACAACTCAGGACTTGTTACGACTCTCTGTATGCGACATTATCAACATGAAAAGCACGTTAGAATATTGTTGGACGCATTACAACTCAATACTTGTTACGACTCTCTGTATGCGACATTATCAACATGAAAAGCACGTTAGAATATTGTAGGACGCGTTACAACTCTTAATAACACTTTACATCATTGTACGAAACTTTAAAACTCCATAATAAACCTAATGAATTCATCCGAGTCCTTTGAACGTCGTACGACAACGTAGGACATCTTACGACCCTGTATTCCACATTAGCCCATTGAAAAGCATGTTAGTATAATGTACGACAGCTCACAACTCCTAACAACACCTTAAAATACCGTACGTAAACTAAAAACTCCATAATAAGTCTAATGAATTTGTCCGAGTCCTTTCAACGACGTACGTCAACTTAAGACATATTACGACTCTGTATGCCACATTAGCACATTGAAAAGCATGTAAGTACAATGTACGACACCTAACAACTCCTAACAACACCTTAGAATACCCTACGCAAACTTAAAACTCCATACTAAATCTAATGAATTTGTCCGAGTCCTTTGAACGTCGTACGGCAACTCAGGACTTGTTACGACTCTCTGTATGCGACATTATCAACATGAAAAGCACGTTAGAATATTGTAGGACGCGCTACAATTCCTAATAACACTTTACATCACTGTACGAAACTTTAAAACTCCATAATAAACCTAATGAATTCATCCGAGCCCTTTGAACGTCGTACGACAACTTAAGACAGCTTACGACCTTGTATTCCACATTAGCACATTGAAAAGCACAGTAGTATAATGTACGACATCTCACAACTCCTAACAACACCTTAAAATACCGTACGTAAACTAAAAACTCTATAATAAACCTAATGAATTCATCCGAGTCCTTTGAACGTCGTACGACAACTTAAGACATCTTACGACCCTGTATTCCACATTAGCACATTGAAAAGCATGTAAGTACATTGTACGACACCTCACAACTCCTAACAACACCTTACAATACCGTACGTAAACTTAAAACTCCATACTAAATCTAATGAATTTGTCCGAGTCCTTTGAACTTCGTACGGCAACTCAGGACTTGTTACGACTCTCTGTATGCGACATTATCAACATGAAAAGCACGTTAGAATATTGTAGGACGCGTTACAACTCTTAATAACACTTTACATCATTGTACGAAACTTTAAAACTCCATAATAAACCTAATGAATTCATCCGAGTCCTTTGAATGTCGTACGACAACTTAGGACATCTTACGACCCTGTATTCCACATTAGCACATTGAAAAGCATGTTAGTATAATGTACGACAGCTCACAACTCCTAACAACACCTTAAAATACCGTATGTAAACTAAAAACTCCATAATAAGTCTAATGAATTTGTCCGAGTCCTTTCAACGACGTACGTCAACTTAAGACATATTACGACTCTGTATGCCACATTAGCACAATGAAAAGCATGTAAGTACAATGTACGACACCTAACAACTCCTAACAACACCTTAGAATACCGTACGCAAACTTAAAACTCCATACTAAATCTAATGAATTTGTCCGAGTCCTTTGAACTTCGTACGACAACTCAGGACTTGTTACGACTCTCTGTATGCGACATTATCAACATGAAAAGCACGTTAGAATATTGTTGGACGCATTACAACTCAATACTTGTTACGACTCTCTGTATGCGACATTATCAACATGAAAAGCACGTTAGAATATTGTAGGACGCGTTACAACTCTTAATAACACTTTACATCATTGTACGAAACTTTAAAACTCCATAATAAACCTAATGAATTTATCCGAGTCCTTTGAACGTCGTACGACAACGTAGGACATCTTACGACCCTGTATTCCACATTAGCCCATTGAAAAGCATGTTAGTATAATGTACGACAGCTCACAACTCCTAACAACACCTTAAAATACCGTACGTAAACTAAAAACTCCATAATAAGTCTAATGAATTTGTCCGAGTCCTTTCAACGACGTACGTCAACTTAAGACATATTACGACTCTGTATGCCACATTAGCACATTGAAAAGCATGTAAGTACAATGTACGACACCTAACAACTCCTAACAACACCTTAGAATACCCTACGCAAACTTAAAACTCCATACTAAATCTAATGAATTTGTCCGAGTCCTTTGAACGTCGTACGGCAACTCAGGACTTGTTACGACTCTCTGTATGCGACATTATCAACATGAAAAGCACGTTAGAATATTGTAGGACGCGCTACAATTCCTAATAACACTTTACATCACTGTACGAAACTTTAAAACTCCATAATAAACCTAATGAATTCATCCGAGCCCTTTGAACGTCGTACGACAACTTAAGACAGCTTACGACCTTGTATTCCACATTAGCACATTGAAAAGCACAGTAGTATAATGTACGACATCTCACAACTCCTAACAACACCTTAAAATACCGTACGTAAACTAAAAACTCTATAATAAACCTAATGAATTCATCCGAGTCCTTTGAACGTCGTACGACAACTTAAGACATCTTACGACCCTGTATTCCACATTAGCACATTGAAAAGCATGTAAGTACATTGTACGACACCTCACAACTCCTAACAACACCTTACAATACCGTACGTAAACTTAAAACTCCATACTAAATCTAATGAATTTGTCCGAGTCCTTTGAACTTCGTACGGCAACTCAGGACTTGTTACGACTCTCTGTATGCGACATTATCAACATGAAAAGCACGTTAGAATATTGTAGGACGCGTTACAACTCTTAATAACACTTTACATCATTGTACGAAACTTTAAAACTCCATAATAAACCTAATGAATTCATCCGAGTCCTTTGAATGTCGTACGACAACTTAGGACATCTTACGACCCTGTATTCCACATTAGCACATTGAAAAGCATGTTAGTATAATGTACGACAGCTCACAACTCCTAACAACACCTTAAAATACCGTATGTAAACTAAAAACTCCATAATAAGTCTAATGAATTTGTCCGAGTCCTTTCAACGACGTACGTCAACTTAAGACATATTACGACTCTGTATGCCACATTAGCACAATGAAAAGCATGTAAGTACAATGTACGACACCTAACAACTCCTAACAACACCTTAGAATACCGTACGCAAACTTAAAACTCCATACTAAATCTAATGAATTTGTCCGAGTCCTTTGAACTTCGTACGACAACTCAGGACTTGTTACGACTCTCTGTATGCGACATTATCAACATGAAAAGCACGTTAGAATATTGTTGGACGCATTACAACTCAGGACTTGTTACGACTCTCTGTATGCGACATTATCAACATGAAAAGCACGTTAGAATATTGTAGGACGCGTTACAACTCTTAATAACACTTTACATCATTGTACGAAACTTTAAAACTCCATAATAAACCTAATGAATTCATCCGAGTCCTTTGAATGTCGTACGACAACTTAGGACATCTTACGACCCTGTATTCCACATTAGCACATTGAAAAGCATGTTAGTATAATGTACGACAGCTCACAACTCCTAACAACACCTTAAAATACCGTATGTAAACTAAAAACTCCATAATAAGTCTAATGAATTTGTCCGAGTCCTTTCAACGACGTACGTCAACTTAAGACATATTACGACTCTGTATGCCACATTAGCACAATGAAAAGCATGTAAGTACAATGTACGACACCTAACAACTCCTAACAACACCTTAGAATACCGTACGCAAACTTAAAACTCCATACTAAATCTAATGAATTTGTCCGAGTCCTTTGAACGTCGTACGGCAACTCAGGACTTGTTACGACTCTCTGTATGCGACATTATCAACATGAAAAGCACGTTAGAATATTGTAGGACGCGCTGCAATTCCTAATAACACTTTACATCACTGTACGAAACTTTAAAACTCCATAATAAACCTAATGAATTCATCCGAGCCCTTTGAACGTCGTACGACAACTTAAGACAGCTTACGACCCTGTATTCCACATTAGCACATTAAAAAGCACAGTAGTATAATGTACGACATCTCACAACTCCTAACAACACCTTAGAATACCGTACGTAAACTTAACACTCCATACTAAATCTAATGAATTTGTCCGAGTCCTTTGAACTTCGTACGACAACTCAGGACTTGATATGACTCTCTGTATGCGACATTATCAACATGAAAAGCACGTTAGAATATTGTAGGACGCGTTACAACTCTTAATAACACTTTACATCATTGTACGAAACTTTAAAACTCCATAATAAACCTAATGAATTCATCCGAGTCCTTTGAACGTCGTACGACAACGTAGGACATCTTACGACCCTGTATTCCACATTAGCCCATTGAAAAGCATGTTAGTATAATGTACGACAGCTCACAACTCCTAACAACACCTTAAAATACCGTACGTAAACTAAAAACTCCATAATAAGTCTAATGAATTTGTCCGAGTCCTTTCAACGACGTACGTCAACTTAAGACATATTACGACTCTGTATGCCACATTAGCACATTGAAAAGCATGTAAGTACAATGTACGACACCTAACAACTCCTAACAAAACCTTAGAATACCGTACGCAAACTTAAAACTCCATACTAAATCTAATGAATTTGTCCGAGTCCTTTGAACGTCGTACGGCAACTCAGGACTTGTTACGACTCTCTGTATGCGACATTATCAACATGAAAAGCACGTTAGAATATTGTAGGACGCGCTACAATTCCTAATAACACTTTACATCACTGTACGAAACTTTAAAACTCCATAATAAACCTAATGAATTCATCCGAGCCCTTTGAACGTCGTACGGCAACTTAAGACAGCTTACGACCCTGTATTCCACATTAGCACATTGAAAAGCACAGTAGTATAATGTACGACATCTCACAACTCCTAACAACACCTTAAAATACCGTACGTAAACTAAAAACTCCATAATAAACCTAATGAATTCATCCGAGTCCTTTGAACGTCGTACGGCAACTTAAGACATCTTACGACCCTGTATTCCACATTAGCACATTGAAAAGCATGTAAGTACAATGTACGACACCTCACAACTCCTAACAACACCTTACAATACCGTACGTAAACTTAAAACTCCATACTAAATCTAATGAATTTGTCCGAGTCCTTTGAACTTCGTATGACAACTCAGGACTTGTTACGACTCTCTGTATGCGACATTATCAACATGAAAAGCACGTTAGAATATTGTTGGACGCGTTACAACTCAGGACTTGTTATGACTCTCTGTATGCGACATTATCAACATGAAAAGCACGTTAGAATATTGTAGGACGCGTTACAACTCTTAATAACACTTTACATCATTGTACGAAACTTTAAAACTCCATAATAAACCTAATGAATTCATCCGAGTCCTTTGAACGTCGTACGACAACGTAGGACATCTTACGACCCTGTATTCCACATTAGCCCATTGAAAAGCATGTTAGTATAATGTACGACAGCTCACAACTCCTAACAACACCTTAAAATACCGTACGTAAACTAAAAACTCCATAATAAGTCTAATGAATTTGTCCGAGTCCTTTCAACGACGTACGTCAACTTAAGACATATTACGACTCTGTATGCCACATTAGCACATTGAAAAGCATGTAAGTACAATGTACGACACCTAACAACTCCTAACAACACCTTAGAATACCGTACGCAAACTTAAAACTCCATACTAAATCTAATGAATTTGTCCGAGTCCTTTGAACGTCGTACGGCAACTCAGGACTTGTTACGACTCTCTGTATGCGACATTATCAACATGAAAAGCACGTTAGAATATTGTAGGACGCGCTACAATTCCTAATAACACTTTACATCACTGTACGAAACTTTAAAACTCCATAATAAACCTAATGAATTCATCCGAGCCCTTTGAACGTCGTACGACAACTTAAGACAGCTTACGACCTTGTATTCCACATTAGCACATTGAAAAGCACAGTAGTATAATGTACGACATCTCACAACTCCTAACAACACCTTAAAATACCGTACGTAAACTAAAAACTCTATAATAAACCTAATGAATTCATCCGAGTCCTTTGAACGTCGTACGACAACTTAAGACATCTTACGACCCTGTATTCCACATTAGCACATTGAAAAGCATGTAAGTACATTGTACGACACCTCACAACTCCTAACAACACCTTACAATACCGTACGTAAACTTAAAACTCCATACTAAATCTAATGAATTTGTCCGAGTCCTTTGAACTTCGTACGGCAACTCAGGACTTGTTACGACTCTCTGTATGCGACATTATCAACATGAAAAGCACGTTAGAATATTGTAGGACGCGTTACAACTCTTAATAACACTTTACATCATTGTACGAAACTTTAAAACTCCATAATAAACCTAATGAATTCATCCGAGTCCTTTGAATGTCGTACGACAACTTAGGACATCTTACGACCCTGTATTCCACATTAGCACATTGAAAAGCATGTTAGTATAATGTACGACAGCTCACAACTCCTAACAACACCTTAAAATACCGTATGTAAACTAAAAACTCCATAATAAGTCTAATGAATTTGTCCGAGTCCTTTCAACGACGTACGTCAACTTAAGACATATTACGACTCTGTATGCCACATTAGCACAATGAAAAGCATGTAAGTACAATGTACGACACCTAACAACTCCTAACAACACCTTAGAATACCGTACGCAAACTTAAAACTCCATACTAAATCTAATGAATTTGTCCGAGTCCTTTGAACTTCGTACGACAACTCAGGACTTGTTACGACTCTCTGTATGCGACATTATCAACATGAAAAGCACGTTAGAATATTGTTGGACGCATTACAACTCAGGACTTGTTACGACTCTCTGTATGCGACATTATCAACATGAAAAGCACGTTAGAATATCGTAGGACGCGTTACAACTCTTAATAACACTTTACATCATTGTACGAAACTTTAAAACTCCATAATAAACCTAATGAATTCATCCGAGTCCTTTGAATGTCGTACGACAACTTAGGACATCTTACGACCCTGTATTCCACATTAGCACATTGAAAAGCATGTTAGTATAATGTACGACAGCTCACAACTCCTAACAACACCTTAAAATACCGTATGTAAACTAAAAACTCCATAATAAGTCTAATGAATTTGTCCGAGTCCTTTCAACGACGTACGTCAACTTAAGACATATTACGACTCTGTATGCCACATTAGCACAATGAAAAGCATGTAAGTACAATGTACGACACCTAACAACTCCTAACAACACCTTAGAATACCGTACGCAAACTTAAAACTCCATACTAAATCTAATGAATTTGTCCGAGTCCTTTGAACGTCGTACGGCAACTCAGGACTTGTTACGACTCTCTGTATGCGACATTATCAACATGAAAAGCACGTTAGAATATTGTAGGACGCGCTGCAATTCCTAATAACACTTTACATCACTGTACGAAACTTTAAAACTCCATAATAAACCTAATGAATTCATCCGAGCCCTTTGAACGTCATTCGAGGTGGCTCCCTTGGCGGCATTCGAAACGATACTGAGGTGCCGGGTCGAACCCTCATCCTCGGCTTCCGAGGAAGGGTTGGGCCATGACCATACGGATACTGGGTCGGAGGTGGGACGTGGGGCGAGTGGGACCGGGTACGGCTACGCTGCTGCGGTGACGGTGACGAGTCAGTGTCCTCTGACGGATCCGTATCGGAAGAGGTGATCGGGATACACCCGTGTTCAGTCGGCGTGTACTCCGGTGTGCCATCCCGACGGAATGATCCGGATGCCCTCCTAACGTGGCCAACGGGCACAATCTCCTCCTCTGCTAACGCTGCGGCTTTTCCTCTACACGCCATTTCCTGTGATGTTTGATTCGAATAAGTATTTGTATCTTCCCGAAGGAGTAAAATAATTGTATGTATATATAAAAATTGTACACAAACAAAATGAAAGGATATGAGTAAATGTAAAAACAAAAATAAGCTTTGTGAAACACTTTTTTTTTTATTAGATATACAAGCATGAGTTTTTGGTTGTAACAATTCCTTATTAAAACTTGCGCGTCTAATAAATTCACGATCACGTTGATCAGGTGTAATCGTCAATTTATTTAACCCGTTAGTCTTAATAATTCATCATCGCAACGAGGTAATCCTAAGGGTCTCGGTTGTAGCTTAAGTTTCTCCTAAGAGTCTTATTTCCCTACAACCTTTGGCTCTGATACCAATCTGTCACACCCCGGATTGTGGGTGACGTGTGACGACTGATAATCAACGAAGTGGCGGAAGCGTACTTCTAATAAACCAAAGATTAAAGGAAATAAGCATGGCATTACTTCATTACATACATAAAAATAAATTTAGTCTCGTCCACTAAGGACGTAAAACGTGTTTCCGAAAATCAAACGACAGGTGTCTTATCCAAAATACATAATATAAAATTGTCTTTTAAGCTTAGACGATGAAATAGTAATGCCATTATAATAGGTTGACTTCTAAGGCTTCTTCCTCTAATGATAGTCAGCTAGGTCCAACTTCAATTACCTGAAAACATGCTCAAAAGAAAATGGGTCAACAAAAAGTTGGTGAGTTTCAAGTTTATGTTTCAAAAGATAATCGTTTGTAAAACATGGTTTCGTTCTTGGTAAAACATGAATCTCAATCTCAAGGTTTTCATATAAGGTAAAGAAAACATTTTATATTGTCTCGTGATGTTACACAATGAAATAATGTTTCGTGATGTTACACAATGAAATAATGTTTCGTGATGTTACACAATCAACCCTGTACTTAGCCCGGCTTGTGCCTCATCAAATACCAAAAGAGCCGGGACTAAGCCCAAATACATGTTCCCACTCTGCTAGTGCAAGAACACTCGTCTCATTCAAAAACCTGCCACATGCCGCGAACGACCCCGCAGGATCTCAGTGCGGACCCTACCTCTAACGCCATTGGTGTATGGCAAGTAGGCACTGCGCGTGGGGGATTCCCCAAGTAGTACTACCCATATAAACAAGCGGTCCATCCCAAAGATAGAATTAATGATCGTGTAAATAATTTAGCAGATAGAATCGGATACATCACAAATAGCACACCAAATAACTCAAAAATAACATATCAAATAAATAAGCTTCAAAACTTTTAAAAAAATAGCATGCTTCCATCCCAAAACATTAAGTAAAAAAAAGGGATTCATGAAACTCACCTTGACAATTAAGCAACTAGTCACAATTAAGCAAAACGCCCGAACTTGCTTCTTAGCAACCTATTATAATGTTGTATACTCGTAAGTTTCTATTCTATGAGCTATTATATAACCATGTGCATCCCTAAATGTGTGCAATATTCAAATAGTTCACCTCACGGTGTTATTGTCGAGTTTTACAAGAATAATGCTTCTTAAATTGGAAAGTCTTAGAGTTTTGGGTTCTTATTATTTATCACTTATCATTATATTTTCATGACGTGGACCTGTTCTATGAGTTCCAACTCAGCCCCAAATATTATACTTGCTTTAGATAGCGCGTTTCGGGTGCGTTAATTAATATAGTTACACGCGCCTAGTTTACAAGTTTTTAAGGTTTAGTTCATTACCCATCGAGCTTTTCTTACCATAACTTTTGTAACCTGTTGTCTACTAATTTTTATCAGGTTTCGGTTCCAAAACAGAAAGATTTTCGGAGTTGTCAATATTAGTCCCTTAAGTTTCAAAAATGACACTTTTAATCCCAAAATTTCGTATTTTGACGCTTTTTGACCCAACAAGGGTCCACGCTCATTTTATAAGACTAATATACTTATTTGAGTCATATTATAACCAAAAATTCCAGAAAAGTTTATATGTTATAAAAATATACATTTCGGTTTTACCGGTTACGGTAAAACCGTTACATTACGCGTTAAAAATCCATTTTCTCAACCACTTGACTAAAGACCTTAAAAATCAGTATTATAGGCTCATATTAGTGTATATAATCTGTAAATATCAAGTTTCTATATTATGAGTACACAAATATCAAGTTTTACACATAACCGTTAAAAACCCGTTTTTTTGACCGTAACCGTAAGGTTAAATATATGATTTTCCCACTTTTATTTCAAGAACCTATTTTAGTTTTCATATGCTACTGTAAAATATCCAATTTGTGATTTTTACCCCTTTTGACTAATTATTAGGATTTATTCACGAAAATGTGTATTTTAGTGATTATTTTCACTAATAAATTTGTATAAAATACATTTTAAGGCAATAAATCATGAAAATTATTTTCTATCACTAAAATATGTCCATAAAGGCCTGGAGATAACAAAATTTAGGTTTCGTAATGTTTGGTGCAAATTTGTAGTTTTAAGGCTTACCGGGTGCTCGGTTTTTGTATCTTTTTACTAGTTTAATGCTTGTTTTGTTACATCCAACCCAAGTCACGATTTTTACACTATATTTCCAGCCCATTTACATCTTCAAATCTGAAAGTTATGTTGGTGTTCATGTTCATCTCATTTTCGGGTTTTGAAGTGTTCAAAATCATTATTTGCATCAATGCAATCTACATAGTTTTGTACTAAACCAAACCACAACTCATTATACTTTTTATCCATGTTATAGATGAAGTTATTTACTGTTTTTAGATGGCTTATTTCGTGGTTTTTATAGAGTTTCAAAACAAGGTGTTAAATAATGTAAACTAGTGCAACAATGAAGGTTTTAAGGGTGTTTGGTCATGTACCAACCTTGGTCCAAGCTTGGCTTCGAGATAAACGACTTTTGGGGCTTCTAAAGAGCTTGAAGGATGCGTGAAACTGCTGGTCGCTACTGTTTCGTACAAAAGGGATGAGTGTTTACAAGATTTAAGTGTCGTAAATTAAAGGAAAAGCCTATTTGGTTACCTTAAAGCCTTGTAAATCGATGGAACTTCTTCAAGAGCTCTTGAATCCGGCTCTAAGAGATGGTTTTCTGCTGTAGCTTATAGAGAATGTGTGTATTCATGGGTGGTAGAGAGAAAATGGGATGAAAAGAAAAAGCCTTGCATGTATGGATATGTGTAGAAGTGGTTGAGTGTTTGAATGGAATATGGAAGAGTGTTGGGGATGGAAATCGGCTGATTCAAGGAGTGGGGAGGGGTAGTTGGTCAATCAAGATTAGTTTATTGGTTTAGCATGGAGGTGGTGCATAGTTTCAAGCAAACTCATGTGTAGATTTTTTTTTTTTTTTTTTTTTTTTATCTTTTTACTTGGTGTGTTATTTTGGGTAGTTTATTTGGATGATTTTTGAAGTATATATTTATCTACTCAATTTAATGGGGTATAATGTGTTTGTGGTATTTTTAGTGGGTATTTGTTCGGTGTAATGTGGTTTGGTCGAAGATTTTGTATATATATATTATGGGTTTTCATCGTGTTTTTGTGGTAAGAATATTACTCTATTGATTTCATTGTATAAGTGACAGGAATTTTATTTGTTGTTTGATAAGAATAATATTGCACTAAAGCATTGTTCCACTATTGTCTCTAATGGTTTTGCTATCCTAATTCAAGGCATTAAAATAATCGTCTAATCATAAATAAATACACGTGTACGAATAATATTCGGGTATCACAAAAATAATATTTTGTCTCTTAAATATTCGTTTGCACTTAAAACATGGTTAGTTAAAATAATCACAAGTAATTGTATGGTTAATAATATAATTATCTACTAATAGCTAAGGTTAAGGTGGGACCTGATAGTCGGGTTGTCACATTCTCCCCCTGTTAAAGAGATTTCGTCCCCGAAATTAGCTTTAGTTATTCTCCGGAGGGTTAGGCTCGAATAAGTGTGGGTACTTTCTCTTCATTTCGCTTTCGCGTTCCCAAGTAAACTCGGGTCCACGTCTCGAGTTCCACCTTACTTTTACTATTGGTATATGACTTCGTCTCAATTTCTTTACTTGACGATTCATGATTTCGACCGGTTCTTCAATAAAATTCAACTTGTCATTAACATGAGCCTCTACTAGGGGAATTACTAATGCCTCATCCGAAAGACATTTCTTTAAGTTTGACACGTGAAATGTATCATGTATGTTGCTTAACTCTTGAGGTAAATTTAATTGGTAAGCAACGGGGCCTACCCTTGCTAGAATCTCAAAGGGTCCTATGTATCTAGGACTTAATTTTCCTCGTTTGCCAAAACGGATGGTGCCTTTCCATGGGGACACCTTTAACAACACCCTATCACCAACTTGAAATTCCAAAGGTTTACGCCTTTTATCGGCATATTTCTTTTGGCGGTCCCTTGCGGCAACCAAACAATCTTTTATTTTGAAAATCTTATCGGTGGTTTCTTGAACAATGTCGGGACCTGTGATTTGAGTGTCACCAATTTCATTCCAACACAGAGGGGATCGACACTTACGCCCATAAAGTGCTTCGTACGGTGCAGCTTTAATGCTAGCGTGGTAACTATTGTTGTACGAAAATTCTACCAATGGTAGGTGGGTGTCCCAACTCCCACCGAATTCTAATACACAAGCTCTTAACAAATCTTCCAGTGTTTGAATCGTTCTTTCGCTTTGTCCGTCCGTTTGAGGGTGGTAGGCGGTACTCGAGTTTAATTGGGTTCCTAAGGCCCGCTGTAATGTTTTCCAAAAGCGTGAAGTAAAGCGGCTATCACGATCCGATATGATTGACAATGGTACACCATGTCTTGCTATAATCTCCTTAACATAGATTTGGGCCAATCGTTGCAATTTGTAATCTTCCCTAATTGGCAAAAAGTGTGCAGATTTAGTTAGTCTATCTACAATGACCCATATGGCATCATGCCCACTAGCCGTTCTTGGTAGTTTCGTAACGAAGTCCATAGTGATATTGTCCCACTTCCATTCGGGAATTTCGGGTTGTTGTAGGTACCCCGAAGGCTTTTGGTACTCCGCCTTGACTCTTGCACATGTCACACATTTCGCCACATAGGTTGCAACTTCCTTTTTCATCTCGGGCCACCAAAAGTGCGTTTTCAAATCTTTGTACATCTTGTCACTACCCGGGTGAATTGAATACCTAGACCTATGCGCTTCATCCATAATTGCGGTCCTAATGTCCCCGTGCCTCGGTATCCAAATTCTACGGTCAAGCCTTAACACTCCATCATCTCTTGCCTCTAAAAGTTTTTCCATCCCTGGGGGAAGCTCCCCGGATTGGTTCGTACTACCATAGGCTACCATTTGTGCGTCTTTAATTCTATTGAGTAGTTCGGTTTGGACCGTTACCCTTATGGCATGCAACTTAAGGGGCTTATCCCTAACCTTCCTACTAAGCGCATCCGCCACAACGTTAGCTTTTCCCGGGTGGTACCGAATCTCACAATCATAATCGTTCAATAGTTCAAGCCATCTTGTTTGGCGCATGTTCAAGTTCTTTTGGTCTAGGATGTGTTGCAAACTTTTATGGTCGGTGTAAATCACGCATTTGGTGCCGTAAAGATAGTGTCTCCAAATTTTTAACGCGAACACCACGGCTCCTAATTCTAGATCGTGTGTGGTATAATTTCTCTCATGAATTTTGAGTTGTCGTGAAGCATAAGCAATTACCTTGTCCCTTTGCATCAAAACACAACCAAGACCTTGGTGAGAAGCATCACAATACACGACAAAGTCGTCATTTCCATCGGGTAAAGACAATATGGGCGCGCTACATAGCCGTTGTTTTAGCGTTTCAAATGCTTCACTTTGCTCTTTTCCCCATATGAACTCCATCTTCTTTTGGGTTAAGGTGGTTAAAGGTAATGCAATACGAGAAAAGTTCTTAATAAACCTCCTATAATACCCGGCCAACCCAAGGAATTGTCGTATCTCGGTAGGAGTTTTTGGGGCTTCCCATAACTTAACGGCTTCTATTTTTGCGGGATCTACTTGAATGCCACTTTCATTCACAATATGTCCTAAAAATTGTACTTCACGCATCCAAAATTCACACTTAGAGAATTTCGCATAAAGTTTCTCCTTTGCTAACAACTCCAAGATCAATCTAAGGTGTTGCTCATGGTCCTCCTTATTGCGAGAGTAGATCAATATATCATCAATGAAAACAATCACAAACTTATCTAGGTATGGCTTACACACACGATTCATGAGGTCCATAAACACGGCGGGTGCGTTTGTTAGACCGAAGGGCATAACTAGGAACTCGAAGTGACCATACCTAGTCCTAAAGGCGGTTTTAGAAACATCACATTCCTTTATCCTTAATTGATGATAACCGGATCTTAAGTCAATTTTTGAGAAATAAGTTGCACCTTGAAGTTGGTCAAAGAGATCATCAATCCTCGGAAGAGGGTAACGATTCTTCACTGTTACCTTATTTAATTCCCTATAATCGATGCACATTCGCAACGTCCCATCTTTCTTTTTGACAAACAATACCGGTGATCCCCATGGTGAAACACTCGGACGAATAAAACCCTTATCTAATAACTCTTGAACTTGCTTCATCAATTCTTTCATTTCGGAAGGAGCTAACCGATAAGGTGCTTTAGCCACCGGCGCGGCCCCCGGTAGAAGTTCGATTTGGAATTCAACTTCTCTAGTGGGAGGGAGGCCGGGTAGTTCATCGGGAAATACATTGGCAAAATTTGAAACTATCGGGACCTCCTTTATCGACTTTTCCTCTTTTTGGGTCATCACATACGCTATAAACGTGTCACAACCCCGCTCTACATACTTAGCAACTTTAGCGCATGAGATGATGGATAAAGAATGAGTAGATCTTTCACCGGAAATTTCTAACACATGATTATTGGGTAGGGGGAGCCTAATAAGACGTTTATCACACACAATTTCGGCCCTATTTTTAGCTAGCCAATCCATTCCAACGACCACATCAAAACCCCCTAGTTCTATAGGCATCAAATCAATCAAGAATATATGATTCTCTAGGTTAAGTGAACAATCCCTAAGAATTTCGTTTGCCTTGATTAGTTTGCCATCGGCTAGTTCTACTACATATGGATTATTTAAGGCAATTGATTCATTATTAATGAGAGGCCTAAAACTAGAAGATACGAAGCTACTTGTTGCGCCGGTGTCAAATAATATGGAAGCATAATGGTTGTTTAAGAGAAACGTACCGGTGACAACGTCGGGTTCATTGCGTGCTCGAATCGGGTTCATGAGAAAGGCCCGGCCTTTAGGCTTTTCTGGTTCGGGGTCCTTATCCCTTCCTAACTTTGGGCATTTGTTCCTCCTATGGTTTGGATCCCCACATTCGTAGCATTGCGCACCCTCTCCGTATTTGCAATCCTTGATCAAGTGCCCCGTTTTGTTGCACCTAAAGCAAGTCATGGGTTTGCATTCCCCTTGGTGATGCAACTTGCACTTAGCACACTTGGGGTTTGTGCCTTGGTACAATTTCCTTTCCCTCGGTTCCTTGTTTGCCTCGGGCTCCTTCTTGCCCTCGGGTTTTCTAATGAATCCACCCTTGTACCCGTTGGGACGCCTTTTGTCATCACCCCATTTGCGCTTCTTATCCTCCTCCCACTTACGTTTCTCACCGGACTTGGGGCGTTCTAGAACACCCGCCCTAACCAAATCATCAGTCAGGCCACTGGTCGAGTCAACCGCTGCTTGTAAGGTCAAAGGCTTGGATGCTTTCACCATCGGACGAACCTTAGGATGTACGCCCCAAATATACCTAGCAATCCCCTTTGATTCTGGGGTCACCAAGTGTGGTACCAAGCGAGACAACGCGTGAAACCGATTGGTGTATGTGACGTAATCCGCACCAACCATTTCCAAGGTTAAGAATTCAGCCTCAATCTTCTCCACCTCATTTATTGGGCAATACCTATCAGTAATCAGTTTTCTAAATTCACTCCACCTCATTCTACTAACCGCATTACGCCCCCTCGGCTGGATTATGGACTTCCACCACTCAGCCGCCGCCCCCTTTAGTGAAAGGGTGGCAAACTTCACCATATTCTCGTTCTTACATTCACTGATGTCCAACACCGCTTCAATTTCATCTAACCACCTAAGAGTTTCAATACCTCCTTCGTAACCTCGAAGTTCCCTTGGCTTACATGCCATGAAAGTTTTGTAGGAGCAACCATTCCTTATTTCTGTGTCATTCTCCTCTTCCTCCTCGTGTCCTCCACCCCCTCCATTATTAGTTTCACGCTCCGCATTAATTTGCGCGATAATGGTAGGGATGGCGTTAGCAATTTGTTGTGCAACTAGGTTTGCAATTCGTTCGTCCTCGTGGTTTGTTCCACCTTCACGGGTGTCTTCATCACGGTTCTCAATTTCAGGAGTAGGTTGTCGGTCACCACCTCCTCCCCTAGTTCGCATCCTACGACCACCACGTGCAGCTTGTCGTCTTGGAGGCATTCTGATGAAACACACGATATTAGTATCAAAAAGATTTTAAATTTTGTCTCAGCATTTGTATCATTCAATTCCTAAAGGTCTTGTTACCATGCTCGGTTCGTAGCTATACTTAGAACATATGAGGGGGTTACTACCCCTTGACAAGTACATCATTTATAGAGGTCATATGGTTACTTATCTTTAAAACAATACAATTTATGTATTCAAACACTTTGTAAATTTTCATTTGTTCCTGCAATAACGTTAGTCTCATACAATTGTGTATTAGGCAAACATAACACAGATATCACATAAAATAATTGGTTCGTAAATGACACAAATAAATAACCAAGAGATTTTGTCTCTTTCATTCAAAACCAAAACTTAGGGCACTATAACCCGTGCCCTATAAAGGAATGTCAAAACCACAACAATTGTCTTAATGCAAGTACCACAATAGTCATAATAGTAAAATATTAAAAATAAAGTCTCATATGGCGTTTCCCAGTGTTCACCCACTACTATCATCCCTTTTTATTCCAGTTCCACTGCCACGGCCAGCCGAACCCCTTCTTTTTCTTTTGTTCCACATTGATCCTTTGCACACCCGAATTCGCCGCGTGGGCAGTAAGGAATGCCGAAGTCGCCGTGCGAGAGATTTCATCTAATGAACGCCTATGAGCTACTTGGTCCTGGCGCATAATATCCATTTGCGCCTTTAACTGCTCGTAATCACTTGCCCTCCGACTTGACAACGCGTAGGGATCTCCCATGCGAATCGCAGAGGGATCTCCGTGCACACAGTGTCGGGGTGGCACCCAAGAGCTAGCAGACGGGTCTCTACGGGTTTGCACGGGACACCATGGTTCGGGGACGGGAGTCATTCGAGGTGGCTCCCTTGGCGGCATTCGAAACGATACTGAGGTGCCGGGTCGAACCCTCATCCTCGGCTTCCGAGGAAGGGTTGGGCCATGACCATACGGATACTGGGTCGGAGGTGGGACGTGGGGCGAGTGGGACCGGGTACGGCTACGCTGCTGCGGTGACGGTGACGAGTCAGTGTCCTCTGACGGATCCGTATCGGAAGAGGTGATCGGGATACACCCGTGTTCAGTCGGCGTGTACTCCGGTGTGCCATCCCGACGGAATGATCCGGATGCCCTCCTAACGTGGCCAACGGGCACAATCTCCTCCTCTGCTAACGCTGCGGCTTTTCCTCTACACGCCATTTCCTGTGATGTTTGATTCGAATAAGTATTTGTATCTTCCCGAAGGAGTAAAATAATTGTATGTATATATAAAAATTGTACACAAACAAAATGAAAGTATATGAGTAAATGTAAAAACAAAAATAAGCTTTGTGAAACACTTTTTTTTTTATTAGATATACAAGCATGAGTTTTTGGTTGTAACAATTCCTTATTAAAACTTGCGCGTCTAATAAATTCACGATCACGTTGATCAGGTGTAATCGTCAATTTATTTAACCCGTTAGTCTTAATAATTCATCATCGCAACGAGGTAATCCTAAGGGTCTCGGTTGTAGCTTAAGTTTCTCCTAAGAGTCTTATTTCCCTACAACCTTTGGCTCTGATACCAATCTGTCACACCCCGGATTGTGGGTGACGTGTGACGACTGATAATCAACGAAGTGGCGGAAGCGTACTTCTAATAAACCAAAGATTAAAGGAAATAAGCATGGCATTACTTCATTACATACATAAAAATAAATTTAGTCTCGTCCACTAAGGACGTAAAACGTGTTTCCGAAAATCAAACGACAGGTGTCTTATCCAAAATACATAATATAAAATTGTCTTTTAAGCTTAGACGATGAAATAGTAATGCCATTATAATAGGTTGACTTCTAAGGCTTCTTCCTCTAATGATAGTCAGCTAGGTCCAACTTCAATTACCTGAAAACATGCTCAAAAGAAAATGGGTCAACAAAAAGTTGGTGAGTTTCAAGTTTATGTTTCAAAAGATAATCGTTTGTAAAACATGGTTTCGTTCTTGGTAAAACATGAATCTCAATCTCAAGGTTTTCATATAAGGTAAAGAAAACATTTTATATTGTCTCGTGATGTTACACAATGAAATAATGTTTCGTGATGTTACACAATGAAATAATGTTTCGTGATGTTACACAATCAACCCTGTACTTAGTCCGGCTTGTGCCTCATCAAATACCAAAAGAGCCGGGACTAAGCCCAAATACATGTTCCCACTCTGCTAGTGCAAGAACACTCGTCTCATTCAAAAACCTGCCACATGCCGCGAACGACCCCGCAGGATCTCAGTGCGGACCCTACCTCTAACGCCATTGGTGTATGGCAAGTAGGCACTGCGCGTGGGGGATTCCCCAAGTAGTACTACCCATATAAACAAGCGGTCCATCCCAAAGATAGAATTAATGATCGTGTAAATAATTTAGCAGATAGAATCGGATACATCACAAATAGCACACCAAATAACTCAAAAATAACATATCAAATAAATAAGCTTCAAAACTTTTAAAAAAATAGCATGCTTCCATCCCAAAACATTAAGTAAAAAAAAGGGATTCATGAAACTCACCTTGACAATTAAGCAACTAGTCACAATTAAGCAAAACGCCCGAACTTGCTTCTTAGCAACCTATTATAATGTTGTATACTCGTAAGTTTCTATTCTATGAGCTATTATATAACCATGTGCATCCCTAAATGTGTGCAATATTCAAATAGTTCACCTCACGGTGTTATTGTCGAGTTTTACAAGAATAATGCTTCTTAAATTGGAAAGTCTTAGAGTTTTGGGTTCTTATTATTTATCACTTATCATTATATTTTCATGACGTGGACCTGTTCTATGAGTTCCAACTCAGCCCCAAATATTATACTTGCTTTAGATAGCGCGTTTCGGGTGCGTTAATTAATATAGTTACACGCGCCTAGTTTACAAGTTTTTAAGGTTTAGTTCATTACCCATCGAGCTTTTCTTACCATAACTTTTGTAACCTGTTGTCTACTAATTTTTATCAGGTTTCGGTTCCAAAACAGAAAGATTTTCGGAGTTGTCAATATTAGTCCCTTAAGTTTCAAAAATGACACTTTTAATCCCAAAATTTCGTATTTTGACGCTTTTTGACCCAACAAGGGTCCACGCTCATTTTATAAGACTAATATACTTATTTGAGTCATATTATAACCAAAAATTCCAGAAAAGTTTATATGTTATAAAAATATACATTTCGGTTTTACCGGTTACGGTAAAACCGTTACATTACGCGTTAAAAATCCATTTTCTCAACCACTTGACTAAAGACCTTAAAAATCAGTATTATAGGCTCATATTAGTGTATATAATCTGTAAATATCAAGTTTTTATATTATGAGTACACAAATATCAAGTTTTACACATAACCGTTAAAAACCCGTTTTTTTGACCGTAACCGTAAGGTTAAATATATGATTTTCCCACTTTTATTTCAAGAACCTATTTTAGTTTTCATATGCTACTGTAAAATATCCAATTTGTGATTTTTACCCCTTTTGACTAATTATTAGGATTTATTCACGAAAATGTGTATTTTAGTGATTATTTTCACTAATAAATTTGTATAAAATACATTTTAAGGCAATAAATCATGAAAATTATTTTCTATCACTAAAATATGTCCATAAAGGCCTGGAGATAACAAAATTTAGGTTTCGTAATGTTTGGTGCAAATTTGTAGTTTTAAGGCTTACCGGGTGCTCGGTTTTTGTATCTTTTTACTAGTTTAATGCTTGTTTTGTTACATCCAACCCAAGTCACGATTTTTACACTATATTTCCAGCCCATTTACATCTTCAAATCTGAAAGTTATGTTGGTGTTCATGTTCATCTCATTTTCGGGTTTTGAAGTGTTCAAAATCATTATTTGCATCAATGCAATCTACATAGTTTTGTACTAAACCAAACCACAACTCATTATACTTTTTATCCATGTTATAGATGAAGTTATTTACTGTTTTTAGATGGCTTATTTCGTGGTTTTTATAGAGTTTCAAAACAAGGTGTTAAATAATGTAAACTAGTGCAACAATGAAGGTTTTAAGGGTGTTTGGTCATGTACCAACCTTGGTCCAAGCTTGGCTTCGAGATAAACGACTTTTGGGGCTTCTAAAGAGCTTGAAGGATGCGTGAAACTGCTGGTCGCTACTGTTTCGTACAAAAGGGATGAGTGTTTACAAGATTTAAGTGTCGTAAATTAAAGGAAAAGCCTATTTGGTTACCTTAAAGCCTTGTAAATCGATGGAACTTCTTCAAGAGCTCTTGAATCCGGCTCTAAGAGATGGTTTTCTGCTGTAGCTTATAGAGAATGTGTGTATTCATGGGTGGTAGAGAGAAAATGGGATGAAAAGAAAAAGCCTTGCATGTATGGATATGTGTAGAAGTGGTTGAGTGTTTGAATGGAATATGGAAGAGTGTTGGGGATGGAAATCGGCTGATTCAAGGAGTGGGGAGGGGTAGTTGGTCAATCAAGATTAGTTTATTGGTTTAGCATGGAGGTGGTGCATAGTTTCAAGCAAACTCATGTGTAGATTTTTTTTTTTTTTTTTTTTTATCTTTTTACTTGGTGTGTTATTTTGGGTAGTTTATTTGGATGATTTTTGAAGTATATATTTATCTACTCAATTTAATGGGGTATAATGTGTTTGTGGTATTTTTAGTGGGTATTTGTTCGGTGTAATGTGGTTTGGTCGAAGATTTTGTATATATATATTATGGGTTTTCATCGTGTTTTTGTGGTAAGAATATTACTCTATTGATTTCATTGTATAAGTGACAGGAATTTTATTTGTTGTTTGATAAGAATAATATTGCACTAAAGCATTGTTCCACTATTGTCTCTAATGGTTTTGCTATCCTAATTCAAGGCATTAAAATAATCGTCTAATCATAAATAAATACACGTGTACGAATAATATTCGGGTATCACAAAAATAATATTTTGTCTCTTAAATATTCGTTTGCACTTAAAACATGGTTAGTTAAAATAATCACAAGTAATTGTATGGTTAATAATATAATTATCTACTAATAGCTAAGGTTAAGGTGGGACCTGATAGTCGGGTTGACACATTCTCCCCCTGTTAAAGAGATTTCGTCCCCGAAATTAGCTTTAGTTATTCTCCGGAGGGTTAGGCTCGAATAAGTGTGGGTACTTTCTCTTCATTTCGCTTTCGCGTTCCCAAGTAAACTCGGGTCCACGTCTCGAGTTCCACCTTACTTTTACTATTGGTATATGACTTCGTCTCAATTTCTTTACTTGACGATTCATGATTTCGACCGGTTCTTCAATAAAATTCAACTTGTCATTAACATGAGCCTCTACTAGGGGAATTACTAATGCCTCATCCGAAAGACATTTCTTTAAGTTTGACACGTGAAATGTATCATGTATGTTGCTTAACTCTTGAGGTAAATTTAATTGGTAAGCAACGGGGCCTACCCTTGCTAGAATCTCAAAGGGTCCTATGTATCTAGGACTTAATTTTCCTCGTTTGCCAAAACGGATGGTGCCTTTCCATGGGGACACCTTTAACAACACCCTATCACCAACTTGAAATTCCAAAGGTTTACGCCTTTTATCGGCATATTTCTTTTGGCGGTCCCTTGCGGCAACCAAACAATCTTTTATTTTGAAAATCTTATCGGTGGTTTCTTGAACAATGTCGGGACCTGTGATTTGAGTGTCACCAATTTCATTCCAACACAGAGGGGATCGACACTTACGCCCATAAAGTGCTTCGTACGGTGCAGCTTTAATGCTAGCGTGGTAACTATTGTTGTACGAAAATTCTACCAATGGTAGGTGGGTGTCCCAACTCCCACCGAATTCTAATACACAAGCTCTTAACAAATCTTCCAGTGTTTGAATCGTTCTTTCGCTTTGTCCGTCCGTTTGAGGGTGGTAGGCGGTACTCGAGTTTAATTGGGTTCCTAAGGCCCGTTGTAATGTTTTCCAAAAGCGTGAAGTAAAGCGGCTATCACGATCCGATATGATTGACAATGGTACACCATGTCTTGCTATAATCTCCTTAACATAGATTTGGGCCAATCGTTGCAATTTGTAATCTTCCCTAATTGGCAAAAAGTGTGCAGATTTAGTTAGTCTATCTACAATGACCCATATGGCATCATGCCCACTAGCCGTTCTTGGTAGTTTCGTAACGAAGTCCATAGTGATATTGTCCCACTTCCATTCGGGAATTTCGGGTTGTTGTAGGTACCCCGAAGGCTTTTGGTACTCCGCCTTGACTCTTGCACATGTCACACATTTCGCCACATAGGTTGCAACTTCCTTTTTCATCTCGGGCCACCAAAAGTGCGTTTTCAAATCTTTGTACATCTTGTCACTACCCGGGTGAATTGAATACCTAGACCTATGCGCTTCATCCATAATTGCGGTCCTAATGTCCCCGTGCCTCGGTATCCAAATTCTACGGTCAAGCCTTAACACTCCATCATCTCTTGCCTCTAAAAGTTTTTCCATCCCTGGGGGAAGCTCCCCGGATTGGTTCGTACTACCATAGGCTACCATTTGTGCGTCTTTAATTCTATTGAGTAGTTCGGTTTGGACCGTTACCCTTATGGCATGCAACTTAAGGGGCTTATCCCTAACCTTCCTACTAAGCGCATCCGCCACAACGTTAGCTTTTCCCGGGTGGTACCGAATCTCACAATCATAATCGTTCAATAGTTCAAGCCATCTTGTTTGGCGCATGTTCAAGTTCTTTTGGTCTAGGATGTGTTGCAAACTTTTATGGTCGGTGTAAATCACGCATTTGGTGCCGTAAAGATAGTGTCTCCAAATTTTTAACGCGAACACCACGGCTCCTAATTCTAGATCGTGTGTGGTATAATTTCTCTCATGAATTTTGAGTTGTCGTGAAGCATAAGCAATTACCTTGTCCCTTTGCATCAAAACACAACCAAGACCTTGGTGAGAAGCATCACAATACACGACAAAGTCGTCATTTCCATCGGGTAAAGACAATATGGGCGCGCTACATAGCCGTTGTTTTAGCGTTTCAAATGCTTCACTTTGCTCTTTTCCCCATATGAACTCCATCTTCTTTTGGGTTAAGGTGGTTAAAGGTAATGCAATACGAGAAAAGTTCTTAATAAACCTCCTATAATACCCGGCCAACCCAAGGAATTGTCGTATCTCGGTAGGAGTTTTTGGGGCTTCCCATAACTTAACGGCTTCTATTTTTGCGGGATCTACTTGAATGCCACTTTCATTCACAATATGTCCTAAAAATTGTACTTCACGCATCCAAAATTCACACTTAGAGAATTTCGCATAAAGTTTCTCCTTTGCTAACAACTCCAAGATCAATCTAAGGTGTTGCTCATGGTCCTCCTTATTGCGAGAGTAGATCAATATATCATCAATGAAAACAATCACAAACTTATCTAGGTATGGCTTACACACACGATTCATGAGGTCCATAAACACGGCGGGTGCGTTTGTTAGACCGAAGGGCATAACTAGGAACTCGAAGTGACCATACCTAGTCCTAAAGGCGGTTTTAGAAACATCACATTCCTTTATCCTTAATTGATGATAACCGGATCTTAAGTCAATTTTTGAGAAATAAGTTGCACCTTGAAGTTGGTCAAAGAGATCATCAATCCTCGGAAGAGGGTAACGATTCTTCACTGTTACCTTATTTAATTCCCTATAATCGATGCACATTTGCAACGTCCCATCTTTCTTTTTGACAAACAATACCGGTGATCCCCATGGTGAAACACTCGGACGAATAAAACCCTTATCTAATAACTCTTGAACTTGCTTCATCAATTCTTTCATTTCGGAAGGAGCTAACCGATAAGGTGCTTTAGCCACCGGCGCGGCCCCCGGTAGAAGTTCGATTTGGAATTCAACTTCTCTAGTGGGAGGGAGGCCGGGTAGTTCATCGGGAAATACATTGGCAAAATTTGAAACTATCGGGACCTCCTTTATCGACTTTTCCTCTTTTTGGGTCATCACATACGCTATAAACGTGTCACAACCCCGCTCTACATACTTAGCAACTTTAGCGCATGAGATGATGGATAAAGAATGAGTAGATCTTTCACCGGAAATTTCTAACACATGATTATTGGGTAGGGGGAGCCTAATAAGACGTTTATCACACACAATTTCGGCCCTATTTTTAGCTAGCCAATCCATTCCAACGACCACATCAAAACCCCCTAGTTCTATAGGCATCAAATCAATCAAGAATATATGATTCTCTAGGTTAAGTGAACAATCCCTAAGAATTTCGTTTGCCTTGATTAGTTTGCCATCGGCTAGTTCTACTACATATGGATTATTTAAGGCAATTGATTCATTATTAATGAGAGGCCTAAAACTAGAAGATACGAAGCTACTTGTTGCGCCGGTGTCAAATAATATGGAAGCATAATGGTTGTTTAAGAGAAACGTACCGGTGACAACGTCGGGTTCATTGCGTGCTCGAATCGGGTTCATGAGAAAGGCCCGGCCTTTAGGCTTTTCTGGTTCGGGGTCCTTATCCCTTCCTAACTTTGGGCATTTGTTCCTCCTATGGTTTGGATCCCCACATTCGTAGCATTGCGCACCCTCTCCGTATTTGCAATCCTTGATCAAGTGCCCCGTTTTGTTGCACCTAAAGCAAGTCATGGGTTTGCATTCCCCTTGGTGATGCAACTTGCACTTAGCACACTTGGGGTTTGTGCCTTGGTACAATTTCCTTTCCCTCGGTTCCTTGTTTGCCTCGGGCTCCTTCTTGCCCTCGGGTTTTCTAATGAATCCACCCTTGTACCCGTTGGGACGCCTTTTGTCATCACCCCATTTGCGCTTCTTATCCTCCTCCCACTTACGTTTCTCACCGGACTTGGGGCGTTCTAGAACACCCGCCCTAACCAAATCATCAGTCAGGCCACTGGTCGAGTCAACCGCTGCTTGTAAGGTCAAAGGCTTGGATGCTTTCACCATCGGACGAACCTTAGGATGTACGCCCCAAATATACCTAGCAATCCCCTTTGATTCTGGGGTCACCAAGTGTGGTACCAAGCGAGACAACGCGTGAAACCGATTGGTGTATGTGACGTAATCCGCACCAACCATTTCCAAGGTTAAGAATTCAGCCTCAATCTTCTCCACCTCATTTATTGGGCAATACCTATCAGTAATCAGTTTTCTAAATTCACTCCACCTCATTCTACTAACCGCATTACGCCCCCTCGGCTGGATTATGGACTTCCACCACTCAGCCGCCGCCCCCTTTAGTGAAAGGGTGGCAAACTTCACCATATTCTCGTTCTTACATTCACTGATGTCCAACACCGCTTCAATTTCATCTAACCACCTAAGAGTTTCAATACCTCCTTCGTAACCTCGAAGTTCCCTTGGCTTACATGCCATGAAAGTTTTGTAGGAGCAACCATTCCTTATTTCTGTGTCATTCTCCTCTTCCTCCTCGTGTCCTCCACCCCCTCCATTATTAGTTTCACGCTCCGCATTAATTTGCGCGATAATGGTAGGGATGGCGTTAGCAATTTGTTGTGCAACTAGGTTTGCAATTCGTTCGTCCTCGTGGTTTGTTCCACCTTCACGGGTGTCTTCATCACGGTTCTCAATTTCAGGAGTAGGTTGTCGGTCACCACCTCCTCCCCTAGTTCGCATCCTACGACCACCACGTGCAGCTTGTCGTCTTGGAGGCATTCTGATGAAACACACGATATTAGTATCAAAAAGATTTTAAATTTTGTCTCAGCATTTGTATCATTCAATTCCTAAAGGTCTTGTTACCATGCTCGGTTCGTAGCTATACTTAGAACATATGAGGGGGTTACTACCCCTTGACAAGTACATCATTTATAGAGGTCATATGGTTACTTATCTTTAAAACAATACAATTTATGTATTCAAACACTTTGTAAATTTTCATTTGTTCCTGCAATAACGTTAGTCTCATACAATTGTGTATTAGGCAAACATAACACAGATATCACATAAAATAATTGGTTCGTAAATGACACAAATAAATAACCAAGAGATTTTGTCTCTTTCATTCAAAACCAAAACTTAGGGCACTATAACCCGTGCCCTATAAAGGAATGTCAAAACCACAACAATTGTCTTAATGCAAGTACCACAATAGTCATAATAGTAAAATATTAAAAATAAAGTCTCATATGGCGTTTCCCAGTGTTCACCCACTACTATCATCCCTTTTTATTCCAGTTCCACTGCCACGGCCAGCCGAACCCCTTCTTTTTCTTTTGTTCCACATTGATCCTTTGCACACCCGAATTCGCCGCGTGGGCAGTAAGGAATGCCGAAGTCGCCGTGCGAGAGATTTCATCTAATGAACGCCTATGAGCTACTTGGTCCTGGCGCATAATATCCATTTGCGCCTTTAACTGCTCGTAATCACTTGCCCTCCGACTTGACAACGCGTAGGGATCTCCCATGCGAATCGCAGAGGGATCTCCGTGCACACTGTGTCGGGGTGGCACCCAAGAGCTAGCAGACGGGTCTCTACGGGTTTGCACGGGACACCATGGTTCGGGGACGGGAGTCATTCGAGGTGGCTCCCTTGGCGGCATTCGAAACGATACTGAGGTGCCGGGTCGAACCCTCATCCTCGGCTTCCGAGGAAGGGTTGGGCCATGACCATACGGATACTGGGTCGGAGGTGGGACGTGGGGCGAGTGGGACCGGGTACGGCTACGCTGCTGCGGTGACGGTGACGAGTCAGTGTCCTCTGACGGATCCGTATCGGAAGAGGTGATCGGGATACACCCGTGTTCAGTCGGCGTGTACTCCGGTGTGCCATCCCGACGGAATGATCCGGATGCCCTCCTAACGTGGCCAACGGGCACAATCTCCTCCTCTGCTAACGCTGCGGCTTTTCCTCTACACGCCATTTCCTGTGATGTTTGATTCGAATAAGTATTTGTATCTTCCCGAAGGAGTAAAATAATTGTATGTATATATAAAAATTGTACACAAACAAAATGAAAGGATATGAGTAAATGTAAAAACAAAAATAAGCTTTGTGAAACACTTTTTTTTTTATTAGATATACAAGCATGAGTTTTTGGTTGTAACAATTCCTTATTAAAACTTGCGCGTCTAATAAATTCACGATCACGTTGATCAGGTGTAATCGTCAATTTATTTAACCCGTTAGTCTTAATAATTCATCATCGCAACGAGGTAATCCTAAGGGTCTCGGTTGTAGCTTAAGTTTCTCCTAAGAGTCTTATTTCCCTACAACCTTTGGCTCTGATACCAATCTGTCACACCCCGGATTGTGGGTGACGTGTGACGACTGATAATCAACGAAGTGGCGGAAGCGTACTTCTAATAAACCAAAGATTAAAGGAAATAAGCATGACATTACTTCATTACATACATAAAAATAAATTTAGTCTCGTCCACTAAGGACGTAAAACGTGTTTCCGAAAATCAAACGACAGGTGTCTTATCCAAAATAAATAATATAAAATTGTCTTTTAAGCTTAGACGATGAAATAGTAATGCCATTATAATAGGTTGACTTCTAAGGCTTCTTCCTCTAATGATAGTCAGCTAGGTCCAACTTCAATTACCTGAAAACATGCTCAAAAGAAAATGGGTCAACAAAAAGTTGGTGAGTTTCAAGTTTATGTTTCAAAAGATAATCGTTTGTAAAACATGGTTTCGTTCTTGGTAAAACATGAATCTCAATCTCAAGGTTTTCATATAAGGTAAAGAAAACATTTTATATTGTCTCGTGATGTTACACAATGAAATAATGTTTCGTGATGTTACACAATGAAATAATGTTTCGTGATGTTACACAATCAACCCTGTACTTAGCCCGGCTTGTGCCTCATCAAATACCAAAAGAGCCGGGACTAAGCCCAAATACATGTTCCCACTCTGCTAGTGCAAGAACACTCGTCTCATTCAAAAACCTGCCACATGCCGCGAACGACCCCGCAGGATCTCAGTGCGGACCCTACCTCTAACGCCATTGGTGTATGGCAAGTAGGCACTGCGCGTGGGGGATTCCCCAAGTAGTACTACCCATATAAACAAGCGGTCCATCCCAAAGATAGAATTAATGATCGTGTAAATAATTTAGCAGATAGAATCGGATACATCACAAATAGCACACCAAATAACTCAAAAATAACATATCAAATAAATAAGCTTCAAAACTTTTAAAAAAATAGCATGCTTCCATCCCAAAACATTAAGTAAAAAAAAGGGATTCATGAAACTCACCTTGACAATTAAGCAACTAGTCACAATTAAGCAAAACGCCCGAACTTGCTTCTTAGCAACCTATTATAATGTTGTATACTCGTAAGTTTCTATTCTATGAGCTATTATATAACCATGTGCATCCCTAAATGTGTGCAATATTCAAATAGTTCACCTCACGGTGTTATTGTCGAGTTTTACAAGAATAATGCTTCTTAAATTGGAAAGTCTTAGAGTTTTGGGTTCTTATTATTTATCACTTATCATTATATTTTCATGACGTGGACCTGTTCTATGAGTTCCAACTCAGCCCCAAATATTATACTTGCTTTAGATAGCGCGTTTCGGGTGCGTTAATTAATATAGTTACACGCGCCTAGTTTACAAGTTTTTAAGGTTTAGTTCATTACCCATCGAGCTTTTCTTACCATAACTTTTGTAACCTGTTGTCTACTAATTTTTATCAGGTTTCGGTTCCAAAACAGAAAGATTTTCGGAGTTGTCAATATTAGTCCCTTAAGTTTCAAAAATGACACTTTTAATCCCAAAATTTCGTATTTTGACGCTTTTTGACCCAACAAGGGTCCACGCTCATTTTATAAGACTAATATACTTATTTGAGTCATATTATAACCAAAAATTCCAGAAAAGTTTATATGTTATAAAAATATACATTTCGGTTTTACCGGTTACGGTAAAACCGTTACATTACGCGTTAAAAATCCATTTTCTCAACCACTTGACTAAAGACCTTAAAAATCAGTATTATAGGCTCATATTAGTGTATATAATCTGTAAATATCAAGTTTTTATATTATGAGTACACAAATATCAAGTTTTACACATAACCGTTAAAAACCCGTTTTTTTGACCGTAACCGTAAGGTTAAATATATGATTTTCCCACTTTTATTTCAAGAACCTATTTTAGTTTTCATATGCTACTGTAAAATATCCAATTTGTGATTTTTACCCCTTTTGACTAATTATTAGGATTTATTCACGAAAATGTGTATTTTAGTGATTATTTTCACTAATAAATTTGTATAAAATACATTTTAAGGCAATAAATCATGAAAATTATTTTCTATCACTAAAATATGTCCATAAAGGCCTGGAGATAACAAAATTTAGGTTTCGTAATGTTTGGTGCAAATTTGTAGTTTTAAGGCTTACCGGGTGCTCGGTTTTTGTATCTTTTTACTAGTTTAATGCTTGTTTTGTTACATCCAACCCAAGTCACGATTTTTACACTATATTTCCAGCCCATTTACATCTTCAAATCTGAAAGTTATGTTGGTGTTCATGTTCATCTCATTTTCGGGTTTTGAAGTGTTCAAAATCATTATTTGCATCAATGCAATCTACATAGTTTTGTACTAAACCAAACCACAACTCATTATACTTTTTATCCATGTTATAGATGAAGTTATTTACTGTTTTTAGATGGCTTATTTCGTGGTTTTTATAGAGTTTCAAAACAAGGTGTTAAATAATGTAAACTAGTGCAACAATGAAGGTTTTAAGGGTGTTTGGTCATGTACCAACCTTGGTCCAAGCTTGGCTTCGAGATAAACGACTTTTGGGGCTTCTAAAGAGCTTGAAGGATGCGTGAAACTGCTGGTCGCTACTGTTTCGTACAAAAGGGATGAGTGTTTACAAGATTTAAGTGTCGTAAATTAAAGGAAAAGCCTATTTGGTTACCTTAAAGCCTTGTAAATCGATGGAACTTCTTCAAGAGCTCTTGAATCCGGCTCTAAGAGATGGTTTTCTGCTGTAGCTTATAGAGAATGTGTGTATTCATGGGTGGTAGAGAGAAAATGGGATGAAAAGAAAAAGCCTTGCATGTATGGATATGTGTAGAAGTGGTTGAGTGTTTGAATGGAATATGGAAGAGTGTTGGGGATGGAAATCGGCTGATTCAAGGAGTGGGGAGGGGTAGTTGGTCAATCAAGATTAGTTTATTGGTTTAGCATGGAGGTGGTGCATAGTTTCAAGCAAACTCATGTGTAGATTTTTTTTTTTTTTTTTTTTTATCTTTTTACTTGGTGTGTTATTTTGGGTAGTTTATTTGGATGATTTTTGAAGTATATATTTATCTACTCAATTTAATGGGGTATAATGTGTTTGTGGTATTTTTAGTGGGTATTTGTTCGGTGTAATGTGGTTTGGTCGAAGATTTTGTATATATATATTATGGGTTTTCATCGTGTTTTTGTGGTAAGAATATTACTCTATTGATTTCATTGTATAAGTGACAGGAATTTTATTTGTTGTTTGATAAGAATAATATTGCACTAAAGCATTGTTCCACTATTGTCTCTAATGGTTTTGCTATCCTAATTCAAGGCATTAAAATAATCGTCTAATCATAAATAAATACACGTGTACGAATAATATTCGGGTATCACAAAAATAATATTTTGTCTCTTAAATATTCGTTTGCACTTAAAACATGGTTAGTTAAAATAATCACAAGTAATTGTATGGTTAATAATATAATTATCTACTAATAGCTAAGGTTAAGGTGGGACCTGATAGTCGGGTTGTCACATCCGAGTCCTTTGAATGTCGTACGACAACTTAGGACATCTTACGACCCTGTATTCCACATTAGCACATTGAAAAGCATGTTAGTATAATGTACGACAGCTCACAACTCCTAACAACACCTTAAAATACCGTATGTAAACTAAAAACTCCATAATAAGTCTAATGAATTTGTCCGAGTCCTTTCAACGACGTACGTCAACTTAAGACATATTACGACTCTGTATGCCACATTAGCACAATGAAAAGCATGTAAGTACAATGTACGACACCTAACAACTCCTAACAACACCTTAGAATACCGTACGCAAACTTAAAACTCCATACTAAATCTAATGAATTTGTCCGAGTCCTTTGAACGTCGTACGGCAACTCATGACTTGTTACGACTCTCTGTATGCGACATTATCAACATGAAAAGCACGTTAGAATATTGTAGGACGCGCTACAATTCCTAATAACACTTTACATCACTGTACGAAACTTTAAAACTCCATAATAAACCTAATGAATTCATCCGAGCCCTTTGAACGTCGTACGACAACTTAAGACAGCTTACAACCCTGTATTCCACATTAGCACATTAAAAAGCACAGTAGTATAATGTACGACATCTCACAACTGCTAACAACACCTTAGAATACCGTACGTAAACTTAACACTCCATACTAAATCTAATGAATTTGTCCGAGTCCTTTGAACTTCGTACGACAACTCAGGACTTGATATGACTCTCTGTATGCGACATTATCAACATGAAAAGCACGTTAGAATATTGTAGGACGCGTTACAACTCTTAATAACACTTTACATCATTGTACGAAACTTTAAAACTCCATAATAAACCTAATGAATTCATCCGAGTCCTTTGAACGTCGTACGACAACGTAGGACATCTTACGACCCTGTATTCCACATTAGCCCATTGAAAAGCATGTTAGTATAATGTACGACAGCTCACAACTCCTAACAACACCTTAAAATACCGTACGTAAACTAAAAACTCCATAATAAGTCTAATGAATTTGTCCGAGTCCTTTCAACGACGTACGTCAACTTAAGACATATTACGACTCTGTATGCCACATTAGCACATTGAAAAGCATGTAAGTACAATGTACGACACCTAACAACTCCTAACAACACCTTAGAATACCGTACGCAAACTTAAAACTCCATACTAAATCTAATGAATTTGTCCGAGTCCTTTGAACGTCGTACGGCAACTCAGGACTTGTTACGACTCTCTGTATGCGACATTATCAACATGAAAAGCACGTTAGAATATTGTAGGACGTGCTACAATTCCTAATAACACTTTACATCACTGTACGAAACTTTAAAACTCCATAATAAACCTAATGAATTCATCCGAGCCCTTTGAACGTCGTACGGCAACTTAAGACAGCTTACGACCCTGTATTCCACATTAGCACATTGAAAAGCACAGTAGTATAATGTACGACATCTCACAACTCCTAACAACACCTTAAAATACCGTACGTAAACTAAAAACTCCATAATAAACCTAATGAATTCATCCGAGTCCTTTGAACGTCGTACGGCAACTTAAGACATATTACGACCCTGTATTCCACATTAGCACATTGAAAAGCATGTAAGTACAATGTACGACACCTCACAACTCCTAACAACACCTTACAATACCGTACGTAAACTTAAAACTCCATACTAAATCTAATGAATTTGTCCGAGTCCTTTGAACTTCGTACGACAACTCAGGACTTGATATGACTCTCTGTATGCGACATTAACAACATGAAAAGCACGTTAGAATATTGTAGGATGCGTTACAACTCTTAATAACACTTTACATCATTGTACGAAACTTTAAAACTCCATAATAAACCTAATGAATTCATCCGAGTCCTTTGAACGTCGTACGACAACGTAGGACATCTTACGACCCTGTATTCCACATTAGCCCATTGAAAAGCATGTTAGTATAATGTACGACAGCTCACAACTCCTAACAACACCTTAAAATACCGTACGTAAACTAAAAACTCCATAATAAGTCTAATGAATTTGTCCGAGTCCTTTCAACGACGTACGTCAACTTAAGACATATTACGACTCTGTATGCCACATTAGCACATTGAAAAGCATGTAAGTACAATGTACGACACCTAACAACTCCTAACAACACCTTAGAATACCGTACGCAAACTTAAAACTCCATACTAAATCTAATGAATTTGTCCGAGTCCTTTGAACGTCGTACGGCAACTCAGGACTTGTTACGACTCTCTGTATGCGACATTATCAACATGAAAAGCACGTTAGAATATTGTAGGACGCGCTACAATTCCTAATAACACTTTACATCACTGTACGAAACTTTAAAACTCCATAATAAACCTAATGAATTCATCCGAGCCCTTTGAACGTCGTACGGCAACTTAAGACAGCTTACGACCCTGTATTCCACATTAGCACATTGAAAAGCACAGTAGTATAATGTACGACATCTCACAACTCCTAACAACACCTTAAAATACCGTACGTAAACTAAAAACTCCATAATAAACCTAATGAATTCATCCGAGTCCTTTGAACGTCGTACGGCAACTTAAGACATATTACGACCCTGTATTCCACATTAGCACATTGAAAAGCATGTAAGTACAATGTACGACACCTCACAACTCCTAACAACACCTTACAATACCGTACGTAAACTTAAAACTCCATACTAAATCTAATGAATTTGTCCGAGTCCTTTGAACTTCGTACGACAACTCAGGACTTGATATGACTCTCTGTATGCGACATTATCAACATGAAAAGCACGTTAGAATATTGTAGGATGCGTTACAACTCTTAATAACACTTTACATCATTGTACGAAACTTTAAAACTCCATAATAAACCTAATGAATTCATCCGAGTCCTTTGAACGTCGTACGACAACGTAGGACATCTTACGACCCTGTATTCCACATTAGCCCATTGAAAAGCATGTTAGTATAATGTACGACAGCTCACAACTCCTAACAACACCTTAAAATACCGTACGTAAACTAAAAACTCCATAATAAGTCTAATGAATTTGTCCGAGTCCTTTCAACGACGTACGTCAACTTAAGACATATTACGACTCTGTATGCCACATTAGCACATTGAAAAGCATGTAAGTACAATGTACGACACCTAACAACTCCTAACAACACCTTAGAATACCGTACGCAAACTTAAAACTCCATACTAAATCTAATGAATTTGTCCGAGTCCTTTGAACGTCGTACGGCAACTCAGGACTTGTTACGACTCTCTGTATGCGACATTATCAACATGAAAAGCACGTTAGAATATTGTAGGACGCGCTACAATTCCTAATAACACTTTACATCACTGTACGAAACTTTAAAACTCCATAATAAACCTAATGAATTCATCCGAGCCCTTTGAACGTCGTACGGCAACTTAAGATAGCTTACGACCCTGTATTCCACATTAGCACATTGAAAAGCACAGTAGTATAATGTACGACATCTCACAACTCCTAACAACACCTTAAAATACCGTACGTAAACTAAAAACTCCATAATAAACCTAATGAATTCATCCGAGTCCTTTGAACGTCGTACGGCAACTTAAGACATATTACGACCCTGTATTCCACATTAGCACATTGAAAAGCATGTAAGTACAATGTACGACACCTCACAACTCCTAACAACACCTTACAATACCGTACGTAAACTTAAAACTCCATACTAAATCTAATGAATTTGTCCGAGTCCTTTGAACTTCGTACCACAACTCAGGACTTGTTACGACTCTCTGTATGCGACATTATCAACATGAAAAGCACGTTAGAATATTGTAGGACGCGTTACAACTCTTAATAACACTTTACATCATTGTACGAAACTTTAAAACTCCATAATAAACCTAATGAATTCATCCGAGTCCTTTGAATGTCGTACGACAACTTAGGACATCTTACGACCCTGTATTCCACATTAGCACATTGAAAAGCATGTTAGTATAATGTACGACAGCTCACAACTCCTAACAACACCTTAAAATACAGTACGTAAACTAAAAACTCCATAATAAGTCTAATGAATTTGTCCGAGTCCTTTCAACGACGTACGTCAACTTAAGACATATTACGACTCTGTATGCCACATTAGCACATTGAAAAGCATGTAAGTACAATGTACGACACCTCACAACTCCTAACAACACCTTAGAATACCGTACGCAAACTTAAAACTCCATACTAAATCTAATGAATTTGTCCGAGTCCTTTGAACGTCGTACGGCAACTCAGGACTTGTTACGACTCTCTGTATGCGACATTATCAACATGAAAAGCACGTTAGAATATTGTAGGACGCGCTACAATTCCTAATAACACTTTACATCACTGTACGAAACTTTAAAACTCCATAATAAACCTAATGAATTCATCCGAGCCCTTTGAACGTCGTACGACAACTTAAGACAGCTTACGACCCTGTATTCCACATTAGCACATTGAAAAGCACAGTAGTATAATGTACGACATCTCACAACTCCTAACAACACCTTAGAATACCGTACGTAAACTTAAAACTCCACACTAAATCTAATGAATTTGTCCGAGTACTTTGAACTTCGTACGACAACTCAGGACTTGTTATGACTCTCTGTATGCGACATTATCAACATGAAAAGCACGTTAGAATATTGTAGGACGCGTTACAACTCTTAATAACACTTTACATCATTGTACGAAACTTTAAAACTCCATAATAAACCTAATGAATTCATCCGAGTCCTTTGAACGTCGTACGACAACGTAGGACATCTTACGACCCTGTATTCCACATTATCCCATTGAAAAGCATGTTAGTATAATGTACGACAGCTCACAACTCCTAACAACACCTTAAAATACCGTACGTAAACTAAAAACTCCATAATAAGTCTAATGAATTTGTCCGAGTCCTTTCAACGACGTACGTCAACTTAAGACATATTACGACTCTGTATGCCACATTAGCACATTGAAAAGCATGTAAGTACAATGTACGACACCTAACAACTCCTAACAACACCTTAGAATACCGTACGCAAACTTAAAACTCCATACTAAATCTAATGAATTTGTCCGAGTCCTTTGAACGTCGTACGGCAACTCAGGACTTGTTACGACTCTCTGTATGCGACATTATCAACATGAAAAGCACGTTAGAATATTGTAGGACGCGCTACAATTCCTAATAACACTTTACATCACTGTACGAAACTTTAAAACTCCATAATAAACCTAATGAATTCATCCGAGCCCTTTGAACGTCGTACGACAACTTAAGACAGCTTACGACCTTGTATTCCACATTAGCACATTGAAAAGCACAGTAGTATAATGTACGACATCTCACAACTCCTAACAACACCTTAAAATACCGTACGTAAACTAAAAACTCCATAATAAACCTAATGAATTCATCCGAGTCCTTTGAACGTCGTACGACAACTTAAGACATCTTACGACCCTGTATTCCACATTAGCACATTGAAAAGCATGTAAGTACAATGTACGACACCTCACAACTCCTAACAACACCTTACAATACCGTACGTAAACTTAAAACTCCATACTAAATCTAATGAATTTGTCCGAGTCCTTTGAACTTCGTACGGCAACTCAGGACTTGTTACGACTCTCTGTATGCGACATTATCAACATGAAAAGCACGTTAGAATATTGTAGGACGCGTTACAACTCTTAATAACACTTTACATCATTGTACGAAACTTTAAAACTCCATAATAAACCTAATGAATTCATCCGAGTCCTTTGAATGTCGTACGACAACTTAGGACATCTTACGACCCTGTATTCCACATTAGCACATTGAAAAGCATGTTAGTATAATGTACGACAGCTCACAACTCCTAACAACACCTTAAAATACCGTATGTAAACTAAAAACTCCATAATAAGTCTAATGAATTTGTCCGAGTCCTTTCAACGACGTACGTCAACTTAAGACATATTACGACTCTGTATGCCACATTAGCACATTGAAAAGCATGTAAGTACAATGTACGACACCTAACAACTCCTAACAACACCTTAGAATACCGTACGCAAATTTAAAACTCCATACTAAATCTAATGAATTTGTCCGAGTCCTTTGAACGTCGTACGGCAACTCAGGACTTGTTACGACTCTCTGTATGCGACATTATCAACATGAAAAGCACGTTAGAATATTGTAGGACGCGCTACAATTCCTAATAACACTTTACATCACTGTACGAAACTTTAAAACTCCATAATAAACCTAATGAATTCATTCGAGCCCTTTGAACGTCGTACGACAACTTAAGACAGCTTACGACCCTGTATTCCACATTAGCACATTGAAAAGCACAGTAGTATAATGTACGACATCCCACAACTCCTAACAACACCTTAGAATACCGTACGTAAACTTAACACTCCATACTAAATCTAATGAATTTGTCCGAGTCCTTTGAACGTCGTACGGCAACTCAGGACTTGTTACAACTCTCTGTATGCGACATTATCAACATGAAAAGCACGTTAGAATATTGTAGGACGCGCTACAATTCCTAATAACACTTTACATCACTGTACGAAACTTTAAAACTCCATAATAAACCTAATGAATTCATCCGAGCCCTTTGAACGTCGTACGACAACTTAAGACAGCTTACGACCCTGTATTCCACATTAGCACATTGAAAAGCACAGTAGTATAATGTACGACATCTCACAACTCCTAACAACACCTTAAAATACCGTACGTAAACTAAAAACTCCATAATAAACCTAATGAATTCATCCGAGTCCTTTGAACGTCGTACGGCAACTTAAGACATCTTACGACCCTGTATTCCACATTAGCACATTGAAAAGCATGTAAGTACAATGTACGACACCTCACAACTCCTAACAACACCTTACAATACCGTACGTAAACTTAAAACTCCATACTAAATCTAATGAATTTGTCCGAGTCCTTTGAACTTCGTACGACAACTCAGGACTTGTTACGACTCTCTGTATGCGACATTATCAACATGAAAAGCACGTTAGAATATTGTAGGACGCGTTACAACTCTTAATAACACTTTACATCATTGTACGAAACTTTAAAACTCCATAATAAACCTAATGAATTCATCCGAGTCCTTTGAATGTCGTACGACAACTTAGGACATCTTACGACCCTGTATTCCACATTAGCACATTGAAAAGCATGTTAGTATAATGTACGACAGCTCACAACTCCTAACAACACCTTAAAATACCGTATGTAAACTAAAAACTCCATAATAAGTCTAATGAATTCGTCCGAGTCCTTTCAACGACGTACGTCAACTTAAGACATCTAACGACTCTGTATGCCACATTAGCACATTGAAAAGCATGTAAGTACAATGTACGACACCTCACAACTCCTAACAACACCTTAGAATACCGTACGTAAACTTAAAACTCCATACTAAATCTAATGAATTTGTCCGAGTCCTTTGAACGTCGTACGGCAACTCAGGACTTGTTACGACTCTCTGTATGCGACATTATCAACATGAAAAGCACGTTAGAATATTGTAGGACGCGCTACAATTACTAATAACACTTTACATCACTGTACGAAACTTTAAAACTCCATAATAAACCTAATGAATTCATCCGAGCCCTTTGAACGTCGTACGACAACTTAAGACAGCTTACGACCCTGTATTCCACATTAGCACATTGAAAAGCACAGTAGTATAATGTACGACAGCTCACAACTCCTAACAACACCTTAAAATACCGTACGTAAACTAAAAACTCCATAATAAACCTAATGAATTCATCTGAGTCCTTTGAACGTCGTACGACAACTTAAGACATCTTACGACCCTGTATTCCACATTAGCACATTGAAAAGCATGTAAGTACAATGTACGACACCTCACAACTCCTAACAACACCTTACAATACCGTACGTAAACTTAAAACTCCATACTAAATCTAATGAATTTGTCCGAGTCCTTTGAACTTCGTACGGCAACTCAGGACATGTTACGACTCTCTGTATACGACATTATCCACATGAAAAGCACGTTAGAATATTGTAGGACGCGTTACAACTCCTAATAACACTTTACATCATTGTACGAAACTTTAAAACTCCATAATAAACCTAATGAATTCATCCGAGTCCTTTGAACGTCGTACGACAACTTAGGACATCTTACGACTCTGTATGCCACATTAGCACATTGAAAAGCATGTAAGTACAATGTACGACACCTCACAACTCCTAAAAACACCTTAGAATACCGTACGTAAACTTAAAACTCCATACTAAATCTAATGAATTTGTCCGAGTCCTTTGAACTTCGTACGACAACTCAGGACTTGTTATGACTCTCTGTATGCGACATTATCAACATGAAAAGCACGTTAGAATATTGTAGGACGCGTTACAACTCTTAATAACACTTTACATCATTGTACGAAACTTTAAAACTCCATAATAAACCTAATGAATTCATCCGAGTCCTTTGAATGTCGTACGACAACTTAGGACATCTTACGACCCACCCTGTATTCCACATTAGCACATTGAAAAGCATGTTAGTATAATGTACGACAGCTCACAACTCCTAACAACACCTTAAAATACCGTATGTAAACTAAAAACTCCATAATAAGTCTAATGAATTCGTCCGATTCCTTTCAACGACGTACGTCAACTTAAGACATCTAACGACTCTGTATGCCACATTAGCACATTGAAAAGCATGTAAGTACAATGTACGACACCTCACAACTCCTAACAACACCTTAGAATACCGTACGTAAACTTAAAACTCCATACTAAATCTAATGAATTTGTCCGAGTCCTTTGAACGTCGTACGGCAACTCAGGACTTGTTACGACTCTCTGTATGCGACATTATCAACATGAAAAGCACGTTAGAATATTGTAGGACGCGCTACAATTACTAATAACACTTTACATCACTGTACGAAACTTTAAAACTCCATAATAAACCTAATGAATTCATCCGAGCCCTTTGAACGTCGTACGACAACTTAAGACAGCTTACGACCCTGTATTCCACATTAGCACATTGAAAAGCACAGTAGTATAATGTACGACAGCTCACAACTCCTAACAACACCTTAAAATACCGTACGTAAACTAAAAACTCCATAATAAACCTAATGAATTCATCTGAGTCCTTTGAACGTCGTACGACAACTTAAGACATCTTACGACCCTGTATTCCACATTAGCACATTGAAAAGCATGTAAGTACAATGTACGACACCTCACAACTCCTAACAACACCTTACAATACCGTACGTAAACTTAAAACTCCATACTAAATCTAATGAATTTGTCCGAGTCCTTTGAACTTCGTACGACAACTCAGGACTTGTTACGACTCTCTGTATGCGACATTATCAACATGAAAAGCACGTTAGAATATTGTAGGACGCGTTACAACTCTTAATAACACTTTACATCATTGTACGAAACTTTAAAACTCCATAATAAACCTAATGAATTCATCCGAGTCCTTTGAATGTCGTACGACAACTTAGGACATCTTACGACCCTGTATTCCACATTAGCACATTGAAAAGCATGTTAGTATAATGTACGACAGCTCACAACTCCTAACAACACCTTAAAATACCGTATGTAAACTAAAAACTCCATAATAAGTCTAATGAATTCGTCCGAGTCCTTTCAACGACGTACGTCAACTTAAGACATCTAACGACTCTGTATGCCACATTAGCACATTGAAAAGCATGTAAGTACAATGTACGACACCTCACAACTCCTAACAACACCTTAGAATACCGTACGTAAACTTAAAACTCCATACTAAATCTAATGAATTTGTCCGAGTCCTTTGAACGTCGTACGGCAACTCAGGACTTGTTACGACTCTCTGTATGCGACATTATCAACATGAAAAGCACGTTAGAATATTGTAGGACGCGCTACAATTACTAATAACACTTTACATCACTGTACGAAACTTTAAAACTCCATAATAAACCTAATGAATTCATCCGAGCCCTTTGAACGTCGTACGACAACTTAAGACAGCTTACGACCCTGTATTCCACATTAGCACATTGAAAAGCACAGTAGTATAATGTACGACAGCTCACAACTCCTAACAACACCTTAAAATACCGTACGTAAACTAAAAACTCCATAATAAACCTAATGAATTCATCTGAGTCCTTTGAACGTCGTACGACAACTTAAGACATCTTACGACCCTGTATTCCACATTAGCACATTGAAAAGCATGTAAGTACAATGTACGACACCTCACAACTCCTAACAACACCTTACAATACCGTACGTAAACTTAAAACTCCATACTAAATCTAATGAATTTGTCCGAGTCCTTTGAACTTCGTACGGCAACTCAGGACATGTTACGACTCTCTGTATACGACATTATCCACATGAAAAGCACGTTAGAATATTGTAGGACGCGTTACAACTCCTAATAACACTTTACATCATTGTACGAAACTTTAAAACTCCATAATAAACCTAATGAATTCATCCGAGTCCTTTGAACGTCGTACGACAACTTAGGACATCTTACGACTCTGTATGCCACATTAGCACATTGAAAAGCATGTAAGTACAATGTACGACACCTCACAACTCCTAAAAACACCTTAGAATACCGTACGTAAACTTAAAACTCCATACTAAATCTAATGAATTTGTCCGAGTCCTTTGAACTTCGTACGACAACTCAGGACTTGTTATGACTCTCTGTATGCGACATTATCAACATGAAAAGCACGTTAGAATATTGTAGGACGCGTTACAACTCTTAATAACACTTTACATCATTGTACGAAACTTTAAAACTCCATAATAAACCTAATGAATTCATCCGAGTCCTTTGAATGTCGTACGACAACTTAGGACATCTTACGACCCACCCTGTATTCCACATTAGCACATTGAAAAGCATGTTAGTATAATGTACGACAGCTCACAACTCCTAACAACACCTTAAAATACCGTATGTAAACTAAAAACTCCATAATAAGTCTAATGAATTCGTCCGATTCCTTTCAACGACGTACGTCAACTTAAGACATCTAACGACTCTGTATGCCACATTAGCACATTGAAAAGCATGTAAGTACAATGTACGACACCTCACAACTCCTAACAACACCTTAGAATACCGTACGTAAACTTAAAACTCCATACTAAATCTAATGAATTTGTCCGAGTCCTTTGAACGTCGTACGGCAACTCAGGACTTGTTACGACTCTCTGTATGCGACATTATCAACATGAAAAGCACGTTAGAATATTGTAGGACGCGCTACAATTACTAATAACACTTTACATCACTGTACGAAACTTTAAAACTCCATAATAAACCTAATGAATTCATCCGAGCCCTTTGAACGTCGTACGACAACTTAAGACAGCTTACGACCCTGTATTCCACATTAGCACATTGAAAAGCACAGTAGTATAATGTACGACAGCTCACAACTCCTAACAACACCTTAAAATACCGTACGTAAACTAAAAACTCCATAATAAACCTAATGAATTCATCTGAGTCCTTTGAACGTCGTACGACAACTTAAGACATCTTACGACCCTGTATTCCACATTAGCACATTGAAAAGCATGTAAGTACAATGTACGACACCTCACAACTCCTAACAACACCTTACAATACCGTACGTAAACTTAAAACTCCATACTAAATCTAATGAATTTGTCCGAGTCCTTTGAACTTCGTACGGCAACTCAGGACATGTTACGACTCTCTGTATACGACATTATCCACATGAAAAGCACGTTAGAATATTGTAGGACGCGTTACAACTCCTAATAACACTTTACGTCATTGTACGAAACTTTAAAACTCCATAATAAACCTAATGAATTCATCCGAGTCCTTTGAACGTCGTACGACAACTTAGGACATCTTACGACTCTGTATGCCACATTAGCACATTGAAAAGCATGTAAGTACAATGTACGACACCTCACAACTCCTAAAAACACCTTAGAATACCGTACGTAAACTTAAAACTCCATACTAAATCTAATGAATTTGTCCGAGTCCTTTGAACTTCGTACGACAACTCAGGACTTGTTATGACTCTTTGTATGCGACATTATCAACATGAAAAGCACGTTAGAATATTGTAGGACGCATTACAACTCTTAATAACACTTTACATCATTGTACGAAACTTTAAAACTCCATAATAAACCTAATGAATTCATCCGAGTCCTTTGAACGTCGTACGACAACTTAGGACATCTTACGACCCTGTATTCCACATTAGCACATTGAAAAGCATGTTAGTATAATGTACGACAGCTCACAACTCCTAACAACACCTTAAAATACCGTACGTAAACTAAAAACTCCATAATAAGTCTAATGAATTTGTCCGAGTCCTTTCAACGACGTACGTCAACTTAAGACATATTACGACTCTGTATGCCACATTAGCACATTGAAAAGCATGTAAGTACAATGTACGACACCTCACAACTCCTAACAACACCTTAGAATACCGTACGCAAACTTAAAACTCCATACTAAATCTAATGAATTTGTCCGAGTCCTTTGAACGTCGTACGGCAACTCAGGACTTGTTACGACTCTCTGTATGCGACATTATCAACATGAAAAGCACGTTAGAATATTGTAGGACGCGCTACAATTCCTAATAACACTTTACATCACTGTACGAAACTTTAAAACTCCATAATAAACCTAATGAATTCATCCGAGCCCTTTGAACGTCGTACGACAACTTAAGACAACTTACGACCCTATATTCCACATTAGCACATTGAAAAGCACAGTAGTATAATGTACGACATCTCACATCTCCTAACAACACCTTAAAATACCGTACGTAAACTAAAAACTCCATAATAAACCTAATGAATTCATCCGAGTCCTTTGAACGTCGTACGACAACTTAAGACATCTTACGACCCTGTATTCCACATTAGCACATTGAAAAGCATGTAAGTACAATGTACGACACCTCACAACTCCTAACAACACCTTACAATACCGTACGTAAACTTAAAACTCCATACTAAATCTAATGAATTTGTCCGAGTCCTTTGAACTTCGTACGGCAACTCAGGACTTGTTATGACTCTCTGTATACGACATTATCCACATGAAAAGCACGTTAGAATATTGTAGGACGCGTTACAACTCCTAATAACACTTTACATCATTGTACGAAACTTTAAAACTCCATAATAAACCTAATGAATTCATCCGAGTCCTTTGAACGTCGTACGACAACTTAGGACATCTTACGACTCTGTATGCCACATTAGCACATTGAAAAGCATGTAAGTACAATGTACGACACCTCACAACTCCTAAAAACACCTTAGAATACCGTACGTAAACTTAAAACTCCATACTAAATCTAATGAATTTGTCCGAGTCCTTTGAACTTCGTACGACAACTCAGGACTTGTTATGACTCTCTGTATGCGACATTATCAACATGAAAAGCACGTTAGAATATTGTAGGACGCGTTACAACTCTTAATAACACTTTACATCATTGTACGAAACTTTAAAACTCCATAATAAACCTAATGAATTCATACGAGTCCTTTGAACGTCGTACGACAACTTAGGACATCTTACGACCCTGTATTCCACATTAGCACATTGAAAAGCATGTTAGTATAATGTACGACAGCTCACAACTCCTAACAACACCTTAAAATACCGTACGTAAACTAAAAACTCCATAATAAGTCTAATGAATTTGTCCGAGTCCTTTCAACGACGTACGTCAACTTAAGACATATTACGAATCTGTATGCCACATTAGCACATTGAAAAGCATGTAAGTACAATGTACGACACCTCACAACTCCTAACAACACCTTAGAATACCGTACGCAAACTTAAAACTCCATACTAAATCTAATGAATTTGTCCGAGTCCTTTGAACGTCGTATGGCAACTCAGGACTTGTTACGACTCTCTGTATGCGACATTATCAACATGAAAAGCACGTTAGAATATTGTAGGACGCGCTACAATTCCTAATAACACTTTACATCACTGTACGAAACTTTAAAACTCCATAATAAACCTAATGAATTCATCCGAGCCCTTTGAACGTCGTACGACAACTTAAGACAACTTACGACCCTATATTCCACATTAGCACATTGAAAAGCACAGTAGTATAATGTACGACATCTCACATCTCCTAACAACACCTTAAAATACCGTACGTAAACTAAAAACTCCATAATAAACCTAATGAATTCATCCGAGTCCTTTGAACGTCGTACGACAACTTAAGACATCTTACGACCCTGTATTCCACATTAGCACATTGAAAAGCATGTAAGTACAATGTACGACACCTCACAACTCCTAACAACACCTTACAATACCGTATGTAAACTTAAAACTCCATACTAAATCTAATGAATTTGTCCGAGTCCTTTGAACTTCGTACGGCAACTCATGACTTGTTACGACTCTCTGTATGCGACATTATCAACATGAAAAACACGTTAGAATATTGTAGGACGCGTTACAACTCCTAATAACACTTTATATCATTGTACGAATCTTTAAAACTCCATAATAAACCTAATGAATTCATCCGAGTCCTTTGAACGTCGTACGACAACTTAGGACATCTTACGACACTGTATGCCACATTAGCACATTGAAAAGCATGTAAGTACAATGTACGACACCTCACAACTCCTAACAACACCTTAGAATACCGTACGTAAACTTAAAACTCCATACTAAATCTAATGAATTTGTCCGAGTCCTTTGAACGTCATACGGCAACTCAGGACTTGTTATGACTCTCTGTATGCGACATTATCAACGTGAAAAGCATGTTAGAATATTGTAGGACGCGTTACAACTCCTAATAACACTTTACATCATTGTACGAAAGTTTAAAACTCCTTAATAAACCTAATGAATTCATCCGAGTCCTTGGAACGGCGTACGACAAATTAAGACATCTTACGACCCTGTATTCCACATTAGCACATTAAAAAGCATGTAAGTACAATGTACGACACCTCACAACTCCTAACAACACCTTACAATACCGTACGTAAACTTAAAACTCCATGCTAAATCTAATGAATTTGTCCGAGTCCTTTGAACTTCGTACGGCAACTCAGGACTTGTTACGACTCTCTGTATGCGACATTATCAACATGAAAAGCACGTTAGAATATTGTAGGACGCGCTAAAATTCCTAATAACACTTTACATCACTGTACGAAACTTTAAAACTCCATAATAAACCTAATGAATTCATCCGAGCCCTTTGAACGTCGTACGACAACTTAAGACAGCTTACGACCCTGTATTCCACATTAGCACATTGAAAAGCACAGTAGTATAATGTACGACATCTCACAACTCCTAACAACACCTTAAAATACCGTACGTAAACTAAAAACTCCATAATAAACCTAATGAATTCATCCGAGTCCTTTGAACGTCGTACGACAACTTAAGACATCTTACGACCCTGTATTCCACATTAGCACATTGAAAAGCATGTAAGTACAATGTACGACACCTCACAACTCCTAACAACACCTTACAATACCGTACGTAAAATTAAAACTCCATACTAAATCTAATGAATTTGTCTGAGTCCTTTGAACTTCGTACGGCAACTCAGGACTTGTTACGACTCTCTGTATGCGACATTATCAACATGAAAAGCACGTTAGAATATTGTAGGACGCGTTACAACTCTTAATAACACTTTACATCATTGTACGAAACTTTAAAACTCCATAATAAACCTAATGAATTCATCCGAGTCCTTTGAATGTCGTACGACAACTTAGGACATCTTACGACCCTGTATTCCACATTAGCACATTGAAAAGCATGTTAGTATAATGTACGACAGCTCACAACTCCTAACAACACCTTAAAATACCGTATGTAAACTAAAAACTCCATAATAAGTCTAATGAATTCGTCCGAGTCCTTTCAACGACGTACGTCAACTTAAGACATCTTACGACTCTGTATGCCACATTAGCACATTGAAAAGCATGTAAGTACAATGTACGACACCTCACAACTCCTAACAACACCTTAGAATACCGTACGTAAACTTAAAACTCCATACTAAATCTAATGAATTTGTCCGAGTCCTTTGAACGTCATACGGCAACTCAGGACTTGTTACGACTCTCTGTATGCAACATTATCAACATGAAAAGCACGTTAGAATATTGTAGGACGCGCTACAATTCCTAATAACACTTTACATCACTGTACGAAACTTTAAAACTCCATAATAAACCTAATGAATTCATCCGAGCCGTTTGAACGTCGTACGACAACTTAAGACAACTTACGACCCTGTATTCCACATTAGCACATTGAAAAGCACAGTAGTATAATGTACGACAGCTCACAACTCCTAACAACACCTTAAAATACCGTACGTAAACTAAAAACTCCATAATAAACCTAATGAATTCATCTGAGTCCTTTGAACGTCGTACGACAACTTAAGACATCTTACGACCCTGTATTCCACATTAGCACATTGAAAAGCATGTAAGTATAATGTACGACACCTCACAACTCCTAACAACACCTTACAATACCGTACGTAAACTTAAAACTCCATACTAAATCTAATGAATTTGTCCGAGTCCTTTGAACTTCGTACGGCAACTCAGGACTTGTTACGACTCTCTGTATGCGACATTATCAACATGAAAAGCACGTTAGAATATTGTAGGACGCGTTACAACTCTTAATAACACTTTACATCATTGTACGAAACTTTAAAACTCCATAATAAACCTAATGAATTCATCCGAGTCCTTTGAATGTCGTACGACATCTTAGGACATCTTACGACCCTGTATTCCACATTAGCACATTGAAAAGCATGTTAGTATAATGTACGACAGCTCACAACTCCTAACAACACCTTAAAATACCGTATGTAAACTAAAAACTCCATAATAAGTCTAATGAATTCGTCCGAGTCCTTTCAACGACGTACGTCAACTTAAGACATCTTACGACTCTGTATGCCACATTAGCACATTGAAAAGCATGTAAGTACAATGTACGACACCTCACAACTCCTAACAACACCTTAGAATACCGTACGTAAACTTAAAACTCCATACTAAATCTAATGAATTTGTCCGAGTCCTTTGAACGTCATACGGCAACTCAGGACTTGTTACGACTCTCTGTATGCAACATTATCAACATGAAAAGCACGTTAGAATATTGTAGGACGCGCTACAATTCCTAATAACACTTTACATCACTGTACGAAACTTTAAAACTCCATAATAAACCTAATGAATTCATCCGAGCCGTTTGAACGTCGTACGACAACTTAAGACAGCTTACGACCCTGTATTCCACATTAGCACATTGAAAAGCACAGTAGTATAATGTACGACAGCTCACAACTCCTAACAACACCTTAAAATACCGTACGTAAACTAAAAACTCCATAATAAACCTAATGAATTCATCTGAGTCCTTTGAACGTCGTACGACAACTTAAGACATCTTACGACCCTGTATTCCACATTAGCACATTGAAAAGCATGTAAGTATAATGTACGACACCTCACAACTCCTAACAACACCTTACAATACCGTACGTAAACTTAAAACTCCATACTAAATCTAATGAATTTGTCCGAGTCCTTTGAACTTCGTACGGCAACTCAGGACTTGTTACGACTCTCTGTATGCGACATTATCAACATGAAAAGCACGTTAGAATATTGTAGGACGCGTTACAACTCCTAATAACACTTTACATCATTGTACGAAACTTTAAAACTCCATAATAAACCTAATGAATTCATCCGAGTCCTTTGAACGTCGTACGACAACTTAGGACATCTTACGACTCTGTATGCCACATTAGCACATTGAAAAGCATGTAAGTACAATGTACGACACCTCACAACTCCTAACAACACCTTAGAATACCGTACGTAAACTTAAAACTCCATACTAAATCTAATGAATTTGTCCGAGTCCTTTGAACTTCGTACGACAACTCAGGACTTGTTATGACTCTCTGTATGCGACATTATCAACATGAAAAGCACGTTAGAATATTGTAGGACGCGTTACAACTCTTAATAACACTTTACATCATTGTACGAAACTTTAAAACTCCATAATAAACCTAATGAATTCATCCGAGTCCTTTGAACGTCGTACGACAACTTAGGACATCTTACGACCCTGTATTCCACATTAGCACATTGAAAAGCATGTTAGTATAATGTACGACAGCTCACAACTCCTAACAACACCTTAAAATACCGTACGTAAACTAAAAACTCCATAATAAGTCTAATGAATTTGTCCGAGTCCTTTCAACGACGTACGTTAACTTAAGACATATTACGACTCTGTATGCCACATTAGCACATTGAAAAGCATGTAAGTACAATGTACGACACCTCACAACTCCTAACAACACCTTAGAATACCGTACGCAAACTTAAAACTCCATACTAAATCTAATGAATTTGTCCGAGTCCTTTGAACGTCGTACGGCAACTCAGGACTTGTTACGACTCTCTGTATGCGACATTATCAACATGAAAAGCACGTTAGAATATTGTAGGACGCGCTACAATTCCTAATAACACTTTACAGCACTGTACGAAACTTTAAAACTCCATAATAAACCTAATGAATTCATCCGAGCCCTTTGAACGTCGTACGACAACTTAAGACAGCTTACGACCCTGTATTCCACATTAGCACATTGAAAAGCACAGTAGTATAATGTACGACATCTCACAACTCCTAACAACACCTTAAAATACCGTACGTAAACTAAAAACTCCATAATAAACCTAATGAATTCATCCGAGTCCTTTGAACGTCGTACGACAACTTAAGACATCTTACGACCCTGTATTCCACATTAGCACATTGAAAAGCATGTAAGTACAATGTACGACACCTCACAACTCCTAACAACACCTTACAATACCGTACGTAAACTTAAAACTCCATACTAAATCTAATGAATTTGTCCGAGTCCTTTGAACTTCGTACGGCAACTCAGGACTTGTTACGACTCTCAGTATGCGACATTATCAACATGAAAAGCACGTTAGAATATTGTAGGACGCGTTACAACTCCTAATAACACTTTACATCATTGTACGAAACTTTAAAACTCCATAATAAACCTAATGAATTCATCCGAGTCCTTTGAACGTCGTACGACAACTTAGGACATCTTACGACTCTGTATGCCACATTAGCACATTTAAAGCATGTAAGTACAATGTACGACACCTCACAACTCCTAACAACACCTTAGAATACCGTACGTAAACTTAAAACTCCATACTAAATCTAATGAATTTGTCCGAGTCCTTTGAACTTCGTACGACAACTCAGGACTTGTTATGACTCTCTGTATGCGACATTATCAACATGAAAAGCACGTTAGAATATTGTAGGACGCGTTACAACTCTTAATAACACTTTACATCATTGTACGAAACTTTAAAACTCCATAATAAACCTGATGAATTCATCCGAGTCCTTTGAATGTCGTACCTCAACTTAGGACATCTTACGACCATGTATTCCACATTAGCACATTGAAAAGCATGTTAGTATAATGTACGACAGCTCACAACTCCTAACAACACCTTAAAATACCGTACGTAAACTAAAAACTCCATAATAAGTCTAATGAATTTGTCCGAGTCCTTTCAACGACGTACGTCAACTTAAGACATATTACGACTCTGTATGCCACATTAGCACATTGAAAAGCATGTAAGTACAATGTACGACACCTCACAACTCCTAACAACACCTTAGAATACCGTACGCAAACTTAAAACTCCATACTAAATCTAATGAATTTGTCCGAGTCCTTTGAACGTCGTACGGCAACTCAGGACTTGTTACGACTCTCTGTATGCGACATTATCAACATGAAAAGCACGTTAGAATATTGTAGGACGCGCTACAATTCCTAATAACACTTTACATCACTGTACGAAACTTTAAAACTCCATAATAAACCTAATGAATTCATCCGAGCCCTTTGAACGTCGTACGACAACTTAAGACAGCTTACGACCCTGTATTCCACATTAGCACATTGAAAAGCACAGTAGTATAATGTACGACATCTCACAACTCCTAACAACACCTTAAAATACCGTACGTAAACTAAAAACTCCATAATAAACCTAATGAATTCATCCGAGTCCTTTGAACGTCGTACGACAACTTAAGACATCTTACGACCCTGTATTCCACATTAGCACATTGAAAAGCATGTAAGTACAATGTACGACACCTCACAACTCCTAACAACACCTTACAATACCGTACGTAAACTTAAAACTCCATACTAAATCTAATGAATTTGTCCGAGTCCTTTGAACTTCGTACGGCAACTCAGGACTTGTTACGACTCTCTGTATGCGACATTATCAACATGAAAAGCACGTTAGAATATTGTAGGACGCGTTATAACTCCTAATAACACTTTATATCATTGTACGAAACTTTAAAACTCCATAATAAACCTAATGAATTCATCCGAGTCCTTTGAACGTCGTACGACAACTTAGGACATCTTACGACTCTGTATGCCACATTAGCACATTGAAAAGCATGTAAGTACAATGTACGACACCTCACAATTCCTAACAACACCTTAGAATACCGTACGTAAACTTAAAACTGCATACTAAATCTAATGAATTTGTCCGAGTCCTTTGAACGTCGTACGGCAACTCAGGACTTGTTACGACTCTCTGTATGCGACATTATCAACATGAAAAGCACGTTAGAATATTGTAGGACGCGCTACAATTCCTAATAACACTTTACATCACTGTACGAAACTTTAAAACTCCAAAATAAACCTAATGAATTCATCCGAGCCCTTTGAACGTCGTACGACAACTTAAGACAGCTTACGACCCTGTATTCCACATTAGCACATTAAAAAGCATGTAAGTACAATGTACGACACCTCACAACTCCTAACAACGCCTTACAATACCGTACGTAAACTTAAATTTCCATACTAAATCTAATGAATTTGTCCGAGTCCTTTGAACTTCGTACGGCAACTCAGGACTTGTTACGACTCTCTGTATGCGACATTATCAACATGAAAAGCACGTTAGAATATTGTAGGACGCGTTACAAGTCCTAATAACACTTTACATCATTGTACGAAACTTTAAAACTCCATAATAAACCTAATGAATTCATCCGAGTCCTTTGAACGTCGTACGACAACTTAGGACATCTTACGACCCTGTATTCCACATTAGCACATTGAAAAGCATGTTAGTATAATGTACGACATCTCACAACTCCTAACAACACCTTAAAATACCATACGTAAACTAAAAAATCCATTATAAGTCTAATGAATTCGTCCGAGTCCTTTCAACGTCGTACGTCAACTTAAGACATCTTACGACTCTGTATGCCACATTAGCACATTGAAAAGCATGTAAGTACAATGTACGACACCTCACAACTCCTAACAACACCTTAGAATACCGTACGTAAACTTAAAACTCCATACTAAATCTAATGAATTTGTCCGAGTCCTTTGAACTTCGTACGGTAACTCAGGACTTGTTACGACTCTCTGTATGCGACATTATCAACATGAAAAGCACGTTAGAATATTGTAGGACGCGTTACAACTTCTAATATCACTTTACATCATTGTACGAAATTTAAAACTCCATAATAAACCTAATGAATTCATCCGAGTCCTTTGAACGTCGTACGACAACTTAGGACATCTTACGACCCTGTATTCCACATTAGCACATTGAAAAGCATGTTAGTATAATGTACGACAGCTCACAACTCCTAACAACACCTTAAAATACCGTACGTAAACTAAAAACTCCATAATAAGTCTAATGAATTCGTCCGAGTCCTTTCAACAACGTACGTCAACTTAAGACATGTTACGACTCTGTATGCCACATTAGCACATTGAAAAGCATGTAAGTACAATGTACGACACCTCACAACTCCTAACAACACCTTAGAATACCGTACGTAAACTTAAAACTCCATACTAAATCTAATGAATTTGTCCGAGTCCTTTGAACGTCGTACGGCATCTCAGGACTTGTTACGACTCTCTGTATGCGACATTATCAACATGAAAAGCACGTTAGAATATTGTAGGACGCGCTACAATTCCTAATAACACTTTACATGACTGTACGAAACTTTAAAACTCCATAATAAACCTAATGAATTCATCCGAGCCCTTTGAACGTCGTACGACAACTTAAGACAGCTTACGACCCTGTATTCCACATTAGCACATTGAAAAGCACAATAGTATAATGTACGACAGCTCACAACTCCTAACAACACCTTAAAATACCGTACGTAAACTAAAAACTCCGTAATAAACCTAATGAATTCATCCGAGTCCTTTGAACGTCGTACGACAACTTAAGACATCTTACGACCCTGTATTCCACATTAGCACAATGAAAAGCATGTAAGTACAATGTACGACACCTCACAACTCCTAACAACACCTTACAATACCGTACGTAAACTTAAAACTCCATACTAAATCTAATGAATTTGTCCGAGTCCTTTGATCTTCGTACGGCAACTCAGGACTTGTTACGACTCTCTGTATGCGACATTATCAACATAAAAAGCACGTTAGAATATTGTAGGATGCGTTACAACTCTTAATAACACTTTACATCATTGTACGAAACTTTAAAACTCCATAATAAACTAAATGAATTCATCCGAGTCCTTTGAACGTCGTACGACAACTTAGGACATCTTACGACTTTGTATGCCACATTAGCACATTGAAAAGCATGTAAGTACAATGTACGACACCTCACAACTCCTAACAACACCTTAGAATACCGTACGTAAACTTAAAACTCCATACTAAATCTAATGAATTTGTCCGAGTCCTTTGAACTTCGTACGACAACTCAGGACTTGTTATGACTCTCTGTATGCGACATTATCAACATGAAAAGCACGTTAGAATATTGTAGGACGCGTTACAACTCTTAATAACACGTTACATCATTGTACGAAACTTTAAAACTCCATAATAAACCTAATGAATTCATCCGAGTCCTTTGAACGTCGTACGACAACTTAGGACATCTTACGACCCTGTATTCCACATTAGCACATTGAAAAGCATGTTAGTATAATGTACGACAGCTCACAACTCCTAACAACACCTTAAAATACCGTACGTATACTAAAAACTCCATATTAAGTCTAATGAATTTGTCCGAGTCCTTTCAACGACGTACGTCAACTTAAGACATCTTACGACTCTGTATGCCACATTAGCACATTGAAAAGCATGTAAGTACAATGTACGACACCTCACAACTCCTAACAACACCTTAGAATACCGTACGTAAACTTAAAACTGCATACTAAATCTAATGAATTTGTCCGAGTCCTTTGAACGTCGTACGGCAACTCAGGACTTGTTACGACTCTCTGTATGCGACATTATCAACATGAAAAGCACGTTAGAATATTGTAGGACGCGCTACAATTCCTAATAACACTTTACATCACTGTACGAAACTTTAAAACTCCATAATAAACCTAATGAATTCATCCGAGCCCTTTGAACGTCGTACGACAACTTAAGACAGCTTACGACCCTGTATTCCACATTAGCACATTGAAAAGCACAGTAGTATAATGTACGACAGCTCACAACTCCTAACAACACCTTAAAATACCGTACGTAAACTAAAAAGTCCATAATAAACCTAATGAATTCATCCGAGTCCTTTGAACGTCGTACGACAACTTAAAACATCTTACGACCCTGTATTCCACATTAGCACATTGAAAAGCATGTAAGTACAATGTATGACACCTCACAACTCCTAACAACACCTTACAATACCGTACGTAAACTTAAAACTCCATACTAAATCTAATGAATTTGTCCGAGTCCTTTGAACTTCGTACGGCAACTCAGGACTTGTTACGACTCTCTGTATGCGACATTATCAACATGAAAAGCACGTTAGAATATTGTAGGACGCGTTACAACTTCTAATATCACTTTACATCATTGTACGAAACTTTAAAACTCCATAATAAACCTAATGAATTCATCCGAGTCCTTTGAACGTCGTACGACAACTTAGGACATCTTACGACCCTGTATTCCACATTAGCACATTGAAAAGCATGTTAGTATAATGTACGACAGCTCACAACTCCTAACAACACCTTAAAATACCGTACGTAAACTAAAAACTCCATAATAAGTCTAATGAATTCGTCCGAGTCCTTTCAACAAAGTACGTCAACTTAAGACATGTTACGACTCTGTATGCCACATTAGCACATTGAAAAGCATGTAAGTACAATGTACGACACCTCACAACTCCTAACAACACCTTAGAATACCGTACGTAAACTTAAAACTCCATACTAAATCTAATGAATTTGTCCGAGTCCTTTGAACTTCGTACGGTAACTCAGGACTTGTTACGACTCTCTGTATGCGACATTATCAACATGAAAAGCACGTTAGAATATTGTAGGACGCGTTACAACTTCTAATATCACTTTACATCATTGTACGAAATTTAAAACTCCATAATAAACCTAATGAATTCATCCGAGTCCTTTGAACGTCGTACGACAACTTAGGACATCTTACGACCCTGTATTCCACATTAGCACATTTAAAAGCATGTTAGTATAATGTACGACAGCTCACACCTCCTAACAACACCTTAAAATACCGTACGTAAACTAAAAACTCCATAATAAGTCTAATGAATTCGTCCGAGTCCTTTCAACAACGTACGTCAACTTAAGACATGTTACGACTCTGTATGCCACATTAGCACATTGAAAAGCATGTAAGTACAATGTACGACACCTCACAACTCCTAACAACACCTTAGAATACCGTACGTAAACTTAAAACTCCATACTAAATCTAATGAATTTGTCCGAGTCCTTTGAACGTCGTACGGCATCTCAGGACTTGTTACGACTCTCTGTATGCGACATTATCAACATGAAAAGCACGTTAGAATATTGTAGGACGCGCTACAATTCCTAATAACACTTTACATGACTGTACGAAACTTTAAAACTCCATAATAAACCTAATGAATTCATCCGAGCCCTTTGAACGTCGTACGACAACTTAAGACAGCTTACGACCCTGTATTCCACATTAGCACATTGAAAAGCACAATAGTATAATGTACGACAGCTCACAACTCCTAACAACACCTTAAAAAACCGTACGTAAACTAAAAACTCCGTAATAAACCTAATGAATTCATCCGAGTCCTTTGAACGTCGTACGACAACTTAAGACATCTTACGACCCTGTATTCCACATGAGCACAATGAAAAGCATGTAAGTACAATGTACGACACCTCACAACTCCTAACAACACCTTACAATACCGTACGTAAACTTAAAACTCCATACTAAATCTAATGAATTTGTCCGAGTCCTTTGATCTTCGTACGGCAACTCAGGACTTGTTACGACTCTCTGTATGCGACATTATCAACATAAAAAGCACGTTAGAATATTGTAGGACGCGTTACAACTCTTAATAACACTTTACATCATTGTACGAAACTTTAAAACTTCATAATAAACTAAATGAATTCATCCGAGTCCTTTGAACGTCGTACGACAACTTAGGACATCTTACGACTTTGTATGCCACATTAGCACATTGAAAAGCATGTAAGTACAATGTACGACACCTCACAACTCCTAACAACACCTTAGAATACCGTACGTAAACTTAAAACTCCATACTAAATCTAATGAATTTGTCCGAGTCCTTTGAACTTCGTACGACAACTCAGGACTTGTTATGACTCTCTGTATGCGACATTATCAACATGAAAAGCACGTTAGAATATTGTAGGACGCGTTACAACTCTTAATAACACGTTACATCATTGTACGAAACTTTAAAACTCCATAATAAACCTAATGAATTCATCTGAGTCCTTTGAACGTCGTACGACAACTTAGGACATCTTACGACCCTGTATTCCACATTAGCACATTGAAAAGCATGTTAGTATAATGTACGACAGCTCACAACTCCTAACAACACCTAAAAATACCGTACGTATACTAAAAACTCCATATTAAGTCTAATGAATTTGTCCGAGTCCTTTCAACGACGTACGTCAACTTAAGACATCTTACGACTCTGTATGCCACATTAGCACATTGAAAAGCATGTAAGTACAATGTACGACACCTCACAACTCCTAACAACACCTTAGAATACCGTACGTAAACTTAAAACTGCATACTAAATCTAATGAATTTGTCCGAGTCCTTTGAACGTCGTACGGCAACTCAGGACTTGTTACGACTCTCTGTATGCGACATTATCAACATGAAAAGCACGTTAAAATATTGTAGGACGCGCTACAATTCCTAATAACACTTTACATCACTGTACGAAACTTTAAAACTCCATAATAAACCTAATGAATTCATCCGAGCCCTTTGAACGTCGTACGACAACTTAAGACAGCTTACGACCCTGTATTCCACATTAGCACATTGAAAAGCACAGTAGTATAATGTACGACAGCTCACAACTCCTAACAACACCTTAAAATACCGTACGTAAACTAAAAAGTCCATAATAAACCTAATGAATTCATCCGAGTCCTTTGAACGTCGTACGACAACTTAAAACATCTTACGACCCTGTATTCCACATTAGCACATTGAAAAGCATGTAAGTACAATGTATGACACCTCACAACTCCTAACAACACCTTACAATACCGTACGTAAACTTAAAACTCCATACTAAATCTAATGAATTTGTCCGAGTCCTTTGAACTTCGTACGGCAACTCAGGACTTGTTACGACTCTCTGTATGCGACATTATCAACATGAAAAGCACGTTAGAATATTGTAGGACGCGTTACAACTTCTAATATCACTTTACATCATTGTACGAAACTTTAAAACTCCATAATAAACCTAATGAACTCATCCGAGTCCTTTGAACGTCGTACGACAACTTAGGACATCTTACGACCCTGTATTCCACATTAGCACATTGAAAAGCATGTTAGTATAATGTACGACAGCTCACAACTCCTAACAACACCTTAAAATACCGTACGTAAACTAAAAACTCCATAATAAGTCTAATGAATTCGTCCGAGTCCTTTCAACAACGTACGTCAACTTAAGACATGTTACGACTCTGTATGCCACATTAGCACATTGAAAAGCATGTAAGTACAATGTACGACACCTCACAACTCCTAACAACACCTTAGAATACAGTACGTAAACTTAAAACTCCATACTAAATCTAATGAATTTGTCCGAGTCCTTTGAACGTCGTACGGCATCTCAGGACTTGTTACGACTCTCTGTATGCGACATTATCAACATGAAAAGCACGTTAGAATATTGTAGGACGCGCTACAATTCCTAATAACACTTTACATGACTGTACGAAACTTTAAAACTCCATAATAAACCTAATGAATTCATCCGAGCCCTTTGAACGTCGTACGACAACTTAAGACAGCTTACGACCCTGTATTCCACATTAGCACATTGAAAAGCACAATAGTATAATGTACGACAGCTCACAACTCCTAACAACACCTTAAAATACCGTACGTAAACTAAAAACTCCGTAATAAACCTAATGAATTCATCCGAGTCCTTTGAACGTCGTACGACAACTTAAGACATCTTACGACCCTGTATTCCACATTAGCACAATGAAAAGCATGTAAGTACAATGTACGACACCTCACAACTCCTAACAACACCTTACAATACCGTACGTAAACTTAAAACTCCATACTAAATCTAATGAATTTGTCCGAGTCCTTTGATCTTCGTACGGCAACTCAGGACTTGTTACGACTCTCTGTATGCGACATTATCAACATAAAAAGCACGTTAGAATATTGTAGGACGCGTTACAACTCTTAATAACACTTTACATCATTGTACGAAACTTTAAAACTCCATAATAAACTAAATGAATTCATCCGAGTCCTTTGAACGTCGTACGACAACTTAGGACATCTTACGACTTTGTATGCCACATTAGCACATTGAAAAGCATGTAAGTACAATGTACGACACCTCACAACTCCTAACAACACCTTAGAATACCGTACGTAAACTTAAAACTCCATACTAAATCTAATGAATTTGTCCGAGTCCTTTGAACTTCGTACGACAACTCAGGACTTGTTATGACTCTCTGTATGCGACATTATCAACATGAAAAGCACGTTAGAATATTGTAGGACGCGTTACAACTCTTAATAACACGTTACATCATTGTACGAAACTTTAAAACTCCATAATAAACCTAATGAATTCATCCGAGTCCTTTGAACGTCGTACGACAACTTAGGACATCTTACGACCCTGTATTCCACATTAGCACATTGAAAAGCATGTTAGTATAATGTACGACAGCTCACAACTCCTAACAACACCTTAAAATACCGTACGTATACTAAAAACTCCATATTAAGTCTAATGAATTTGTCCGAGTCCTTTCAACGACGTACGTCATCTTAAGACATCTTACGACTCTGTATGCCACATTAGCACATTGAAAAGCATGTAAGTACAATGTACGACACCTCACAACTCCTAACAACACCTTAGAATACCGTACGTAAACTTAAAACTGCATACTAAATCTAATGAATTTGTCCGAGTCCTTTGAACGTCGTACGGCAACTCAGGACTTGTTACGACTCTCTGTATGCGACATTATCAACATGAAAAGCACGTTAGAATATTGTAGGACGCGCTACAATTCCTAATAACACTTTACATCACTATACGAAACTTTAAAACTCCATAATAAACCTAATGAATTCATCCGAGCCCTTTGAACGTCGTACGACAACTTAAGACAGCTTACGACCCTGTATTCCACATTAGCACATTGAAAAGCACAGTAGTATAATGTACGACAGCTCACAACTCCTAACAACACCTTAAAATACCGTACGTAAACTAAAAAGTCCATAATAAACCTAATGAATTCATCCGAGTCCTTTGAACGTCGTACGACAACTTAAAACATCTTACGACCCTGTATTCCACATTAGCACATTGAAAAGCATGTAAGTACAATGTATGACACCTCACAACTCCTAACAACACCTTACAATACCGTACGTAAACTTAAAACTCCATACTAAATCTAATGAATTTGTCCGAGTCCTTTGAACTTCGTACGGCAACTCAGGATTTGTTACGACTCTCTGTATGCGACATTATCAACATGAAAAGCACGTTAGAATATTGTAGGACGCGTTACAACTTCTAATATCACTTTACATCATTGTACGAAACTTTAAAACTCCATAATAAACCTAATGAATTCATCCGAGTCCTTTGAACGTCGTACGACAACTTAGGACATCTTACGACCCTGTATTCCACATTAGCACATTGAAAAGCATGTAAGTACAATGTACGACACCTCACAACTCCTAACAACACCTTAGAATACCATACGTAAACTAAAAACTCCATAATAAGTCTAATGAATTCGTCCGAGTCCTTTCAACGCCGTACGTCAACTTAAGACATCTTACGACTCTGTATGCCACATTAGCACATTGAAAAGCATGTAAGTACAATGTACGACACCAAACAACTCCTAACAACACCTTACAATACCGTACGTAAACTTAAAACTCCATACTAAATCTAATGAATTTGTCCGAGTCCTTTGAACTTCGTATGGCAACTCAGGACTTGTTACGACTCTCTGTATGCGACATTATCAACATGAAAAGCACGTTAGAATATTGTAGGACGCGTTACAACTCCTAATAACACTTTACATCATTGTACGAAACTTTAAAACTCCATAATAAACCTCATGAATTCATCCGAGTCCTTTGAACGTCGTACGACAACTTAGGACATCTTACGACTCTGTATGCCACATTAGCACATTGAAAAGCATGTAAGTACAATGTACGACACCTCACAACTCCTAACAACACCTTAGAAGACCGTACATAAACTTAAAACTCCATACTAAATCTAATGAATTTGTCCGAGTCCTTTGAACTTCGTACGACAACTCAGGACTTGTTATGACTCTCTGTATGCGACATTATCAACATGAAAAGCACGTTAGAATATTGTAGGACGCGTTACAACTCTTAATAACACTTTACATCATTGTACGAAACTTTAAAACTCCATAATAAACCTAATGAATTCATCCGAGTCCTTTGAACGTCGTACGACAACTTAGGACATCTTACGACCCTGTATTCCACATTAGCACTTTGAAAAGCATGTTAGTATAATGTACGACAGCTCACAACTCCTAACAACACCTTAAAATACCGTATTTAAACTAAAAACTCCATAATAAGTCTAATGAATTCGTCCGAGTCCTTTCAACGCCGTACGTCAACTTAAGACATCTTACGACTCTGTATGCCACATTAGCACATTGAAAAGCATGTAAGTACAATGTACGACACCTTACAACTCCTAACAACACCTTAGAATACCGTACGTAAACTTAAAACTCCATACTAAATCTAATGAATTTGTCCGAGTCCTTTGAACGCCGTACGGCAACACAAGACTTGTTACGACTCTCTGTATGCGACATTATCAACATGAAAAGCACGTTAGAATATTGTAGGACGCGTTACAACTCCTAATAACACTTTACATCATTGTACGAAACTTTAAAACTCCATAATAAACCTAATGAATTCATCCGAGTCCTTTGAACGTCGTACGACAACTTAAGACATCTTACGACCCTGTATTCCACATTAGCACATTGAAAAGCATGTAAGTACAATGTACGACACCTCACAACTCCTAACAACACCTTACAATACCGTACGTAAACTTAAAACTCCATACTAAATCTAATGAATTCGTCCGAGTCCTTTGAACTTCGTACGGCAACTCAGGACTTGTTACGACTCTCTGTATGCGACATTATCAACATGAAAAGCATGTAAGTACAATGTACGACACCTCACAACTCGTAACAACACCTTAGAATACCTTACGTAAACTTAAAACTCCATACTAAATCTAATGAATTTGTCCGAGTCCTTTGAACTTCGTACGACAACTCAGGACTTGTTATGACTCTCTGTATGCGACATTATCAACATGAAAAGCACGTTAGAATATTGTAGGACGCGTTACAACTCTTAATAACACTTTACATCATTGTACGAAACTTTAAAACTCCATAATAAACCTAATGAATTCATCCGAGTCCTTTGAACGTCGTACGACAACTTAGGACATCTTACGACCCTGTATTCCACATTAGCACTTTTAAAAGCATGTGAGTATAATGTACGACAGCTCACAACTCCTAACAACACCTTAAAATACCGTACGTAAACTAAAAACTCCATAATAAGTCTAATGAATTCGTCCGAGTCCTTTCAACGCCGTACGTCAACTTAAGACATCTTACGACTCTGTATGCCACATTAGCACATTGAAAAGCATGTAAGTACAATGTACGACACCTTACAACTCCTAACAACACCTTAGAATACCGTACGTAAACTTAAAACTCCATACTAAATCTAATGAATTTGTCCGAGTCCTTTGAACGCCGTACGACAACACAAGACTTGTTACGACTCTCTGTATGCGACATTATCAACATGAAAAGCACGTTAGAATATTGTAGGACGCGTTACAACTCCTAATAACACTTTACATCATTGTACGAAACTTTAAAACTCCATAATAAACCTAATGAATTCATCCGAGTCCTTTGAACGTCGTACGACAACTTAAGACATCTTACGACCCTGTATTCCACATTAGCACATTGAAAAGCATGTAAGTACAATGTACGACACCTCACAACTCCTAACAACACCTTACAATACCGTACGTAAACTTAAAACTCCATACTAAATCTAATGAATTCGTCCGAGTCCTTTGAACTTCGTACGGCAACTCAGGACTTGTTACGACTCTCTGTATGCGACATTATCAACATGAAAAGCATGTAAGTACAATGTACGACACCTCACAACTCGTAACAACACCTTAGAATACCTTACGTAAACTTAAAACTCCATACTAAATCTAATGAATTTGTCCGAGTCCTTTGAACTTCGTACGACAACTCAGGACTTGTTATGACTCTCTGTATGCGACATTATCAACATGAAAAGCACGTTAGAATATTGTAGGACGCGTTACAACTCTTAATAACACTTTACATCATTGTACGAAACTTTAAAACTCCATAATAAACCTAATGAATTCATCCGAGTCCTTTGAACGTCGTACGACAACTTAGGACATCTTACGACCCTGTATTCCACATTAGCACTTTGAAAAGCATGTTAGTATAATGTACGACAGCTCACAACTCCTAACAACACCTTAAAATACCGTATTTAAACTAAAAACTCCATAATAAGTCTAATGAATTCGTCCGAGTCCTTTCAACGCCGTACGTCAACTTAAGACATCTTACGACTCTGTATGCCACATTAGCACATTGAAAAGCATGTAAGTACAATGTACGACACCTTACAACTCCTAACAACACCTTAGAATACCGTACGTAAACTTAAAACTCCATACTAAATCTAATGAATTTGTCCGAGTCCTTTGAACGCCGTACGGCAACACAAGACTTGTTACGACTCTCTGTATGCGACATTATCAACATGAAAAGCACGTTAGAATATTGTAGGACGCGTTACAACTCCTAATAACACTTTACATCATTGTACGAAACTTTAAAACTCCATAATAAACCTAATGAATTCATCCGAGTCCTTTGAACGTCGTACGACAACTTAAGACATCTTACGACCCTGTATTCCACATTAGCACATTGAAAAGCATGTAAGTACAATGTACGACACCTCACAACTCCTAACAACACCTTACAATACCGTACGTAAACTTAAAACTCCATACTAAATCTAATGAATTCGTCCGAGTCCTTTGAACTTCGTACGGCAACTCAGGACTTGTTACGACTCTCTGTATGCGACATTATCAACATGAAAAGCATGTAAGTACAATGTACGACACCTCACAACTCGTAACAACACCTTAGAATACCTTACGTAAACTTAAAACTCCATACTAAATCTAATGAATTTGTCCGAGTCCTTTGAACTTCGTACGACAACTCAGGACTTGTTATGACTCTCTGTATGCGACATTATCAACATGAAAAGCACGTTAGAATATTGTAGGACGCGTTACAACTCTTAATAACACTTTACATCATTGTACGAAACTTTAAAACTCCATAATAAACCTAATGAATTCATCCGAGTCCTTTGAACGTCGTACGACAACTTAGGACATCTTACGACCCTGTATTCCACATTAGCACTTTTAAAAGCATGTGAGTATAATGTACGACAGCTCACAACTCCTAACAACACCTTAAAATACCGTACGTAAACTAAAAACTCCATAATAAGTCTAATGAATTCGTCCGAGTCCTTTCAACGCCGTACGTCAACTTAAGACATCTTACGACTCTGTATGCCACATTAGCACATTGAAAAGCATGTAAGTACAATGTACGACACCTTACAACTCCTAACAACACCTTAGAATACCGTACGTAAACTTAAAACTCCATACTAAATCTAATGAATTTGTCCGAGTCCTTTGAACGCCGTACGACAACACAAGACTTGTTACGACTCTCTGTATGCGACATTATCAACATGAAAAGCACGTTAGAATATTGTAGGACGCGTTACAACTCCTAATAACACTTTACATCATTGTACGAAACTTTAAAACTCCATAATAAACCTAATGAATTCATCCGAGTCCTTTGAACGTCGTACGACAACTTAAGACATCTTACGACCCTGTATTCCACATTAGCACATTGAAAAGCATGTAAGTACAATGTACGACACCTCACAACTCCTAACAACACCTTACAATACCGTACGTAAACTTAAAACTCCATACTAAATCTAATGAATTCGTCCGAGTCCTTTGAACTTCGTACGGCAACTCAGGACTTGTTACGACTCTCTGTATGCGACATTATCAACATGAAAAGCATGTAAGTACAATGTACGACACCTCACAACTCGTAACAACACCTTAGAATACCTTACGTAAACTTAAAACTCCATACTAAATCTAATGAATTTGTCCGAGTCCTTTGAACTTCGTACGACAACTCAGGACTTGTTATGACTCTCTGTATGCGACATTATCAACATGAAAAGCACGTTAGAATATTGTAGGACGCGTTACAACTCTTAATAACACTTTACATCATTGTACGAAACTTTAAAACTCCATAATAAACCTAATGAATTCATCCGAGTCCTTTGAACGTCGTACGACAACTTAGGACATCTTACGACCCTGTATTCCACATTAGCACTTTTAAAAGCATGTTAGTATAATGTACGACAGCTCACAACTCCTAACAACACCTTAAAATACCGTACGTAAACTAAAAACTCCATAATAAGTCTAATGAATTCGTCCGAGTCCTTTCAACGCCGTACGTCAACTTAAGACATCTTACGACTCTGTATGCCACATTAGCACATTGAAAAGCATGTAAGTACAATGTACGACACCTCACAACTCCTAACAACACCTTAGAATACCGTACGTAAACTTAAAACTCCATACTAAATCTAATGAATTTGTCCGAGTCCTTTGAACGTCGTACGGCAACTCAGGACTTGTTACGACTCTCTGTATGCGACATTATCAACATGAAAAGCACGTTAGAATATTGTAGGACGCGTTACAACTCCTAATAACACTTTACATCATTGTACGAAACTTTAAAACTCCATAATAAACCTAATGAATTCATCCGAGTCCTTTGAACATCGTACGACAACTTAAGACATCTTACGACCCTGTATTCCACATTAGCAAATTGAAAAGCATGTAAGTACAATGTACGACACCTCACAACTCCTAACAACACCTTACAATACCGTACGTAAACTTAAAACTCCATACTAAATCTAATGAATTCGTCCGAGTCCTTTGAACTTCGTACGGCAACTCAGGACTTGTTACGACTCTCTGTATGCGACATTATCAACATGAAAAGCATGTAAGTACAATGTACGACACCAAACAACTCCTAACAACACCTTACAATACCGTACGTAAACTTAAAACTCCATACTAAATCTAATGAATTTGTCCGAGTCCTTTGAACGTCGTACGGCAACTCAGGACTTGTTACGACTCTCTGTATGCGACATTATCAACATGAAAAGCACGTTAGAATATTGTAGGACGCGTTACAACTCCTAATAACACTTTACATCATTGTACGAAACTTTAAAACTCCATAATAAACCTAATGAATTCATCCGAGTCCTTTGAACATCGTACGACAACTTAAGACATCTTACGACCCTGTATTCCACATTAGCAAATTGAAAAGCATGTAAGTACAATGTACGACACCTCACAACTCCTAACAACACCTTACAATACCGTACGTAAACTTAAAACTCCATACTAAATCTAATGAATTCGTCCGAGTCCTTTGAACTTCGTACGGCAACTCAGGACTTGTTACGACTCTCTGTATGCGACATTATCAACATGAAAAGCATGTAAGTACAATGTACGACACCAAACAACTCCTAACAACACCTTACAATACCGTACGTAAACTTAAAACTCCATACTAAATCTAATGAATTTGTCCGAGTCCTTTGAACGTCGTACGGCAACTCAGGACTTGTTACGACTCTCTGTATGCGACATTATCAACATAAAAAGCACGTTAGAATATTGTAGGACGCGTTACAACTCCTAATAACACTTTACATCATTGTACGAAACTTTAAAACTCCATAATAAACCTAATGAATTCATCCGAGTCCTTTGAACGTCGTACGACAACTTAAGACATCTTACGACCCTGTATTCCACATTAGCAAATTGAAAAGCATGTAAGTACAATGTACAACAGCTCACAACTCCTAACAACACCTTAAAATACCGTACGTAAACTAAAAAATCCATAATAAGTCTAATGAATTCGTCCGAGTCCTTTCAACGTCGTACGTCAACTTAAAACAACTTACGACTCTGTATGCCACATTAGCACATTGAAAAGCATGTAAGTACAATGTACGACACCAAACAACTCCTAACAACACCTTACAATACCGTACGTAAACTTAAAACTCCATACTAAATCTAATGAATTTGTCCGAGTCCTTTGAACGTCGTACGGGAACTCAGGACTTGTTACGACTCTCTGTATGCGACATTATCAACATAAAAAGCACGTTAGAATATTGTAGGACGCGTTACAACTCCTAATAACACTTTACATCATTGTACAAAACTTTAAAACTCCATAATAAACCTAATGAATTCATCCGAGTCCTTTGAACGTCGTACGACAACTTAAGACATCTTACGACCCTGTATTCCACATTAGCACATTGAAAAGCATGTTAGTATAATGTACGACAGCTCACAACTCCTAACAACACCTTAAAATACCGTACGTAAACTAAAAACTCCATAATGAGTCTAATGAATTCGTCCGAGTCCTTTCAACGTCGTACGTCAACTTAAGACATCTTACGACTCTGTATGCCACATTAGCACATTGAAAAGCATGTTAGTATAATGTACGACACCTCACAACTCCTAACAACACCTTAGAATACCGTACGTAAACTTAAAACTCCATACTAAATCTAATGAATTTGTCCGAGTCCTTTGAACGTCGTACGGCAACTCAGGACTTGTTACGACTCTCTGTATGCGACATTATCAACATGAAAAGCACGTTAGAATATTGTAGGACGCGTTACAACTCCTAATAACACTTTACATCATTGTACGAAACTTTAAAACTCCATAATAAACCTAATGAATTCATCCGAGTCCTTTGAACATCGTACGACAACTTAAGACATCTTACGACCCTGTATTCCACATTAGCAAATTGAAAAGCATGTAAGTACAATGTACGACACCTCACAACTCCTAACAACACCTTACAATACCGTACGTAAACTTAAAACTCCATACTAAATCTAATGAATTTGTCCGAGTCCTTTGAACGTCGTACGGCAACTCAGGACTTGTTACGACTCTCTGTATGCGACATTATCAACATGAAAAGCACGTTAGAATATTGTAGGACGCGTTACAACTCCTAATAACACCTTAGAATACCTTACGTAAACTTAAAACTCCATACTAAATCTAATGAATTTGTCCGAGTCCTTTGAACTTCGTACGACAACTCAGTACTTGTTATGACTCTCTGTATGCGACATTATCAACATGAAAAGCACGTTAGAATATTGTAGGACGCGTTACAACTCTTAATAACACTTTACATCATTGTACGAAACTTTAAAACTCCATAATAAACCTAATGAATTCATCCGAGTCCTTTCAACGTCGTACGTCAACTTAAAACAACTTACGACTCTGTATGCCACATTAGCACATTGAAAAGCATGTAAGTACAATGTACGACACCAAACAACTCCTAACAACACCTTACAATACCGTACGTAAACTTAAAACTCCATACTAAATCTAATGAATTTGTCCGAGTCCTTTGAACGTCGTACGGGAACTCAGGACTTGTTACGACTCTCTGTATGCGACATTATCAACATAAAAAGCACGTTAGAATATTGTAGGACGCGTTACAACTCCTAATAACACTTTACATCATTGTACAAAACTTTAAAACTCCATAATAAACCTAATGAATTCATCCGAGTCCTTTGAACGTCGTACGACAACTTAAGACATCTTACGACCCTGTATTCCACATTAGCACATTGAAAAGCATGTTAGTATAATGTACGACAGCTCACAACTCCTAACAACACCTTAAAATACCGTACGTAAACTAAAAACTCCATAATGAGTCTAATGAATTCGTCCGAGTCCTTTCAACGTCGTACGTCAACTTAAGACATCTTACGACTCTGTATGCCACATTAGCACATTGAAAAGCATGTTAGTATAATGTACGACACCTCACAACTCCTAACAACACCTTAGAATACCGTACGTAAACTTAAAACTCCATACTAAATCTAATGAATTTGTCCGAGTCCTTTGAACGTCGTACGGCAACTCAGGACTTGTTACGACTCTCTGTATGCGACATTATCAACATGAAAAGCACGTTAGAATATTGTAGGACGCGTTACAACTCCTAATAACACTTTACATCATTGTACGAAACTTTAAAACTCCATAATAAACCTAATGAATTCATCCGAGTCCTTTGAACATCGTACGACAACTTAAGACATCTTACGACCCTGTATTCCACATTAGCAAATTGAAAAGCATGTAAGTACAATGTACGACACCTCACAACTCCTAACAACACCTTACAATACCGTACGTAAACTTAAAACTCCATACTAAATCTAATGAATTTGTCCGAGTCCTTTGAACGTCGTACGGCAACTCAGGACTTGTTACGACTCTCTTTATGCGACATTATCAACATGAAAAGCACGTTAGAATATTGTAGGACGCGTTACAACTCCTAATAACACTTTACATCATTGTACGAAACTATAAACTCCATAATAAACCTAATGAATTCATCCAAGTCCTGTGAACGTCGTACGACAACTTAAGACATCTTACGACCCTGTATTCCACATTAGCACATTGAAAAGCATGTTAGTATAATGTACGACAGCTCACAACTCCTAACAACACCTTAAAATACCGTACGTAAACTAAAAACTCCATAATAAGTCTAATGAATTCGTCCAAGTCCTTTCAACGCCGTATGTCAAATTAAGACATCTTACGACTCTGTATGCCACATTAGCACATTGAAAAGCATGTAAGTACAATGTACGACACCTCACAACTCCTAACAACACCTTAGAATACCGTACGTAAACTTAAAACTCCATACTAAATCTAATGAATTTGTCCGAGTCCTTTGAACGTCGTACGGCAACTCAGGACTTGTTACGACTCTCTGTATGCGACATTATCAACATGAAAAGCACGTTAGAATATTGTAGGACGCGTTACAACTCCTAATAACACTTTACATCATTGTATGAAACTTTAAAACTCCATAATAAACCTAATGAATTCATCTGAGTCCTTTGAACATCGTACGACAACTTAAGACATCTTACGACCCTGTATTCCACATTAGCACATTGAAAAGCATGTTAGTATAATGTACGACAGCTCACAACTCCTAACAACACCTTAAAATACCGTACGTAAACTAAAAAATCCATAATAAGTCTAATGAATTCGTCCGAGTCCTTTCAACGTCGTACGTCAACTTAAGACATCTTACGACTCTGTATGCCACATTAGCACATTGAAAAGCATGTAAGTACAATGTACGACACCAAACAACTCCTAACAACACCTTACAATACCGTACGTAAACTTAAAACTCCATACTAAATCTAATGAATTTGTCCGAGTCCTTTGAACGTCGTACGGCAACTCAGGACTTGTTACGACTCTCTGTATGCGACATTATCAACATAAAAAGCACGTTAGAATATTGTAGGACGCGTTACAACTCCTAATAACACTTTACATCATTTTACGAAACTTTAAAACTCCATAATAAACCTAATGAATTCATCCGAGTCCTTTGAACGTCGTACGACAACTTAAGACATCTTACGACCCTGTATTCCACATTAGCAAATTGAAAAGCATGTAAGTACAATGTACAACAGCTCACAACTCCTAACAACACCTTAAAATACCGTACGTAAACTAAAAAATCCATAATAAGTCTAATGAATTCGTCCGAGTCCTTTCAACGTCGTACGTCAACTTAAAACAACTTACGACTCTGTATGCCACATTAGCACATTGAAAAGCATGTAAGTACAATGTACGACACCAAACAACTCCTAACAACACCTTACAATACCGTACGTAAACTTAAAACTCCATACTAAATCTAATGAATTTGTCCGAGTCCTTTGAACGTCGTACGGGAACTCAGGACTTGTTACGACTCTCTGTATGCGACATTATCAACATAAAAAGCACGTTAGAATATTGTAGGACGCGTTACAACTCCTAATAACACTTTACATCATTGTACAAAACTTTAAAACTCCATAATAAACCTAATGAATTCATCCGAGTCCTTTGAACGTCGTACGACAACTTAAGACATCTTACGACCCTGTATTCCACATTAGCACATTGAAAAGCATGTTAGTATAATGTACGACAGCTCACAACTCCTAACAACACCTTAAAATACCGTACGTAAACTAAAAACTCCATAATGAGTCTAATGAATTCGTCCGAGTCCTTTCAACGTCGTACGTCAACTTAAGACATCTTACGACTCTGTATGCCACATTAGCACATTGTAAAGCATGTAAGTACAATGTACGACACCAAACAACTCCTAACAACACCTTACAATACCGTACGTAAACTTAAAACTCCATACTAAATCTAATGAATTTGTCCGAGTCCTTTGAACGTCGTACGGCAACTCAGGACTTGTTACGACTCTCTGTATGCGACATTATCAACATAAAAAGCACGTTAGAATATTGTAGGACGCGTTACAACTCCTAATAACACTTTACATCATTGTACGAAACTTTAAAACTCCATAATAAACCTAATGAATTCATCCGAGTCCTTTGAACGTCGTACGACAACTTAAGACATCTTACGACCCTGTATTCCACATTAGCAAATTGAAAAGCATGTAAGTACAATGTACAACAGCTCACAACTCCTAACAACACCTTAAAATACCGTACGTAAACTAAAAAATCCATAATAAGTCTAATGAATTCGTCCGAGTCCTTTCAACGTCGTACGTCAACTTAAAACAACTTACGACTCTGTATGCCACATTAGCACATTGAAAAGCATGTAAGTACAATGTACGACACCAAACAACTCCTAACAACACCTTACAATACCGTACGTAAACTTAAAACTCCATACTAAATCTAATGAATTTGTCCGAGTCCTTTGAACGTCGTACGGGAACTCAGGACTTGTTACGACTCTCTGTATGCGACATTATCAACATAAAAAGCACGTTAGAATATTGTAGGACGCGTTACAACTCCTAATAACACTTTACATCATTGTACAAAACTTTAAAACTCCATAATAAACCTAATGAATTCATCCGAGTCCTTTGAACGTCGTACGACAACTTAAGACATCTTACGACCCTGTATTCCACATTAGCACATTGAAAAGCATGTTAGTATAATGTACGACAGCTCACAACTCCTAACAACACCTTAAAATACCGTACGTAAACTAAAAACTCCATAATGAGTCTAATGAATTCGTCCGAGTCCTTTCAACGTCGTACGTCAACTTAAGACATCTTACGACTCTGTATGCCACATTAGCACATTGAAAAGCATGTTAGTATAATGTACGACACCTCACAACTCCTAACAACACCTTAGAATACCGTACGTAAACTTAAAACTCCATACTAAATCTAATGAATTTGTCCGAGTCCTTTGAACGTCGTACGGCAACTCAGGACTTGTTACGACTCTCTTTATGCGACATTATCAACATGAAAAGCACGTTAGAATATTGTAGGACGCGTTACAACTCCTAATAACACTTTACATCATTGTACGAAACTTTAAACTCCATAATAAACCTAATGAATTCATCCAAGTCCTGTGAACGTCGTACGACAACTTAAGACATCTTACGACCCTGTATTCCACATTAGCACATTGAAAAGCATGTTAGTATAATGTACGACAGCTCACAACTCCTAACAACACCTTAAAATACCGTACGTAAACTAAAAACTCCATAATAAGTCTAATGAATTCGTCCAAGTCCTTTCAACGTCGTACGTCAACTTAAGACATCTTACGACTCTGTATGCCACATTAGCACATTGAAAAGCATGTAAGTACAATGTACGACACCTCACAACTCCTAACAACACCTTAGAATACCGTACTTAAACTTAAAACTCCATACTAAATCTAATGAATTTGTCCGAGTCCTTTGAACGTCGTACGGCAACTCAGGACTTGTTACGACTCTCTGTATGCGACATTATCAACATGAAAAGCACGTTAGAATATTGTAGGACGCGTTACAACTCCTAATAACACTTTACATCATTGTACGAAACTTTAAAACTCCATAATAAACCTAATGAATTCATCCGAGTCCTTTGAACATCGTACGACAACTTAAGACATCTTACGACCCTGTATTGCACATTAGCACATTGAAAAGCATGTTAGTATAATGTACAACAGCTCACAACTCCTAACAACACCTTAAAATACCGTACGTAAACTAAAAAATCCATAATAAGTCTAATGAATTCGTCCGAGTCCTTTCAACGTCGTACGTCAACTTAAGACATCTTACGACTCTGTATGCCACATTAGCACATTGAAAAGCATGTAAGTACAATGTACGACACCAAACAACTCCTAACAACACCTTACAATACCGTACGTAAACTTAAAACTCCATACTAAATCTAATGAATTTGTCCGAGTCCTTTGAACGTCGTACGGGAACTCAGGACTTGTTACGACTCTCTGTATGCGACATTATCAACATAAAAAGCACGTTAGAATATTGTAGGACGCGTTACAACTCCTAATAACACTTTACATCATTGTACAAAACTTTAAAACTCCATAATAAACCTAATGAATTCATCCGAGTCCTTTGAACGTCGTACGACAACTTAAGACATCTTACGACCCTGTATTCCACATTAGCACATTGAAAAGCATGTTAGTATAATGTACGACAGCTCACAACTCCTAACAACACCTTAAAATACCGTACGTAAACTAAAAACTCCATAATGAGTCTAATGAATTCGTCCGAGTCCTTTCAACGTCGTACGTCAACTTAAGACATCTTACGACTCTGTATGCCACATTAGCACATTGAAAAGCATGTTAGTATAATGTACGACACCTCACAACTCCTAACAACACCTTAGAATACCGTACGTAAACTTAAAACTCCATACTAAATCTAATGAATTTGTCCGAGTCCTTTGAACGTCGTACGGCAACTCAGGACTTGTTACGACTCTCTTTATGCGACATTATCAACATGAAAAGCACGTTAGAATATTGTAGGACGCGTTACAACTCCTAATAACACTTTACATCATTGTACGAAACTTTAAACTCCATAATAAACCTAATGAATTCATCCAAGTCCTGTGAACGTCGTACGACAACTTAAGACATCTTACGACCCTGTATTCCACATTAGCACATTGAAAAGCATGTTAGTATAATGTACGACAGCTCACAACTCCTAACAACACCTTAAAATACCGTACGTAAACTAAAAACTCCATAATAAGTCTAATGAATTCGTCCGAGTCCTTTCAACGTCGTACGTCAACTTAAGACATCTTACGACTCTGTATGCCACATTAGCACATTGAAAAGCATGTAAGTACAATGTACGACACCAAACAACTCCTAACAACACCTTACAATACCGTACGTAAACTTAAAACTCCATACTAAATCTAATGAATTTGTCCGATTCCTTTGAACGTCGTACGGCAACTCAGGACTTGTTACGACTCTCTGTATGCGACATTATCAACATAAAAAGCACGTTAGAATATTGTAGGACGCGTTACAACTCCTAATAACACTTTACATCGTTTTACGAAACTTTAAAACTCCATAATAAACCTAATGAATTCATCCGAGTCCTTTGAACGTCATACGACAACTTAAGACATCTTATGACCCTGTATTCCACATTAGCACATTGAAAAGCATGTTAGTATAATGTACGACAGCTCACAACTCCTAACAACACCTTAAAATACCGTACGTAAACTAAAAACTCCATAATAAGTCTAATGAATTCGTCCGAGTCCTTTCAACGTCGTACGTCAACTTAAGACATCTTACGACTCTGTATGCCACATTAGCACATTGAAAAGCATGTAAGTACAATGTACGACACCTCACAACTCCTAACAACACCTTAGAATACCGTACTTAAACTTAAAACTCCGTACTAAATCTAATGAATTTGTCCGAGTCCTTTGAACGTCGTACGGCAACTCAGGACTTGTTACGACTCTCTGTATGCGACATTATCAACATGAAAAGCACGTTAGAATATTGTAGGACGCGTTACAACTCCTAATAACACTTTACATCATTGTACGAAACTTTAAAACTCCATAATAAACCTAATGAATTCATCCGAGTCCTTTGAACATCGTACGACAACTTAAGACATCTTACGACCCTGTGTTGCACATTAGCACATTGAAAAGCATGTTAGTATAATGTACAACAGCTCACAACTCCTAACAACACCTTAAAATACCGTACGTAAACTAAAAAATCCATAATAAGTCTAATGAATTCGTCCGAGTCCTTTCAACGTCGTACGTCAACTTAAGACATCTTACGACTCTGTATGCCACATTAGCACATTGAAAAGCATGTAAGTACAATGTACGACACCAAACAACTCCTAACAACACCTTACAATACCGTACGTAAACTTAAAACTCCATACTAAATCTAATGAATTTGTCCGAGTCCTTTGAACGTCGTACGGCAACTCAGGACTTGTTACGACTCTCTGTATGCGACATTATCAACATAAAAAGCACGTTAGAATATTGTAGGACGCGTTACAACTCCTAATAACACTTTACATCATTGTACAAAACTTTAAAACTCCATAATAAACCTAATGAATTCATCCGAGTCCTTTGAACGTCGTACGACAACTTAAGACATCTTACGACCCTGTATTCCACATTAGCACATTGAAAAGCATGTTAGTATAATGTACGACAGCTCACAACTCCTAACAACACCTTAAAATACCGTACGTAAACTAAAAACTCCATAATGAGTCTAATGAATTCGTCCGAGTCCTTTCAACGTCGTACGTCAACTTAAGACATCTTACGACTCTGTATGCCACATTAGCACATTGAAAAGCATGTTAGTATAATGTACGACACCTCACAACTCCTAACAACACCTTAGAATACCGTACGTAAACTTAAAACTCCATACTAAATCTAATGAATTTGTCCGAGTCCTTTGAACGTCGTACGGCAACTCAGGACTTGTTACGACTCTCTTTATGCGACATTATCAACATGAAAAGCACGTTAGAATATTGTAGGACGCGTTACAACTCCTAATAACACTTTACATCATTGTACGAAACTTTAAACTCCATAATAAACCTAATGAATTCATCCAAGTCCTGTGAACATCGTACGACAACTTAAGACATCTTACGACCCTGTATTCCACATTAGCACATTGAAAAGCATGTTAGTATAATGTACGACAGCTCACAACTCCTAACAACACCTTAAAATACCGTACGTAAACTAAAAACTCCATAATGAGTCTAATGAATTCGTCCGAGTCCTTTCAACGTCGTACGTCAACTTAAGACATCTTACGACTCTGTATGCCACATTAGCACATTGAAAAGCATGTAAGTACAATGTACGACACCTCACAACTCCTAACAACACCTTAGAATACCGTACTTAAACTTAAAACTCCGTACTAAATCTAATGAATTTGTCCGAGTCCTTTGAACGTCGTACGGCAACTCAGGACTTGTTACGACTCTCTGTATGCGACATTATCAACATGAAAAGCACGTTAGAATATTGTAGGACGCGTTACAACTCCTAATAACACTTTACATCATTGTACGAAACTTTAAAACTCCATAATAAACCTAATGAATTCATCCGAGTCCTTTGAACATCGTACGACAACTTAAGACATCTTACGACCCTGTGTTGCACATTAGCACATTGAAAAGCATGTTAGTATAATGTACAACAGCTCACAACTCCTAACAACACCTTAAAATACCGTACGTAAACTAAAAAATCCATAATAAGTCTAATGAATTCGTCCGAGTCCTTTCAACGTCGTACGTCAACTTAAGACATCTTACGACTCTGTATGCCACATTAGCACATTGAAAAGCATGTAAGTACAATGTACGACACCAAACAACTCCTAACAACACCTTACAATACCGTACGTAAACTTAAAACTCCATACTAAATCTAATGAATTTGTCCGAGTCCTTTGAACGTCGTACGGCAACTCAGGACTTGTTACGACTCTCTGTATGCGACATTATCAACATAAAAAGCACGTTAGAATATTGTAGGACGCGTTACAACTCCTAATAACACTTTACATCATTGTACAAAACTTTAAAACTCCATAATAAACCTAATGAATTCATCCGAGTCCTTTGAACGTCGTACGACAACTTAAGACATCTTACGACCCTGTATTCCACATTAGCACATTGAAAAGCATGTTAGTATAATGTACGACAGCTCACAACTCCTAACAACACCTTAAAATACCGTACGTAAACTAAAAACTCCATAATGAGTCTAATGAATTCGTCCGAGTCCTTTCAACGTCGTACGTCAACTTAAGACATCTTACGACTCTGTATGCCACATTAGCACATTGAAAAGCATGTTAGTATAATGTACGACACCTCACAACTCCTAACAACACCTTAGAATACCGTACGTAAACTTAAAACTCCATACTAAATCTAATGAATTTGTCCGAGTCCTTTGAACGTCGTACGGCAACTCAGGACTTGTTACGACTCTCTTTATGCGACATTATCAACATGAAAAGCACGTTAGAATATTGTAGGACGCGTTACAACTCCTAATAACACTTTACATCATTGTACGAAACTTTAAACTCCATAATAAACCTAATGAATTCATCCAAGTCCTGTGAACGTCGTACGACAACTTAAGACATCTTACGACCCTATATTCCACATTAGCACATTGAAAAGCATGTTAGTATAATGTACGACAGCTCACAACTCCTAACAACACCTTAAAATACCGTACGTAAACTAAAAACTCCATAATAAGTCTAATGAATTCGTCCGAGTCCTTTCAACGTCGTACGTCAACTTAAGACATCTTACGACTCTGTATGCCACATTAGCACATTGAAAAGCATGTAAGTACAATGTACGACACCAAACAACTCCTAACAACACCTTACAATACCGTACGTAAACTTAAAACTCCATACTAAATCTAATGAATTTGTCCGAGTCCTTTGAACGTCGTACGGCAACTCAGGACTTGTTACGACTCTCTGTATGCGACATTATCAACATAAAAAGCACGTTAGAATATTGTAGGACGCGTTACAACTCCTAATAACACTTTACATCGTTTTACGAAACTTTAAAACTCCATAATAAACCTAATGAATTCATCCGAGTCCTTTGAACGTCATACGACAACTTAAGACATCTTATGACCCTGTATTCCACATTAGCACATTGAAAAGCATGTTAGTATAATGTACGACAGCTCACAACTCCTAACAACACCTTAAAATACCGTACGTAAACTAAAAACTCCATAATAAGTCTAATGAATTCGTCCGAGTCCTTTCAACGTCGTACGTCAACTTAAGACATCTTACGACTCTGTATGCCACATTAGCACATTGAAAAGCATGTAAGTACAATGTACGACACCTCACAACTCCTAACAACACCTTAGAATACCGTACTTAAACTTAAAACTCCGTACTAAATCTAATGAATTTGTCCGAGTCCTTTGAACGTCGTACGACAACTCAGGACTTGTTACGACTCTCTGTATGCGACATTATCAACATGAAAAGCACGTTAGAATATTGTAGGACGCGTTACAACTCCTAATAACACTTTACATCATTGTACGAAACTTTAAAACTCCATAATAAACCTAATGAATTCATCCGAGTCCTTTGAACATCGTACGACAACTTAAGACATCTTACGACCCTGTGTTGCACATTAGCACATTGAAAAGCATGTTAGTATAATGTACAACAGCTCACAACTCCTAACAACACCTTAAAATACCGTACGTAAACTAAAAAATCCATAATAAGTCTAATGAATTCGTCCGAGTCCTTTCAACGTCGTACGTCAACTTAAGACATCTTACGACTCTGTATGCCACATTAGCACATTGAAAAGCATGTAAGTACAATGTACGACACCAAACAACTCCTAACAACACCTTACAATACCGTACGTAAACTTAAAACTCCATACTAAATCTAATGAATTTGTCCGAGTCCTTTGAACGTCGTACGGCAACTCAGGACTTGTTACGACTCTCTGTATGCGACATTATCAACATAAAAAGCACGTTAGAATATTGTAGGACGCGTTACAACTCCTAATAACACTTTACATCATTGTACAAAACTTTAAAACTCCATAATAAACCTAATGAATTCATCCGAGTCCTTTGAACGTCGTACGACAACTTAAGACATCTTACGACCCTGTATTCCACATTAGCACATTGAAAAGCATGTTAGTATAATGTACGACAGCTCACAACTCCTAACAACACCTTAAAATACCGTACGTAAACTAAAAACTCCATAATAAGTCTAATGAATTCGTCCGAGTCCTTTCAACGTCGTACGTCAACTTAAGACATCTTACGACTCTGTATGCCACATTAGCACATTGAAAAGCATGTTAGTATAATGTACGACACCTCACAACTCCTAACAACACCTTAGAATACCGTACGTAAACTTAAAACTCCATACTAAATCTAATGAATTTGTCCGAGTCCTTTGAACGTCGTACGGCAACTCAGGACTTGTTACGACTCTCTTTATGCGACATTATCAACATGAAAAGCACGTTAGAATATTGTAGGACGCGTTACAACTCCTAATAACACTTTACATCATTGTACGAAACTTTAAACTCCATAATAAACCTAATGAATTCATCCAAGTCCTGTGAACGTCGTACGACAACTTAAGACATCTTACGACCCTGTATTCCACATTAGCACATTGAAAAGCATGTTAGTATAATGTACGACAGCTCACAACTCCTAACAACACCTTAAAATACCGTACGTAAACTAAAAACTCCATAATAAGTCTAATGAATTCGTCCGAGTCCTTTCAACGTCGTACGTCAACTTAAGACATCTTACGACTCTGTATGCCACATTAGCACATTGAAAAGCATGTAAGTACAATGTACGACACCAAACAACTCCTAACAACACCTTACAATACCGTACGTAAACTTAAAACTCCATACTAAATCTAATGAATTTGTCCGAGTCCTTTGAACGTCGTACGGCAACTCAGGACTTGTTACGACTCTCTGTATGCGACATTATCAACATAAAAAGCACGTTAGAATATTGTAGGACGCGTTACAACTCCTAATAACACTTTACATCGTTTTACGAAACTTTAAAACTCCATAATAAACCTAATGAATTCATCCGAGTCCTTTGAACGTCATACGACAACTTAAGACATCTTATGACCCTGTATTCCACATTAGCACATTGAAAAGCATGTTAGTATAATGTACGACAGCTCACAACTCCTAACAACACCTTAAAATACCGTACGTAAACTAAAAACTCCATAATAAGTCTAATGAATTCGTCCGAGTCCTTTCAACGTCGTACGTCAACTTAAGACATCTTACGACTCTGTATGCCACATTAGCACATTGAAAAGCATGTAAGTACAATGTACGACACCTCACAACTCCTAACAACACCTTAGAATACCGTACTTAAACTTAAAACTCCATACTAAATCTAATGAATTTGTCCGAGTCCTTTGAACGTCGTACGGCAACTCAGGACTTGTTACGACTCTCTGTATGCGACATTATCAACATGAAAAGCACGTTAGAATATTGTAGGACGCGTTACAACTCCTAATAACACTTTACATCATTGTACGAAACTTTAAAACTCCATAATAAACCTAATGAATTCATCCAAGTCCTGTGAACGTCGTACGACAACTTAAGACATCTTACGACCCTGTATTCCACATTAGCACATTGAAAAGCATGTTCGTATAATGTACGACAGCTCACAACTCCTAACAACACCTTAAAATACCGTACGTAAACTAAAAACTCCATAATAAGTCTAATGAATTCGTCCGAGTCCTTTCAACGTCGTACGTCAACTTAAGACATCTTACGACTCTGTATGCCACATTAGCACATTGAAAAGCATGTAAGTACAATGTACGACACCAAACAACTCCTAACAACACCTTACAATACCGTACGTAAACTTAAAACTCCATACTAAATCTAATGAATTTGTCCGAGTCCTTTGAACGTCGTACGGCAACTCAGGACTTGTTACGACTCTCTGTATGCGACATTATCAACATAAAAAGCACGTTAGAATATTGTAGGACGCGTTACAACTCCTAATAACACTTTACATCGTTTTACGAAACTTTAAAACTCCATAATAAACCTAATGAATTCATCCGAGTCCTTTGAACGTCATACGACAACTTAAGACATCTTACGACCCTGTATTCCACATTAGCACATTGAAAAGCATGTTAGTATAATGTACGACAGCTCACAACTCCTAACAACACCTTAAAATACCGTACGTAAACTAAAAACTCCATAATAAGTCTAATGAATTCGTCCGAGTCCTTTCAACGTCGTACGTCAACTTAAGACATCTTACGACTCTGTATGCCACATTAGCACATTGAAAAGCATGTAAGTACAATGTACGACACCTCACAACTCCTAACAACACCTTAGAATACCGTACTTAAACTTAAAACTCCATACTAAATCTAATGAATTTGTCCGAGTCCTTTGAACGTCGTACGGCAACTCAGGACTTGTTACGACTCTCTGTATGCGACATTATCAACATGAAAAGCACGTTAGAATATTGTAGGACGCGTTACAACTCCTAATAACACTTTACATCATTGTACGAAACTTTAAAACTCCATAATAAACCTAATGAATTCATCCAAGTCCTGTGAACGTCGTACGACAACTTAAGACATCTTACGACCCTGTATTCCACATTAGCACATTGAAAAGCATGTTAGTATAATGTACGACAGCTCACAACTCCTAACAACACCTTAAAATACCGTACGTAAACTAAAAACTCCATAATAAGTCTAATGAATTCGTCCGAGTCCTTTCAACGTCGTACGTCAACTTAAGACATCTTACGACTCTGTATGCCACATTAGCACATTGAAAAGCATGTAAGTACAATGTACGACACCAAACAACTCCTAACAACACCTTACAATACCGTACGTAAACTTAAAACTCCATACTAAATCTAATGAATTTGTCCGAGTCCTTTGAACGTCGTACGGCAACTCAGGACTTGTTACGACTCTCTGTATGCGACATTATCAACATAAAAAGCACGTTAGAATATTGTAGGACGCGTTACAACTCCTAATAACACTTTACATCGTTTTACGAAACTTTAAAACTCCATAATAAACCTAATGAATTCATCCGAGTCCTTTGAACGTCATACGACAACTTAAGACATCTTACGACCCTGTATTCCACATTAGCACATTGAAAAGCATGTTAGTATAATGTACGACAGCTCACAACTCCTAACAACACCTTAAAATACCGTACGTAAACTAAAAACTCTATAATAAGTCTAATGAATTCGTCCGAGTCCTTTCAACGTCGTACGTCAACTTAAGACATCTTACGACTCTGTATGCCACATTAGCACATTGAAAAGCATGTAAGTACAATGTACGACACCTCACAACTCCTAACAACACCTTAGAATACCGTACTTAAACTTAAAACTCCATACTAAATCTAATGAATTTGTCCGAGTCCTTTGAACGTCGTACGGCAACTCAGGACTTGTTACGACTCTCTGTATGCGACATTATCAACATGAAAAGCACGTTAGAATATTGTAGGACGCGTTACAACTCCTAATAACACTTTACATCATTGTACGAAACTTTAAAACTCCATAATAAACCTAATGAATTCATCCGAGTCCTTTGAACATCGTACGACAACTTAAGACATCTTACGACCCTGTATTGCACATTAGCACATTGAAAAGCATGTTAGTATAATGTACAACAGCTCACAACTCCTAACAACACCTTAAAATACCGTACGTAAACTAAAAAATCCATAATAAGTCTAATGAATTCGTCCGAGTCCTTTCAACGTCGTACGTCAACTTAAGACATCTTACGACTCTGTATGCCACATTAGCACATTGAAAAGCATGTAAGTACAATGTACGACACCAAACAACTCCTAACAACACCTTACAATACCGTACGTAAACTTAAAACTCCATACTAAATCTAATGAATTTGTCCGAGTCCTTTGAACGTCGTACGGCAACTCAGGACTTGTTACGACTCTCTGTATGCGACATTATCAACATAAAAAGCACGTTAGAATATTGTAGGACGCGTTACAACTCCTAATAACACTTTACATCGTTTTACGAAACTTTAAAACTCCATAATAAACCTAATGAATTCATCCGAGTCCTTTGAACGTCATACGACAACTTAAGACATCTTACGACCCTGTATTCCACATTAGCACATTGAAAAGCATGTTAGTATAATGTACGACAGCTCACAACTCCTAACAACACCTTAAAATACCGTACGTAAACTAAAAACTCTATAATAAGTCTAATGAATTCGTCCGAGTCCTTTCAACGTCGTACGTCAACTTAAGACATCTTACGACTCTGTATGCCACATTAGCACATTGAAAAGCATGTAAGTACAATGTACGACACCTCACAACTCCTAACAACACCTTAGAATACCGTACTTAAACTTAAAACTCCATACTAAATCTAATGAATTTGTCCGAGTCCTTTGAACGTCGTACGGCAACTCAGGACTTGTTACGACTCTCTGTATGCGACATTATCAACATGAAAAGCACGTTAGAATATTGTAGGACGCGTTACAACTCCTAATAACACTTTACATCATTGTACGAAACTTTAAAACTCCATAATAAACCTAATGAATTCATCCGAGTCCTTTGAACATCGTACGACAACTTAAGACATCTTACGACCCTGTATTGCACATTAGCACATTGAAAAGCATGTTAGTATAATGTACAACAGCTCACAACTCCTAACAACACCTTAAAATACCGTACGTAAACTAAAAAATCCATAATAAGTCTAATGAATTCGTCCGAGTCCTTTCAACGTCGTACGTCAACTTAAGACATCTTACGACTCTGTATGCCACATTAGCACATTGAAAAGCATGTAAGTACAATGTACGACACCAAACAACTCCTAACAACACCTTACAATACCGTACGTAAACTTAAAACTCCATACTAAATCTAATGAATTTGTCCGAGTCCTTTGAACGTCGTACGGCAACTCAGGACTTGTTACGACTCTCTGTATGCGACATTATCAACATAAAAAGCACGTTAGAATATTGTAGGACGCGTTACAACTCCTAATAACACTTTACATCGTTTTACGAAACTTTAAAACTCCATAATAAACCTAATGAATTCATCCGAGTCCTTTGAACGTCATACGACAACTTAAGACATCTTACGACCCTGTATTCCACATTAGCACATTGAAAAGCATGTTAGTATAATGTACGACAGCTCACAACTCCTAACAACACCTTAAAATACCGTACGTAAACTAAAAACTCTATAATAAGTCTAATGAATTCGTCCGAGTCCTTTCAACGTCGTACGTCAACTTAAGACATCTTACGACTCTGTATGCCACATTAGCACATTGAAAAGCATGTAAGTACAATGTACGACACCTCACAACTCCTAACAACACCTTAGAATACCGTACTTAAACTTAAAACTCCATACTAAATCTAATGAATTTGTCCGAGTCCTTTGAACGTCGTACGGCAACTCAGGACTTGTTACGACTCTCTGTATGCGACATTATCAACATGAAAAGCACGTTAGAATATTGTAGGACGCGTTACAACTCCTAATAACACTTTACATCATTGTACGAAACTTTAAAACTCCATAATAAACCTAATGAATTCATCCGAGTCCTTTGAACATCGTACGACAACTTAAGACATCTTACGACCCTGTATTGCACATTAGCACATTGAAAAGCATGTTAGTATAATGTACAACAGCTCACAACTCCTAACAACACCTTAAAATACCGTACGTAAACTAAAAAATCCATAATAAGTCTAATGAATTCGTCCGAGTCCTTTCAACGTCGTACGTCAACTTAAGACATCTTACGACTCTGTATGCCACATTAGCACATTGAAAAGCATGTAAGTACAATGTACGACACCAAACAACTCCTAACAACACCTTACAATACCGTACGTAAACTTAAAACTCCATACTAAATCTAATGAATTTGTCCGAGTCCTTTGAACGTCGTACGGCAACTCAGGACTTGTTACGACTCTCTGTATGCGACATTATCAACATAAAAAGCACGTTAGAATATTGTAGGACGCGTTACAACTCCTAATAACACTTTACATCATTGTACGAAACTTTAAAACTCCATAATAAACCTAATGAATTCATCCGAGTCCTTTGAACGTCGTACGACAACTTAAGACATCTTACGACCCTGTATTCCACATTAGCACATTGAAAAGCATGTTAGTATAATGTACGACAGCTCACAACTCCTAACAACACCTTAAAATACCGTACGTAAACTAAAAAATCCATAATAAGTCTAATGAATTCGTCCGAGTCCTTTCAACGTCGTACGTCAACTTAAGACATCTTACGACTCTGTATGCCACATTAGCATATTGAAAAGCATGTAAGTACAATGTACGACACCTCACAACTCCTAACAACACCTTAAAATACCGTACGTAAACTAAAAACTCCATACTAAACCTAATGAATTTGTCCAAGTCCTTTGAACGTCGTACAACAACTCAGGACTTGTTTTGACTCTCTGTATGCGACATTATCAACATGAAAAGCACGTTAGAATAATGTAGGACGCGTTACAACTCCTAATAAAACCTTACATCACTGTACGAAACTTTAAAACTCCATAATAAACCTAGTGAATTCATCCGAGTCCTTTGAACGTCTTAAGACAACTTAAAATATCTTACGACCCTGTATTCCACATCAGCACATTGAAAAGCATGTTAGTATAATGTACGACAGCTCACAACTCCTAACAACACCTTAAAATACCGTACGTAAACTAAAAACTCCATAATAAGTCTAATGAATTCGTCCGAGTCCTTTCAACGCCGTACGTCAACTTAAGACATCTTACGACTCTGTATGCCACATTAGCACATTGAAAAGCATGTAAGTACAATGTACGACACCAAACAACTCCTAACAACACCTTACAATACCGTACGTAAACTTAAAACTCCATACTAAATCTAATGAATTTGTCCGAGTCCTTTGAACGTCGTACGGCAACTCAGGACTTGTTACGACTCTCTGTATGCGACATTATCAACATAAAAAGCACGTTAGAATATTGTAGGACGCGTTACAACTCCTAATAACACTTTACATCATTGTACGAAACTTTAAAACTCCATAATAAACCTAATGAATTCATCCGAGTCCTTTGAACGTCGTACGACAACTTAAGACATCTTACGACCCTGTATTCCACATTAGCACATTGAAAAGCATGTTAGTATAATGTACGACAGCTCAAAACTCCTAACAACACCTTAAAATACCGTACGTAAACTAAAAAATCCATAATAAGTCTAATGAATTCGTCCGAGTCCTTTCAACGTCGTACGTCAACTTAAGACATCTTACGACTCTGTATGCCACATTAGCACATTGAAAAGCATGTAAGTACAATGTACGACACCTCACAACTCCTAACAACACCTTAAAATACCGTACGTAAACTAAAAACTCCATACTAAACCTAATGAATTTGTCCAAGTCCTTTGAACGTCGTACAACAACTCAGGACTTGTTTTGACTCTCTGTATGCGACATTATCAACATGAAAAGCACGTTAGAATAATGTAGGACGCGTTACAACTCCTAATAAAACCTTACATCACTGTACGAAACTTTAAAACTCCATAACAAACCCAGTGAATTCATCCGAGTACTTTGAACGTCTTACGACAACTTAAAATATCTTACGACCCTGTATTCCACATCAGCACATTGAAAAGCATGTTAGTATAATGTACGACAGCTCACAACTCCTAACAACACCTTAAAATACCGTACGTAAACTAAAAACTCCATAATAAGTCTAATGAATTCGTCCGAGTCCTTTCAACGCCGTACGTCAACTTAAGACATCTTACGACTCTGTATGCCACATTAGCACATTGAAAAGCATGTAAGTACAATGTACGACACGAAACAACTCCTAACAACACCTTACAATACCGTACGTAAACTTAAAACTCCATACTAAATCTAATGAATTTGTCCGAGTCCTTTGAACGTCGTACGGCAACTCAGGACTTGTTACGACTCTCTGTATGCGACATTATCAACATAAAAAGCACGTTAGAATATTGTAGGACGCGTTACAACTCCTAATAACACTTTACATCATTGTACGAAACTTTAAAACTCCATAATAAACCTAATGAATTCATCCGAGTCCTTTGAACGTCGTACGACAACTTAAGACATCTTACGACCCTGTATTCCACATTAGCACATTGAAAAGCATGTTAGTATAATGTACGACAGCTCACAACTCCTAACAACACCTTAAAATACCGTACGTAAACTAAAAAATCCATAATAAGTCTAATGAATTCGTCCGAGTCCTTTCAACGTCGTACGTCAACTTAAGACATCTTACGACTCTGTATGCCACATTAGCATATTGAAAAGCATGTAAGTACAATGTACGACACCTCACAACTCCTAACAACACCTTAAAATACCGTACGTAAACTAAAAACTCCATACTAAACCTAATGAATTTGTCCAAGTCCTTTGAACGTCGTACAACAACTCAGGACTTGTTTTGACTCTCTGTATGCGACATTATCAACATGAAAAGCACGTTAGAATAATGTAGGACGCGTTACAACTCCTAATAAAACCTTACATCACTGTACGAAACTTTAAAACTCCATAATAAACCTAGTGAATTCATCCGAGTCCTTTGAACGTCTTAAGACAACTTAAAATATCTTACGACCCTGTATTCCACATCAGCACATTGAAAAGCATGTTAGTATAATGTACGACAGCTCACAACTCCTAACAACACCTTAAAATACCGTACGTAAACTAAAAACTCCATAATAAGTCTAATGAATTCGTCCGAGTCCTTTCAACGCCGTACGTCAACTTAAGACATCTTACGACTCTGTATGCCACATTAGCACATTGAAAAGCATGTAAGTACAATGTACGACACCAAACAACTCCTAACAACACCTTACAATACCGTACGTAAACTTAAAACTCCATACTAAATCTAATGAATTTGTCCGAGTCCTTTGAACGTCGTACGGCAACTCAGGACTTGTTACGACTCTCTGTATGCGACATTATCAACATAAAAAGCACGTTAGAATATTGTAGGACGCGTTACAACTCCTAATAACACTTTACATCATTGTACGAAACTTTAAAACTCCATAATAAACCTAATGAATTCATCCGAGTCCTTTGAACGTCGTACGACAACTTAAGACATCTTACGACCCTGTATTCCACATTAGCACATTGAAAAGCATGTTAGTATAATGTACGACAGCTCAAAACTCCTAACAACACCTTAAAATACCGTACGTAAACTAAAAAATCCATAATAAGTCTAATGAATTCGTCCGAGTCCTTTCAACGTCGTACGTCAACTTAAGACATCTTACGACTCTGTATGCCACATTAGCACATTGAAAAGCATGTAAGTACAATGTACGACACCTCACAACTCCTAACAACACCTTAAAATACCGTACGTAAACTAAAAACTCCATACTAAACCTAATGAATTTGTCCAAGTCCTTTGAACGTCGTACAACAACTCAGGACTTGTTTTGACTCTCTGTATGCGACATTATCAACATGAAAAGCACGTTAGAATAATGTAGGACGCGTTACAACTCCTAATAAAACCTTACATCACTGTACGAAACTTTAAAACTCCATAACAAACCTAGTGAATTCATCCGATTACTTTGAACGTCTTACGACAACTTAAAATATCTTACGACCCTGTATTCCACATCAGCACATTGAAAAGCATGTTAGTATAATGTACGACAGCTCACAACTCCTAACAACACCTTAAAATACCGTACGTAAACTAAAAACTCCATAATAAGTCTAATGAATTCGTCCGAGTCCTTTCAACGCCGTACGTCAACTTAAGACATCTTACGACTCTGTATGCCACATTAGCACATTGAAAAGCATGTAAGTACAATGTACGACACGAAACAACTCCTAACAACACCTTACAATACCGTACGTAAACTTAAAACTCCATACTAAATCTAATGAATTTGTCCGAGTCCTTTGAACGTCGTACGGCAACTCAGGACTTGTTACGACTCTCTGTATGCGACATTATCAACATAAAAAGCACGTTAGAATATTGTAGGACGCGTTACAACTCCTAATAACACTTTACATCATTGTACGAAACTTTAAAACTCCATAATAAACCTAATGAATTCATCCGAGTCCTTTGAACGTCGTACGACAACTTAAGACATCTTACGACCCTGTATTCCACATTAGCACATTGAAAAGCATGTTAGTATAATGTACGACAGCTCACAACTCCTAACAACACCTTAAAATACCGTACGTAAACTAAAAAATCCATAATAAGTCTAATGAATTCGTCCGAGTCCTTTCAACGTCGTACGTCAACTTAAGACATCTTACGACTCTGTATGCCACATTAGCATATTGAAAAGCATGTAAGTACAATGTACGACACCTCACAACTCCTAACAACACCTTAAAATACCGTACGTAAACTAAAAACTCCATACTAAACCTAATGAATTTGTCCAAGTCCTTTGAACGTCGTACAACAACTCAGGACTTGTTTTGACTCTCTGTATGCGACATTATCAACATGAAAAGCACGTTAGAATAATGTAGGACGCGTTACAACTCCTAATAAAACCTTACATCACTGTACGAAACTTTAAAACTCCATAATAAACCTAGTGAATTCATTCGAGTCCTTTGAACGTCTTATGACAACATAAGATATCTTACGACCCTGTATTCCACATCAGCACATTGAAAAGCATGTTAGTATAATGTACGACAGCTCACAACTCCTAACAACACCTTAAAATACCGTACGTAAACTAAAAACTCCATAATAAGTCTAATGAATTCGTCCGAGTCCTTTCAACGCCGTACGTCAACTTAAGACATCTTACGACTCTGTATGCCACATTAGCACATTGAAAAGCATGTAAGTACAATGTACGACACCAAACAACTCCTAACAACACCTTACAATACCGTACGTAAACTTAAAACTCCATACTAAATCTAATGAATTTGTCCGAGTCCTTTGAACGTCGTACGGCAACTCAGTACTTGTTACGACTCTCTGTATGCGACATTATCAACATAAAAAGCACGTTAGAATATTTTAGGACGCGTTACAACTCCTAATAACACTTTACATCATTGTACGAAACTTTAAAACTCCATAATAAACCTAATGAATTCATCCGAGTCCTTTGAACGTCTTACGACAACTTAAGACATCTTACGACCCTGTATTCCACATTAGCACATTGAAAAGCATGTTAGTATAATGTACGACAGCTCAAAACTCCTAACAACACCTTAAAATACCGTACGTAAACTAAAAAATCCATAATAAGTCTAATGAATTCGTCCGAGTCCTTTCAACGTCGTACGTCAACTTAAGACATCTTACGACTCTGTATGCCACATTAGCACATTGAAAAGCATGTAAGTACAATGTACGACACCTCACAACTCCTAACAACACCTTAAAATACCGTACGTAAACTAAAAACTCCATACTAAACCTAATGAATTTGTCCAAGTCCTTTGAACGTCGTACAACAACTCAGGACTTGTTTTGACTCTCTGTATGCGACATTATCAACATGAAAAGCACGTTAGAATAATGTAGGACGCGTTACAACTCCTAATAAAACCTTACATCACTGTACGAAACTTTAAAACTCCATAATAAACCTAGTGAATTCATTCGAGTCCTTTGAACGTCTTATGACAACATAAGATATCTTACGACCCTGTATTCCACATCAGCACATTGAAAAGCATGTTAGTATAATGTACGACAGCTCACAACTGCTAACAACACCTTAAAATACCGTACGTAAACTAAAAACTCCATAATAAGTCTAATGAATTCGTCCGAGTCCTTTCAACGCCGTACGTCAACTTAAGACATCTTACGTCTCTGTATGCCACATTAGCACATTGAAAAGCATGTAAGTACAACGTACGACACCTCACAACTCCTAACAACACCTTAGAATACCGTACGTAAACTTAAAACTCCATACTAAATCTAATGAATTTGTCCGAGTCCTTTGAACGTCGTACGACAACTTAGGACTTGTTACGACTCTCTGTATGCGACATAATCAACATGAAAAGCACGTTAGAATATTGTAAGACGCGCTACAATTCCTAATAACACTTTACATCACTGTACGAAACTTTAAAACTCCATAATAAACCTAATGAATTCATCCGAGCCCTTTGAACGTCGTACGACAACTTAAGACAACTTACGACCCTGTATTCCACATTAGCACATTAAAAAGCACAGTAGTATAATGTATGACACCTCACAACTCCTAACAAAACCTTACAATACCGTACGTAAACTAAAAACTCCGTACTAAACCTAATGAATTTGTCCAAGTCCTTTGAACGTCGTACAACAACTCAGGACTTGTTTTGACTCTCTGTATGCGACATTATCAACATGAAAAGCACGTTAGAATAATGTAGGACGCGTTACAACTCCTAATAAAACCTTACATCACTGTACGAAACTTTAAAACTCCATAATAAACCTAGTGAATTCATCCGAGTCCTTTAAACGTCTTACGACAACTTAAAACATCTTACGACCCTGTATTCCACATCAGCACATTGAAAAGCATGTTAGTATAATGTACGACAGCTCACAACTCCTAACAACACCTTATAATACAGTACGTAAACTAAAAACTCCATAATAAGTCTAATGAATTCGTCCGAGTCCTTTCAACGCCGTACGTCAACTTAAGACATCTTACGACTCTGTATGCCACATTAGCACATTGAAAAGCATGTAAGTACAATGTACGACACCTCACAACTCCTAACAACACCTTAGAATACCATACGTAAACTTAAAACTCCATACTAAATCTAATGAATTTGTCCGAGTCCTTTGAACGTCGTACGACAACTCAGGACTTGTTACGACTCTCTGTATGCGACATTATCAACATGAAAAGCACGTTAGAATATTGTAAGACGCGCTACAATTCCTAATAACACTTTACATCACTGTACGAAACTTTAAAACTCCATAATAAACCTAATGAATTCATCCGAGCACTTTGAACGTCGTACGACAACTTAAGACAACTTACGACCCTGTATTCCACATTCGCACATTAAAAAGCACAGTAGTATAGTGTATGACACCTCACAACTCCTAACAAAACCTTACAATACCGTACGTAAACTAAAAACTCCATACTAAACCTAATGAATTTGTCCAAGTCCTTTGAAAGTCGTACAACAACTCAGGACTTGTTTTGACTCTCTGTATGCGACATTATCAACATGAAAAGCACATTAGAATAATGTATGACGCGTTACAACTCCTAATAAAACCTTACATCACTGTACGAAACTTTAAAACTCCATAATAAACCTAGTGAATTCATCTGAGTCCTTTGAACGTCTTACGACAACTTAAAATATCTTACTTCCCTGTATTCCACATCAGCACATTGAAAAGCATGTTAGTATAATGTACGACAGCTCACAACTCCTAACAACACCTTAAAATACCGTACGTAAACTAAAAAATCCATAATAAGTCTAATGAATTCGTCCGAGTCCTTTCAACGTCGTACGTCAACTTAAGACATCTTACGACTCTGTATGCCACATTAGCACATTGAAAAGCATGTAAGTACAATGTACGACACCTCACAACTCCTAACAACACCTTAAAATACCGTACGTAAACTAAAAACTCCATACTAAACCTAATGAATTTGTCCAAGTCCTTTGAACGTCGTACAACAACTCAGGACTTGTTTTGACTCTCTGTATGCGACATTATCAACATGAAAAGCACGTTAGAATAATGTAGGACGCGTTACAACTCCTAATAAAACCTTACATCACTGTACGAAACTTTAAAACTCCATAATAAACCTAGTGAATTCATCTGAGTCCTTTGAACGTCTTACGACAACTTAAAATATCTTACGACCCTGTATTCCACATCAGCACATTGAAAAGCATGTTAGTATAATGTACGACAGCTCACAACTCCTAACAACACCTTAAAATACCGTACGTAAACTAAAAACTCCATAATAAGTCTAATGAATTCGTCCGAGTCCTTTCAACGCCGTACGTCAACTTAAGACATCTTACGACTCTGTATGCCACATTAGCACATTGAAAAGCATGTAAGTACAACGTACGACACCTCACAACTCCTAACAACACCTTAGAATACCGTACGTAAACTTAAAACTCCATACTAAATCTAATGAATTTGTCCGAGTCCTTTGAACGTCGTACGACAACTTAGGACTTGTTACGACTCTCTGTATTCGACATTATCAACATGAAAAGCACGTTAGAATATTGTAAGACGCGCTACAATTCCTAATAACACTTTACATCACTGTACGAAACTTTAAAACTCCATAATAAACCTAATGAATTCATCCGAGCCCTTTGAACGTCGTACGACAACTTAAGACAACTTACGACCCTGTATTCCACATTAGCACATTAAAAAGCACAGTAGTATAATGTATGACACCTCACAACTCCTAACAAAACCTTACAATACCGTACGTAAACTAAAAACTCCATACTAAACCTAATGAATTTGTCCAAGTCCTTTGAACGTCGTACAACAACTCAGGACTTGTTTTGACTCTCTGTATGCGACATTATCAACATGAAAAGCACGTTAGAATAATGTAGGACGCGTTACAACTCCTAATAAAACCTTACATCACTGTACGAAACTTTAAAACTCCATAATAAACCTAGTGAATTCATCCGAGTCCTTTAAACGTCTTACGACAACTTAAAATATCTTACGACCCTGTATTCCACATCAGCACATTGAAAAGCATGTTAGTATAATGTACGACAGCTCACAACTCCTAACAACACCTTAAAATACCGTACGTAAACTAAAAACTCCATAATAAGTCTAATGAATTCGTCCGAGTCCTTTCAACGCCGTACGTCAACTTAAGACATCTTACGACTCTGTATGCCACATTAGCACATTGAAAAGCATGTAAGTACAATGTACGACACCTCACAACTCCTAACAACACCTTAGAATACCATACGTAAACTTAAAACTCCATACTAAATCTAATGAATTTGTCCGAGTCCTTTGAACGTCGTACGACAACTCAGGACTTGTTACGACTCTCTGTATGCGACATTATCAACATGAAAAGCACGTTAGAATATTGTAAGACGCGCTACAATTCCTAATAACACTTTACATCACTGTACGAAACTTTAAAACTCCATAATAAACCTAATGAATTCATCCGAGCCCTTTGAACGTCGTACGACAACTTAAGACAACTTACGACCCTGTATTCCACATTCGCACATTAAAAAGCACAGTAGTATAGTGTATGACACCTCACAACTCCTAACAAAACCTTACAATACCGTACGTAAACTAAAAACTCCATACTAAACCTAATGAATTTGTCCAAGTCCTTTGAAAGTCGTACAACAACTCAGGACTTGTTTTGACTCTCTGTATGCGACATTATCAACATGAAAAGCACATTAGAATAATGTATGACGCGTTACAACTCCTAATAAAACCTTACATCACTGTACGAAACTTTAAAACTCCATAATAAACCTAGTGAATTCATCTGAGTCCTTTGAACGTCTTACGACAACTTAAAATATCTTACGACCCTGTATTCCACATCAGCACATTGAAAAGCATGTTAGTATAATGTACGACAGCTCACAACTCCTAACAACACCTTAAAATACCGTACGTAAACTAAAAACTCCATAATAAGTCTAATGAATTCGTCCGAGTCCTTTCAACGCCGTACGTCAACTTAAGACATCTTACGACTCTGTATGCCACATTAGCACATTGAAAAGCATGTAAGTACAATGTACGACACCTCACAACTCCTAACAACACCTTAGAATACCGTACGTAAACTTAAAACTCCATACTAAATCTAATGAATTTGTCCGAGTCCTTTGAACGTCGTACGACAACTCAGGACTTGTTACGACTCTCTGTATGCGACATTATCAACATGAAAAGCACGTTAGAATATTGTAAGACGCGCTACAATTCCTAATAACACTTTACATCACTGTACGAAACTTTAAAACTCCATAAAAAACATAATGAATTCATCCGAGCCCTTTGAACGTCGTACGACAACTTAAGACAACTTACGACCCTGTATTCCACATTAGCACATTAAAAAGCACAGTAGTATAATGTATGACACCTCACAACTCCTAACAAAACCTTACAATACCGTACGTAAACTAAAAACTTCATAATAAGCCTAATGAATTTGTCCGAGTCCTTTGAACGTCGTACGTCAACTTAAGACATCTTACGACTCTGTATGCCACATTAGCACCTTGAAAAGCATGTTAGTATAATGTAAGACACGTCATAACTCCTAACAATACCTTACAATACCGTACGTAAACTTAAAACACCATAATAAGCCTAATGTATTCGTCCGAGTCCTTTGAACGTCGTACCACAACTCTGGACTTGTTACGACTCTCTATATGCGACATTATCAACATGAAAATTACGTTAGAAAAATGTAGGAAGCGTTACAACTCCTACTTACACCTTACATCATTGTACGAAACTTTAAAACTCCATAATAAGCCTAAAGAACTCGTCCGAGTCCTTTTAACGTCGTAAGACAACTTACGACTCTGTATGCCACATTAGCACATTGAAAAGCATGTTAGTATAATGTCCGACAGCTCACAACTCCTAACAACACCTTAAAATACCGTACGTAAACTAAAAAATCCATAGTATGCGACATTATCAACATGAAAAGCACGTTAGAATAATGTAGGACGTGTTACAACTCCTAATAAAACCTTACATCACTGTACGAAACTTTAAAACTCCATAATAGACCTAGTGAATTCATCCGAGTCCTTTGAACGTCTTAAGACAACTTAAAATATCTTACGACCCTGTATTCCACATCAGCACATTGAAAAGCATGTTAGTATAATGTACGACAGCTCACAACTCCTAACAACACCTTAAAATACCGTACGTAAACTAAAAACTCCATAATAAGTCTAATGAATTCGTCCGAGTCCTTTCAACGCCGTACGTCAACTTAAGACATCTTACGACTCTGTATGCCACATTAGCACATTGAAAAGCATGTAAGTACAATGTACGACACCAAACAACTCCTAACAACACCTTACAATACCGTACGTAAACTTAAAACTCCATACTAAATCTAATGAATTTGTCCGAGTCCTTTGAACGTCGTACGGCAACTCAGGACTTTTTACGACTCTCTGTATGCGACATTATCAACATAAAAAGCACGTTAGAATATTGTAGGACGCGTTACAACTCCTAATAACACTTTACATCATTGTGCGAAACTTTAAAACTCCATAATAAACCTAATGAATTCATCCGAGTCCTTTGAACGTCGTACGACAACTTAAGACATCTTACGACCCTGTATTCCACATTAGCACATTGAAAAGCATGTTAGTATAATGTACGACAGCTCAAAACTCCTAACAACACCTTAAAATACCGTACGTAAACTAAAAATCCATAATAAGTCTAATGAATTCGTCCGAGTCCTTTCAACGTCGTACGTCAACTTAAGACATCTTACGACTCTGTATGCCACATTAGCACATTGAAAAGCATGTAAGTACAATGTACGACACCTCACAACTCCTAACAACACCTTAAAATACCGTACGTAAACTAAAAACTCCATACTAAACCTAATGAATTTGTCCAAGTCCTTTGAACGTCGTACAACAACTCAGGACTTGTTTTGACTCTCTGTATGCGACATTATCAACATGAAAAGCACGTTAGAATAATGTAGGACGCGTTACAACTCCTAATAAAACCTTACATCACTGTACGAAACTTTAAAACTCCATAATAGACCTAGTGAATTCATCCGAGTCCTTTGAACGTCTTAAGACAACTTAAAATATCTTACGACCCTGTATTCCACATCAGCACATTGAAAAGCATGTTAGTATAATGTACGACAGCTCACAACTCCTAACAACACCTTAAAATACCGTACGTAAACTAAAAACTCCATAATAAGTCTAATGAATTCGTCCGAGTCCTTTCAACGCCGTACGTCAACTTAAGACATCTTACGACTCTGTATGCCACATTAGCACATTGAAAAGCATGTAAGTACAATGTACGACACCAAACAACTCCTAACAACACCTTACAATACCGTACGTAAACTTAAAACTCCATACTAAATCTAATGAATTTGTCCGAGTCCTTTGAACGTCGTACGGCAACTCAGGACTTTTTACGACTCTCTGTATGCGACATTATCAACATAAAAAGCACGTTAGAATATTGTAGGACGCGTTACAACTCCTAATAACACTTTACATCATTGTGCGAAACTTTAAAACTCCATAATAAACCTAATGAATTCATCCGAGTCCTTTGAACGTCGTACGACAACTTAAGACATCTTACGACCCTGTATTCCACATTAGCACATTGAAAAGCATGTTAGTATAATGTACGACAGCTCAAAACTCCTAACAACACCTTAAAATACCGTACGTAAACTAAAAATCCATAATAAGTCTAATGAATTCGTCCGAGTCCTTTCAACGTCGTACGTCAACTTAAGACATCTTACGACTCTGTATGCCACATTAGCACATTGAAAAGCATGTAAGTACAATGTACGACACCTCACAACTCCTAACAACACCTTAAAATACCGTACGTAAACTAAAAACTCCATACTAAACCTAATGAATTTGTCCAAGTCCTTTGAACGTCGTACAACAACTCAGGACTTGTTTTGACTCTCTGTATGCGACATTATCAACATGAAAAGCACGTTAGAATAATGTAGGACGCGTTACAACTCCTAATAAAACCTTACATCACTGTACGAAACTTTAAAACTCCATAACAAACCTAGTGAATTCATCCGAGTCCTTTGAACGTCTTACGACAACTTAAAATATCTTACGACCCTGTATTCCACATCAGCACATTGAAAAGCATGTTAGTATAATGTACGACAGCTCACAACTCCTAACAACACCTTAAAATACCGTACGTAAACTAAAAACTCCATAATAAGTCTAATGAATTCGTCCGAGTCCTTTCAACGCCGTACGTCAACTTAAGACATCTTACGACTCTGTATGCCACATTAGCACATTGAAAAGCATGTAAGTACAACGTACGACACCTCACAACTCTTAACAACACCTTAGAATACCGTACGTAAACTTAAAACTCCATACTAAATCTAATGAATTTGTCCGAGTCCTTTGAACGTCGTACGACAACTCAGGACTTGTTACGACTCTCTGTATGCGACATTATCAACATGAAAAGCACGTTAGAATATTGTAAGACGCGCTACAATTCCTAATAACACTTTACATCACTGTACGAAACTTTAAAACTCCATAATAAACCTAATGAATTCATCCGAGCCCTTTGAACGTCGTACGACAACTTAAGACAACTTACGACCCTGTATTCCACATTAGCACATTAAAAAGCATAGTAGTATAATGTATGACACCTCACAACTCCTAACAAAACCTTACAATACCGTACGTAAACTAAAAACTCCATACTAAACCTAATGAATTTGTCCAAGTCCTTTGAACGTCGTACAACAACTCAGGACTTGTTTTGACTCTCTGTATGCGACATTATCAACATGAAAAGCACGTTAGAATAATGTAGGACGCGTTACAACTCCTAATAAAACCTTACATCACTATACGAAACTTTAAAACTCCATAATAAACCTAGTGAATTCATCCGAGTCCTTTGAACGTCTTACGACAACTTAAAATATCTTACGACCCTGTATTCCACATCAGCACATTGAAAAGCATGTTAGTATAATGTACGACAGCTCACAACTCCTAACAACACCTTAAAATACCGTACGTAAACTAAAAACTCCATAATAAGTCTAATGAATTCGTCCGAGTCCTTTCAACGCCGTACGTCAACTTAAGACATCTTACGACTCTGTATGCCACATTAGCACATTGAAAAGCATGTAAGTACAATGTACGACACCAAACAACTCCTAACAACACCTTACAATACCGTACGTAAACTTAAAACTCCATACTAAATCTAATGAATTTGTCCGAGTCCTTTGAACGTCGTACGGCAACTCAGGACTTTTTACGACTCTCTGTATGCGACATTATCAACATAAAAAGCACGTTAGAATATTGTAGGACGCGTTACAACTCCTAATAACACTTTACATCATTGTGCGAAACTTTAAAACTCCATAATAAACCTAATGAATTCATCCGAGTCCTTTGAACGTCGTACGACAACTTAAGACATCTTACGACCCTGTATTCCACATTAGCACATTGAAAAGCATGTTAGTATAATGTACGACAGCTCAAAACTCCTAACAACACCTTAAAATACCGTACGTAAACTAAAAATCCATAATAAGTCTAATGAATTCGTCCGAGTCCTTTCAACGTCGTACGTCAACTTAAGACATCTTACGACTCTGTATGCCACATTAGCACATTGAAAAGCATGTAAGTACAATGTACGACACCTCACAACTCCTAACAACACCTTAAAATACCGTACGTAAACTAAAAACTCCATACTAAACCTAATGAATTTGTCCAAGTCCTTTGAACGTCGTACAACAACTCAGGACTTGTTTTGACTCTCTGTATGCGACATTATCAACATGAAAAGCACGTTAGAATAATGTAGGACGCGTTACAACTCCTAATAAAACCTTACATCACTGTACGAAACTTTAAAACTCCATAACAAACCTAGTGAATTCATCCGAGTCCTTTGAACGTCTTACGACAACTTAAAATATCTTACGACCCTGTATTCCACATCAGCACATTGAAAAGCATGTTAGTATAATGTACGACAGCTCACAACTCCTAACAACACCTTAAAATACCGTACGTAAACTAAAAACTCCATAATAAGTCTAATGAATTCGTCCGAGTCCTTTCAACGCCGTACGTCAACTTAAGACATCTTACGACTCTGTATGCCACATTAGCACATTGAAAAGCATGTAAGTACAACGTACGACACCTCACAACTCTTAACAACACCTTAGAATACCGTACGTAAACTTAAAACTCCATACTAAATCTAATGAATTTGTCCGAGTCCTTTGAACGTCGTACGACAACTCAGGACTTGTTACGACTCTCTGTATGCGACATTATCAACATGAAAAGCACGTTAGAATATTGTAAGACGCGCTACAATTCCTAATAACACTTTACATCACTGTACGAAACTTTAAAACTCCATAATAAACCTAATGAATTCATCCGAGCCCTTTGAACGTCGTACGACAACTTAAGACAACTTACGACCCTGTATTCCACATTAGCACATTAAAAAGCACAGTAGTATAATGTATGACACCTCACAACTCCTAACAAAACCTTACAATACCGTACGTAAACTAAAAACTCCATACTAAACCTAATGAATTTGTCCAAGTCCTTTGAACGTCGTACAACAACTCAGGACTTGTTTTGACTCTCTGTATGCGACATTATCAACATGAAAAGCACGTTAGAATAATGTAGGACGCGTTACAACTCCTAATAAAACCTTACATCACTGTACGAAACTTTAAAACTCCATAATAAACCTAGTGAATTCATCCGAGTCCTTTGAACGTCTTACGACAACTTAAAATATCTTACGACCCTGTATTCCACATCAGCACATTGAAAAGCATGTTAGTATAATGTACGACAGCTCACAACTCCTAACAACACCTTAAAATACCGTACGTAAACTAAACACTCCATATAAGTCTAATGAATTCGTCCGAGTCCTTTCAACGCCGTACGTCAACTTAAGACATCTTACGACTCTGTATGCCACATTAGCACATTGAAAAGCATGTAAGTACAATGTACGACACCAAATAACTCCTAACAACACCTTACAATACCGTACGTAAACTTAAAACTCCATACTAAATCTAATGAATTTGTCCGAGTCCTTTGAACGTCGTACGGCAACTCAGGACTTGTTACGACTCTCTGTATGCGACATTATCAACATAAAAAGCACGTTAGAATATTGTAGGACGCGTTACAACTCCTAATAACACTTTACATCATTGTACGAAACTTTAAAACTCCATAATAAACCTAATGAATTCATCCGAGTCCTTTGAACGTCGTACGACAACTTAAGACATCTTACGACCCTGTATTCCACATTAGCACATTGAAAAGCATGTTAGTATAATGTACGACAGCTCAAAACTCCTAACAACACCTTAAAATACCGTACGTAAACTAAAAAATCCATAATAAGTCTAATGAATTCGTCCGAGTCCTTTCAACGTCGTACGTCAACTTAAGACATCTTACGACTCTGTATGCCACATTAGCACATTGAAAAGCATGTAAGTACAATGTACGACACCTCACAACTCCTAACAACACCTTAAAATACCGTACGTAAACTAAAAACTCCATACTAAACCTAATGAATTTGTCCAAGTCCTTTGAACGTCGTACAACAACTCAGGACTTGTTTTGACTCTCTGTATGCGATATTATCAACATGAAAAGCACGTTAGAATAATGTAGGACGCGTTACAACTCCTAATAAAACCTTACATCACTGTACGAAACTTTAAAATTCCATAATAAACCTAGTGAATTCATCCGAGTCCTTTGAACGTCTTACGACAACTTAAAATATCTTACTACCCTGTATTCCACATCAGCACATTGAAAAGCATGTTAGTATAATGTACGACAACTCACAACTCCTAACAACACCTTAAAATACCATACGTAAACTAAAAACTCCATAATAAGTCTAATGAATTCGTCCGAGTCCTTTCAACGCCGTACGTCAACTTAAGACATCTTACGACTCTGTATGCCACATTAGCACATTGAAAAGCATGTAAGTACAACGTACGACACCTCATAACTCCTAACAACACCTTAGAATACCGTACGTAAACTTAAAACTCCATACTAAATCTAATGAATTTGTCCGAGTCCTTTGAACGTCGTACGACAACTCAGGACTTGTTACGGCTCTCTGTATGCGACATTATCAACATGAAAAGCACGTTAGAATATTGTAAGACGCGCTACAATTCCTAATAACACTTTACATCACTGTACGAAACTTTAAAACTCCATAATAAACCTAATGAATTCATCCGAGCCCTTTGAACGTCGTACGACAACTTAAGACAACTTACGACCCTGTATTCCACATTAGCACATTAAAAAGCACAGTAGTATAATGTATGACACCTCACAACTCCTAACAAAACCTTACAATACCGTACGTAAACTAAAAACTCCATACTAAACCTAATGAATTTGTCCAAGTCCTTTGAACGTCGTACAACAACTCAGGACTTGTTTTGACTCTCTGTATGCGACATTATCAACATGAAAAGCACGTTAGAATAATGTAGGACGCGTTACAACTCCTAATAAAACCTTACATCACTGTACGAAACTTTAAAACTCCATAATAAACCTAGTGAATTCATCCGAGTCCTTTGAACGTCTTACGACAACTTAAAATATCTTACGACCCTGTATTCCACATCAGCACATTGAAAAGCATGTTAGTATAATGTACAACAGCTCACAACTCCTAACAACACCTTAAAATACCGTACGTAAACTAAACACTCCATAATAAGTCTAATGAATTCGTCCGAGTCCTTTCAACGCCGTACGTCAACTTAAGACATCTTACGACTCTGTATGCCACATTAGCACATTGAAAAGCATGTAAGTACAATGTACGACACCAAACAACTCCTAACAACACCTTACAATACCGTACGTAAACTTAAAACTCCATACTAAATCTAATGAATTTGTCCGAGTCCTTTGAACGTCGTACGGCAACTCAGGACTTGTTACGACTCTCTGTATGCGACATTATCAACATAAAAAGCACGTTAGAATATTGTAGGACGCGTTACAACTCCTAATAACACTTTACATCATTGTACGAAACTTTAAAACTCCATAATAAACCTAATGAATTCATTCGAGTCCTTTGAACGTCGTACGATAACTTAAGACATCTTACGACCCTGTATTCCACATTAGCACATTGAAAAGCATGTTAGTATAATGTACGACAGCTCAAAACTCCTAACAACACCTTAAAATACCGTACGTAAACTAAAAAATCCATAATAAGTCTAATGAATTCGTCCGAGTCCTTTCAACGTCGTACGTCAACTTAAGACATCTTACGACTCTGTATGCCACATTAGCACATTGAAAAGCATGTAAGTACAATGTACGACACCTCACAACTCCTAACAACACCTTAAAATACCGTACGTAAACTAAAAACTCCATACTAAACCTAATAAATTTGTCCAAGTCCTTTGAACGTCGTACAACAACTCAGGACTTGTTTTGACTCTCTGTATGCGATATTATCAACATGAAAAGCACGTTAGAATAATGTAGGACGCGTTACAACTCCTAATAAAACCTTACATCACTGTACGAAACTTTAAAACTCCATAATAAACCTAGTGAATTCATCCGAGTCCTTTGAACGTCTTACGACAACTTAAAATATCTTACTACCCTGTATTCCACATCAGCACATTGAAAAGCATGTTAGTATAATGTACGACAACTCACAACTCCTAACAACACCTTAAAATACCATACGTAAACTAAAAACTCCATAATAAGTCTAATGAATTCGTCCGAGTCCTTTCAACGCCGTACGTCAACTTAAGACATCTTACGACTCTGTATGCCACATTAGCACATTGAAAAGCATGTAAGTACAACGTACGACACCTCACAACTCCTAACAACACCTTAGAATACCGTACGTAAACTTAAAACTCCATACTAAATCTAATGAATTTGTCCGAGTCCTTTGAACGTCGTACGACAACTCAGGACTTGTTACGACTCTCTGTATGCGACATTATCAACATGAAAAGCACGTTAGAATATTGTAAGACGCGCTACAATTCCTAATAACACTTTACATCACTGTACGAAACTTTACAACTCCATATTAAACCTAATGAATTCATCCGAGCCCTTTGAACGTCGTACGACAACTTAAGACAACTTACGACCCTGTATTCCACATTAGCACATTAAAAAGCACAGTAGTATAATGTATGACACCTCACAACTCCTAACAAAACCTTACAATACCGTACGTAAACTAAAAACTCCATACTAAACCTAATGAATTTGTCCAAGTCCTTTGAACGTCGTACAACAACTCAGGACTTGTTTTGACTCTCTGTATGCGACATTATCAACATGAAAAGCACGTTAGAATAATGTAGGACGCGTTACAACTCCTAATAAAACCTTACATCACTGTACGAAACTTTAAAACTCCATAATAAACCTAGTGAATTCATCCGAGTCCTTTGAACGTCTTATGACAACATAAGATATCTTACGACCCTGTATTCCACATCAGCACATTGAAAAGCATGTTAGTATAATGTACGACAGCTCACAACTCCTAACAACACCTTAAAATACCGTACGTAAACTAAAAACTCCATAATAAGTCTAATGAATTCGTCTGAGTCCTTTCAACGTCGTACGTCAACTTAAGACATCTTACGACTCTGTATGCCACATTAGCATAATGAAAAGCATGTAAGTACAATGTACGACACCTCACAACTCCTAACAACAGCTTAAAATACCGTACGTAAACTAAAAACTCCATACTAAACCTAATGAATTTGTCCGAGTCCTTTGAACGTCGTACAACAACTCAGGACTTGTTTTGACTCTCTGTATGCGACATTATCAACATGAAAAGCACGTTAGAATAATGTAGGACGCGTTACAACTCCTAATAAAACCTTACATCACTGTACGAAACTTTAAAACTCCATAATAAACCTAGTGAATTCATCCGAGTCCTTTGAACGTCTTACGACAACTTAAGATATCTTACGACCCTGTATTCCACATCAGCAAATTGAAAAGCATGTTAGTATAATGTACGACAGCTCACAACTCCTAACAACACCTTAAAATACCGTACGTAAACTAAACACTCCATATAAGTCTAATGAATTCGTCCGAGTCCTTTCAACGCCGTACGTCAACTTAAGACATCTTACGACTCTGTATGCCACATTAGCACATTGAAAAGCATGTAAGTACAATGTACGACACCAAATAACTCCTAACAACACCTTACAATACCGTACGTAAACTTAAAACTCCATACTAAATCTAATGAATTTGTCCGAGTCCTTTGAACGTCGTACGGCAACTCAGGACTTGTTACGACTCTCTGTATGCGACATTATCAACATAAAAAGCACGTTAGAATATTGTAGGACGCGTTACAACTCCTAATAACACTTTACATCATTGTACGAAACTTTAAAACTCCATAATAAACCTAATGAATTCATCCGAGTCCTTTGAACGTCGTACGACAACTTAAGACATCTTACGACCCTGTATTCCACATTAGCACATTGAAAAGCATGTTAGTATAATGTACGACAGCTCAAAACTCCTAACAACACCTTAAAATACCGTACGTAAACTAAAAAATCCATAATAAGTCTAATGAATTCGTCCGAGTCCTTTCAACGTCGTACGTCAACTTAAGACATCTTACGACTCTGTATGCCACATTAGCACATTGAAAAGCATGTAAGTACAATGTACGACACCTCACAACTCCTAACAACACCTTAAAATACCGTACGTAAACTAAAAACTCCATACTAAACCTAATGAATTTGTCCAAGTCCTTTGAACGTCGTACAACAACTCAGGACTTGTTTTGACTCTCTGTATGCGATATTATCAACATGAAAAGCACGTTAGAATAATGTAGGACGCGTTACAACTCCTAATAAAACCTTACATCACTGTACGAAACTTTAAAATTCCATAATAAACCTAGTGAATTCATCCGAGTCCTTTGAACGTCTTACGACAACTTAAAATATCTTACTACCCTGTATTCCACATCAGCACATTGAAAAGCATGTTAGTATAATGTACGACAACTCACAACTCCTAACAACACCTTAAAATACCATACGTAAACTAAAAACTCCATAATAAGTCTAATGAATTCGTCCGAGTCCTTTCAACGCCGTACGTCAACTTAAGACATCTTACGACTCTGTATGCCACATTAGCACATTGAAAAGCATGTAAGTACAACGTACGACACCTCATAACTCCTAACAACACCTTAGAATACCGTACGTAAACTTAAAACTCCATACTAAATCTAATGAATTTGTCCGAGTCCTTTGAACGTCGTACGACAACTCAGGACTTGTTACGGCTCTCTGTATGCGACATTATCAACATGAAAAGCACGTTAGAATATTGTAAGACGCGCTACAATTCCTAATAACACTTTACATCACTGTACGAAACTTTAAAACTCCATAATAAACCTAATGAATTCATCCGAGCCCTTTGAACGTCGTACGACAACTTAAGACAACTTACGACCCTGTATTCCACATTAGCACATTAAAAAGCACAGTAGTATAATGTATGACACCTCACAACTCCTAACAAAACCTTACAATACCGTACGTAAACTAAAAACTCCATACTAAACCTAATGAATTTGTCCAAGTCCTTTGAACGTCGTACAACAACTCAGGACTTGTTTTGACTCTCTGTATGCGACATTATCAACATGAAAAGCACGTTAGAATAATGTAGGACGCGTTACAACTCCTAATAAAACCTTACATCACTGTACGAAACTTTAAAACTCCATAATAAACCTAGTGAATTCATCCGAGTCCTTTGAACGTCTTACGACAACTTAAAATATCTTACGACCCTGTATTCCACATCAGCACATTGAAAAGCATGTTAGTATAATGTACAACAGCTCACAACTCCTAACAACACCTTAAAATACCGTACGTAAACTAAACACTCCATAATAAGTCTAATGAATTCGTCCGAGTCCTTTCAACGCCGTACGTCAACTTAAGACATCTTACGACTCTGTATGCCACATTAGCACATTGAAAAGCATGTAAGTACAATGTACGACACCAAACAACTCCTAACAACACCTTACAATACCGTACGTAAACTTAAAACTCCATACTAAATCTAATGAATTTGTCCGAGTCCTTTGAACGTCGTACGACAACTCAGGACTTGTTACGACTCTCTGTATGCGACATTATCAACATAAAAAGCACGTTAGAATATTGTAGGACGCGTTACAACTCCTAATAACACTTTACATCATTGTACGAAACTTTAAAACTCCATAATAAACCTAATGAATTCATTCGAGTCCTTTGAACGTCGTACGATAACTTAAGACATCTTACGACCCTGTATTCCACATTAGCACATTGAAAAGCATGTTAGTATAATGTACGACAGCTCAAAACTCCTAACAACACCTTAAAATACCGTACGTAAACTAAAAAATCCATAATAAGTCTAATGAATTCGTCCGAGTCCTTTCAACGTCGTACGTCAACTTAAGACATCTTACGACTCTGTATGCCACATTAGCACATTGAAAAGCATGTAAGTACAATGTACGACACCTCACAACTCCTAACAACACCTTAAAATACCGTACGTAAACTAAAAACTCCATACTAAACCTAATAAATTTGTCCAAGTCCTTTGAACGTCGTACAACAACTCAGGACTTGTTTTGACTCTCTGTATGCGATATTATCAACATGAAAAGCACGTTAGAATAATGTAGGACGCGTTACAACTCCTAATAAAACCTTACATCACTGTACGAAACTTTAAAACTCCATAATAAACCTAGTGAATTCATCCGAGTCCTTTGAACGTCTTACGACAACTTAAAATATCTTACTACCCTGTATTCCACATCAGCACATTGAAAAGCATGTTAGTATAATGTACGACAACTCACAACTCCTAACAACACCTTAAAATACCATACGTAAACTAAAAACTCCATAATAAGTCTAATGAATTCGTCCGAGTCCTTTCAACGCCGTACGTCAACTTAAGACATCTTACGACTCTGTATGCCACATTAGCACATTGAAAAGCATGTAAGTACAACGTACGACACCTCACAACTCCTAACAACACCTTAGAATACCGTACGTAAACTTAAAACTCCATACTAAATCTAATGAATTTGTCCGAGTCCTTTGAACGTCGTACGACAACTCAGGACTTGTTACGACTCTCTGTATGCGACATTATCAACATGAAAAGCACGTTAGAATATTGTAAGACGCGCTACAATTCCTAATAACACTTTACATCACTGTACGAAACTTTACAACTCCATATTAAACCTAATGAATTCATCCGAGCCCTTTGAACGTCGTACGACAACTTAAGACAACTTACGACCCTGTATTCCACATTAGCACATTAAAAAGCACAGTAGTATAATGTATGACACCTCACAACTCCTAACAAAACCTTACAATACCGTACGTAAACTAAAAACTCCATACTAAACCTAATGAATTTGTCCAAGTCCTTTGAACGTCGTACAACAACTCAGGACTTGTTTTGACTCTCTGTATGCGACATTATCAACATGAAAAGCACGTTAGAATAATGTAGGACGCGTTACAACTCCTAATAAAACCTTACATCACTGTACGAAACTTTAAAACTCCATAATAAACCTAGTGAATTCATCCGAGTCCTTTGAACGTCTTATGACAACATAAGATATCTTACGACCCTGTATTCCACATCAGCACATTGAAAAGCATGTTAGTATAATGTACGACAGCTCACAACTCCTAACAACACCTTAAAATACCGTACGTAAACTAAAAACTCCATAATAAGTCTAATGAATTCGTCTGAGTCCTTTCAACGTCGTACGTCAACTTAAGACATCTTACGACTCTGTATGCCACATTAGCATAATGAAAAGCATGTAAGTACAATGTACGACACCTCACAACTCCTAACAACAGCTTAAAATACCGTACGTAAACTAAAAACTCCATACTAAACCTAATGAATTTGTCCGAGTCCTTTGAACGTCGTACAACAACTCAGGACTTGTTTTGACTCTCTGTATGCGACATTATCAACATGAAAAGCACGTTAGAATAATGTAGGACGCGTTACAACTCCTAATAAAACCTTACATCACTGTACGAAACTTTAAAACTCCATAATAAACCTAGTGAATTCATCCGAGTCCTTTGAACGTCTTACGACAACTTAAGATATCTTACGACCCTGTATTCCACATCAGCAAATTGAAAAGCATGTTAGTATAATGTACGACAGCTCACAAATCCTAACAACACCTTAAAATACCGTACGTAAACTAAAAACTCCATAATAAGTCTAATGAATTCGTCCGAGTCCTTTCAACGTCGTACGTCAACTTAAGACATCTTACGACTCTGTATGCCACATTAGCACATTGAAAAGCATGTAAGTACAATGTACGACACCTCACAACTCCTAACAACACCTTAAAATACCGTACGTAAACTAAAAACTCCATACTAAACCTAATGAATTTGTCCGAGTCCTTTGAACGTCGTACAACAACTCAGGACTTGTTTTGACTCTCTGTATGCGACATTATCAACATGAAAAGCACGTTAGAATAATGTAGGACGCGTTACAACTCCTAATAAAACCTTACATCACTGTACGAAACTTTAAAACTCCATAATAAACCTAGTGAATTCATCCGAGTCCTTTGAACGTCTTATGACAGCATAAGATATCTTACGACCCTGTATTCCACATCAGCACATTGAAAAGCATGTTAGTATAATGTACGACAGCTCACAACTCCTAACAACACCTTAAAATACCGTACGTAAACTAAAAACTCCATAATAAGTCTAATGAATTCGTCCGAGTCCTTTCAACGTCGTACGTCAACTTAGGACATCTTACGACTCTGTATGCCACATTAGCATAATGAAAAGCATGTAAGTACAATGTACGACACCTCACAACTCCTAACAACACCTTAAAATACCGTACGTAAACTAAAAACTCCATACTAAACCTAATGAATTTGTCCGAGTCCTTTGAACGTCGTACAACAACTCAGGACTTGTTTTGACTCTCTGTATGCGACATTATCAACATGAAAAGCACGTTAGAATAATGTAGGACGCGTTACAACTCTTAATAAAACCTTAAATCACTGTACGAAACTTTAAAACTCCATAATAAACCTAGTGAATTCATCCGAGTCCTTTGAACGTCTTACGACAACTTAAGATATCTTACGACCCTGTATTCCACATCAGCACATTGAAAAGCATGTTAGTATAATGTACGACAGCTCACAAATCCTAACAACACCTTAAAATACCGTACGTAAACTAAAAACTCCATACTAAACCTAATGAATTTGTCCGAGTCCTTTGAACGTCGTACAACAACTCAGGACTTGTTTTGACTCTCTGTATGCGACATTATCAACATGAAAAGCACGTTAGAATAATGTAGGACGCGTTACAACTCCTAATAAAACCTTACATCACTGTACGAAACTTTAAAACTCCATAATAAACCTAGTGAATTCATCCGAGTCCTTTGAACGTCTTACGACAACTTAAAATATCTTACTACCCTGTATTCCACATCAGCACATTGAAAAGCATGTTAGTATAATGTACGACAGCTCACAACTCCTAACAACACCTTAAAATACCATACGTAAACTAAAAACTCCATAATAAGTCTAATGAATTCGTCCGAGTCCTTTAAACGCCGTACGTCAACTTAAGACATCTTACGACTCTGTATGCCACATTAGCACATTGAAAAGCATGTAAGTACAACGTACGACACCTCACAACTCCTAACAACACCTTAGAATACCGTACGTAAACTTAAAACTCCATACTAAATCTAATGAATTTGTCCGAGTCCTTTGAACGTCATACGACAACTCAGGACTTGTTACGACTCTCTGTATGCGACATTATCAACATGAAAAGCACGTTAGAATATTGTAAGACGCGCTACAATTCCTAATAACACTTTACATAACTGTACGAAACTTTAAAACTCCATAATAAACCTAATGAATTCATCCGAGCCCTTTGAACGTCGTACGACAACTTAAGACAACTTACGACCCTGTATTCCACATTAGCACATTAAAAAGCACAGTAGTATAATGTGTGACACCTCACAACTCCTAACAAAACCTTACAATACCGTACGTAAACTAAAAACTCCATACTAAACCTAATGAATTTGTCCAAGTCCTTTGAACGTCGTACAACAACTCAGGACTTGTTTTGACTCTCTGTATGCGACATTATCAACATGAAAAGCACGTTAGAATAATGTAGGACGCGTTACAACTCCTAATAAAACCTTACATCACTGTACGAAACTTTAAAACTCCATAATAAACCTAGTGAATTCATCCGAGTCCTTTAAACGTCTTACGACAACTTAAAATATCTTACGACCCTGTATTCCACATCAGTACATTGAAAAGCATGTTAGTATAATGTACGACAGCTCACAACTCCTAACAACACCTTAAAATACCGTACGTAAACTAAAAACTCCATAATAAGTCTAATGAATTCGTCCGAGTCCTTTCAACGCAGTACGTCAACTTAAGACATCTTACGACTCTGTATGCCACATTAGCACATTGAAAAGCATGTAACTACAATGTACGACACCTCACAACTCCTAACAACACCTTAAAATACCGTACGTAAACTAAAAACTCCATACTAAACCTAATGAATTTGTCCGAGTCCTTTAAACGTCTTACGACAACTTAAAATATCTTACGACCCTGTATTCCACATCAGTACATTGAAAAGCATGTTAGTATAATGTACGACAGCTCACAACTCCTAACAACACCTTAAAATACCGTACGTAAACTAAAAACTCCATAATAAGTCTAATGAATTCGTCCGAGTCCTTTCAACGCCGTACGTCAACTTAAGACATCTTACGACTCTGTATGCCACATTAGCACATTGAAAAGCATGTAACTACAATGTACGACACCTCACAACTCCTAACAACACCTTAAAATACCGTACGTAAACTAAAAACTCCATACTAAACCTAATGAATTTGTCCGAGTCCTTTGAACGTCGTACAACAACTGTGGACTTGTTTTGACTCTCTGTATGCGACATTATCAACATGAAAAGCACGTTAGAATAATGTAGGACGCGTTACAACTCCTAATAAAACCTTACATCACTGTACGAAACTTTAAAACTCCATAATAAACCTAGTGAATTCATCCGAGTCCTTTGAACGTCTTATGACAGCATAAGATATCTTACGACCCTGTATTCCACATCAGCACATTGAAAAGCATGTTAGTATAATGTACGACAGCTCACAACTCCTAACAACACCTTAAAATACCGTACGTAAACTAAAAACTCCATAATAAGTCTAATGAATTCGTCCGAGTCCTTTCAACGTCGTACGTCAACTTAAGACATCTTACGACTCTGTATGCCACATTAGCATAATGAAAAGCATGTAAGTACAATGTACGACACCTCACAACTCCTAACAACACCTTAAAATACCGTACGTAAACTAAAAACTCCATACTAAACCTAATGAATTTGTCCGAGTCCTTTGAACGTCGTACAACAACTCAGGACTTGTTTTGACTCTCTGTATGCGACATTATCAACATGAAAAGCACGTTAGAATAATGTAGGACGCGTTACAACTCTTAATAAAACCTTAAATCACTGTACGAAACTTTAAAACTCCATAATAAACCTAGTGAATTCATCCGAGTCCTTTGAACGTCTTACGACAACTTAAGATATCTTACGACCCTGTATTCCACATCAGCACATTGAAAAGCATGTTAGTATAATGTACGACAGCTCACAAATCCTAACAACACCTTAAAATACCGTACGTAAACTAAAAACTCCATACTAAACCTAATGAATTTGTCCGAGTCCTTTGAACGTCGTACAACAACTCAGGACTTGTTTTGACTCTCTGTATGCGACATTATCAACATGAAAAGCACGTTAGAATAATGTAGGACGCGTTACAACTCCTAATAAAACCTTACATCACTGTACGAAACTTTAAAACTCCATAATAAACCTAGTGAATTCATCCGAGTCCTTTGAACGTCTTACGACAACTTAAAATATCTTACTACCCTGTATTCCACATCAGCACATTGAAAAGCATGTTAGTATAATGTACGACAGCTCACAACTCCTAACAACACCTTAAAATACCATACGTAAACTAAAAACTCCATAATAAGTCTAATGAATTCGTCCGAGTCCTTTAAACGCCGTACGTCAACTTAAGACATCTTACGACTCTGTATGCCACATTAGCACATTGAAAAGCATGTAAGTACAACGTACGACACCTCACAACTCCTAACAACACCTTAGAATACCGTACGTAAACTTAAAACTCCATACTAAATCTAATGAATTTGTCCGAGTCCTTTGAACGTCATACGACAACTCAGGACTTGTTACGACTCTCTGTATGCGACATTATCAACATGAAAAGCACGTTAGAATATTGTAAGACGCGCTACAATTCCTAATAACACTTTACATAACTGTACGAAACTTTAAAACTCCATAATAAACCTAATGAATTCATCCGAGCCCTTTGAACGTCGTACGACAACTTAAGACAACTTACGACCCTGTATTCCACATTAGCACATTAAAAAGCACAGTAGTATAATGTGTGACACCTCACAACTCCTAACAAAACCTTACAATACCGTACGTAAACTAAAAACTCCATACTAAACCTAATGAATTTGTCCAAGTCCTTTGAACGTCGTACAACAACTCAGGACTTGTTTTGACTCTCTGTATGCGACATTATCAACATGAAAAGCACGTTAGAATAATGTAGGACGCGTTACAACTCCTAATAAAACCTTACATCACTGTACGAAACTTTAAAACTCCATAATAAACCTAGTGAATTCATCCGAGTCCTTTAAACGTCTTACGACAACTTAAAATATCTTACGACCCTGTATTCCACATCAGTACATTGAAAAGCATGTTAGTATAATGTACGACAGCTCACAACTCCTAACAACACCTTAAAATACCGTACGTAAACTAAAAACTCCATAATAAGTCTAATGAATTCGTCCGAGTCCTTTCAACGCAGTACGTCAACTTAAGACATCTTACGACTCTGTATGCCACATTAGCACATTGAAAAGCATGTAACTACAATGTACGACACCTCACAACTCCTAACAACACCTTAAAATACCGTACGTAAACTAAAAACTCCATACTAAACCTAATGAATTTGTCCGAGTCCTTTAAACGTCTTACGACAACTTAAAATATCTTACGACCCTGTATTCCACATCAGTACATTGAAAAGCATGTTAGTATAATGTACGACAGCTCACAACTCCTAACAACACCTTAAAATACCGTACGTAAACTAAAAACTCCATAATAAGTCTAATGAATTCGTCCGAGTCCTTTCAACGCCGTACGTCAACTTAAGACATCTTACGACTCTGTATGCCACATTAGCACATTGAAAAGCATGTAACTACAATGTACGACACCTCACAACTCCTAACAACACCTTAAAATACCGTACGTAAACTAAAAACTCCATACTAAACCTAATGAATTTGTCCGAGTCCTTTGAACGTCGTACAACAACTGTGGACTTGTTTTGACTCTCTGTATGCGACATTATCAACATGAAAAGCACGTTAGAATAATGTAGGACGCGTTACAACTCCTAATAAAACCTTACATCACTGTACGAAACTTTAAAACTCCATAATAAACCTAGTGAATTCATCCGAGTCCTTTGAACGTCTTATGACAGCATAAGATATCTTACGACCCTGTATTCCACATCAGCACATTGAAAAGCATGTTAGTATAATGTACGACAGCTCACAACTCCTAACAACACCTTAAAATACCGTACGTAAACTAAAAACTCCATAATAAGTCTAATGAATTCGTCCGAGTCCTTTCAACGTCGTACGTCAACTTAAGACATCTTACGACTCTGTATGCCACATTAGCATAATGAAAAGCATGTAAGTACAATGTACGACACCTCACAACTCCTAACAACACCTTAAAATACCGTACATAAACTAAAAACTCCATACTAAACCTAATGAATTTGTCCGAGTCCTTTGAACGTCGTACAACAACTCAGGACTTGTTTTGACTCTCTGTATGCGACATTATCAACATGAAAAGCACGTTAGAATAATGTAGGACGCGTTACAACTCTTAATAAAACCTTACATCACTGTACGAAACTTTAAAACTCCATAATAAACCTAGTGAATTCATCCGAGTCCTTTGAACGTCTTACGACAACTTAAGATATCTTACGACCCTGTATTCCACATCAGCACATTGAAAAGCATGTTAGTATAATGTACGACAGCTCACAAATCCTAACAACACCTTAAAATACCGTACGTAAACTAAAAACTCCATACTAAACCTAATGAATTTGTCCGAGTCCTTTGAACGTCGTACAACAACTCAGGACTTGTTTTGACTCTCTGTATGCGACATTATCAACATGAAAAGCACGTTAGAATAATGTAGGACGCGTTACAACTCCTAATAAAACCTTACATCACTGTACGAAACTTTAAAACTCCATAATAAACCTAGTGAATTCATCCGAGTCCTTTAAACGTCTTACGACAACTTAAAATATCTTACGACCCTGTATTCCACATCAGTACATTGAAAAGCATGTTAGTATAATGTACGACAGCTCACAACTCCTAACAACACCTTAAAATACCGTACGTAAACTAAAAACTCCATAATAAGTCTAATGAATTCGTCCGAGTCCTTTCAACGCCGTACGTCAACTTAAGACATCTTACGACTCTGTATGCCACATTAGCACATTGAAAAGCATGTAAGTACAATGTACGACACCTCACAACTCCTAACAACACCTTAGAATACCGTACGTAAACTTAAACCTCCATACTAAATCTAATGAATTTGTCCGAGTCCTTTGAACGTCGTACGACAACTCAGGACTTGTTACGACTCTCTGTATGCGACATTATCAACATGAAAAGCACGTTAGAATATTGTAAGACGCGCTACAATTCCTAATAACACTTTACATCACTGTACGAAACTTTAAAACTCCATAATAAACCTAATGAATTCATCCGAGCCCTTTGAACGTCGTACGACAACTTAAGACAACTTACGACCCTGTATTCCACATTAGCACATTAAAAAGCACAGTAGTATAGTGTATGACACCTCACAACTCCTAACAAAACCTTACAATACCGTACGTAAACTAAAAACTCCATACTAAACCTAATGAATTTGTCCAAGTCCTTTGAAAGTCGTACAACAACTCAGGACTTGTTTTGACTCTCTGTATGCGACATTATCAACATGAAAAGCACGTTAGAATAATGTATGACGCGTTACAACTCCTAATAAAACCTTACATCACTGTACGAAACTTTAAAACTCCATAATAAACCTAGTGAATTCATCCGAGTCCTTTGAACGTCTTACGACAACTTAAAATATCTTACGACCCTGTATTCCACATCAGCACATTGAAAAGCATGTTAGTATAATGTACGACAGCTCACAACTCCTAACAACACCTTAAAATACCGTACGTAAACTAAAAACTCCATAATAAGTGTAATGAATTCGTCCGAGTCCTTTCAACGCCGTACGTCAACTTAAGACATCTTACGACTCTGTATGCCACATTAGCACATTGAAAAGCATGTAAGTACAATGTACGACACCTCACAACTCCTAACAACACCTTAGAATACCGTACGTAAACTTAAAACTCCATACTAAATCTAATGAATTTGTCCGAGTCCTTTGAACGTCGTACGACAACTCAGGACTTGTTACGACTCTCTGTATGCGACATTATCAACATGAAAACCACGTTAGAATATTGTAAGACGCGCTACAATTCCTAATAACACTTTACATCACTGTACGAAACTTTAAAACTCCATAAAAAACATAATGAATTCATCCGAGCCCTTTGAACGTCGTACGACAACTTAAGACAACTTACGACCCTGTATTCCACATTAGCACATTAAAAAGCACAGTAGTATAATGTATGACACCTCACAACTCCTAACAAAACCTTACAATACCGTACGTAAACTAAAAACTTCATAATAAGCCTAATGAATTTGTCCGAGTCCTTTGAACGTCGTACGTCAACTTAAGACATCTTACGACTCTGTATGCCACATTAGCACCTTGAAAAGCATGTTAGTATAATGTAAGACACGTCATAACTCCTAACAATACCTTACAATACCGTACGTAAACATAAAACACCATAATAAGCCTAATGTATTCGTCCGAGTCCTTTGAACGTCGTACCACAACTCAGGACTTGTTACGACTCTCTGTATGCGACATTATCAACATGAAAATTACGTTAGAAAAATGTAGGAAGCGTTACAACTCCTACTTACACCTTACATCATTGTACGAAACTTTAAAACTCCATAATAAGCCTAAAGAACTCGTCCGAGTCCTTTTAACGTCGTAAGACAACTTACGACTCTGTATGCCACATTAGCACATTGAAAAGCATGTTAGTATAATGTCCGACAGCTCACAACTCCTAACAACACCTTAAAATACCGTACGTAAACTAAAAAATCCATAGTATGCGACATTATCAACATGAAAAGCACGTTAGAATAATGTAGGACGCGTTACAACTCCTAATAAAACCTTACATCACTGTACGAAACTTTAAAACTCCATAATAAACCTAGTGAATTCATCCGAGTCCTTTGAACGTCTTATGACAACATAAGATATCTTACGACCCTGTATTCCACATCAGCACATTGAAAAGCATGTTAGTATAATGTACGACAGCTCACAACTCCTAACAACACCTTAAAATACCGTACGTAAACTAAAAACTCCATAATAAGTCTAATGAATTCGTCTGAGTCCTTTCAACGTCGTACGTCAACTTAAGACATCTTACGACTCTGTATGCCACATTAGCATAATGAAAAGCATGTAAGTACAATGTACGACACCTCACAACTCCTAACAACACCTTAAAATACCGTACGTAAACTAAAAACTCCATACTAAACCTAATGAATTTGTCCGAGTCCTTTGAACGTCGTACAACAACTCAGGACTTGTTTTGACTCTCTGTATGCGACATTATCAACATGAAAAGCACGTTAGAATAATGTAGGAAGCGTTACAACTCCTAATAAAACCTTACATCACTGTACGAAACTTTAAAACTCCATAATAAACCTAGTGAATTCATCCGAGTCCTTTGAACGTCTTACGACAACTTAAGATATCTTACGACCCTGTATTCCACATCAGCACATTGAAAAGCATGTTAGTATAATGTACGACAGCTCACAAATCCTAACAACACCTTAAACTACCGTACGTAAACTAAAAACTCCATAATAAGTCTAATGAATTCGTCCGAGTCCTTTCAACGCCGTACGTCAACTTAAGACATCTTACGACTCTGTATGCCACATTAGCACATTGAAAAGCATGTAAGTACAATGTACGACAACTCACAACTCCTAACAACACCTTAAAATACCGTACGTAAACTAAAAACTCCATACTAAACCTAATGAATTTGTCCGAGTCCTTTGAACGTCGTACAACAACTCAGGACTTGTTTTGACTCTCTGTATGCGACATTATCAACATGAAAAGCACGTTAGAATAATGTAGGACGCGTTACAACTCCTAATAAAACCTTACATCACTGTACGAAACTTTAAAACTCCATAATAAACCTAGTGAATTCATCCGAGTCCTTTGAACGTCTTATGACAGCATAAGATATCTTACGACCCTGTATTCCACATCAGCACATTGAAAAGCATGTTAGTATAATGTACGACAGCTCACAACTCCTAACAACACCCTAAAATACCGTACGTAAACTAAAAACTCCATAATAAGTCTAATGAATTCGTCCGAGTCCTTTCAACGTCGTACGTCAACTTAAGACATCTTACGACTCTGTATGCCACATTAGCATAATGAAAAGCATGTAAGTACAATGTACGACACCTCACAACTCCTAACAACACCTTAAAATACCGTACGTAAACTAAAAACTCCATACTAAACCTAATGAATTTGTCCGAGTCCTTTGAACGTCGTACAACAACTCAGGACTTGTTTTGACTCTCTGTATGCGACATTATCAACATGAAAAGCACGTTAGAATAATGTAGGAAGCGTTACAACTCCTAATAAAACCTTACATCACTGTACGAAACTTTAAAACTCCATAATAAACCTAGTGAATTCATCCGAGTCCTTTGAACGTCTTACGACAACTTAAGATATCTTACGACCCTGTATTCCACATCAGCACATTGAAAAGCATGTTAGTATAATGTACGACAGCTCACAAATCCTAACAACACCTTAAACTACCGTACGTAAACTAAAAACACCATAATAAGTCTAATGAATTCGTCCGAGTCCTTTCAACGCCGTACGTCAACTTAAGACATCTTACGACTCTGTATGCCACATTAGCACATTGAAAAGCATGTAAGTACAATGTACGACACCTCACAACTCCTAACAACACCTTAAAATACCGTACGTAAACTAAAAACTCCATACTAAACCTAATGAATTTGTCCGAGTCCTTTGAACGTCGTACAACAACTCAGGACTTGTTTTGACTCTCTGTATGCGACATTATCAACATGAAAAGCACGTTAGAATAATGTAGGACGCGTTACAACTCCTAATAAAACCTTACATCACTGTACGAAACTTTAAAACTCCATAATAAACCTAGTGAATTCATCCGAGTCCTTTGAACGTCTTATGACAGCATAAGATATCTTACGACCCTGTATTCCACATCAGCACATTGAAAAGCATGTTAGTATAATGTACGACAGCTCACAACTCCTAACAACACCTTAAAATACCGTACGTAAACTAAAAACTCCATAATAAGTGTAATGAATTCGTCCGAGTCCTTTCAACGCCGTACGTCAACTTAAGACATCTTACGACTCTGTATGCCACATTAGCACATTGAAAAGCATGTAAGTACAATGTACGACACCTCACAACTCCTAACAACAGCTTAAAATACCGTACGTAAACTAAAAACTCCATACTAAACCTAATGAATTTGTCCGAGTCCTTTGAACGTCGTACAACAACTCAGGACTTGTTTTGACTCTCTGTATGCGACATTATCAACATGAAAAGCACGTTAGAATAATGTAGGACGCGTTACAACTCCTAATAAAACCTTACATCACTGTACGAAACTTTAAAACTCCATAATAAACCTAGTGAATTCATCCGAGTCCTTTGAACGTCTTATGACAGCATAAGATATCTTACGACCCTGTATTCCACATCAGCACATTGAAAAGCATGTTAGTATAATGTACGACAGCTCACAACTCCTAACAACACCTTAAAATACCGTACGTAAACTAAAAACTCCATAATAAGTGTAATGAATTCGTCCGAGTCCTTTCAACGCCGTACGTCAACTTAAGACATCTTACGACTCTGTATGCCACATTAGCACATTGAAAAGCATGTAAGTACAATGTACGACACCTCACAACTCCTAACAACACTTTAGAATACCGTACGTAAACTTAAAACTCCATACTAAATCTAATGAATTTGTCCGAGTCCTTTGAACGTCGTACGACAACTCAGGACTTGTTACGACTCTCTGTATGCGATATTATCAACATGAAAAGCACGTTAGAATATTGTAAGACGCGCTACAATTCCTAATAACACTTTACATCACTGTACGAAACTTTAAAACTCCATAAAAAACATAATGAATTCATCCGAGCCCTTTGAACGTCGTACGACAACTTAAGACAACTTACGACCCGGTATTCCACATTAGCACATTAAAAAGCACAGTAGTATAATGTATGACACCTCACAACTCCTAACAAAACCTTACAATACCGTACGTAAACTAAAAACTTCATAATAAGCCTAATGAATTTGTCCGAGTCCTTTGAACGTCGTACGTCAACTTAAGACATCTTACGACTCTGTATGCCACATTAGCACCTTGAAAAGCATGTTAGTATAATGTAAGACACGTCATAACTCCTAACAATACCTTACAATACCGTACGTAAACATAAAACACCATAATAAGCCTAATGTATTCGTCCGAGTCCTTTGAACGTCGTACCACAACTCAGGACTTGTTACGACTCTCTGTATGCGACATTATCAACATGAAAATTACGTTAGAAAAATGTAGGAAGCGTTACAACTCCTACTTACACCTTACATCATTGTACGAAACTTTAAAACTCCATAATAAGCCTAAAGAACTCGTCCGAGTCCTTTTAACGTCGTAAGACAACTTACGACTCTGTATGCCACATTAGCACACTGAAAAGCATGTTAGTATAATGTCCGACAGCTCACAACTCCTAACAACACCTTAAAATACCATACGTAAACTAAAAAATCCATAGTATGCGACATTATCAACATGAAAAGCACGTTAGAATAATGTAGGACGCGTTACAACTCCTAATAAAACCTTACATCACTGTACGAAACTTTAAAACTCCATAATAAACCTAGTGAATTCATCCGAGTCCTTTGAACGTCTTATGACAACATAAGATATCTTACGACCCTGTATTCCACATCAGCACATTGAAAAGCATGTTAGTATAATGTACGACAGCTCACAACTCCTAACAACACCTTAAAATACCGTACGTAAACTAAAAACTCCATAATAAGTCTAATGAATTCGTCTGAGTCCTTTCAACGTCGTACGTCAACTTAAGACATCTTACGACTCTGTATGCCACATTAGCATAATGAAAAGCATGTAAGTACAATGTACGACACCTCACAACTCCTAACAACACCTTAAAATACAGTACGTAAACTAAAAACTCCATACTAAACCTAATGAATTTGTCCGAGTCCTTTGAACGTCGTACAACAACTCAGGACTTGTTTTGACTCTCTGTATGCGACATTATCAACATGAAAAGCACGTTAGAATAATGTAGGAAGCGTTACAACTCCTAATAAAACCTTACATCACTGTACGAAACTTTAAAACTCCATAATAAACCTAGTGAATTCATCCGAGTCCTTTGAACGTCTTACGACAACTTAAGATATCTTACGACCCTGTATTCCACATCAGCACATTGAAAAGCATGTTAGTATAATGTACGACAGCTCACAAATCCTAACAACACCTTAAAATACCGTACGTAAACTAAAAACTCCATAATAAGTCTAATGAATTCGTCCGAGTCCTTTCAACGCCGTACGTCAACTTAAGACATCTTACGACTCTGTATGCCACATTAGCACATTGAAAAGCATGTAAGTACAATGTACGACACCTCACAACTCGTAACAACACCTTAAAATACCGTACGTAAACTAAAAACTCCATACTAAACCTAATGAATTTGTCCGAGTCCTTTGAACGTCGTACAACAACTCAGGACTTGTTTTGACTCTCTGTATGCGACATTATCAACATGAAAAGCACGTTAGAATAATGTAGGACGCGTTACAACTCCTAATAAAACCTTACATCACTGTACGAAACTTTAAAACTCCATAATAAACCTAGTGAATTCATCCGAGTCCTTTGAACGTCTTATGACAGCATAAGATATCTTACGACCCTGTATTCCACATCAGCACATTGAAAAGCATGTTAGTATAATGTACGACAGCTCACAACTCCTAACAACACCTTAAAATACCGTACGTAAACTAAAAACTCCATAATAAGTCTAATGAATTCGTCCGAGTCCTTTCAACGTCGTACGTCAACTTAAGACATCTTACGACTCTGTATGCCACATTAGCATAATGAAAAGCATGTAAGTACAATGTACGACACCTCACAACTCCTAACAACACCTTAAAATACCGTACGTAAACTAAAAACTCCATACTAAACCTAATGAATTTGTCCAAGTCCTTTGAACGTCGTACAACAACTCAGGACTTGTTTTGACTCTCTGTATGCGACATTATCAACATGAAAAGCACGTTAGAATAATGTAGGACGTGTTACAACTCTTAATAAAACCTTACATCACTGTACGAAACTTTAAAACTCCATAATAAACCTAGTGAATTCATCCGAGTCCTTTGAACGTCTTACGACAACTTAAGATATCTTACGACCCTGTATTCCACATCAGCACATTGAAAAGCATGTTAGTATAATGTACGACAGCTCACAAATCCTAACAACACCTTAAAATACCGTACGTAAACTAAAAACTCCATACTAAACCTAATGAATTTGTCCGAGTCCTTTGAACGTCGTACAACAACTCAGGACTTGTTTTGACTCTCTGTATGCGACATTATCAACATGAAAAGCACGTTAGAATAATGTAGGACGCGTTACAACTCCTAATCAAACCTTACATCACTGTACGAAACTTTAAAACTCCATAATAAACCTAGTGAATTCATTCGAGTCCTTTGAACGTCTTATGACAACATAAGATATCTTGCGACCCTGTATTCCACATCAGCACATTGAAAAGCATGTTAGTATAATGTACGACAGCTCACAACTCCTTACAACACCTTAAAATACCGTACGTAAACTAAAAACTCCATAATAAGTCTAATGAATTCGTCCGAGTCCTTTCAACGTCGTACGTCAACTTAAGACATCTTACGACTCTGTATGCCACATTAGCATAATGAAAAGCATGTAAGTACAATGTACGACACCTCACAACTCCTAACAACACCTTAAAATACCGTACGTAAACTAAAAACTCTATACTAAACCTAATGAATTTGTCCTAGTCCTTTGAACGTCGTACAACAACTCAGGACTTGTTTTGACTCTCTGTATGCGACATTATCAACATGAAAAGTACGTTAGAATAATGTAGGACGCGTTACAACTCTTAATAAAACCTTACATCACTGTACGAAACTTTAAAACTCCATAATAAACCTAGTGAATTCATCCGAGTCCTTTGAACGTCTTACGACAACTTAAGATATCTTACGACCCTGTATTCCACATCAGCACATTGAAAAGCATGTTAGTATAATGTACGACAGCTCACAAATCCTAACAACACCTTAAAATACCGTACGTAAACTAAAAACTCCATACTAAACTTAATGAATTTGTCCGAGTCCTATGAACGTCGTACAACAACTCAGGACTTGTTTTGACTCTCTGTATGCGACATTATCAACATGAAAAGCACGTTAGAATAATGTAGGACGCGTTACAACTCCTAATAAAACCTTACATCACTGTACGAAACTTTAAAACTCCATAATAAACCTAGTGAATTCATTCGAGTCCTTTGAACGTCTTATGACAACATAAGATATCTTACGACCCTGTATTCCACATCAGCACATTGAAAAGCATGTTAGTATAATGTACGACAGCTCACAACTCCTAACAACACCTTAAATTACCGTACGTAAACTAAAAACTCCATAATAAGTCTAATGAATTCGTCCGAGTCCTTTCAACGTCGTACGTCAACTTAAGACATCTTACGACTCTGTATGCCACATTAGCATAATGAAAAGCATGTAAGTACAATGTACGACACCTCACAACTCCTAACAACACCTTAAAATACCGTACGTAAACTAAAAACTCCATACTAAACCTAATGAATTTGTCCGAGTCCTTTGAACGTCGTACAACAACTCAGGACTTGTTTTGACTCTCTGTATGCGACATTATCAACATGAAAAGCACGTTAGAATAATGTAGGACGCGTTACAACTCCTAATAAAACCTTACATCACTGTACGAAACTTTAAAACTCCATAATAAACCTAGTGAATTCATCCGAGTCCTTTGAACGTCTTATGACAACTTAAGATATCTTACGACCCTGTATTCCACATCAGCACATTGAAAAGCATGTTAGTATAATGTACGACAGCTCACAACTCCTAACAACACCTTAAAATACCGTACGTAAACTAAAAACTCCATAATAAGTCTAATGAATTCGTCCGAGTCCTTTCAACGCCGTACGTCAACTTAAGACATCTTACGACTCTGTATGCCACATTAGCACATTGAAAAGCATGTAAGTACAATGTACGACACCTCACAACTCCTAACAACACCTTAGATTACCGTACGTAAACTTAAAACTCCATACTAAATCTAATGAATTTGTCCGAGTCCTTTGAACGTCGTACGACAACTCAGGACTTGTTACGACTCTCTGTATGCGACATTATCAACATGAAAAGCACGTTAGAATATTGTAAGACGCGCTACAATTCCTAATAACACTTTACATCACTGTACGAAACTTTAAAACTCCATAATAAACCTAATGAATTCATCCGAGCCCTTTGAACGTCGTACGACAACTTAAGACAACTTACGACCCTGTATTCCACATTAGCACATTAAAAAGCACAGTAGTATAATGTATGACACCTCACAACTCCTAACAAAACCTTACAATACCGTACGTAAACTAAAAAACTCCATAATAAGCCTAATGAATTTGTCCGAGTCCTTTGAACGTCGTACGTCAACTTCAGACATCTTACGACTCTGTATGCCACATTAGCACCTTGAAAAGCATGTTAGTATAATGTAAGACACCTCATAACTCCTAACAATACCTTACAATACCGTACGTAAACTTAAAACACCATAATAAGCCTAATGTATTCGTCCGAGTCCTTTGAACGTCGTACCACAACTCAGGACTTGTTACGACTCTCTGTATGCGACATTATCAACATGAAAATTACATTAGAAAAATGTAGGAAGCGTTACAACTCCTACTTACACCTTACATCATTGTACGAAACTTTAAAACTCCATAATAAGCCTAAAGAACTCGTCCGAGTCCTTTTAACATCGTAAGACAACTTACGACTCTATATGCCACATTAGCACATTGAAAAGCATGTTTGTACAATGTACGACACCTCACAACTCCTAACAAACCCTTAAATACCGTACGTAAACTAAAAACTCCATACTAAACCTAATGAATTTGTCCGAGTCCTTTGAACGTCGTACAACAACTCAGGACTTGTTTTGACTCTCTGTATGCGACATTATCAACATGAAAAGCACGTTAGAATAATGTAGGACGCGTTACAACTCCTAATAAAACCTTACATCACTGTACGAAACTTTAAAACTCCATAATAAACCTAGTGAATTCATCCGAGTCCTTTGAACGTCTTACGACAACTTAGGATATCTTACGACCCTGTATTCCACATCAGCACATTGAAAAGCATGTTAGTATAATGTACGACAGCTCACAAATCCTAACAACACCTTAAAATACCGTACGTAAACTAAAAACTCCATAATAAGTCTAATGAATTCGTCCGAGTCCTTTCAACGTCGTACGTCAACTTAAGACATCTTACGACTCTGTATGCCACATTAGCATAATGAAAAGCATGTAAGTACAATGTACGACACCTCACAACTCCTAACAACACCTTAAAATACCGTACGTAAACTAAAAACTCCATACTAAACCTAATGAATTTGTCCGAGTCCTTTGAACGTCGTACAACAACTCAGGACTTGTTTTGACTCTCTGTATGCGACATTATCAACATGAAAAGCACGTTAGAATAATGTAGGACGCGTTACAACTCCTAATAAAACCTTACATCACTGTACGAAACTTTAAAACTCCATAATAAACCTAGTGAATTCATCCGAGTCCTTTGAACGTCTTATGACAACTTAAGATATCTTACGACCCTTTATTCCACATCAGCACATTGAAAAGCATGTTAGTATAATGTACGACAGCTCACAACTCCTAACAACACCTTAAAATACCGTACGTAAACTAAAAATCCATAATAAGTCTAATGAATTCGTCCGAGTCCTTTCAACGCCGTACGTCAACTTAAGACATCTTACGACTCTGTATGCCACATTAGCACATTGAAAAGCATGTAAGTACAATGTACGGCACCTCACAACTCCTAACAACACCTTAGAATACCGTACGTAAACTTAAAACTCCATACTAAATCTAATGAATTTGTCCGAGTCCTTTGAACGTCGTACGACAACTCAGGACTTGTTACGACTCTCTGTATGCGACATTATCAACATGAAAAGCACGTTAGAATATTGTAAGACGCGCTACAATTCCTAATAACACTTTACATCACTGTACGAAACTTTAAAACTCCATAATAAACCTAATGAATTCATCCGAGCCCTTTGAACGTCGTACGACAACTTAAGACAACTTACGACCCTGTATTCCACATTAGCACATTAAAAAGCACAGTAGTATAATGTATGACACCTCACAACTCCTAACAAAACCTTACAATACCGTACGTAAACTAAAAAACTCCATAATAAGCCTAATGAATTTGTCCGAGTCCTTTGAACGTCGTACGTCAACTTCAGACATCTTACGACTCTGTATGCCACATTAGCACCTTGAAAAGCATGTTAGTATAATGTAAGACACCTCATAACTCCTAACAATACCTTACAATACCGTACGTAAACTTAAAACACCATAATAAGCCTAATGTATTCGTCCGAGTCCTTTGAACGTCGTACCACAACTCAGGACTTGTTACGACTCTCTGTATGCGACATTATCAACATGAAAATTACATTAGAAAAATGTAGGAAGCGTTACAACTCCTACTTACACCTTACATCATTGTACGAAACTTTAAAACTCCATAATAAGCCTAAAGAACTCGTCCGAGTCCTTTTAACATCGTAAGACAACTTACGACTCTATATGCCACATTAGCACATTGAAAAGCATGTTTGTACAATGTACGACACCTCACAACTCCTAAAAAACCCTTAAATACCGTACGTAAACTAAAAACTCCATACTAAACCTAATGAATTTGTCCGAGTCCTTTGAACGTCGTACAACAACTCAGGACTTGTTTTGACTCTCTGTATGCGACATTATCAACATGAAAAGCACGTTAGAATAATGTAGGACGCGTTACAACTCCTAATAAAACCTTACATCACTGTACGAAACTTTAAAACTCCATAATAAACCTAGTGAATTCATCCGAGTCCTTTGAACGTCTTACGACAACTTAGGATATCTTACGACCCTGTATTCCACATCAGCACATTGAAAAGCATGTTAGTATAATGTACGACAGCTCACAAATCCTAACAACACCTTAAAATACCGTACGTAAACTAAAAACTCCATAATAAGTCTAATGAATTCGTCCGAGTCCTTTCAACGTCGTACGTCAACTTAAGACATCTTACGACTCTGTATGCCACATTAGCATAATGAAAAGCATGTAAGTACAATGTACGACACCTCACAACTCCTAACAACACCTTAAAATACCGTACGTAAACTAAAAACTCCATACTAAACCTAATGAATTTGTCCGAGTCCTTTGAACGTCGTACAACAACTCAGGACTTGTTTTGACTCTCTGTATGCGACATTATCAACATGAAAAGCACGTTAGAATAATGTAGGACGCGTTACAACTCCTAATAAAACCTTACATCACTGTACGAAACTTTAAAACTCCATAATAAACCTAGTGAATTCATCCGAGTCCTTTGAACGTCTTATGACAACTTAAGATATCTTACGACCCTTTATTCCACATCAGCACATTGAAAAGCATGTTAGTATAATGTACGACAGCTCACAACTCCTAACAACACCTTAAAATACCGTACGTAAACTAAAAATCCATAATAAGTCTAATGAATTCGTCCGAGTCCTTTCAACGCCGTACGTCAACTTAAGACATCTTACGACTCTGTATGCCACATTAGCACATTGAAAAGCATGTAAGTACAATGTACGGCACCTCACAACTCCTAACAACACCTTAGAATACCGTACGTAAACTTAAAACTCCATACTAAATCTAATGAATTTGTCCGAGTCCTTTGAACGTCGTACGACAACTCAGGACTTGTTACGACTCTCTGTATGCGACATTATCAACATGAAAAGCACGTTAGAATATTGTAAGACGCGCTACAATTCCTAATAACACTTTACATCACTGTACGAAACTTTAAAACTCCATAATAAACCTAATGAATTCATCCGAGCCCTTTGAACGTCGTACGACAACTTAAGACAACTTACGACCCTGTATTCCACATTAGCACATTAAAAAGCACAGTAGTATAATGTATGACACCTCACAACTCCTAACAAAACCTTACAATACCGTACGTAAACTAAAAAACTCCATAATAAGCCTAATGAATTTGTCCGAGTCCTTTGAACGTCGTACGTCAACTTCAGACATCTTACGACTCTGTATGCCACATTAGCACCTTGAAAAGCATGTTAGTATAATGTAAGACACCTCATAACTCCTAACAATACCTTACAATACCGTACGTAAACTTAAAACACCATAATAAGCCTAATGTATTCGTCCGAGTCCTTTGAACGTCGTACCACAACTCAGGACTTGTTACGACTCTCTGTATGCGACATTATCAACATGAAAATTACATTAGAAAAATGTAGGAAGCGTTACAACTCCTACTTACACCTTACATCATTGTACGAAACTTTAAAACTCCATAATAAGCCTAAAGAACTCGTCCGAGTCCTTTTAACATCGTAAGACAACTTACGACTCTATATGCCACATTAGCACATTGAAAAGCATGTTTGTACAATGTACGACACCTCACAACTCCTAAAAAACCCTTAAATACCGTACGTAAACTAAAAACTCCATACTAAACCTAATGAATTTGTCCGAGTCCTTTGAACGTCGTACAACAACTCAGGACTTGTTTTGACTCTCTGTATGCGACATTATCAACATGAAAAGCACGTTAGAATAATGTAGGACGCGTTACAACTCCTAATAAAACCTTACATCACTGTACGAAACTTTAAAACTCCATAATAAACCTAGTGAATTCATCCGAGTCCTTTGAACGTCTTACGACAACTTAGGATATCTTACGACCCTGTATTCCACATCAGCACATTGAAAAGCATGTTAGTATAATGTACGACAGCTCACAAATCCTAACAACACCTTAAAATACCGTACGTAAACTAAAAACTCCATAATAAGTCTAATGAATTCGTCCGAGTCCTTTCAACGTCGTACGTCAACTTAAGACATCTTACGACTCTGTATGCCACATTAGCATAATGAAAAGCATGTAAGTACAATGTACGACACCTCACAACTCCTAACAACACCTTAAAATACCGTACGTAAACTAAAAACTCCATACTAAACCTAATGAATTTGTCCGAGTCCTTTGAACGTCGTACAACAACTCAGGACTTGTTTTGACTCTCTGTATGCGACATTATCAACATGAAAAGCACGTTAGAATAATGTAGGACGCGTTACAACTCCTAATAAAACCTTACATCACTGTACGAAACTTTAAAACTCCATAATAAACCTAGTGAATTCATCCGAGTCCTTTGAACGTCTTATGACAACTTAAGATATCTTACGACCCTTTATTCCACATCAGCACATTGAAAAGCATGTTAGTATAATGTACGACAGCTCACAACTCCTAACAACACCTTAAAATACCGTACGTAAACTAAAAACTCCATAATAAGTCTAATGAATTCGTCCGAGTCCTTTCAACGCCGTACGTCAACTTAAGACATCTTACGACTCTGTATGCCACATTAGCACATTGAAAAGCATGTAAGTACAATGTACGGCACCTCACAACTCCTAACAACACCTTAGAATACCGTACGTAAACTTAAAACTCCATACTAAATCTAATGAATTTGTCCGAGTCCTTTGAACGTCGTACGACAACTCAGGACTTGTTACGACTCTCTGTATGCGACATTATCAACATGAAAAGCACGTTAGAATATTGTAAGACGCGCTACAATTCCTAATAACACTTTACATCACTGTACGAAACTTTAAAACTCCATAATAAACCTAATGAATTCATCCGAGCCCTTTGAACGTCGTACGACAACTTAAGACAACTTACGACCCTGTATTCCACATTAGCACATTAAAAAGCACAGTAGTATAATGTATGACACCTCACAACTCCTAACAAAACCTTACAATACCGTACGTAAGCTAAAAACTCCATAATAAGCCTAATGAATTTTTCCGAGTCCTTTGAACGTCGTACGTCAACTTCAGACATCTTACGACTCTGTATGCCACATTAGCACCTTGAAAAGCATGTTAGTATAATGTAAGACACCTCATAACTCCTAACAATACCTTACAATACCGTACGTAAACTTAAAACACCATAATAAGCCTAATGTATTCGTCCGAGTCCTTTGAACGTCGTACCACAACTCAGGACTTGTTACGACTCTCTGTATGCGACATTATCAACATGAAAATTACATTAGAAAAATGTAGGAAGCGTTACAACTCCTACTTACACCTTACATCATTGTACGAAACTTTAAAACTCCATAATAAGCCTAAAGAACTCGTCCGAGTCCTTTTTCGTCGTAAGACAACTTACGACTCTATATGCCACATTAGCACATTGAAAAGCATGTTTGTACAATGTACGACACCTCACAACTCCTAACAAACCCTTAAATACCGTACGTAAACTAAAAACTCCATACTAAACCTAATGAATTTGTCCGAGTCCTTTGAACGTCGTACAACAACTCAGGACTTGTTTTGACTCTCTGTATGCGACATTATCAACATGAAAAGCACGTTAGAATAATGTAGGACGCGTTACAACTCCTAATAAAACCTTACATCACTGTACGAAACTTTAAAACTCCATAATAAACCTAGTGAATTCATCCGAGTCCTTTGAACGTCTTACGACAACTTAGGATATCTTACGACCCTGTATTCCACATCAGCACATTGAAAAGCATGTTAGTATAATGTACGACAGCTCACAAATCCTAACAACACCTTAAAATACCGTACGTAAACTAAAAACTCCATAATAAGTCTAATGAATTCGTCCGAGTCCTTTCAACGTCGTACGTCAACTTAAGACATCTTACGACTCTGTATGCCACATTAGCATAATGAAAAGCATGTAAGTACAATGTACGACACCTCACAACTCCTAACAACACCTTAAAATACCGTACGTAAACTAAAAACTCCATACTAAACCTAATGAATTTGTCCGAGTCCTTTGAACGTCGTACAACAACTCAGGACTTGTTTTGACTCTCTGTATGCGACATTATCAACATGAAAAGCACGTTAGAATAATGTAGGACGCGTTACAACTCCTAATAAAACCTTACATCACTGTACGAAACTTTAAAACTCCATAATAAACCTAGTGAATTCATCCGAGTCCTTTGAACGTCTTATGACAACTTAAGATATCTTACGACCCTTTATTCCACATCAGCACATTGAAAAGCATGTTAGTATAATGTACGACAGCTCACAACTCCTAACAACACCTTAAAATACCGTACGTAAACTAAAAACTCCATAATAAGTCTAATGAATTCGTCCGAGTCCTTTCAACGCCGTACGTCAACTTAAGACATCTTACGACTCTGTATGCCACATTAGCACATTGAAAAGCATGTAAGTACAATGTACGGCACCTCACAACTCCTAACAACACCTTAGAATACCGTACGTAAACTTAAAACTCCATACTAAATCTAATGAATTTGTCCGAGTCCTTTGAACGTCGTACGACAACTCAGGACTTGTTACGACTCTCTGTATGCGACATTATCAACATGAAAAGCACGTTAGAATATTGTAAGACGCGCTACAATTCCTAATAACACTTTACATCACTGTACGAAACTTTAAAACTCCATAATAAACCTAATGAATTCATCCGAGCCCTTTGAACGTCGTACGACAACTTAAGACAACTTACGACCCTGTATTCCACATTAGCACATTAAAAAGCACAGTAGTATAATGTATGACACCTCACAACTCCTAACAAAACCTTACAATACCGTACGTAAGCTAAAAACTCCATAATAAGCCTAATGAATTTTTCCGAGTCCTTTGAACGTCGTACGTCAACTTCAGACATCTTACGACTCTGTATGCCACATTAGCACCTTGAAAAGCATGTTAGTATAATGTAAGACACCTCATAACTCCTAACAATACCTTACAATACCGTACGTAAACTTAAAACACCATAATAAGCCTAATGTATTCGTCCGAGTCCTTTGAACGTCGTACCACAACTCAGGACTTGTTACGACTCTCTGTATGCGACATTATCAACATGAAAATTACATTAGAAAAATGTAGGAAGCGTTACAACTCCTACTTACACCTTACATCATTGTACGAAACTTTAAAACTCCATAATAAGCCTAAAGAACTCGTCCGAGTCCTTTTTCGTCGTAAGACAACTTACGACTCTATATGCCACATTAGCACATTGAAAAGCATGTTTGTACAATGTACGACACCTCACAACTCCTAACAAACCCTTAAATACCGTACGTAAACTAAAAACTCCATACTAAACCTAATGAATTTGTCCGAGTCCTTTGAACGTCGTACAACAACTCAGGACTTGTTTTGACTCTCTGTATGCGACATTATCAACATGAAAAGCACGTTAGAATAATGTAGGACGCGTTACAACTCCTAATAAAACCTTACATCACTGTACGAAACTTTAAAACTCCATAATAAACCTAGTGAATTCATCCGAGTCCTTTGAACGTCTTACGACAACTTAGGATATCTTACGACCCTGTATTCCACATCAGCACATTGAAAAGCATGTTAGTATAATGTACGACAGCTCACAAATCCTAACAACACCTTAAAATACCGTACGTAAACTAAAAACTCCATAATAAGTCTAATGAATTCGTCCGAGTCCTTTCAACGTCGTACGTCAACTTAAGACATCTTACGACTCTGTATGCCACATTAGCACAATGAAAAGCATGTAAGTACAATGTACGACACCTCACAACTCCTAACAACACCTTAAAATACCGTACGTAAACTAAAAACTCCATACTAAACCTAATGAATTTGTCCGAGTCCTTTGAACGTCGTACAACAACTCAGGACTTGTTTTGACTCTCTGTATGCGACATTATCAACATGAAAAGCACGTTAGAATAATGTAGGACGCGTTACAACTCCTAATTAAACCTTACATCACTGTACGAAACTTTAAAACTCCATAATAAACCTAGTGAATTCATCCGAGTCCTTTGAACGTCTTATGACAACTTAAGATATCTTACGACCCTGTATTCCACATCAGCACATTGAAAAGCATGTTAGTATAATGTACGACAGCTCACAACTCCTAACAACACCTTAAAATACCGTACGTAAACTAAAAACTCCATAATAAGTCTAATGAATTCGTCCGAGTCCTTTCAACGCCGTACGTCAACTTAAGACATCTTACGACTCTGTATGCCACATTAGCACATTGAAAAGCATGTAAGTACAATGTACGACACCTCACAACTCCTAACAACACCTTAGAATACCGTACGTAAACTTAAAACTCCATACTAAATCTAATGAATTTGTCCGAGTCCTTTGAACGTCGTACGACAACTCAGGACTTGTTACGACTCTCTGTATGCGACATTATCAACATGAAAAGCACGTTAGAATATTGTAAGACGCGCTACAATTCCTAATAACACTTTACATCACTGTACGAAACTTTAAAACTCCATAATAAACCTAATGAATTCATCCGAGCCCTTTGAACGTCGTACGACAACTTAAGACAACTTACGACCCTGTATTCCACATTAGCACATTAAAAAGCACAGTAGTATAATGTATGACACCTCACAACTCCTAACAAAACCTTACAATACCGTACGTAAACTAAAAACTCCATAATAAGCCTAATGAATTTGTCCGAGTCCTTTGAACGCCGTACGTCAACTTCAGACATCTTACGACTCTGTATGCCACATTAGCACCTTGAAAAGCATGTTAGTATAATGTAAGACACCTCATAACTCCTAACAATACCTTACAATACCGTACGTAAACTTAAAACACCATAATAAGCCTAATGTATTCGTCCGAGTCCTTTGAACGTCGTACCACAACTCAGGACTTGTTACGACTCTCTGTATGCGACATTATCAACATGAAAATTACATTAGAAAAATGTAGGAAGCGTTACAACTCCTACTTACACCTTACATCATTGTACGAAACTTTAAAACTCCATAATAAGCCTAAAGAACTCGTCCGAGTCCTTTTAACGTCGTAAGACAACTTACGACTGTATATGCCACATTAGCACATTGAAAAGCATGTTTGTACAATGTACGACACCTCACAACTCCTAACAAACCCTTAAATACCGTACGTAAACTAAAAACTCCATACTAAACCTAATGAATTTGTCCGAGTCCTTTGAACATCGTACAACAACTCAGGACTTGTTTTGACTCTCTGTATGCGACATTATCAACATGAAAAGCACGTTAGAATAATGTAGGACGCGTTACAACTCCTAATAAAACCTTACATCACTGTACGAAACTTTAAAACTCCATAATAAACCTAGTGAATTCATCCGAGTCCTTTGAACGTCTTACGACAACTTAGGATATCTTACGACCCTGTATTCCACATCAGCACATTGAAAAGCATGTTAGTATAATGTACGACAGCTCACAACTCCTTACAACACCTTAAAATACCGTACGTAAACTAAAAACTCCATAATAAGTCTAATGAATTCGTCCGAGTCCTTTCAACGTCGTACGTCAACTTAAGACATCTTACGACTCTGTATGCCACATTAGCATAATGAAAAGCATGTAAGTACAATGTACGACACCTCACAACTCCTAACAACACCTTAAAATACCGTACGTAAACTAAAAACTCTATACTAAACCTAATGAATTTGTCCGAGTCCTTTGAACGTCGTACAACAACTCAGGACTTGTTTTGACTCTCTGTATGCGACATTATCAACATGAAAAGCACGTTAGAATAATGTAGGACGCGTTACAACTCCTAATAAAACCTTACATCACTGTACGAAACTTTAAAACTCCATAATAAACCTAGTGAATTCATCCGAGTCCTTTGAACGTCTTACGACAACTTAGGATATCTTACGACCCTGTATTCCACATCAGCACATTGAAAAGCATGTTAGTATAATGTACGACAGCTCACAAATCCTAACAACACCTTAAAATATCGTACGTAAACTAAAAACTCCATAATAAGTCTAATGAATTCGTCCGAGTCCTTTCAACGCCGTACGTCAACTTAAGACATCTTACGACTCTGTATGCCACATTAGCACATTGAAAAGCATGTAAGTACAATGTACGACACCTCACAACTCCTAACAACACCTTAAAATACAGTACGTAAACTAAAAACTCCATACTAAACCTAATGAATTTGTCCGAGTCCTTTGAACGTCGTACAACAACTCAGGACTTGTTTTGACTCTCTGTATGCGACATTATCATCATGAAAAGCACGTTAGAATAATGTAGGACGCGTTACAACTCCTAATAAAACCTTACATCACTGTACGAAACTTTAAAACTCCATAATAAACCTAGTGAATTCATCCGAGTCCTTTGAACGTCTTATGACAGCATAAGATATCTTACGACCCTGTATTCCACATCAGCACATTGAAAAGCATGTTAGTATAATGTACGACAGCTCACAACTCCTAACAACACCTTAAAATACCGTACGTAAACTAAAAACTCCATAATAAGTCTAATGAATTCGTCCGAGTCCTTTCAACGTCGTACGTCAACTTAAGACATCTTACGACTCTGTATGCCACATTAGCATAATGAAAAGCATGTAAGTACAATGTACGACACCTCACAACTCCTAACAACACCTTAAAATACCGTACGTAAACTAAAAACTCTATACTAAACCTAATGAATTTGTCCGAGTCCTTTGAACGTCGTACAACAACTCAGGACTTGTTTTGACTCTCTGTATGCGACATTATCAACATGAAAAGCACGTTAGAATAATGTAGGACGCGTTACAACTCCTAATAAAACCTTACATCACTGTACGAAACTTTAAAACTCCATAATAAACCTAGTGAATTCATCCGAGTCCTTTGAACGTCTTACGACAACTTAGGATATCTTACGACCCTGTATTCCACATCAGCACATTGAAAAGCATGTTAGTATAATGTACGACAGCTCACAAATCCTAACAACACCTTAAAATATCGTACGTAAACTAAAAACTCCATAATAAGTCTAATGAATTCGTCCGAGTCCTTTCAACGCCGTACGTCAACTTAAGACATCTTACGACTCTGTATGCCACATTAGCACATTGAAAAGCATGTAAGTACAATGTACGACACCTCACAACTCCTAACAACACCTTAAAATACAGTACGTAAACTAAAAACTCCATACTAAACCTAATGAATTTGTCCGAGTCCTTTGAACGTCGTACAACAACTCAGGACTTGTTTTGACTCTCTGTATGCGACATTATCATCATGAAAAGCACGTTAGAATAATGTAGGACGCGTTACAACTCCTAATAAAACCTTACATCACTGTACGAAACTTTAAAACTCCATAATAAACCTAGTGAATTCATCCGAGTCCTTTGAACGTCTTATGACAGCATAAGATATCTTACGACCCTGTATTCCACATCAGCACATTGAAAAGCATGTTAGTATAATGTACGACAGCTCACAACTCCTAACAACACCTTAAAATACCGTACGTAAACTAAAAACTCCATAATAAGTCTAATGAATTCGTCCGAGTCCTTTCAACGTCGTACGTCAACTTAAGACATCTTACGACTCTGTATGCCACATTAGCATAATGAAAAGCATGTAAGTACAATGTACGACACCTCACAACTCCTAACAACACCTTAAAATACCGTACGTAAACTAAAAACTCCATACTAAACCTAATGAATTTGTCCGAGTCCTTTGAACGTCGTACAACAACTCAGGACTTGTTTTGACTCTCTGTATGCGACATTATCAACATGAAAAGCACGTTAGAATAATGTAGGACGCGTTACAACTCCTAATTAAACCTTACATCACTGTACGAAACTTTAAAACTCCATAATAAACCTAGTGAATTCATCCGAGTCCTTTGAACGTCTTACGACAACTTAAGATATCTTACGACCCTGTATTCCACATCAGCACATTGAAAAGCATGTTAGTATAATGTACGACAGCTCACAAATCCTAACAACACCTTAAAATACCGTACGTAAACTAAAAACTCCATACTAAACCTAATGAATTTGTCCGAGTCCTTTGAACGTCGTACAACAACTCAGGACTTGTTTTGACTCTCTGTATGCGACATTATCAACATGAAAAGCACGTTAGAATAATGTAGGACGCGTTACAACTCCTAATAAAACCTTACATCACTGTACGAAACTTTAAAACTCCATAATAAACCTAGTGAATTCATTCGAGTCCTTTGAACGTCTTATGACAACATAAGATATCTTACGACCCTGTATTCCACATCAGCACATTGAAAAGCATGTTAGTATAATGTACGACAGCTCACAACTCCTAACAACACCTTAAAATACCGTACGTAAACTAAAAACTCCATAATAAGTCTAATGAATTCGTCCGAGTCCTTTCAACGTCGTACGTCAACTTAAGACATCTTACGACTCTGTATGCCACATTAGCATAATGAAAAGCATGTAAGTACAATGTACGACACCTCACAACTCCTAACAACACCTTAAAATACCGTACGTAAACTAAAAACTCCATACTAAACCTAATGAATTTGTCCGAGTCCTTTGAACGTCGTACAACAACTCAGGACTTGTTTTGACTCTCTGTATGCGACATTATCAACATGAAAAGCACGTTAGAATAATGTAGGACGCGTTACAACTCCTAATTAAACCTTACATCACTGTACGAAACTTTAAAACTCCATAATAAACCTAGTGAATTCATCCGAGTCCTTTGAACGTCTTACGACAACTTAAGATATCTTACGACCCTGTATTCCACATCAGCACATTGAAAAGCATGTTAGTATAATGTACGACAGCTCACAAATCCTAACAACACCTTAAAATACCGTACGTAAACTAAAAACTCCATACTAAACCTAATGAATTTGTCCGAGTCCTTTGAACGTCGTACAACAACTCAGGACTTGTTTTGACTCTCTGTATGCGACATTATCAACATGAAAAGCACGTTAGAATAATGTAGGACGCGTTACAACTCCTAATAAAACCTTACATCACTGTACGAAACTTTAAAACTCCATAATAAACCTAGTGAATTCATTCGAGTCCTTTGAACGTCTTATGACAACATAAGATATCTTACGACCCTGTATTCCACATCAGCACATTGAAAAGCATGTTAGTATAATGTACGACAGCTCACAACTCCTAACAACACCTTAAAATACCGTACGTAAACTAAAAACTCCATAATAAGTCTAATGAATTCGTCCGAGTCCTTTCAACGTCGTACGTCAACTTAAGACATCTTACGACTCTGTATGCCACATTAGCATAATGAAAAGCATGTAAGTACAATGTACGACACCTCACAACTCCTAACAACACCTTAAAATACCGTACGTAAACTAAAAACTCCATACTAAACCTAATGAATTCGTCCGAGTCCTTTCAACGTCGTACGTCAACTTAAGACATCTTACGACTCTGTATGCCACATTAGCATAATGAAAAGCATGTAAGTACAATGTACGACACCTCACAACTCCTAACAACACCTTAAAATACCGTACGTAAACTAAAAACTCTATACTAAACCTAATGAATTTGTCCGAGTCCTTTGAACGTCGTACAACAACTCAGGACTTGTTTTGACTCTCTGTATGCGACATTATCAACATGAAAAGCACGTTAGAATAATGTAGGACGCGTTACAACTCCTAATAAAACCTTACATCACTGTACGAAACTTTAAAACTCCATAATAAACCTAGTGAATTCATCCGAGTCCTTTGAACGTCTTACGACAACTTAGGATATCTTACGACCCTGTATTCCACATCAGCACATTGAAAAGCATGTTAGTATAATGTACGACAGCTCACAACTCCTTACAACACCTTAAAATACCGTACGTAAACTAAAAACTCCATAATAAGTCTAATGAATTCGTCCGAGTCCTTTCAACGTCGTACGTCAACTTAAGACATCTTACGACTCTGTATGCCACATTAGCATAATGAAAAGCATGTAAGTACAATGTACGACACCTCACAACTCCTAACAACACCTTAAAATACCGTACGTAAACTAAAAACTCTATACTAAACCTAATGAATTTGTCCGAGTCCTTTGAACGTCGTACAACAACTCAGGACTTGTTTTGACTCTCTGTATGCGACATTATCAACATGAAAAGCACGTTAGAATAATGTAGGACGCGTTACAACTCCTAATAAAACCTTACATCACTGTACGAAACTTTAAAACTCCATAATAAACCTAGTGAATTCATCCGAGTCCTTTGAACGTCTTACGACAACTTAGGATATCTTACGACCCTGTATTCCACATCAGCACATTGAAAAGCATGTTAGTATAATGTACGACAGCTCACAAATCCTAACAACACCTTAAAATACCGTACGTAAACTAAAAACTCCATAATAAGTCTAATGAATTCGTCCGAGTCCTTTCAACGCCGTACGTCAACTTAAGACATCTTACGACTCTGTATGCCACATTAGCACATTGAAAAGCATGTAAGTACAATGTACGACACCTCACAACTCCTAACAACACCTTAAAATACAGTACGTAAACTAAAAACTCCATACTAAACCTAATGAATTTGTCCGAGTCCTTTGAACGTCGTACAACAACTCAGGACTTGTTTTGACTCTCTGTATGCGACATTATCATCATGAAAAGCACGTTAGAATAATGTAGGACGCGTTACAACTCCTAATAAAACCTTACATCACTATACGAAACTTTAAAACTCCATAATAAACCTAGTGAATTCATCCGAGTCCTTTGAACGTCTTATGACAGCATAAGATATCTTACGACCATGTATTCCACATCAGCACATTGAAAAGCATGTTAGTATAATGTACGACAGCTCACAACTCCTAACAACACCTTAAAATACCGTACGTAAACTAAAAACTCCATAATAAGTCTAATGAATTCGTCCGAGTCCTTTCAACGTCGTACGTCAACTTAAGACATCTTACGACTCTGTATGCCACATTAGCATAATGAAAAGCATGTAAGTACAATGTACGACACCTCACAACTCCTAACAACACCTTAAAATACCGTACGTAAACTAAAAACTCCATACTAAACCTAATGAATTTGTCCGAGTCCTTTGAACGTCGTACAACAACTCAGGACTTGTTTTGACTCTCTGTATGCGACATTATCAACATGAAAAGCACGTTAGAATAATGTAGGACGCGTTACAACTCCTAATTAAACCTTACATCACTGTACGAAACTTTAAAACTCCATAATAAACCTAGTGAATTCATCCGAGTCCTTTGAACGTCTTACGACAACTTAAGATATCTTACGACCCTGTATTCCACATCAGCACATTGAAAAGCATGTTAGTATAATGTACGACAGCTCACAAATCCTAACAACACCTTAAAATACCGTACGTAAACTAAAAACTCCATACTAAACCTAATGAATTTGTCCGAGTCCTTTGAACGTCGTACAACAACTCAGGACTTGTTTTGACTCTCTGTATGCGACATTATCATCATGAAAAGCACGTTAGAATAATGTAGGACGCGTTACAACTCCTAATAAAACCTTACATCACTGTACGAAACTTTAAAACTCCATAATAAACCTAGTGAATTCATCCGAGTCCTTTGAACGTCTTATGACAACATAAGATATCTTACGACCCTGTATTCCACATCAGCACATTGAAAAGCATGTTAGTATAATGTACGACAGCTCACAACTCCTAACAACACCTTAAAATACCGTACGTAAACTAAAAACTCCATAATAAGTCTAATGAATTCGTCCGAGTCCTTTCAACGTCGTACGTCAACTTAAGACATCTTACGACTCTGTATGCCACATTAGCATAATGAAAAGCATGTAAGTACAATGTACGACACCTCACAACTCCTAACAACACCTTAAAATACCGTACGTAAACTAAAAACTCCATACTAAACCTAATGAATTTGTCCGAGTCCTTTGAACGTCGTACAACAACTCAGGACTTGTTTTGACTCTCTGTATGCGACATTATCAACATGAAAAGCACGTTAGAATAATGTAGGACGCGTTACAACTCTTAATAAAACCTTACATCAGTGTACGAAACTTTAAAACTCCATAATAAACCTAGTGAATTCATCCGAGTCCTTTGAACGTCTTACGACAACTTAAGATATCTTACGACCCTGTATTCCACATCAGCACATTGAAAAGCATGTTAGTATAATGTACGACAGCTCACAAATCCTAACAACACCTTAAAATACCGTACGTAAACTAAAAACTCCATACTAAACCTAATGAATTTGTCCGAGTACTTTGAACGTCGTACAACAACTCAGGACTTGTTTTGACTCTCTGTATGCGACATTATCAACATGAAAAGCACGTTAGAATAATGTAGGACGCGTTACAACTCCTAATAAAACCTTACATCACTGTACGAAACTTTAAAACTCCATAATAAACCTAGTGAATTCATTCGAGTCCTTTGAACGTCTTATGACAACATAAGATATCTTACGACCCTGTATTCCACATCAGCACATTGAAAAGCATGTTAGTATAATGTACGACAGCTCACAACTCCTAACAACACCTTAAAATACCGTACGTAAACTAAAAACTCCATAATAAGTCTAATGAATTCGTCCGAGTCCTTTCAACGTCGTACGTCAACTTAAGACATCTTACGACTCTGTATGCCACATTAGCATAATGAAAAGCATGTAAGTACAATGTACGACACCTCACAACTCCTAACAACACCTTAAAATACCGTACGTAAACTAAAAACTCCATACTAAACCTAATGAATTCGTCCGAGTCCTTTCAACGTCGTACGTCAACTTAAGACATCTTACGACTCTGTATGCCACATTAGCATAATGAAAAGCATGTAAGTACAATGTACGACACCTCACAACTCCTAACAACACCTTAAAATACCGTACGTAAACTAAAAACTCTATACTAAACCTAATGAATTTGTCCGAGTCCTTTGAACGTCGTACAACAACTCAGGACTTGTTTTGACTCTCTGTATGCGACATTATCAACATGAAAAGCACGTTAGAATAATGTAGGACGCGTTACAACTCCTAATAAAACCTTACATCACTGTACGAAACTTTAAAACTCCATAATAAACCTAGTGAATTCATCCGAGTCCTTTGAACGTCTTACGACAACTTAGGATATCTTACGACCCTGTATTCCACATCAGCACATTGAAAAGCATGTTAGTATAATGTACGACAGCTCACAACTCCTTACAACACCTTAAAATACCGTACGTAAACTAAAAACTCCATAATAAGTCTAATGAATTCGTCCGAGTCCTTTCAACGTCGTACGTCAACTTAAGACATCTTACGACTCTGTATGCCACATTAGCATAATGAAAAGCATGTAAGTACAATGTACGACACCTCACAACTCCTAACAACACCTTAAAATACCGTACGTAAACTAAAAACTCTATACTAAACCTAATGAATTTGTCCGAGTCCTTTGAACGTCGTACAACAACTCAGGACTTGTTTTGACTCTCTGTATGCGACATTATCAACATGAAAAGCACGTTAGAATAATGTAGGACGCGTTACAACTCCTAATAAAACCTTACATCACTGTACGAAACTTTAAAACTCCATAATAAACCTAGTGAATTCATCCGAGTCCTTTGAACGTCTTACGACAACTTAGGATATCTTACGACCCTGTATTCCACATCAGCACATTGAAAAGCATGTTAGTATAATGTACGACAGCTCACAAATCCTAACAACACCTTAAAATACCGTACGTAAACTAAAAACTCCATAATAAGTCTAATGAATTCGTCCGAGTCCTTTCAACGCCGTACGTCAACTTAAGACATCTTACGACTCTGTATGCCACATTAGCACATTGAAAAGCATGTAAGTACAATGTACGACACCTCACAACTCCTAACAACACCTTAAAATACAGTACGTAAACTAAAAACTCCATACTAAACCTAATGAATTTGTCCGAGTCCTTTGAACGTCGTACAACAACTCAGGACTTGTTTTGACTCTCTGTATGCGACATTATCATCATGAAAAGCACGTTAGAATAATGTAGGACGCGTTACAACTCCTAATAAAACCTTACATCACTGTACGAAACTTTAAAACTCCATAATAAACCTAGTGAATTCATCCGAGTCCTTTGAACGTCTTATGACAGCATAAGATATCTTACGACCATGTATTCCACATCAGCACATTGAAAAGCATGTTAGTATAATGTACGACAGCTCACAACTCCTAACAACACCTTAAAATACCGTACGTAAACTAAAAACTCCATAATAAGTCTAATGAATTCGTCCGAGTCCTTTCAACGTCGTACGTCAACTTAAGACATCTTACGACTCTGTATGCCACATTAGCATAATGAAAAGCATGTAAGTACAATGTACGACACCTCACAACTCCTAACAACACCTTAAAATACCGTACGTAAACTAAAAACTCCATACTAAACCTAATGAATTTGTCCGAGTCCTTTGAACGTCGTACAACAACTCAGGACTTGTTTTGACTCTCTGTATGCGACATTATCAACATGAAAAGCACGTTAGAATAATGTAGGACGCGTTACAACTCCTAATTAAACCTTACATCACTGTACGAAACTTTAAAACTCCATAATAAACCTAGTGAATTCATCCGAGTCCTTTGAACGTCTTACGACAACTTAAGATATCTTACGACCCTGTATTCCACATCAGCACATTGAAAAGCATGTTAGTATAATGTACGACAGCTCACAAATCCTAACAACACCTTAAAATACCGTACGTAAACTAAAAACTCCATACTAAACCTAATGAATTTGTCCGAGTCCTTTGAACGTCGTACAACAACTCAGGACTTGTTTTGACTCTCTGTATGCGACATTATCATCATGAAAAGCACGTTAGAATAATGTAGGACGCGTTACAACTCCTAATAAAACCTTACATCACTGTACGAAACTTTAAAACTCCATAATAAACCTAGTGAATTCATCCGAGTCCTTTGAACGTCTTATGACAACATAAGATATCTTACGACCCTGTATTCCACATCAGCACATTGAAAAGCATGTTAGTATAATGTACGACAGCTCACAACTCCTAACAACACCTTAAAATACCGTACGTAAACTAAAAACTCCATAATAAGTCTAATGAATTCGTCCGAGTCCTTTCAACGTCGTACGTCAACTTAAGACATCTTACGACTCTGTATGCCACATTAGCATAATGAAAAGCATGTAAGTACAATGTACGACACCTCACAACTCCTAACAACACCTTAAAATACCGTACGTAAACTAAAAACTCCATACTAAACCTAATGAATTTGTCCGAGTCCTTTGAACGTCGTACAACAACTCAGGACTTGTTTTGACTCTCTGTATGCGACATTATCAACATGAAAAGCACGTTAGAATAATGTAGGACGCGTTACAACTCTTAATAAAACCTTACATCAGTGTACGAAACTTTAAAACTCCATAATAAACCTAGTGAATTCATCCGAGTCCTTTGAACGTCTTACGACAACTTAAGATATCTTACGACCCTGTATTCCACATCAGCACATTGAAAAGCATGTTAGTATAATGTACGACAGCTCACAAATCCTAACAACACCTTAAAATACCGTACGTAAACTAAAAACTCCATACTAAACCTAATGAATTTGTCCGAGTACTTTGAACGTCGTACAACAACTCAGGACTTGTTTTGACTCTCTGTATGCGACATTATCAACATGAAAAGCACGTTAGAATAATGTAGGACGCGTTACAACTCCTAATAAAACCTTACATCACTGTACGAAACTTTAAAACTCCATAATAAACCTAGTGAATTCATTCGAGTCCTTTGAACGTCTTATGACAACATAAGATATCTTACGACCCTGTATTCCACATCAGCACATTGAAAAGCATGTTAGTATAATGTACGACAGCTCACAACTCCTAACAACACCTTAAAATACCGTACGTAAACTAAAAACTCCATAATAAGTATAATGAATTCGTCCGAGTCCTTTCAACGTCGTACGTCAACTTAAGACATCTTACGACTCTGTATGCCACATTAGCATAATGAAAAGCATGTAAGTACAATGTACGACACCTCACAACTCCTAACAACACCTTAAAATACCGTACGTAAACTAAAAACTCCATACTAAACCTAATGAATTTGTCCGAGTCCTTTGAACGTCGTACAACAACTCAGGTATTGTTTTGACTCTCTGTATGCGACATTATCAACATGAAAAACACGTTAGAATAATGTAGGACGCGTTACAACTCCTAATAAAACCTTACATCACTGTACGAAACTTTAAAACTCCATAATAAACCTAGTGAATTCATCCGAGTCCTTTGAACGTCTTATGACAACATAAGATATCTTACGACCCTGTATTCCACATCAGCACATTGAAAAGCATGTTAGTATAATGTACGACAGCTCACAACTCCTAACAACACCTTAAAATACCGTACGTAAACTAAAAACTCCATAATAAGTCTAATGAATTCGTCCGAGTCCTTTCAACGCCGTACGTCAACTTAAGACATCTTACGACTCTGTATGCCACATTAGCACATTGAAAAGCATGTAAGTACAATGTACGACACCTCACAACTCCTAACAACACCTTAAAATACAGTACGTAAACTAAAAACTCCATACTAAACCTAATGAATTTGTCCGAGTCCTTTGAACGTCGTACAACAACTCAGGACTTGTTTTGACTCTCTGTATGCGACATTATCATCATGAAAAGCACGTTAGAATAATGTAGGACGCGTTACAACTCCTAATAAAACCTTACATCACTGTACGAAACTTTAAAACTCCATAATAAACCTAGTGAATTCATCCGAGTCCTTTGAACGTCTTATGACAGCATAAGATATCTTACGACCCTGTATTCCACATCAGCACATTGAAAAGCATGTTAGTATAATGTACGACAGCTCACAACTCCTAACAACACCTTAAAATACCGTACGTAAACTAAAAACTCCATAATAAGTCTAATGAATTCGTCCGAGTCCTTTCAACGTCGTACGTCAACTTAAGACATCTTACGACTCTGTATGCCACATTAGCATAATGAAAAGCATGTAAGTACAATGTACGACACCTCACAACTCCTAACAACACCTTAAAATACCGTACGTAAACTAAAAACTCCATACTAAACCTAATGAATTTGTCCGAGTCCTTTGAACGTCGTACAACAACTCAGGACTTGTTTTGACTCTCTGTATGCGACATTATCAACATGAAAAGCACGTTAGAATAATGTAGGACGCGTTACAACTCTTAATAAAACCTTACATCAGTGTACGAAACTTTAAAACTCCATAATAAACCTAGTGAATTCATCCGAGTCCTTTGAACGTCTTACGACAACTTAAGATATCTTACGACCCTGTATTCCACATCAGCACATTGAAAAGCATGTTAGTATAATGTACGACAGCTCACAAATCCTAACAACACCTTAAAATACCGTACGTAAACTAAAAACTCCATACTAAACCTAATGAATTTGTCCGAGTACTTTGAACGTCGTACAACAACTCAGGACTTGTTTTGACTCTCTGTATGCGACATTATCAACATGAAAAGCACGTTAGAATAATGTAGGACGCGTTACAACTCCTAATAAAACCTTACATCACTGTACGAAACTTTAAAACTCCATAATAAACCTAGTGAATTCATTCGAGTCCTTTGAACGTCTTATGACAACATAAGATATCTTACGACCCTGTATTCCACATCAGCACATTGAAAAGCATGTTAGTATAATGTACGACAGCTCACAACTCCTAACAACACCTTAAAATACCGTACGTAAACTAAAAACTCCATAATAAGTCTAATGAATTCGTCCGAGTCCTTTCAACGTCGTACGTCAACTTAAGACATCTTACGACTCTGTATGCCACATTAGCATAATGAAAAGCATGTAAGTACAATGTACGACACCTCACAACTCCTAACAACACCTTAAAATACCGTACGTAAACTAAAAACTCCATACTAAACCTAATGAATTTGTCCGAGTCCTTTGAACGTCGTACAACAACTCAGGTATTGTTTTGACTCTCTGTATGCGACATTATCAACATGAAAAGCACGTTAGAATAATGTAGGACGCGTTACAACTCCTAATAAAACCTTACATCACTGTACGAAACTTTAAAACCCCATAATAAACCTAGTGAATTCATTCGAGTCCTTTGAACGTCTTATGACAACATAAGATATCTTACGACCCTGTATTCCACATCAGCACATTGAAAAGCATGTTAGTATAATGTACGACAGCTCACAACTCCTAACAACACCTTAAAATACCGTACGTAAACTAAAAACTCCATAATAAGTCTAATGAATTCGTCCGAGTCCTTTCAACGCCGTACGTCAACTTAAGACATCTTACGACTCTGTATGCCACATTAGCACATTGAAAAGCATGTAAGTACAATGTACGACACCTTATAACTCCTAACAACACCTTAGAATACCGTACGTAAACTTAAAACTCCATACTAAATCTAATGAATTTGTCCGAGTCCTTTGAACGTCGTACGACAACTCAGGACTTGTTACGACTCTCTGTATGCGACATTATCAACATGAAAAGCACGTTAGAATATTGTAAGACGCGCTACAATTCCTAATAACACTTTACATCACTGTACGAAACTTTAAAACTCCATAATAAACCTAATGAATTCATCCGAGCCCTTTGAACGTCGTACGACAACTTAAGACAACTTACGACCCTGTATTCCACATTAGCACTTTAAAAAGCACAGTAGTATAATGTATGACACCTCACAACTCCTAACAAAACCTTACAATACCGTACGTAAACTAAAAACTCCATAATAAGCCTAATGAATTTGTCCGAGTCCTTTGAACGTCGTACGTCAACTTCATATATCTTACGACTCTGTATGCCACATTAGCACCTTGAAAAGCATGTTAGTATAATGTAAGACACCTCATAACTCCTAACAATACCTTACAATACCGTACGTAAACTTAAAACACCATAATAAGCCTAATGTATTCGTCCGAGTCCTTTGAACGTCGTACCACAACTCAGGACTTGTTACGACTCTCTGTATGCGACATTATCAACATGAAAATTACATTAGAAAAATGTAGGAAGCGTTACAACTCCTACTTACACCTTACATCATTGTACGAAACTTTAAAACTCCATAATAAGCCTAAAGAACTCGTCCGAGTCCTTTTAACGTCGTAAGACAACTTACGACTCTATATGCCACATTAGCACATTGAAAAGCATGTTTGTACAATGTACGACACCTCACAACTCCTAACAAACCCTTAAATACCGTACGTAAACTAAAAACTCCATACTAAACCTAATGAATTTGTCCGAGTTCTTTGAACGTCGTACAACAACTCAGGACTTGTTTTGACTCTCTGTATGCGACATTATCAACATGAAAAGCACGTTAGAATAATGTAGGACGCGTTACAACTCCTAATAAAACCTTACATCACTGTACGAAACTTTAAAACTCCATAATAAACCTAGTGAATTCATCCGAGTCCTTTGAACGTCTTACGACAACTTAAGATATCATACGACCCTTTATTCCACATTAGCAAATTGAAAAGCATGTTAGTATAATGTACGACAGCTCACAACTCCTAACAACACCTTAAAATACTGTACGTAAACTAAAAACTCCATAATAAGTCTAATGAATTCGCCCGAGTCCTTTCAACGTCGTACGTCAACTTAAGACATATTACGACTCTGTATGCCACATTACCACATTGAAAAGCATGTAAGTACAATGTACGACACCTCACAACTCCTAACAACACCTTACAATACCGTACGTAAACTTAAAACTCCATACTAAATCCAATGAATTTGTCCGAGTCCTTTGAACGTCGTACGGCAACTCAGGACATGTTACGACTCTCTTTATGCGACATTATCAACATGAAAAGCACGTTAGAATATTGTAGGACGCGTTACAACTCCTAATAAAACCTTACATCACTGTACGAAACTTTAAAACCCCATAATAAACCTAGTGAATTCATTCGAGTCCTTTGAACGTCTTATGACAACATAAGATATCTTACGACCCTGTATTCCACATCAGCACATTGAAAAGCATGTTAGTATAATGTACGACAGCTCACAACTCCTAACAACACCTTAAAATACCGTACGTAAACTAAAAACTCCATAATAAGTCTAATGAATTCGTCCGAGTCCTTTCAACGTCGTACGTCAACTTAAGACATCTTACGACTCTGTATGCCACATTAGCATAATGAAAAGCATGTAAGTACAATGTACGACACCTCACAACTCCTAACAACACCTTAAAATACCGTACGTAAACTAAAAACTCCATACTAAACCTAATGAATTTGTCCGAGTCCTTTGAACGTCGTACAACAACTCAGGTATTGTTTTGACTCTCTGTATGCGACATTATCAACATGAAAAGCACGTTAGAATAATGTAGGACGCGTTACAACTCCTAATAAAACCTTACATCACTGTACGAAACTTTAAAACCCCATAATAAACCTAGTGAATTCATTCGAGTCCTTTGAACGTCTTATGACAACATAAGATATCTTACGACCCTGTATTCCACATCAGCACATTGAAAAGCATGTTAGTATAATGTACGACAGCTCACAACTCCTAACAACACCTTAAAATACCGTACGTAAACTAAAAACTCCATAATAAGTCTAATGAATTCGTCCGAGTCCTTTCAACGCCGTACGTCAACTTAAGACATCTTACGACTCTGTATGCCACATTAGCACATTGAAAAGCATGTAAGTACAATGTACGACACCTTATAACTCCTAACAACACCTTAGAATACCGTACGTAAACTTAAAACTCCATACTAAATCTAATGAATTTGTCCGAGTCCTTTGAACGTCGTACGACAACTCAGGACTTGTTACGACTCTCTGTATGCGACATTATCAACATGAAAAGCACGTTAGAATATTGTAAGACGCGCTACAATTCCTAATAACACTTTACATCACTGTACGAAACTTTAAAACTCCATAATAAACCTAATGAATTCATCCGAGCCCTTTGAACGTCGTACGACAACTTAAGACAACTTACGACCCTGTATTCCACATTAGCACTTTAAAAAGCACAGTAGTATAATGTATGACACCTCACAACTCCTAACAAAACCTTACAATACCGTACGTAAACTAAAAACTCCATAATAAGCCTAATGAATTTGTCCGAGTCCTTTGAACGTCGTACGTCAACTTCATATATCTTACGACTCTGTATGCCACATTAGCACCTTGAAAAGCATGTTAGTATAATGTAAGACACCTCATAACTCCTAACAATACCTTACAATACCGTACGTAAACTTAAAACACCATAATAAGCCTAATGTATTCGTCCGAGTCCTTTGAACGTCGTACCACAACTCAGGACTTGTTACGACTCTCTGTATGCGACATTATCAACATGAAAATTACATTAGAAAAATGTAGGAAGCGTTACAACTCCTACTTACACCTTACATCATTGTACGAAACTTTAAAACTCCATAATAAGCCTAAAGAACTCGTCCGAGTCCTTTTAACGTCGTAAGACAACTTACGACTCTATATGCCACATTAGCACATTGAAAAGCATGTTTGTACAATGTACGACACCTCACAACTCCTAACAAACCCTTAAATACCGTACGTAAACTAAAAACTCCATACTAAACCTAATGAATTTGTCCGAGTCCTTTGAACGTCGTACAACAACTCAGGTATTGTTTTGACTCTCTGTATGCGACATTATCAACATGAAAAGCACGTTAGAATAATGTAGGACGCGTTACAACTCCTAATAAAACCTTACATCACTGTACGAAACTTTAAAACCCCATAATAAACCTAGTGAATTCATTCGAGTCCTTTGAACGTCTTATGACAACATAAGATATCTTACGACCCTGTATTCCACATCAGCACATTGAAAAGCATGTTAGTATAATGTACGACAGCTCACAACTCCTAACAACACCTTAAAATACCGTACGTAAACTAAAAACTCCATAATAAGTCTAATGAATTCGTCCGAGTCCTTTCAACGCCGTACGTCAACTTAAGACATCTTACGACTCTGTATGCCACATTAGCACATTGAAAAGCATGTAAGTACAATGTACGACACCTTATAACTCCTAACAACACCTTAGAATACCGTACGTAAACTTAAAACTCCATACTAAATCTAATGAATTTGTCCGAGTCCTTTGAACGTCGTACGACAACTCAGGACTTGTTACGACTCTCTGTATGCGACATTATCAACATGAAAAGCACGTTAGAATATTGTAAGACGCGCTACAATTCCTAATAACACTTTACATCACTGTACGAAACTTTAAAACTCCATAATAAACCTAATGAATTCATCCGAGCCCTTTGAACGTCGTACGACAACTTAAGACAACTTACGACCCTGTATTCCACATTAGCACTTTAAAAAGCACAGTAGTATAATGTATGACACCTCACAACTCCTAACAAAACCTTACAATACCGTACGTAAACTAAAAACTCCATAATAAGCCTAATGAATTTGTCCGAGTCCTTTGAACGTCGTACGTCAACTTCATATATCTTACGACTCTGTATGCCACATTAGCACCTTGAAAAGCATGTTAGTATAATGTAAGACACCTCATAACTCCTAACAATACCTTACAATACCGTACGTAAACTTAAAACACCATAATAAGCCTAATGTATTCGTCCGAGTCCTTTGAACGTCGTACCACAACTCAGGACTTGTTACGACTCTCTGTATGCGACATTATCAACATGAAAATTACATTAGAAAAATGTAGGAAGCGTTACAACTCCTACTTACACCTTACATCATTGTACGAAACTTTAAAACTCCATAATAAGCCTAAAGAACTCGTCCGAGTCCTTTTAACGTCGTAAGACAACTTACGACTCTATATGCCACATTAGCACATTGAAAAGCATGTTTGTACAATGTACGACACCTCACAACTCCTAACAAACCCTTAAATACCGTACGTAAACTAAAAACTCCATACTAAACCTAATGAATTTGTCCGAGTTCTTTGAACGTCGTACAACAACTCAGGACTTGTTTTGACTCTCTGTATGCGACATTATCAACATGAAAAGCACGTTAGAATAATGTAGGACGCGTTACAACTCCTAATAAAACCTTACATCACTGTACGAAACTTTAAAACTCCATAATAAACCTAGTGAATTCATCCGAGTCCTTTGAACGTCTTACGACAACTTAAGATATCATACGACCCTTTATTCCACATTAGCAAATTGAAAAGCATGTTAGTATAATGTACGACAGCTCACAACTCCTAACAACACCTTAAAATACTGTACGTAAACTAAAAACTCCATAATAAGTCTAATGAATTCGCCCGAGTCCTTTCAACGTCGTACGTCAACTTAAGACATATTACGACTCTGTATGCCACATTACCACATTGAAAAGCATGTAAGTATAATGTACGACACCTCACAACTCCTAACAACACCTTACAATACCGTACGTAAACTTAAAACTCCATACTAAATCCAATGAATTTGTCCGAGTCCTTTGAACGTCGTACGGCAACTCAGGACATGTTACGACTCTCTTTATGCGACATTATCAACATGAAAAGCACGTTAGAATATTGTAGGACGCGTTACAACTCCTAATAAAACCTTACATCACTGTACGAAACTTTAAAACCCCATAATAAACCTAGTGAATTCATTCGAGTCCTTTGAACGTCTTATGACAACATAAGATATCTTACGACCCTGTATTCCACATCAGCACATTGAAAAGCATGTTAGTATAATGTACGACAGCTCACAACTCCTAACAACACCTTAAAATACCGTACGTAAACTAAAAACTCCATAATAAGTCTAATGAATTCGTCCGAGTCCTTTCAACGTCGTACGTCAACTTAAGACATCTTACGACTCTGTATGCCACATTAGCATAATGAAAAGCATGTAAGTACAATGTACGACACCTCACAACTCCTAACAACACCTTAAAATACCGTACGTAAACTAAAAACTCCATACTAAACCTAATGAATTTGTCCGAGTCCTTTGAACGTCGTACAACAACTCAGGTATTGTTTTGACTCTCTGTATGCGACATTATCAACATGAAAAGCACGTTAGAATAATGTAGGACGCGTTACAACTCCTAATAAAACCTTACATCACTGTACGAAACTTTAAAACCCCATAATAAACCTAGTGAATTCATTCGAGTCCTTTGAACGTCTTATGACAACATAAGATATCTTACGACCCTGTATTCCACATCAGCACATTGAAAAGCATGTTAGTATAATGTACGACAGCTCACAACTCCTAACAACACCTTAAAATACCGTACGTAAACTAAAAACTCCATAATAAGTCTAATGAATTCGTCCGAGTCCTTTCAACGCCGTACGTCAACTTAAGACATCTTACGACTCTGTATGCCACATTAGCACATTGAAAAGCATGTAAGTACAATGTACGACACCTTATAACTCCTAACAACACCTTAGAATACCGTACGTAAACTTAAAACTCCATACTAAATCTAATGAATTTGTCCGAGTCCTTTGAACGTCGTACGACAACTCAGGACTTGTTACGACTCTCTGTATGCGACATTATCAACATGAAAAGCACGTTAGAATATTGTAAGACGCGCTACAATTCCTAATAACACTTTACATCACTGTACGAAACTTTAAAACTCCATAATAAACCTAATGAATTCATCCGAGCCCTTTGAACGTCGTACGACAACTTAAGACAACTTACGACCCTGTATTCCACATTAGCACTTTAAAAAGCACAGTAGTATAATGTATGACACCTCACAACTCCTAACAAAACCTTACAATACCGTACGTAAACTAAAAACTCCATAATAAGCCTAATGAATTTGTCCGAGTCCTTTGAACGTCGTACGTCAACTTCATATATCTTACGACTCTGTATGCCACATTAGCACCTTGAAAAGCATGTTAGTATAATGTAAGACACCTCATAACTCCTAACAATACCTTACAATACCGTACGTAAACTTAAAACACCATAATAAGCCTAATGTATTCGTCCGAGTCCTTTGAACGTCGTACCACAACTCAGGACTTGTTACGACTCTCTGTATGCGACATTATCAACATGAAAATTACATTAGAAAAATGTAGGAAGCGTTACAACTCCTACTTACACCTTACATCATTGTACGAAACTTTAAAACTCCATAATAAGCCTAAAGAACTCGTCCGAGTCCTTTTAACGTCGTAAGACAACTTACGACTCTATATGCCACATTAGCACATTGAAAAGCATGTTTGTACAATGTACGACACCTCACAACTCCTAACAAACCCTTAAATACCGTACGTAAACTAAAAACTCCATACTAAACCTAATGAATTTGTCCGAGTTCTTTGAACGTCGTACAACAACTCAGGACTTGTTTTGACTCTCTGTATGCGACATTATCAACATGAAAAGCACGTTAGAATAATGTAGGACGCGTTACAACTCCTAATAAAACCTTACATCACTGTACGAAACTTTAAAACTCCATAATAAACCTAGTGAATTCATCCGAGTCCTTTGAACGTCTTACGACAACTTAAGATATCATACGACCCTTTATTCCACATTAGCAAATTGAAAAGCATGTTAGTATAATGTACGACAGCTCACAACTCCTAACAACACCTTAAAATACTGTACGTAAACTAAAAACTCCATAATAAGTCTAATGAATTCGCCCGAGTCCTTTCAACGTCGTACGTCAACTTAAGACATATTACGACTCTGTATGCCACATTACCACATTGAAAAGCATGTAAGTACAATGTACGACACCTCACAACTCCTAACAACACCTTACAATACCGTACGTAAACTTAAAACTCCATACTAAATCCAATGAATTTGTCCGAGTCCTTTGAACGTCGTACGGCAACTCAGGACATGTTACGACTCTCTTTATGCGACATTATCAACATGAAAAGCACGTTAGAATATTGTAGGACGCGTTACAACTCCTAATAACATTTTACATCATTGTACGAAAATTTAAAACTCCATAATAAACCTAATGAATTTATCCCAGTCCTTTGAACGTCGTACGACAACTTAAGACATCTTATGACCCTCTATTCCACATTAGCACATTGAAAAGCATGTTAGTATAATGTACGACAGCTCACAACTCCTAACAACACCTTAAAATACCGTACGTAAACTAAAAACTCCATAATAAGTCTAATGAATTCGTCCGAGTCCTTTCAACGTCGTACGTCAAGTTAAGACATCTTACGACTCTGTATGCCACATTAGCACATTGAAAAGCATGTAAGTACAATGTACGACACCTCACAACTCCTAACAACACCTTACAATACCGTAAGTAATCTTAAAACTCCATACTAAATCTAATGAATTTGTCCGAGTCCTTTGAACGCCGTACGACACCTCAGGACTTGTTACGAATCTCTGTATGCTACATTGTCAACATGAAAAGCACGTTAGAATATTGTAGGACGCGCTACAATTCCTAATAACACTTTACATCACTGTACGAAACTTTAAAACTCCATAATAAACCTAATGAATTCATCTGAGTCCTTTGATCGTCGTACGACAACTTAAGACAGCTTACATGTATTCCACATTAGCACATTGAAAAGCACAGTAGTATAATGTATGATACCTCACAACTCCTAACAAAACCATACAATACCATACGTAAACTAAAAACTCCATAATAAGCCTAATGAATTTGTCCGAGTCCTTTGAACGTCGTATGTCAACTTAAGACATCTTACGACTCTGTATGCCACATTAGCACCTTGAAAAGCATGTTTGTATAATGTATGACACCTCATAACTCCTAACAATACCTTACAATACCGTACGTAAACTTAAAACACCATAATAAGCCTAATGAATTCGTCCGAGTCTTTTGAACGTCATACGATAACTCAGGACTTGTTATGACTCTCTGTATGTGACATTATCAACATGAAAAGCACGTTAGAAAAATGTAGGACGCGTTACAACTCCTAATTACACCTTACATCACTGTTCGACTTTAAAACTCCATAATAAGCCTAAAGAACTCGTCCGAGTCCTTTGAACGTCGTACGACAACTTAAGACAACTTACGACTCTGTATGCCACATTAGCACATTGAAAAGCATGTTAGTACAATGTACGACACCTCACAACTCCTAATAACACCTTAAAATACTATACGTAAACTTAAAACTCCATACTAAACCTAATGAATTTGTCCGAGTCCTTTGAACGTCGTACGATAACTCAGGACTTGTTACGACTCTCTGTATGTGACATTATCAACATGTATAGCACGTTAGAATATTGTAGGACGCGTTACAATTCTTAATAACACTTTACATCACTGTACGAAACATTAAAACTCCATAATAAACCTAATGAATTCATCCGAGTCCTTTGAACGTCGTACGACAACACAAGACATCTTACAACCTTGTATTTCACATTAGCACATTGAAAAGCACGTTAGTATAATATATGACACCTCACAACTCCTAACAACACTTTACAATAGCGTACGTAAACTAAAAACTCCATAACAAGCCTAATGAATTCGTCCGAGTCCTTTGAACGTCGTACGTCAACTTAAGACATCTTACGACTCTGTATGCCACATTAGCACCTTGAAAAGCATGTTAGTATAACATATGACACCTCATAACTCCTAACAATACCTTACAATACAGTACGTAAACTCAGGACTTGTTACGACTCTCGGTATGCGACATTATCGACATGAAAAGCACATTAGAAAAATGTAGGACGTGTTACAACTCCTAATTACACCTTATATCACTGTACGAAACTTTAAAACTCCATAATAATCCTAAAGAACTCGTCCGAGTCCTTTGAACGTCGTACGACAAATTAAGACAACTTACGACTCTGTATGCCACCTTAGCACATTGAAAAGCATGTTAGTACAATGTACGAAACCTCACAACTCCTAACAACACCTTACAATACCGTACGTAAACTAAAAACTCCATAATAAGCCTAACGAATTCGTCTGAGTCCTTTGAACGTCGTACGGCAACTCAGGACATGTTACGACTCTATGTATGCGACATTTACAAAATGAAAAGAACGTTAGAATAATCTAGGACGCGTTACAACTCCTAATAAAACCTTACATCACTGTACGAAACTTTAAAACTCCTTAATAAACCTAATGAATTCATCCCAGTCCTTTGAACGTCGTACGACAACTTAAGACATCATACGACCTTGTATTCCACATTAGCACATTAAAAAGCATGTAAGTACAATGTACGACACCTCACAACTCCTAACAACACCTTAAAATACCGTACGTAAACTAAAAACTCCATAATAAGTCTAATGAATTCGTCCGAGTCCTTTCAACGTCGTACGTCAAGTTAAGACATCTTACGACTCTGTATGCCACATTAGCACATTGAAAAGCATGTAAGTACAATGTACGACACCTCACAACTCCTAACAACACCTTACAATACCGTAAGTAATCTTAAAACTCCATACTAAATCTAATGAATTTGTCCGAGTCCTTTGAACGTCGTACGACACCTCAGGACTTGTTACGAATCTCTGTATGCTACATTGTCAACATGAAAAGCACGTTAGAATATTGTAGGACGCGCTACAATTCCTAATAACACTTTACATCACTGTACGAAACTTTAAAACTCCATAATAAACCTAATGAATTCATCCGAGTCCTTTGAACGTCGTACGACAACTTAAGACAGCTTACGACCCTGTATTCCACATTAGCACATTGAAAAGCACGGTAGTATAATGTATGACACCTCACAAATCCTAACAACACCTTACAATACCGTACGTAAACTAAAAACTCCATAATAAGCCTAATGAATTCGTCCGAGTCCTTTTCACGTCGTACGTCAACTTAAGATATCTTACGACTCTGTATGCCACATTAGCACCTTGGAAAGCATGTTAGTATAATATATGACACCTCATAACTCCTAACAATACCTTACAATACTGTACGTAAACTTAAAACACCATAATAAGCATAATGTATTCGTCCGAGTCCTTTGAACGTCGTACCACAACTCAGGACTTGTTACGACTCTCTGTATGCGACATTATCAATATGAAAAGCACGTTAGAAAAATGTAGGACGCGTTACAACTCCTAATTACACCTTACATCACTGTATGAAACTTTAAAAACTCTATAATAAGCCTAAAGAACTCCTCCGAGTCCTTTGAACGTCGTACGACAACTTAAGACAACTTACGAATCTGTATGCCGCTTTAGCACATTGAAAAGCATGTTAGTACATTGTACGAAACCTCACAACACCTAACAACACCTTAAAATACCGTCCTTAAACTGAAAACTCCATACTAAACCTAATGAATTTGTCCGAGTCCTTTGAACGTCGTACGGCAACTCAGGACATGTTACGACTCTCTGTATGCGACATTCTCAACATGAAAAGCACGTTAGAATAGTGTACGACGCGTTACAACTCCTAATAAAACCTTACATCACTGTACGAAACTTTAAAACTCCGTAATAAACCTAATGAATTCATCCGAGTCCTTTGAACGACGTACGACAACATAAGATATCTTACGACCATGTATTCCACATTAGCACATTCACTACAAGAAATCACGGCCTTTACCTACACATCATATGTGTTGGTAAAACCCTATTATGTGTAGGAGATTTTCTTTACCTACACATGATTTAAGTGTCGTGATGTGTTGCCTCACACCTGTAGAGATAGGTCATTACCCACACATTAGTTATGTGTAGGCATATAACACGCAATACCTACTCATATATGTGTAGCTAAATCTAATTATTATGTGTGGGTAAAAGTATTACATTTGTGTGTTTGATGGGTGACGTGGCGGTGACATGGCGGCTGACGTGGCGGCTGACATGGACCATAATGATGACGTCAAGAAAAGTGTTCTTGCCACGTGTCATAATCAAATGTGTGGGTAAAAGAAATAATATGTGTGGGTAAAAGTAATACTATGTGTAGTTAAAAGTGAAATATGTGTAGGCATTCATTTCAATATGTGTAGAAATAACTATAGATTTGTTGGTGATAGTTATATAATGTGTAGGTAAAAGTGGACAATGTGTAGACATTTGATTTGAAAAATGTGTAGAAACAACTACAAATGTGTGGGCAAAAGTTATACAATGTGTAGTTAAAAGTAATTGATGTGTAGACATTCAAACTGAATATGTGTAGAAAGAGATACATATGTGTTGGTAAGCATAAATTTATGTGTGGACATTTACCAGCTTATATGTAGGTAATAATCCTCAAACGCATACAAACAATAACAAATATAAAAACGCATGTAACCAAGATTGTCATTCTAAATTAAAAGTTGAAACATCATCTTCCAAACCATAAAAAATACAGTACTAGTTATACAATTCAAACACTTAGATTAACGTCTTGACGAGATAATAAAAATACAACTATTTCACTCGCTAATATTTTCACTACTCTAAAGTGTCACCTTGAAATGCATATGATGTATCAGCTTGATAAGTTCCTGTTGTGCTCCATTCTTGCATTTCTTGAGTCATATTCCTCAAAATGATGGGATCATAATTCTCCAAGTTATCTAGTCTGGTTACCATAGCATATTGCAAGCAAAATATGTATTTGTGAAATAATCCAAGCATGTCAAAATATATTCACTTATGTATTCTTCAAAGAGCTGACGATTTTGACGCACTTACTTGCAAATAGATCGACACGGGTCAAATAGGTAAAATACTAAATAGAAGTATAAAAAAGCTTCTCAAATGAGTCGAAATGAAGCCAAAGTGTACTTTTATTGCCTAAAACCTTCTAAAGCTTTTTTTTATTAAAAATTAGACTAGTACAAACACATATTTTTTGTAATCACATTTAAGATGGCAACGGGTAAAAAAAATAAGGACTTTTTGACAAAATGGTCAACCCTACACATGACTCGAACTGGCTTGCACAATAAACACTCATTCTAACCCAATACCAACCAGCCCACCGCACTTTATAAGTAGGGTTTACCTTGAGATTGAAACTTCATATAATTCCATCAACATTTAGCACCTACAAATGACAAAAATTCCTCATATTCTGCTTAATCATACATGATCACAAACTAACTTAGTTGAACATAGAACAATTTTAAGAAGGAAACACAGTTAAATTAATTGTAAGATGTGAAAAGTAATCAATTTAAGTATGTTGTATTAACTAAACCATATTGAAACAAATATCAAGATTGACATGAATGCATGTGATACTTGAACTAACCTTATCATAAGAGATAATTGGTTGGCTTCATCTACAAAATGGAAAAAGATCCATTTAAGAGAATGACAAACACAAATCAATCTTGATATTCAAAGTAAAATGCAGCAAGTGATAGTCAAACAAGTGCATTCCCATTAGATGCATCATCAAAGTCAAATGCAACAACTAGTATTAATATTTTCACACTTGTGCATGCCTATCTTGCATCATCAAAGTAAAATGCATAACTGTCGTGTAACCATCTGAGAATATATATACAGTGGCCCCTTTCCAACAAATGAACAACCTTATGAGCTAGAAGAAGCAATTGAAATATAAATTGTTGAGAGTTTCTTTTCATAATAAATTCCTAAATCCTAAATGTGCATCACAATTCACAAGTTGGACTCACTTCTTCAGTTCTATTTTATCTATGTTCAAGAATCATGTGATTTGAATATAAGCTTTAGAACTAACAGTTAGATTAACCTCAAACCAAATAAATAACAAACTACATATGATTTTGGTCTAAAAAACATAAGTTTTATTACTAAAGAAATACGCAAACCTCAGTGTCTAGTTCAATTGCAACACCCAATTCTGCGAATACATTAGCACTTTCACATGCCGATGAGCTTGACCTTTAACCTTCCCCAACATGTAATTTGAGTCATCATAACCTCAATGTAACATAGTCTTTCAAAAACAATCTTAAAACATAAAACACTGAAAAAAACTGAAAAAATAGGCAACAATTAAAATGTTAACCAATACTTGAAGTGCAAGAAATTAATGCTCAAATTGTTATCAAGACTTGAAATGTATGCTTTACCTCTTTACTATCCTAGCTTGTTGGCAGCCATCCTAACCTTAATGTTAAAGTAGTAAATACTGAAAATGAAACATGTGGAATTATTTAAACATAATAAAAAAACAAATGGAACAAATCAAATTTACAAATCAATTGAAGTATACGAAACACATTGTTGTTAGTTAACCTCACATAAATAGTAACAATGAAAGGAATGCATTTTATAAACTTAAGACAAATGATTGTCTAGATACCCATAAACGACAAAGTAGAAAAACAAAAAAACTTCATCTTAAAGGATAGATGATCGACTATCCTAAGCATCAAGCAAACAAACAAAGTAGTAACACAAGTGGAAAGGATGGATGAGTGTCCTAAACCCCTAATCATAGTAGACAAACAAAGTAGCAACACCAGTAACAAACCAACACAATAGTTGAAACGACAAAATAGAAAAACAAACCAACACAACAATTGATACAATGGTGGTCATGTGTTCTAATCATCTAGTAGAAAAACAAAGCAGCATCCCCAGTGGAAATGGGTCAAAATAGATAGTTTTTAGCAGCAACTTAGAAATTTCAGCAATGCAGATTGAAATAAATTGTGCTACAGACCTGTTTTTGAAAAATTCGTGTAAAATCAACCGTAGCTCGGTTTAAGGCATAAGACATATGGTTGGAAAGCTATCAAGGCTACTACGTTTGATATTTGAAGTTGTTGAACTAATTCAGATTTTTCAGGGGTGAAAAGGTAGCAAGAACAACTGCAGCACAGAAAGTTCAACAATGAAAGGAATGCATTTTATGAACTTAACACGAATGATTGTCTAGATACCCATAAATGACAAAGTAGAAAAACAAAAACTTCATTCTAAAGGATGGATCATTGGCTGTCCTAAATCAAGTAGACAACAAAGTAATAACACAAATGGAAAGGATGGATGAGTGTCCTAATCATAGTAGACAAACAAAGTACAAACACCAATAACAATCTAACACAACAGTTGAAACGACAGAATAGAACAACAATAACTTCAATTGAAAAGGTGGTGTCCATGTGTTCTAATCACCTAGTAGAAAAACAAAGCAGAATAACTGGTGAAAGTGGGTCAAAATAGATAATTTTCAGCAGCAACTCCTTATTTTCAGCAATGTTGCTTTAAAGAAATTATGTTGCAGACTTGTTTTTGCAAAAAAGCATATAAAATCAACTGTAGCTCAGTCTAAGGTGTAAGATATATGGCTGAAAAGCTATTAGAGTCTACTACGTTTTATGTTTGAAAATGTTGAGCTAATTCAGATTTTGCACGAGTAAAACGAGGTGAGAGCAACTTCTGCATACAAAGTGAAACAATCAAAACAATGTGTTTTATGAACTTAGCACGAATGATTGTCTAGATACCCATAAATGACAAAGTAGATGAACAAAAACTTCATTTAAAAAAATGGATGAGTGCCCTAAACATCAAGTAGACAAATAAAGTAGTATCAGGAAAGTAGTCACAAGCCAACACAACAATCAAACAGACAAATGGAACAACTGTGACTTCAGCTTAAACGATGTTCGGGTATTCTAATCATCAAGTAGACAAACGAAGTAGCAATATAATTTGACAGAGTAACCGACAAAGTAGCCAACACAACAGTTGGCAAGAACCTAACAGTTAAACCACAAGAAAAGAGACAATCAATGTAAAACCCTAAATTTTAACGTAAGTATATGTCGATAATGGGCGGGTGTTCATGTAAATAGCACGTTGAATAAAGAGTCCTAATGTATAGATATAAACCCTAGGGGTGATAGAGGACTTAAAACGAAGAACGTGGGCGAAAACGGAACTCAAATCGGAGTTATAACGAAGCGGGAAATGCGAAAACACCCGAGGAATGCCCGAAAACTTGTTTCGAGCATATCTTGACTTAGAAGAAGAGTTACGGAGCCCATAATATATGAATTCCACGTGTTTCGACGAGAGGAATCTGAAAATGTAGGTTACGCGGTCCGCGCATGAGAGGGTAGGCTTGTGCGCGTATCGCGTAGGAGCTGTCGGGTGGAAAACAGCTGGCTGGCACCCACCATCTACGCGATACGCGCAGATGGTGGTGGTGTGCTGCGCGTATCGCCTAGCAAGGCCCAGACAGCCTATATAAAGGGGTGCAACCCCCCTTCATTTGTGCTCATCACTTCTCTCTCTCTCTAGACTTTTTAGAGAGAGAAACACACTAGTTATCTTGCGGAATCGCGCCTCGTGTGCGGTACCCTGCGTCGGAGCTTTTCTTCGAGTCTCGGGCGCGTGTAGATCGCTTGGCGTGCGTCGAGGTTCTGCCCGAGTGAAGAGCGGTGGTCATCGAGGTGGTGCGCAATTGAAGATCGGTGGTCGACAAGGTAAATGGTCCTTCATTCTCGATTTAGTTTAGGACGGGAATCGGGTTGGGAACCCGATGGGAATGCGGGGTGAAGATACCCGCATAGCACAAGGGACGTGCTAAGGGAAATAGTTGAGGGATTAAACACCCGCAACTAACGGGTAGATTACCCGGGGAGGGTGCGGGTTGAATATCCGTACCCTAGGGGTATGATATCCGTTGTGAACGGGTAACATATCTCTGTAGGATTCGTTTAGATCCCGAGGTTCGGGATTTGGTAAGCGTAGGTGGCAACGACTCGTATCTAGTCGTATGCTTCGCAAGTTATGCCCTAGGACTTACATAGTCTTAGGAATCGTTATTTATAACGTTGTGATATCGCGTTATAGGTGGATTATAGCTATTTGTGTTGATTGTGGAGATAGTCATTTGGATTGATTATCGGGATTAGATCAAGGAACGAAGCTAGTTGTGAGCTTGTTGTGATCTTGTTAAGGTGAGTTCATACACTTAAACTCTTTTGAAATGATGGTATGTTTTACAAAACTGGATGTGTTGCTTAAACCTGTTTTGGTTGCAAATGATTGTGAGTTTTTGTATAAACTCTTTTGGATTGGTTGTGTTCTTAAAGTGTTGTGTTTGAACGGTTGGCTAGCAATCTAGGGTAAATATCGGGCAATACCACTCCAGATTATAGGGGTGACAGCGGGTAAAACTTAGAAGGGTATATGCATATATTCTGCTCCAGCGCAGACGTGCCAGACTGAGTTGTTGAGGGGTTTTATTCGTATTGTCTGGGAATATTTAACGGATGATACTAGCATGTTTGTGAAATGTTTGTAAGTGATGGAGTTCGTGGTAACTCTTTGATCAATGGAGCTTGGTAACTCGTTGATCAATGTTTTTACAAGCATTTGGTTGATTGTTTTGAAATGTTTTGTAAAATGTTTTATTATGAACTCACCAGCGTAAGCTGACCCTTTCTTTTAAACTTTTTGGCACACATCCTAGGTGCCGAGTGATGCAGGAAAGCACTGTTGAGGCTAGAGCAGGTAGAGGGCTTGCGGGCTTAGAAGATAGACGCTCTGGACCTAGAATAGTTGCTAGCTTTAGTTTGTTAATGTTATGTATCAAGCAAACAATTGTCGTTTTGTAATCAATGTATTGTATATATGAAGTTTAATGTATGCACAACTTTAAGATTTAAGCTGTGTGTATGTATGTTTGTTGATTCCGCTGCGTTGCTCCTGATATCCATCCGTCACACGCGATAACCCCCGGGCACCTGGGACCGCCCGCCGCGTTGGGGTTGTGACAGGCTTGGTATCAGAGCCGTAGTTTAAGCGAACTAGGTACAAGCTTAGTATCTGGACTTAAACTAAGATAAGATAGGATAAGTGCCCGCATAGGTGTATAGAAGTTTACTTTCTGGAAAGGGAAATGGGTTTTGGTATGAACGTGGCGGAGAATGGCTAAGAACACGATCAGCGCGGTAAATAAATAATTGCAACTGGCCACTGTCATTATTTGTTTACAAGCACTATATTGTTCTTAATCATAGTCCATCATGTGAATACTGACTCCCTGCTCTCTTTCGTAGGTAGAGTTATGGCCGGTAAAAAGAAAGGTAGTGGTAGACATCTTCCTACAATAAGAAGTACTAGGACTAACACGAATAAAGAAACTAATAATGATGGGACTATCGGGAGTCATGATAATGACGGGGAGGAAGATATCATGACGGAAACCCAATTTATTTCGGCGGTTGCTAATCAAGTCTCCAAGGTACTAGAAGCCACGTTGCCCATGATTATAGACTCTGCATTGCAGAGGAGGTCATATGAAGGAGAAAGGAAGAGGAAGTCAGAGGATAAAAAGAGTGGTTCTGGTGGTAGATTCAAGTTCAAAAAGGGGAAGGCTGGAGAGGAATCTCAAGAGAAGAGGTGTTACCGATGTCAGCAATCGGGACATCTCTCAAGATCGTGTCCGATGATTAAGTGTTATAATTGTCAGGAAGCAGGGCATTTTAAGAATGATTGCCCTAAAATTAAAGGAGGAAAGAACCAAGCCAAAGGGCGGGTGTTTGTTACGAAGAAGGATGGTGATAAGGAAGTAAATGAGGATGTTGTGGCAGGTATGTTTCCTGTAAATAATGTTTATGCTAAGGTTTTATTTGACACGGGTGCAAATAAGAGTTTTGTGTCAGTTTCCTTTGGTAAATACCTAGGAAAAGAACCTGTAGTGCTAGATTCTGCTTATGAGGTAGAAACAGCAAATGGAGGAAGTGATATGATAACAGTAGTGTATAAGGATTGCTTGCTTAATTTAAATGGTGTTGAGTTTCCAGTTGACATTATGCCTATGAACTTGTGTAGTTGTGATGTAGTCATAGGAATGGACTGGTTAACTTATAATCGAGCCCAAGTTGATTGTGAGAAAAAGTTGGTTAGGGTATGTAAGTCAGATGGTGAAACATTAGTGGTTAAGGGAAATAGTATCAGAGGTAATATCCGGATGATATCTGCAATTAAGGCTAGTAAATGCCTGATGAGAGGTTGTGAGGCTTTTATAGCCTATGCTTTAGATGCTAAGCCCGAAAAACAGATATCGGATATTCCAGACGTGTGTGATTACCCTGATGTGTTTCCTGACGACTTACCTGGACTCCCTCCCAACCGACAAATCGAATTTCGAATCGATTTAATACCGAAGCAAGGCCGATTGCGAAGGCTCCTTACCGTTTGGCGCCCTCCAAATTGCAAGAACTGATGAAGCAAGTCCTGGAGTTGCTCGACTTAGGCTTCATTAGACCGAGTTCATCCCCTTAGGGTGCACCAGTGTTGTTTGTAAAGAAGAAGGACGGTTCCATGCGGATGTGCATCGACTACCGTGAGCTGAACAAGTTGACAATCAAGGATAAGTATCCATTGCCGAGGATAGACGATCTGTTTGATCAGCTGCAAGGCGCTAGTTATTTTTCCAAGATCGATCTTAGGTCTGGATACCATCAGCTGAAGGTGCGGGAAGAAGATATTCCCAAGACGGCCTTTAGAACCCGTTATGGGCACTATGAGTTTTTGGTTATGTCCTTTGGATTAACCAATGCCCCTGCAGCATTCATGGATCTTATGAACAGAGTCTGCAAGCCGTATTTAGACAAGTTCGTCATTGTCTTTATCGATGATATTTTGGTCTATTCGAGAGATCAAAATGATCATGCTGAACACTTGAAGAAGGTTTTGGAGACTCTTAGGCAAGAGAAGTTGTACGCTAAGTTCTCCAAGTGTGATTTTTGGAAGAGAGAAGTTCAATTTCTCGGGCATGTGATAAATGAAACTGGTGTTCAGGTAGATCCAACTAAGATAGAGGCTATAATGAAATGGGAAGTCCCGAAGACTCCCACAGAAATTAGAAGCTTCTTACGCTTAGCTGGGTACTACCGAAGATTTATCAAAGACTTCTCCAAGATTGCTACACCGATGACTGCATTAACGCGGAAGAAGGCTGAATTCAAATGGGGACCCGAGCAAGAGGAAGCCTTTAGTGTTTTGAAGAAGAAACTTTGTAGCGCTCCAATCCTTTCATTACCCGAAGGTAACGAGGATTTTGTGGTATGTTGTGATGCCTCACTTAATGGTCTTGGTTGCGTGCTGATGCAACGAGAGAAGGTCATTGCCTATGCATCACGGCAATTAAGCGTTCATGAGAAACGTTACACCACACATGATTTGGAATTAGGTGCCATAGTGTTTGCCTTGAAGACTTGGCGACACTATCTTTATGGTACTAGATTCGTGATATATTCTGATCACAAAAGTCTTCAACACCTTTTTGATCAGAAGGAGCTAAATATGAGGCAACGTAGATGGATGGAATTGCTTAGCGATTATGATTGTGAGATCAGATACCACCCTGGCAAGGCCAATGTGGTAGCAGATGCCCTAAGTCGGAAGGAGAGGGTTAAACCCATTAGAGTAAGGGCTTTGCAGATCATTGTAACGGTTGATTGGAAGGATCAGATCGTTGAAGCTCAGACAAATGCCTTGAAGGAAGGAAGCATCAGGAAGGAGCGAATGGTTGGAAAGGAAGGTTTGTTGACAAAAGGAAAGGATGAAATTCTAAGGTTTGGATCAAGAATCTGGGTTCCAAAGTTTGGAGGTATCCAGGATAAGATTCTTGACGAAACCCACAAGTCTAAGTACTCGATTCATCCTGGAACGGATAAGATGTTCAAGAGCTTGAAAGAGCATTATTGGTGGCCCAATATGAGGAGATCAATTGCACAGTATGTGCAAAGGTGCTTGACTTGTTTACAAGTTAAGATTGAGCATCAGAAACCAGCAGGTCTGTTACAGCAGATAGAATTACCAGTTTGGAAGTGGGAAAGAATAACGATGGATTATGTTACGAAGCTCCCAAGAACTCGTGCAGGGCATAATGCCATATGGGTGATTGTGGATCGATTGACCAAGTCGTCCCATTTCATACCATATAACGAGAGCTACTCACAGAGAAGATGGCGAAATTGTATATCAAGGAGATTGTGAGTAGACATGGCGTGCCACTTTCGATCATCTCTGATAGAGATAGTCGATTCACGTCAAGGTTTTGGTCGAGTTTGCAAAAAGATCTTGGAACTAGATTGAACTTGAGCACGGCATATCATCCTCAAACTGATGGGCAGAGTGAGCGTACGATCCAAACCCTTGAGGATATGCTGCGTGCGTGTGTGATTGACTTTAGTGGTAGTTGGGATGAATTCTTACCATTGGTTGAGTTTTCATACAACAACAGTTATCACACCAGCATAGGAATGGCACCATTTGAAGCACTTTATGGAAGAAAGTGCAGAACTCCCGTTTGTTGGACGGAAGTCGGGGAGGATCAGTTGTGTAGTACAGAGATGATGCTAGAAACAACTGATAAAATCCAACTGATTAGGCAAAGGCTGAAAGCTGCCCAGGATAGGCAGAAAAGTTATGCTGATGTTCGTAGAAGGCCTTTAGAATTCAAAGTCGGGGACTATGTGATGTTGAAAGTATCTCCTTGGAAAGGAGTTGTGAGATTTATCAAACGAGGAAAGTTAGCCCCGAGGTACATTGGTCCATTTAAGGTTGTTGCGAGAGTTGGGAAAGTTGCTTATAAGCTTGAGTTACCGGAAACCTTGAAAGGTGTACACGATACCTTTCACGTGTCAAACTTAAGGAAATGTTTGGCGGATCCGAATCAAGCTGTACCTCTCGAAGATGTTCAAGTAAGCGAGAAGCTATCTTTTACTGAGAGGCCAGTGAAGATTCTTGATACTCAAGAAAGAAAGTTGAGAAAGAGAAGAATCCGGTTGGTGTTGGTCCAATGGGAAGGACAGAGAGGACCGGAGAAGACTTGGGAATTGGCTAGTGAGATGAAAGCCAAATACCCTCAGTTATTTTTGTAATACTCGAATTTCGAGGACGAAATTCTTTTAAGGAGGGGAGAAATGTAAAACCCTAAATTTTAACGTAAGTATATGTCGATAATGGGCGGGGGTTCATGTAAATAGCACGTTGAATAAAGAGTCCTAATGTATAGATATAAACCCTAGGGGTGATAGAGGACTTAAAACGAAGAACGTGGGCGAAAACGGAACTCAAATCGGAGTTATAACGAAGCGGGAAATGCGAAAACACCCGAGGAATGCCCGAAAACTTGTTTCGAGCATATCTTGACTTAGAAGAAGAGTTACGGAGCCCATAATATATGAATTCCACGTGTTTCGACGAGAGGAATCTGAAAATGTAGGTTACGCGGTCCGCGCATGAGAGGGTAGGCTTGTGCGCGTATCGCGTAGGAGCTGTCGGGTGGAAAACAGCTGGCTGGCACCCACCATCTACGCGATACGCGCAGATGGTGGTGGTGTGCTGCGCGTATCGCCTAGCAAGGCCCAGACAGCCTATATAAAGGGGTGCAACCCCCCTTCATTTGTGCTCATCACTTCTCTCTCTCTCTAGACTTTTTAGAGAGAGAAACACACTAGTTATCTTGCGGAATCGCGCCTCGTGTGCGGTACCCTGCGTCGGAGCTTTTCTTCGAGTCTCGGGCGCGTGTAGATCGCTTGGCGTGCGTCGAGGTTCTGCCCGAGTGAAGAGCGGTGGTCATCGAGGTGGTGCGCAATTGAAGATCGGTGGTCGACAAGGTAAATGGTCCTTCATTCTCGATTTAGTTTAGGACGGGAATCGGGTTGGGAACCCGATGGGAATGCGGGGTGAAGATACCCGCATAGCACAAGGGACGTGCTAAGGGAAATAGTTGAGGGATTAAACACCCGCAACTAACGGGTAGATTACCCGGGGAGGGTGCGGGTTGAATATCCGTACCCTAGGGGTATGATATCCGTTGTGAACGGGTAACATATCTCTGTAGGATTCGTTTAGATCCCGAGGTTCGGGATTTGGTAAGCGTAGGTGGCAACGACTCGTATCTAGTCGTATGCTTCGCAAGTTATGCCCTAGGACTTACATAGTCTTAGGAATCGTTATTTATAACGTTGTGATATCGCGTTATAGGTGGATTATAGCTATTTGTGTTGATTGTGGAGATAGTCATTTGGATTGATTATCGGGATTAGATCAAGGAACGAAGCTAGTTGTGAGCTTGTTGTGATCTTGTTAAGGTGAGTTCATACACTTAAACTCTTTTGAAATGATGGTATGTTTTACAAAACTGGATGTGTTGCTTAAACCTGTTTTGGTTGCAAATGATTGTGAGTTTTTGTATAAACTCTTTTGGATTGGTTGTGTTCTTAAACTGTTGTGTTTGAACGGTTGGCTAGCAATCTACGGTAAATATCGGGCAATACCACTCCAGATTATAGGGGTGAAAGCGGGTAAAACTTAGAAGGGTATATGCATATATTCTGCTCCAGCGCAGACGTGCCAGACGGAGTTGTTGAGGGGTTTTATTCGTATTGTCTGGGAATATTTAACGGATGATACTAGCATGTTTGTGAAATGTTTGTAAGTGATGGAGTTCGTGGTAACTCTTTGATCAATGGAGCTTGGTAACTCGTTGATCAATGTTTTTACAAGCATTTGGTTGATTGTTTTGAAATGTTTTGTAAAATGTTTTATTATGAACTCACCAGCGTAAGCTGACCCTTTCTTTTAAACTTTTTGGCACACATCCTAGGTGCCGAGTGATGCAGGAAAGCACTGTTGAGGCTAGAGCAGGTAGAGGGCTTGCGGGCTTAGAAGATAGACGCTCTGGACCTAGAATAGTTGCTAGCTTTAGTTTGTTAATGTTATGTATCAAGCAAACAATTGTCGTTTTGTAATCAATGTATTGTATATATGAAGTTTAATGTATGCACAACTTTAAGATTTAAGTTGTGTGTATGTATGTTTGTTGATTCCGCTGCGTTGCTCCTGATATCCATCCGTCACACGTGATAACCCCCGGGCACCTGGGACCGCCCGCCGCGTTGGGGTTGTGACAATCAACCAAACCAAACACCAATAAAAAAACACTAACCTACAACAAAACAAAAGAAAACAGGAAAGTAGAGACACACAACAACTTAACAATAGAAAAAAGCATAAACAAAAGCGAAACCTGAAAAACAAAAGACCACCACAAACGCCGTAAGAGCCCGCATTCAAACCACAACAGTGACCAGAAAACACCTGCAATCAACACAGTGACAAAGCAGAAAATATGAAATTGACGCTGCACGTTGAATGTGAGACAACAATAACATTAGCAAACATCCAAACAATAACAGAAAGCCAACAAAGACCACCGGAACCTAACAATTAAAAAACATCAATAGCTAGCTTGTTGGCAGCCATCCTAACCTTAAGGTTAAAGTAGTGAATTTTGATGACTGAAACTGACAGTATGAAACCTAGTGTATCAACTATATTGATGAATTTTGAGAACAAGTTTGATCCTTATGATTGCATGTTTTTGTCTCCCCAATAAACCCATGAAAAAGAAACACTTGCAGTTTTTAAGATCACAATTTACAGTTTATTTTGTATAGTTAGAATTAAAAATGTTTGGTTCGTTTTGACCTGTTAAAATTATAACTTGACTTATATAACTTCATTAAGAAAGTTTGGGTCGTTTTGACAAAATACCTCTTTATCCCTCTTTGATTTCACAAATGTGTTCATCCCCACAACCCAAATCGAATGCCAAAAAAAGGCACTACATTGCAGCAAAAATAGCTACTTTGGGCAGCAAAACAAAGGCATTAAAGGCCATTATGCAGCCAACGTACAAAAAAAAAGTAGTTTCGGCAGCCATTATGCAGTCAAAATTGCTGCCATTAGGTAGTAAAATATGAAGCCAAAAATAGTCAAAATGCAGCAGCCATTATGCACTAAAAAGATGGTTTTGCAGTCAAAACCGCAGCCAAATTACAGTCGAAACTGCAGGAAAAAAGGTCAACTGCAACAATAAAATACTTGAAGTTGCAGCAATAGAAAAGTCAAACTTGCAGTCAAACTGCAGCAAGAAATGTCAAAATTGCAGCCAAACTACAACAACGATAATTTTTGGGTCGTTTTTGACCCGTTAGAATTAAAAACGGACTAATATAAGAATTTTTTTGGTCATTTTGACCTATAGGAATTAAATTAAACTAATATAACTTCAACAGGTCTTTTGACTCATTATACACACTATAGTAATATTTCACTAATCAAGCATGTTCGGGTCATTTTGGTCCGTTAGAATTAAAAACCACACATGTTCATGTCCTAGTTAGTTTCATAGTTAGAATTAAAAACCACACAACTACATGATTTGGTCCTTAATGTGCTATTTTAACACTAGAATTCTTTACAAAGTACAAACTAACCTGGAACTAGGAAGAATTATGACAGTCATTTGAATATATTTATTACCCATGGGAGTTAATCTAATTATCCCAATACAAACTTGAATCTTTAGTAACACATCTGCATGAAGAAAAAACATTAGTTAGCTTCATTTAAATAAGTCTTTTCATGCTTAATTTCATGTTTTACTTCAAATAAGTCCTAAGTTGTAAAAGAATGTTATAGTCAAACAACATTAAAATCAATTCTAACTAAAGTTACAAATCATTTAAAAAGCAACATGGAAAGAATAAAGGCAACTTACCCATCATGTGCACAGTGGAAATTCGCCTAAGAAGAAAAATAAATTGTTACATGTTTGATCAAAGTCAACATTCTCACAATTCTTAAATAAGTGCACAGCTTCATTTAAATAAGTCTTTTCATGCTTAATTTCTTTACAAAGTTCAATATTCTCACAATTCTATGAGCAAAGTCAACAAGAATCAGAGAAGAATCCTGTTTGATCTTGTATTATAGTAAAAAATGCAGTCATTATCACAGCCATTAGGCAGTAAACATTACAACAAAAAATAGTCAAAATGCAACCATAAAGCACTAAGGAAACTAGTTTTTGCAGCCAAAACGCAGTTAAAAACCGCAGTCGAATTGCAGTCAAGATTGCCAAAAAAAAATAAGGTCAATTGCAACAATAAAATGGTCAAACTTGCAGCAAAAAAAAAGTAAAAATTACAGTCAAACTGCAGCAAGAAAATGACAAAATTGCAGCCAAACTACAACATTAAGAATGTTTAGGTCGTTTTGACCCGTTAAAATTAAAAACAGACTAATAAGCCTTTTTAGGTCCTTTTGACCCATTGGAATTAAAATTAAACTAATAACTACATAAAAAATGATAGTCAAAGGATTCATGTCTACTTGGTAATCTTAGGTCACAACTTGTATGGCTGACCCGTTTGGCTTGCTTGTTGTTAAAAGAGGTGTTTGTCTGAGACAACAACAGAAATGATGTACTTCAAATGTTTTTTTGTTTTCAATCTGGATGTTTCCATTCAAAATCCAAGTGACTGAAGATAGGATCTTAATTCTCAAATCACAAATCTAATTCCTGCACCTAAATCACAAATTAATAGTTGAGTTTTGATAGAAGCATGAACTACATAAAACAAAATATCCCATATGGGTAAATTAAAGCTCCAATTTAAATTGCACCTAAAAAGTATAAGCATGACAATCACCTGCTAGTTATAAGCACCAAATCAATAACCTGATTATCAATAAAATATTAGGCTTGTAATACATAGTCTAACCAAATCAACAAAAGAAAAAAGAAAAAAAAACCTTCAATTAGGTGACCAGTGCTTCAAACAGAAGAACTGAACGCCTGATCTTGCAGCCCTTTCTTCGATTTAGATTGCTAACAGATGACGAGGATGCCAAGAACAAGAACTATGAACAAGAAGAGCAAAAACTTTAAAGTCCTACAACCCGATTAATTGATTAGCTAGTTGCAAACATCATCTTTTTGCGGTTTAAGAAGTAATGGCGATGAATTGAATTTCAATTGAGAGTTTTAGAGATCTGACGTAAAACCTTAAAATGAAGCGACTACCGTTCTTCCTCCTAATCCGCTTTGTATTCAACTTGCAGAAGAATGATTCAACAATTTATCTATAGCGAAATTCAGATTGATTGAACAAAAGAGATTGTGAATGTGTGCAGGTCATGAATCATCAAAATAAAAGAAAAGATGGGTGAAAGCATGAATGGAAGTTAAGTAGAGATGTAGATATATGTTGTAGTGATTGGGGAAGGAAAATTTAAGAGGGAAGATTCAATTTTTTAGCAGGGGATTAGGAGGGAGTTTAAATTTATGTTTATAAAAAAATCATCTTATATAAAAATTATAATCCTTTAAAAAAATACAAAAATTAGTATATATTCATCACTTAATGACCAATTTGAGTCATTTTTGTTAAATTATAATCAACTAAGACCATTGATTATTGTTTTAGGTAAATGATTGTCACTTAAGGTTAATGATGGTCACTTAAGCTCACAAGTAGATAATTAAAGGTAATGATGGTCAATTTACGTTTTCGATGGTTACTTCGGGTCAGTAACAACCAATAAGGATCATTGATGACCAGTTAGGCTAATTTTGGTCATTAAACTCCGGTTTGAATTAACCTTAGTCAATCAAGGTCATTCGTAATCATTTTATGGTAAATGATGTCCAATTAAGGCTTATGATGGTCATTAAGGTTACTAGTGGTCACTTAGGTCGCTAACGACCAATTATGTTAAATGATGGTCAAATAAGGTTAGTGGTGGTCACTTAAGATTAATGACAGACAATTATGGTAAATGATGGCCGGATAACATCCTATTTGAACAAAAAAGCTTCTAATATTTCAACTTTTATCTAAATGGGTTAAAACGACCCATTTGAATCAACTGAGCTTTTAATCTTTTATTTGTTAACTAAATGGTTCAAAATGATCCATTTGAACCAAATGAGCTTTTGATCTTTGAACCAAATGAGCTTATAGTCTTTTAATTTTAATCTAAATGTGTTAAAGCGACCCAGTTGAACCTAACTAGCTTATGATAATCCAATTTTAATCTAAATGGGTCAAAACGACCCATTTGAACCTAATGAGCTTATAATAATAAAATTTTCATCTAAATGTGTCAAATTCACCCGTAAATACTATTTAAACGGATAAAAATGTCCCGTAATAAAATGAATGAGCTTTTAATCTTCAAATGGGTCAAAACGACCCATTTGAACCTAACGATCTTATAACAATCAAATTTTAATCTAAACATGTCAAAACGACCCATATTAACCAAATAAGCTTTTAATTTTTTAATTTTGATCTAAATGGGTCAAAAAGACCCATTTGAACCTAACGTTCTTATAATAGTCCAATTTTAATCTAACCATGTGAAAACGACCCGTTTAAACCTAATGAGCTTATAATCTTCCAAATTTAATCTAAATGGGTCGAAATGGCCCATTTGAACCTAAAGAGCTTATAAATATTTAATTTTAATCTAAATTGGTCAAAAGGACACACTTGAACGAAACATGCTTAAAATATTTTATTTATAATCTAAATGGGTTAAAACGACACAAATGAGTTATAAACTTTCATTTTCAATCTAAATGGGTCAAAATGATCCATTTGAACCTAATGAGCTTATCATAATCCAACTTCAATATATTTAGGTCAAAACGACCCATTTAAACCAAATTAGCTTATAATATTTCAATTTTAATCTAAATGGGTCAAAACACTCAATTTGAACAAATTAAGCTTATAATATTAAAAATTTAATATAAATGGGTCAAAACGACCCATTTGAAGCTAATGTAATTATAATCATCTAACTATATTCTAAATGGGTCAAAACGACCCATTTGAACCTTATGAGCTTATAATAATCATCTTAATATCTAAACGGGTCAAAACAACCCGTTAGTAGGTTTCATGCACTAAAATTATGTTGACGCGCTATTAGCAGGTTTCATGCTACTTTGACTAGTAGACCCGCTATTAGTTTTCAAAACTACCAGTCTACTAGGATTTACAGATATAAATATTAGACACGGTTAGACAAAAACCAAATCTATGCCTAAAGGATATCAATCCAATCGGCTATGACAGGTTATTCCCCACGACTAATGAAGAAAATAGTCGAGTCGTTGGTTATTATTAGCAGCAACTACTCTGATTTGCCGTCACAAATAATAGTACCAGCAATTTTGACCCAGTTACCCTGTAATGATTTTCACAAATTTTACCAGTAGTTATTTTGACCGGTACATTCGACCCGTCAATTTTGCAGAGCTGAAAATAGCATTAGACAATTCTCAATCCAATCAAATTTCCGGCTTATATGGAAGCAAATTTCCATGTTAAAGTTTTTAAAATAGCTCTTAACCTTCTGCCATTCTATATATTGAATCTGATGCAGATTCATATACTGGACCTGATTTAGCAACAACTGTTTTGACCCAGTGACTGCTATTGATTTTCATGACTGATGAAGAAGATTATCGAGCCTTCAATTCTAAAGAGAACAGCAGTAATCTGAAAATAGCATCAGGCACTTCTCGATCCAATTACACAATCAACTACAACATCAGCCACCCACAACAGAACGGTTTTTCAAACAAAATAACTCAGGTGCAGAATGTATAAGTTAAAGAAAGAAACATGTGACAAAGGGTACCATTCAAAAATTAAAAGTTGAAACGTCATCTTTCAAATCACCGTAATAAAGTACTAGTTGTAGAATTCAAACACTTAAACATCAAAGTCACTACAAACGAGTTTATAAAAAGAGTGGACACAAACCAAATCTAGGCCTAGAGGTTTCACGCACTAAAATCTTTTAACTATTAGTAGGTGTAATGCTACTTTGAGCAGTGACCCGCTTTCAGTTTTCAAATATACTAGTCTACTAGGATTCGCAAACATAAATATTAGCCAAGGGTGGACACAAACAAATCTAGGCCTAGAGGATAACAAATGAGCTTATAATAATCAAATTTAAATCTTAATAGGTAGAAACGACCCATTCAAACCTAATAAGCTTATACCAATCTGATTATAGTCTAAATGGGTCAAAATTACCCATTTGAACCTGTGAGCTTATAATAATCTAGTTTTAATATAAGCAGGTCAAAACGACACATTTTTAACCAATCTAGTTATAATATTTCAATTTCAATCTAAAGCGGTCAAAACCATCCACTTGACATGCTATAGCAGCAGCTACTCTACTTTGTTGTCATAAATATTAGCAGTAACTATTTTGACCCAGTGAGAGACCGGGTGTTGATTTGCACAAATATTAGCAGCAGCTATTTTGACCTATGGCCGATGAAGCAGATTATCGAGCCTTCGATTATGCAGAGAGAAGCAGCAAGCTGAAAACAGCATCAGCAGTTCTCAATATATCCAATTAGACAATCAGATACAACATCATCCAATGAAACCTCTTGTCAAACAGAAAAAAGTCAACTTCATAATGTATAAGTTAAAGAAAATGATACAATCTGAATGATTCCATTCAACACCTTATCACATGATTAAGCAAGAAATCATTATGTATTAAAGATATCATGACAAATAACAAATTCACTAAATTGTGATTGAAGATTTGAAGCCTCATTTGAAACATTTATAACCTGTTCCTTGCTTCTAAACCATGTTTTAAGAAAGAAACATATGTGATCAAGGGTACCATTCGAAATTAAAAGTTGAAACATCATTCTTCAAACCACCAAAATAAAGTACTACTTGTAAAATTCAAACAGTTAAACATCAATGTCACTACGACTTTATAAAAATACTAAACTACTTCATTCACCAGTATTTGCACTACACTCAAATGTATCACCTTGTGATGCTCCTGATGTATCACCTTGGGATGCTCCTGCAATGTTTGGTGGAGGCATGATATTTTTCTCAATTAATGCTTGCTCCATAATTGCACATCTACCATTCACTTTTATAACTGTATCCACTAGCTCGTCATAGGTTGGACGCTTTGAATTCTGATTCATACCCCCTGTGTTACTAGCAATAACCGGATCACGTCCCCACCCATTCAAACGAACTGAATTTCGTCCAAGCACCTTCTCTATAATTGACTTGTCACTCATTGCTTCCACCGAATGCTCATTTCTCAGCTTTAAAACTAATATGACAGCTTATCATATTCATATGAAACATTAGTGACAAATTAAAGTTTCTTTATAACATGATGTAGTATTAACTGTGTTGGCCCCTACAACAAATGATGAATACGCTGAATTGGGCAATACTCCAGCAGTAACTATTTTGAACTAGTAACCTGCTGTTGATTTTCATAAATATTAGTAGTAGCTATTTTGACCGGCTACTTTGATTTGTAGTCTACTAGGATTTGCATGCATAAAAGACATAAATATTAACCATGGTAAAGACAAACACCAAATCTAAGTCGATGATAAAAATCCTATAAGCTGTGACAGGTTATTCTCCATGACTGATGAAGAAGACTATCAAGCCTTCAATTCTGCAGAGACCAGCAGCATGCTTAAAATAGCATCAGGTAATTCTCAATCCAATCAGACAATCTGAAACGTGATTTCATTCGGCCCTTTTATCACATGATTAAGCAAGAAATCATCATGTATTAATCTAAATGATTAAGCAAGAAATCATCATGGTCAAAACTACCAACTTGAAACAAATGAGCTTATAATCTTTCACTATTAATCTAAATGGGTCAAAATGACCTGTTTGAACGAAAAATGAGCTTATATTCATTAAGTTTTAATCTAAATGGGTCAAAACAACACATTTGAATATAATCATTCAAATTTAATCTAAATGGGTCACAACAACCCATTTGAACCAAATTAGCTTATAATCGTTCAATTTTTATCTAAATGGGTCAAAACAACCCATTTGAACCAAATGAGCTTATAATCGTTCAATTTTAATCTAAATAGGTCAAAACAACCCATTTGAACCAAATGAGCTTATAATCATTACATTCTTATGTAGATGGTCAACATGACCCATTTAACCCAAAGGATCTTGAAAAATTCTAATTTCAATCTTAATGGGTAAAAACAACCCATTTGAACATAAGAAGCTTATCATGGCCACTTTTAACCAAGAGAAGAACAAAGCTTTGTTGCAAAGTCAAGATTCAAACAATTACAATCATTGGCCAAAACTACCATTTGAAACAAATGAGCTTATTATATTTCAGTTTTAATCTAAATGGGTCAAAATGACCTATTTGAACCAATGAGCTTATAATCATTAAATTTTAATCTAAATGGGTCAAAATGATCCATTTAACCCAAAGTACCTTGAAAATTTCCAATTTCAATCTAAATGGGTCAAAACGACCCATTTGAACATAAAAAGCTTATAAAAATCACTTTTAACCAAATTCCCATGTTATCTACAAATATCTCTTAACCTTAGGCCATTGAATATATTGAACCTGATGCAGTTTCATATACTGGTCCTGATTTAGGCAAAATCTCAATACTAAATGCAATATATAACATGATGTAGTTTCACTTGTGTTGTGTACTCCAATAAATGATGAATATGGTGAATCAGGCAATACTCCAATTGCAAATGTACATGTTTAATCATGCAGTGGCAACATGGGTTCAAATTTATATAAGTTACATATCAACATTCTCAAAAAACATATATTATGGTAGTATATGCAATGAAACTTGCGATATAGAAGAAACATGTCCACAACCCTTTTTGATCTATTTGCATCACAAATTGTTCTCGTGTATTTTACTGTTTAAGATTATTTTTTTAAAGAATTGTTGTAGATCAAGAAGAGGTCATATTTTTTTTTTTGATAACAAGGTAAATAATATTTAAACGGGTCTAAATAATCCCAACACACTTTATTAAGCGATGACCATGTAAGTAATCGAGTACTATTTAAACGGAACAAAACAACTCATTTGAACCAAATAAGGTTATAATCGTTCAAATTTAACCTAAATGGGTCAAAACGACCCATTTGAACCAAAGGAGCTTTTAATTATTCAATTTTAATCTAAATGGATCAAAACAACCCATTTGAACCAAATGAGATTATAATCGTTCAATTTTTATCTAAATGGGTCAAAACAACCCATTTGAACCAAATGAGCTTATAAGCGTTTAGGTTTTATCTAAATGGGTCAAAACAACCCATTTGAACCAAATGAGCTTATAAGCGTTTAGGTTTAAACCAAATTGGTCAAAATGACCCATTTGATCGAAAGGACCTTGAAAATTTCAAATTTCAATCTAAATGGGTCAAAACGACCCATTTGAACGTAAAATGCTTATAAATACCACTTTTAACCAAGAGTTGCAAAGTTGAGATGCAAACCAAATATAATCATGGGTCAAAACTACTAGACTTGACCACAATGTAACGTCTTGACCAACAATAAAAGTATAATTAATACGTATTAACTTGATTTATCAACATATTTATATACAAATATTATGTGTTGTTAAACATAGTTAATTACCCACACATATCTTAATTTTTAACAAATGTGTAGGTATTTCTTTAGTCACGTCATTTCTAATAATAAAAAAAAATATGCACACTTACTTTACCTACGCATTTATTTACAAATATTATGTGTTGGTAAAAGGATGGGCATTTACCCACACATAGAGTGGTTTTTAACGTAAGTGTTGGTAATTAATTTTTCCACGTCATTCTTAAAAAAATAATAAAAAATTATTTACGTTGCTTATCTACATATTTTGTATACAAAAATTATGTGTTGGTAAATACATAGTGGATTACCCACATATAGGGTCATTTTTAGAATATGTGTAGGTATTTAGTTTGCCATGTCATTTTTAAAATTTTAGATGAAACTTTGTTTACTTACTTTATCTACATATATATTTGCAACTAATTTGTGTTGGTAAAAGATGGTCAATTACCAACACATGTATTAGGTTTTAGCATATGTGTAGATAATTTAGCAACACAAAACGAAAACTAGCCACATGTGTGGGTAATCTAACACCTAATTGACCGTCAATTTGGAGGGAAATTTTCCCACCAACGACAAGTGTAGGTGAAACGTATTACCAACACATGTTAAGTGTAACGCATTTTGAAAATATATAAGTATAACTTTACCTACACATATAAAACGATGTGTAGGTATTTACCCACACATGTATATGTGTAGATAAAATATGTGTAGGTAAACACCCCAATTTCTTGTAGTGATTGAAAAGCATGTTAGTATAATGTACGACAGCTCACAACTCCTAACAACACCTTAAAATACCGTTCGTAAACTAAAAACTCCATAATAAGTCTAATGAATTCGTCCGAGTCCTTTCAACGTCATACGTCAACTTAAGACATCTTACGACTCTGTATGCCACATTAGCACATTAAAAAGCATGTAAGTACAATGTACGACACCTCACAACTCCTAACAACACCTTACAATACCGTACGTAAACTTAAAACTCCATACTAAATCTAATGTCCGAGTCCTATGAACGTCTTACAGCAACTCTGGACTTGTTACGACTCTCTGTATGCAACATTATCAACATGAAAAGCACGTTAGAATAATGTACGACGCGTTACAATTCCTAATAACACTTTACATCACTGTACGAAACTTTAAAACTCCATAATAAACCTAATGAATTCATCTGAGTCCTTTGAGCGTCGTACGACAACTTAAGATATCTTACGACCCTTTATTCCACATTAGCACATTGAAAAGCATGTTAGTATAATTTACGACAACTCAGAACTCCTAACAGCACTTTAAAATACCGTACGTAAACTAAAAACTCCATAATAAGTCTAATGAATTCGTCCGAGACCTTTCAACGTCGTACGTCAACTTAAGACATCTTACGACTCGGTATGCCACATTAGCACAATGAAAAGCATGTAAGTACAATGTACGACACCTCACAACTCCTAACAACACCTTACAATACCGTACGTAAACTTAAAACTCCATACTAAATCTAATGAATTTGTCCGAGTCCTTTGAATGTCGTACGGCAACTCGGGATTGTTACGACTCTCTTTATGCGACATTATCAACATGAAAAGCACGTTAGAATATTGTAGGACGCGTTACAATTCCTAATAACACTTTACATCACTATACGAAACTTTAAAACTCAATAATAAACCTAATGAATTCATCCAAATCCTTTGAACGTCGTACGACAACTTAAGACATCTTACGACCCTGTATTCCATATTAGCACATTGAAAAGCACGTTAGTATAATGTATGACACCTCACAAATCCTAACAACACTTTACAATACCGTACGTAAACTAAAAACTCCATAATATGCCTAATGAATTCGTCCAAGTCCTTTGAACGTCGTACGTCAACTTAAGACATCTTACGACTCTGTATGCCACATTAGCACCTTGGAAAGCATGTTAGTATAATATATGACACCTCATTACTCCTAACAATACCTTACAATACCGTACGTAAACTTAAAACACCATAATAAGCATAATGTATTCGTCCGAGTCCTTTGAACGTCGTACCACAACTCAGGACTTGTTACGACTCTCTGTATGCGACATTAGCAACATGAAAAGCACGTTAGAAAAATGTAGGACGCGTTACAACTCCTAATTACACCTTACATCACTGTACGAAACTTTAAAAACTCCATAATAAGCCTAAAGAACTCGACCGAGTCCTTTGAACGTCGTACGACAACTTAAGACAACTTACGAATCTGTATGCCACTTTAACACATTGAAAAGCATGTTAGTACATTGTACGACACCTCACAACACCTAACAACACCTTAGAATACCGTACGTAAACTGAAAACTCCATACTAAACCTAATGAATTTGTCCGAGTCCTTTGAACGTCTTACGGCAACTCAGGACTTGTTACGACTCTCTGTATGCGACATTATCAACATGAAAAGCACGTTAGAATAGTGTACGACGCGTTACAACTCCTAATAAAACCTTACATCACTGTACGAAACTTTAAAACTCCATAATAAACCTAATGAATTCATCCGAGTCCTTTGAACGACGTACGACAACATAAGATATCTTACGACCCTGTATTCCACATTAGCACATTGAAAAGCATGTTAGTATAATGTATGACAGCTCACAACTCCTAACAACACCTTAAAATACCGTTCGTAAACTAAAAACTCCATAATAAGTCTAATGAATTCGTCTGAGTCCTTTCAACGTCGTACGTCAACTTAAGACATCTTACGACTCTGTATGCCACATTAGCACATTAAAAAGCATGTAAGTACAATGTACGACACCTCACAACTCCTAACAACACCTTACAATACCGTACGTAAACTTAAAACTCCATACTAAATCTAATGAATTTTTCCGAGTCCTATGAACGTCTTACGGCAACTCAGGACTTGTTACGACTCTCTGTATGCAACATTATCAACATGAAAAGCACGTTAGAATAATGTACGACGCGTTACAATTCCTAATAACACTTTACATCACTATACGAAACTTTAAAACTTAATAATAAACCTAATGAATTCATCCAAATCCTTTGAACGTCGTACGACAACTTAAGACATCTTACGACCCTGTATTCCATATTAGCACATTGAAAAGCACGTTAGTATAATGTATGACACCTCACAACTCCTAACAACACTTTACAATACCGTACGTAAACTAAAAATCCATAATAAGCCTAATGAATTCGTCCAAGTCCTTTGAACGTCGTACGTCAACTTAAGACATCTTACGACTCTGTATGCCACATTAGCACTTTGGAAAGCATGTTAGTATAATATATGACACCTCATTACTCCTAACAATACCTTACAATACAGTACGTAAACTTAAAACACCATAATAAGCATAATGTATTCGTCCGAGTCCTTTGAACGTCGTACCACAACTCAGGACTTGTTACGACTCTCTGTATGCGACATTATCAACATGAAAAGCACGTTAGAAAAATTTAGGACACGTTACAAATCCTAATTACACCTTACATCACTGTACGAAACTTTAAAACTCCATAATAAGCCTATAGAACTCGTCCGAGTCCTTTGAACATCGTACGACAACTTAAGACAACTTACGACTCTGTATGCCACATTAGCACATTGAAAAGCATGTTAGTACAATGTACGACACCTCACAACTCCTAACAACACCTTAAAATACCGTACGTAAACTGAAAACTCCATACTAAACCTAATGAATTTGTCGGAGTCCTTTAAACGTCGTACGGCAACTCAGGACTTGTTACGACTCTCTGTATGCGACATTATCAACATGAAAAGCACGTTAGAATAATGTACGATGCCTTACAACTCCTAATAAAACCTTACATCACTGTACGAAACTTTAAAACTCCATAATAACCCTAAAGAATTCATCCGAGTCCTTTGAACGACGTACGACAACTTAAGATATCTTACGACCCTGTATTCCAAATTAGCACATTGAAAAGCATATTAGTATAATGTACGACAGCTCACAACTCCTAACAACACCTTAAAATACCGTTCGTAAACTAAAAACTCCATAATTAGCCTAATGTATTCGTCCGAGTCCTTTCAACGTCATACCACAACTCAGGACTTGTTACGACTCTCTGTATGCGACATTATCAACATGAAAAGCACGTTTGAATAGTGTAGGACGCGTTACAATTCCTAGTAACACTTTACATCACTGTACGAAACATTAAAACTCCATAATAAACCTAATGAGTTCATCCGAGTCCTTTGAACGTCGTACGACAACTTAAGACATCTTACAACCCTGTATTCCACATTAGCACATTGAAAAGCATGTTAGTAAAATGTATGACACCTCACAACTCCTTACAACACCTTACAATACCGTACGTAAACTAAAAACTCCATAATAAGCCTAATGAATTCGTCCGAGTCCTTTGAAAGTCGTACGTCAACTTAAGACATCTTACGACTCTGTATGCCACATTAGCACCTTGGAAAGCATGTTAGTATAATATATGACACCTCATAACTCCTATCAATACCTTATAATACCGTACGTAAACTTAAAATACCATAATTAGCCTAATGTATTCGTCCGAGTCCATTCAACGTCATACCACAACTCAGGACTTGTTACGACTCTCTGTATGCGACATTATAAACATGAAAAGCACGTTAGAAAAATGTAGGACGCGTTACAACTCCTAATTACACCTTTCATCACTGTACGAAACTTTAAAAACTCCATAATAAGCCTAACGAACTCGTCCGAGTCCTTTGAACGTCGTAGGACAACTTAAGACAACTTACGAATCTGTATGCCACTTTAGCACATTGAAAAGCATGTTAGTACAATGTACGACACCTCACAACACCTAACAACACCTTAAAATACCGTACGTAAACTGAAAACTTCATACTAAACCTAATGAATTTGTCCGATTCCTTTGAACGTCGTATGGCAACTCAGGACTTGTTACGACTCTCTGTATGCGACATTATCAACATGAAAAGAACGTTAGAATAATGTACGACGCGTTACAACTCATAATAAAACCTTACATCACTGTACGAAACTTTAAAACTTCATAATAAACCTAATGAATTCATCTGAGTCCTTTGAACAATGTACGACAACTTAAGATATCTTACCACCCTGTATTCCACATTAGCACATTGAAAAGCATGTTAGTATAATGTACGACAGCTCACAACTCCGAACAACACCTTAAAATACTGTTCGTAAACTAAAAACTCCATAATAAGTCTAATGAATTCTTCCGAGTCCTTTCAACGTCGTACGGAAACTCAGGACTTGTTACGACTCTCTGTATGCGACATTATCAACATGAAAAGCACGTTAGAGTATTGTAGGACGCGTTACAATTCCTAATAACACTATACATCACTGTACAAAACATTAAAACTCCATAATAAACTTAATGAATTCATCCGAGTCCTTTGAACGTCGTACGACAACTTAAGACATCTTAGAACCCTTTATTCAACATTAGCACATTGAAAAGCACCTAACAATACCTTACAATACCGTACGTAAACTAAAAACTCCATAATAAGCCAATGAATTCGTCCGAGTCCTTTGAACGTCGAACGTCAGCTTAAGACATCTTACGACTCTGTATGCCACGTTAGCACCTTGGGAAGCATGTTAGTATAATATATGACACCTCATAACTCCTAACAATACATTATAATACCGTACGTAAAATTAAAATACCATAATTAGCCTAATGTATTCGTCCGAGTCCTTTCAACGTCATACCACAACTCAGGACTTGTTACGACTCTCTGTATGCGACATTATCAACATGAAAAGCACGTTAGAAAAATTTAGGACACGTTACAAATCCTAATTACACCTTACATCACTGTACGAAACTTTAAAACTCCATAATAACCCTAAAGAATTCATCCGAGTCCTTTGAACGTCGTACGACAACTTAAGATATCTTACGACCCTGTATTCCACATTAGCACATTGAAAAGCATGTTAGTATAATGTACGACAGCTCACAACTCCTAACAACACCTTAAAATACCGTTCGTAAACTAAAAACTCCATAATTAGCCTAATGTATTCGTCCGAGTCCTTTCAACGTCATACCACAACTCAGGACTTGTTACGACTCTCTGTATGCGACATTATCAACATGAAAAGCACGTTTGAATATTGTAGGACGCGTTACAATTCCTAATAACACTTTACATCACTGTACGAAACATTAAAACTCCATAATAAACCTAATGAGTTCATCCGAGTCCTTTGAACGTCGTACGACAACTTAAGACATCTTACAACCCTGTATTCCACATTAGCACATTGAAAAGCATGTTAGTATAATGTATGACACCTCACAACTCCTAACAACACCTTACAATACCGTACGTAAACTAAAAACTCCATAATAAGCCTAATGAATTCGTCCGAGTCCTTTGAAAGTCGTACGTCAACTTAAGACATCTTACGACTCTGTATGCCACATTAGCACCTTGGAAAGCATGTTAGTATAATATATGACACCTCATAACTCTTATCAATACCTTATAATACCGTACGTAAACTTAAAATACCATAATTAGCCTAATGCGACATTATCAACATGAAAAGCACGTTAGAAAAATTTAGGACACGTTACAAATCCTAATTACACCTTACATCACTGTACGAAACTTTAAAACTCCATAATAAGCCTATAGAACTCGTCCGAGTCCTTTGAACGTCGTACGACAACTTAAGACAACTTACGACTCTGTATGCCACATTAGCACATTGAAAAGCATGTTAGTACAAAGTACGACACCTCACAACTCCTAACAACACCTTAAAATACCGTACGTAAACTGAAAACTCCATACTAAACCTAATGAATTTGTCCGAGTCCTTTGAACGTCATACGGCAACTCAGGACTTGTTACGACTCTCTGTATGCGACATTATCAACATGAAAAGCACGTTAGAATAATGTACGACGCGTTACAACTCCTAATAAAACTTTACATCACTGTACGAAACTTTAAAACACCATAATAAAACGACGTACGACAACTTAAGATATCTTACGACCCTGTATTCCACATTAGCACATTGAAAAGCATGTTAGTATAATGCACGACACCTCACAACTCCTAACAACACCTTAAAATACCGTACGTAAACTAAAAACTCCATAATAAGTCTAATGAATTCGTCCGAGTCCTTTCAATGTCGTACGACAACTCAGGACTTGTTAAGACTCTCTGTATGCGACATTATCAACATGAAAAGCACGTTTGAATATTGTAGGACGCGTTACAATTCCTAATAACACTTTACATCACTGTACGAAACATTAAAACTCCATAATAAACCTAATGAATTCATCCGAGTCCTTTGAACGTCGTACGACAACTGAAGACATCTTACAACCCTGTATTCCACATTAGCACATTGAAAAGCACGTTAGTATAATGTATGACACCTCACAACTCCTAACAACACCTTACAATACCGTACGTAAACTAAAAACTCCATAATAAGCCTAATGAATTCGTCCGAGTCCTTTGAAAGTCGTACGTCAACTTAAGACATCTTACGACTCTGTATGCCACATTAGCACCTTGGAAAGCATGTTAGTATAATATATGACACCTCATAACTCCTATCAATACCTTATAATACCGTACGTAAACTTAAAATACCATAATTAGCCTAATGTATTCGTCGGAGTCCTTTCAACGTCATACCACAACTCAGGACTTGTTACGACTCTCTGTATGCGACATTATCAACATGAAAAGCACGTTAGAAAAATTTAGGACACGTTACAAATCCTAATTACACCTTACATCACTGTACGTAACTTTAAAACTCCATAATAAGCCTATAGAACTCGTCCGAGTCCTTTGAACGTCGTACGACAACTTAAGACAACTTACGACTCTGTATGCCACATTAGCACATTGAAAAGCATGTTAGTACAATGTACGACACCTCACAACTCCTAACAACACCTTAAAATACCGTACGTAAACTGAAAACTCCATACTAAACCTAATGAATTTGTCCGAGTCCTTTGAACGTCGTACGGCAACTCAGTACTTGTTACGACTCTCTGTATGCGACATTATCAGCATGAAAAGCACGTTAGAATATTGTAGGACGAGTTACAATTCCTAATAAAACCTTACATCACTGTACGAAACTTTAAAACTCCATAATAAACCTAATGAATTCATCCGAGTCCTTTGAACGTCGTACGACAACTTAAGATATCTTACGACCCTTTATTCCACATTAGCACATTGAAAAGCATGTTAGTATAATGTACGACAGCTCACAACTCCTAACAACACCTTAATATACCGTTCGTAAACTAAAAACTCCATAATAAGTCTAATGAATTAGTCCGAGTCCTTTCAACATCGGACGTCAACTTAAGACATCTTACGACTCTGTATGCCACATTAGCACATTAAAAAGCATGTAAGTACAACGTACGACACCTCACAACTCCTAACAACACCTTACAATACCGTACGAAAACTTAAAACTCCATACTAAATCTAATGAATTTGTCCGAGTTCTATGAACGTCGTACGGCAACTCAGGACTTGTTACGACTCTCTGTATGCGACATTATCAACATGAAAAGCACGTTAGAATATTGTAGGACACGTTACAATTCCAAATAACACTTTAAATCACTGTACGAAACTTTAAAACTCCATAATAAACCTAATGAATTCATCCGAGTCCTTTGAACGTCGTACGATAACTTAAGATATCTTACGACCCTTTATTCCACATTAGCACTTTGAAAAGCATGTTAGTATAATGCACGACACCTCACAACTCCTAACAACACCTTAAAATACCGTACGTAAACTAAAAACTCCATAATAAGTCTAATGAATTCGTCCAAGTCCTTTCAACGTCGTACGTCAACTTAAGACATCTTACGACTCTGTATGCCACATTAGCACATTAAAAAGCATGTAAGTACAACGTACGACACCTCACAACTCCTAACAACACCTTACAATACCGTACGAAAACTTAAAACTCCATACTAAATCTAATGAATTTGTCCGAGTTCTATGAACGTCGTACGGCAACTCAGGACTTGTTACGACTCTCTGTATGCGACATTATAGACATGAAAAGCACGTTAGAATATTGTAGGACACATTACAATTCCAAATAACACTTTACATCACTGTACGGAACTTTAAAACTCCATAATAAACCTAATGAATTCATCCGAGTCCTTTGAACGTCGTACGACAACTTAAGATATCTTACGACCCTTTATTCCACATTAGCACATTGAAAAGCATGTTAGTATAATGTACGACAGCTCACAACTCCTAACAACACCATAAAATACCGTACGTAAACTAAAAACTCCATAATAAGTCTAATTAATTCGTCCAAGTCCTTTCAACGTCGTACGTCAACTTAAGACATCTTATGACTCTGTATGCCACATTAGCACATAGAAAAGCATGTAAGTACAATGTACGACACCTCACAACTCCTAACAACACCTTACAATACCGTACGTAAACTTAATACTCCATACTAAATCTAATGAATTTTTCCGAGTCCTTTGAACGTCGTACGGCAACTCAGGACTTGTTACGACTCTCTGTATGCGACATTATCAACATGAAAAGCACGTTAGAATATTGTAGGACGCATTACAATTCCTAATAACACTTTACATCACTGTACGAAACTTTAAAACTCCATAATAAACCTAATGAATTCATCCGAGTCCTTTGAACGTCGTACGATAACTTAAGATATCTTACGACCCTTTATTCCACATTAGCACATTGAAAAGCATGTTAGTATAATGCACGACACCTCACAACTCCTAACAACACCTTAAAATACCGTACGTAAACTAAAAACTCCATAATAAGTCTAATGAATTCGTCCAAGTCCTTTCAACGTCGTACGTCAACTTAAGACATCTTACGACTATGTATGCCACATTAGCACATTAAAAAGCATGTAACTACAACGTACGACACCTCACAACTCCTAACAACACCTTACAATACCGTACGAAAACTTAAAACTCTATACTAAATCTAATGAATTTGTCCGAGTTCTATGAACGTCGTACGGCAACTCAGGACTTGTTACGACTCTCTGTATGCGACATTATCAACATGAAAAGCACGTTAGAATATTGTAGGACGCGTTACAATTCCTAATAACACTTTACATCACTGTACGAAACTTTAAAACTCCATAATAAACCTAATGAATTCATCCGAGTCCTTTGAACGTCGTACGACAACTTAAGATATCTTACGACCCTTTATTCCACATTAGCACATTGAAAAGCATGTTAGTATAATGTACGACAGCTCACAACTCCTAACAACACCTTAAAATACCGTACGTAAACTAAAAACTCCATAATAAGTCTAATGAATTCGTCCAAGTCCTTTCAACATCGGACGTCAACTTAAGACATCTTACGACTCTGTATGCCACATTAGCACATTAAAAAGCATGTAAGTACAATGTACGACACCTCACAACTCCTAACAACACCTTACAATACCGTACGAAAACTTAAAACTCCATACTAAATCTAATGAATTTGTCCGAGTTTTATGAACGTCGTACGGCAACTCAGGACTTGTTACGACTCTCTGTATGCGACATTATCAACATGAAAAGCACGTTAGAATATTGTAGGACACATTACAATTCCAAATAACACTTTACATCACTGTACGAAACTTTAAAACTCAATAATAAACCTAATGAATTCATCCGAGTCCTTTGAACGTCGTACGACAACTTAAGATATCTTACGACCCTTTATTCCACATTAGCACATTGAAAAGCATGTTAGTATAATGTACGACAGCTCACAACTCCTAACAACACCTTAAAATACCGTACGTAAACTAAAAACTCCATAATAAGTCTAATGAATTCGTCCAAGTCCTTTCAACGTCGTACGTCAACTTAAGACATCTTATGACTCTGTATGCCACATTAGCACATAGAAAAGCATGTAAGTACAATGTACGACACCTCACAACTCCTAACAACACCTTACAATACCGTACGTAAACTTAATACTCCATACTAAATCTAATGAATTTTTCCGAGTCCTTTGAACGTCGTACGGCAATCCAGGACTTGTTACGACTCTCTGTATGCGACATTATCAACATGAAAAGCACGTTAGAATATTGTAGGACGCATTACAATTCCTAATAACACTTTACATCACTGTACGAAACTTTAAAACTCCATAATAAACCTAATGAATTCATCCGAGTCCTTTGAACGTCGTACGATAACTTAAGATATCTTACGACCCTTTATTCCACATTAGCACATTGAAAAGCATGTTAGTATAATGCACGACACCTCACAACTCCTAACAACACCTTAAAATACCGTACGTAAACTAAAAACTCCATAATAAGTCTAATGAATTCGTCCAAGTCCTTTCAACGTCGTACGTCAACTTAAGACATCTTATGACTCTGTATGCCACATAAGCACATAGAAAAGCATGTAAGTACAACGTACGACACCTCACAACTCCTAACAACACCTTACAATACCGTACGTAAACTTAATACTCCATACTAAATCTAATGAATTTTTCCGAGTCCTTTGAACGTCGTACGGCAACTCAGGACTTGTTACGACTCTCTGTATGCGACATTATCAACATGAAAAGCACGTTAGAATATTGTAGGACGCGTTACAATTCCTAATAACACTTTACATCACTGTACGAAACTTTAAAACTCCATAATAAACCTAATGAATTCATCCGAGTCCTTTGAACGTCGTACGACAACTTAAGATATCTTACGACCCTTTATTCCACATTAGCACATTGAAAAGCATGTTAGTATAATGTACGACACCTCACAACTCCAAACAACACCTTAAAATACCGTACGTAAACTAAAAACTCCATAATAAGTCTAATGAATTCGTCCAAGTCCTTTCAACTTCGTACGTCAACTTAAGACATCTTATGACTCTGTATGCCACATTAGCACATAGAAAAGCATGTACGTACAACGTACGACACCTCACAACTCCTAACAACACCTTACAATACCGTACGTAAACTTAATACTCCATACTAAATCTAATGAATTTTTCGGAGTCCTTTGAACGTCGTACGGCAACTCAGGACTTGTTACGACTCTCTGTATGCGACATTATCAACATGAAAAGCACGTTAGAATATTGTAGGACGCGTTACAATTCCTAATAACACTTTACATCATTGTACGAAACTTTAAAACTCCATAATAAACCTAATGAATTCATCCGAGTCCTTTGAACGTCGTACGACAACTTAAGATATCTTACGACCCTTTATTCCACATTAGCACATTGAAAAGCATGTTAGTATAATGCACGACACCTCACAACTCCTAACAACACCTTAAAATACCGTACGTAAACTAAAAACTCCATAATAAGTCTAATGAATTCGTCCAAGTCCTTTCAACGTCGTACGTCAACTTAAGACATCTTACGACTCTGTATGCCACATTAGCACATTGAAAAGCATGTAAGTACATTGTACGACACCTCACAACTCCTAACAACACCTTACAATACCGTACGTAAACTTAAAACTCCATACTAAATCTAATGAATTTGTCCGAGTCCTTTGAACGTCGTACGACAACTCAGGACTTGTTACGACTCTCTGTATGCGACATTATCAACATGAAAAGCACGTTAGAATATTGTAGGACGCGTTACAATTCCTAATAACACTTTACATCACTGTACGAAACTTTAAAACTCCATAATAAACCTAATGAATTCATCCGAGTACTTTGAACGACGTACGATAACTTAAGATATCTTACGACCCTTTATTCCACATTAGCACATTGAAAAGCATGTTAGTATAATGCACGACACCTCACAACTCCTAACAACACCTTAAAATACCGTACGTAAACTAAAAACTCCATAATAAGTCTAATGAATTCGTCCAAGTCCTTTCAACGTCGTACGTCAACTTAAGACATCTTACGACTCTGTATGCCACATTAGCACATTAAAAAGCATGTAACTACAACGTACGACACCTCACAACTCCTAACAACACCTTACAATACCGTACGAAAACTTAAAACTCCATACTAAATCTAATGAATTTGTCCGAGTTCTATGAACGTCGTACGGCAACTCAGGACTTGTTACGACTCTCTATATGCGACATTATCAACATGAAAAGCACGTTAGAATATTGTAGGACGCGTTACAATTCCTAATAACACTTTACATCACTGTACGAAACTTTAAAACTCCATAATAAACCTAATGAATTCATCCGAGTCCTTTGAACGTCGTACGACAACTTAAGATATCTTACGACCCTTTATTCCACATTAGCACATTGAAAAGCATGTTAGTATAATGTACGACAGCTCACAACTCCTAACAACACCTTAAAATACCGTACGTAAACTAAAAACTCCATAATAAGTCTAATGAATTCGTCCAAGTCCTTTCAACATCGGACGTCAACTTAAGACATCTTACGACTCTGTATGCCACATTAGCACATTAAAAAGCATGTAAGTACAACGTACGACACCTCACAACTCCTAACAACACCTTACAATACCGTACGAAAACTTAAAACTCTATACTAAATCTAATGAATTTGTCCGAGTTCTATGAACGTCGTACGGCAACTCAGGACTTGTTACGACTCTCTGTATGCGACATTATCAACATGAAAAGCACGTTAGAATATTGTAGGACACATTACAATTCCAAATAACACTTTACATCACTGTACGAAACTTTAAAACTCCATAATAAACCTAATGAATTCATCCGAGTCCTTTGAACGTCGTACGACAACTTAAGATATCTTACGACCCTTTATTCCACATTAGCACATTGGAAAGCATGTTAGTATAATGTACGACAGCTCACAACTCCTAACAACACCTTAAAATACCGTACGTAAACTAAAAACTCCATAATAAGTCTAATGAATTCGTCCAAGTCCTTTCAACTTCGTACGTCAACTTAAGACATCTTATGACTCTGTATGGCACATAAGCACATAGAAAAGCATGTAAGTACAACGTACGACACCTCACAACTCCTAACAACACCTTACAATACCGTACGTAAACTTAATACTCCATACTAAATCTAATGAATTTTTCCGAGTCCTTTGAACGTCGTACGGCAACTCAGGACTTGTTACGACTCTCTGTATGCGACATTATCAACATGAAAAGCACGTTAGAATATTGTATGACGCGTTACAATTCTTAATAACACTTTACATCACTGTACGAAACTTTAAAACTCCATAATAAACCTAATGAATTCATCCGAGTCCTTTGAACGTCGTACGACAACTTAAGATATCTTACGACCCTTTATTCCACATTAGCACATTGGAAAGCATGTTAGTATAATGTACGACAGCTCACAACTCCTAACAACACCTTAAAATACCGTACGTAAACTAAAAACTCCATAATAAGTCTAATGAATTCGTCCAAGTCCTTTCAACGTCGTACGTCAACTTAAGACATCTTATGACTCTGTATGCCACATTAGCACATAGAAAAGCATGTAAGTACAATGTACGACACCTCACAACTCCTAACAACACCTTACAATACCGTACGTAAACTTAATACTCCATACTAAATCTAATGAATTTTTCCGAGTCCTTTGAACGTCGTACGACAACTCAGGACTTGTTACGACTCTCTGTATGCGACATTATCAACATGAAAAGCACGTTAGAATATTGTAGGACGCATTACAATTCCTAATAACACTTTACATCACTGTACGAAACTTTAAAACTCCATAATAAACCTAATGAATTCATCCGAGTCCTTTGAACGTCGTACGATAACTTAAGATATCTTACGACCCTTTATTCCACATTAGCACATTGAAAAGCATGTTAGTATAATGCACGACACCTCACAACTCCTAACAACACCTTAAAATACCGTACGTAAACTAAAAACTCCATAATAAGTCTAATGAATTCGTCCAAGTCCTTTCAACATCGTACGTCAACTTAAGACATCTTATGACTCTGTATGCCACATAAGCACATAGAAAAGCATGTAAGTACAACGTACGACACCTCACAACTCCTAACAACACCTTACAATACCGTACGTAAACTTAATACTCCATACTAAATCTAATGAATTTTTCCGAGTCCTTTGAACGTCGTACGGCAACTCAGGACTTGTTACGACTCTCTGTATGCGACATTATCAACATGAAAAGCACGTTAGAATATTGTATGACGCGTTACAATTCTTAATAACACTTTACATCACTGTACGAAACTTTAAAACTCCATAATAAACCTAATGAATTCATCCGAGTCCTTTGAACGTCGTACGACAACTTAAGATATCTTACGACCCTTTATTCCACATTAGCACATTGAAAAGCATGTTAGTATAATGTACGACACCTCACAACTCCTAACAACACCTTAAAATACCGTACGTAAACTAAGAACTCCATAATAAGTCTAATGAATTCGTCCAAGTCCTTTCAACTTCGTACGTCAACTTAAGACATCTTATGACTCTGTATGCCACATTAGCACATAGAAAAGCATGTACGTACAACGTACGACACCTCACAACTCCTAACAACACCTTACAATACCGTACGTAAACTTAATACTCCATACTAAATCTAATGAATTTTTCCGAGTCCTTTGAACGTCGTACGGCAACTCAGGACTTGTTACGACTCTCTGTATGCGACATTATCAACATGAAAAGCACGTTAGAATATTGTAGGACGCATTACAATTCCTAATAACACTTTACATCACTGTACGAAACTTTAAAACTCCATAATAAACCTAATGAATTCATCCGAGTCCTTTGAACGTCGTACGATAACTTAAGATATCTTACGACCCTTTATTCCACATTAGCACATTGAAAAGCATGTTAGTATAATGCACGACACCTCACAACTCCTAACAACACCTTAAAATACCGTACGTAAACTAAAAACTCCATAATAAGTCTAATGAATTCGTCCAAGTCCTTTCAACGTCGTACGTCAACTTAAGACATCTTATGACTCTGTATGCCACATAAGCACATAGAAAAGCATGTAAGTACAACGTACGACACCTCACAACTCCTAACAACACCTTACAATACCGTACGTAAACTTAATACTCCATACTAAATCTAATGAATTTTTCCGAGTCCTTTGAACGTCGTACGGCAACTCAGGACTTGTTACGACTCTCTGTATGCGACATTATCAACATGAAAAGCACGTTAGAATATTGTATGACGCGTTACAATTCTTAATAACACTTTACATCACTGTACGAAACTTTAAAACTCCATAATAAACCTAATGAATTCATCCGAGTCCTTTGAACGTCGTACGACAACTTAAGATATCTTACGACCCTTTATTCCACATTAGCACATTGAAAAGCATGTTAGTATAATGTACGACACCTCACAACTCCTAACAACATCTTAAAATACCGTACGTAAACTAAGAACTCGATAATAAGTCTAATGAATTCGTCCAAGTCCTTTCAACTTCGTACGTCAACTTAAGACATCTTATGACTCTGTATGCCACATTAGCACATAGAAAAGCATGTACGTACAACGTATGACACCTCACAACTCCTAACAACACCTTACAATACCGTACGTAAACTTAATACTCCATACTAAATCTAATGAATTTTTCCGAGTCCTTTGAACGTCGTACGGCAACTCAGGACTTGTTACGACTCTCTGTATGCGACATTATCAACATGAAAAGCACGTTAGAATATTGTAGGACGCGTTACAATTCCTAATAACACTTTACATCACTGTACGAAACTTTAAAACTCCATAATAAACCTAATGAATTCATCCGAGTCCTTTGAACGTCGTACGATAACTTAAGATATCTTACGACCCTTTATTCCTCATTAGCACATTGAAAAGCATGTTAGTATAATGCACGACACCTCACAACTCCTAACAACACCTTAAAATACCATACGTAAACTAAAAACTCCATAATAAGTCTAATGAATTCGTCCAAGTCCTTTCAACGTCGTACGTCAACTTAAGACATCTTACGACTCTGTATGCCACATTAGCACATTGAAAAGCATGTAAGTACAATATACGACACCTCACAACTCCTAACAACACCTTACAATACCGTACGTAAACTTAAAACTCCATACTAAATCTAATGAATTTGTCCGAGTCCTTTGAACGTCGTATGGCAACTCAGTACTTGTTACGACTCTCTGTATGCGACATTATCAACATGAAAAGCACGTTAGAATATTGTAGGACGCGTTACAATTCCTAATAACACTTTACATCACTGTACGAAACTTTAAAACTCCATAATAAACCTAATGAATTCATCTGAGTCCTTTGAACGACGTACGACAACTTAAGATATCTTACGACCCTGTATTCCACATTAGCACATTGAAAAGCATGTTAGTATAATGTACGACAACTCACAACTCCTAACAACACCTTAAAATACCGTTCGTAAACTAAAAACTCCATAATAAGTCTAATGAATTAGTTCGAGTCCTTTCAACATCGGACGTCAACTTAAGACATCTTACGACTCTGTATGCCACATTAGCACATTAAAAAGCATGTAAGTACAACGTACGACACCTCAAAACTCCTAACAACACTTTACAATACCGTACGAAAACATAAAACTCCATACTAAATCTAATGAATTTGTCCGAGTCCTATGAACGTCGTACGACAACTCAGGACTTGTTACGACTCTCTGTATGTGACATTATCAACATGAAAAGCACGTTAGAATATTGTAGGACGCGTTACAATTCCTAATAACACTTTACATCACTGTACGAAACTTTAAAACTCCATAATAAACCTAATGAATTCATCCGAGTTCTTTGAACGTCGTAAGACAACTTAAGAAATCTTACGACCCTTTATTCCACATTAGCACATTGAAAAGCATGTTAGTATAATGTACGACAGCTCACAACTCCTAACAACACCTTAAAATACCGTACGTAAACTAAAAACTCCATAATAAGTCTAATGAATTCGTCCAAGTCCTTTCAACGTCGTACGTCAACTTAAGACATCTTATGACTCTGTATGCCACATTAGCACATAGAAAAGCATGTAAGTACAATGTACGACACCTCACAACTCCTAACAACACCTTACAATACCGTACGTAAACTTAATACTCCATACTAAATCTAATGAATTTTTCCGAGTCCTTTGAACGTCGTACGGCAACTCAGGACTTGTTACGACTCTCTGTATGCGACATTATCAACATGAAAAGCACGTTAGAATATTGTAGGACGCGTTACAATTCCTAATAACACTTTACATCACTGTACGAAACTTTAAAACTCCATAATAAACCTAATGAATTCATCCGAGTCCTTTGAACGTCGTACGATAACTTAAGATATCTTACGACCCTTTATTCCACATTAGCACATTGAAAAGCATGTTAGTATAATGCACGACACCTCACAACTCCTAACAACACCTTAAAATACCGTACGTAAACTAAAAACTCCATAATAAGTCTAATGAATTCGTCCAAGTCCTTTCAACGTTGTACGTCAACTTAAGACATCTTACGACTCTGTATGCCACATTAGCACATTGAAAAGCATGTAAGTACAATGTACGACACCTCACAACTCCTAACAACACCTTACAATACCGTACGTAAACTTAAAACTCCATACTAAATCTAATGAATTTGTCCGAGTCCTTTGAACGTCGTACGGCAACTCAGGACTTGTTACGACTCTCTGTATGCGACATTATCAACATGAAAAGCACGTTAGAATATTGTAGGACGCGTTACAATTCCTAATAACACTTTACATCACTGTACGAAACTTTAAAACTCCATAATAAACCTAATGAATTCATCCGAGTCCTTTGAACTTCGTACGATAACTTAAGATATCTTACGACCCTTTATTCCACATTAGCACATTGAAAAGCATGTTAGTATAATGCACGACACCTCACAACTCCTAACAACACCTTAAAATACCGTACGTAAACTAAAAACTCCATATTAAGTCTAATGAATTCGTCCAAGTCCTTTCAACGTCGTACGTCAACTTAAGACATCTTACGACTCTGTATGCCACATTAGCACATTGAAAAGCATGTAAGTACAATGTACGACACCTCACAACTCCTAACAACACCTTACAATACCGTACGTAAACTTAAAACTCCATACTAAATCTAATGAATTTGTCCGAGTCCTTTGAACGTCGTATGGCAACTCAAAACTTGTTACGACTCTCTGTATGCGACATTATCAACATGAAAAGCACGTTAGAATATTGTAGGACGCGTTACAATTCCTAATAACACTTTACATCACTGTACGAAACTTTAAAACTCCATAATAAACCTAATGAATTCATCCGAGTACTTTGAACGACGTACGACAACATAAGATATCTTACGACCCTGTATTCCACATTAGCACATTGAAAAGCATGTTAGTATAATGTACGACAACTCACAACTCCTAACAACACCTTAAAATACCGTTCGTAAACTAAAAACTCCATAATAAGTCTAATGAATTAGTTCGAGTCCTTTCAACGTCGTACGTCAACTTAAGACATCTTACGACTCTGTATGCCACATTAGCACATAGAAAAGCATGTAAGTACAATGTACGACACCTCACAACTCCTAACAACACCCTACAATACCGTACGAAAACTTAAAACTCCATACTAAATCTAATGAATTTGTCCGAGTCATATGAACGTCGTACGGCAACTCAGGACTTGTTACGACTCTCTGTATGCGACATTATCAACATGAAAAGCACGTTAGAATATTGTAGGACGCGTTACAATTCCTAATAACACTTTACATCACTGTACGAAACTTTAAAACTCCATAATAAACCTAATGAATTCATCCGAGTCCTTTGAACGTCGTACGACAACTTAAGATATCTTACGACCCTTTATTCCACATTAGCACATTGAAAAGCATGTTAGTCTAATGTACGACAGCTCACAACTCCTAACAACACATTAAAATACCGTACGTAAACTAAAAACTCCATAATAAGTCTAATGAATTAGTCCAAGTCCTTTCAACGTCGTACGTCAACTTAAGACATCTTATGACTCTGTATGCCACATTAGCACATAGAAAAGCATGTAAGTACAATGTACGACACCTCACAACTCCTAACAACACCTTACAATACCGTACGTAAACTTAATACTCCATACTAAATCTAATGAATTTTTCCGAGTCCTTTGAACGTCGTACGGCAACTCATGACTTGTTACGACTCTCTGTATGCGACATTATCAACATGAAAAGCACATTAGAATATTGTAGGAGGCGTTACAATTCCTAATAACACTTTACATCACTGTACGAAACTTTAAAACTCCATAATAAACCTAATGAATTCATACGAGTCCTTTGAACGTCGTACGATAACTTAAGATATCTTACGACCCTTTATTCCACATTAGCACATTGAAAAGCATGTTAGTATAATGCACGACACCTCACAACTCCTAACAACACATTAAAATACCGTACGTAAACTTAAAACTCCATAATAAGTCTAATGAATTCGTCCAAGTCCTTTCAACGTCGTACGTCAACTTAAGACATCTTACGACTCTGTATGCCACATTAGCACATTGAAAAGCATGTAAGTACAATGTACGACACCTCACAACTCCTAACAACACCTTACAATACCGTACGTAAACTTAAAACTCCATACTAAATCTAATGAATTTGTCCGAGTCCTTTGAACGTCGTACGGCAACTCAGGACTTGTTACGACTCTCTGTATGCGACATTATCAACATGAAAAGCACGTTAGAATATTGTAGGACGCGTTACAATTCGTAATAACACTTTACATCACTGTACGAAACTTTAAAACTCCATAATAAACCTAATGAATTCATCCGAGTACTTTGAACGACGTACGACAACATAAGATATATTTTACGACCCTGTATTCCACATTAGCACATTGAAAAGCATGTTAGTATAATGTACGACAGCTCACAACTCCTAACAACACATTAAAATATCGTACGTAAACTAAAAACTCCATAATAAGTCTAATGAATTCGTCCAAGTCCTTTCAACGTCGTACGTCAACTTAAGACATCTTACGACTCTGTATGCCACATTAGCACATTGAAAAGCATGTAAGTACAATATACGACACCTCACAACTCTTAACAACACCTTACAATACCGTACGTAAACTTAAAACTCCATACTAAATCTAATGAATTTGTCCGAGTCCTTCGAACGTCGTATGGCAACTCAGGACTTGTTACGACTCTCTGTATGCGACATTATCAACTTGAAAAGCACGTTAGAATATTGTAGGACGCGTTACAATTCCTAATAACACTTTACATCACTGTACGAAACTTTAAAACTCCATAATAAACCTAATGAATTCATCTGAGTCCTTTGAACGACGTACGACAACTTAAGATATCTTACGACCCTGTATTCCACATTAGCACATTGAAAAGCATGTTAGTATAATGTACGACAACTCACAACTCCTAACAACACCTTAAAATACCGTACGTAAACTAAAAACTCCATAATAAGTCTAATGAATTCGTCCAAGTCCTTTCAACGTCGTACGTCAGCTTAAGACATATTACGACTCTGTATGCCACATTAGCACATTGAAAAGCATGTAAGTACAATATACGACACCTCACAACTCTTAACAACACCTTACAATACCGTACGTAAACTTAAAACTCCATACTAAATCTAATGAATTTGTCCGAGTCCTTCGAATGTCGTATGGCAACTCAGGACTTGTTACGACTCTCTGTATGCGACATTATCAACTTGAAAAGCACGTTAGAATATTGTAGGACGCGTTACAATTCCTAATAACACTTTACATCACTGTACGAAACTTTAAAACTCCATAATAAACCTAATGAATTCATCTGAGTCCTTTGAACGACGTACGACAACTTAAGATATCTTACGACCCTGTATTCCACATTAGCACATTGAAAAGCATGTTAGTATAATGTACGACAACTCACAACTCCTAACAACACCTTAAAATACCGTTCGTAAACTAAAAACTCCATAATAAGTCTAATGAATTAGTTCGAGTCCTTTCAACGTCGTACGTCAACTTAAGACATCTTACGACTCTGTATGCCACATTAGCACATAGAAAAGCATGTAAGTACAATGTACGACACCTCACAACTCCTAACAACACCCTACAATACCGTACGAAAACTTAAAACTCCATACTAAATCTAATGAATTTGTCCGAGTCCTATGAACGTCGTACGGCAACTCAGGACTTGTTACGACTCTCTGTATGCGACATTATCAACTTGAAAAGCACGTTAGAATATTGTAGGACGCGTTACAATTCCTAATAACACTTTACATCACTGTACGAAACTTTAAAACTCCATAATAAACCTAATGAATTCATCCGAGTTCTTTGAACGTCGTACGACAACTTAAGAAATCTTACGACCCTTTATTCCACATTAGCACCTTGAAAAGCATGTTAGTATAATGTACGACAGCTCACAACTCCTAACAACACCTTAAAATACCGTACGTAAACTAAAAACTCCATAATAAGTCTAATGAATTCGTCCAAGTCCTTTCAACATCGGACGTCAACTTAAGACATCTTACGACTCTGTATGCCACATTAGCACATAGAAAAGCATGTAAGTACAATGTACGACACCTCACAACTCCTAACAACACCCTACAATACCGTACGAAAACTTAAAACTCCATACTAAATCTAATGAATTTGTCCGAGTCCTATGAACGTCGTACGGCAACTCAGGACTTGTTACGACTCTCTGTATGCGACATTATCAACATGAAAAGCACGTTAGAATATTGTAGGACGCGTTACAATTCCTAATAACACTTTACATCACTGTACGAAACTTTAAAACTCCATAATAAACCTAATGAATTCATCCGAGTCCTTTGAACGTCGTACGATAACTTAAGATATCATACGACCCTTTATTCCACATTAGCACATTGAAAAGCATGTTAGTATAATGCACGACACCTCACAACTCCTAACAACACCTTAAAATACCGTACGTAAACTAAAAACTCCATAATAAGTCTAATGAATTCGTCCAAGTCCTTTCAACGTCGTACGTCAACTTAAGACATCTTACGACTCTGTATGCCACATTAGCACATTGAAAAGCATGTAAGTACAATATACGACACCTCACAACTCCTAACAACACCTTACAATACCGTACGTAAACTTAAAACTCCATACTAAATCTAATGAATTTGTCCGAGTCCTTTGAACGTCGTATGGCAACTCAGGACTTGTTACGACTCTCTGTATGCGACATTATCAACATGAAAAGCACGTTAGAATATTGTAGGAGGCGTTACAATTCCTAATAACACTTTACATCACTGTACGAAACTTTAAAACTCCATAATAAACCTAATGAATTCATCCGAGTACTTTGAACGACGTACGACAACATAAGATATCTTACGACCCTGTATTCCACATTAGCACATTGAAAAGCATGTTAGTATAATGTACGACAGCTCACAACTCCTAACAACACATTAAAATACCGTACGTAAACTAAAAACTCCATAATAAGTCTAATGAATTAGTTCGAGTCCTTTCAACATCGGACGTCAACTTAAGACATCTTACGACTCTGTATGCCGCCACATTAGCATATTAAAAAGCATGTAAGTACAACGTACGACACCTCACAACTCCTAACAAAACCTTACAATACCGTATGAAAACATAAAACTCCATACTAAATCTAATGAATTTGTCCGAGTCCTATGAACGTCGTACGGCAACTCAGGACTTGTTACGACTCTCTGTATGCGACATTATCAACATGAAAAGCACGTTAGAATATTGTAGGACGCGTTACAATTCCTAATAACACTTTACATCACTGTACGAAACTTTAAAACTCCAAATAAACCTAATGAATTCATCCGAGTCCTTTGAACGTCGTACGACAACTTAAGAAATCTTACGACCCTTTATTCCACATTAGCACATTGAAAAGCATGTTAGTATAATGTACGACAACTCACAACTCCTAACAACACCTTAAAATACCGTTCGTAAAGTAAAAACTCCATAATAAGTCTAATGAATTAGTTCGAGTCCTTTCAACATCCGACGTCAACTTAAGACATCTTACGACTCTGTATGCCACATTAGCACATTAAAAAGCATGTAAGTACAACGTACGACACCTCACAACTCCTAACAACACCTTACAATACCGTACGAAAACATAAAACTCCATACTAAATCTAATGAATTTGTCCGAGTCCTATGAACGTCGTACGGCAACTCAGGACTTGTTACGACTCTCTGTATGCGACATTATCAACATGAAAAGCACGTTAGAATATTGTAGGACGCGTTACAATTCCTAATAACACTTTACATCATTGTACGAAACTTTAAAACTCCATAATAAACCTAATGAATTCATCCGAGTTCTTTGAACGTCGTACGACAACTTAAGAAATCTTACGACCCTTTATTCCACATTAGGACATTGAAAAGCATGTTAGTATAATGTACGACAGCTCACAACTCCTAACAACAACTTAAAATACCGTACGTAAACTAAAAACTCCATAATAAGTCTAATGAATTCGTCCAATTCCTTTCAACGTCGTACGTCAACTTAAGACATCTTACGACTCTGTATGCCACATTAGCACATAGAAAAGCATGTAAGTACAATGTACGACACCTCACAACTCCTAACAACACCCTACAATACCGTATGAAAACTTAAAACTCCATACTAAATCTAATGAATTTGTCCGAGTCCTATGAACGTCGTACGGCAACTCAGGACTTGTTACGACTCTCTGTATGCGACATTATCAACATGAAAAGCACGTTAGAATATTGTAGGACGCGTTACAATTCCTAATAACACTTTACATTACTGTACGAAACTTTAAAACTCCATAATAAACCTAATGAATACATCCGAGTCCTTTGAACGTCGTACGACAACTTAAGATATCTTACGACCCTTTATTCCACATTAGCACATTGAAAAGCATGTTAGTATAATGTTCGATAGCTCACAACTCCTAACAACACCTTAAAATACCGTACGTAAACTAAAAACTCCATAATAAGTCTAATGAATTCGTCCAAGTCCTTTCAACGTCGTACGTCAACTTAAGACATCTAACGACTCTGTATGCCACATTAGCACATAGAAAAGCATGTAAGTACAACGTACGACACCTTACAACTCCTTACAACACCTTACAATACCGTACGTAAACTTAAAACTCCATACTAAATATAATGATTTTGTCCGAGTCCTTTGAACGTCGTACGGCAACTCAGGACTTGTTATGACTCTCTGTATGCGACATTATCAACATGAAAAGCACGTTAGAATATTGTAGGACGCGTTACAATTCCAAATAACACTTTACATCACTATACGAAACTTTAAAACTCCAAATAAACCTAATCAATTCATCCGAGTCCTTTGAACCTCGTACGACAACTTAAGAAATCTTACGACCCTTTATTCCACATTAGCATATTGAAAAGCATGTTAGTATAATGTACGACAACTCACAACTCCTAACAACACCTTAAAATACCGTACGTAAACTAAAAACTCCATAATAAGTCTAATGAATTCGTCCAAGTCCATTCAACGTCGTACCTCAACTTAAGACATCTTACGACTCTGTATGCCACATTAGCACATAGAAAAGCATGTAAGTACAATGTACGACACCTCACAACTCCAAACAACACCTTACAATACCGTACGTAAACTTAAAACTCCATACTAAATATAATGATTTTGTCCGAGTCCTTTGAACGTCGTACGACAACTCAGGACTTGTTACGACTCTCTGTATGCGACATTATCAACATGAAAAGCACGTTAGAATATTGTAGGACGCGTTACAATTCCTAATAACACTTTACATCACTGTACGAAACTTTAAAACTCCATAATAAACCTAATGAATTCATCCGAGTACATTGAACGACGTACGACAACTTAAGATATCTTACGACCCTGTATTCCACATTAGCACATTGAAAAGCATGTTAGTATAATGTACGACAGCTCACAACTCCTAACAACACCTTAAAATACCGTTCGTAAACTAAAAACTCCATAATAAGTCTAATGAACTCGTCCGAGTCCTTTCAACGTCGGACGTCAACTTAAGACATCTTACGACTCTGTATGCCACATTAGCACATTAAAAAGCATGTAAGTACAACGTACGAACCTTACAACTCCTAACAACACCTTACAATACCGTACGTAAACTTAAAACTCCATACTAAATCTAATGAATTTGTCCGAGTCCTTTGAACGTCGTACGACAACTTAGGACTTGTTACGACTCTCTGTATGCGACCTTATCAACATGAAAACCACGTTAGAATATTGTAAGACGCGTTACAATTCCTAATAACATTTTACATCACTGTACGAAACTTTAAAACTTCATAATAAACCTAATGAATTCATCTGAGTCCTTTGAACGTCGTACGACAACTTAAGATATCTTACGACCCTTTATTCCACATTAGCACATTGAAAATCATGTTAGTATAATGTACGACAGCTCACAACTTCTAACAACACCTTAAAATACCGTACGTAAACTAAAAACTCCATAATAAGTCTAATGAATTCGTCCAAGTCCTTTCAACGTCGTACGTCAACTTAAGACATCGTACGACTCTGTATGCCACATTAGCATATTGAAAAGCATGTAAGTACAATGTACGACACCTCACAACTCCTAACAACACCTTACAATACCGTACGTAAACTTAAAACACCATACTAAATTTAATGAATTTGTCTGAGTCCTTTGAACTTCGTACGGCAACTCAAGACTTGTTACGAATCTCTGTATGCGACATTATCAACATGAAAAGCACGTTAGAATATTGTAGGACGCGTTACAATTCCTAATAACACTTTACATCACTGTACGAAACTTTAAAACTCCATAATAAACCTAATGAATTCATCCGAGTCCTTTGAACGTCGTACGACAACTTAAGATATCTTACGGCCCTTTATTCCACATTAGCACATTGAAAAGCATGTTAGTATAATGTACGACAGCTCACAACTCCTAACAACACCTTAAAATACCGTACGTAAACTAAAAACTCCATAATAAGTCTAATGAATTCGTCCAAGTCCTTTCAGCGTCGTACGTCAACTTAAGACATCGTACGACTCTGTATGCCACATTAGCACATTGAAAAGCATGTAAGTACAATGTACGACACCTCACAACTCCTAACAACACCTTACAATACCATACGTAAACTTAAAACACCATACTAAATCTAATGAATTTGTCTGAGTCCTTTAAACGTCGTACGACAACTCAGGACTTGTTACGACTCTCTGTATGCGACATTATCAACATGAAAAGCACGTTAGAATATTGTAGGACGCGTTACAATTCCTAATAACACTTTACATCACTGTACGAAACTTTAAAACTCCATAATAAACCTAATGAATTCATCCGAGTACATTGAACGACGTACGACAACTTAAGATATCTTACGACCCTGTATTCCACATTAGCACATTGAAAAGCATGTTAGTATAATGTACGACAGCTCACAACTCCTAACAACACCTTAAAATACCGTTCGTAAACTAAAAACTCCATAATAAGTCTAATGAACTCGTCCGAGTCCTTTCAACGTCGGACGTCAACTTAAGACATCTTACGACTCTGTATGCCACATTAGCACATTAAAAAGCATGTAAGTACAACGTACGAACCTTACAACTCCTAACAACACCTTACAATACCGTACGTAAACTTAAAACTCCATACTAAATCTAATGAATTTGTCCGAGTCCTTTGAACGTCGTACGGCAACTTAGGACTTGTTACGACTCTCTGTATGCGACATTATCAACATGAAAAGCACGTTAGAATATTGTAGGACGCGTTACAATTCCTAATAACACTTTACATCGCTGTACGAAACTTTAAAACTCCATAATAAACCTAATGAATTCATCCAAGTCCTTTGAACGTCGTACGTCAACTTAAGATATCTTACGACCCTTTATTCCATGTTAGAACATTGAAAAGCATGTTAGTATAATGTACGACAGCTCACAACTCCTAACAACACCTTAAAATACCGTACGTAAACTAAAAACTCCATAATATGTCTAATGAATTCGTTCAAGTCCTTTCAACGTCGTACGTCAACTTAAGACATCTTACGACTCTGTATGCCACATTAGCACATTGAAAAGCATGTTAGTACAATGTACGACACCTCACAACTCCTAACAACACCTTACAATACCGTACGTAAACTTAAAACTCCATACTAAATCTAATGAACTTGTCCGAGTCCTTTGAACGTCGTATGGCAACTAGGACTTGTTACGACTCTCTGTATCCGACATTATCAACATGAAAAGCACGTTAGAGTGTTGTAAGACGCGTTACAATTCCTAATAACACTTTACATCACTGTACGAAACTTTAAAACTCCATAATAAACCTAATGAATTCATTCGAGTCCTTTGAACGTCGTACGTCAACTTAAGATATCTTACGACCCTGTATTCCATATTAGCACGTTGAAAAGCATGTTAGTATAATGTACGACAGCTCACAACTCCTAACAACACCATAAAATACCGTACGTAAACTAAAAACTCCGTAATAAGTCTAATGAATTCATCCAAGTCCTTTCAACGTCGTACGTCAACTTAAGACATCGTACGACTCTGTATGCCACATTAGCACATTGAAAAGCATGTAAGTACAATGTACGACACCTCACAACTCCTAACAACACCTTACAATACCGTACGTAAACTTAAAACACCATACTAAATTTAATGAATTTGTCTGAGTCCTTTGAACTTCGTACGGCAACTCAAGACTTGTTACGAATCTCTGTATGCGACATTATCAACATGAAAAGCACGTTAGAATATTGTAGGACGCGTTACAATTCCTAATAACACTTTACATCACTGTACGAAACTTTAAAACTCCATAATAAACCTAATGAATTCATCCGAGTCCTTTGAACGTCGTACGACAACTTAAGATATCTTACGGCCCTTTATTCCACATTAGCACATTGAAAAGCATGTTAGTATAATGTACGACAGCTCACAACTCCTAACAACACCTTAAAATACCGTACGTAAACTAAAAACTCCATAATAAGTCTAATGAATTCGTCCAAGTCCTTTCAGCGTCGTTCGTCAACTTAAGACATCGTACGACTCTGTATGCCACATTAGCACATTGAAAAGCATGTAAGTACAATGTACGACACCTCACAACTCCTAACAACACCTTACAATACCATACGTAAACTTAAAACACCATACTAAATCTAATGAATTTGTCTGAGTCCTTTAAACGTCGTACGACAACTCAGGACTTGTTACGACTCTCTGTATGCGACATTATCAACATGAAAAGCACGTTAGAATATTGTAGGACGCGTTACAATTCCTAATAACACTTTACATCACTGTACGAAACTTTAAAACTCCATAATAAACCTAATGAATTCATCCGAGTACATTGAACGACGTACGACAACTTAAGATATCTTACGACCCTGTATTCCACATTAGCACATTGAAAAGCATGTTAGTATAATGTACGACAGCTCACAACTCCTAACAACACCTTAAAATACCGTTCGTAAACTAAAAACTCCATAATAAGTCTAATGAACTCGTCCGAGTCCTTTCAACGTCGGACGTCAACTTAAGACATCTTACGACTCTGTATGCCACATTAGCACATTAAAAAGCATGTAAGTACAACGTACGAACCTTACAACTCCTAACAACACCTTACAATACCGTACGTAAACTTAAAACTCCATACTAAATCTAATGAATTTGTCCGAGTCCTTTGAACGTCGTACGGCAACTTAGGACTTGTTACGACTCTCTGTATGCGACATTATCAACATGAAAACCACGTTAGAATATTGTAAGACGCGTTACAATTCCTAATAACATTTTACATCACTGTACGAAACTTTAAAACTTCATAATAAACCTAATGAATTCATCTGAGTCCTTTGAACGTCGTACGACAACTTAAGATATCTTACGACCCTTTATTCCACATTAGCACATTGAAAATCATGTTAGTATAATGTACGACAGCTCACAACTTCTAACAACACCTTAAAATACCGTACGTAAACTAAAAACTCCATAATAAGTCTAATGAATTCGTCCAAGTCCTTTCAACGTCGTACGTCAACTTAAGACATCGTACGACTCTGTATGCCACATTAGCAAATTGAAAAGCGTGTAAGTACAATCTACGACTCCTCATAACTCCTAACAACACCTTACAATACCGTACGTAAACTTAAAACACCATACTAAATCTAATGAATTTGTCTGAGTCCTTTGAACGTCGTACGGCAACTCAGGACTTGTTACGACTCTCTGTATGCGACATTATCAACATGAAAAGCACGTTAGAATATTGTAGGACGCGTTACAATTCCTAATAACACTTTACATCACTGTACGAAACTTTAAAACTCCATAATAAACCTAATGAATTCATCCAAGTCCTTTGAACGTCGTACGTCAACTTAAGATATCTTACGACCCTTTATTCCATGTTAGAACATTGAAAAGCATGTTAGTATAATGTACGACAGCTCACAACTCCTAACAACACCTTAAAATACCGTACGTAAACTAAAAACTCCATAATATGTCTAATGAATTCGTTCAAGTCCTTTCAACGTCGTACGTCAACTTAAGACATCTTACGACTCTGTATGCCACATTAGCACATTGAAAAGCATGTTAGTACAATGTACGACACCTCACAACTCCTAACAACACCTTACAATACCGTACGTAAACTTAAAACTCCATACTAAATCTAATGAACTTGTCCGAGTCCTTTGAACGTCGTATGGCAACTAGGACTTGTTACGACTCTCTGTATCCGACATTATCAACATGAAAAGCACGTTAGAGTGTTGTAAGACGCGTTACAATTCCTAATAACACTTTACATCACTGTACGAAACTTTAAAACTCCATAATAAACCTAATGAATTCATTCGAGTCCTTTGAACGTCGTACGTCAACTTAAGATATCTTACGACCCTGTATTCCATATTAGCACGTTGAAAAGCATGTTAGTATAATGTACGACAGCTCACAACTCCTAACAACACCATAAAATACCGTACGTAAACTAAAAACTCCGTAATAAGTCTAATGAATTCATCCAAGTCCTTTCAACGTCGTACGTCAACTTAAGACATCGTACGACTCTGTATGCCACATTAGCACATTGAAAAGCATGTAAGTACAATGTACGACACCTCACAACTCCTAACAACACCTTACAATACCGTACGTAAACTTAAAACACCATACTAAATTTAATGAATTTGTCTGAGTCCTTTGAACTTCGTACGGCAACTCAAGACTTGTTACGAATCTCTGTATGCGACATTATCAACATGAAAAGCACGTTAGAATATTGTAGGACGCGTTACAATTCCTAATAACACTTTACATCACTGTACGAAACTTTAAAACTCCATAATAAACCTAATGAATTCATCCGAGTCCTTTGAACGTCGTACGACAACTTAAGATATCTTACGGCCCTTTATTCCACATTAGCACATTGAAAAGCATGTTAGTATAATGTACGACAGCTCACAACTCCTAACAACACCTTAAAATACCGTACGTAAACTAAAAATTCCATAATAAGTCTAATGAATTCGTCCAAGTCCTTTCAGCGTCGTACGTCAACTTAAGACATCGTACGACTCTGTATGCCACATTAGCACATTGAAAAGCATGTAAGTACAATGTACGACACCTCACAACTCCTAACAACACCTTACAATACCATACGTAAACTTAAAACACCATACTAAATCTAATGAATTTGTCTGAGTCCTTTAAACGTCGAACGACAACTCAGGACTTGTTACGACTCTCTGTATGCGACATTATCAACATGAAAAGCACGTTACAATATTGTAGGACGCGTTACAATTCCTAATAACACTTTACATCACTGTACGAAACTTTAAAACTCCATAATAAACCTAATGAATTCATCCGAGTACATTGAACGACGTACGACAACTTAAGATATCTTACGACCCTGTATTCCACATTAGCACATTGAAAAGCATGTTAGTATAATGTACGACAGCTCACAACTCCTAACAACACCTTAAAATACCGTTCGTAAACTAAAAACTCCATAATAAGTCTAATGAACTCGTCCGAGTCCTTTCAACGTCGGACGTCAACTTAAGACATCTTACGACTCTGTATGCCACATTAGCACATTAAAAAGCATGTAAGTACAACGTACGAACCTTACAACTCCTAACAACACCTTACAATACCGTACGTAAACTTAAAACTCCATACTAAATCTAATGAATTTGTCCGAGTCCTTTAAACGTCGTACGGCAACTTAGGACTTGTTACGACTCTCTGTATGCGACATTATCAACATGAAAACCACGTTAGAATATTGTAAGACGCGTTACAATTCCTAATAACATTTTACATCACTGTACGAAACTTTAAAACTTCATAATAAACCTAATGAATTCATCTGAGTCCTTTGAACGTCGTACGACAACTTAAGATATCTTACGACCCTTTATTCCACATTAGCACATTGAAAATCATGTTAGTATAATGTACGACAGCTCACAACTTCTAACAACACCTTAAAATACCGTACGTAAACTAAAAACTCCATAATAAGTCTAATGAATTCGTCCAAGTCCTTTCAACGTCGTACGTCAACTTAAGACATCATACGACTCTGTATGCCACATTAACAAATTGAAAAGCGTGTAAGTACAATGTACGACTCCTCATAACTCCTAATAACACCTTACAATACCGTACGTAAACTTAAAACACCATACTAAATCTAATGAATTTGTCTGAGTCCTTTGAACGTCGTACGACAACTCAGGACTTGTTACGACTCTCTGTATGCGACATTATCAACATGAAAAGCACGTTAGAATATTGTAGGACGCGTTACAATTCCTAATAACACTTTACATCACTGTACGAAACTTTAAAACTCCATAATAAACCTAATGAATTCATCCGAGTACATTGAACGACGTACGACAACTTAAGATATCTTACGACCCTGTATTCCACATTAGCACATTGAAAAGCATGTTAGTATAATGTACGACAGCTCACAACTCCTAACAACAGCATAAAATACCGTACGTAAACTAAAAACTCCATAATAAGTCTAATGAATTCGTCCAAGTCCTTTCAATGTCGTACGTTAACTTAAGACATCGTACGACTCTGTATGCCACATTAGCACATTGAAAAGCATGTAAGTACAATGTACGACACCTCACAACTCCTAACAACACCTTACAATACCGTACGTAAACTTAAAAAACCATACTAAATTTAATGAATTTGTCTGAGTCTTTTGAACTTCGTACGGCAACTCAGGACTTGTTACGAATCTCTGTATGCGACATTATCAACATGAAAAGCACGTTAGAATCTTGTAGGACGCGTTACAATTCCTAATAACACTTTACATCACTGTACGAAACTTTAAAACTCCATAATAAACCTAATGAATTCATCCGAGTCCTTTGAACGTCGTACGACAAATTAAGAGATCTTACGACCCTTTATTCCACATTAGCACATTGAAAAGCATGTTTGTATAATATACGACAGCTCACAACTCCTAACAACACCTTAAAATACCGTACGTAAACTAAAACTCCATAATAAGTCTAATGAATTCGTCCAAGTCCTTTCAGCGTCGTACGTCAACTTAAGACATCGTACGACTCTGTATGCCACATTAGCACATTGAAAAGCATGTAAGTACAACGTACGACACCTCACAACTCCTAACAACACCTTACAATACCGTACGTAAACTTAAAACACCATACTAAATCTAATGAATTTGTCTGAGTCCTTTGAACGTCGTACGACAACTCAGGACTTGTTACGACTCTCTGTATGCGACATTATCAACATGAAAAGCACGTTAGAATATTGTAGGACGCGTTACAATTCCTAATAACACTTTACATCACTGTACGAACCTTTAAAACTCCATAATAAACCTAATGAATTCATCTGAGTCCTTTGAACGTCGTACGATAACTTAAGATATCTTACGACCCTGTTTTCCACATTAGCACATTGAAAAGCATGTTAGTATAATGTACGACAGCTAACAACTCCTAACAACACATTAAAATACTGTTCGTAAACTAAAAACTCCATAATAAGTCTAAGGAACTCGTCCGAGTTCTTTCAACGTCCTACGTCAACTTAAGACATCTTACGACTCTGTATGCCACATTAGCACATTGAAAAGCATGTAAGTACAATGTACGACACCTCACAACTCTTAACAACACCTTACAATACCGTACGTAAACTTAAAACTCCATACTAAATCTAATGAAGTTGTCCGAGTCCTTTGAACGTCGTACGGCAACTTAGGACTTGTTACGACTCTTTGTATCCGACATTATCAACATGAAAAGCACGTTAGAGTGTTGTAAGACGCGTTACAATTCCTAATAACACTTTACATCACTGTACGAAACTATAAAACTCCATAATAAACCTAATGAATTCATTCGAGTCCTTTGAACGTCGTACGTCAACTTAAGATATCTTACGACCCTGTATTCCATATTAGCACATTGAAAAGCATGTTAGTATAATGTACGACAGTTCACAACTCCTAACAACACCATAAAATACCGTACGTAAACTAAAAACTCCATAATAGTCTAATGAATTTGTCCGAGTTCTTTCAACGTCCTACGTCAACTTAAGACATCTTACGACTCTGTATGCCACATTAGCACATTGAAAAGCATGTAAGTACAATGTACGACACCTCACAACTCTTAACAACACCTTACAATACCGTACGTAAACTTAAAACTCCATACTAAATCTAATGAAGTTGTCCGAGTCCTTTGAACGTCGTACGGCAACTTAGGACTTGTTACGACTCTTTGTATCCGACATTATCAACATGAAAAGCACGTTAGAGTGTTGTAAGACGCGTTACAATTCCTAATAACACTTTACATCACTGTACGAAACTATAAAACTCCATAATAAACCTAATGAATTCATTCGAGTCCTTTGAACGTCGTACGTCAACTTAAGATATCTTACGACCCTGTATTCCATATTAGCACATTGAAAAGCATGTTAGTATAATGTACGACAGTTCACAACTCCTAACAACACCATAAAATACCGTACGTAAACTAAAAACTCCATAATAGTCTAATGAATTTGTCCAAGTCCTTTCAACGTCGTACGTCAACTTAAGACATCGTACGACTCTGTATGCCACATTAGCACATTGAAAAGCATGTAAGTACAATGTACGACACCTCACAACTCCTAACAACACCTTACAATACCGTACGTAAACTTAAAACACCATACTAAATTTAATGAATTTGTCTGAGTCCTTTGAACTTCGTACGGCAACTCAGGACTTGTTACGAATCTCTGTCTGCGACATTATCAACATGAAAAGCACTTTAGAATATTGTAGGACGCGTTACAATTCCTAATAACACTTTACATCACTGTACGAAACTTTAAAACTCCATAATAAACCTAATGAATTCATCCGAGTCCTTTGAACGTCGTACGGCAACTTAAGATATCTTACGACCCTTTATTCCACATTAGCACATTGAAAAGCATGTTTGTATAATATACGACAGCTCACAACTCCTAACAACACCTTAAAATACCGTACGTAAACTAAAAACTCCATAATAAGTCTAATGAATTCGTCCAAGTCCTTTCAGCGTCGTACGTCAACTTAAGACATCGTACGACTCTGTATGCCACATTAGCACATTGAAAAGCATGTAAGTACAACGTACGACACCTCACAACTCCTAACAACACCTTACAATACCGTACGTAAACTTAAAACACCATACTAAATCTAATGAATTTGTCTGAGTCCTTTGAACGTCGTACGACAACTCAGGACTTGTTACGACTCTCTGTATGCGACATTATCAACATGAAAAGCACGTTAGAATATTGTAGGACGCGTTACAATTCCTAATAACACTTTACATCACTGTACGAACCTTTAAAACTCCATTATAAACCTAATGAATTCATCCGAGTCCTTTGAACGTCGTACGATAACTTAAGATATCTTACGACCCTGTTTTCCACATTAGCACATTGAAAAGCATGTTAGTATAATGTACGACAGCTAACAACTCCTAACAACACGTTAAAATACCGTTCGTAAACTAAAAACTCCATAATAAGTCTAATGAATTCGTCCGAGTTCTTTCAACGTCCTACGTCAACTTAAGACATCTTACGACTTTGTATGCCACATTAGCACATTGAAAAGCATGTAAGTACAATGTACGACACCTCACAACTCTTAACAACACCTTACAATACCGTACGTAAACTTAAAACTCCATACTAAATCTAATGAAGTTGTCCGAGTCCTTTGAACGTCGTACGGCAACTTAGGACTTGTTACGACTCTCTGTATCCGACATTATCAACATGAAAAGCACGTTAGAGTGTTATAAGACGCGTTACAATTCCTAATAACACTTTACATCACTGTACGAAACTTTAAAACTCCATAATAAACCTAATGAATTCATCCGAGTCCTTTGAACGTCGTACGACAACTTAAGATATCTTACGGCCCTTTATTCCACATTAGCACATTGAAAAGCATGTTAGTATAAAGTACGACAGCTCAGAACTCCTAACAACACCTTAAAATACCGTACGTAAACTAAAAACTCCATAATAAGTCCAATGAATTCGTCCAAGTCCTTTCAGCGTCGTACGTCAACTTAAGACATCGTACGACTCTGTATGCCACATTAGCACTTTGAAAAGCATGTAAGTACAATGTACGACACCTCACAACTCCTAACAACACCTTACAATACCGTACGTAAACTTAAAACACCATACTAAATCTAATGAATTTGTCTGAGTCCTTTAAACGTCGTACGACAACTCAGGACTTGTTACGACTCTCTGTATGCGACATTATCAACATGAAAAGCACGTTAGAATATTGTAGGACGCGTTACAATTCCTAATAACACTTTACATCACTGTACGAAACTTTAAAACTCCATAATAAACTTAATGAATTCATACGAGTCCTTTGAACGTCGTACGACAACTTAAGATATCTTACAACCCTTTATTCCACATTAGCACATTGAAAAGCAAGTTAGTATAATGTACGACAGCTCACAACTCCCAACAACACCTTAAAATACCGTACGTAAACTAAAAACTCCATAATAAGTCTAATCAATTCGTCCCAGTCCTTTCAACTTCGTACGTCAACTTAAGACATCTTACGACTCTGTATGCCACATTAGCACATTAAAAAGCATGTAAGTACAATGTACCACACCTCACAACTCCTAACAACACCTTACAATACCGTACGTAAACTTAAAACTCCATACTAAATCTAATGAATTTTTCCGAGTCCTTTGAACGTCGTACGACAACTTAGGACTTGTTACGACTCTCTGTATGCGACATTATCAACATGAAAAGCACGTTAGAATATTGTAAGACGCGTTACCATTCCTAATAACACTTTACATCACTGTACGAAACTTTAAAACTCAATAATAAACCTAATGAATTCATCCGAGTACTTTGAACGACGTACGACAACTTAAGATATCTTACGACCCTATTTTCCACATTAGCACATTGAAAAGCATGTTAGTATAATGTACGACAGCTCACAACTCCTAACAACACCTTAAAATACCGTTCGTAAACTAAAAACTCCATAATAAGTCTAATGAATTCGTCCGAGTCCTTTCAACGTCGGACGTCAACTTAAGACATCTTACGACTCTGTATGCCACATAAGTACATTAAAAAGCATGTAAGTACAACGTAAACGTACGACACCTCACAACTCCTAACAACACCTTACAATACCGTACGAAAACTTAAAACTCCATACTAAATCTAATGAATTTGTCCGAGTCCTATGAACGTCGTACGGCAACTCAGGACTTGTTACGACTCTCTGTATGCGACATTATCAACATGAAAATCACGTTAGAATATTGTAGGACGCGTTATAATTCCTAATAACACTTTACATCACTGTACGAAACTTTAAAACTCCATAATAAACCTAATGAATTCATCCGAGTTCTTTGAACGTCGTACGACAACTTAAGATATCTTACGACCCTTTATTCCACGTTAGCACATTGAAAAGCATGTTAGTACAATGAACGACAGCTCACAACTCCTAACAACACCTTAAAATACCGTACGTAAACTAAAAACTCCATAATAAGTCTAATGAATTCATCCTAGTCCTATCAACGTCATACGTCAACTTAAGACATCGTACGACTCTGTATTCCACATTAGCACATTGAAAAGCATGTAAGTACAATGTACGACACCTCACAACTCCTAACAACACCTTACAATACCGTACGTAAACTTAAAACTCCATACTAAATCTAATGAATTTGTCCGAGTCCTATGAACGTCGTACGGCAACTCAGGACTTGTTACGACTCTCTGTATGCGACATTTTCAACATGAAAAGCACGTTAGAATATTGTAGGACGCGTTACAATTCCTAATAACACTTTACATCACTGTACGAAACTTTAAAACTCCATAATAAACCTAATGAATTCATACGAGTCCTTTGAACGTCGTACGACAACTTAAGATATCTTACGACCCTTTATTCCACATTAGCACATTGAAAAGCAAGTTAGTATAATGTACGACAGCTCACAACTCCCAACAACACCTTAAAATACCGTACGTAAACTAAAAACTCCATAATAAGTCTAATCAATTCGTCCGAGTCCTTTCAACGTCGTACGTCAACTTAAGACATCTTACGGCTCTGTATGCCACATTAGCACATTGAAAAGCATGTAAGTACAACGTACGACACCTCACAACTCCTAACAACACGTTACAATACTGTACGTAAACTTAAAACTCCATACTAAATCTAATGAATTTGTCCGAGTCCTATGAACGTCGTACGGCAACTCAGGACTTGTTACGACTCTCTGTATGCGACATTTTCAACATGAAAAGCACGTTAGAATATTGTAGGACGCGTTACAATTCCTAATAACACTTTACATCACTGTACGAAACTTTAAAACTCCATAATAAACCTAATGAATTCATCCGAGTTCTTTGAATGTCGTACGACAACTTAAGATATCTTACGACCCTTTATTCCACGTTAGCACATTGAAAAGCATGTTAGTATAATGTACGACAGCTCACAACTCCTAACAACTCCTTAAAATACCGTTCGTAAACTAAAAACTCTATAATAAGTCTAATGAATTCGTCCGAGTCCTTTCAACGTCGGACGTCAACTTAAGACATCTTACGAATCTGTATGCCACATTAGCACATTAAAAAGCATGTAAGTACAACGTACGACACCTCACAACATCTAACAACACCTTACAATACCGTACGAAAACTTAAAACTCCATACTAAATCTAATGAATTTGTCCGAGTCCTATGAACGTCGTACGGCAACTCAGGACTTGTTACGACTCTCTGTATGCGACATTATCAACATGAAAATCACGTTAGAATATTGTAGGACGCGTTATAATTCCTAATAACACTTTACATCACTGTACGAAACTTTAAAACTCCATAATAAACCTAATGAATTCATCCGAGTTCTTTGAACGTCGTACGACAACTTAAGATATCTTACGACCCTTTATTCCACGTTAGCACATTGAAAAGCATGTTAGTACAATGAACGACAGCTCACAACTCCTAACAACACCTTAAAATACCGTACGTAAACTAAAAACTCCATAATAAGTCTAATGAATTCATCCTAGTCCTATCAACGTCATACGTCAACTTAAGACATCGTACGACTCTGTATTCCACATTAGCACATTGAAAAGCATGTAAGTACAATGTACGACACCTCACAACTCCTAACAACACCTTACAATACCGTACGTAAACTTAAAACTCCATACTAAATCTAATGAATTTGTCCGAGTCCTATGAACGTCGTACGGCAACTCAGGACTTGTTACGACTCTCTGTATGCGACATTTTCAACATGAAAAGCACGTTAGAATATTGTAGGACGCGTTACAATTCCTAATAACACTTTACATCACTGTACGAAACTTTAAAACTCCATAATAAACCTAATGAATTCATACGAGTCCTTTGAACGTCGTACGACAACTTAAGATATCTTACGACCCTTTATTCCACATTAGCACATTGAAAAGCAAGTTAGTATAATGTACGACAGCTCACAACTCCCAACAACACCTTAAAATACCGTACGTAAACTAAAAACTCCATAATAAGTCTAATCAATTCGTCCGAGTCCTTTCAACGTCGTACGTCAACTTAAGACATCTTACGGCTCTGTATGCCACATTAGCACATTGAAAAGCATGTAAGTACAACGTACGACACCTCACAACTCCTAACAACACGTTACAATACTGTACGTAAACTTAAAACTCCATACTAAATCTAATGAATTTGTCCGAGTCCTATGAACGTCGTACGGCAACTCAGGACTTGTTACGACTCTCTGTATGCGACATTTTCAACATGAAAAGCACGTTAGAATATTGTAGGACGCGTTACAATTCCTAATAACACTTTACATCACTGTACGAAACTTTAAAACTCCATAATAAACCTAATGAATTCATCCGAGTTCTTTGAATGTCGTACGACAACTTAAGATATCTTACGACCCTTTATTCCACGTTAGCACATTGAAAAGCATGTTAGTATAATGTACGACAGCTCACAACTCCTAACAACTCCTTAAAATACCGTTCGTAAACTAAAAACTCTATAATAAGTCTAATGAATTCGTCCGAGTCCTTTCAACGTCGGACGTCAACTTAAGACATCTTACGAATCTGTATGCCACATTAGCACATTAAAAAGCATGTAAGTACAACGTACGACACCTCACAACATCTAACAACACCTTACAATACCGTACGAAAACTTAAAACTCCATACTAAATCTAATGAATTTGTCCGAGTCCTATGAACGTCGTACGGCAACTCAGGACTTGTTACGACTCTCTGTATGCGACATTTTCAACATGAAAAGCACGTTAGAATATTGTAGGACGCGTTACAATTCCTAATAACACTTTACATCACTGTACGAAACTTTAAAACTCCATAATAAACCTAATGAATTCATCCGAGTTCTTTGAACGTCGTACGACAACTTAAGATATCTTACGACCCTTTATTCCACGTTAGCACATTGAAAAGCATGTTAGTATAATGTACGACAGCTCACAACTCCTAACAACACCTTAAAATACCGTTCGTAAACTAAAAACTCTATAATAAGTCTAATGAATTCGTCCGAGTCCTTTCAACGTCGGACGTCAACTTAAGACATCTTACGAATCTGTATGCCACATTAGCACATTAAAAAGCATGTAAGTACAACGTACGACACCTCACAACTCCTAACAACACCTTACAATACCGTACGAAAACTTAAAACTCCATACTAAATCTAATGAATTTGTCCGAGTCCTATGAACGTCGTACGGCAACTCAGGACTTGTTACGACTCTCTGTATGCGACATTTTCAACATGAAAAGCACGTTAGAATATTGTAGGACGCGTTACAATTCCTAATAACACTTTACATCACTGTACGAAACTTTAAAACTCCATAATAAACCTAATGAATTCATCCGAGTTCTTTGAACGTCGTACGACAACTTAAGATATCTTACGACCCTTTATTCCACGTTAGCACATTGAAAAGCATGTTAGTGTAACGTACGACAGCTCACAACTCCTAACAACTCCTTAAAATACCGTTCGTAAACTAAAAACTCTATAATAAGTCTAATGAATTCGTCCGAGTCCTTTCAACGTCGGACGTCAACTTAAGACATCTTACGAATCTGTATGCCACATTAGCACATTAAAAAGCATGTAAGTACAACGTACGACACCTCAAAACTCCTAACAACACCTTACAATACCGTACGAAAACTTAAAACTTCATACTAAATCTAATGAATTTGTCCGAGTCCTATGAACATCGTACGGCAACTCAGGACTTGTTACGACTCTCTGTATGCGACATTATCAACATGAAAAGCACGTTAGATCATTGTAGGACGCGTTACAATTCCTAATAACACTTTACATCACTGTACGAAACTTTAAAACTCCATAATAAACCTAATGAATTCATCCGAGTTCTTTGAACGTCGTACGACAACTTAAGATATCTTACGACCCTGTATTCCACATTAGCATATTGAAAAGCATGTTAGTATAATGTACGACAGCTCACAACTCCTAACAACACCTTAAAATACCGTAAGTAAACTAAAAACTCCATAATAAGTCTAATGAATTCGTCCAAGTCCTTTCAACGTCATACGTCAACTTAAGACATCGTACGACTCTGTATGCCACATTAGCACAATGAAGAGCATGTAAGTACAATGTACGACACCTCACAACTCCTAACAACACCTTACAATACCGTACGTAAACTTAAAACACCATACTAAATCTAATGAATTTGTCTGAGTCCTTTGAACGTCGTAGGGCAACTCAGGACTTGTTACGACTCTCTGTATGCGACATTATCAACATGAAAAGCACGTTAGAATATTGTAGGACGCGTTACAATTCCTAATAACACTTTACATCACTGTACGAAACTTTAAAACTCCATAATAAACCTAATGAATTCATCCGAGTACTTTGAACGACGTACGACAACTTAAGATATCTTACGACCCCGTTTTCCACATTAGCAAATTGAAAAACATGTTAGTATAATGTACGACAACTCACAACTCCTAACAACACCTTAAAATACCGTTCGTAAACTAAAAACTCCATAATAAGTCTAATGAATTCGTCCGAGTCCTTTCAACGTCGGACGTCAACTTAAGACATCTTACGACTCTGTATGCCACATTAGCACATTAAAAAGCATGTAAGTACAACATACGAAACCTCACAACTCCTAACAACACCTTATAATACCGTACGAAAACTTAAAACTCCATACTAAATCTAATGAAATTGTCCGAGTCCTATGAACGTCCTACGGCAACTCAGGACTTGTTACGACTCTCTGTATGCGACATTATCAACATGAAAAGCACGTTAGATCATTGTAGGACGCGTTACAATTCCTAATAACACTTTACATCACTGTACGAAACTTTAAAACTCCATAATAAACCTAATGAATTCATCCGAGTTCTTTGAACGTCGTACGACAACTTAAGATATCTTACGACCCTGTATTCCACATTAGCATATTGAAAAGCATGTTAGTATAATGTACGACAGCTCACAACTCCTAACAACACCTTAAAATACCGTAAGTAAACTAAAAACTCCATAATAAGTCTAATGAATTCGTCCAAGTCCTTTCAACGTCATACGTCAACTTAAGACATCGTACGACTCTGTATGCCACATTAGCACAATGAAGAGCATGTAAGTACAATGTACGACACCTCACAACTCCTAACAACACCTTACAATACCGTACGTAAACTTAAAACACCATACTAAATCTAATGAATTTGTCTGAGTCCTTTGAACGTCGTAGGGCAACTCAGGACTTGTTACGACTCTCTGTATGCGACATTATCAACATGAAAAGCACGTTAGAATATTGTAGGACGCGTTACAATTCCTAATAACACTTTACATCACTGTACGAAACTTTAAAACTCCATAATAAACCTAATGAATTCATCCGAGTACTTTGAACGACGTACGACAACTTAAGATATCTTACGACCCCGTTTTCCACATTAGCAAATTGAAAAACATGTTAGTATAATGTACGACAACTCACAACTCCTAACAACACCTTAAAATACCGTTCGTAAACTAAAAACTCCATAATAAGTCTAATGAATTCGTCCGAGTCCTTTCAACGTCGGACGTCAACTTAAGACATCTTACGACTCTGTATGCCACATTAGCTCATTAAAAAGCATGTAAGTACAACATACGAAACCTCACAACTCCTAACAACACCTTATAATACCGTACGAAAACTTAAAACTCCATACTAAATCTAATGAAATTGTCCGAGTCCTATGAACGTCCTACGGCAACTCAGGACTTGTTACGACTCTCTGTATGCGACATTATCAACATGAAAAGCACGTTAGAATATTGTAGGACGCGTTACAATTCCTAATAACACTTTACATCACTGTACGAAACTTTAAAACTCCATAATAAACCTAATGAATTCATCCGAGTACTTTGAACGACGTACGACAACTTAAGATATCTTACGACCCTGTTTTCCACATTAGCACATTGAAAAGCATGTTAGTATAATGTACGACAGCTCACAACTCCTAACAACACCTTAAAATACCATTCATAAACTAAAAACTCCATAATAAGTCTAATGAATTCGTCCGAGTCCTTTCAACGTCGTACGTCAACTTAAGACATCTTACGACTTTGTATGCCACATTAGCACATTGAAAAGCATGTAAGTACAATGTACGACACCTCACAACTCCTAACAACACCTTACAATACCGTACGTAAACTTAAAACTCCATACTAAATCTAATGAATTTGTCCGAGTCCTTTGAACGTCGTACGGCAACTTAGGACTTGTTACGACTCTCTGTATGCGATATTATCAACATGAAAAGCACGTTAGAATATTGTAGGACGCGTTACAATTCCTAATAACACTTTACATCACTGTACGAAACTTTAAAACTCCATAATAAACCTAATGAATTCATCCGAGTACTTTGAACGACGTACGACAAATTAAGATATCTTACGACCCTGTTTTCCACATTAGCACATTGAAAAGCATGTTAGTATAATGTACGACAGCTCACAACTCCTAACAACACCTTAAAATACCATTCGTAAACTAAAAACTCCATAATAAGTCTAATGAATTCGTCCGAGTCCTTTCAACGTCGTACGTCAACTTAAGACATCTTACGACTTTGTATGCCACATTAGCACATTGAAAAGCATGTAAGTACAATGTACGACACCTCACAACTCCTAACAACACCTTACAATACCGTACGTAAACTTAAAACTCCATACTAAATCTAATGAATTTGTCCGAGTCCTTTGAACGTCGTACGGCAACTTAGGACTTGTTACGACTCTCTGTATGCGATATTATCAACATGAAAAGCACGTTAGAATATTGTAGGACGCGTTACAATTCCTAATAACACTTTACATCAGTGTACGAAACTTTAAAACTCCATAATAAACCTAATGAATTCATCCGAGTCCTTTGAACGTCGTACGACAACTTACGATATCTTACGACCCTTTATTCCACATTAGCACATTGAAAAGCATGTTAGTATAATGTACGACAGCTCACAACTCCTAACAACACCTTAAAATACCATTCGTAAACTAAAATCTCCATAATAAGTCTAATGAATTCGTCCGAGTCCTTTCAACGTCGTACGTCAACTTAAGACATCTTACGACTTTGTATGCCACATTAGCACATTGAAAAGCATGTAAGTACAATGTACGACACCTCACAACTCCTAACAACACCTTACAATACCGTACGTAAACTTAAAACTCCATACTAAATCTAATGAATTTGTCCGAGTCCTTTGAACGTCGTACGGCAACTTAGGACCTATTACGACTCTCTGTATGCGACATTATCAACATGAAAAGCACGTTAGAATATTGTAGGACGCGTTACAATTCCTAATAACACTTTACATCACTGTACGAAACTTTAAAACTCCATAATAATCCTAATGAATTCATCCGAGTCCTTTGAACGTCGTACGACAACTTAAGATATCTTACGACCCTTTATTCCACATTAGCACATTGAAAAGCATGTTAGTATAATGTACGACAGCTCACAACTCCTAACAACACCTTAAAATACCATTCGTAAACTAAAAACTCCATAATAAGTCTAATGAATTCGTCCGAGTCCTTTCAACGTCGTACGTCAACTTAAGACATCTTACGACTTTGTATGCCACATTAGCACATTGAAAAGCATGTAAGTACAATGTACGACACCTCACAACTCCTAACAACACCTTACAATACCGTACGTAAACTTAAAACTCCATACTAAATCTAATGAATTTGTCCGAGTCCTTTGAACGTCGTACGGCAACTTAGGACCTATTACGACTCTCTGTATGCGACATTATCAACATGAAAAGCACGTTAGAATATTGTAGGACGCGTTACAATTCCTAATAACACTTTACATCACTGTACGAAACTTTAAAACTCCATAATAATCCTAATGAATTCATCCGAGTCCTTTGAACGTCGTACGACAACTTAAGATATCTTACGACCCTTTATTCCACATTAGCACATTGAAAAGCATGTTAGTATAATGTACGACAGCTCACAACTCCTAACAACACCTTAAAATACCATTCGTAAACTAAAAACTCCATAATAAGTCTAATGAATTCGTCCGAGTCCTTTCAACGTCGTACGTCAACTTAAGACATCTTACGACTTTCTATGCCACATTAGCACATTGAAAAGCATGTAAGTACAATGTACGACACCTCACAACTCCTAACAACACCTTACAATAGCGTACGTAAACTTAAAACTCCATACTAAATCTAATGAATTTGTCCGAGTCCTTTGAACGTCGTACGGCAACTTAGGACCTATTACGACTCTCTGTATGCGACATTATCAACATGAAAAGCACGTTAGAATATTGTAGGACGCGTTACAATTCCTAATAACACTTTACATCACTGTACGAAACTTTAAAACTCCATAATAATCCTAATGAATTCATCCGAGTCCTTTGAACGTCGTACGACAACTTAAGATATCTTACGACCCTTTATTCCACATTAGCACATTGAAAAGCATGTTAGTATAATGTACGACAGCTCACAACTCCTAACAACACCTTAAAATACCATTCGTAAACTAAAAACTCCATAATAAGTCTAATGAATTCGTCCGAGTCCTTTCAACGTCGTACGTCAACTTAAGACATCTTACGACTTTGTATGCCACATTAGCACATTGAAAAGCATGTAAGTACAATGTACGACACCTCACAACTCCTAACAACACCTTACAATACCGTACGTAAACTTAAAACTCCATACTAAATCTAATGAATTTGTCCGAGTCCTTTGAACGTCGTACGGCAACTTAGGACTTGTTACGACTCTCTGTATGCGATATTATCAACATGAAAAGCACGTTAGAATATTGTAGGACGCGTTACAATTCCTAATAACACTTTACATCAGTGTACGAAACTTTAAAACTCCATAATAAACCTAATGAATTCATCCGAGTCCTTTGAACGTCGTACGACAACTTACGATATCTTACGACCCTTTATTCCACATTAGCACATCGAAAAGCATGTTAGTATAATGTACGACAGCTCACAACTCCTAACAACACCTTAAAATACCGTACGTAATCTAAAAACTCCATAATAAGTCTAATGAATTCGTCCAAGTCCTTTCAACGTCGTACGTCAACTCAAGACATCGTACGACTATGTATACCACATTAGCACATTGAAAAGCATGTAAGTACAATGTACGACACCTCACAACTCCTAACAACACCTTACAATACCGTACGTAAACTTAAAACTCCATACTAAATCTAATGAATTTGTCCGAGTCCTTTGAACGTCGTACGGCAACTTAGGACCTATTACGACTCTCTGTATGCGACATTATCAACATGAAAAGCACGTTAGAATATTGTAGGACGCGTTACAATTCCTAATAACACTTTACATCACTGTACGAAACTTTAAAACTCCATAATAATCCTAATGAATTCATCCGAGTCCTTTGAACGTCGTACGATAACTTAAGATATCTTAAGACCCTTTATTCCACATTAGCACATTGAAAAGCATGTTAGTATAATGTACGACAGCTCACAACTCCTAACAACACCTTAAAATACCATTCGTAAACTAAAATCTCCATAATAAGTCTAATGAATTCGTCCGAGTCCTTTCAACGTCGTACGTCAACTTAAGACATCTTACGACTTTGTATGCCACATTAGCACATTGAAAAGCATGTAAGTACAATGTACGACACCTCACAACTCCTAACAACACCTTACAATACCGTACGTAAACTTAAAACTCCATACTAAATCTAATGAATTTGTCCGAGTCCTTTGAACGTCGTACGGCAACTTAGGACCTATTACGACTCTCTGTATGCGACATTATCAACATGAAAAGCACGTTAGAATATTGTAGGACGCGTTACAATTCCTAATAACACTTTACATCACTGTACGAAACTTTAAAACTCCATAATAATCCTAATGAATTCATCCGAGTCCTTTGAATGTCGTACGACAACTTAAGATATCTTACGACCCTTTATTCCACATTAGCACATTGAAAAGCATGTTAGTATAATGTACGACAGCTCACAACTCCTAACAACACCTTAAAATACCATTCGTAAACTAAAAACTCCATAATAAGTCTAATGAATTCGTCCGAGTCCTTTCAACGTCGTACGTCAACTTAAGACATCTTACGACTTTGTATGCCACATTAGCACATTGAAAAGCATGTAAGTACAATGTACGACACCTCACAACTCCTAACAACACCTTACAATACCGTACGTAAACTTAAAACTCCATACTAAATCTAATGAATTTGTCCGAGTCCTTTGAACGTCGTACGGCAACTTAGGACCTATTACGACTCTCTGTATGCGACATTATCAACATGAAAAGCACGTTAGAATATTGTAGGACGCGTTACAATTCCTAATAACACTTTACATCACTGTACGAAACTTTAAAACTCCATAATAATCCTAATGAATTCATCCGAGTCCTTTGAACGTCGTACGACAACTTAAGATATCTTACGACCCTTTATTCCACATTAGCACATTGAAAAGCATGTTAGTATAATGTACGACAGCTCACAACTCCTAACAACACCTTAAAATACCATTCGTAAACTAAAAACTCCATAATAAGTCTAATGAATTCGTCCGAGTCCTTTCAACGTCGTACGTCAACTTAAGACATCTTACGACTTTCTATGCCACATTAGCACATTGAAAAGCATGTAAGTACAATGTACGACACCTCACAACTCCTAACAACACCTTACAATAGCGTACGTAAACTTAAAACTCCATACTAAATCTAATGAATTTGTCCGAGTCCTTTGAACGTCGTACGGCAACTTAGGACTTGTTACGACTCTCTGTATGCGACATTATCAACATGAAAAGCACGTTAGAATATTGTAGGACGCGTTACAATTCCTAATAACACTTTACATCACTGTACGAAACTTTAAAACTCCATAATAAACCTAATGAATTCATCCGAGTACTTTGAACGACGTACGACAACTTAAGATATCTTACGACCCTGTTTTCCACATTAGCACATTGAAAAGCATGTTAGTATAATGTACGACAGCTCAAAACTCCTAACAACACCTTAAAATACCATTCGTAAACTAAAAACTCCATAATAAGTCTAATGAATTCGTCCGAGTCCGTTCAACGTCGTACGTCAACTTAAGACATCTTACGACTTTGTATGCCACATTAGCACATTGAAAAGCATGTAAGTACAATGTACGACACCTCACAACTCCTAACAACACCTTACAATACCGTACGTAAACTTAAAACTCCATACTAAATCTAATGAATTTGTCCGAGTCCTTTGAACGTCGTACGGCAACTTAGGACTTGTTACGACTCTCTGTATGCGATATTATCAACATGAAAAGCACGTTAGAATATTGTAGGACGCGTTACAATTCCTAATAACACTTTACATCAGTGTACGAAACTTTAAAACTCCATAATAAACCTAATGAATTCATCCGAGTCCTTTGAACGTCGTACGACAACTTACGATATCTTACGACCCTTTATTCCACATTAGCACATTGAAAAGCATGTTAGTATAATGTACGACAGCTCACAACTCCTAACAACACCTTAAAATACCGTACGTAATCTAAAAACTCCATAATAAGTCTAATGAATTCGTCCAAGTCCTTTCAACGTCGTACGTCAACTCAAGACATCGTACGACTATGTATACCACATTAGCACATTGAAAAGCATGTAAGTACAATGTACGACACCTCACAACTCCTAACAACACCTTACAATACCGTACGTAAACTTAAAACTCCATACTAAATCTAATGAATTTGTCCGAGTCCTTTGAACGTCGTACGGCAACTTAGGACCTATTACGACTCTCTGTATGCGACATTATCAACATGAAAAGCACGTTAGAATATTGTAGGACGCGTTACAATTCCTAATAACACTTTACATCACTGTACGAAACTTTAAAACTCCATAATAATCCTAATGAATTCATCCGAGTCCTTTGAACGTCGTACGACAACTTAAGATATCTTAAGACCCTTTATTCCACATTAGCACATTGAAAAGCATGTTAGTATAATGTACGACAGCTCACAACTCCTAACAACACCTTAAAATACCATTCGTAAACTAAAATCTCCATAATAAGTCTAATGAATTCGTCCGAGTCCTTTCAACGTCGTACGTCAACTTAAGACATCTTACGACTTTGTATGCCACATTAGCACATTGAAAAGCATGTAAGTACAATGTACGACACCTCACAACTCCTAACAACACCTTACAATACCGTACGTAAACTTAAAACTCCATACTAAATCTAATGAATTTGTCCGAGTCCTTTGAACGTCGTACGGCAACTTAGGACCTATTACGACTCTCTGTATGCGACATTATCAACATGAAAAGCACGTTAGAATATTGTAGGACGCGTTACAATTCCTAATAACACTTTACATCACTGTACGAAACTTTAAAACTCCATAATAATCCTAATGAATTCATCCGAGTCCTTTGAACGTCGTACGACAACTTAAGATATCTTACGACCCTTTATTCCACATTAGCACATTGAAAAGCATGTTAGTATAATGTACGACAGCTCACAACTCCTAACAACACCTTAAAATACCATTCGTAAACTAAAATCTCCATAATAAGTCTAATGAATTCGTCCGAGTCCTTTCAACGTCGTACGTCAACTTAAGACATCTTACGACTTTGTATGCCACATTAGCACATTGAAAAGCATGTAAGTACAATGTACGACACCTCACAACTCCTAACAACACCTTACAATACCGTACGTAAACTTAAAACTCCATACTAAATCTAATGAATTTGTCCGAGTCCTTTGAACGTCGTACGGCAACTTAGGACCTATTACGACTCTCTGTATGCGACATTATCAACATGAAAAGCACGTTAGAATATTGTAGGACGCGTTACAATTCCTAATAACACTTTACATCACTGTACGAAACTTTAAAACTCCATAATAATCCTAATGAATTCATCCGAGTCCTTTGAACGTCGTACGACAACTTAAGATATCTTACGACCCTTTATTCCACATTAGCACATTGAAAAGCATGTTAGTATAATGTACGACAGCTCACAACTCCTAACAACACCTTAAAATACCATTCGTAAACTAAAAACTCCATAATAAGTCTAATGAATTCGTCCGAGTCCTTTCAACGTCGTACGTCAACTTAAGACATCTTACGACTTTGTATGCCACATTAGCACATTGAAAAGCATGTAAGTACAATGTACGACACCTCACAACTCCTAACAACACCTTACAATACCGTACGTAAACTTAAAACTCCATACTAAATCTAATGAATTTGTCCGAGTCCTTTGAACGTCGTACGGCAACTTAGGACCTATTACGACTCTCTGTATGCGACATTATCAACATGAAAAGCACGTTAGAATATTGTAGGACGCGTTACAATTCCTAATAACACTTTACATCACTGTACGAAACTTTAAAACTCCATAATAATCCTAATGAATTCATCCGAGTCCTTTGAACGTCGTACGACAACTTAAGATATCTTACGACCCTTTATTCCACATTAGCACATTGAAAAGCATGTTAGTATAATGTACGACAGCTCACAACTCCTAACAACACCTTAAAATACCATTCGTAAACTAAAATCTCCATAATAAGTCTAATGAATTCGTCCGAGTCCTTTCAACGTCGTACGTCAACTTAAGACATCTTACGACTTTGTATGCCACATTAGCACATTGAAAAGCATGTAAGTACAATGTACGACACCTCACAACTCCTAACAACACCTTACAATACCGTACGTAAACTTAAAACTCCATACTAAATCTAATGAATTTGTCCGAGTCCTTTGAACGTCGTACGGCAACTTAGGACCTATTACGACTCTCTGTATGCGACATTATCAACATGAAAAGCACGTTAGAATATTGTAGGACGCGTTACAATTCCTAATAACACTTTACATCACTGTACGAAACTTTAAAACTCCATAATAATCCTAATGAATTCATCCGAGTCCTTTGAACGTCGTACGACAACTTAAGATATCTTACGACCCTTTATTCCACATTAGCACATTGAAAAGCATGTTAGTATAATGTACGACAGCTCACAACTCCTAACAACACCTTAAAATACCATTCGTAAACTAAAAACTCCATAATAAGTCTAATGAATTCGTCCGAGTCCTTTCAACGTCGTACGTCAACTTAAGACATCTTACGACTTTGTATGCCACATTAGCACATTGAAAAGCATGTAAGTACAATGTACGACACCTCACAACTCCTAACAACACCTTACAATACCGTACGTAAACTTAAAACTCCATACTAAATCTAATGAATTTGTCCGAGTCCTTTGAACGTCGTACGGCAACTTATGACCTATTACGACTCTCTGTATGCGACATTATCAACATGAAAAGCACGTTAGAATATTGTAGGACGCGTTACAATTCCTAATAACACTTTACATCACTGTACGAAACTTTAAAACTCCATAATAATCCTAATGAATTCATCCGAGTCCTTTGAACGTCGTACGACAACTTAAGATATCTTACGACCCTTTATTCCACATTAGCACATTGAAAAGCATGTTAGTATAATGTACGACAGCTCACAACTCCTAACAACACCTTAAAATACCATTCGTAAACTAAAAACTCCATAATAAGTCTAATGAATTCGTCCGAGTCCTTTCAACGTCGTACGTCAACTTAAGACATCTTACGACTTTGTATGCCACATTAGCACATTGAAAAGCATGTAAGTACAATGTACGACACCTCACAACTCCTAACAACACCTTACAATACCGTACGTAAACTTAAAACTCCATACTAAATCTAATGAATTTGTCCGAGTCCTTTGAACGTCGTACGGCAACTTAGGACCTATTACGACTCTCTGTATGCGACATTATCAACATGAAAAGCACGTTAGAATATTGTAGGACGCGTTACAATTCCTAATAACACTTTACATCACTGTACGAAACTTTAAAACTCCATAATAATCCTAATGAATTCATCCGAGTCCTTTGAACGTCGTACGACAACTTAAGATATCTTACGACCCTTTATTCCACATTAGCACATTGAAAAGCATGTTAGTATAATGTACGACAGCTCACAACTCCTAACAACACCTTAAAATACCATTCGTAAACTAAAAACTCCATAATAAGTCTAATGAATTCGTCCGAGTCCTTTCAACGTCGTACGTCAACTTAAGACATCTTACGACTTTGTATGCCACATTAGCACATTGAAAAGCATGTAAGTACAATGTACGACACCTCACAACTCCTAACAACACCTTACAATACCGTACGTAAACTTAAAACTCCATACTAAATCTAATGAATTTGTCCGAGTCCTTTGAACGTCGTACGGCAACTTAGGACCTATTACGACTCTCTGTATGCGACATTATCAACATGAAAAGCACGTTAGAATATTGTAGGACGCGTTACAATTCCTAATAACACTTTACATCACTGTACGAAACTTTAAAACTCCATAATAATCCTAATGAATTCATCCGAGTCCTTTGAACGTCGTACGACAACTTAAGATATCTTACGACCCTTTATTCCACATTAGCACATTGAAAAGCATGTTAGTATAATGTACGACAGCTCACAACTCCTAACAACACCTTAAAATACCATTCGTAAACTAAAAACTCCATAATAAGTCTAATGAATTCGTCCGAGTCCTTTCAACGTCGTACGTCAACTTAAGACATCTTACGACTTTCTATGCCACATTAGCACATTGAAAAGCATGTAAGTACAATGTACGACACCTCACAACTCCTAACAACACCTTACAATAGCGTACGTAAACTTAAAACTCCATACTAAATCTAATGAATTTGTCCGAGTCCTTTGAACGTCGTACGGCAACTTAGGACTTGTTACGACTCTCTGTATGCGACATTATCAACATGAAAAGCACGTTAGAATATTGTAGGACGCGTTACAATTCCTAATAACACTTTACATCACTGTACGAAACTTTAAAACTCCATAATAAACCTAATGAATTCATCCGAGTACTTTGAACGACGTACGACAACTTAAGATATCTTACGACCCTGTTTTCCACATTAGCACATTGAAAAGCATGTTAGTATAATGTACGACAGCTCAAAACTCCTAACAACACCTTAAAATACCATTCGTAAACTAAAAACTCCATAATAAGTCTAATGAATTCGTCCGAGTCCGTTCAACGTCGTACGTCAACTTAAGACATCTTACGACTTTGTATGCCACATTAGCACATTGAAAAGCATGTAAGTACAATGTACGACACCTCACAACTCCTAACAACACCTTACAATACCGTACGTAAACTTAAAACACCATACTAAATCTAATGAATTTGTCCGAGTCCTTTGAATGTCGTACGGCAACTCAGGACTTATTACGACTCTCTGTATGCACATTATCAACATCAAAAGCACGTTAGAATATTGTAAGACGCGTTACAATTCCTAATAACACTTTACATCACTGTACGAAAGTTTAAAACTCTATAATAAACCTAATGAATTCATCCGAGTACTTTGAACGACGTACGACAACTTAAGATATCTTACGACCCTGTTTTCCACATTAGCACATTGAAAAGCATGTTAGTATAATGTACGACAGCTCACAACTCCTAACAACACCTTAAAATACCATTCGTAAACTAAAAACTCCATAATAAGTCTAATGAATTCGTCAGGATCCTTTCAACGTCGTACGTCAACTTAAGACATCTTACGACTTTGTATGCCACATTAGCACATTGAAAAGCATGTAAGTACAATGTACGACACCTCACAACTCCTAACAACACCTTACAATACCGTACGTAAACTTAAAACCCCATACGAAATCTAATGAATTTGTCCGAGTCCTTTGAACGTCGTACGGCAACTTAGGACTTGTTACGACTCTCTGTATGCGACATTATCAACATGAAAAGCACGTTAGAATATTGTAAGACGCGTTACAATTCCTAATAACACTTTACATCAGTGTACGAAACTTTAAAACTCCATAATAAACCTAATGAATTCATCCGAGTCCTTTGAACGTCGTACGACAACTTAAGATATCTTACGACCCTTTATTCCACATTTGCACATTGGAAAGCATGTTAGTATAATGTACGACAGCTCACAACTCCTAACAACACCTTAAAATACCGTTCGTAAACTAAAAACTCCATAATAAGTCTAATGAATTCGTCCAAGTCCTTTCAACGTCGTACGCCAACTTAAGACTTCGTACGACTATGTATGCCACATTAGCACATTGAAAAGTATGTAAGTACAATGTACGACACCTCACAACTCCTAACAACACCTTACAATACCATACGTAAACTTAAAACACCATACTAAATCTAATGAATTTGTCTGAGTCCTTTGAATGTCGTACGGCAACTCAGGACTTATTACGACTCTCTGTATGCACATTATCAACATCAAAAGCACGTTAGAATATTGTAGGACGCGTTACAATTCCTAATAACACTTCACATCACTGTACGAAACTTTAAAACTCCATAATAAACCTAATGAATTCATCTGAGTACTTTGAACGACGTACGACAACTTAAGATATCTTACGACCCTGTTTTCCACATTAGCACATTGAAAAGCATGTTAGTATAATGTACGACAGCTCACAACTCCTAACAACACCTTAAAATACCATTCGTAAACTAAAAACTCCATAATAAGTCTAATGAATTCGTCCGAGTCCTTTCAACGTCGTACGTCAACTTAAGACATCTTACGACTTTGTATGCCACATTAGCATATTGAAAAGCATGTAAGTACAATGTATGACACCTCACAACTCCTAACAACACCTTACAATACCGTACGTAAACTTAAAACTCCATACTAAATCTAATGAATTTGTCCGAGTCCTTTGAACGTCGTACGGCAACTTAGGACTTGTTACGACTCTCTGTATGCGACATTATCAACACGAAAAGCACGTTAGAATATTGTAAGACGCGTTACAATTCCTAATAACACTTTACATCAGTGTACGAAACTTTAAAACTCCATAATAAACCTAATGAATTCATCCGAGTCCTTTGAACGTCGTACGACAACTTAAGATATCTTACGACCCTGTTTTCCACATTAGCACATTGAAAAGCATGTTAGTATAATGTACGACAGCTCACAACTCCTAACAACACCTTAAAATACCATTCGTAAACTAAAAACTCCATAATAAGTCTAATGAATTCGTCCGAGTCCTTTCAACGTCGTACGTCAACTTAAGACATCTTACGACTTTGTATGCCACATTAGCACATTGAAAAGCATGTAAGTACAATGTACGACACCTCACAACTCCTAACAACACCTTACAATACCGTACGTAAACTTAAAACTCCATACTAAATCTAATGAATTTGTCCGAGTCCTTTGAACGTCGTACGGCAACTTAGGACCTATTACGACTCTCTGTATGCGACATTATCAACATGAAAAGCACGTTAGAATATTGTAGGACGCGTTACAATTCCTAATAACACTTTACATCACTGTACGAAACTTTAAAACTCCATAATAATCCTAATGAATTCATCCGAGTCCTTTGAACGTCGTACGACAACTTAAGATATCTTACGACCCTTTATTCCACATTAGCACATTGAAAAGCATGTTAGTATAATGTACGACAGCTCACAACTCCTAACAACACCTTAAAATACCATTCGTAAACTAAAAACTCCATAATAAGTCTAATGAATTCGTCCGAGTCCTTTCAACGTCGTACGTCAACTTAAGACATCTTACGACTTTCTATGCCACATTAGCACATTGAAAAGCATGTAAGTACAATGTACGACACCTCACAACTCCTAACAACACCTTACAATAGCGTACGTAAACTTAAAACTCCATACTAAATCTAATGAATTTGTCCGAGTCCTTTGAACGTCGTACGGCAACTTAGGACTTGTTACGACTCTCTGTATGCGACATTATCAACATGAAAAGCACGTTAGAATATTGTAGGACGCGTTACAATTCCTAATAACACTTTACATCACTGTACGAAACTTTAAAACTCCATAATAAACCTAATGAATTCATCCGAGTACTTTGAACGACGTACGACAACTTAAGATATCTTACGACCCTGTTTTCCACATTAGCACATTGAAAAGCATGTTAGTATAATGTACGACAGCTCAAAACTCCTAACAACACCTTAAAATACCATTCGTAAACTAAAAACTCCATAATAAGTCTAATGAATTCGTCCGAGTCCGTTCAACGTCGTACGTCAACTTAAGACATCTTACGACTTTGTATGCCACATTAGCACATTGAAAAGCATGTAAGTACAATGTACGACACCTCACAACTCCTAACAACACCTTACAATACCGTACGTAAACTTAAAACACCATACTAAATCTAATGAATTTGTCCGAGTCCTTTGAATGTCGTACGGCAACTCAGGACTTATTACGACTCTCTGTATGCACATTATCAACATCAAAAGCACGTTAGAATATTGTAAGACGCGTTACAATTCCTAATAACACTTTACATCACTGTACGAAAGTTTAAAACTCTATAATAAACCTAATGAATTCATCCGAGTACTTTGAACGACGTACGACAACTTAAGATATCTTACGACCCTGTTTTCCACATTAGCACATTGAAAAGCATGTTAGTATAATGTACGACAGCTCACAACTCCTAACAACACCTTAAAATACCATTCGTAAACTAAAAACTCCATAATAAGTCTAATGAATTCGTCAGGATCCTTTCAACGTCGTACGTCAACTTAAGACATCTTACGACTTTGTATGCCACATTAGCACATTGAAAAGCATGTAAGTACAATGTACGACACCTCACAACTCCTAACAACACCTTACAATACCGTACGTAAACTTAAAACCCCATACGAAATCTAATGAATTTGTCCGAGTCCTTTGAACGTCGTACGGCAACTTAGGACTTGTTACGACTCTCTGTATGCGACATTATCAACATGAAAAGCACGTTAGAATATTGTAAGACGCGTTACAATTCCTAATAACACTTTACATCAGTGTACGAAACTTTAAAACTCCATAATAAACCTAATGAATTCATCCGAGTCCTTTGAACGTCGTACGACAACTTAAGATATCTTACGACCCTTTATTCCACATTTGCACATTGGAAAGCATGTTAGTATAATGTACGACAGCTCACAACTCCTAACAACACCTTAAAATACCGTTCGTAAACTAAAAACTCCATAATAAGTCTAATGAATTCGTCCAAGTCCTTTCAACGTCGTACGCCAACTTAAGACTTCGTACGACTATGTATGCCACATTAGCACATTGAAAAGTATGTAAGTACAATGTACGACACCTCACAACTCCTAACAACACCTTACAATACCATACGTAAACTTAAAACACCATACTAAATCTAATGAATTTGTCTGAGTCCTTTGAATGTCGTACGGCAACTCAGGACTTATTACGACTCTCTGTATGCACATTATCAACATCAAAAGCACGTTAGAATATTGTAGGACGCGTTACAATTCCTAATAACACTTCACATCACTGTACGAAACTTTAAAACTCCATAATAAACCTAATGAATTCATCTGAGTACTTTGAACGACGTACGACAACTTAAGATATCTTACGACCCTGTTTTCCACATTAGCACATTGAAAAGCATGTTAGTATAATGTACGACAGCTCACAACTCCTAACAACACCTTAAAATACCATTCGTAAACTAAAAACTCCATAATAAGTCTAATGAATTCGTCCGAGTCCTTTCAACGTCGTACGTCAACTTAAGACATCTTACGACTTTGTATGCCACATTAGCATATTGAAAAGCATGTAAGTACAATGTATGACACCTCACAACTCCTAACAACACCTTACAATACCGTACGTAAACTTAAAACTCCATACTAAATCTAATGAATTTGTCCGAGTCCTTTGAACGTCGTACGGCAACTTAGGACTTGTTACGACTCTCTGTATGCGACATTATCAACACGAAAAGCACGTTAGAATATTGTAAGACGCGTTACAATTCCTAATAACACTTTACATCAGTGTACGAAACTTTAAAACTCCATAATAAACCTAATGAATTCATCCGAGTCCTTTGAACGTCGTACGACAACTTAAGATATCTTACGACCCTTTATTCCACATTAGCACATTGAAAAGCATGTTAGTATAATGTACGACAGCTCACAACTCCTAACAACACCTTAAAATACCATTCGTAAACTAAAAACTCCATAATAAGTCTAATGAATTCGTCCGAGTCCTTTCAACGTCGTACGTCAACTTAATACATCTTACGACTATGTATGCCACATTAGCACATTGAAAAGCATGTAAGTACAATGTACGACACCTCACAACTCCTAACAACACCTTACAATACCGTACGTAAACTTAAAACTCCATACTAAATCTAATGAATTTGTCCGAGTCCTTTGAACGTCGTACGGCAACTTAGGACCTATTACGACTCTCTGTATGCGACATTATCAACACGAAAAGCACGTTAGAATATTGTAGGACGCGTTACAATTCCTAATAACACTTCACATCACTGTACGAAACTTTAAAACTCCATAATAATCCTAATGAATTCATCCGAGTCCTTTGAACGTCGTACGACAACTTAAGATATCTTACGACCCTTTATTCCACATTAGCACATTGAAAAGCATGTTAGTATAATGTACGACAGCTCACAACTCCTAACAACACCTTAAAATACAGTTCGTAAACTAAAAACTCCATAATAAGTCTAATGAATTCGTCCGAGTCCTTTCAACGTCGTACGTCAACTTAAGACTTCGTACGACTATGTATGCCACATTAGCACATTGAAAAGTATGTAAGTACAATGTACGACACCTCACAACTCCTAACAACACCTTACAATACCGTACGAAAAACTTAAAACTCCATACTAAATCTAATGAATTTGTCCGAGTCCTTTGAACGTCGTACGGCAACTTAGGACTTGTTACGACTCTCTGTATGCGACATTATCAACATGAAAAGCACGTTAGAATATTGTAAGACGCGTTACAATTCCTAATAACACTTTACATCAGTGTACGAAACTTTAAAACTCCATAATAAACCTAATGAATTCATCCGAGTCCTTTGAACGTCGTACGACAACTTAAGATATCTTACGACCCTTTATTCCACATTTGCACATTGGAAAGCATGTTAGTATAATGTACGACAGCTCACAACTCCTAACAACACCTTAAAATACCGTTCGTAAACTAAAAACTCCATAATAAGTCTAATGAATTCGTCCAAGTCCTTTCAACGTCGTACGTCAACTTAAGACTTCGTACGACTATGTATGCCACATTAGCACATTGAAAAGTATGTAAATACAATGTACGACACCTCACAACTCCTAACAACACCTTACAATACCATACGTAAACTTAAAACACCATACTAAATCTAATGAATTTGTCTGAGTCCTTTGAATGTCGTACGGCAACTCAGGACTTATTACGACTCTCTGTATGCACATTATCAACATCAAAAGCACGTTAGAATATTGTAGGACGCGTTACAATTCCTAATAACACTTCACATCACTGTACGAAACTTTAAAACTCCATAATAAACCTAATGAATTCATCCGAGTACTTTGAACGACGTACGACAACTTAAGATATCTTACGACCCTGTTTTCCACATTAGCACATTGAAAAGCATGTTAGTATAATGTACGACAGCTCACAACTCCTAACAACACCTTAAAATACCATTCGTAAACTAAAAACTCCATAATAAGTCTAATGAATTCGTCCGAGTCCTTTCAACGTCGTACGTCAACTTAAGACATCTTACGACTTTGTATGCCACATTAGCATATTGAAAAGCATGTAAGTACAATGTATGACACCTCACAACTCCTAACAACACCTTACAATACCGTACGTAAACTTAAAACTCCATACTAAATCTAATGAATTTGTCCGAGTCCTTTGAACGTCGTACGGCAACTTAGGACTTGTTACGACTCTCTGTATGCGACATTATCAACACGAAAAGCACGTTAGAATATTGTAAGACGCGTTACAATTCCTAATAACACTTTACATCAGTGTACGAAACTTTAAAACTCCATAATAAACCTAATGAATTCATCCGAGTCCTTTGAACGTCGTACGACAACTTAAGATATCTTACGACCCTTTATTCCACATTAGCACATTGAAAAGCATGTTAGTATAATGTACGACAGCTCACAACTCCTAACAACACCTTAAAATACCATTCGTAAACTAAAAACTCCATAATAAGTCTAATGAATTCGTCCGAGTCCTTTCAACGTCGTACGTCAACTTAATACATCTTACGACTATGTATGCCACATTAGCACATTGAAAAGCATGTAAGTACAATGTACGACACCTCACAACTCCTAACAACACCTTACAATACCGTACGTAAACTTAAAACTCCATACTAAATCTAATGAATTTGTCCGAGTCCTTTGAACGTCGTACGGCAACTTAGGACCTATTACGACTCTCTGTATGCGACATTATCAACACGAAAAGCACGTTAGAATATTGTAGGACGCGTTACAATTCCTAATAACACTTCACATCACTGTACGAAACTTTAAAACTCCATAATAATCCTAATGAATTCATCCGAGTCCTTTGAACGTCGTACGACAACTTAAGATATCTTACGACCCTTTATTCCACATTAGCACATTGAAAAGCATGTTAGTATAATGTACGACAGCTCACAACTCCTAACAACACCTTAAAATACAGTTCGTAAACTAAAAACTCCATAATAAGTCTAATGAATTCGTCCGAGTCCTTTCAACGTCGTACGTCAACTTAAGACTTCGTACGACTATGTATGCCACATTAGCACATTGAAAAGTATGTAAGTACAATGTACGACACCTCACAACTCCTAACAACACCTTACAATACCGTACGAAAAACTTAAAACTCCATACTAAATCTAATGAATTTGTCCGAGTCCTTTGAACGTCGTACGGCAACTTAGGACTTGTTACGACTCTCTGTATGCGACATTATCAACATGAAAAGCACGTTAGAATATTGTAAGACGCGTTACAATTCCTAATAACACTTTACATCAGTGTACGAAACTTTAAAACTCCATAATAAACCTAAAGAATTCATCCGAGTCCTTTGAACGTCGTACAACAACTTAAGATATCTTACGACCCTTTATTCCACATTAGCACATTGAAAAGCATTTTAGTATAATGTACGACAGCTCACAACTCCTAACAACACCTTAAAATACCGTTCGTAAACTAAAAACTCCATAATAAGTCTAATGAATTGGTCCAAGTCCTTTCAACATCGTACGTCAACTTAAGACATCGTACGACTATGTATGCCACATTAGCACATTGAAAAGTATGTAAGTACAATGTACGACACCTCACAACTCCTAACAACACCTTACAATACCATACGTAAACTTAAAACACCATACTAAATCTAATGAATTTGTCTGAGTCCTTTGAATGTCGTACGGCAACTCAGGACTTATTACGACTCTCTGTATGCACATTATCAACATCAAAAGCACGTTAGAATATTGTAGGACGCGTTACAATTCCTAATAACACTTTACATCACTGTACGAAACTTTAAAACTCCATAATAAACCTAATGAATTCATCCGAGTACTTTGAACGACGTACGACAACTTAAGATATCTTACGACCCTGTTTTCCACATTAGCACATTGAAAAGCATGTTAGTATAATGTACGACAGCTCACAACTACTAACAACACCTTAAAATACCATTCGTAAACTAAAAACTCCATAATAAACCTACTGAATTCGTCCGAGTCCTTTCAACGTCGTACGTCAACTTAAGACATCTTACGACTTTGTATGCCACATTAGCACATCGAAAAGCATGTAAGTACAATGTACGACACCTCACAACTCCTAACAACACCTTACAATACCGTACGTAAACTTAAAACTCCATACTAAATCTAATGAATTTGTCCGAGTCCTTTGAACGTCGTACGGCAACTTAGGAATTGTTACGACTCTCTGTATGCGACATTATCAACATGAAAAGCACGTTAGAATATTGTAAGACGCGTTACAATTCCTAATAACACTTTACATCAGTGTACGAAACTTTAAAACTCCATTATAAACCTAATGAATTCATCCGAGTCCTTTGAACGTCGTACGACAACTTAAGATATCTTACGACCCTTTATTCCACATTAGCACATTGAAAAGCATGTTAGTATAATGTACGACAGCTCACAACTCCTAACAACACCTTAAAATACCGTACGTAAACTAAAAACTCCATAATGAGTCTAATGAATTCGTCCAAGTCCTTTCAACGTCGTACGTCAACTTAAGACATCGTACGACTATGTATGCCACATTAGCACATTGAAAAGTAAGTAAGTACAATGTACGACACCTCACAACTCCTAACAACACCTTACAATACCATACGTAAACTTAAAACACCATACTAAATCTAATGAATTTGTCTGAGTCCTTTGCACGTCGTACGGCAACTCAGGACTTATTACGACTCTCTGTATGCACATTATCAACATCAAAAGTACGTTAGAATATTGTAGGACGCGTTACAATTCCTAATAACACTTTACATCACTGTACGAAACTTTAAAACTCCATAATAAACCTAATGAATTCATCCGAGTACTTTGAACGACGTAAGACAACTTAAGATATCTTACGACCCTGTTTTCCACATTAGCACATTGAAAAGCATGTGAGTATAATGTACGACAGCTCACAACTCCTAACAACACCTTAAAATACCATTCGTAAACTAAAAACTCCATAATAAGTCTAATGAATTCGTCCGAGTCCTTTCAACGTCGTACGTCAACTTAAGACATCTTACGACTTTGTATGCCACATTAGCACATTGAAAAGCATGTAAGTACAATGTACGACACCTCACAACTCCTAACAACACCTTACAATACCGTACGTAAACTTAAAACTCCATACTAAATCTAATGAATTTGTCCGAGTCCTTTGAACGTCGTACGGCAACTTAGGACTTGTTACGACTCTCTGTATGCGACATTATCAATATGAAAAGCACGTTAGAATATTGTAAGACGCGTTACAATTCCTAATAACACTTTACATCAGTGTACGAAACTTTAAAACTCCATAATAAACCTAATGAATTCATCCGAGTCCTTTGAACGTCGTACGACAACTTAAGATATCTTACGACCCTTTATTCCACATTAGCACATTGAAAAGCATGTTAGTATAATGTACGACAGCTCACAACTCCTAACAACACCTTAAAATACCGTACGTAAACTAAGTCTAATGAATTCGTCCAAGTCGTTTCAAAGTCGTACGTCAACTTAAGACATCGTACGACTCTGTATGCCACATTAGCACATTGAAAAGAATGTAAGTACAATGTACGACACCTCACAACTTCTAACAACACCTTACATTACCGTACGTAAACTTAAAACTCCATACTAAATCTAATGAATTTGTCCGAGTCCTTTGAACGTCGTACGGCAACTTAGGACTTGTTACGACTCTCTGTATGCGACATTATCAATATGAAAAGCACGTTAGAATATTGTAAGACGCGTTACAATTCCTAATAACACTTTACATCAGTGTACGAAACTTTAAAACTCCATAATAAACCTAATGAATTCATCTGAGTCCTTTGAACGTCGTACGACAACTTAAGATATCTTACGACCCTTTATTCCACATTAGCACATTGAAAAGCATGTTAGTATAATGTACCACAGCTCACAACTCCTAACAACACCTTAAAATACCGTATGTAAACTAAAAACTCCATAATAAGTCTAATGAATTCGTCTGAGTCCTTTCAACGTCGTACGTCAACTTAAGACATCTTACGACTTTGTATGCCACATTAGCACATTGAAAAGCATGTAAGTACAATGTACGACACCTCACAACTCCTAACAACACCTTACAATACCGTACGTAAACTTAAAACTCCATACTAAATCAAATGAATATGTCCGAGTCCTTTGAACGTCGTACGGCAACTTAGGACTTGTTACGACTCTCTATATGCGACATTATCAACATGAAAAGCACGTTAGAATATTGTAAGACGCGTTACAATTCCTAATAACACTTTACATCAGTGTTCGAAACTTTAAAACTCCATAATAAACCTAATGAATTCATCCGAGTCCTTTGAACGTCGTACGACAACTTAAGATATCTTATGACCCTTTATTCCACATTAGCACATTGAAAAGCATGTTATTATAATGTACGACAGCTCACAACTCCTAACAACACCTTAAAATACCGTATGTAAACTAAAACTCCATAATAAGTCTAATGAATTCGTCCAAGTCCTTTCAACGTCGTACGTCAACTTAAGACATCGTACTACTATGTATGCCACATTAGCACATTGAAAAGTATGTAAGTACAATGTACGACACCTCACAACTCCTAACAACACCTTACAATACCATACGTAAACTTAAAACACCATACTAAATCTAATGAATTTGTCTGAGTCCTTTGAACGTCGTACGGCAACTCAGGACTTATTACGACTCTCTGTATGCACATTATCAACATCAAAAGCACGTTAGAATATTGTAGGACGCGTTACATTTCCTAATAACACTTTACATCACTGTACGAAACTTTAAAACTCCATAATAAACCTAATGAATTCATCCGAGTCCTTTGAACGTCGTATGACAACTTAAGATATCTTACGACCCTTTATTCCACATTAGCACATTGAAAAACATGTTAGTATAATGTACGACAGCTCACAACTCCTAACAACACCTTAAAATACCGTACGTAAACTTAAAACTCCATACTAAATCTAATGAATTTGTCCGAGTCCTTTGAACGTCGTACGGCAACTTAGGACTTGTTACGACTCTCTATATGCGACATTATCAACATGAAAAGCACGTTAGAATATTGTAAGACGCGTTACAATTCCTAATAACACTTTACATCAGTGTTCGAAACTTTAAAACTCCATAATAAACCTAATGAATTCATCCGAGTCCTTTGAACGTCGTACGACAACTTAAGATATCTTATGACCCTTTATTCCACATTAGCACATTGAAAAGCATGTTAGTATAACGTACGACAGCTCACAACTCCTAACAACACCTTAAAATACCGTATGTAAACTAAAAACTCCATAATAAGTCAAATGAATTCGTCCAAGTCCTTTCAACGTCGTACGTCAACTTAAGACATCCTACGACTCTGTATGACAGATTAGCACATTGAAAAGCATGTAAGTACAATGTACGACACCTCACAACTTCTAACAACACCTTACAATACTGTACGTAAACTTAAAACTCCATACTAAATCTAATGAATTTGTCCGAGTCCTTTGAACGTCGTACGGCAACTTAGGACTTGTTACGACTCTCTGTATGCGACATTGTCAACATGAAAAGCACGTTAGAATATTGTAAGACGCGTTACAATTCCTAATAACACTTTACATCACTATACGAAACTTTAACACTCCATAATAAACCTAATGAATTCATCCGAGTCCTTTGAACGTCGTACGACAACTTAAGATATCTTACGACCCTTTATTCCACCTTAGCACATTGAAAAGCATGTTAGTATAATGTACGACAGCTCACAACTCCTAACAACACCTTAAAATACCGTACGTAAACTAAGTCTAATGAATTCGTCCAAGTCGTTTCAAAGTCGTACGTCAACTTAAGACATCGTACGACTCTGTATGCCACATTAGCACATTGAAAAGAATGTAAGTACAATGTACGACACCTCACAACTTCTAACAACACCTTACATTACCGTACGTAAACTTAAAACTCCATACTAAATCTAATGAATTTGTCCGAGTCCTTTGAACGTCGTACGGCAACTTAGGACTTGTTACGACTCTCTGTATGCGACATTATCAACATGAAAAGCATGTTAGAATATTGTAGGACGCGTTACAATTCCTAATAACACTTTACATCACTGTACGAAACTTTAAAACTCCATAATAAACCTAATGAATTCATCCGAGTACTTTGAACGACGTACGACAACTTAAGATATCTTACGACCCTGTTTTCCACATTAGCACATTGAAAAGCATGTTAGTATAATGTACGACAGCTCACAACTCCTAACAACACCTTAAAATACCATTCGTAAACTAAAAACTCCATAATAAGTCTACTGAATTCGTCCGAGTCCTTTCAACGTCGTACGTCAACTTAAGACATCTTACGACTTTGTATGCCACATTAGCACATCGAAAAGCATGTAAGTACAATGTACGACACCTCACAACTCCTAACAACACCTTACAATACCGTACGTAAACTTAAAACTCCATACTAAATCTAATGAATTTGTCCGAGTCCTTTGAACGTCGTACGGCAACTTAGGAATTGTTACGACTCTCTGTATGCGACATTATCAACATGAAAAGCACGTTAGAATATTGTAAGACGCGTTACAATTCCTAATAACACTTTACATCAGTGTACGAAACTTTAAAACTCCATTATAAACCTAATGAATTCATCCGAGTCCTTTGAACGTCGTACGACAACTTAAGATATCTTACGACCCTTTATTCCACATTAGCACATTGAAAAGCATGTTAGTATAATGTACGACAGCTCACAACTCCTAACAACACCTTAAAATACCGTACGTAAACTAAAAACTCCATAATGAGTCTAATGAATTCGTCCAAGTCCTTTCAACGTCGTACGTCAACTTAAGACATCGTACGACTATGTATGCCACATTAGCACATTGAAAAGTAAGTAAGTACAATGTACGACACCTCACAACTCCTAACAACACCTTACAATACCATACGTAAACTTAAAACACCATACTAAATCTAATGAATTTGTCTGAGTCCTTTGCACGTCGTACGGCAACTCAGGACTTATTACGACTCTCTGTATGCACATTATCAACATCAAAAGTACGTTAGAATATTGTAGGACGCGTTACAATTCCTAATAACACTTTACATCACTGTACGAAACTTTAAAACTCCATAATAAACCTAATGAACTCATCCGAGTACTTTGAACGACGTAAGACAACTTAAGATATCTTACGACCCTGTTTTCCACATTAGCACATTGAAAAGCATGTGAGTATAATGTACGACAGCTCACAACTCCTAACAACACCTTAAAATACCATTCGTAAACTAAAAACTCCATAATAAGTCTAATGAATTCGTCCGAGTCCTTTCAACGTCGTACGTCAACTTAAGACATCTTACGACTTTGTATGCCACATTAGCACATTGAAAAGCATGTAAGTACAATGTACGACACCTCACAACTCCTAACAACACCTTACAATACCGTACGTAAACTTAAAACTCCATACTAAATCTAATGAATTTGTCCGAGTCCTTTGAACGTCGTACGGCATCTTAGGACTTGTTACGACTCTCTGTATGCGACATTATCAATATGAAAAGCACGTTAGAATATTGTAAGACGCGTTACAATTCCTAATAACACTTTACATCAGTGTACGAAACTTTAAAACTCCATAATAAACCTAATGAATTCATCCGAGTCCTTTGAACGTCGTACGACAACTTAAGATATCTTACGACCCTTTATTCCACATTAGCACATTGAAAAGCATGTTAGTATAATGTACGACAGCTCACAACTCCTAACAACACCTTAAAATACCGTATGTAAACTAAAAACTCCATAATAAGTCTAATGAATTCGTCCAAGTCCTTTCAACGTCGTACGTCAACTTAAGACATCGTACGACTATGTATGCCACATTAGCACATTGAAAAGTAAGTAAGAACAATGTACGACACCTCACAACTCCTAACAACACCTTACAATACCATACATAAACTTAAAACACCATACTAAATCTAATGAATTTGTCTGAGTCCTTTGCACGTCGTACGGCAACTCAGGACTTATTACGACTCTCTGTATGCACATTATCAACATCAAAAGCACGTTAGAATATTGTAGGACGCGTTACAATTCCTAATAACACTTTACATCACTGTACGAAACTTTAAAACTCCATAATAAACCTAATGAATTCATCCGAGTACTTTGAACGACGTACGACAACTTAAGATATCTTACGACCCTGTTTTCCACATTAGCACATTGAAAAGCATGTGAGTATAATGTACGACAGCTCACAACTCCTAACAACACCTTAAAATACCATTCGTAAACTAAAAGCTCCATAATAAGTCTAATGAATTCGTCCGAGTCCTTTCAACGTCGTACGTCAACTTAAGACATCTTACGACTTTGTATGCCACATTAGCACATTGAAAAGCATGTAAGTACAATGTACGACACCTCACAACTCCTAACAACACCTTACAATACCGTACGTAAACTTAAAACTCCATACTAAATCAAATGAATTTGTCCGAGTCCTTTGAACGTCGTACGGCAACTTAGGACTTGTTACGACTCTCTATATGCGACATTATCAACATGAAAAGCACGTTAGAATATTGTAAGACGCGTTACAATTCCTAATAACACTTTACATCAGTGTTCGAAAGTTTAAAACTCCATAATAAACCTAATGAATTCATCCGAGTCCTTTGAACGTCGTACGACAACTTAAGATATCTTATGACCCTTTATTCCACATTAGCACATTGAAAAGCATGTTATTATAATGTACGACAGCTCACAACTCCTAACAACACCTTAAAATACCGTATGTAAACTAAAACTCCATAATAAGTCTAATGAATTCGTCCAAGTCCTTTCAACGTCGTACGTCAACTTAAGACATCGTACTACTATGTATGCCACATTAGCACATTGAAAAGTATGTAAGTACAATGTACGACACCTCACAACTCCTAACAACACCTTACAATACCATACGTAAACTTAAAACACCATACTAAATCTAATGAATTTGTCTGAGTCCTTTGAACGTCGTACGGCAACTCAGGACTTATTACGACTCTCTGTATGCACATTATCAACATCAAAAGCACGTTAGAATATTGTAGGACGCGTTACATTTCCTAATAACACTTTACATCACTGTACGAAACTTTAAAACTCCATAATAAACCTAATGAATTCATCCGAGTCCTTTGAACGTCGTATGACAACTTAAGATATCTTACGACCCTTTATTCCACATTAGCACATTGAAAAGCATGTTAGTATAATGTACGACAGCTCACAACTCCTAACAACACCTTAAAATACCGTACGTAAACTTAAAACTCCATACTAAATCTAATGAATTTGTCCGAGTCCTTTGAACGTCGTACGGCAACTTAGGACTTATTACGACTCTCTATATGCGACATTATCAACATGAAAAGCACGTTAGAATATTGTAAGACGCGTTACAATTCCTAATAACACTTTACATCAGTGTTCGAAACTTTAAAACTCCATAATAAACCTAATGAATTCATCCGAGTCCTTTGAACGTCGTACGACAACTTAAGATATCTTATGACCCTTTATTCCACATTAGCACATTGAAAAGCATGTTAGTATAACGTACGACAGCTCACAACTCCTAACAACACCTTAAAATACCGTATGTAAACTAAAAACTCCATAATAAGTCTAATGAATTTGTCCAAGTCCTTTCAACGTCGTACGTCAACTTAAGACATCCTACGACTCTGTATGACACATTAGCACATTGAAAAGCATGTAAGTACAATGTACGACACCTCACAACTTCTAACAACACCTTACATTACCGTACGTAAACTTAAAACTCCATACTAAATCTAATGAATTTGTCCGAGTCCTTTGAACGTCGTACGGCAACTTAGGACTTGTTACGACTCTCTGTATGCGACATTATCAACATGAAAAGCATGTTAGAATATTGTAGGACGCGTTACAATTCCTAATAACACTTTACATCATTGTACGAAACTTTAAAACTCCATAATAAACCTAATGAATTCATCCGAGTACTTTGAACGACGTACGACAACTTAAGATATCTTACGACCCTGTTTTCCACATTAGCACATTGAAAAGCATGTTAGTATAATGTACGACAGCTCACAACTCCTAACAACACCTTAAAATACCATTCGTAAACTAAAAACTCCATAATAAGTCTACTAAATTCGTCCGAGTCCTTTCAACGTCGTACGTCAACTTAAGACATCTTACGACTTTGTATGCCACATTAGCACATTGAAAAGCATGTAAGTACAATGTACGACACCTCACAACTCCTAACAACACCTTACAATACCGTACGTAAACTTAAAACTCCATACTAAATCTAATGAATTTGTCCGAGTCCTTTGAACGTCGTACGGCAACTTAGGAATTGTTACGACTCTCTGTATGCGACATTATCAACATGAAAAGCGCGTTAGAATATTGTAAGACGCGTTACAATTCCTAATAACACTTTACATCAGTGTACGAAACTTTAAAACGCCATAATAAACCTAATGAATTCATCCGAGTCCTTTGAACGTCGTACGACAACTTAAGATATCTTACGACCCTTTATTCCACATTAGCACATTGAAAAGCATGTTAGTATAATGTACGACAGCTCACAACTCCTAACAACACCTTAAAATACCGTACGTAAACTAAAAACTCCATAATAAGTCTAATGAATTCGTCCAAGTCCTTTCAAAGTCGTACGTCAACTTAAGACATCGTACGACTCTGTATGCCAAATTAGCACATTGAAAAGCATGTAAGTACAATGTACGACACCTCACAACTCCTAACAACACCTTACAATACCGTACGTAAACTTAAAACTCCATACTAAATCTAATGAATTTGTCCGAGTCCTTTAAACGTCGTACGGCAACTTAGGACTTGTTACGACTCTTTGTATGTGACATTATCAACATGAAAAGCACGTTAGAATATTGTAAGACGCGTTACAATTCCTAATAACACTTTACATCAGTGTTCGAAACTTTAAAACTCCATAATAAACCTAATGAATTCATCCGAGTCCTTTGAACGTCGTACGACAACTTAAGATATCTTATGACCCTTTATTCCACATTAGCACATTGAAAAGCATGTTAGTATAACGTACGACAGCTCACAACTCCTAACAACACCTTAAAATACCGTATGCAAACTAAAAACTCCATAATAAGTCTAATGAATTCGTCCAAGTCCTTTCAACGTCGTACGTCAACTTAAGACATCCTACGACTCTGTATGCCACATTAGCACATTGAAAAGCATGTAAGTACAATGTACGACACCTCACAACTTCTAACAACACCTTACAATACTGTACGTAAACTTAAAACTCCATACTAAATCTAATGAATTTGTCCGAGTCCTTTGAACGTCGTACGACAACTTAGGACTTGTTACGACTCTCTGTATGCGACATTGTCAACATGAAAAGCACGTTAGAATATTGTAAGACGCGTTACAATTCCTAATAACACTTTACATCACTATACGAAACTTTAACACTCCATAATAAACCTAATGAATTCATCCGAGTCCTTTGAACGTCGTACGACAACTTAAGATATCTTACGACCCTTTATTCCACCTTAGCACATTGAAAAGCATGTTAGTATAATGTACGACAGCTCACAACTCCTAACAACACCTTAAAATACCGTACGTAAACTAAAAACTCCATAATAAGTCTAATGAATTCGTCCAAGTCGTTTCGAAGTCGTACGTCAACTTAAGACATCGTACGACTCTGTATGCCACATTAGCACATTGAAAAGAATGTAAGTACAATGTACGACACCTCACAACTTCTAACAACACCTTACATTACCGTACGTAAACTTAAAACTCCATACTAAATCTAATGAATTTGTCCGAGTCCTTTGAACGTCGTACGGCAACTTAGGACTTGTTACGACTCTCTGTATGCGACATTATCAACATGAAAAGCATGTTAGAATATTGTAGGACGCGTTACAATTCCTAATAACACTTTACATCACTGTACGAAACTTTAAAACTCCATAATAAACCTAATGAATTCATCCGAGTACTTTGAACGACGTACGACAACTTAAGATATCTTACGACCCTGTTTTCCACATTAGCACATTGAAAAGCATGTTAGTATAATGTACGACAGCTCACAACTCCTAACAACACCTTAAAATACCATTCGTAAACTAAAAACTCCATAATAAGTCTACTGAATTCGTCCGAGTCCTTTCAACGTCGTACGTCAACTTAAGACATCTTACGACTCTGTATGCCACATTAGCACATTGAAAAGCATGTAAGTACAATGTACGACACCTCACAACTCCTAACAACACCTTACAATACCGTACGTAAACTTAAAACTTCATACTAAATCTAATGAATTTGTCCGAGTCCTTTGAACGTCGTACGGCAACTTAGGACTTGTTACGACTCTCTGTATGCGACATTATCAACATGAAAAGCATGTTAGAATATTGTAGGACGCGTTACAATTCCTAATAACACTTTACATCACTGTACGAAACTTTAAAACTCCATAATAAACCTAATGAATTCATCCGAGTACTTTGAACGACGTACGACAACTTAAGATATCTTACGACCCTGTTTTCCACATTAGCACATTGAAAAGCATGTTAGTATAATGTACGACAGCTCACAACTCCTAACAACACCTTAAAATACCATTCGTAAACTAAAAACTCCATAATAAGTCTACTGAATTCGTCCGAGTCCTTTCAACGTCGTACGTCAACTTAAGACATCTTACGACTTTGTATGCCACATTAGCACATTGAAAAGCATGTAAGTACAATGTACGACACCTCACAACTCCTAACAACACCTTACAATACCGTACGTAAACTTAAAACTCCATACTAAATCTAATGAATTTGTCCGAGTCCTTTGAACGTCGTACGGCAACTTAGGAATTGTTACGACTCTCTGTATGCGACATTATCAACATGAAAAGCACGTTAGAATATTGTAAGACGCGTTACAATTCCTAATAACACTTTACATCAGTGTACGAAACTTTAAAACTCCATAATAAACCTAATGAATTCATCCGAGTCCTTTGAACGTCGTACGACAACTTAAGATATCTTACGACCCTTTATTCCACATTAGCACATTGAAAAGCATGTTAGTATAATGTACGACAGCTCACAACTCCTAACAACACCTTAAAATACCGTACGTAAACTAAAAACTCCATAATAAGTCTAATGAATTCGTCCAAGTCCTTTCAAAGTCGTACGTCAACTTAAGACATCGTACGACTCTGTATGCCAAATTAGCACATTGAAAAGCATGTAAGTACAATGTACGACACCTCACAACTCCTAACAACACCTTACAATACCGTACGTAAACTTAAAATCCATACTAAATCTAATGAATTTGTCCGAGTCCTTTAAACGTCGTACGGCAACTTAGGACTTGTTACGACTCTCTGTATGCGACATTATCAACATGAAAAGCACGTTAGAATATTGTAAGACGCGTTACAATTCCTAATAACACTTTACATCAGTGTTCGAAACTTTAAAACTCCATAATAAACCTAATGAATTCATCCGAGTCCTTTGAACGTCGTACGACAACTTAAGATATCTTATGACCCTTTATTCCACATTAGCACATTGAAAAGCATGTTAGTATAACGTACGACAGCAAACAACTCCTAACAACACCTTAAAATACCGTATGTAAACTAAAAACTCCATAATAAGTCTAATGAATTCGTCCAAGTCCTTTCAACGTCGTACGTCAACTTAAGACATCCTACGACTCTGTATGCCACATTAGCACATTGAAAAGCATGTAAGTACAATGTACGACACCTCACAACTTCTAACAACACCTTACAATACTGTACGTAAACTTAAAACTCCATACTAAATCTAATGAATTTGTCCGAGTCCTTTGAACGTCGTACGACAACTTAGGACTTGTTACGACTCTCTGTATGCGACATTGTCAACATGAAAAGCACGTTAGAATATTGTAAGACGCGTTACAATTCCTAATAACACTTTACATCACTATACGAAACTTTAACACTCCATAATAAACCTAATGAATTCATCCGAGTCCTTTGAACGTCGTACGACAACTTAAGATATCTTACGACCCTTTATTCCACCTTAGCACATTGAAAAGCATGTTAGTATAATGTACGACAGCTCACAACTCCTAACAACTCCTTAAAATACCGTACGTAAACTAAAAACTCCATAATAAGTCTAATGAATTCGTCCAAGTCGTTTCAAAGTCGTACGTCAACTTAAGACATCGTACGACTCTGTATGCCACATTAGCACATTGAAAAGAATGTAAGTACAATGTACGACACCTCACAACTTCTAACAACACCTTACATTACCGTACGTAAACTTTAAACTCCATACTAAATCTAATGAATTTGTCCGAGTCCTTTGAACGTCGTACGGCAACTTAGCACTTGTTACGACTCTCTGTATGCGACATTATCAACATGAAAAGCATGTTAGAATATTGTAGGACGCGTTACAATTCCTAATAACGCTTTACATCACTGTACGAAACTTTAAAACTCCATAATAAACCTAATGAATTCATCCGAGTACTTTGAACGACGTACGACAACTTAAGATATCTTACGACCCTGTTTTCCACATTAGCACATTGAAAAGCATGTTAGTATAATGTACGACAGCTCACAACTCCTAACAACACCTTAAAATACCATTCGTAAACTAAAAACTCCATAATAAGTCTACTGAATTCGTCCGAGTCCTTTCAACGTCGTACGTCAACTTAAGACATCTTACGACTTTGTATGCCACATTAGCACATTGAAAAGCATGTAAGTACAATGTACGACACCTCACAACTCCTAACAACACCTTACAATACCGTACGTAAACTTAAAACTCCATACTAAATCTAATGAATTTGTCCAAGTCCTTTGAACGTCGTACGGCAACTTAGGACTTGTTACGACTCTCTGTATGCGACATTATCAACATGAAAAGCATGTTAGAATATTGTAGGACGCGTTACAATTCCTAATAACACTTTACATCACTGTACGAAACTTTAAAACTCCATAATAAACCTAATGAATTCATCCGAGTACTTTGAACGACGTACGACAACTTAAGATATCTTACGACCCTGTTTTCCACATTAGCACATTGAAAAGCATGTTAGTATAATGTACGACAGCTCACAACTCCTAACAACACCTTAAAATACCATTCGTAAACTAAAAACTCCATAATAAGTCTACTGAATTCGTCCGAGTCCTTTCAAAGTCGTACGTCAACTTAAGACATCGTACGACTCTGTATGCCAAATTAGCACATTGAAAAGCATGTAAGTACAATGTACGACACCTCACAACTCCTAACAACACCTTACAATACCGTACGTAAACTTAAAACTCCATACTAAATCTAATGAATTTGTCCGAGTCCTTTGAACGTCATACGGCAACTCAGGACTTGTTACGACTCTCTGTATGCGACATTATCAACATGAAAAGCACGTTAGAATATTGTAAGACGCGTTACAATTCCTAATAACACTTTACATCACTGTACGAAACTTTAAAACTTCATAATAAACCTAATGAATTCATCCGAGTCCTTTGAACGTCGTACGACAACTTAAGATATCTTACGACCCTTTATTCCACATTAGCACATTGAAAAGCATGTTAGTATAATGTACGACAGCTCACAACTCCTAACAACACCTTAAAATACCGTACGTAAACTAAAAACTCCATAATAAGTCTAATGAATTCGTCCAAGTCCTTTCAAAGTCGTACGTCAACTTAAGACATCGTACGACTCTGTATGCCAAATTAGCACATTGAAAAGCATGTAAGTACAATGTACGACACCTCACAACTCCTAACAACACCTTACAATACCGTACGTAAACTTAAAACTCCATACTAAATCTAATGAATTTGTCCGAGTCCTTTGAACGTCATACGGCAACTCAGGACTTGTTACGACTCTCTGTATGCGACATTATCAACATGAAAAGCATGTTAGAATATTGTAGGACGCGTTACAATTCCTAATAACACTTTACATCACTGTACGAAACTTTAAAACTCCATAATAAACCTAATGAATTCATCCGAGTACTTTGAACGACGTACGACAACTTAAGATATCTTACGACCCTGTTTTCCACATTAGCACATTGAAAAGCATGTTAGTATAATGTACGACAGCTCACAACTCCTAACAACACCTTAAAATACCATTCGTAAACTAAAAACTCCATAATAAGTCTAATGAATTCGTCCAAGTCCTTTCAAAGTCGTACGTCAACTTAAGACATCGTACGACTCTGTATGCCAAATTAGCACATTGAAAAGCATGTAAGTACAATGTACGACACCTCACAACTCCTAACAACACCTTACAATACCGTACGTAAACTTAAAACTCCATACTAAATCTAATGAATTTGTCCGAGTCCTTTGAACGTCATACGGCAACTCAGGACTTGTTACGACTCTCTGTATGCGACATTATCAACATGAAAAGCATGTTAGAATATTGTAGGACGCGTTACAATTCCTAATAACACTTTACATCACTGTACGAAACTTTAAAACTTCATAATAAACCTAATGAATTCATCCGAGTACTTTGAACGACGTACGACAACTTAAGATATCTTACGACCCTGTTTTCCACATTAGCACATTGAAAAGCATGTTAGTATAATGTACGACAGCACACAACTCCTAACAACACCTTAAAATACCATTCGTAAACTAAAAACTCCATAATAAGTCTAATGAATTCCTCCGAGTCCTTTCAACGTCGTACGTCAACTTAAGACATCGTACGACTCTGTATGCCACATTAGCACATTGAAAAGCATGTAAGTACAATGTACGACACCTCACAACTCCTAACAACACCTTACAATACCGTACGTAAACTTAAAACTCCATACTAAATCTAATGAATTTGTCCGAGTCCTTTGAACGTCGTACGGCAACTTAGGACTTGTTACGACTCTCTGTATGCGACATTATCAACATGAAAAGCAGGTTAGAATATTGTAGGACGCGTTACAATTCCTAATAACACTTTACATCACTGTACGAAACTTTAAAACTCCATAATAAACCTAATGAATTCATCCGAGTACTTCGAACGATGTACGACAACTTAGATATCTTACGACCCTGTTTTCCACATTAGCACATTGAAAAGCAGGTTAGTATAATGTACGACAGCTCACAACTCCTAACAACACCTTAAAATACCATTCGTAAACTAAAAACTCCATAATAAGTCTAATGAATTCGTCAGAGTCCTTTCAACGTCGTACGTCAACTTAAGACATCTTACGACTTTGTATGCCACATTAGCACATTGAAATGCATGTAAGTACAATGTACGACACCTCACAACTCCTAACAACACCTTACAATACCGTACGTAAACTTAAAACTCCATACTAAATCTAATGAATTTGTCCGAGTCCTTTGAACGTCATATGGCAACTCAGGACTTGTTACGACTCTCTGTATGCGACATTATCAACATGAAAAGCATGTTAGAATATTGTAGGACGCGTTACAATTCCTAATAACACTTTACATCACTGTACGAAACTTTAAAACTCCATAATAAACCTAATGAATTCATCCGAGTACTTTGAACGACGTACGACAACTTAAGATATCTTACGACCCTGTTTTCCACATTAGCACATTGAAAAGCATGTTAGTATAATGTACGACAGCTCACAACTCCTAACAACACCTTAAAATACCATTCGTAAACTAAAAACTCCATAATAAGTCTAATGAATTCCTCCGAGTCCTTTCACCGTCGTACGTCAAATTAAGACATCGTACGACTCTGTATGCCACATTAGCACATTGAAAAGCATGTAAGTACAATGTACGACACCTCACAACTCCTAACAACACCTTACAATACCGTACGTAAACTTAAAACTCCATACTAAATCTAATGAATTTGTCCGAGTCCTTTGAACGTCGTACGGCAACTTAGGACTTGTTACGACTCTCTGTATGCGACATTATCAACATGAAAAGCAGGTTAGAATATTGTAGGACGCGTTACAATTCCTAATAACACTTTACATCACTGTACGAAACTTTAAAACTCCATAATAAACCTAATGAATTCATCCGAGTACTTCGAACGACGTACGACAACTTAAGATATCTTACGACCCTGTTTTTCACATTAGCACATTGAAAAGCAGGTTAGTATAATGTACGACAGCTCACAACTCCTAACAACACCTTAAAATACCATTCGTAAACTAAAAACTCTATAATAAGTCTAATGAATTCGTCCGAGTCCTTTCAACGTCGTACGTCAACTTAAGACATCTTACGACTTTGTATGCCACATTAGCACATTGAAAAGCATGTAAGTACAATGTACGACACCTCACAACTCCTAACAACACCTTACAATACCGTACGTAAACTTAAAACTCCATACTAAATCTAAGGAATTTGTCCGAGTCCTTTAAACGTCGTACGACAACTTAGGAATTGTTACGACTCTCTGTATGCGACATTATCAACTTGAAAAGCACGTTAGAATATTGTAAGACGCGTTACAATTCCTAATAACACTTTACATCAGTGTACGAAACTTTAAAACTCCATAATAAACCTAATGAATTCATCTGAGTCCTTTGAACGTCGTACGACAACTTAAGATATCTTACGACCCTTTATTCCACATTAGCACATTGAAAAGCATGTTAGTATAATGTACGACAGCTCACAACTCCTAACAACACCTTAAAATACCGTACGTAAACTAAAAACTCCATAATAAGTCTAATGAATTCGTCCAAGTCGTTTCAAAGTCGTATGTCAACTTAAGACATCGTACGACTCTGTATGCCACATTAGCACATTGAAAAGCATGTAAGTACAATGTACGACACCTCACAACTTCTAACAATACCTTACATTACCGTACGTAAACTTAAAACTCCATACTAAATCTAATGAATTTGTCCGAGTCCTTTGAACGTCGTACGGCAACTTAGGACTTGTTACGACTCTCTGTATGCGACATTATCAACATGAAAAGCATGTTAGAATATTGTAGGACGCGTTACAATTCCTAATAACACTTTACATCAGTGTACGAAACTTTAAAACTCCATAATAAACCTAATGAATTCATCTGAGTCCTTTGAACGTCGTACGACAACTTAAGATATCTTACGACCCTTTATTCCACATTAGCACATTGAAAAGCATGTTAGTATAATGTACGACAGCTCACAACTCCTAACAACACCTTAAAATACCGTACGTAAACTAAAAACTCCATAATAAGTCTAATGAATTCGTCCAAGTCGTTTCAAAGTCGTATGTCAACTTAAGACATCGTACGACTCTGTATGCCACATTAGCACATTGAAAAGCATGTAAGTACAATGTACGACACCTCACAACTTCTAACAATACCTTACATTACCGTACGTAAACTTAAAACTCCATACTAAATCTAATGAATTTGTCCGAGTCCTTTGAACGTCGTACGGCAACTTAGGACTTGTTACGACTCTCCGTATGCGACATTATCAACATGAAAAGCATGTTAGAATATTGTAGGATGCGTTACAATTCCTAATAACACTTTACATCACTGTACGAAACTTTAAAACTCCATAATAAACCTAATGAATTCATCCGAGTACTTTGAACGACGTACGACAACTTAAGATATCTTACGACCCTGTTTTCCACATTAGCACATTGAAAAGCATGTTAGTATAACGTACGACAGCTCACAACTCCTAACAACACCTTAAAATACCATTCGTAAACTAAAAACTCCATAATAAGTCTACTGAATTCGTCCGAGTCCTTTCAACGTCGTACGTCAACTTAAGACATCTTACGACTTTGTATGCCACATTAGCACATTGAAAAGCATGTAAGTACAATGTACGACACCTCACAACTCCTAACAACACCTTACAATACCGTACGTAAACTTAAAACTCCATACTAAATCTAATGAATTTGTCCGAGTCCTTTGAACGTCGTACGACAACTTAGGAATTGTTACGACTCTCTGTATGCGACATTATCAACATGAAAAGCACGTTAGAATATTGTAAGACGCGTTACAATTCCTAATAACACTTTACATCAGTGTACGAAACTTTAAAACTCCATAATAAACCTAATGAATTCATCCGAGTCCTTTGAACGTCGTACGACAACTTAAGATATCTTACGACCCTTTATTCCACATTAGCACATTGAAAAGCATGTTAGTATAATGTACGACAGCTCACAACTCCTAACAACACCTTAAAATACCGTACGTAAACTAAAAACTCCATAATAAGTCTAATGAATTCGTCCAAGTCCTTTCAAAGTCGTACGTCAACTTAAGACATCGTACGACTCTGTATGCCACATTAGCACATTGAAAAGCATGTAAGTACAATGTACGACACCTCACAACTTCTAACAATACCTTACATTACCGTACGTAAACTTTAAACTCCACACTAAATCTAATGAATTTGTCCGAGTCCTTTGAACGTCGTACGGCAACTTAGGACTTGTTACGACTCTCTGTATGCGACATTATCAACATGAAAAGCATGTTAGAATATTGTAGGACGCGTTACAATTCCTAATAACACTTTACATCACTGTACGAAACTTTAAAACTCCATAATAAACTATTGAATTCATCCGAGTACTTTGAACGACGTACGACAACTTAAGATATCTTACGACCCTGTTTTCCACATTAGCACATTGAAAAGCATGTTAGTATAACGTACGACAGCTCACAACTCCTAACAACACCTTAAAATACCATTCGTAAACTAAAAACTCCATAATAAGTCTACTGAATTCGTCCGAGTCCTTTCAACGTCGTACGTCAACTTAAGACATCTTACGACTTTGTATGCCACATTAGCACATTGAAAAGCATGTAAGTACAATGTACGACACCTCACAACTCCTAACAACACCTTACAATACCGCACGTAAACTTAAAACTCCATACTAAATCTAATGAATTTGTCCGAGTCCTTTGAACGTCGTACGACAACTTAGGAATTGTTACGACTCTCTGTATGCGACATTATCAACATGAAAAGCACGTTAGAATATTGTAAGACGCGTTACAATTCCTAATAACACTTTACATCAGTGTACGAAACTTTAAAACTCCATAATAAACCTAATGAATTCATCCGAGTCCTTTGAACGTCGTACGACAACTTAAGATATCTTACGACCCTTTATTCCACATTAGCACATTGAAAAGCATGTTAGTATAATGTACGACAGCTCACAACTCCTAACAACACCTTAAAATACCGTACGTAAACTAAAAACTCCATAATAAGTCTAATGAATTCGTCCAAGTCGTTTCAAAGTCGTATGTCAACTTAAGACATCGTACGACTCTGTATGCCACATTAGCACATTGAAAAGCATGTAAGTACAATGTACGACACCTCACAACTTCTAACAATACCTTACATTACCGTACGTAAACTTAAAACTCCATACTAAATCTAATGAATTTGTCCGAGTCCTTTGAACGTCGTACGGCAACTTAGGACTTGTTACGACTCTCTGTATGCGACATTATCAACATGAAAAGCATGTTAGAATATTGTAGGACGCGTTACAATTCCTAATAACACTTTACATCACTGTACGAAACTTTAAAACTCCATAATAAACCTAATGAATTCATCCGAGTACTTTGAACGACGTACGACAACTTAAGATATCTTACGACCCTGTTTTCCACATTAGCACATTGAAAAGCATGTTAGTATAACGTACGACAGCTCACAACTCCTAACAACACCTTAAAATACCATTCGTAAACTAAAAACTCCATAATAAGTCTACTGAATTCGTCCGAGTCCTTTCAACGTCGTACGTCAACTTAAGACATCTTACGACTTTGTATGCCACATTAGCACATTGAAAAGCATGTAAGTACAATGTACGACACCTCACAACTCCTAACAACACCTTACAATACCGTACGTAAACTTAAAACTCCATACTAAATCTAATGAATTTGTCCGAGTCCTTTGAACGTCGTACGACAACTTAGGAATTGTTACGACTCTCTGTATGCGACATTATCAACATGAAAAGCACGTTAGAATATTGTAAGACGCGTTACAATTCCTAATAACACTTTACATCAGTGTACGAAACTTTAAAACTCCATAATAAACCTAATGAATTCATCCGAGTCCTTTGAACGTCGTACGACAACTTAAGATATCTTACGACCCTTTATTCCACATTAGCACATTGAAAAGCATGTTAGTATAATGTACGACAGCTCACAACTCCTAACAACACCTTAAAATACCGTACGTAAACTAAAAACTCCATAATAAGTCTAATGAATTCGTCCAAGTCGTTTCAAAGTCGTATGTCAACTTAAGACATCGTACGACTCTGTATGCCACATTAGCACATTGAAAAGCATGTAAGTACAATGTACGACACCTCACAACTTCTAACAATACCTTACATTACCGTACGTAAACTTAAAACTCCATACTAAATCTAATGAATTTGTCCGAGTCCTTTGAACGTCGTACGGCAACTTAGGACTTGTTACGACTCTCTGTATGCGACATTATCAACATGAAAAGCATGTTAGAATATTGTAGGACGCGTTACAATTCCTAATAACACTTTACATCACTGTACGAAACTTTAAAACTCCATAATAAACCTAATGAATTCATCCGAGTACTTTGAACGACGTACGACAACTTAAGATATCTTACGACCCTGTTTTCCACATTAGCACATTGAAAAGCATGTTAGTATAACGTACGACAGCTCACAACTCCTAACAACACCTTAAAATACCATTCGTAAACTAAAAACTCCATAATAAGTCTACTGAATTCGTCCGAGTCCTTTCAACGTCGTACGTCAACTTAAGACATCTTACGACTTTGTATGCCACATTAGCACATTGAAAAGCATGTAAGTACAATGTACGACACCTCACAACTCCTAACAACACCTTACAATACCGTACGTAAACTTAAAACTCCATACTAAATCTAATGAATTTGTCCGAGTCCTTTGAACGTCGTACGACAACTTAGGAATTGTTACGACTCTCTGTATGCGACATTATCAACATGAAAAGCACGTTAGAATATTGTAAGACGCGTTACAATTCCTAATAACACTTTACATCAGTGTACGAAACTTTAAAACTCCATAATAAACCTAATGAATTCATCCGAGTCCTTTGAACGTCGTACGACAACTTAAGATATCTTACGACCCTTTATTCCACATTAGCACATTGAAAAGCATGTTAGTATAATGTACGACAGCTCACAACTCCTAACAACACCTTAAAATACCGTACGTAAACTAAAAACTCCATAATAAGTCTAATGAATTCGTCCAAGTCGTTTCAAAGTCGTATGTCAACTTAAGACATCGTACGACTCTGTATGCCACATTAGCACATTGAAAAGCATGTAAGTACAATGTACGACACCTCACAACTTCTAACAATACCTTACATTACCGTACGTAAACTTAAAACTCCATACTAAATCTAATGAATTTGTCCGAGTCCTTTGAACGTCGTACGGCAACTTAGGACTTGTTACGACTCTCTGTATGCGACATTATCAACATGAAAAGCATGTTAGAATATTGTAGGACGCGTTACAATTCCTAATAACACTTTACATCACTGTACGAAACTTTAAAACTCCATAATAAACCTAATGAATTCATCCGAGTACTTTGAACGACGTACGACAACTTAAGATATCTTACGACCCTGTTTTCCACATTAGCACATTGAAAAGCATGTTAGTATAACGTACGACAGCTCACAACTCCTAACAACACCTTAAAATACCATTCGTAAACTAAAAACTCCATAATAAGTCTACTGAATTCGTCCGAGTCCTTTCAACGTCGTACGTCAACTTAAGACATCTTACGACTCTGTATGCCACATTAGCACATTGAAAAGCATGTAAGTACAATGTACGACACCTCACAACTCCTAACAACACCTTACAATACCGTACGTAAACTTAAAACTCCATACTAAATCTAATGAATTTGTCCGAGTCCTTTGAACGTCGTACGACAACTTAGGAATTGTTACGACTCTCTATATGCGACATTATCAACATGAAAAGCACGTTAGAATATTGTAAGACGCGTTACAATTCCTAATAACACTTTACATCAGTGTACGAAACTTTAAAACTCCATAATAAACCTAATGAATTCATCCGAGTCCTTTGAACGTCGTACGACAACTTAAGATATCTTACGACCCTTTATTCCACATTAGCACATTGAAAAGCATGTTAGTATAAGGTACGACAGCTCACAACTCCTAACAACACCTTAAAATACCGTACGTAAACTAAAAACTCCATAATAAGTCTAATGAATTCGTCCAAGTCCTTTCAAAGTCGTACGTCAACTTAAGACATCGTACGACTCTGTATGCCACATTAGCACATTGAAAAGCATGTAAGTACAATGTACGACACCTCACAACTCCTAACAACACCTTACAATACCGTACGTAAACTTAAAACTCCATACTAAATCTAATGAATTTGTCCGAGTCCTTTGAACGTCATACGGCAACTCAGGCCTTGTTACGACTCTCTGTATGCGACATTATCAACATGAAAAGCATGTTAGAATATTGTAGGACGCGTTACAATTCCTAATAACACTTTACATCACTGTACGAAACTTTAAAACTCCATAATAAACCTAATGAATTCATCCGAGTACTTCGAACGACGTACGACAACTTAAGATATCTTACGACCCTGTTTTCCACATTAGCACATTGAAAAGCATGTTAGTATAATGTACGACAGCTCACAACTCCTAACAACACCTTAAAATACCATTCGTAAACTAAAAACTCCATAATAAGTCTAATGAATTCCTCCGAGTCCTTTCAACGTCGTACGTCAACTTAAGACATCGTACGACTCTGTATGCCACATTAGCACATTGAAAAGCATGTAAGTACAATGTACGACACCTCACAACTCCTAACAACACCTTACAATACCGTACGTAAACTTAAAACTCCATACTAAATCTAATGAATTTGTCCGAGTCCTTTGAACGTCATACGGCAACTCAGGACTTGTTACGACTCTCTGTATGCGACATTATCAACATGAAAAGCATGTTAGAATATTGTAGGACGCGTTACAATTCCTAATAACACTTTACATCACTGTACGAAACTCTAAAACTCCATAATAAACCTAATGAATTCATCCGAGTACTTTGAACGACGTACGACAACTTAAGATATCTTACGACCCTGTTTTCCACATTAGCACATTGAAAAGCATGTTAGTATAATGTACGACAGCTCACAACTCCTAAAAACACCTTAAAATACCATTCGTAAACTAAAAACTCCATAATAAGTCTAATGAATTCCTCCGAGTCCTTTCAATGTCGTACGTCAACTTAAGACATCTTACGACTTTGTATGCCACATTAGCACATTGAAAAGCATGTAAATACAATGTACGACACCTCACAACTCCTAACAACACCTTACAATACCGTACGTAAACTTAAAACTCCATACTAAATCTAATGAATTTGTCCGAGTCCTTTGAACGTCGTACGACAACTTAGGAATTGTTACGACTCTCTGTATGCGACATTATCAACATGAAAAGCACGTTAGAATATTGTAAGACGCGTTACAATTCCTAATAACACTTTACATCAGTGTACGAAACTTTAAAACTCCATAATAAACCTAATGAATTCATCCGAGTCCTTTGAACGTCGTACGACAACTTAAGATATCTTACGACCCTTTATTCCACATTAGCACATTGAAAAGCATGTTAGTATAATGTACGACAGCTCACAACTCCTAACAACACCTTAAAATACCGTACGTAAACTAAAAACTCCATAATAAGTCTAATGAATTCGTCCAAGTCGTTTCAAAGTCGTATGTCAACTTAAGACATCGTACGACTCTGTATGCCACATTAGCACATTGAAAAGCATGTAAGTACAATGTACGACACCTCACAACTCCTGACAATACCTTACATTACCGTACGTAAACTTAAAACTCCATACTAAATCTAATGAATTTGTCCGAGTCCTTTGAACGTCGTACGACAACTTAGGACTTGTTACGACTCTCTGTATGCGACATTATCAACATGAAAAGCATGTTAGAATATTGTAGGACGCGTTACAATTCCTAATAACACTTTACATCACTGTACGAAACTTTAAAACTCCATAATAAACCTAATGAATTCATCCGAGTACTTCGAACGACGTACGAACATTAGCACATTGAAAAGCATGTTAGTATAATGTACGACAACTCACAACTCCTAACAACACCTTAAAATACCCTTCGTAAACTAAAAACTCCATAATAAGTCTAATGAATTCGTCCGAGTCCTTTCAACGTCGTACGTCAACTTAAGACATCTTACGACTTTGTATGCCACATTAGCACATTGAAAAGCATGTAAGTACAATGTACGACACCTCACAACTCCTAACAACACCTTACAATACCGTACGTAAACTTAAAACTCCATACTAAATCTAATGAATTTGTCCGAGTCCTTTAAACGTCGTACGGCAACTTAGGAATTGTTACGACTCTCTGTATGCGACATTATCAACTTGAAAAGCACGTTAGAATATTGTAAGACGCGTTACAATTCCTAATAACACTTTACATCAGTGTACGAAACTTTAAAACTCCATAATAAACCTAATGAATTCATCTGAGTCCTTTGAACGTCGTACGACAACTTAAGATATCTTACGACCCTTTATTTCACATTAGCACATTGAAAAGCATGTTAGTATAATGTACGACAGCTCACAACTCCTAACAACACCTTAAAATACCGTACGTAAACTAAAAACTCCATAATAAGTCTAATGAATTCGTCCAAGTCGTTTCAAAGTCGTATGTCAACTTAAGACATCGTACGACTCTGTATGCCACATTAGCACATTGAAAAGCATGTAAGTACAATGTACGACACCTCACAACTTCTAACAATACCTTACATTACCGTACGTAAACTTAAAACTCCATACTAAATCTAATGAATTTGTCCGAGTCCTTTGAACGTCGTACGACAACTTAGGACTTGTTACGACTCTCTGTATGCGACATTATCAACATGAAAAGCATGTTAGAATATTGTAGGACGCGTTACAATTCCTAATAACACTTTACATCACTGTACGAAACTTTAAAACTCCATAATAAACCTAATGATTTCATCCGAGTACTTTGAACGACGTACGACAACTTAAGATATCTTACGACCCTGTTTTCCACATTAGCACATTGAAAAGCATGTTAGTATAATGTACGACAGCTCACAACTCCTAACAACACCTTAAAATACCATTCGTAAACTAAAAACTCCATAATAAGTCTACTGAATTCGTCCGAGTCCTTTAAACGTCGTACGTCAACTTAAGACATCTTACGACTTTGTATGCCACATTAGCACATTGAAAAGCATGTAAGTACAATGTACGACACCTCACAACTCCTAAGAACACCTTACAATACCGTACGTAAACTTAAAACTCCATACTAAATCTAATGAATTTGTCCGAGTCCTTTAAACGTCGTACGGCAACTTAGGAATTGTTACGACTCTCTGTATGCGACATTATCAACTTGAAAAGCACGTTAGAATATTGTAAGACGCGTTACAATTCCTAATAACACTTTACATCAGTGTACGAAACTTTAAAACTCCATAATAAACCTAATGAATTCATCTGAGTCCTTTGAACGTCGTACGACAACTTAAGATATCTTACGACCCTTTATTCCACATTAGCACATTGAAAAGCATGTTAGTATAATGTACGACAGCTCACAACTCCTAACAACACCTTAAAATACCGTACGTAAACTAAAAACTCCATAATAAGTCTATTGAATTCGTCCAAGTCGTTTCAAAGTCGTATGTCAACTTAAGACATCGTACGACTCTGTATGCCACATTAGCACATTGAAAAGCATGTAAGTACAATGTACGACACCTCACAACTCCTAACAACACCTTACAATACCGTACGTAAACTTAAAACTCCATACTAAATCTAATGAATTTGTCCGAGTCCTTTGAACGTCATACGGCAACTCAGGACTTGTTACGACTCTCTGTATGCGACATTATCAACATGAAAAGCATGTTAGAATATTGTAGGACGCGTTACAATTCCTAATAACACTTTACATCACTGTACGAAACTTTAAAACTCCATAATAAACCTAATGAATTCATCCGAGTACTTTGAACGACGTACGACAACTTAAGATATCTTACGACCCTGTTTTCCACATTAGCACATTGAAAAGCATGTTAGTATAATGTACGACAGCTCACAACTCCTAACAACACCTTAAAATACCATTCGTAAACTAAAAACTCCATAATAAGTCTACTGAATTCGTCCGAGTCCTTTAAACGTCGTACGTCAACTTAAGACATCTTACGACTTTGTATGCCACATTAGCACATTGAAAAGCATGTAAGTACAATGTACGACACCTCACAACTCCTAACAACACCTTACAATACCGTACGTAAACTTAAAACTCCATACTAAATCTAATGAATTTGTCCGAGTCCTTTAAACGTCGTACGGCAACTTAGGAATTGTTACGACTCTCTGTATGCGACATTATCAACTTGAAAAGCACGTTAGAATATTGTAAGACGCGTTACAATTCCTAATAACACTTTACATCAGTGTACGAAACTTTAAAACTCCATAATAAACCTAATGAATTCATCTGAGTCCTTTGAACGTCGTACGACAACTTAAGATATCTTACGACCCTTTATTCCACATTAGCACATTGAAAAGCATGTTAGTATAATGTACGACAGCTCACAACTCCTAACAACACCTTAAAATACCGTACGTAAACTAAAAACTCCATAATAAGTCTATTGAATTCGTCCAAGTCGTTTCAAAGTCGTATGTCAACTTAAGACATCGTACGACTCTGTATGCCACATTAGCACATTGAAAAGCATGTAAGTACAATGTACGACACCTCACAACTCCTAACAACACCTTACAATACCGTACGTAAACTTAAAACTCCATACTAAATCTAATGAATTTGTCCGAGTCCTTTGAACGTCATACGGCAACTCAGGACTTGTTACGACTCTCTGTATGCGACATTATCAACATGAAAAGCATGTTAGAATATTGTAGGACGCGTTACAATTCCTAATAACACTTTACATCACTGTACGAAACTTTAAAACTCCATAATAAACCTAATGAATTCATCCGAGTACTTTGAACGACGTACGACAACTTAAGATATCTTACGACCCTGTTTTCCACATTAGCACATTGAAAAGCATGTTAGTATAATGTACGACAGCTCACAACTCCTAACAACACCTTAAAATACCATTCGTAAACTAAAAACTCCATAATAAGTCTAATGAATTCCTCCGAGTCCTTTCAACGTCGTACGTCAACTTAAGACATCGTACGACTCTGTATGCCACATTAGCACATTGAAAAGCATGTAAGTACAATGTACGACACCTCACAACTCCTAACAACACCTTACAATACCGTACGTAAACTTAAAACTCCATACTAAATCTAATGAATTTGTCCGAGTCCTTTGAACGTCATACGGCAACTCAGGACTTGTTACGACTCTCTGTATGCGACATTATCAACATGAAAAGCATGTTAGAATATTGTAGGACGCGTTACAATTCCTAATAACACTTTACATCACTGTACGAAACTTTAAAACTCCATAATAAACCTAATGAATTCATCCGAGTACTTTGAACGACGTACGACAACTTAAGATATCTTACGACCCTGTTTTCCACATTAGCACATTGAAAAGCATGTTAGTATAGGGTACGACAGCTCACAACTCCTAACAACACCTTAAAATACCATTCGTAAACTAAAAACTCCATAATAAGTCTAATGAATTCCTCCGAGTTCTTTCAACGTCGTACGTCAACTTAAGACATCGTACGAATCTGTATGCCACATTAGCACATTGAAAAGCATGTAAGTACAATGTACGACACCTCACAACTCCTAACAACACCTTACAATACCGTACGTAAACTTAAAACTCCATACTAAATCTAATGAATTTGTCCGAGTCCTTTGAACCTCGTACGGCAACTTAGGACTTGTTACGACTCTCTGTATGCGACATTATCAACATGAAAAGCAGGTTAGAATATTGTAGGACGCGTTACAATTCCTAATAACACTTTACATCACTGTACGAAACTTTAAAACTCCATAATAAACCTAATGAATTCATCCGAGTACTTCGAACGACGTACGACAACTTAAGATATCTTACGACCCTGTTTTCCACATTAGCACATTGAAAAGCATGTTAGTATAATGTACGACAGCTCACAACTCCTAACAACACCTTAAAATACCATTCGTAAACTAAAAACTCCATAATAAGTCTAATGAAATCGTCCGAGTCCTTTCAACGTCGTACGTCAACTTAAGACATCTTACGACTTTGTATGCCACATTAGCACATTGAAAAGCATGTAAGTACAATGTATGACACCTCACAACTCCTAACAACACCTTACAATACCGTACGTAAACTTAAAACTCCATACTAAATCTAATGAATTTTTCCGAGTCCTTGAAACGTCGTACGGCAACTCAGGAATTGTTACGACTCTCTGTATGCGACATTATCAACTTGAAAAGCACGTTAGAATATTGTAAGACGCGTTACAATTCCTAATAACACTTTACATCAGTGTACGAAACTTTAAAACTCCATAATAAACCTAATGAATTCATCCGAGTACTTTGAACGACGTACGACAACTTAAGATATCTTACGACCCTGTTTTCCACATTAGCACATTGAAAAGCATGTTAGTATAGGGTACGACAGCTCGCAACTCCTAACAACACCTTAAAATACCATTCGTAAACTAAAAACTCCATAATAAGTCTAATGAATTCGTCCGAGTCCTTTCAACGTCGTACGTCAACTTAAGACATCTTACGACTTTGTATGCCACATTAGCACATTGAAAAGCATGTAAGTACAATGTACGACACCTCACAACTCCTAACAACACCTTACAATACCGTACGTAAACTTAAAACTCCATACAAAATCTAATGAATTTGTCCGAGTCCTTTAAACGTCGTACGGCAACTTAGGAATTGTTACGACTCTCTGTATGCGACATTATCAACTTGAAAAGCACGTTAGAATATTGTAAGACGCGTTACAATTCCTAATAACACTTTACATCAGTGTACGAAACTTTAAAACTCCATAATAAACCTAATGAATTCATCTGAGTCCTTTGAACGTCGTACGACAACTTAAGATATCTTACGACCCTTTATTTCACATTAGCACATTGAAAAGCATGTTAGTATAATGTACGACAGCTCACAACTCCTAACAACACCTTAAAATACCGTTTGTAAACTAAAAACTCCATAATAAGTCTAATGAATTCGTCCAAGTCGTTTCAAAGTCGTATGTCAACTTAAGACATCGTACGACTCTGTATGCCACATTAGCACATTGAAAAGCATGTAAGTACAATGTACGACACCTCACAACTTCTAACAATACCTTACATTACCGTACGTAAACTTAAAACTCCATACTAAATCTAATGAATTTGTCCGAGTCCTTTGAACGTCGTACGACAACTTAGGACTTGTTACGACTCTCTGTATGCGACATTATCAACATGAAAAGCATGTTAGAATATTGTAGGACGCGTTACAATTCCTAATAACACTTTACATCACTGTACGAAACTTTAAAACTCCATAATAAACCTAATGAATTCATCCGAGTACTTTGAACGACGTACGACAACTTAAGATATCTTACGACCCTGTTTTCCACATTAGCACATTGAAATACCATTCGTAAACTAAAAACTCCATAATAAGTCTAATGAATTCGTCCGAGTCCTTTCAACGTCGTACGTCAACTTAAGACATCTTACGACTTTGTATGCCACATTAGCACATTGAAAAGCATGTAAGTACAATGTACGACACCTCACAAGTCCTAACAACACCTTACAATACCGTACGTAAACTTAAAACTCCATACTAAATCTAATGAATTTGTCCGAGTCCTTTGAACGTCGTACGACAACTTAGGACTTGTTACGACTCTCTGTATGCGACATTATCAACATGAAAAGCATGTTAGAATATTGTAGGACGCGTTACAATTCCTAATAACACTTTACATCACTGTACGAAACTTTAAAACTCCATAATAAACCTAATGAATTCATCCGAGTACTTTGAACGACGTACGACAACTTAAGATATCTTACGACCCTGTTTTCCACATTAGCACATTGAAAAGCATGTTAGTATAATGTACGACAGCTCACAACTCCTAACAACACCTTAAAATACCATTCGTAAACTAAAAACTCCATAATAAGTCTACTGAATTCGTCCGAGTCCTTTCAACGTCGTACGTCAACTTAAGACATCTTACGACTTTGTATGCCACATTAGCACATTGAAAAGCATGTAAGTACAATGTACGACACCTCACAACTCCTAACAACACCTTACAATACCGTACGTAAACTTAAAACTCCTTACTAAATCTAATGAATTTGTCCGAGTCCTTTGAACGTCGTACGGCAACTTAGGAATTGTTACGACTCTCTGTATGCGACATTATCAACATGAAAAGCACGTTAGAATATTGTAAGACGTGTTACAATTCCTAATAACACTTTACATCAGTGTACGAAACTTTAAAACTCCATAATAAACCTAATGAATTCATCCGAGTCCTTTGAACGTCGTACGACAACTTAAGATATCTTACGACCCTTTATTCCACATTAGCACATTGAAAAGCATGTTAGTATAATGTACGACAGCTCACAACTCCTAACAACACCTTAAAATACCGTACGTAAACTAAAAACTCCATAATAAATCTAATGAATTCGTCCAAGTCCTTTCAAAGTCGTACGTCAACTTAAGACATCGTACGACTCTGTATGCCACATTAGCACATTGAAAAGCATGTAAGTACAATGTACGACACCTCACAACTCCTAACAACACCTTACAATACCGTACGTAAACTTAAAACTCCATACTAAATCTAATGAATTTGTCCGAGTCCTTTGAACGTCATACGGCAACTCAGGACTTGTTACGACTCTCTGTATGCGACATTATCAACATGAAAAGCATGTTAGAATATTGTAGGACGCGTTACAATTCCTAATAACACTTTACATCACTGTACGAAACTTTAAAACTCCATAATAAACCTAATGAATTCATCCGAGTACTTCGAACGACGTACGACAACTTAAGATATCTTACGACCCTGTTTTCCACATTAGCACATTGAAAAGCATGTTAGTATAATGTACGACAGCTCACAACTCCTAACAACACCTTAAAATACCATTCGTAAACTAAAAACTCCATAATAAGTCTAATGAATTCCTCCGAGTCCTTTCAACGTCGTACGTCAACTTAAGACATCGTACGACTCTGTATGCCATATTAGCACATTGAAAAGCATGTAAGTACAATGTACGACACCTCACAACTCCTAACAACACCTTACAATACCGTACGTAAACTTAAAACTCCATACTAAATCTAATGAATTTGTCCGAGTCCTTTGAACGTCGTACCGCAACTTAGGACTTGTTACGACTCTCTGTATGCGACATTATCAACATGAAAAGCAGGTTAGAATATTGTAGGACGCGTTACAATTCCTAATAACACATTACATAACTGTACGAAACTTTAAAACTCCATAATAAACCTAATGAATTCATCCGAGTACTTCGAACGATGTACGACAACTTAAGATATCTTACGACCCTGTTTTCCACATTAGCACATTGAAAAGCATGTTAGTATAATGTACGACAGCTCACAACTCCTAACAACACCTTAAAATACCATTCGTAAACTAAAAACTCCATAATAAGTCTAATGAATTCGTCCGAGTCCTTTCAACGTCGTACGTCAACTTAAGACATCTTACGACTTTGTATGCCACATTAGCACATTGAAAAGCATGTAAGTACAATGTACGACACCTCACAACTCCTAACAACACCTTACAATACCGTACGTAAACTTAAAAATCCATACTAAATCTAATGAATTTGTCCCAGTCCTTTAAACGTCGTACGACAACTTAGGAATTGTTACGACTCTCTGTATGCGACATTATCAACATGAAAAGCACGTTAGAATATTGTAAGACGCGTTACAATTCCTAATAACACTTTACATCAGTGTACGAAACTTTAAATCTCCATAATAAACCTAATGAATTCATCTGAGTCCTTTGAACGTCGTACGACAACTTAAGATATCTTACGACCCTTTATTCCACATTAGCACATTGAAAAGCATGTTAGTATAATGTACGACAGCTCACAACTCCTAACAACACCTTAAAATACCGTATGTAAACTAAAAACTCCATAATAAGTCTAATGAATTCGTCCAAGTCGTTTCAAAGTCGTATGTCAACTTAAGACATCGTACGACTCTGTATGCCACATTAGCACATTGAAAAGCATGTAAGTACAATGTACGACACCTCACAACTTCTAACAAGACCTTACATTACCGTACGTAAACTTAAAACTCCATACTAAATCTAATGAATTTGTCCGAGTCCTTTGAACGTCGTACGACAACTTAGGACTTGTTACGACTCTCTGTATGCGACATTATCAACATGAAAAGCATGTTAGAATATTGTAGGACGCGTTACATTTCCTAATAACACTTTACATCACTGTACGAAACTTTAAAACTCCATAATAAACCTAATGAATTCATCCGAGTACTTTGAACGACGTACGACAACTTAAGATATCTTACGACCCTGTTTTCCACATTAGCACATTGAAAAGCATGTTAGTATAATGTACGACAGCTCACAACTCCTAACAACACCTTAAAATACCATTCGTAAACTAAAAACTCCATAATAAGTCTACTGAATTCGTCCGAGTCCTTTCAACGTCGTACGTCAACTTAAGACATCTTACGACTTTGTATGCCACATTAGCACATTGAAAAGCATGTAAGTACAATGTACGACACCTCACAACTCCTAACAACACCTTACAATACCGTACGTAAACTTAAAAATCCATACTAAATCTAATGAATTTGTCCCAGTCCTTTAAACGTCGTACGACAACTTAGGAATTGTTACGACTCTCTGTATGCGACATTATCAACATGAAAAGCACGTTAGAATATTGTAAGACGCGTTACAATTCCTAATAACACTTTACATCAGTGTACGAAACTTTAAATCTCCATAATAAACCTAATGAATTCATCTGAGTCCTTTGAACGTCGTACGACAACTTAAGATATCTTACGACCCTTTATTCCACATTAGCACATTGAAAAGCATGTTAGTATAATGTACGACAACTCACAACTCCTAACAACACCTTAAAATACCGTATGTAAACTAAAAACTCCATAATAAGTCTAATGAATTCGTCCAAGTCGTTTCAAAGTCGTATGTCAACTTAAGACATCGTACGACTCTGTATGCCACATTAGCACATTGAAAAGCATGTAAGTACAATGTACGACACCTCACAACTTCTAACAAGACCTTACATTACCGTACGTAAACTTAAAACTCCATACTAAATCTAATGAATTTGTCCGAGTCCTTTGAACGTCGTACGACAACTTAGGACTTGTTACGACTCTCTGTATGCGACATTATCAACAAGAAAAGCATGTTAGAATATTGTAGGACGCGTTACATTTCCTAATAACACTTTACATCACTGTACGAAACTTTAAAACTCCATAATAAACCTAATAAATTCATCTGAGTCCTTTGAACGTCGTACGACAACTTAAGATATCTTACGACCCTTTATTCCACATTAGCACATTGAAAAGCATGTTAGTATAATGTACGACAGCTCACAACTCCTAACAACACCTTAAAATACCGTACGTAAACTAAAAACTCCATAATAAATCTAATGAATTCGTCCAAGTCCTTTCAAAGTCGTACGTCAACTTAAGACATCGTACGACTCTGTATGCCACATTAGCACATTGAAAAGCATGTAAGTACAATGTACGACACCTCACAACTCCTAACAACACCTTACAATACCGTACGTAAACTTAAAACTCCATACTAAATCTAATGAATTTGTCCGAGTCCTTTGAACGTCATACGGCAACTCAGGACTTGTTACGACTCTCTGTATGCGACATTATCAACATGAAAAGCATGTTAGAATATTGTAGGACGCGTTACAATTCCTAATAACACTTTACATCACTGTACGAAACTTTAAAACTCCATAATAAACCTAATGAATTCATCCAAGTACTTTGAACGACGTACGACAACTTAAGATATCTTACGACCCTGTTTTCCACATTAGCACATTGAAAAGCATGTTAGTATAATGTACGACAGCTCACAACTCCTAACAACACCTTAAAATACCATTCGTAAACTAAAAACTCCATAATAAGTCTAATGAATTCCTCCGAGTCCTTTCAACGTCGTACGTCAACTTAAGACATCGTACGACTCTGTATGCCATATTAGGACATTGAAAAGCATGTAAGTACAATGTACGACACCTCACAACTCCTAACAACACCTTACAATACCGTATGTAAACTTAAAACTCCATACTAAATCTAATGAATTTGTCCGAGTCCTTTGAACGTCGTACCGCAACTTAGGACTTGTTACGACTCTCTGTATGCGACATTATCAACATGAAAAGCAGGTTAGAATATTGTAGGACGCGTTACAATTCCTAATAACACATTACATCACTGTACGAAACTTTAAAACTCCATAATAAACCTAATGAATTCATCCGAGTACTTCGAACGACGTACGACAACTTAAGATATCTTACGACCCTGTTTTCCACATTAGCACATTGAAAAGCATGTTAGTATAATGTACGACAGCTCACAACTCCTAACAACACCTTAAAATACCATTCGTAAACTAAAAACTCCATAATAAGTCTAATGAATTCGTCCGAGTCCTTTCAACGTCGTACGTCAACTTAAGACATCTTACGACTTTGTATGCCACATTAGCACATTGAAAAGCATGTAAGTACAATGTACGACACCTCACAACTCCTAACAACACCTTACAATACCGTACGTAAACTTAAAACTCCATACTAAATCTAATGAATTTGTCCCAGTCCTTTAAACGTCGTACGGCAACTTAGGAATTGTTACGACTCTCTGTATGCGACATTATCAACATGAAAAGCACGTTAGAATATTGTAAGACGCGTTACAATTCCTAATAACACTTTCCACATTAGCACATTGAAAAGCATGTTAGTATAATGTACGACAGCTCACAACTCCTAACAACACCTTAAAATACCATTCGTAAACTAAAAACTCCATAATAAGTCTAATGAATTCGTCCTAGTCCTTTCAACGTCGTACGTCAACTTAAGACATCTTACGACTTTGTATGCCACATTAGCACATTGAAAAGCATGTAAGTACAATGTACGACACCTCACAACTCCTAACAACACCTTACAATACCGTACGTAAACTTAAAACTCCATACTAAATCTAATGATTTTGTCTGAGTCCTTTAAACGTCGTACGGCAACTTAGGAATTGTTACGACTCTCTATATGCGACATTATCAACATGAAAAGCACGTTAGAATATTGTAAGACGCGTTACAACTCCTAATAACACTTTACATCAGTGTACGAAACTTTAAAACTCCATAATAAACCTAATGAATTCATCTGAGTCCTTTGAACGTCGTACGACAACTTAAGATATCTTACGACCCTTTATTCCACATTAGCACATTGAAAAGCATGTTAGTATAATGTACGACAGCTCACAACTCCTAACAACACCTTAAAACACCAAAAGCACGTTACAATTCCTAATAACACTTAAATCACTGTACGAAACTTTAAAACTCCATAATAAACCTAATGAATTCATCTGAGTACTTCGAACGACGTACGACAACTTAAGATATCTTACGACCTTGTTTTCCACATTAGCACATTGAAAAGCATGTTAGTATAATGTACGACAGCTCACAACTCCTAACAACACCTTAAAATACCATTCGTAAACTAAAAACTCCATAATAAGTCTAATGAATTCGTCCGAGTCCTTTCAACGTCGAACGTCAACTTAAGACATCTTACGACTTTGTATGCCACATTAGCACATTGAAAAGCATGTAAGTACAATGTACGAAACCTCACAACTCCTAACAACACCTTACAATACCGTACGTAAACTTAAAACTCCATACTAAATCTAATGAATTTGTCCGAGTCCTTTGAACGTCGTACGGCAACTTAGGAATTGTTACGACTCTCTGTATGCGACATTATCAACATGAAAAGCACGTTAGAATATTGTAAGACGTGTTACAATTCCTAATAACACTTTACATCAGTGTACGAAACTTTAAAACTCCATAATAAACCTAATGAATTCATCCGAGTCCTTTGAACGTCGTACGACAACTTAAGATATCTTACGACCCTTTATTCCACATTAGCACATTGAAAAGCATGTTAGTATAATGTACGACAGCTCACAACTCCTAACAACACCTTAAAATACCGTACGTAAACTAAAAACTCCATAATAAGTCTAATGAATTCGTCCAAGTCCTTTCAAAGTCGTACGTCAACTTAAGACATCGTACGACTCTGTATGCCACATTAGCACATTGAAAAGCATGTAAGTACAATGTACGACACTTCACAACTCCTAACAACACCTTACAATACCGTACGTAAACTTAAAACTCCATACTAAATCTAATGAATTTGTCCGAGTCCTTTGAACGTCGTACCGCAACTTAGGACTTGTTACGACTCTCTGTATGCGACATTATCAACATGAAAAGCAGGTTAGAATATTGTAGGACGCGTTACAATTCCTAATAACACATTGCATCACTGTACGAAACTTTAAAACTCCATAATAAACCTAATGAATTCATCCGAGTACTTCGAACGACGTACGACAACTTAAGATATCTTACGACCCTGTTTTCCACATTAGCACATTGAAAAGCATGTTAGTATAATGTACGACAGCTCACAACTCCTAACAACACCTTAAAATACCATTCGTAAACTAAAAACTCCATAATAAGTCTAATGAATTCGTCCGAGTCCTTTCAACGTCGTACGTCAACTTAAGACATCTTACGACTTTGTATGCCACATTAGCACATTGAAAAGCATGTAAGTACAATGTACGACACCTCACAACTCCTAACAACACCTTACAATACCGTACGTAAACTTAAAAATCCATACTAAATCTAATGAATTTGTCCCAGTCCTTTAAACGTCGTACGGCAACTTAGGAATTGTTACGACTCTCTGTATGCGACATTATCAACATGAAAAGCACGTTAGAATATTGTAAGACGCGTTACAATTCCTAATAACACTTTCCACATTAGCACATTGAAAAGTATGTTAGTATAATGTACGACAGCTCACAACTCCTAACAACACCTTAAAATACCGTACGTAAACTAAAAACTCCATAATAAGTCTAATGAATACGTCCAAGTCCTTTCAACGTCGTACGTCAACTTAAGACATCGTACGACTATGTATGCCACATTAGCACATTGAAAAGTATGTAAGTACAATGTACGACACCTCACAACTCCTAACAACACCTTAGAATACCATACGTAAACTTAAAACACCATACTAAATCTAATGAATTTGTCTGAGTCCTTTGAACGTCGTACGACAACTCAGGACTTATTACGACTCATTGTATGCACATTATCAACATCAAAAGCACGTTAGAATATTGTAGGACGCGTTACATTTCCTAATAACACTTTTGTAAAACCCTAAATTTTGACGTAAGTATATGTCGATAATGGGCGGGCGTTCATGTAAATAGCACGTTGAATAAAGAGTCCTAATGTATAGAGATAAACCCTAGAGGTGATAGAGGACTTAAAATGAAGAACGTGAGCGAAAACGGAACTCAAATCGGAGTTATAACGAAGCGGGAAATGCGAAAACACCCGAGGAATGCCCGAAAACTTGTTTCGAGCATATCTTGACTTAGAAGAAGAGTTACGGAGCCCATAATATATGAATTCCACGTGTTTCGACGAGAGGAATCTGAAAATGTAGGTTACGCGGTCCGCGCATGAGAGGGTAGGCTTGTGCGCGTATCGCGTAGGAGCTGTCGGGTGGAAAACAGCTGGCTGGCACTCTCCTCCTACGCGATACGCGCAGAGGAGCATGCTATGCTGCGCGTAGCGCCTAGCATGGCCCGACCAGCCTATATAAAGGGGTGCAACCCCCCTTCTTCACTTGCTCATCTTCTCCTTCTCTCTCTAGACTTTTAGAGAGAGAAACCTCTTAGTTTTTGTTGCGGAACCGCGCCTCGAGTGCGGTACCCTGCGTCGTGACGTTCCTTCGAGTCTCGGACGCGTGTAGATCGCTTGGCGTGCGTCGAGGTTCTGCCCGAGTGAAGAGCGGTGGTCATCGAGGTGGTGCGCAATTGAAGATCGGTGGTCGACAAGGTAAATGGTCCTTCATTCTCGATTTAGTTTAGGACGGGAATCGGGTTGGAAACCCGATGGGAATGCGGGGTGAAGATACCCGCATAGCACAAGGGACGTGCTAGGGGAAATAGTTGCGGGATTAAACACACGCAACTAACGGGTAGATTACCCGGGAAGGGTGCGGGTTGAATATCCGTACCCTAGGGGTATGATATCCGTTGTGAACGGGTAACATATCTCTGTAGGATTCGTTTAGATTCCCGAGGTTCGGGATTTGGTAAGAGTAGGTGGCAACGACTCGTATCTAGTCGTGTGCTTTACTAGTTAAGCCCTAGGACTTACATAGTCTTAGGAATTGTTATTTATAACGTTGTGATATCACGTTATAGGTGGATTATAGCTATTGAGGTTGATTGTCGGTATAGCTATTGTGTGATTGCAAAGATAGTCATTTGGATTGATTGTTGGGATTAGATCAAGGACCGAAGCTAGTTGAGAGCTTGTTGTGATCTTGGTGAGGTGAGTTCATACACTTAAACTCTTTTGAAATGATGGTATGTTTTACAAAACTGGATGTGTTGCTTAAACCTGTTTTGGTTGCAAATGATTGTGAGTTTTTGTATAAACTCTTTTGGATTGGTTGTGTTCTTAAACTGTTGTTTTTGAACGGTTGGCTAGCAATCTACGGTAAATATCGGGCAATACCACTCCAGATTATAGGGGTGACAGCAGGTAAAACTTAGAAGGGTATATGCATATATTCTGCTCCAGCGCAGACGTGCCAGACGGAGTTGTTGAGGGGTTTTATTCGTATTGTCTGGGAATATTTAACGGATGATACTAGTATGTTTATGAAATGCTGGTAAGTGATGGAGTTAGTGGTAACTCTTTGATCAATGGAGCTTGGTAACTCGTTGATCAAGGTTTTTACAAGTATTTGGTTGAATGTTTGAAATGTTTTGTAAAATGTTTTATTATGAACTCACCAGCGTAAGCTGACCCTTTCTTTTAAAACTTTTGGCACACATCCTAGGTGCCGTGTGATGCAGGAAAGCACTGTTGAGGCTAGAGCAGGTAGAGGGCTTGCGGGCTTAGAAGATAGACGCTCTGGACCTAGAATAGTTGCTAGCTTTAGTTGTTGATGTTATGCATCAAACAATCATTTGTCATTTTGAGAACTATGTAATTGTAGTTTGAAGTTTAATGTATGAATAGCTTTATGTCTTAAGCTGTGTGTATGTATGTTTGTTGAATTCCGCTGCGTTGCTCCTGATATCCATCCGTCACACGTGATAACCCCCGGGCACCTGGGACCGCCCGCCGTGTTGGGGTTGTGACAGGCTTGGTATCAGAGCCGTAGTTTAAGCGAACTAGGTACAAGCTTAGTATCTAGACTTAAACTAAGATAAGATAAGATAGGATAAGTGCCCGCATAGGTATATAGTTGTTGCCTTTTTGGAAAGGGAAATGGGTTTTGGTATGAACGTGGCGGAGAATGGCTAAGAACACGATCAGCGCGGTAAATAAATAATTGCAACTGGCCACTGTCATTATTTGTTTACAAGCACTATATTGTTCTTAATCATGGTCCATCATGTGAATACTGACTCCCTGCTCTCTTTCGTAGGTAGAGTTATGGCCGGTAAAAAGAAAGGTAGTGGTAGACGTCTTCCTACAATAAGAAGTACTAGGACTAACACGAATAAAGAAACTGATAACGATGGGACTATCGGGAATCATGATAATGACGGGGAGGAAGATATCATGACGGAAACCCAATTTATTTCGTCGGTTGCTAATCAAGTCTCCAAGGTACTAGAAGCCACGTTGCCTATGATTATAGACTCTGCATTGCAGAGGAGATCATATGAAGGAGAAAGGAAGAGGAAGTTAGAGGATAAAAAGAGTGGTTCTGGTGGTAGATCCAAGTTCAAAAAGGGGAAGGCTGGAGAGGAATCTCAAGAGAAGAGGTGTTACCGTTGTCAGCAATCGGGACATCTCTCAAGATCGTGTCCGATGATTAAGTGTTATAATTGTCAGGAAGCAGGGCATTTTAAGAATGATTGCCCTAAAATTAAGGGAGGAAAGAACCCAGCCAAAGGGCGGGTGATTGTTACGAAGAAGGATGGTGATAAGGAAGTAAATGAGGATGTTATGGCAGGTATGTTTCCTGTAAATAATGTTTATGCTAAGATTTTATTTGACACGGGTGCAAATAAGAGTTTTGTGTCAGTTTCCTTTGGTAAATACCTAGGAAAAGAACCTGTAGTGCTAGATTCTGCTTATGAGGTAGAAACAGCAAATGAAGGAAGTGATATGATAACAGTAGTGTATAAGGATTGCTTGCTTAATTTAAATGGTGTTGAGTTTCCAGTTGACGTTATGCCTACGAACTTGTGTAGTTATGATGTAGTCATAGGAATGGACTGGTTAACTTATAATCGAGCCCAAGTTGATTGTGAGAAAAAGTTGGTTAGGGTATGTAAGTCAGATGGTGAAACATTAGTGGTTAAGGGAAATAGTATATGAGGTAATATCCGGATGATATCTGCAATTAAGGCTAGTAAATGTTTGATGAAAGGTTGTGAGGCTTTTATAGCCTATGCTTTAGATGCTAAGCCCGAAAGGCAGATTTCGGATATCCCAGTCGTGTGTGATTACCCTGACGTGTTTCCTGATGACTTACCTGGACTCCCTCCCAACCGACAAATCAAATTTCGAATCGATCTAATACCTGAAGCAAGGCCGATTGCGAAGGCTCCTTATCGTTTGGCGCCCTCCGAATTACAAGAACTGATGAAGCAAGTCCAGGAGTTGCTCGACTTAGGCTTCATTAGACCGAGTTCATCCCCTTGGGGTGCACCAGTTCTGTTTGTGAAGAAGAAGGACGGTTCCATGCGGATGTGCATCGACTACCGTGAGCTGAACAAGTTGACAATTAAGAACAAGTATCCATTGCCGAGGATAGACGATCTGTTTGATCAGCTGCAAGGCGCTAGTTATTTCTCCAAGATCGATCTTAGGTCCGGATACCATCAGCTAAAGGTGCGGGAAGAAGATATTCCCAAGACGGCTTTTAGAACCCGTTATGGGCACTATGAGTTTTTGGTTATGTCCTTTGGGCTAACCAATGCCCCTGCAGCATTCATGGATCTCATGAATAGAGTCTGCAAGCCGTATCTAGACAAGTTTGTCATTGTCCTTATCGATGATATTTTGGTCTATTCGAGAGATCAAAATGATCATGCTGAACACTTGAAGAAGGTTTTGGAGACTCTTAGGCAAGAGAAGCTGTATGCTAAGTTCTCCAAGTGTGATTTTTGGAAGAGAGAAGTTCAATTTCTCGGGCATGTGATAAATGAAGCTGGTGTTCAGGTAGATCCAACTAAGATAGAGGCTATAATGAAATGGGAAGTCCCAAAGACTCCCACGGAAATTAGAAGCTTCTTAGGCTTAGCTGGGTACTACCGAAGATTTATTAAGGACTTCTCTAAGATTGCTACACCGATGACTGCATTAACACGGAAGAAGGTTGAGTTCAAATGGGGACCCGAGCAAGAGAATGCCTTTAGCGTCTTGAAGAAAAAGCTTTGTAGCGCTCCAATCCTTTCATTACCCGAAGGTAATGTGGATTTTGTGGTATGTTGTGATGCCTCGCTTAATGGTCTTGGTTGCGTGCTGATGCAACGAGAGAAGGTCATTGCCTATGCATCACGACAATTGAGCGTTCATGAGAAATGTTACACCACTCATGATTTGGAATTAGGTGCCATAGTGTTTGCCTTGAAGACTTGGCGACACTATCTTTATGGTACTAGATTCGTGATATATTCTGATCATAAAAGTTTTCAACACCTTTTTGATCAGAAGGAGCTAAATATGAGGCAACGTAAATGGATGGAATTGCTTAGCGATTATGATTGTGAGATCAAATACCATCCTGGCAAGGCCAATGTGGTGGCAGACGCCCTGAGTCGAAAGGAGAGGTTAAAACCCATTAGAGTAAGGGCTTTGCAGATCATTGTAACGACTGATTGGAAGGATCAGATCGTTGAAGCTCAGACAAATGCCTTGAAGGAAGAAAGCATCAAGAAGGAGCGAATGGTGGGAAAGGAAGGTTTGTTGACAAAAGGAAAGGATGAAATTCTAAGGTTTGGATCAAGAATCTGGGTTCCAAAGTTGGAGGTATCCAGGATAAGATTCTTGACGAAACCCACAAGTGTAAGTACTCGATTCATCCTGGAACGGATAAGATGTTCAAGAGCTTGAAAGAGCATTATTGGTGGCCCAATATGAAGAGATCAATTGCACAGTATGTGCAAAGGTGCTTGACTTGTTTACAAGTTAAGATTGAGCATCAGAAACCAGCAGGTCTGTTACAGCAGATAGAATTACCAGTTTGGAAGTGGGAAAGAATAACGATGGATTATGTTACGAAGCTCCCAAGAACTCGTGCAGGGCATAATGCCATATGGGTGACTGTGGATCGATTGACCAAGTCGTCCCATTTCATACCATATAACGAGAGTTACTCACCAGAGAAGATGGCGAAATTGTATATCAAGGAGATTGTGAGTAGACATGGCGTGCCACTTTCGATCATCTCTGATAGAGATAGTCGATTCACGTCAAGGTTTTGGTCGAGTTTGCAAAAAGATCTTGGAACTAGATTGAATTTGAGCACGGCATATCATCCTCAAACTGATGGGCAGAGTGAGCGTACGATCCAAACCCTTGAGGATATGCTGCGTGCGTGTGTGATTGACTTTAGTGGTAGTTGGGATGAATTCTTACCATTGGTTGAGTTTTCATACAACAACAGTTATCACACCAGCATAGGGATGGCACCATTTGAAGCACTTTATGGAAGAAAGTGCAGAACTCCTGTTTGTTGGACGGAAGTCGGGGAGGATCAGTTGTGTAGTACAGAGATGATGTTGGAAACAACTGATAAAATCCAACAGATTAGGCAAAGGCTGAAAGCTGCCCAGGATAGGCAGAAAAGTTATGCTGATGTTCGTAGAAGGCCCTTAGAATTCAAAGTCGGGGACTATGTGATGTTGAAAGTATCTCCTTGGAAAGGAGTGGTGAGGTTTATCAAACGTGGAAAGTTAGCCCCGCGATACATTGGTCCATTCAAGATTGTTGCGAGAGTTGGGAAAGTTGCTTATAAGCTTGAGTTACCGGAAACCTTGAAAGGTGTACACGATACCTTTCATGTGTCAAACTTAAGGAAGTGTTTGGCGGATCCGAACCAAGCTGTACCTCTCAAAGATGTTCAAGTAGGTGAGAAGCTATCTTTTACTGAGAGGCCAGTGAAGATTCTTGATACTCAAGAAAGAAAGTTGAGAAAGAAAAGAATCCGGTTAGTGTTGGTCCAATGGGAAGGACAAAGAGGACCGGAGAAGACTTGGGAATTGGCTAGTGAGATGAAAGCCAAATACCCTAAGTTATTTTAATAATACTCGAATTTCGAGGACGAAATTCTTTTAAGGAGGGGAGAAATGTAAAACCCTAAATTTTGACGTAAGTATATGTCGATAATGGGCGGGCGTTCATGTAAATAGCACGTTGAATAAAGAGTCCTAATGTATAGAGATAAACCCTAGAGGTGATAGAGGACTTAAAATGAAGAACGTGAGCGAAAACGGAACTCAAATCGGAGTTATAACGAAGCGGGAAATGCGAAAACACCCGAGGAATGCCCGAAAACTTGTTTCGAGCATATCTTGACTTAGAAGAAGAGTTACGGAGCCCATAATATATGAATTCCACGTGTTTCGACGAGAGGAATCTGAAAATGTAGGTTACGCGGTCCGCGCATGAGAGGGTAGGCTTGTGCGCGTATCGCGTAGGAGCTGTCGGGTGGAAAACAGCTGGCTGGCACTCTCCTCCTACGCGATACGCGCAGAGGAGCATGCTATGCTGCGCGTAGCGCCTAGCATGGCCCGACCAGCCTATATAAAGGGGTGCAACCCCCCTTCTTCACTTGCTCATCTTCTCCTTCTCTCTCTAGACTTTTAGAGAGAGAAACCTCTTAGTTTTTGTTGCGGAACCGCGCCTCGAGTGCGGTACCCTGCGTCGTGACGTTCCTTCGAGTCTCGGACGCGTGTAGATCGCTTGGCGTGCGTCGAGGTTCTGCCCGAGTGAAGAGCGGTGGTCATCGAGGTGGTGCGCAATTGAAGATCGGTGGTCGACAAGGTAAATGGTCCTTCATTCTCGATTTAGTTTAGGACGGGAATCGGGTTGGAAACCCGATGGGAATGCGGGGTGAAGATACCCGCATAGCACAAGGACGTGCTAGGGGAAATAGTTGCCGGATTAAACACCCGCAACTAACGGGTAGATTACCCGGGAAGGGTGCGGGTTGAATATCCGTACCCTAGGGGTATGATATCCGTTGTGAACAGGTAACATATCTCTGTAGGATTCGTTTAGATTCCCGAGGTTCGGGATTTGGTAAGAGTAGGTGGCAACGACTCGTATCTAGTCGTGTGCTTTACTAGTTAAGCCCTAGGACTTACATAGTCTTAGGAATTGTTATTTATAACGTTGTGATATCACGTTATAGGTGGATTATAGCTATTGAGGTTGATTGTCGGTATAGCTATTGTGTGATTGCAAAGATAGTCATTTGGATTGATTGTCGGGATTAGATCAAGGACCGAAGCTAGTTGAGAGCTTGTTGTGATCTTGTTGAGGTGAGTTCATACACTTAAACTCTTTTGAAATGATGGTATGTTTTACAAAACTGGATGTGTTGCTTAAACCTGTTTTGGTTGCAAATGATTGTGAGTTTTTGTATAAACTCTTTTGGATTGGTTGTGTTCTTAAACTGTTGTTTTTGAACGGTTGGCTAGCAATCTACGGTAAATATCGGGCAATACCACTCCAGATTATAGGGGTGACAGCGGGTAAAACTTAGAAGGGTATATGCATATATTCTGCTCCAGCGCAGACGTGCCAGACGGAGTTGTTGAGGGGTTTTATTCGTATTGTCTGGGAATATTTAACGGATGATACTAGTATGTTTATGAAATGCTGGTAAGTGATGGAGTTAGTGGTAACTCTTTGATCAATGGAGCTTGGTAACTCGTTGATCAAGGTTTTTACAAGTATTTGGTTGAATGTTTGAAATGTTTTGTAAAATGTTTTATTATGAACTCACCAGCGTAAGCTGACCCTTTCTTTTAAAACTTTTGGCACACATCCTAGGTGCCGTGTGATGCAGGAAAGCACTGTTGAGGCTAGAGCAGGTAGAGGGCTTGCGGGCTTAGAAGATAGACGCTCTGGACCTAGAATAGTTGCTAGCTTTAGTTGTTGATGTTATGCATCAAACAATCATTTGTCATTTTGAGAACTATGTAATTGTAGTTTGAAGTTTAATGTATGAATAGCTTTATGTCTTAAGCTGTGTGTATGTATGTTTGTTGAATTCCGCTGCGTTGCTCCTGATATCCATTCGTCACACGCGTGTAAACCCCCGGGCACCTGGGACCGCCCGCCGTGTTGGGGTTGTGACAACTTTACATCACTGTACGAAACTTTAAAACTCCATAATAAACCTAATGAATTCATCTGAGTACTTCGAACGACGTACGACAACTTAAGATATCTTACGACCTTGTTTTCCACATTAGCACATTGAAAAGCATGTTAGTATAATGTACGACAGCTCACAACTCCTAACAACACCTTAAAATACCATTCGTAAACTAAAAACTCCATAATAAGTCTAATGAATTCGTCCGAGTCCTTTCAACGTCGAACGTCAACATAAGACATCTTACGACTTTGTATGCCACATTAGCACATTGAAAAGCATGTAAGTACAATGTACGACACCTCACAACTCCTAACAACACCTTACAATACCGTACGTAAACTTAAAACTCCATACTAAATCTAATGAATTTGTCCGAGTCCTTTGAACGTCGTACGACAACTTAGGAATTGTTACGACTCTCTGTATGCGACATTATCAACATGAAAAGCACGTTAGAATATTGTAAGACGTGTTACAATTCCTAATAACACTTTACATCAGTGTACGAAACTTTAAAACTCCATAATAAACCTAATGAATTCATCCGAGTCCTTTGAACGTCGTACGACAACTTAAGATATCTTACGACCCTTTATTCCACATTAGCACATTGAAAAGCATGTTAGTATAATGTACGACAGCTCACAACTCCTAACAACACCTTAAAATACCGTACGTAAACTAAAAACTCTATAATAAATCTAATGAATTCGTCCAAGTCCTTTCAAAGTCGTACGTCAACTTAAGACATCGTACGACTCTGTATGCCACATTAGCACATTGAAAAGCATGTAAGTACAATGTACGACACTTCACAACTCCTAACAACACCTTACAATACCGTACGTAAACTTAAAACTCCATACTAAATCTAATGAATTTGTCCGAGTCCTTTGAACGTCATACGGCAACTCAGGACTTGTTACGACTCTCTGTATGCGACATTATCAACATGAAAAGCATGTTAGAATATTGTAGGACGCGTTACAATTCCTAATAACACTTTACATCACTGTACGAAACTTTAAAACTCCATAATAAACCTAATGAATTCATCTGAGTCCTTTGAACGTCGTACGACAACTTAAGATATCTTACGACCCTTTATTCCACATTAGCACATTGAAAAGCATGTTAGTATAATGTACGACAGCTCACAACTCCTAACAACACCTTAAAATACCGTACGTAAACTAAAAACTCTATAATAAATCTAATGAATTCGTCCAAGTCCTTTCAAAGTCGTACGTCAACTTAAGACATCGTACGACTCTGTATGCCACATTAGCACATTGAAAAGCATGTAAGTACAATGTACGACACTTCACAACTCCTAACAACACCTTACAATACCGTACGTAAACTTAAAACTCCATACTAAATCTAATGAATTTGTCCGAGTCCTTTGAACGTCATACGGCAACTCAGGACTTGTTACGACTCTCTGTATGCGACATTATCAACATGAAAAGCATGTTAGAATATTGTAGGACGCGTTACAATTCCTAATAACACTTTACATCACTGTACGAAACTTTAAAACTCCATAATAAACCTAATGAATTCATCCGAGTACTTTGAACGACGTACGACAACTTAAGATATCTTACGACCCTGTTTTCCACATTAGCACATTGAAAAGCATGTTAGTATAATGTACGACAGCTCACAACTCCTAACAACACCTTAAAATACCATTCGTAAACTAAAAACTCCATAATAAGTCTAATGAATTCCTCCGAGTCCTTTCAACGTCGTACGTCAACTTAAGACATCGTACGACTCTGTATGCCATATTAGCACATTGAAAAGCATGTAAGTACAATGTACGACACCTCACAACTCCTAACAACACCTTACAATACCGTACGTAAACTTAAAACTCCATAATAAATCTAATGAATTCGTCCAAGTCCTTTCAAAGTCGTACGTCAACTTAAGACATCGTACGACTCTGTATGCCACATTAGCACATTGAAAAGCATGTAAGTACAATGTACGACACTTCACAACTCCTAACAACACCTTACAATACCGTACGTAAACTTAAAACTCCATACTAAATCTAATGAATTTGTCCGAGTCCTTTGAACGTCATACGGCAACTCAGGACTTGTTACGACTCTCTATATGCGACATTATCAACATGAAAAGCACGTTAGAATATTGTAAGACGCGTTACAACTCCTAATAACACTTTACATCACTGTACGAAACTTTAAAACTCCATAATAAACCTAATGAATTCATCTGAGTCCTTTGAATGTCGTACGACAACTTAAGATATCTTACGACCCTTTATTCCACATTAGCACATTGAAAAGCATGTTAGTATAATGTACGACAGCTCACAACTCCTAACAACACCTTAAAATACCGTACGTAAACTAAAAACTCCATAATAAGTCTAATGAATTCCTCCGAGTCCTTTCAACGTCGTACGTCAACTTAAGACATCGTACGACTCTGTATGCCACATTAGCACATTGAAAAGCATGTAAGTACAATGTACGACACTTCACAACTCCTAACAACACCTTACAATACCGTACGTAAACTTAAAACTCCATACTAAATCTAATGAATTTGTCCGAGTCCTTTGAACGTCATACGGCAACTCAGGACTTGTTACGACTCTCTGTATGCGACATTATCAACATGAAAAGCATGTTAGAATATTGTAGGACGCGTTACAATTCCTAATAACACTTTACATCACTGTACGAAACTTTAAAACTCCATAATAAACCTAATGAATTCATCTGAGTCCTTTGAACGTCGTACGACAACTTAAGATATCTTACGACCCTTTATTCCACATTAGCACATTGAAAAGCATGTTAGTATAATGTACGACAGCTCACAACTCCTAACAACACCTTAAAATACCGTACGTAAACTAAAAACTCTATAATAAATCTAATGAATTCGTCCAAGTCCTTTCAAAGTCGTACGTCAACTTAAGACATCGTACGACTCTGTATGCCACATTAGCACATTGAAAAGCATGTAAGTACAATGTACGACACTTCACAACTCCTAACAACACCTTACAATACCGTACGTAAACTTAAAACTCCATACTAAATCTAATGAATTTGTCCGAGTCCTTTGAACGTCATACGGCAACTCAGGACTTGTTACGACTCTCTGTATGCGACATTATCAACATGAAAAGCATGTTAGAATATTGTAGGACGCGTTACAATTCCTAATAACACTTTACATCACTGTACGAAACTTTAAAACTCCATAATAAACCTAATGAATTCATCCGAGTACTTTGAACGACGTACGACAACTTAAGATATCTTACGACCCTGTTTTCCACATTAGCACATTGAAAAGCATGTTAGTATAATGTACGACAGCTCACAACTCCTAACAACACCTTAAAATACCATTCGTAAACTAAAAACTCCATAATAAGTCTAATGAATTCCTCCGAGTCCTTTCAACGTCGTACGTCAACTTAAGACATCGTACGACTCTGTATGCCATATTAGCACATTGAAAAGCATGTAAGTACAATGTACGACACCTCACAACTCCTAACAACACCTTACAATACCGTACGTAAACTTAAAACTCCATAATAAATCTAATGAATTCGTCCAAGTCCTTTCAAAGTCGTACGTCAACTTAAGACATCGTACGACTCTGTATGCCACATTAGCACATTGAAAAGCATGTAAGTACAATGTACGACACTTCACAACTCCTAACAACACCTTACAATACCGTACGTAAACTTAAAACTCCATACTAAATCTAATGAATTTGTCCGAGTCCTTTGAACGTCATACGGCAACTCAGGACTTGTTACGACTCTCTATATGCGACATTATCAACATGAAAAGCACGTTAGAATATTGTAAGACGCGTTACAACTCCTAATAACACTTTACATCACTGTACGAAACTTTAAAACTCCATAATAAACCTAATGAATTCATCTGAGTCCTTTGAATGTCGTACGACAACTTAAGATATCTTACGACCCTTTATTCCACATTAGCACATTGAAAAGCATGTTAGTATAATGTACGACAGCTCACAACTCCTAACAACACCTTAAAATACCGTACGTAAACTAAAAACTCCATAATAAGTCTAATGAATTCCTCCGAGTCCTTTCAACGTCGTACGTCAACTTAAGACATCGTACGACTCTGTATGCCACATTAGCACATTGAAAAGCATGTAAGTACAATGTACGACACTTCACAACTCCTAACAACACCTTACAATACCGTACGTAAACTTAAAACTCCATACTAAATCTAATGAATTTGTCCGAGTCCTTTGAACGTCATACGGCAACTCAGGACTTGTTACGACTCTCTGTATGCGACATTATCAACATGAAAAGCATGTTAGAATATTGTAGGACGCGTTACAATTCCTAATAACACTTTACATCACTGTACGAAACTTTAAAACTCCATAATAAACCTAATGAATTCATCTGAGTCCTTTGAACGTCGTACGACAACTTAAGATATCTTACGACCCTTTATTCCACATTAGCACATTGAAAAGCATGTTAGTATAATGTACGACAGCTCACAACTCCTAACAACACCTTAAAATACCGTACGTAAACTAAAAACTCTATAATAAATCTAATGAATTCGTCCAAGTCCTTTCAAAGTCGTACGTCAACTTAAGACATCGTACGACTCTGTATGCCACATTAGCACATTGAAAAGCATGTAAGTACAATGTACGACACTTCACAACTCCTAACAACACCTTACAATACCGTACGTAAACTTAAAACTCCATACTAAATCTAATGAATTTGTCCGAGTCCTTTGAACATCATACGGCAACTCAGGACTTGTTACGACTCTCTGTATGCGACATTATCAACATGAAAAGCATGTTAGAATATTGTAGGACGCGTTACAATTCCTAATAACACTTTACATCACTGTACGAAACTTTAAAACTCCATAATAAACCTAATGAATTCATCCGAGTACTTTGAACGACGTACGACAACTTAAGATATCTTACGACCCTGTTTTCCACATTAGCACATTGAAAAGCATGTTAGTATAATGTACGACAGCTCACAACTCCTAACAACACCTTAAAATACCATTCGTAAACTAAAAACTCCATAATAAGTCTAATGAATTCCTCCGAGTCCTTTCAACGTCGTACGTCAACTTAAGACATCGTACGACTCTGTATGCCATATTAGCACATTGAAAAGCATGTAAGTACAATGTACGACACCTCACAACTCCTAACAACACCTTACAATACCGTACGTAAACTTAAAACTCCATAATAAATCTAATGAATTCGTCCAAGTCCTTTCAAAGTCGTACGTCAACTTAAGACATCGTACGACTCTGTATGCCACATTAGCACATTGAAAAGCATGTAAGTACAATGTACGACACTTCACAACTCCTAACAACACCTTACAATACCGTACGTAAACTTAAAACTCCATACTAAATCTAATGAATTTGTCCGAGTCCTTTGAACGTCATACGGCAACTCAGGACTTGTTACGACTCTCTATATGCGACATTATCAACATGAAAAGCACGTTAGAATATTGTAAGACGCGTTACAACTCCTAATAACACTTTACATCACTGTACGAAACTTTAAAACTCCATAATAAACCTAATGAATTCATCTGAGTCCTTTGAATGTCGTACGACAACTTAAGATATCTTACGACCCTTTATTCCACATTAGCACATTGAAAAGCATGTTAGTATAATGTACGACAGCTCACAACTCCTAACAACACCTTAAAATACCGTACGTAAACTAAAAACTCCATAATAAGTCTAATGAATTCCTCCGAGTCCTTTCAACGTCGTACGTCAACTTAAGACATCGTACGACTATGTATGCCACATTAGCACATTGAAAAGTATGTAAGTACAATGTACGACACCTCACAACTCCTAACAACACCTTACAATACCATACGTAAACTTAAAACACCATACTAAATCTAATGAATTTGTCTGAGTCCTTTGAACGTCGTACCGCAACTTAGGACTTGTTACGACTCTCTGTATGCGACATTATCAACATGAAAAGCATGTTAGAATATGGTAGGACGCGTTACAATTCCTAATAACACTTAAATCACTGTACGAAACTTTAAAACTCCATAATAAACCTAATGAATTCATCCGAGTACTTCGAACGACGTACGACAACTTAAGATATCTTACGACCCTGTTTTCCACATTAGCACATTGAAAAGCATGTTAGTATAATGTACGACAGCTCACAACTCCTAACAACACCTTAAAATACCATTCGTAAACTAAAAACTCCATAATAAGTCTAATGAATTCGTCCGAGTCCTTTCAACGTCGTACGTCAACTTAAGACATCTTACGACTTTGTATGCCACATTAGCACATTGAAAAGCATGTAAGTACAATGTACGACACCTCACAACTCCTAACAACACCTTACAATACCGTACGTAAACTTAAAAATCCATACTAAATCTAATGAATTTGTCCCAGTCCTTTAAACGTCGTACGGCAACTTAGGAATTGTTACGACTCTCTGTATGCGACATTATCAACATGAAAAGCACGTTAGAATATTGTAAGACGCGTTACAATTCCTAATAACACTTTCCACATTAGCACATTGAAAAGCATGTTAGTATAATGTATGACAGCTCACAACTCCTAACAACACCTTAAAATACCATTCGTAAACTAAAAACTCCATAATAAGTCTAATGAATTCGTCCGAGTCCTTTCAACGTCGTACGTCAACATAAGACATCTTACGACTTTGTATGCCACATTAGCACATTGAAAAGCATGTAAGTACAATGTACGACACCTCACAACTCCTAACAACACCTTACAATACCGTACGTAAACTTAAAACTCCATACTAAATCTAATGATTTTGTCTGAGTCCTTTAAACGTCGTACGGCAACTTAGGAATTGTTACGACTCTCTATATGCGACATTATCAACATGAAAAGCACGTTAGAATATTGTAAGACGCGTTACAACTCCTAATAACACTTTACATCAGTGTACGAAACTTTAAAACTCCATAATAAACCTAATGAATTCATCTGAGTCCTTTGAACGTCGTACGAAAACTTAAGATATCTTACGACCCTTTATTCCACATTAGCACATTGAAAAGCATGTTAGTATAATGTACGACAGCTCACAACTCCTAACAACACCTTAAAACACCAAAAGCACGTGACATTTCCTAATAACACTTTAGATCACTGTACGAAACTTTAAAACTCCATAATAAACCTAATGAATTCATCTGAGTACTTCGAACGACGTACGACAACTTAAGATATCTTACGACCTTGTTTTCCACATTAGCACATTGAAAAGCATGTTAGTATAATGTACGACAGCTCACAACTCCTAACAACACCTTAAAATACCATTCGTAAACTAAAAACTCCATAATAAGTCTAATGAATTCGTCCGAGTCCTTTCAACGTCGTACGTCAACTTAAGACATCTTACGACTTTGTATGCCACATTAGCACATTGAAAAGCATGTAAGTACAATGTACGACACCTCACAACTCCTAACAACACCTTACAATACCGTACGTAAACTTAAAACTCCATACTAAATCTAATGATTTTGTCTGAGTCCTTTAAACATCGTACGGCAACTTAGGAATTGTTACGACTCTCTATATGCGACATTATCAACATGAAAAGCACGTTAGAATATTGTAAGACGCGTTACAACTCCTAATAACACTTTACATCAGTGTACGAAACTTTAAAACTCCATAATAAACCTAATGAATTCATCTGAGTCCTTTGAATGTCGTACGACAACTTAAGATATCTTACGACCCTTTATTCCACATTAGCACATTGAAAAGCATGTTAGTATAATGTACGACAGCTCACAACTCCTAACAACACCTTAAAATACCGTACGTAAACTAAAAACTCCATAATAAGTCTAATGAATTCGTCCAAGTCCTTTCAACGTCGTACGTCAACTTAAGACATCGTACGACTATGTATGCCACATTAGCACATTGAAAAGTATGTAAGTACAATGTACGACACCTCACAACTCCTAACAACACCTTACAATACCATACGTAAACTTAAAACACCATACTAAATCTAATGAATTTGTCTGAGTCCTTTGAACGTCGTACGACAACTCAGGACTTATTACGACTCATTGTATGCACATTATCAACATCAAAAGCACGTTAGAATATTGTAAGACGCGTTACAATTCCTAATAACACTTAAATCACTGTACGAAACTTTAAAACTCCATAATAAACCTAATGAATTCATCCGAGTACTTCGAACGACGTACGACAACTTAAGATATCTTACGACCCTGTTTTCCACATTAGCACATTGAAAAGCATGTTAGTATAATGTACGACAGCTCACAACTCCTAACAACACCTTAAAATACCATTCGTAAACTAAAAACTCCATAATAAGTCTAATGAATTCGTCCGAGTCCTTTCAACGCCGTACGTCAACTTAAGACATCTTACGACTCTGTATGCCACATTAGCACATTGAAAAGCATGTAAGTACAATGTACGACACCTCACAACTCCTAACAACACCTTACAATACCGTACGTAAACTTAAAACTCCATACTAAATCTAATGAATTTGTCTGTGTCCTTTGAACGTCGTACGACAACTTAGGACTTGTTACGACTCTCTGTATGCGACATTATCAACATGAAAAGCACGTTAGAATATTGTAAGACGCGTTACAATTCCTAATAACACTTAAATCACTGTACGAAACTTTAAAACTCCATAATAAACCTAATGAATTCATCCGAGTACTTCGAACGACGTACGACAACTTAAGATATCTTACGACCCTGTTTTCCACATTAGCACATTGAAAAGCATGTTAGTATAATGTACGACAGCTCACAACTCCTAACAACACCTTAAAATACCATTCGTAAACTAAAAACTCCATAATAAGTCTAATGAATTCGTCCGAGTCCTTTCAACGTCGTACGTCAACTTAAGACATCTTACGACTCTGTATGCCACATTAGCACATTGAAAAGCATGTAAGTACAATGTACGACACCTCACAACTCCTAACAACACCTTACAATACCGTACGTAAACTTAAAACTCCATACTAAATCTAATGAATTTGTCTGTGTCCTTTGAACGTCGTACGACAACTTAGGACTTGTTACGACTCTCTGTATGCGACATTATCAACATGAAAAGCACGTTAGAATATTGTAAGACGCGTGACAATTCCTAATAACACTTAAATCACTGTACGAAACTTTAAAACTCCATAATAAACCTAATGAATTCATCCGAGTACTTCGAACGACGTACGACAACTTAAGATATCTTACGACCCTGTTTTCCACATTAGCACATTGAAAAGCATGTTAGTATAATGTACGACAGCTCACAACTCCTAACAACACCTTAAAATACCATTCGTAAACTAAAAACTCCATAATAAGTCTAATGAATTCGTCCGAGTCCTTTCAACGTCGTACGTCAACTTAAGACATCTTACGACTCTGTATGCCACATTAGCACATTGAAAAGCATGTAAGTACAATGTACGACACCTCACAACTCCTAACAACACCTTACAATACCATACGTAAACTTAAAACACCATACTAAATCTAATGAATTTGTCTGAGTCCTTTGAACGACATACGACAACTCAGGACTTATTACGACTCATTGTATGCACATTATCAACATCAAAAGCACGTTAGAATATTGTAAGACGCGTTACAATTCCTAATAACACTTAAATCACTGTACGAAACTTTAGAACTCCATAATAAACCTAATGAATTCATCCGAGTACTTCGAACGACGTACGACAACTTAAGATATCTTACGACCCTGTTTTCCACATTAGCACATTGAAAAGCATGTTAGTATAATGTACGACAGCTCACAACTCCTAACAACACCTTAAAATACCATTCGTAAACTAAAAACTCCATAATAAGTCTAATGAATTCGTCCGAGTCCTTTCAACGTCGTACGTCAACTTAAGACATCTTACGACTCTGTATGCCACATTAGCACATTGAAAAGCATGTAAGTACAATGTACGACACCTCACAACTCCTAACAACACCTTACAATACCGTACGTAAACTTAAAACTCCATACTAAATCTAATGAATTTGTCTGTGTCCTTTGAACGTCGTACGACAACTTAGGACTTGTTACGACTCTCTGTATGCGACATTATAAACATGAAAAGCACGTTAGAATATTGTAAGACGCGTTACAATTCCTAATAACACTTAAATCACTGTACGAAACTTTAAAACTCCATAATAAACCTAATGAATTCATCCGAGTACTTCGAACGACGTACGACAACTTAAGATATCTTACGACCCTGTTTTCCACATTAGCACATTGAAAAGCATGTTAGTATAATGTACGACAGCTCACAACTCCTAACAACACCTTAAAATACCATTCGTAAACTAAAAACTCCATAATAAGTTTAATGAATTCGTCCGAGTCCTTTCAACGTCGTACGTCAACTTAAGACATCTTACGACTCTGTATGCCACATTAGCACATTGAAAAGCATGTAAGTACAATGTACGACACCTCACAACTCCTAACAACACCTTACAATACCGTACGTAAACTTAAAACTCCATACTAAATCTAATGAATTTGTCTGTGTCCTTTGAACGTCGTACGACAACTTAGGACTTGTTACGACTCTCTGTATGCGACATTATCAACATGAAAAGCACGTTAGAATATTGTAAGACGCGTGACAATTCCTAATAACACTTAAATCACTGTACGAAACTTTAAAACTCCATAATAAACCTAATGAATTCATCCGAGTTCTTCGAACGACGTACGACAACTTAAGATATCTTACGACCCTGTTTTCCACATTAGCACATTGAAAAGCATGTTAGTATAATGTACGACAGCTCACAACTCCTAACAACACCTTAAAATACCATTCGTAAACTAAAAACTCCATAATAAGTCTAATGAATTCGTCCGAGTCCTTTCAACGTCGTACGTCAACTTAAGACATCTTACGACTCTGTATGCCACATTAGCACATTGAAAAGCATGTAAGTACAATGTACGACACCTCACAACTCCTAACAACACCTTACAATACCATACGTAAACTTAAAACACCATACTAAATCTAATGAATTTGTCTGAGTCCTTTGAACGTCGTACGACAACTCAGGACTTATTACGACTCATTGTATGCACATTATCAACATCAAAAGCACGTTAGAATATTGTAAGACGCGTTACAATTCCTAATAACACTTAAATCACTGTACGAAACTTTAAAACTCCATAATAAACCTAATGAATTCATCCGAGTACTTCGAACGACGTACGACAACTTAAGATATCTTACGACCCTGTTTTCCACATTAGCACATTGAAAAGCATGTTAGTATAATGTACGACAGCTCACAACTCCTAACAACACCTTAAAATACCATTCGTAAACTAAAAACTCCATAATAAGTCTAATGAATTCGTCCTAGTCCTTTCAACGTCGTACGTCAACTTAAGACATCTTACGACTCTGTATGCCACATTAGCACATTGAAAAGCATGTAAGTACAATGTACGACACCTCACAACTCCTAACAACACCTTACAATACCGTACGTAAACTTAAAACTCCATACTAAATCTAATGAATTTGTCTGTGTCCTTTGAACGTCGTACGACAACTTAGGACTTGTTACGACTCTCTGTATGCGACATTATCAACATGAAAAGCACGTTAGAATATTGTAAGACGCGTTACAATTCCTAATAACACTTAAATCACTGTACGAAACTTTAAAACTCCATAATAAACCTAATGAATTCATCCGAGTACTTCGAATGACGTACGACAACTTAAGATATCTTACGACCCTGTTTTCCACATTAGCACATTGAAAAGCATGTTAGTATAATGTACGACAGCTCACAACTCCTAACAACACCTTAAAATACCATTCGTAAACTAAAAACTCCATAATAAGTCTAATGAATTCGTCCGAGTCCTTTCAACGTCGTACGTCAACTTAAGACATCTTACGACTTTGTATGCCACATTAGCACATTGAAAAGCATGTAAGTACAATGTACGACACCTCACAACTCCTAACAACACCTTACAATACCGTACGTAAACTTAAAACTCCATACTAAATCTAATGAATTTGTCCGAGTCCTTTAAACGTCGTACGGCAACTTAGGAATTGTTACGACTCTCTGTATGCGACATTATCAACATGAAAAGCACGTTAGAATATTGTAAGACGCGTTACAACTCCTAATAACACTTAAATCACTGTACGAAACTTTAAAACTCCATAATAAACCTAATGAATTCATCCGAGTACTTCGAACGACGTACGACAACTTAAGATATCTTACGACCCTGTTTTCCACATTAGCACATTGAAAAGCATGTTAGTATAATGTACGACAGCTCACAACTCCTAACAACACCTTAAAATACCATTCGTAAACTAAAAACTCCATAATAAGTCTAATGAATTCGTCCGAGTCCTTTCAACGTCGTACGTCAACTTAAGACATCTTACGACTTTGTATGCCACATTAGCACATTGAAAAGCATGTAAGTACAATGTACGACACCTCACAACTCCTAACAACACCTTACAATACCGTACGTAAACTTAAAACTCCATACTAAATCTAATGAATTTGTCCGAGTCCTTTAAACGTCGTACGGCAACTTAGGAATTGTTACGACTCTCTGTATGCGACATTATCAACATGAAAAGCACGTTAGAATATTGTAAGACGCGTTACAACTCCTAATAACACTTAAATCACTGTACGAAACTTTAAAACTCCATAATAAACCTAATGAATTCATCCGAGTACTTCGAACGACGTACGACAACTTAAGATATCTTACGACCCTGTTTTCCACATTAGCACATTGAAAAGCATGTTAGTATAATGTACGATAGCTCACAACTCCTAACAACACCTTAAAATACCATTCGTAAACTAAAAACTCCATAATAAGTCTAATGAATTCGTCCGAGTCCTTTCAACGTCGTACGTCAACTTAAGACATCTTACGACTTTGTATGCCACATTAGCACATTGAAAAGCATGTAAGTACAATGTACGACACCTCACAACTCCTAACAACACCTTACAATACCGTACGTAAACTTAAAACTCCATACTAAATCTAATGAATTTGTCCGAGTCCTTTAAACGTCGTACGTAAACTTAGGAATTGTTACGACTCTCTGTATGCGACATTATCAACATGAAAAGCACGTTAGAATATTGTACGACGCGTTACAACTCCTAATAACACTTTACATCAGTGTACGAAACTTTAAAACTCCATAATAAACCTAATGAATTCATCTGAGTCCTTTGAACGTCGTACGACAACTTAAGATATCTTACGACCCTTTATTCCACATTAGCACATTGAAAAGCATGTTAGTATAATGTACGACAGCTCACAACTCCTAACAACACCTTAAAATACCATACGTAAACTAAAAACTCCATAATAAGTCTAATGAATTCGTCCAAGTCCTTTCAACGTCGTACGTCAACTTAAGACATCGTACGACTATGTATGCCACATTAGCACATTGAAAAGTATGTAAGTACAATGTACGACACCTCACAACTCCTAACAACACCTTACAATACCATACGTAAACTTAAAACACCATACTAAATCTAATGAATTTGTCTGAGTCCTTTGAACGTCGTACGACAACTCAGGACTTATTACGACTCATTGTATGCACATTATCAACATCAAAAGCACGTTAGAATATTGTAGGACGCGTTACATTTCCTAATAACACTTTACATCACTGTACGAAACTTTAAAACTCCATAATAAACCTAATGAATTCATCCGAGTCCTTTGAACGTCGTACGACAACTTAAGATATCTTACGACCCTTTATTCCACATTAGCACATTGAAAAGCATATTAGTATAATGTACGACAGCTCACAACTCCTAACAACACCTTAAAATACCGTACGTAAACTAAAAACTCCATAATAAGTCTAATAAATTCGTCCAAGTCCTTTCAAAGTCGTACGTCAACTTAAGACATCTTACGACTCTGTATGCCACATTAGCACATTGAAAAGCATGTAAGTACAATGTACGACACCTCACAACTCCTAACAACACCTTACAATACCGTACGTAAACTTAAAACTCCATACTAAATCTAATGAATTTGTCTGTGTCCTTTGAACGTCGTACGACAACTTAGGACTTGTTACGACTCTCTGTATGCGACATTATCAACATGAAAAGCACGTTAGAATATTGTAAGACGCGTTACAATTCCTAATAACACTTTACATCAGTGTACGAAACTTTAAAACTCCATAATCAACCTAATGAATTCATCCTAGTCCTTTGTACGTTGTATGAGAACTTAAGATATCTTACGACCCTTTATTCCACATTAGCACATTGAAAAGCATGTTAGTATAATGTACGACAGCTCATAACTCCTAACAACACCTTAAAATACCGTACGTAAACTAAAAACTCCATAATAAGTCTAATGAATTCGTCCAAGTCCTTTCAACGTCGTACGTCAACTTAAGACATCGTACGACTATGTATGCCACATTAGCACATTGAAAAGTATGTAAGTACAATGTACGACACCTCACAACTCCTAACAACACCTTACAATACCATACGTAAACTTAAAACACCATACTAAATCTAATGAATTTGTCTGAGTCCTTTGAACGTCGTACGACAACTTAGGACTTATTACGACTCATTGTATGCACATTATCAACATCAAAAGCACGTTAGAATATTGTAGGACGCGTTACATTTCCTAATAACACTTTACATCACTGTACGAAACTTTAAAACTCCATAATAAACCTAATGAATTCATCCGAGTCCTTTGAACGTCGTACGACAACTTAAGATATCTTACGACCCTTTATTCCACATTAGCACATTGAAAAGCATGTTAGTATAATGTACGACAGCTCACAACTCCTAACAACACCTTAAAATACCGTACGTAAACTAAAAACTCCATAATAAGTCTAATAAATTCGTCCAAGTCTTTTCAACGTCGTACGTCAACTTAAGACATCTTACGACTCTGTATGCCACATTAGCACATTGAAAAGCATGTAAGTACAATGTACGACACCTCACAACTCCTAACAACACCTTACAATATCGTACGTAAACTTAAAACTCCATACTAAATCTAATGAATTTGTCTGTGTCCATTGAACGTCGTACGACAACTTAGGACTTGTTACGACTCTCTGTATGCGACATTATCAACATGAAAAGCACGTTAGAATATTGTAAGACGCGTTACAATTCCTAATAACACTTTACATCACTGTACGAAACTTTAAAACTCCATAATAAACCTAATGAATTCATCCGAGTACTTCGAACGACGTACGACAACTTAAGATATCTTACGACCCTGTTTTCCACATTAGCACATTGAAAAGCATGTTAGTATAATGTACGACAGCTCACAACCCCTAACAACACCTTAAAATACCATTCGTAAACTAAAAACTCCATAATAAGTCTAATGAATTCGTCCGAGTCCTTTCAACGTCGTACGTCAACTTAAGACATCTTACGACTTTGTATGCCACATTAGCACATTGAAAAGCATGTAAGTACAATGTACGACACCTCACAACTCCTAACAACACCTTACAATACCGTACGTAAACTTAAAACTCCATACTAAATCTAATGAATTTGTCTGTGTCCTTTGAACGTCGTACGACAACTTAGGACTTGTTACGACTCTCTGTATGCGACATTATCAACATGAAAAGCACGTTAGAATATTGTAAGACGCGTTACAATTCCTAATAACACTTTACATCAGTATACGAAACTTTAAAACTCCATAATAAACCTAATGAATTCATCCGAGTCCTTTGTACGTTGTATGACAACTTAAGATATCTTACGACCCTTTATTCCACATTAGCACATTGAAAAGCATGTTAGTATAATGTACGACAGCTCACAACTCCTAACAACACCTTAAAATACCGTACGTAAACTAAAAACTCCATAATAAGTCTAATAAATTCGTCCAAGTCCTTTCAACGTCGTACGTCAACTTAAGACATCTTACGACTCTGTATGCCACATTAGCACATTGAAAAGCATGTAAGTACAATGTACGACACCTCACAACTCCTAACAACACCTTACAATACCGTACGTAAACTTAAAACTCCATACTAAATCTAATGAATTTGTCTGTGTCCATTGAACGTCGTACGACAACTTAGGACTTGTTACGACTCTCTGTATGCGACATTATCAACATGAAAAGCACGTTAGAATATTGTAAGACGCGTTACAATTCCTAATAACACTTTACCTCACTGTACGAAACTTTAAAACTCCATAATAAACCTAATGAATTCATCCGAGTCCTTTGAACGTCGTACGACAACTTAAGATATCTTACGACCCTTTATTCCACATTAGCACATTGAAAAGCATGTTAGTATAATGTACGACAGCTCACAACTCCTAACAACACCTTAAAATACCGTACGTAAACTAAAAACTCCATAATAAGTCTAATAAATTCGTCCAAGTCCTTTCAACGTCGTACGTCAACTTAAGACATCTTACGACTCTGTATGCCACATTAGCACATTGAAAAGCATGTAAGTACAATGTACGACACCTCACAACTCCTAACAACACCTTACAATACCGTACGTAAACTTAAAACTCCATACTAAATCTAATGAATTTGTCTGTGTCCTTTGAACGTCGTACGACAACTTAGGACTTGTTACGACTCTCTGTATGCGACATTATCAACATGAAAAGCACGTTAGAATATTGTAAGACGCGTTACAATTCCTAATAACACTTTACATCAGTGTACGAAACTTTAAAACTCCATAATCAACCTAATGAATTCATCCGAGTCCTTTGTACGTTGTACGACAACTTAAGATATCTTACGACCCTGTTTTCCACATTAGCACATTGAAAAGCATGTTAGTATAATGTACGACAGCTCACAACTCCTAACAACACCTTAAAATACCATTCGTAAACTAAAAACTCCATAATAAGTCTAATGAATTCGTCCGAGTCCTTTCAACGTCGTACGTCAACTTAAGACATCTTACGACTTTGTATGCCACATTAGCACATTGAAAAGCATGTAAGTACAATGTACGACACCTCACAACTCCTAACAACACCTTACAATACCGTACGTAAACTTAAAACTCCATACTAAATCTAATGAATTTGTCTGTGTCCTTTGAACGTCGTACGACAACTTGGGACTTGTTACGACTCTCTGTATGCGACATTATCAACATGAAAAGCACGTTAGAATATTGTAAGACGAGTTACAATTCCTAATAACACTTTACATCAGTGTACGAAACTTTAAAACTCCATAATAAACCTAATGAATTCATCCGAGTCCTTTGTACGTTGTATGACAACTTAAGATATCTTACGACCCTTTATTCCACATTAGCACATTGAAAAGCATGTTAGTATAATGTACGACAGCTCACAACTCCTAACAACACCTTAAAATACCGTACGTAAACTAAAAACTCCATAATAAGTCTAATAAATTCGTCCAAGTCCTTTCAACGTCGTACGTCAACTTAAGACATCTTACGACTCTGTATGCCACATTAGCACATTGAAAAGCATGTAAGTACAATGTACGACACCTCACAACTCCTAACAACACCTTACAATACCGTACGTAAACTTAAAACTCCATACTAAATCTAATGAATTTGTCTGTGTCCATTGAACGTCGTACGACAACTTAGGACTTGTTACGACTCTCTGTATGCGACATTATCAACATGAAAAGCACGTTAGAATATTGTAAGACGCGTTACAATTCCTAATAACACTTTACCTCACTGTACGAAACTTTAAAACTCCATAATAAACCTAATGAATTCATCCGAGTCCTTTGAACGTCGTACGACAACTTAAGATATCTTACGACCCTTTATTCCACATTAGCACATTGAAAAGCATGTTAGTATAATGTACGACAGCTCACAACTCCTAACAACACCTTAAAATACCGTACGTAAACTAAAAACTCCATAATAAGTCTAATAAATTCGTCCAAGTCCTTTCAACGTCGTACGTCAACTTAAGACATCTTACGACTCTGTATGCCACATTAGCACATTGAAAAGCATGTAAGTACAATGTACGACACCTCACAACTCCTAACAACACCTTACAATACCGTACGTAAACTTAAAACTCCATACTAAATCTAATGAATTTGTCTGTGTCCTTTGAACGTCGTACGACAACTTAGGACTTGTTACGACTCTCTGTATGCGACATTATCAACATGAAAAGCACGTTAGAATATTGTAAGACGCGTTACAATTCCTAATAACACTTTACATCAGTGTACGAAACTTTAAAACTCCATAATCAACCTAATGAATTCATCCGAGTCCTTTGTACGTTGTATGACAACTTAAGATATCTTACGACCCTTTATTCCACATTAGCACATTGAAAAGCATGTTAGTATAATGTACGACAGCTCATAACTCCTAACAACACCTTAAAATACCGTACGTAAACTAAAAACTCCATAATAAGTCTAATGAATTCGTCCAAGTCCTTTCAACGTCGTACGTCAACTTAAGACATCGTACGACTATGTATGCCACATTAGCACATTGAAAAGTATGTAAGTACATTGTACGACACCTCACAACTCCTAACAACACCTTACAATACCATACGTAAACTTAAAACACCATACTAAATCTAATGAATTTGTCTGAGTCCTTTGAACGTCGTACGACAACTTAGGACTTATTACGACTCATTGTATGCACATTATCAACATCAAAAGCACGTTAGAATATTGTAGGACGCGTTACATTTCCTAATAACACTTTACATCACTGTACGAAACTTTAAAACTCCATAATAAACCTAATGAATTCATCCGAGTCCTTTGAACGTCGTACGACAACTTAAGATATCTTACGACCCTTTATTCCACATTAGCACATTGAAAAGCATGTTAGTATAATGTACGACAGCTCACAACTCCTAACAACACCTTAAAATACCGTACGTAAACTAAAAACTCCATAATAAGTCTAATAAATTCGTCCAAGTCTTTTCAACGTCGTACGTCAACTTAAGACATCTTACGACTCTGTATGCCACATTAGCACATTGAAAAGCATGTAAGTACAATGTACGACACCTCACAACTCCTAACAACACCTTACAATACCGTACGTAAACTTAAAACTCCATACTAAATCTAATGAATTTGTCTGTGTCCATTGAACGTCGTACGACAACTTAGGACTTGTTACGACTCTCTGTATGCGACATTATCAACATGAAAAGCACGTTAGAATATTGTAAGACGCGTTACAATTCCTAATAACACTTTACATCAGTGTACGAAACTTTAAAACTCCATAATCAACCTAATGAATTCATCCGAGTCCTTTGTACGTTGTACGACAACTTAAGATATCTTACGACCCTGTTTTCCACATTAGCACATTGAAAAGCATGTTAGTATAATGTACGACAGCTCACAACTCCTAACAACACCTTAAAATACCATTCGTAAACTAAAAACTCCATAATAAGTCTAATGAATTCGTCCGAGTCCTTTCAACGTCGTACGTCAACTTAAGACATCTTACGACTTTGTATGCCACATTAGCACATTGAAAAGCATGTAAGTACAATGTACGACACCTCACAACTCCTAACAACACCTTACAATACCGTACGTAAACTTAAAACTCCATACTAAATCTAATGAATTTGTCTGTGTCCTTTGAACGTCGTACGACAACTTGGGACTTGTTACGACTCTCTGTATGCGACATTATCAACATGAAAAGCACGTTAGAATATTGTAAGACGAGTTACAATTCCTAATAACACTTTACATCAGTGTACGAAACTTTAAAACTCCATAATAAACCTAATGAATTCATCCGAGTCCTTTGTACGTTGTATGACAACTTAAGATATCTTACGACCCTTTATTCCACATTAGCACATTGAAAAGCATGTTAGTATAATGTACGACAGCTCACAACTCCTAACAACACCTTAAAATACCGTACGTAAACTAAAAACTCCATAATAAGTCTAATAAATTCGTCCAAGTCCTTTCAACGTCGTACGTCAACTTAAGACATCTTACGACTCTGTATGCCACATTAGCACATTGAAAAGCATGTAAGTACAATGTACGACACCTCACAACTCCTAACAACACCTTACAATACCGTACGTAAACTTAAAACTCCATACTAAATCTAATGAATTTGTCTGTGTCCATTGAACGTCGTACGACAACTTAGGACTTGTTACGACTCTCTGTATGCGACATTATCAACATGAAAAGCACGTTAGAATATTGTAAGACGCGTTACAATTCCTAATAACACTTTACCTCACTGTACGAAACTTTAAAACTCCATAATAAACCTAATGAATTCATCCGAGTCCTTTGAACGTCGTACGACAACTTAAGATATCTTACGACCCTTTATTCCACATTAGCACATTGAAAAGCATGTTAGTATAATGTACGACAGCTCACAACTCCTAACAACACCTTAAAATACCGTACGTAAACTAAAAACTCCATAATAAGTCTAATAAATTCGTCCAAGTCCTTTCAACGTCGTACGTCAACTTAAGACATCTTACGACTCTGTATGCCACATTAGCACATTGAAAAGCATGTAAGTACAATGTACGACACCTCACAACTCCTAACAACACCTTACAATACCGTACGTAAACTTAAAACTCCATACTAAATCTAATGAATTTGTCTGTGTCCTTTGAACGTCGTACGACAACTTAGGACTTGTTACGACTCTCTGTATGCGACATTATCAACATGAAAAGCACGTTAGAATATTGTAAGACGCGTTACAATTCCTAATAACACTTTACATCAGTGTACGAAACTTTAAAACTCCATAATCAACCTAATGAATTCATCCGAGTCCTTTGTACGTTGTATGACAACTTAAGATATCTTACGACCCTTTATTCCACATTAGCACATTGAAAAGCATGTTAGTATAATGTACGACAGCTCATAACTCCTAACAACACCTTAAAATACCGTACGTAAACTAAAAACTCCATAATAAGTCTAATGAATTCGTCCAAGTCCTTTCAACGTCGTACGTCAACTTAAGACATCGTACGACTATGTATGCCACATTAGCACATTGAAAAGTATGTAAGTACATTGTACGACACCTCACAACTCCTAACAACACCTTACAATACCATACGTAAACTTAAAACACCATACTAAATCTAATGAATTTGTCTGAGTCCTTTGAACGTCGTACGACAACTTAGGACTTATTACGACTCATTGTATGCACATTATCAACATCAAAAGCACGTTAGAATATTGTAGGACGCGTTACATTTCCTAATAACACTTTACATCACTGTACGAAACTTTAAAACTCCATAATAAACCTAATGAATTCATCCGAGTCCTTTGAACGTCGTACGACAACTTAAGATATCTTACGACCCTTTATTCCACATTAGCACATTGAAAAGCATGTTAGTATAATGTACGACAGCTCACAACTCCTAACAACACCTTAAAATACCGTACGTAAACTAAAAACTCCATAATAAGTCTAATAAATTCGTCCAAGTCTTTTCAACGTCGTACGTCAACTTAAGACATCTTACGACTCTGTATGCCACATTAGCACATTGAAAAGCATGTAAGTACAATGTACGACACCTCACAACTCCTAACAACACCTTACAATACCGTACGTAAACTTAAAACTCCATACTAAATCTAATGAATTTGTCTGTGTCCATTGAACGTCGTACGACAACTTAGGACTTGTTACGACTCTCTGTATGCGACATTATCAACATGAAAAGCACGTTAGAATATTGTAAGACGCGTTACAATTCCTAATAACACTTTACATCACTGTACGAAACTTTAAAACTCCATAATAAACCTAATGAATTCATCCGAGTACTTCGAACGACGTACGACAACTTAAGATATCTTACGACCCTGTTTTCCACATTAGCACATTGAAAAGCATGTTAGTATAATGTACGACAGCTCACAACTCCTAACAACACCTTAAAATACCATTCGTAAACTAAAAACTCCATAATAAGTCTAATGAATTCGTCCGAGTCCTTTCAACGTCGTACGTCAACTTAAGACATCTTACGACTTTGTATGCCACATTAGCACATTGAAAAGCATGTAAGTACAATGTACGACACCTCACAACTCCTAACAACACCTTACAATACCGTACGTAAACTTAAAACTCCATACTAAATCTAATGAATTTGTCTGTGTCCTTTGAACGTCGTACGACAACTTAGGACTTGTTACGACTCTCTGTATGCGACATTATCAACATGAAAAGCACGTTAGAATATTGTAAGACGCGTTACAATTCCTAATAACACTTTACATCAGTGTACGAAACTTTAAAACTCCATAATAAACCTAATGAATTCATCCGAGTCCTTTGTACTTTGTATGACAACTTAAGATATCTTACGACCCTTTATTCCACATTAGCACATTGAAAAGCATGTTAGTATAATGTACGACAGCTCACAACTCCTAACAACACCTTAAAATACCGTACGTAAACTAAAAACTCCATAATAAGTCTAATAAATTCGTCCAAGTCCTTTCAACGTCGTACGTCAACTTAAGACATCTTACGACTCTGTATGCCACATTAGCACATTGAAAAGCATGTAAGTACAATGTACGACACCTCACAACTCCTAACAACACCTTACAATACCGTACGTTTACTTAAAACTCCATACTAAATCTAATGAATTTGTCTGTGTCCATTGAACGTCGTACGACAACTTAGGACTTGTTACGACTCTCTGTATGCGACATTATACACATGAAAAGCACGTTAGAATATTGTAAGACGCGTTACAATTCCTAATAACACTTTACATCACTGTACGAAACTTTAAAACTCCATAATAAACCTAATGAATTCATCCGAGTCCTTTGAACGTCGTACGACAACTTAAGATATCTTACGACCCTTTATTCCACATTAGCACATTGAAAAGCATGTTAGTATAATGTACGACTGCTCACAACTCCTAACAACACCTTAAAATACCGTACGTAAACTAAAAACTCCATAATAAGTCTAATAAATTCGTCCAAGTCCTTTCAACGTCGTACGTCAACTTAAGACATCTTACGACTCTGTATGCCACATTAGCACATTGAAAAGCATGTAAGTACAATGTACGACACCTCACAACTCCTAACAACACCTTACAATACCGTAAGTAAACTTAAAACTCCATACTAAATCTAATGAATTTGTCTGTGTCCTTTGAACGTCGTACGACAACTTAGGACTTGTTACGACTCTCTGTATGCGACATTATCAACATGAAAAGCACGTTAGAATATTGTAAGACGCGTTACAATTCCTAATAACACTTTACATCACTGTACGAAACTTTAAAACTCCATAATAAACCTAATGAATTCATCCGAGTACTTCGAACGACGTACGACAACTTAAGATATCTTACGACCCTGTTTTCCACATTAGCACATTGAAAAGCATGTTAGTATAATGTACGACAACTCACAACTCCTAACAACACCTTAAAATACCATTCGTAAACTAAAAACTCCATAATAAGTCTAATGAATTCGTCCGAGTCCTTTCAACGTCGTACGTCAACTTAAGACATCTTACGACTTTGTATGCCACATTAGCACATTGAAAAGCATGTAAGTACAATGTACGCCACCTCACAACTCCTAACAACACCTTACAATACCGTACGTAAACTTAAAACTCCATACTAAATCTAATGAATTTGTCTGTGTCCTTTGAACGTCGTACGACAACTTAGGACTTGTTACGACTCTCTGTATGCGACATTATCAACATGAAAAGCACGTTAGAATATTGTAAGACGCGTTACAATTCCTAATAACACTTTACATCAGTGTACGAAACTTTAAAACTCCATAATAAACCTAATGAATTCATCCGAGTCCTTTGTACGTTGTATGACAACTTAAGATATCTTACGACCCTTTATTCCACATTAGCACATTGAAAAGCATGTTAGTATAATGTACGACAGCTCACAACTCCTAACAACACCTTAAAATACCGTACGTAAACTAAAAACTCCATAATAAGTCTAATAAATTCGTCCAAGTCCTTTCAACGTCGTACGTCAACTTAAGACATCTTACGACTCTGTATGCCACATTAGCACATTGAAAAGCATGTAAGTACAATGTACGACACCTCACAACTCCTAACAACACCTTACAATACCGTACGTAAACTTAAAACTCCATACTAAATCTAATGAATTTGTCTGTGTCCATTGAACGTCGTACGACAACTTAGGACTTGTTACGACTCTCTGTATGCGACATTATCAACATGAAAAGCACGTTAGAATATTGTAAGACGCGTTACAATTCCTAATAACACTTTACCTCACTGTACGAAACTTTAAAACTCCATAATAAACCTAATGAATTCATCCGAGTCCTTTGAACGTCGTACGACAACTTAAGATATCTTACGACCCTTTATTCCACATTAGCACATTGAAAAGCATGTTAGTATAATGTACGACAGCTCACAACTCCTAACAACACCTTAAAATACCGTACGTAAACTAAAAACTCCATAATAAGTCTAATAAATTCGTCCAAGTCCTTTCAACATCGTACGTCAACTTAAGACATCTTACGACTCTGTATGCCACATTAGCACATTGAAAAGCATGTAAGTACAATGTACGACACCTCACAACTCCTAACAACACCTTACAATACCGTACGTAAACTTAAAACTCCATACTGAATCTAATGAATTTGTCTGTGTCCTTTGAACGTCGTACGACAAGTTAGGACTTGTTACGACTCTCTGTATGCGACATTATCAACATGAAAAGCACGTTAGAATATTGTAAGACGCGTTACAATTCCTAATAACACTTTACATCAGTGTACGAAACTTTAAAACTCCATAATCAACCTAATGAATTCATCCGAGTCCTTTGTACGTTGTATGACAACTTAAGATATCTTACGACCCTTTATTCCACATTAGCACATTGAAAAGCATGTTAGTATAATGTACGACAGCTCATAACTCCTAACAACACCTTAAAATACCGTACGTAAACTAAAAACTCCATAATAAGTCTAATGAATTCGTCCAAGTCCTTTCAACGTCGTACGTCAACTTAAGACATCGTACGACTATGTATGCCACATTAGCACATTGAAAAGTATGTAAGTACATTGTACGACACCTCACAACTCCTAACAACACCTTACAATACCATACGTAAACTTAAAACACCATACTAAATCTAATGAATTTGTATGAGTCCTTTGAACGTCGTACGACAACTTAGGACTTATTACGACTCATTGTATGCACATTATCAACATCAAAAGCACGTTAGAATATTGTAGGACGCGTTACATTTCCTAATAACACTTTACATCACTGTACGAAACTTTAAAACTCCATAATAAACGTAATGAATTCATCCGAGTCCTTTGAACGTCGTACGACAACTTAAGATATCTTACGACCCTTTATTCCACATTAGCACATTGAAAAGCATGTTAGTATAATGTACGACAGCTCACAACTCCTAACAACACCTTAAAATACCGTACGTAAACTAAAAACTCCATAATAAGTCTAATAAATTCGTCCAAGTCTTTTCAACGTCGTACGTCAACTTAAGACATCTTACGACTCTGTATGCCACATTAGCACATTGAAAAGCATGTAAGTACAATGTACGACACCTCACAACTCCTAACAACACCTTACAATACCGTACGTAAACTTAAAACTCCATACTAAATCTAATGAATTTGTCTGTGTCCATTGAACGTCGTACGACAACTTAGGACTTGTTACGACTCTCTGTATGCGACATTATCAACATGAAAAGCACGTTAGAATATTGTAAGACGCGTTACAATTCCTAATAACACTTTACATCACTGTACGAAACTTTAAAACTCCATAATAAACCTAATGAATTCATCCGAGTACTTCGAACGACGTACGACAACTTAAGATATCTTACGACCCTGTTTTCCACATTAGCACATTGAAAAGCATGTTAGTATAATGTACGACAGCTCACAACTCCTAACAACACCTTAAAATACCATTCGTAAACTAAAAACTCCATAATAAGTCTAATGAATTCGTCCGAGTCCTTTCAACGTCGTACGTCAACTTAAGACATCTTACGACTTTGTATGCCACATTAGCACATTGAAAAGCATGTAAGTACAATGTACGACACCTCACAACTCCTAACAACACCTTACAATACCGTACGTAAACTTAAAACTCCATACTAAATCTAATGAATTTGTCTGTGTCCTTTGAACGTCGTACGACAACTTAGGACTTGTTACGACTCTCTGTATGCGACATTATCAACATGAAAAGCACGTTAGAATATTGTAAGACGCGTTACAATTCCTAATAACACTTTACATCAGTGTACGAAACTTTAAAACTCCATAATAAACCTAATGAATTCATCCGAGTCCTTTGTACGTTGTATGACAACTTAAGATATCTTACGACCCTTTATTCCACATTAGCACATTGAAAAGCATGTTAGTATAATGTACGACAGCTCACAACTCCTAACAACACCTTAAAATACCGTACGTAAACTAAAAACTCCATAATAAGTCTAATAAATTCGTCCAAGTCCTTTCAACGTCGTACGTCAACTTAAGACATCTTACGACTCTGTATGCCACATTAGCACATTGAAAAGCATGTAAGTACAATGTACGACACCTCACAACTCCTAACAACACCTTACAATACCGTACGTTTACTTAAAACTCCATACTAAATCTAATGAATTTGTCTGTGTCCATTGAACGTCGTACGACAACTTAGGACTTGTTACGACTCACTGTATGCGACATTATACACATGAAAAGCACGTTAGAATATTGTAAGACGCGTTACAATTCCTAATAACACTTTACATCACTGTACGAAACTTTAAAACTCCATAATAAACCTAATGAATTCATCCGAGTCCTTTGAACGTCGTACGACAACTTAAGATATCTTACGACCCTTTATTCCACATTAGCACATTGAAAAGCATGTTAGTATAATGTACGACAGCTCACAACTCCTAACAACACCTTAAAATACCGTACGTAAACTAAAAACTCCATAATAAGTCTAATAAATTCGTCCAAGTCCTTTCAACGTCGTACGTCAACTTAAGACATCTTACGACTCTGTATGCCACATTAGCACATTGAAAAGCATGTAAGTACAATGTACGACACCTCACAACTCCTAACAACACCTTACAATACCGTAAGTAAACTTAAAACTCCATACTAAATCTAATGAATTTGTCTGTGTCCTTTGAACGTCGTACGACAACATAGGACTTGTTACGACTCTCTGTATGCGACATTATCAACATGAAAAGCACGTTAGAATATTGTAAGACGCGTTACAATTCCTAATAACACTTTACATCACTGTACGAAACTTTAAAACTCCATAATAAACCTAATGAATTCATCCGAGTCCTTTGAACGTCGTACGACAACTTAAGATATCTTACGACCCTTTATTCCACATTAGCACATTGAAAAGCATGTTAGTATAATGTACGACAGCTCACAACTCCTAACAACACCTTAAAATACCGTACGTAAACTAAAAACTCCATAATAAGTCTAATAAATTCGTCCAAGTCCTTTCAACGTCGTACGTCAACTTAAGACATCTTACGACTCTGTATGCCACATTAGCACATTGAAAAGCATGTAAGTACAATGTACGACACCTCACAACTCCTAACAACACCTTACAATACCGTAAGTAAACTTAAAACTCCATACTAAATCTAATGAATTTGTCTGTGTCCTTTGAACGTCGTACGACAACTTAGGACTTGTTACGACTCTCTGTATGCGACATTATCAACATGAAAAGCACGTTAGAATATTTTAAGACGCGTTACAATTCCTAATAACACTTTACATCAGTGTACGAAACTTTAAAACTCCATAATAAACCTAATGAATTCATCCGAGTCCTTTGTACGTTGTATGACAACTTAAGATATCTTACGACCCTTTATTCCACATTAGCACATTGAAAAGCATGTTAGTATAATGTACGACAGCTCACAACTCCTAACAACACCTTAAAATACCGTACGTAAACTAAAAACTCCATAATAAGTCTAATGAATTCGTCCAAGTCCTTTCAACGTCGTACGTCAACTTAAGACATCGTACGACTATGTATGCCACATTAGCACATTGAAAAGTATGTAAGTACAATGTACGACACCTCACAACTCCTAACAACACCTTACAATACCATACGTAAACTTAAAACACCATACTAAATCTAATGAATTTGTCTGAGTCCTTTGAACGTCGTACGACAACTCAGGACTTATTACGACTCATTGTATGCACATTATCAACATCAAAAGCACGTTAGAATATTGTAGGACGCGTTACATTTCCTAATAACACTTTACATCACTGTACGAAACTTTAAAACTCCATAATAAACCTAATGAGTTCATACGAGTCGTTTGAACGTCGTACGACAACTTAAGATATCTTACGACCCTTTATTCCACATTAGCACATTGAAAAGCATGTTAGTATAATGTACGACAGCTCACAACTCCTAACAACACCTTAAAATACCGTACGTAAACTAAAAACTCCATAATAAGTCTAATAAATTCGTCCAAGTCCTTTCAACGTCGTACGTCAACTTAAGACATCTTACGACTCTGTATGCCACATTAGCACATTGAAAAGCATGTAAGTACAATGTACGACACCTCACAACTCCTAACAACACCTTACAATACCGTACGTAAACTTAAAACTCCATACTAAATCTAATGAATTTGTCTGTGTCCATTGAACGTCGTACGACAACTTAGGACTTGTTACGACTCTCTGTATGCGACATTATCAACATGAAAAGCACGTTAGAATATTGTAAGACGCGTTACAATTCCTAATAACACTTTACATCACTGTACGAAACTTTAAAACTCCATAATAAACCTAATGAATTCATCCGAGTCCTTTGAACGTCGTACGACAACTTAAGATATCTTACGACCCTTTATTCCACATTAGCACATTGAAAAGCATGTTAGTATAATGTACGACAGCTCACAACTCCTAACAACACCTTAAAATACCGTACGTAAACTAAAAACTCCATAATAAGTCTAATAAATTCGTCCAAGTCCTTTCAACGTCGTACGTCAACTTAAGACATCTTACGACTCTGTATGCCACATTAGCACATTGAAAAGCATGTAAGTACAATGTACGACACCTCACAACTCCTAACAACACCTTACAATACCGTAAGTAAACTTAAAACTCCATACTAAATCTAATGAATTTGTCTGTGTCCTTTGAACGTCGTACGACAACATAGGACTTGTTACGACTCTCTGTATGCGACATTATCAACATGAAAAGCACGTTAGAATATTTTAAGACGCGTTACAATTCCTAATAACACTTTACATCAGTGTACGAAACTTTAAAACTCCATAATAAACCTAATGAATTCATCCGAGTCCTTTGTACGTTGTATGACAACTTAAGATATCTTACGACCCTTTATTCCACATTAGCACATTGAAAAGCATGTTAGTATAATGTACGACAGCTCACAACTCCTAACAACACCTTAAAATACCGTACGTAAACTAAAAACTCCATAATAAGTCTAATAAATTCGTCCTAGTCCTTTCAACGTCGTACGTCAACTTAAGACATCTTACGACTCTGTATGCCACATTAGCACATTGAAAAGCATGTAAGTACAATGTACGACACCTCACAACTCCTAACAACACCTTACAATACCGTAAGTAAACTTAAAACTCCATACTAAATCTAATGAATTTGTCTGTGTCCTTTGAACGTCGTACGACAACTTAGGACTTGTTACGACTCTCTGTATGCGACATTATCAACATGAAAAGCACGTTAGAATATTTTAAGACGCGTTACAATTCCTAATAACACTTTACATCAGTGTACGAAACTTTAAAACTCCATAATAAACCTAATGAATTCATCCGAGTCCTTTGTACGTTGTATGACAACTTAAGATATCTTACGACCCTTTATTCCACATTAGCACATTGAAAAGCATGTTAGTATAATGTACGACAGCTCACAACTCCTAACAACACCTTAAAATACCGTACGTAAACTAAAAACTCCATAATAAGTCTAATGAATTCGTCCAAGTCCTTTCAACGTCGTACGTCAACTTAAGACATCGTACGACTATGTATGCCACATTAGCACATTGAAAAGTATGTAAGTACAATGTACGACACCTCACAACTCCTAACAACACCTTACAATACCATACGTAAACTTAAAACACCATACTAAATCTAATGAATTTGTCTGAGTCCTTTGAACGTCGTACGACAACTCAGGACTTATTACGACTCATTGTATGCACATTATCAACATCAAAAGCACGTTAGAATATTGTAGGACGCGTTACATTTCCTAATAACACTTTACATCACTGTACGAAACTTTAAAACTCCATAATAAACCTAATGAGTTCATCCGAGTCGTTTGAACGTCGTACGACAACTTAAGATATCTTACGACCCTTTATTCCACATTAGCACATTGAAAAGCATGTTAGTATAATGTACGACAGCTCACAACTCCTAACAACACCTTAAAATACCGTACGTAAACTAAAAACTCCATAATAAGTCTAATAAATTCGTCCAAGTCCTTTCAACGTCGTACGTCAACTTAAGACATCTTACGACTCTGTATGCCACATTAGCACATTGAAAAGCATGTAAGTACAATGTACGACACCTCACAACTCCTAACAACACCTTACAATACCGTACGTAAACTTAAAACTCCATACTAAATCTAATGAATTTTTCTGTGTCCATTGAACGTCGTACGACAACTTAGGACTTGTTACGACTCTCTGTATGCGACATTATCAACATGAAAAGCACGTTAGAATATTGTAAGACGCGTTACAATTCCTAATAACACTTTACATCACTGTACGAAACTTTAAAACTCCATAATAAACCTAATGAATTCATCCGAGTCCTTTGAACGTCGTACGACAACTTAAGATATCTTACGACCCTTTATTCCACATTAGCACATTGAAAAGCATGTTAGTATAATGTACGACAGCTCACAACTCCTAACAACACCTTAAAATACCGTACGTAAACTAAAAACTCCATAATAAGTCTAATAAATTCGTCCAAGTCCTTTCAACGTCGTACGTCAACTTAAGACATCTTACGACTCTGTATGCCACATTAGCACATTGAAAAGCATGTAAGTACAATGTACGACACCTCACAACTCCTAACAACACCTTACAATACCGTAAGTAAACTTAAAACTCCATACTAAATCTAATGAATTTGTCTGTGTCCTTTGAACGTCGTACGACAACATAGGACTTGTTACGACTCTCTGTATGCGACATTATCAACATGAAAAGCACGTTAGAATATTTTAAGACGCGTTACAATTCCTAATAACACTTTACATCAGTGTACGAAACTTTAAAACTCCATAATAAACCTAATGAATTCATCCGAGTCCTTTGTACGTTGTATGACAACTTAAGATATCTTACGACCCTTTATTCCACATTAGCACATTGAAAAGCATGTTACTATAATGTACGACAGCTCACAACTCCTAACAACACCTTAAAATACCGTACGTAAACTAAAAACTCCATAATAAGTCTAATAAATTCGTCCAAGTCCTTTCAACGTCGTACGTCAACTTAAGACATCTTACGACTCTGTATGCCACATTAGCACATTGAAAAGCATGTAAGTACAATGTACGACACCTCACAACTCCTAACAACACCTTACAATACCGTAAGTAAACTTAAAACTCCATACTAAATCTAATGAATTTGTCTGTGTCCTTTGAACGTCGTACGACAACTTAGGACTTGTTACGACTCTCTGTATGCGACATTATCAACATGAAAAGCACGTTAGAATATTTTAAGACGCGTTACAATTCCTAATAACACTTTACATCAGTGTACGAAACTTTAAAACTCCATAATAAACCTAATGAATTCATCCGAGTCCTTTGTACGTTGTATGACAACTTAAGATATCTTACGACCCTTTATTCCACATTAGCACATTGAAAAGCATGTTAGTATAATGTACGACAGCTCACAACTCCTAACAACACCTTAAAATACCGTACGTAAACTAAAAACTCCATAATAAGTCTAATGAATTCGTCCAAGTCCTTTCAACGTCGTACGTCAACTTAAGACATCGTACGACTATGTATGCCACATTAGCACATTGAAAAGTATGTAAGTACAATGTACGACACCTCACAACTCCTAACAACACCTTACAATACCATACGTAAACTTAAAACACCATACTAAATCTAATGAATTTGTCTGAGTCCTTTGAACGTCGTACGACAACTCAGGACTTATTACGACTCATTCTATGCACATTATCAACATCAAAAGCACGTTAGAATATTGTAGGACGCGTTACATTTCCTAATAACACTTTACATCACTGTACGAAACTTTAAAACTCCATAATAAACCTAATGAGTTCATCCGAGTCGTTTGAACGTCGTACGACAACTTAAGATATCTTACGACCCTTTATTCCACATTAGCACATTGAAAAGCATGTTAGTATAATGTACGACAGCTCACAACTCCTAACAACACCTTAAAATACCGTACGTAAACTAAAAACTCCATAATAAGTCTAATAAATTCGTCCAAGTCCTTTCAACGTCGTACGTCAACTTAAGACATCTTACGACTCTGTATGCCACATTAGCACATTGAAAAGCATGTAAGTACAATGTACGACACCTCACAACTCCTAACAACACCTTACAATACCGTACGTAAACTTAAAACTCCATACTAAATCTAATGAATTTGTCTGTGTCCATTGAACGTCGTACGACAACTTAGGACTTGTTACGACTCTCTGTATGCGACATTATCAACATGAAAAGCACGTTAGAATATTGTAAGACGCGTTACAATTCCTAATAACACTTTACATCACTGTACGAAACTTTAAAACTCCATAATAAACCTAATGAATTCATCCGAGTCCTTTGAACGTCGTACGACAACTTAAGATATCTTACGACCCTTTATTCCACATTAGCACATTGAAAAGCATGTTAGTATAATGTACGACAGCTCACAACTCCTAACAACACCTTAAAATACCGTACGTAAACTAAAAACTCCATAATAAGTCTAATAAATTCGTCCAAGTCCTTTCAACGTCGTACGTCAACTTAAGACATCTTACGACTCTGTATGCCACATTAGCACATTGAAAAGCATGTAAGTACAATGTACGACACCTCACAACTCCTAACAACACCTTACAATACCGTAAGTAAACTTAAAACTCCATACTAAATCTAATGAATTTGTCTGTGTCCTTTGAACGTCGTACGACAACATAGGACTTGTTACGACTCTCTGTATGCGACATTATCAACATGAAAAGCACGTTAGAATATTTTAAGACGCGTTACAATTCCTAATAACACTTTACATCAGTGTACGAAACTTTAAAACTCCATAATAAACCTAATGAATTCATCCGAGTCCTTTGTACGTTGTATGACAACTTAAGATATCTTACGACCCTTTATTCCACATTAGCACATTGAAAAGCATGTTAGTATAATGTACGACAGCTCACAACTCCTAACAACACCTTAAAATACCGTACGTAAACTAAAAACTCCATAATAAGTCTAATAAATTCGTCCAAGTCCTTTCAACGTCGTACGTCAACTTAAGACATCTTACGACTCTGTATGCCACATTAGCACATTGAAAAGCATGTAAGTACAATGTACGACACCTCACAACTCCTAACAACACCTTACAATACCGTACGTAAACTTAAAACTCCATACTAAATCTAATGAATTTGTCTGTGTCCATTGAACGGCGTACGACAACTTAGGACTTGTTACGACTCTCTGTATGCGACATTATCAACATGAAAAGCACGTTAGAATATTGTAAGACGCGTTACAATTCCTAATAACACTTTACATCACTGTACGAAACTTTAAAACTCCATAATAAACCTAATGAATTCATCCGAGTACTTCAAACGACGTACGACAACTTAAGATATCTTACGACCCTGTTTTCCACATTAGCACATTGAAAAGCATGTTAGTATAATGTACGACAGCTCACAACTCCTAACAACACCTTAAAATACCGTACGTAAACTAAAAACTCCATAATAAGTCTAATAAATTCGTCCAAGTCCTTTCAACGTCGTACGTCAACTTAAGACATCTTACGACTCTGTATGCCACATTAGCACATTGAAAAGCATGTAAGTACAATGTACGACACCTCACAACTCCTAACAACACCTTACAATACCGTAAGTAAACTTAAAACTCCATACTAAATCTAATGAATTTGTCTGTGTCCTTTGAACGTCGTACGACAACATAGGACTTGTTACGACTCTCTGTATGCGACATTATCAACATGAAAAGCACGTTAGAATATTTTAACACGCGTTACAATTCCTAATAACACTTTACATCAGTGTACGAAACTTTAAAACTCCATAATAAACCTAATGAATTCATCCGAGTCCTTTGTACGTTGTATGACAACTTAAGATATCTTACGACCCTTTATTCCACATTAGCACATTGAAAAGCATGTTAGTATAATGTACGACAGCTCACAACTCCTAACAACACCTTAAAATATCGTACGTAAACATAAAACACCATACTAAATCTAACGAATTTGTCTGAGTCCTTTGAATGTCGTACGGCAACTCAAGACTTGTTACGACTCTCTATATGCGACATTATCAACATGAAAAGCACGTTAGAATATTGTAGGACGCGTTACAATTCCTAATAACACTTTACATCACTGTACGAAACTTTAAAACTCCATAATAAACCTAATGAATTCATCCGAGTACTTTGAACGACGTACGACAACTTAAGATATCTTACGACCCTGTTTTCCACATTAGCACATTGAAAAGCATGTTAGTATAATGTACGACAGCTCACAACTCCTAACAACACCTTAAAATATCATTCGTAAACTAAAAACTCCATAATAAGTCTAATGAATTCGTCCGAGTTCTTTCAACGTCGTACATCAACTTAAGACATCTTACGACTTTGTATGCCACATTAGCACATTGAAAAGCATGTAAGTACAATGTACGACACCTCACAACTCCTAACAACACCTTACAATACCGTACGTAAACTTAAAACTCCATACGAAATCTAATGAATTTGTCCGAGTCCTTTGAACGTCGTACGGCAACTTAGGACTTGTTACGACTCTCTGTATGCGACATTATCAACATGAAAAGCACGTTAGAATATTGTAAGACGCGTTACAATTCCTAATAACACTTTACATCAGTGTACGAAACTTTAAAACTCCATAATAAACCTAATGAATTCATCCGAGTCCTTTGTACGTTGTATGACAACTTAAGATATCTTACGACCCTTTATTCCACATTAGCACATTGAAAAGCATGTTAGTATAATGTACGACAGCTCACAACTCCTAACAACACCTTAAAATACCGTACGTAAACTAAAAACTCCATAATAAGTCTAATGAATTCGTCCAAGTCCTTTCAACGTCGTACGTCAACTTAAGACATCGTACGACTATGTTTGCCACATTAGCACATTGAAAAGTATGTAAGTACAATGTACGACACCTCACAACTCCTAACAACACCTTACAATACCGTACGTAAACTTAAAACACCATACTAAATCTAATGAATTTGTCTGAGTCCTTTGAACGTCGTACGGCAACTCAGGACTTATTACGACTCTCTGTATGCACATTATCAACATCAAAAGCACGTTAGAATATTGTAGGACGCGTTACATTTCCTAATAACACTTTACATCACTATACGAAACTTATAAACTCCATAATAAACCTAATGAATTCATCCGAGTCCTTTGAACGTCGTACGACAACTTAAGATATCTTACGACCCTTTATTCCACATTAGCACATTGAAAAGCATGTTAGTATAATGTACGACAGCTCACAACTCCTAACAACACCTTAAAATACCGTACGTAAACTAAAAACTCCATAATAAGTCTAATGAATTCGTTCAAGTCCTTTCAACGTCGTACGTCAACTTAAGACATCGTACGACTATGTATGCCACATTAGCACATTGAAAAGGATGTAAGTACAATGTACGACACCTCACAACTCCTAACAACACCTTACAATACCGTACGTAAACTTAAAACACCATACTAAATCTAATGAATTTGTCTGAGTCCTTTGAACGTCGTACGGCAACTCAGGACTTATTACGACTCTCTGTATGCACATTATCAACATCAAAAGCACGTTAGAATATTGTAGGACGCGTTACATTTCCTAATAACACTTTACATCACTATACGAAACTTTAAAACTCCATAAAAAACCTAATGAATTCATCCGAGTCCTTTGAACGTCGTACGACAACTTAAGATATCTTACGACCCTTTATTCCACATTAGCACATTGAAAAGCATGTTAGTATAATGTACGACAGCTCACAACTCCTAACAACACCTTAAAATACCGTACGTAAACTAAAAACTCCATAATAAGTCTAATGAATTCGTCCAAGTCCTTTCAACGTCGTACGTCAACTTAAGACATCTTACGACTTTGTATTCCACATTAGCACATTGAAAAGCATGTAAGTACAATGTACGACACCTCACAACTCCTAACAACACCTTACAATACCATACTTAAACTTAAAACTCCATACTAAATCTAATGAATTTGTCCGAGTCCTTTGAACGTCGTACGACAACTTAGGACTTGTTACGACTCTCTGTATGCGACATTATCAACATGAAAAGCACGTTAGAATATTGTAAGACGCGTTACAATTCCTAATAACACTTTACATCACTGTACGAAACTTTAAAACTCCATAATAAACCTAATGAATTCATCCGAGTCCTTTGAACGTCGTACGACAACTTAAGATATCTTACGACCCTTTATTCCACATTAGCACATTGAAAAGCATGTTAGTATTATGTACGACAGCTCACAACTCCTAACAACACCTTAAAATACCGTACGTAAACATAAAACACCATACTAAATCTAACGAATTTGTCTGAGTCCTTTGAATGTCGTACGGCAACTCAAGACTTGTTACGACTCTCTGTATGCACATTATCAACATCAAAAGCACGTTAGAATATTGTAGGACGCGTTACATTTCCTAATAACACTTTACATCACTATACGAAACTTTAAAACTCCATAAAAAACCTAATGAATTCATCCGAGTCCTTTGAACGTCGTACGACAACTTAAGATATCTTACGACCCTTTATTCCACATTAGCACATTGAAAAGCATGTTAGTATAATGTACGACAGCTCACAACTCCTAACAACACCTTAAAATACCGTACGTAAACTAAAAACTCCATAATAAGTCTAATGAATTCGTCCAAGTCCTTTCAACGTCGTACGTCAACTTAAGACATCTTACGACTTTGTATTCCACATTAGCACATTGAAAAGCATGTAAGTACAATGTACGACACCTCACAACTCCTAACAACACCTTACAATACCGTACTTAAACTTAAAACTCCATACTAAATCTAATGAATTTGTCCGAGTCCTTTGAACGTCGTACGACAACTTAGGACTTGTTACGACTCTCTGTATGCGACATTATCAACATGAAAAGCACGTTAGAATATTGTAAGACGCGTTACAATTCCTAATAACACTTTACATCACTGTACGAAACTTTAAAACTCCATAATAAACCTAATGAATTCATCCGAGTCCTTTGAACGTCGTACGACAACTTAAGATATCTTACGACCCTTTATTCCACATTAGCACATTGAAAAGCATGTTAGTATAATGTACGACAGCTCACAACTCCTAACAACACCTTAAAATACCGTACGTAAACATAAAACACCATACTAAATCTAACGAATTTGTCTGAGTCCTTTGAATGTCGTACGGCAACTCAAGACTTGTTACGACTCTCTGTATGCACATTATCAACATCAAAAGCACGTTAGAATATTGTAGGACGCGTTACATTTCCTAATAACACTTTACATCACTATACGAAACTTTAAAACTCCATAAAAAACCTAATGAATTCATCCGAGTCCTTTGAACGTCGTACGACAACTTAAGATATCTTACGACCCTTTATTCCACATTAGCACATTGAAAAGCATGTTAGTATAATGTACGACAGCTCACAACTCCTAACAACACCTTAAAATACCGTACGTAAACTAAAAACTCCATAATAAGTCTAATGAATTCGTCCAAGTCCTTTCAACGTCGTACGTCAACTTAAGACATCTTACGACTTTGTATTCCACATTAGCACATTGAAAAGCATGTAAGTACAATGTACGACACCTCACAACTCCTAACAACACCTTACAATACCGTACTTAAACTTAAAACTCCATACTAAATCTAATGAATTTGTCCGAGTCCTTTGAACGTCGTACGACAACTTAGGACTTGTTACGACTCTCTGTATGCGACATTATCAACATGAAAAGCACGTTAGAATATTGTAAGACGCGTTACAATTCCTAATAACACTTTACATCACTGTACGAAACTTTAAAACTCCATAATAAACCTAATGAATTCATCCGAGTCCTTTGAATGTCGTACGACAACTTAAGATATCTTACGACCCTTTATTACACATTAGCACATTGAAAAGCATGTTAGTATAATGTACGACAGCTCATAACTCCTAACAACACCTTAAAATACCGTACGTAAACTTAAAACACCATACTAAATCTAACGAATTTGTCTGAGTCCTTTGAATGTCGTACGGCAACTCAGGACTTGTTATGACTCTCTGTATGCACATTATCAACATCAAAAGCACGTTAGAATATTGTAGGACGCGTTACATTTCCTAAAACACTTTACATCACTATACGAAACTTTAAAACTCCATAATAAACCTAATGAATTCATCCGAGTACTTTGAACGACGTACGACAACTTAAGATATCTTACGACCCTGTTTTCCACATTAGCACATTGAAAAGCATGTTAGTTTAATGTACGACAGCTCACAACTCCTAACAACACCTTAAAATACCATTCGTAAACTAAAAACTCCATAATAAGTCTAATGAATTCGTCCGAGTCCTTTCAACGTCGTACGTCAACTTAAGACATCTTACGACTTTGTATGCCACATTAGCACATTGAAAAGCATGTAAGTACAATGTACGACACCTCACAACTCCTAACAACACCTTACAATAGCGTACGTAAACTTAAAACTACATACTAAATCTAATGAATTTGTCCGAGTCCTTTGAACGTCGTACGACAACTTAGGACTTGTTACGACTCTCTGTATGCGACATTATCAACATGAAAAGCACGTTAGAATATTGTAAGACGCGTTACAATTCCTAATAACACTTTACATCAGTGTACGAAACTTTAAAACTCCATAATAAACCTAATGAATTCATCCGAGTCCTTTGAACGTCGTACGGCAACTTAAGATATCTTACGACCCTTTATTCCACATTAGCACATTGAAAAGCATGTTAGTATAATGTACGACAGCTCACAACTCCTTACAACACCTTAAAATACCGTACGTAAACTAAAAACTCCATAATAAGTCTAATGAATTCGTCCAAGTCCTTTCAACGTCGTACGTCAACTTAAGACATCTTACGACTCTGTATTCCACATTAGCACATTGAAAAGCATGTAAGTACAATGTACGACACCTCACAACTCCTAACAACACCTTGCAATACCGTACGTAAACTTAAAACTCCATACTAAATCTAATGAATTTGTCCGAGTCCTTTGAACGTCGTACGACAACTTAGGACTTGTTACGACTCTCTATATGCGACATTATCAACATGAAAAGCACGTTAGAATATTGTAAGACGCGTTACAATTCCTAATAACACTTTACATCACTGTACGAAACTTAAAAACTACATAATAAACCTAATGAATTCATCCGAGTCCTTTGAACGTCGTACGACAACTTAAGATATCTTACGACCCTTTATTCCACATTAGCACATTGAAAAGCATGTTAGTATAATGTACGGCAGCTCACAACTCCTAACAACACCTTAAAATACCGTACGTAAACTTAAAACACCATACTAAATCTAACGAATTTGTCTGAGTCCTTTGAATGTCGTACGGCAACTCAGGACTTGTTACGACTCTCTGTATGCGACATTATCAACATGAAAAGCACGTTAGAATATTGTAGGACGCGTTACAATTCCTAATAACACTTTACATCACTGTACGAAACTTTAAAACTCCATAATAAACCTAATGAATTCATCCGAGTACTTTGAACGACGTACGACAACTTAAGATATCTTACGACCCTGTTTTCCACATTAGCACATTGAAAAGCATGTTAGTATAATGTACGACAGCTCACAACTCCTAACAACACCTTAAAATACCATTCGTAAACTAAAAACTCCATAATAAGTCTAATGAATTCGTCCGAGTCCTTTCAACGTCGTACGTCAACTTAAGACATCGTACGACTTTGTATGCCACATTAGCACATTGAAAAGCATGTAAGTACAATGTACGACACCTCACAACTCCTAACAACACCTTACAATACCGTACGTAAACTTAAAACTCCATACTAAATCTAATGAATTTGTCCGAGTCCTTTGAACGTCGTACGACAACTTAGGACTTGTTACGACTCTCTGTATGCGACATTATCAACATGAAAAGCACGTTAGAATATTGTAAGACGCGTTACAATTCCTAATAACACTTTACATCACTGTACGAAACTTTAAAACTCCATAATAAACCTAATGAATTCATCCGAGTCCTTTGAATGTCGTACGACAACTTAAGATATCTTACGACCCTTTATTACACATTAGCACATTGAAAAGCATGTTAGTATAATGTACGACAGCTCACAACTCCTAACAACACCTTAAAATACCGTACGTAAACTTAAAACACCATACTAAATCTAACGAATTTGTCTGAGTCCTTTGAATGTCGTACGGCAACTCAGGACTTGTTACGACTCTCTGTATGCACATTATCAACATCAAAAGCACGTTAGAATATTGTAGGACGCGTTACATTTCCTAAAACACTTTACATCACTATACGAAACTTTAAAACTCCATAATAAACCTAATGAATTCATCCGAGTACTTTGAACGACGTACGACAACTTAAGATATCTTACGACCCTGTTTTCCACATTAGCACATTGAAAAGCATGTTAGTTTAATGTACGACAGCTCACAACTCCTAACAACACCTTAAAATACCATTCGTAAACTAAAAACTCCATAATAAGTCTAATGAATTCGTCCGAGTCCTTTCAACGTCGTACGTCAACTTAAGACATCTTACGACTTTGTATGCCACATTAGCACATTGAAAAGCATGTAAGTACAATGTACGACACCTCACAACTCCTAACAACACCTTACAATAGCGTACGTAAACTTAAAACTACATACTAAATCTAATGAATTTGTCCGAGTCCTTTGAACGTCGTACGACAACTTAGGACTTGTTACGACTCTCTGTATGCGACATTATCAACATGAAAAGCACGTTAGAATATTGTAAGACGCGTTACAATTCCTAATAACACTTTACATCAGTGTACGAAACTTTAAAACTCCATAATAAACCTAATGAATTCATCCGAGTCCTTTGAACGTCGTACGGCAACTTAAGATATCTTACGACCCTTTATTCCACATTAGCACATTGAAAAGCATGTTAGTATAATGTATGACAGCTCACAACTCCTAACAACACCTTAAAATACCGTACGTAAACTAAAAACTCCATAATAAGTTTAATGAATTCGTCCAAGTCCTTTCAACGTCGTACGTCAACTTAAGACATCTTACGACTCTGTATTCCACATTAGCACATTGAAAAGCATGTAAGTACAATGTACGACACCTCACAACTCCTAACAACACCTTGCAATACCGTACGTAAACTTAAAACTCCATACTAAATCTAATGAATTTGTCCGAGTCCTTTGAACGTCGTACGACAACTTAGGACTTGTTACGACTCTCTATATGCGACATTATCAACATGAAAAGCACGTTAGAATATTGTAAGACGCGTTACAATTCCTAATAACACTTTACATCACTGTACGAAACTTAAAAACTACATAATAAACCTAATGAATTCATCCGAGTCCTTTGAACGTCGTACGACAACTTAAGATATCTTACGACCCTTTATTCCACATTAGCACATTGAAAAGCATGTTAGTATAATGTACGGCAGCTCACAACTCCTAACAACACCTTAAAATACCGTACGTAAACTTAAAACACCATACTAAATCTAACGAATTTGTCTGAGTCCTTTGAATGTCGTACGGCAACTCAGGACTTGTTACGACTCTCTGTATGCGACATTATCAACATGAAAAGCACGTTAGAATATTGTAGGACGCGTTACAATTCCTAATAACACTTTACATCACTGTACGAAACTTTAAAACTCCATAATAAACCTAATGAATTCATCCGAGTACTTTGAACGACGTACGACAACTTAAGATATCTTACGACCCTGTTTTCCACATTAGCACATTGAAAAGCATGTTAGTATAATGTACGACAGCTCACAACTCCTAACAACACCTTAAAATACCATTCGTAAACTAAAAACTCCATAATAAGTCTAATGAATTCGTCCGAGTCCTTTCAACGTCGTACGTCAACTTAAGACATCGTACGACTTTGTATGCCACATTAGCACATTGAAAAGCATGTAAGTACAATGTACGACACCTCACAACTCCTAACAACACCTTACAATACCGTACGTAAACTTAAAACTCCATACTAAATCTAATGAATTTGTCCGAGTCCTTTGAACGTCGTACGACAACTTAGGACTTGTTACGACTCTCTGTATGCGACATTATCAACATGAAAAGCACGTTAGAATATTGTAAGACGCGTTACAATTCCTAATAACACTTTACATCACTGTACGAAACTTTAAAACTCCATAATAAACCTAATGAATTCATCCGAGTCCTTTGAATGTCGTACGACAACTTAAGATATCTTACGACCCTTTATTACACATTAGCACATTGAAAAGCATGTTAGTATAATGTACGACAGCTCACAACTCCTAACAACACCTTAAAATACCGTACGTAAACTTAAAACACCATACTAAATCTAACGAATTTGTCTGAGTCCTTTGAATGTCGTACGGCAACTCAGGACTTGTTACGACTCTCTGTATGCACATTATCAACATCAAAAGCACGTTAGAATATTGTAGGACGCGTTACATTTCCTAAAACACTTTACATCACTATACGAAACTTTAAAACTCCATAATAAACCTAATGAATTCATCCGAGTACTTTGAACGACGTACGACAACTTAAGATATCTTACGACCCTGTTTTCCACATTAGCACATTGAAAAGCATGTTAGTTTAATGTACGACAGCTCACAACTCCTAACAACACCTTAAAATACCATTCGTAAACTAAAAACTCCATAATAAGTCTAATGAATTCGTCCGAGTCCTTTCAACGTCGTACGTCAACTTAAGACATCTTACGACTTTGTATGCCACATTAGCACATTGAAAAGCATGTAAGTACAATGTACGACACCTCACAACTCCTAACAACACCTTACAATAGCGTACGTAAACTTAAAACTACATACTAAATCTAATGAATTTGTCCGAGTCCTTTGAACGTCGTACGACAACTTAGGACTTGTTACGACTCTCTGTATGCGACATTATCAACATGAAAAGCACGTTAGAATATTGTAAGACGCGTTACAATTCCTAATAACACTTTACATCAGTGTACGAAACTTTAAAACTCCATAATAAACCTAATGAATTCATCCGAGTCCTTTGAACGTCGTACGGCAACTTAAGATATCTTACGACCCTTTATTCCACATTAGCACATTGAAAAGCATGTTAGTATAATGTACGACAGCTCACAACTCCTAACAACACCTTAAAATACCGTACGTAAACTAAAAACTCCATAATAAGTCTAATGAATTCGTCCAAGTCCTTTCAACGTCGTACGTCAACTTAAGACATCTTACGACTCTGTATTCCACATTAGCACATTGAAAAGCATGTAAGTACAATGTACGACACCTCACAACTCCTAACAACACCTTGCAATACCGTACGTAAACTTAAAACTCCATACTAAATCTAATGAATTTGTCCGAGTCCTTTGAACGTCGTACGACAACTTAGGACTTGTTACGACTCTCTATATGCGACATTATCAACATGAAAAGCACGTTAGAATATTGTAAGACGCGTTACAATTCCTAATAACACTTTACATCACTGTACGAAACTTAAAAACTACATAATAAACCTAATGAATTCATCCGAGTCCTTTGAACGTCGTACGACAACTTAAGATATCTTACGACCCTTTATTCCACATTAGCACATTGAAAAGCATGTTAGTATAATGTACGGCAGCTCACAACTCCTAACAACACCTTAAAATACCGTACGTAAACTTAAAACACCATACTAAATCTAACGAATTTGTCTGAGTCCTTTGAATGTCGTACGGCAACTCAGGACTTGTTACGACTCTCTGTATGCGACATTATCAACATGAAAAGCACGTTAGAATATTGTAGGACGCGTTACAATTCCTAATAACACTTTACATCACTGTACGAAACTTTAAAACTCCATAATAAACCTAATGAATTCATCCGAGTACTTTGAACGACGTACGACAACTTAAGATATCTTACGACCCTGTTTTCCACATTAGCACATTGAAAAGCATGTTAGTATAATGTACGACAGCTCACAACTCCTAACAACACCTTAAAATACCATTCGTAAACTAAAAACTCCATAATAAGTCTAATGAATTCGTCCGAGTCCTTTCAACGTCGTACGTCAACTTAAGACATCGTACGACTTTGTATGCCACATTAGCACATTGAAAAGCATGTAAGTACAATGTACGACACCTCACAACTCCTAACAACACCTTACAATACCGTACGTAAACTTAAAACTCCATACTAAATCTAATGAATTTGTCCGAGTCCTTTGAACGTCGTACGACAACTTAGGACTTGTTACGACTCTCTGTATGCGACATTATCAACATGAAAAGCACGTTAGAATATTGTAAGACGCGTTACAATTCCTAATAACACTTTACATCACTGTACGAAACTTTAAAACTCCATAATAAACCTAATGAATTCATCCGAGTCCTTTGAATGTCGTACGACAACTTAAGATATCTTACGACCCTTTATTACACATTAGCACATTGAAAAGCATGTTAGTATAATGTACGACAGCTCACAACTCCTAACAACACCTTAAAATACCGTACGTAAACTTAAAACACCATACTAAATCTAACGAATTTGTCTGAGTCCTTTGAATGTCGTACGGCAACTCAGGACTTGTTACGACTCTCTGTATGCACATTATCAACATCAAAAGCACGTTAGAATATTGTAGGACGCGTTACATTTCCTAAAACACTTTACATCACTATACGAAACTTTAAAACTCCATAATAAACCTAATGAATTCATCCGAGTACTTTGAACGACGTACGACAACTTAAGATATCTTGCGACCCTGTTTTCCACATTAGCACATTGAAAAGCATGTTAGTTTAATGTACGACAGCTCACAACTCCTAACAACACCTTAAAATACCATTCGTAAACTAAAAACTCCATAATAAGTCTAATGAATTCGTCCGAGTCCTTTCAACGTCGTACGTCAAGTTAAGACATCTTACGACTTTGTATGCCACATTAGCACATTGAAAAGCATGTAAGTACAATGTACGACACCTCACAACTCCTAACAACACCTTACAATAGCGTACGTAAACTTAAAACTACATACTAAATCTAATGAATTTGTCCGAGTCCTTTGAACGTCGTACGACAACTTAGGACTTGTTACGACTCTCTGTATGCGACATTATCAACATGAAAAGCACGTTAGAATATTGTAAGACGCGTTACAATTCCTAATAACACTTTACATCAGTGTACGAAACTTTAAAACTCCATAATAAACCTAATGAATTCATCCGAGTCCTTTGAACGTCGTACGGCAACTTAAGATATCTTACGACCCTTTATTCCACATTAGCACATTGAAAAGCATGTTAGTATAATGTACGACAGCTCACAACTCCTAACAACACCTTAAAATACCGTACGTAAACTAAAAACTCCATAATAAGTCTAATGAATTCGTCCAAGTCCTTTCAACGTCGTACGTCAACTTAAGACATCTTACGACTCTGTATTCCACATTAGCACATTGAAAAGCATGTAAGTACAATGTACGACACCTCACAACTCCTAACAACACCTTGCAATACCGTACGTAAACTTAAAACTCCATACTAAATCTAATGAATTTGTCCGAGTCCTTTGAACGTCGTACGACAACTTAGGACTTGTTACGACTCTCTATATGCGACATTATCAACATGAAAAGCACGTTAGAATATTGTAAGACGCGTTACAATTCCGAATAACACTTTACATCACTGTACGAAACTTTAAAACTACATAATAAACCTAATGAATTCATCCGAGTCCTTTGAACGTCGTACGACAACTTAAGATATCTTACGACCCTTTATTCCACATTAGCACATTGAAAAGCATGTTAGTATAATGTACGGCAGCTCACAACTCCTAACAACACCTTAAAATACCGTACGTAAACTTAAAACACCATACTAAATCTAACGAATTTGTCTGAGTCCTTTGAATGTCGTACGGCAACTCAGGACTTGTTACGACTCTCTGTATGCGACATTATCAACATGAAAAGCACGTTAGAATATTGTAGGACGCGTTACAATTCCTAATAACACTTTACATCACTGTACGAAACTTTAAAACTCCATAATAAACCTAATGAATTCATCCGAGTACTTTGAACGACGTACGACAACTTAAGATATCTTACGACCCTGTTTTCCACATTAGCACATTGAAAAGCATGTTAGTATAATGTACGACAGCTCACAACTCCTAACAACACCTTAAAATACCATTCGTAAACTAAAAACTCCATAATAAGTCTAATGAATTCGTCCGAGTCCTTTCAACGTCGTACGTCAACTTAAGACATCGTACGACTTTGTATGCCACATTAGCACATTGAAAAGCATGTAAGTACAATGTACGACACCTCACAACTCCTAACAACACCTTACAATACCGTACGTAAACTTAAAACTCCATACTAAATCTAATGAATTTGTCCGAGTCCTTTGAACGTCGTACGGCAATTTAGGACTTGTTACAACTCTCTGTATGCGACATTATCAACATGAAAAGCACGTTAGAATATTGTAAGACGCGTTACAATTCCTAATAACACTTTACATCACTGTACGAAACTTTAAAACTACATAATAAACCTAAGGGAAAATGTCATGGAAACATAACCAACTTTTGATTTTGTTCCAATTAAGTCACTCAAACTTTGTTTTGTTTTAATTAGGTAACTTATCTTTAAGTTTTGTTCTAATTAAGTCACGTAAACTTTGTTTTGTTTCAATATAGTAACTTATCTTTATGTTTTGTTTCAATTAAGTAACTTGACTTTAGAAATATGTTTTAATCATAAATAATTAACTTGTATAACATATAAAATTTGATTTTTAACACACAAATTATAATTGAAAAAACATTTTTTTGTCATTTTCTAATTTTTTTGGAATTTGTATAAACTTTTGTTTATTAAAAATGTTTCATAATTTAAAAAAAATTAATATTCACATATATATGATTGAAATATTAAAGTAAATTTAAGTTACCTAATTAAAACAAAACAAAGTTTGAGTGACTTAAATGAAACAAAATTTAAAGATAAGTTACCTAATTGAAACAAAACAAAGTTTGAATGACTTAATTGAAACAAAACTTAAAGATAAGTTACCTAATTGAAACAAAACAAAGTTTGAGTGATTTAATTGGAACAAAATCGAAACTTGATTATGTTTCTATAAAGTTACCCCTAAACCTAATGAATTCATCCGAGTCCTTTGAACGTCGTACGACAACTTAAGATATCTTACGACCCTTTTGTAAAACCCTAAATTTTGACGTAAGTATATGTCGATAATGGGCGGGTGTTCATGTAAATAGCACGTTGAATAAAGAGTCCTAATGTATAGAGATAAACCCTAGGGGTGATAGAGGACTTAAAACGAAGAACGTGGGCGAAAACGGAACTCAAATCGGAGTTATAACGAAGCGGGAAATGCGAAAACACCCGAGAAATGCCCGAAAACTTCTTTCGAGCATATCTTGACTTAGAAGAAGAGTTACGGAGCCCATAATATATGAATTCCACGTGTTTCGACGAGAGGAATCTGCAAAATATAGGTTACGCGATACGCGCATCAAAGGGTAGGCCCCTGCGCGTATCGCCTAGCATCAGTCGGGTGGAAAACAGCTGGCAGCCACTCACCATCTACGCGATACGCGCAGATGGTGCATGTGGGCTGCGCGTAGCGCCTAGAACAGGCCAGACAGCCTATTTAAAGGGGTGCAACCCCCCTTCACACTTGCTCACTTCCCTCTCTCTCTCTAGAACGTTTTAGAGAGAGAAACACCTAGTTTTTCTTGCGGAATCGCGCCTCGTGTGCGGTACCCTGCGTCGTGACGTTCCTTCGAGTCTCGGGCGCGTGTAGATCGCTTGGCGTGCGTCGAGGTTCTGTCCGAGTGAAGAACGGTGATCATCAAGGTGTTGCGCAATTGAAGATCGGTGATCGACGAGGTAAATGGTCTTTCATTCTCGATTAGTTTAGGACGGGAATCGGGTTGGGAACCCGATGGGAATGCGGGGTGAAGATACCCGCATAGCACGAGGGACGTGCTAGGGGAAATGGTTGCGGGATTAAACACCCGCAACTAACGGGTAGATTACCCGGGAAGGGTGCGGGTTGAATATCCGTACCCAGGGGTATGATATCCGTTGTGAACGGGTAACGTATCTCTGTAGGATTCGTTCAGATCCCGAGGTTCGGGATTTGGTAAGCGTAGGTGGCAACGACTCGTATCTAGTCGTGTGCTTTGCTAGTTAAACCCTAGGACTTACATAGTCTTAGGAATCGTTGTTTATAACGTTGTGATATCGCGTTATAGGTGGATTATAGCTATTGAAGTTGATTGTCAGTATAGCTATTTGTGTTGATTGTGGAGATAGTCATTTGGATTGATTATCGGGATTAGATCAAGGAACGAAGCTACTTGTGAGCTTGTTGTGATCTTGTTGAGGTGAGTTCATACACTTAAACTCTTTTGAAATGATGGTATGTTTTACAAAACTGGATGTGTTGCTTAAACCTGTTTTGGTTGCAAATGATTGTGAGTTTTTGTATAAACTCTTTTGGATTGGTTGTGTTCTTAAACTGTTGTGTTTGAACGGTTGGCTAGCAATCTACGGTAAATATCGGGCAATACCACTCCAGATTATAGGGGTGACAGCGGGTAAAACTTAGAAGGGTATATGCATATATTCTGCTCCAGCGCAGACGTGCCAGACGGAGTTGTTGAGGGGTTTTATTCGTATTGTCTGGGAATATTTAACGGATGATGCTAGTATGTTTATGAAATGCTTGTAAGTGATGGAGTTAGTGGTAACTCGTTGATCAAGGTTTTTACAAGTATTTGGTTGAATGTTTTGTAAAATGTTTTTATTATGAACTCACCAGCGTAAGCTGACCCTTTCTTTTAAAACTTTTGGCACACATCCTAGGTGCCGTGTGATGCAGGAAAGCACTGTTGAGGCTAGAGCAGGTAGAAGGCTTGCGGGCTTAGAAGATAGACGCTCTGGACCTAGAATAGTTGCTAGCTTTAGTTGTTGATGTTATGTATCAAACAATCATTGTCATTTTGAGAACTATGTAATTGTAGTTTGAAGTTTAATGTATGAACAGCTTTATGTTTTAAGCTGTGTGTATGTATGTTTGTTGAATTCCGCTGCGTTGCTCCTGATATCCATTCGTCACACGCGTGTAAACCCCCGGGCACCTGGGACCGCCCGCCGCGTTGGGGTTGTGACTGGCTTGGTATCAGAGCCGTAGTTTAAGCGAACTAGGTACAAGCTTAGTATCTAGACTTAAACTAAGATAAGATAGGATAAGTGCCCGCATAGGTGTATAGAAGTTTCCTTTCTGGAAAGGGAAATGGGTTTTGGTATGAACGTGGCGGAGAATGGCTAAGAACACGATCAGCGCGGTAAATAAATAATTGCAACTGGCCACTGTCATTATTTATTTACAAGCACTATATTGTTCTTAATCATGGTCCATCATGTGAATACTGACTCCCTGCTCTCTTTTGTAGGTACAGTTATGGCTAGAAAGAAAGGTAGTGGTAGGCGTCCTCCTCCGAGAAGAAGTTCTAGGATTAACACGAATAAAGAAGCTGATAACGCTGAGACTATCGAGAATCATGATAATGACGGAGAGGAAGTTATCATGACGGAAACTCAGTTTAATTCGGCGGTTGCTGATCAAGTCTCCAAGGTACTGGAAACCACGTTGCCTAGGATCATAGACTCTGCACTGCAAAGGCGATCAAATGAAGAGAACCGTGGAGGCAGTGGTGGCACTGGAGGTGGCGCCGGAGGCAGTGGTGGTACCGGAGGCGGTGGTGGTACGGGAAGCGGTGGCGATGCCAGAGGCGATGGTGGTACTGGTGGAAACGATGGTGGAAGAATCCCCAAGCGAGGTTGTTTGTATAAAGGTTTTAAGGATTGTACTCCTAAACCCTTCAGTGGAAAAGGTGGTGCCATAGCGACGTACAATTGGATTTCTGCGATGGAAGCTGTGATCAACATCAGTGAATGCCGAGAAGATCAAGCGGTCAAGTACGCTGCTCATTCGTTTGAAGAAGAAGCTATGCACTGGTGGAAGACGATAGTCCAAAGGAAAGGACAAGCCGCTATCGATAGCATGAGGTGGAATGACATGAAGGAGTTGGTGCTCCAACAATTCTGTCCGCAGAATGAGTTGGACAAGATGGAGATGGAGTTTCTTCGGCTAGAGGCTGGATCGATGACGCATCGTGAATACACCTCGAGATTCAATGAGATGGCTTTGTTGGTTCCCCACTTAGTCACTCCTGAGTCCAGAAGGTTGAGATGCTATATCCAGGGGCTTCCACCAAAGGTCCGAACGCATGTAAAGGCGAAAGGGCCAACGACCTTTGATGAAGCAGTAGGACTGAGCGCAATCATCTACGATGAGGTGCAAAGTCAAGAAGTACATGAAGGAGAAAGGAAGAGGAAGTCAGAGGATAGGAAGAGTGGATCTGGCGGTAGATTAAAGTTCAAAAAGGGAGAAGGCGGTGGCAAAGATAAGGGGAAGGTTGGAGAGGAATATCAAGAGAAGAGGTGTTACAGATGTCAGCAATCTGGACATCTCTCAAGGTCGTGTCCGACGATTAAGTGCTATAATTGTCAGGAAACAGGGCATTTTAAGAATGATTGCCCTAAATTTAAAGGAGGAAAGAACCCAGCCAAAGGGCGGGTGTTTGTTATGAAGAAGGGTAATGATAAAGAAGTTAATGAGGATGTTGTGGCAGGTATGTTCCCTCTAAACAACGTTTATGCTAAGGTTTTATTTGACACGGGTGCAAATAAGAGTTTTGTGTCAACTTCCTTTGGTAAATACCTAGGAAAAGAACCTGTAGTACTAGATCTTGCTTATGAGGTAGAAACCGCAAATGGAGGAAGTGATATGATAACAGTAGTGTATAAGGATTGCTTGCTTAATTTAAATGGTGTCGAGTTTCCAGTTAATGTTATGCCTATGAACTTGTGTGGTTATGATGTAGTCATAGGAATGGACTGGTTAACTTATAATCGAGCCCAAGTTGATTGTGAGAAAAAGTTGGTTAGGGTATGTAAGTCAGATGGTGAAACATTAGTGGTTAAGGGAGATAGTATCAGAGGTAATATCCGGATGATATCTGCAATTAAGGCTAGTAAATGTTTGATGAAAGGTTGTGAGGCTTTTATAGCCTATGCTTTAGATGCTAAGCCCGAAAGGCAGATTTCGGATATCTCAGTCGTGTGTGATTACCCTGACGTGTTTCCTGATGACTTACCTGGACTCCCTCCCAACCGACAAATCGAATTTCGAATCGATTTAATACCTGAAGCAAGGCCGATTGCGAAGGCTCCTTATCGTTTGGCGCCCTCCGAATTGCAAGAACTGATGAAGCAAGTCCAGGAGTTGCTCGACTTAGGCTTCATTAGACCGAGTTCATCCCCTTGGGGTGCACCAGTGTTGTTTGTAAAGAAGAAGGACGGTTCCATGCGGATGTGCATCGACTACCGTGAGCTGAACAAGTTGACAATCAAGAATAAGTATCCATTGCCGAGGATAGACGATCTGTTTGATCAGCTGCAAAGCGCTAGTTATTTTTCCAAGATCGATCTTAGGTCTGGATACCATAAGCTGAAGGTGCGGGAAGAAGATATTCCCAAGACGGCTTTTAGAACCCGTTATGGGCACTATGAGTTTTTGGTTATGTCCTTTGGACTAACCAATGCCCCTGCAGCATTCATAGATCTCATGAACAGAGTCTGCAAGCCGTATCTAGACAAGTTTGTCATTGTCTTTATCGATGATATTTTGGTCTATTCGAGAGATCAAAATGATCATGCTGAACACTTGAAGAAGGTTTTGGAAACTCTCAGGCAGGAGAAGTTGTACGCTAAGTTCTCCAAGTGTGATTTTTAGAAGAGAGAAGTTCAATTTCTCGGGCGTGTGATAAATGAAGCTGGTGTTCAGGTAGATCCAACTAAGATAGAGGCTATAATGAAATGGGAAGTCCCGAAGACTCCCACGGAAATTAGAAGCTTCTTAGGTTTAGCTGGGTACTACCGAAGATTTATCAAGGACTTCTCTAAGATTGCTACACCGATGACTGCATTAACGCGGAAGAAGGCTGAGTTCAAATGGGGACCCGAGCAAGAGGAAGCCTTAATGTCTTGAAGAGGAAGCTTTGTAGCGCTCCAATCCTTTCATTACCCGAAGGTAATGAGGATTTTGTGGTATGTTGTGATGCCTCGCTTAATGGTCTTGGTTGCGTGCTGATGCAACGAGAGAAGGTCATTGCCTATGCATCACGACAATTAAGCATTCATGAGAAACGTTACACCACACATGATTTGGAATTAGGGGCCATAGTGTTTGCCTTGAAGACTTGGCGACACTATCTTTATGGTACTAAATTCGTGATATATTCTGATCACAAAAGTCTTCAACACCTTTTTGATCAGAAGGAGCTAAATATGAGGCAACGTAGATGGATGGAATTGCTTAGCGATTATGATTGTGAGATCAAATACCACCCTGGCAAGGCCAATGTGGTAGCGGATGCCCTCAGTCGGAAGGAGAGGATTAAACCCATTAGAGTAAGGGCCTTGCAAATCATTGTAACGATTGATTGGAAGGATCAGATCGTTGAAGCTCAGACAAATGCCTTGAAGGAAGAAAACATCAGGAAGGAGCGAATGGTGGGAAAGGAAGGTTTGTTGACAAAAGGAAAGGATGAGATTCTAAGGTTTGGGTCAAGAATTTGGATTCCAAAGTTTGGAGGAATTCAGGATAAGATTCTTGACGAAACCCACAAGTCTAAGTACTCGATTCATCCTGGAACAGATAAGATGTTCAAGAGCTTGAAAGAACATTATTGGTGGCCCAATATGAAGAGATCAATTGCACAGTATGTGCAAAGGTGCTTGACTTGTTTACAAGTTAAGATAGAACATCAGAAACCAGCAGGTCTGTTACAACAGATAGAATTACCAGTTTGGAAGTGGGAAAGAGTAACAATGGATTATGTCACGAAGCTCCCAAGAACTCGTGCAGGGCATAATGCCATATGGGTGATTGTGGATCGATTGACCAAGTCGTCCCATTTCATACCATATAACGAGAGCTACTCACCAGAGAAGATGGCGAAATTGTATATCAAGGAGATTGTGAGTAGACATGGCGTGCCACTTTCGATCATCTCTGACAGAGATAGTCGATTCACGTCAAGGTTTTGGGCGAGTCTGCAAAAAGATCTAGGAACTAGATTGAATTTGAGCACGGCATATCATCCTCAAACTGATGGGCAGAGTGAGCGTACGATCCAAACCCTTGAGGATATGCTGCGTGCGTGTGTGATTGACTTTAGTGGTAGTTGGGATGAATTCTTACCATTGGTTGAGTTTTCATACAACAATAGTTATCACACTAGCATAGGGATGGCACCATTTGAAGCACTTTATGGAAGAAAGTGCAGAACTCCTGTTTGTTGGACTGACGTTGGGGAGGATCAGTTGTGTAGTACAGAGATGATGCTAGAAACAACTGATAAAATCCAACTGATTAGGCAAAGGCTGAAAGCTGCCCAGGATAGGCAGAAAAGTTATGCTGATGTTTGTAGAAGGCCTTTAGAATTCAAAGTCGGGGACTATGTGATGTTGAAAGTATCTCCTTGGAAAGGAGTGGTAAGGTTTATCAAACGTGGAAAGTTAGCCCCGAGATACATTGGTCCATTTAAGATTGTTGCGAGAGTTGGGAAAGTTGCTTATAAGCTTGAGTTACCGGAAACCTTGAAAGGTGTACACGATACCTTTCACGTGTCAAACTTAAGGAAATGTTTGGCGGATCCGAATCAAGCTGTACCTCTCGAAGATGTTCAAGTAAGCGAGAAGCTATCTTTTACTGAGAGGCCAGTGAAGATTCTTGATACTCAAGAAAGAAAGTTGAGAAAGAGAAGAATCCGGTTGGTGTTGGTCCAATGGGAAGGACAGAGAGGACCGGAGAAGACTTGGGAATTGGCTAGTGAGATGAAAGCCAAATACCCTCAGTTATTTTTGTAATACTCGAATTTCGAGGACGAAATTCTTTTAAGGAGGGGAGAAATGTAAAACCCTAAATTTTGACGTAAGTATATGTCGATAATGGGCGGGTGTTCATGTAAATAGCACGTTGAATAAAGAGTCCTAATGTATAGAGATAAACCCTAGGGGTGATAGAGGACTTAAAACGAAGAACGTGGGCGAAAACGGAACTCAAATCGGAGTTATAACGAAGCGGGAAATGCGAAAACACCCGAGAAATGCCCGAAAACTTCTTTCGAGCATATCTTGACTTAGAAGAAGAGTTACGGAGCCCATAATATATGAATTCCACGTGTTTCGACGAGAGGAATCTGAAAATATAGGTTACGCGATACGCGCATCAAAGGGTAGGCCCCTGCGCGTATCGCCTAGCATCAGTCGGGTGGAAAACAGCTGGCAGCCACTCACCATCTACGCGATACGCGCAGATGGTGCATGTGGGCTGCGCGTAGCGCCTAGAACAGGCCAGACAGCCTATTTAAAGGGGTGCAACCCCCCTTCACACTTGCTCACTTCCCTCTCTCTCTCTAGAACGTTTTAGAGAGAGAAACACCTAGTTTTTCTTGCGGAATCGCGCCTCGTGTGCGGTACCCTGCGTCGTGACGTTCCTTCGAGTCTCGGGCGCGTGTAGATCGCTTGGCGTGCGTCGAGGTTCTGTCCGAGTGAAGAACGGTGATCATCAAGGTGTTGCGCAATTGAAGATCGGTGATCGACGAGGTAAATGGTCTTTCATTCTCGATTAGTTTAGGACGGGAATCGGGTTGGGAACCCGATGGGAATGCGGGGTGAAGATACCCGCATAGCACGAGGGACGTGCTAGGGGAAATGGTTGCGGGATTAAACACCCGCAACTAACGGGTAGATTACCCGGGAAGGGTGCGGGTTGAATATCCGTACCCAGGGGTATGATATCCGTTGTGAACGGGTAACGTATCTCTGTAGGATTCGTTCAGATCCCGAGGTTCGGGATTTGGTAAGCGTAGGTGGCAACGACTCGTATCTAGTCGTGTGCTTTGCTAGTTAAACCCTAGGACTTACATAGTCTTAGGAATCGTTGTTTATAACGTTGTGATATCGCGTTATAGGTGGATTATAGCTATTGAAGTTGATTGTCAGTATAGCTATTTGTGTTGATTGTGGAGATAGTCATTTGGATTGATTATCGGGATTAGATCAAGGAACGAAGCTACTTGTGAGCTTGTTGTGATCTTGTTGAGGTGAGTTCATACACTTAAACTCTTTTGAAATGATGGTATGTTTTACAAAACTGGATGTGTTGCTTAAACCTGTTTTGGTTGCAAATGATTGTGAGTTTTTGTATAAACTCTTTTGGATTGGTTGTGTTCTTAAACTGTTGTGTTTGAACGGTTGGCTAGCAATCTACGGTAAATATCGGGCAATACCACTCCAGATTATAGGGGTGACAGCGGGTAAAACTTAGAAGGGTATATGCATATATTCTGCTCCAGCGCAGACGTGCCAGACGGAGTTGTGAGGGGTTTTATTCGTATTGTCTGGGAATATTTAACGGATGATGCTAGTATGTTTATGAAATGCTTGTAAGTGATGGAGTTAGTGGTAACTCGTTGATCAAGGTTTTTACAAGTATTTGGTTGAATGTTTTGTAAAATGTTTTTATTATGAACTCACCAGCGTAAGCTGACCCTTTCTTTTAAAACTTTTGGCACACATCCTAGGTGCCGTGTGATGCAGGAAAGCACTGTTGAGGCTAGAGCAGGTAGAAGGCTTGCGGGCTTAGAAGATAGACGCTCTGGACCTAGAATAGTTGCTAGCTTTAGTTGTTGATGTTATGTATCAAACAATCATTGTCATTTTGAGAACTATGTAATTGTAGTTTGAAGTTTAATGTATGAACAGCTTTATGTTTTAAGCTGTGTGTATGTATGTTTGTTGAATTCCGCTGCGTTGCTCCTGATATCCATTCGTCACACGCGTGTAAACCCCCGGGCACCTGGGACCGCCCGCCGCGTTGGGGTTGTGACACCTTTATTCCACATTAGCACATTGAAAAGCATGTTAGTATAATGTACGACAGCTCACAACTCCTAACAACACCTTAAAATACCGTACGTAAACTTAAAACACCATACTAAATCTAACGAATTTGTCTGAGTCCTTTGAATGTCGTACGGCAACTCAGGACTTGTTACGACTCTCTGTATGCGACATTATCAACATGAAAAGCACGTTAGAATATTGTAGGACGCGTTACAATTCCTAATAACACTTTACATCACTGTACGAAACTTTAAAACTCCATAATAAACCGAATGAATTCATCCGAGTACTTTGAACGACGTACGACAACTTAAGATATCTTCCGACCCTGTTTTCCACATTAGCACATTGAAAAGCATGTTAGTTTAATGTACGACAACTCACAACTCCTAACAACACCTTAAAATACCATTCGTAAACTAAAAACTCCATAATAAGTCTAATGAATTCGTCCGAGTCCTTTCAACGTCGTACGTCAACTTAAGACATCTTACGACTTTGTATGCCACATTAGCACATTGAAAAGCATGTAAGTACAATGTACGACACCTCACAACTCCTAACAACACCTTACAATAGCGTACGTAAACTTAAAACTACATACTAAATCTAAAGAATTTGTCCGAGTCCTTTGAACGTCGTACGACAACTTGGGACTTGTTACGACTCTCTTTATGCGACATTATCAACATGAAAAGCACGTTAGAATATTGTAAGACGCGTTACAATTCCTAATAACACTTTACATCAGTGTACGAAACTTTAAAACTCCATAATAAACCTAATGAATTCATCCGAGTCCTTTGAACGTCGTACGACAACTTAAGATATCTTACGACCCTTTATTCCACATTAGCACATTGAAAAGCATGTTAGTATAATGTACGACAGCTCACAACTCCTAACAACACCTTAAAATACCGTACGTAAACTAAAAACTCCATAATAAGTCTAATGAATTCGTCCAAGTCCTTTCAACGTCGTACGTCAACTTAAGACATCGTACGACTATGTATGCCACATTAGCACATTGAAAAGTATGCAAGTACAATGTACGACACCTCACAACTCCTAACAACACCTTACAATACCGTACGTAAACTTAAAACACCATACTAAATCTAATGAATTTGTCTGAGTCCTTTGAACGTCGTATGGCAACTCAGGACTTATTACGACTCTCTGTATGCACACTATCAACATCAAACGCACGTTAGAATATTGTAGGACGCGATACATTTCCTAATAACACTTTACATCACTATACGAAACTTTAAAACTCCATAATAAACCTAATGAATTCATCCGAGTCCTTTGAACGTCGTACGACAACTTAAGATATCTTACGACCCTTTATTCCACATTAGCACATTGAAAAGCATGTTAGTATAATGTACGACAGCTCACAACTCCTAACAACACCTTAAAATACCGTACGTAAACTAAAAACTCCATAATAAGTCTAATGAATTCGTCCAACTCCTTTCAACGTCGTACGTCAACTTAAGACATCTTACGACTCTGTATTCCACATTAGCACATTGAAAAGCATGTAAGTACAATGTACGACACCTCACAACAACTAACAACACCTTGCAATACCGTACGTAAACTTAAAACTCCATACTAAATCTAATGAATTTGTCCGAGTCCTTTGAACGTCGTACGACAACTTAGGACTTGTTACGTCTCTCTGTATGCGACATTATCAACATGAAAAGCACGTTAGAATATTGTAAGACGCGTTACAATTCCTAATAACACTTTACATCACTGTACGAAACTTTAAAACTCCATAACAAACCTAATGAATTCATCCGAGTCCTTTGAACGTCGTACGACAACTTAAGATATCTTACGACCCTTTATTCCACATTAGCACATTGAAAAGCATGTTAGTATAATGTACGACAGCTCACAACTCCTAACAACACCTTAAAATACCGTACGTAAACTAAAAACTCCATAATAAGTCTAATGAATTCGTCCGAGTCCTTTCAACGTCGTACGTCAACTTAAGACATCTTACGACTTTGTATGCCACATTAGCACATTGAAAAGCATGTAAGTACAATGTACGACACCTCACAACTCCTAACAACACCTTACAATAGCGTACGTAAACTTAAAACTACATACTAAATCTAAAGAATTTGTCCGAGTCCTTTGAACGTCGTACGACAACTTGGGACTTGTTACGACTCTCTGTATGCGACATTATCAACATGAAAAGCACGTTGAATATTGTAAGACGCGTTACAATTCCTAATAACACTTTACATCAGTGTACGAAACTTTAAAACTCCATAATAAACCTAATGAATTCATCCGAGTCCTTTGAACGTCGTACGACAAATTAAGATATCTTACGACCCTTTATTCCATATTAGCACATTGAAAAGCATGTTAGTATAATGTACGACAGCTCACAACTCCTAACAACACCTTAAAATACCGTACGTAAACTAAAAACTCCATAATAAGTCTAATGAATTCGTCCAAGTCCTTTCAACGTCGTACGTCAACTAAAGACATCGTACGACTATGTATGCCACATTAGCACATTGAAAAGTATGTAAGTACAATGTACGACACCTCACAACTCCTAACAACACCTTACAATACCGTACGTAAACTTAAAACACCATACTAAATCTAATGAATTTGTCTGAGTCCTTTGAACGTCGTATGGCAACTCAGGACTTATTACGACTCTCTGTATGCACACTATCAACATCAAAAGCACGTTAGAATATTGTAGGACGCGATACATTTCTTAATAACACTTTACATCACTATACGAAACTTTAAAACTCCATAATAAACCTAATGAATTCATCCGAGTCCTTTGAACGTCGTACGACAACTTAAGATATCTTACGACCCTTTATTCCACATTAGCACATTGAAAAGCATGTTAGTATAATGTACGACAGCTCACAACTCCTAACAACACCTTAAAATACCGTACGTAAACTAAAAACTCCATAATAAGTCTAATGAATTCGTCCAAGTCCTTTCAACGTCGTACGTCAACTTAAGACATCTTACGACTCTGTATTCCACATTAGCACATTGAAAAGCATGTAAGTACAATGTACGACACCTCACAACTCCTAACAACACCTTGCAATACCGTACGTAAACTTAAAACTCCATACTAAATCTAATGAATTTGTCCGAGTCCTTTGAACGTCGTACGACAACTTAGGACTTGTTACGTCTCTCTGTATGCGACATTATCAACATGAAAAGCACGTTAGAATATTGTAAGACGCGTTACAATTCCTAATAACACTTTACATCACTGTACAAAACTTTAAAACTCCATAATAAACCTAATGAATTCATCCGAGTCCTTTGAACGTCGTACGACAACTTAAGATATCTTACGACCCTTTATTCCACATTAGCACATTGAAAAGCATGTTAGTATAATGTAAGACAGCTCACAACTCCTAACAACACCTTAAAATACCGTACGTAAACTTAAAACACCATACTAAATCTAACGAATTTGTCTGAGTCCTTTGAATGTCGTACGGCAACTCAGGACTTGTTACGACTCTCTGTATGCGACATAATCAACATGAAAAGCACGTTAGAATATTGTAGGACGCGTTACAATTCCTAATAACACTTTACATCACTGTACGAAACTTTAAAACTCCATAATAAACCTAATGAATTCATCCGAGTACTTTGAACGACGTACGGCAACTTAAGATATCTTACGACCCTGTTTTCCACATTAGCACATTGAAAAGCATGTTAGTATAATGTACGACAGCTCACAACTCCTAACAACACCTTAAAATACCATTCGTAAACTAAAAACTCCATAATAAGTCTAATGAATTCGTCCGAGTCCTTTCAACGTCGTACGTCAACTTAAGACATCTTACGACTTTGTATGCCACATTAGCACATTGAAAAGCATGTAACTACAATGTACGACACCTCATAACTCCTAACAACACCTTACAATAGCGTACGTAAACTTAAAACTACATACTAAATCTAAAGAATTTGTCCGAGTCCTTTGAACGTCGTACGACAACTTGGGACTTGTTACGACTCTCTGTATGCGACATTATCAACATGAAAAGCACGTTAGAATATTGTAAGACGCGTTACAATTCCTAATAACACTTTACATCAGTGTACGAAACTTTAAAACTCCATAATAAACCTAATGAATTCATCCGAGTCCTTTGAACGTCGTACGACAAATTAAGATATCTTACGACCCTTTATTCCATATTAGCACATTGAAAAGCATGTTAGTATAATGTACGACAGCTCACAACTCCTAACAACACCTTAAAATACCGTACGTAAACTAAAAACTCCATAATAAGTCTAATGAATTCGTCCAAGTCCTTTCAACGTCGTACGTCAACTTAAGACATCGTACGACTATGTATGCCACATTAGCACATTGAAAAGTATGTAAGTACAATGTACGACACCTCACAACTCCTAACAACACCTTACAATACCGTACGTAAACTTAAAACACCATACTAAATCTAATGAATTTGTCTGAGTCCTTTGAACGTCGTATGGCAACTCAGGACTTATTACTACTCTCTGTATGCACACTATCAACATCAAAAGCACGTTAGAATATTGTAGGACGCGATACATTTCCTAATAACACTTTACATCACTATACGAAACTTTAAAACTCCATAATAAACCTAATGAATTCATCCGAGTCCTTTGAACGTCGTACGACAACTTAAGATATCTTACGACCCTTTATTCCACATTAGCACATTGAAAAGCATGTTAGTATAATGTACGACAGCTCACAACTCCTAACAACACCTTAAAATACCGTACGTAAACTAAAAACTCCATAATAAGTCTATTGAATTCGTCCAAGTCCTTTCAACGTCGTACGTCAACTTAAGACATCTTACGACTCTGTATTTCACATTAGCACATTGAAAAGCATGTAAGTACAATGTACGACACCTCACAACTCCTAACAACACCTTGCAATACCGTACGTAAACTTAAAACTCCATACTAAATCTAATGAATTTGTCCGAGTCCTTTGAACGTCGTACGACAACTTAGGACTTGTTACGTCTCTCTGTATGCGACATTATCAACATGAAAAGCACGTTAGAATATTGTAAGACGCGTTACAATTCCTAATAACACTTTACATCACTGTACGAAACTTTAAAACTCCATAATAAACCTAATGAATTCATCCAAGTCCTTTGAACGTCGTACGACAACTTAAGATATCTTACGACCCTTTATTCCACATTAGCACATTGAAAAGCATGTTAGTATAATGTACGACAGCTCACAACTCCTAACAACACCTTAAAATACCGTACGTAAACTTAAAACACCATACTAAATCTAACGAATTTGTCTGAGTCCTTTGAATGTCGTACGGCAACTCAGGACTTGTTACGACTCTCTGTATGCGACATTATCAACATGAAAAGCACGTTAGAATATTGTAGGACGCGTTACAATTCCTAATAACACTTTACATCACTGTACGAAACTTTAAAACTCCATAATAAACCTAATGAATTCATCCGAGTACTTTGAACGACGTACGACAACTTAAGATATCTTCCGACCCTGTTTTCCACATTAGCACATTGAAAAGCATGTTAGTTTAATGTACGACAACTCACAACTCCTAACAACACCTTAAAATACCATTCGTAAACTAAAAACTCCATAATAAGTCTAATGAATTCGTCCGAGTCCTTTCAACGTCGTACGTCAACTTAAGACATCTTACGACTTTGTATGCCACATTAGCACATTGAAAAGCATGTAAGTACAATGTACGACACCTCACAACTCCTAACAACACCTTACAATAGCGTACGTAAACTTAAAACTACATACTAAATCTAAAGAATTTGTCCGAGTCCTTTGAACGTCGTACGACAACTTGGGACTTGTTACGACTCTCTGTATGCGACATTATCAACATGAAAAGCACGTTAGAATATTGTAAGACGCGTTACAATTCCTAATAACACTTTACATCAGTGTACGAAACTTTAAAACTCCATAATAAACCTAATGAATTCATCCGAGTCCTTTGAACGTCGTACGACAACTTAAGATATCTTACGACCCTTTATTCCACATTAGCACATTGAAAAGCATGTTTGTATAATGTACGACAGCTCACAACTCCTAACAACACCTTAAAATACCGTACGTAAACTAAAAACTCCATAATAAGTCTAATGAATTCGTCCAAGTCCTTTCAACGTCGTACGTCAACTTAAGACATCGTACGACTATGTATGCCACATTAGCACATTGAAAAGTATGTAAGTACAATGTACGACACCTCACAACTCCTAACAACACCTTACAATACCGTACGTAAACTTAAAACACCATACTAAATCTAATGAATTTGTCCGAGTCCTTTGAACGTCGTACGGCAACTCAGGACTTGTTACGACTCTCTGTATGCGACATAATCAACATGAAAAGCACGTTAGAATATTGTAGGACGCGTTACAATTCCTAATAACACTTTACATCACTGTACGAAACTTTAAAACTCCATAATAAACCTAATGAATTCATCCGAGTACTTTGAACGACGTACGGCAACTTAAGATATCTTACGACCCTGTTTTCCACATTAGCACATTGAAAAGCATGTTAGTATAATGTACGACAGCTCACAACTCCTAACAACACCTTAAAATACCATTCGTAAACTAAAAACTCCATAATAAGTCTAATGAATTCGTCCGAGTCCTTTCAACGTCGTACGTCAACTTAAGACATCTTACGACTTTGTATGCCACATTAGCACATTGAAAAGCATGTAACTACAATGTACGACACCTCATAACTCCTAACAACACCTTACAATAGCGTACGTAAACTTAAAACTACATACTAAATCTAAAGAATTTGTCCGAGTCCTTTGAACGTCGTACGACAACTTGGGACTTGTTACGACTCTCTGTATGCGACATTATCAACATGAAAAGCACGTTAGAATATTGTAAGATGCGTTACAATTCCTAATAACACTTTACATCAGTGTACGAAACTTTAAAACTCCATAATAAACCTAATGAATTCATCCGAGTCCTTTGAACGTCGTACGACAACTTAAGATATCTTACGACCCTTTATTCCACATTAGCACATTGAAAAGCATGTTAGTATAATGTACGACAGCTCACAACTCCTAACAACACCTTAAAATACCGTACGTAAACTTAAAACACCATACTAAATCTAACGAATTTGTCTGAGTCCTTTGAATGTCGTACGGCAACTCAGGACTTGTTACGACTCTCTGTATGCGACATTATCAACATGAAAAGCACGTTAGAATATTGTAGGACGCGTTACAATTCCTAATAACACTTTACATCACTGTACGAAACTTTAAAACTCCATAATAAACCTAATGAATTCATCCGAGTACTTTGAACGACGTACGACAACTTAAGATATCTTACGACCCTGTTTTCCACATTAGCACATTGAAAAGCATGTTAGTATAATGTACGACAGCTCACAACTCCCAACAACACCTTAAAATACCATTCGTAAACTAAAAACTCCATAATAAGTCTAATGAATTCGTCCGAGTCCTTTCAACGTCGTACGTCAACTTAAGACATCGTACGACTTTGTATGCCACATTAGCACATTGAAAAGCATGTAAGTACAATGTAGGACACCTCACAACTCCTAACAACACCTTACAATACCGTACGTAAACTTAAAACTCCATACTAAATCTAATGAATTTATCCGAGTCCTTTGAACGTCGTACGGCAACTTAGGACTTGTTACGGCTCTCTGTATGCGACATTATCAACATGAAAAGCATGTTAGAATATTGTAAGACGCGTTACAATTCCTAATAACACTTTACATCAGTGTACGAAACTTTAAAACTCCATAATAAACCTAATGAATTCATCCGAGTCCTTTGAACGTCGTACGACAACTTAAGATATCTTACGACCCTTTTTTCCACATTAGCACATTGAAAAGCATGTTAGTATAATGTACGACAGCTCACAACTCCTAACAACACCTTAAAATACCGTACGTAAACTAAAAACTCCATAATAAGTCTAATGAATTCGTCCAAGTCCTTTCAACGTCGTACGTCAACTCAAGACATCGTACGACTATGTATGCCACATTAGCACATTGAAAAGTATGTAAGTACAATGTACGACACCTCACAACTCCTAACAACACCTTACAATACCGTACCTAAACTTAAAACACCATACTAAATCTTATGAATTTGTCTGAGTCCTTTGAACTTCGTACGGAAACTCAAGACTTGTTACGACTCTCTGTATGCGACATTATCAACATGAAAAGCACGTTAGAATATTGTAGGACGCGTTACAATTCCTAATAACACTTTACATCGCTGTACGAAACTTTAAAACTCCATAATAAACCTAATGAATACATCCGAGTACTTTGAACGACGTAAGACAACTTAACACATCTTACGACCCTGTATTCCACATTAGCACATTGAAAAGCATGTAAGTATAATGTATGACACCTCACAACTCCTAATAACATCTTACAATATCGTACGTAAACTAAAAACTCCATAATAAGCCTAATGAATTCATCCGAGTCCTTTGAACGTCGTACGTCTACTTAAGACATCTTACGACTATGTATGCCACATTAGCACCTTGGAAAGCATGTTAGTATAATATATGACACCTCATAACTCCTAACAATACCTTACAATACCGTACGTAAACTTAAAACACCATAATAAGCCTAATGTATTCGTCCGAGTCCTTTCAACGTCGTACCACAACTCAGGACTTGTTACGACTCACTGTATGCGACATTATCAACATGAAAAACACGTTAGAAAAATGTAGGACGCCTTACAACTTCTAATTACACCTTACATCACTGTACGAAACTTTAAAAATCCATAATAAGCCTAAAGAACTGTCCGAGTCCTTTGAACGTCGTACGACAACTTAAGACAACTTACGACTCTGTATGCCACATTAGCACATTGAAAAGCATGTTAGTACAATGTACGACACCTCACAACTCCTAACAACACCTTAAAATATCGTACGTAAACTGAAAACTCCATACTAAACCTACTGAATTTGTCCGAGTCCTTTGAACGTCGTACGACAACTCAGGACTTGTTACGACTCTCTGTATCCGACATTATCAACATGAAAAGCACCTTAGAATAATGTACGACGCGTTACAACTCCTAATAAAACCTTACATCACTGTACGAAACTTTAAAACTCCATAATAAACCTAATGAATTCATCCGAGTCCTTTGAACGTCGTACGACAACTTAAGATATCTTACGACCCTTTATTCCACATTAGCACATTGAAAAGCATGTTTGTATAATGTACGACAGCTCACAACTCCTAACAACACCTTAAAATACCGTACGTAAACTAAAAACTCCATAATAAGTCTAATGAATTCGTCCAAGTCCTTTCAACGTCGTACGTCAACTTAAGACATCGTACGACTATGTATGCCACATTAGCACATTGAAAAGTATGTAAGTACAATGTACGACACCTCACAACTCCTAACAACACCTTACAATACCGTACGTAAACTTAAAACACCATACTAAATCTAATGAATTTGTCTGAGTCCTTTGAACGTCGTATGGCAACTCAGGACTTATTACGACTCTCTGTATGCACACTATCAACATCAAAAGCACGTTAGAATATTGTAGGACGCGATACATTTCCTAATAACACTTTACATCACTATACGAAACTTTAAAACTCCATAATAAACCTAATGAATTCATCCGAGTCCTTTGAACGTCGTACGACAACTTAAGATATCTTACGACCCTTTATTCCACATTAGCACATTGAAAAGCATGTTAGTATAATGTACGACAGCTCACAACTCCTAACAACACCTTAAAATACCGTACGTAAACTAAAAACTCCATAATAAGTCTAATGAATTCGTCCAAGTCCTTTCAACGTCGTACGTCAACTTAAGACATCCTACGACTCTGTATTCCACATTAGCACATTGAAAAGCATGTAAGTACAATGTACGACACCTCACAACTCCTAACAACACCTTGCAATACCGTACGTAAACTTAAAACTCCATACTAAATCTAATGAATTTGTCCGAGTCCTTTGAACGTCGTACGACAACTTAGGACTTGTTACGTCTCTCTGTATGCGACATTATCAACATGAAAAGCACGTTAGAATATTGTAAGACGCGTTACAATTCCTAATAACACTTTACATCACTGTACGAAACTTTAAAACTCCATAATAAACCTAATGAATTCATCCGAGTCCTTTGAACGTCGTACGACAACTTAAGATATCTTACGACCCTTTATTCCACATTAGCACATTGAAAAGCATGTTTGTATAATGTACGACAGCTCACAACTCCTAACAACACCTTAAAATACCGTACGTAAACTAAAAACTCCATAATAAGTCTAATGAATTCGTCCAAGTCCTTTCAACGTCGTACGTCAACTTAAGACATCGTACGACTATGTATGCCACATTAGCACATTGAAAAGTATGTAAGTACAATGTACGACACCTCACAACTCCTAACAACACCTTACAATACCGTACGTAAACTTAAAACACCATACTAAATCTAATGAATTTGTCTGAGTCCTTTGAACGTCGTATGGCAACTCAGGACTTATTACGACTCTCTGTATGCACACTATCAACATCAAAAGCACGTTAGAATATTGTAGGACGCGATACATTTCCTAATAACACTTTACATCACTATACGAAACTTTAAAACTCCATAATAAACCTAATGAATTCATCCGAGTCCTTTGAACGTCGTACGACAACTTAAGATATCTTACGACCCTTTATTCCACATTAGCACATTGAAAAGCATGTTAGTATAATGTACGACAGCTCACAACTCCTAACAACACCTTAAAATACCGTACGTAAACTAAAAACTCCATAATAAGTCTAATGAATTCGTCCAAGTCCTTTCAACGTCGTACGTCAACTTAAGACATCCTACGACTCTGTATTCCACATTAGCACATTGAAAAGCATGTAAGTACAATGTACGACACCTCACAACTCCTAACAACACCTTGCAATACCGTACGTAAACTTAAAACTCCATACTAAATCTAATGAATTTGTCCGAGTCCTTTGACGTCGTACGACAACTTAGGACTTGTTACGTCTCTCTGTATGCGACATTATCAACATGAAAAGCACGTTAGAATATTGTAAGACGCGTTACAATTCCTAATAACACTTTACATCACTGTACGAAACTTTAAAACTCCATAATAAACCTAATGAATTCATCCGAGTCCTTTGAACGTCGTACGACAACTTAAGATATCTTACGACCCTTTATTCCACATTAGCACATTGAAAAGCATGTTAGTATAATGTACGACAGCTCACAACTCCTAACAACACCTTAAAATACCGTACGTAAACTTAAAACACCATACTAAATCTAACGAATTTGTCTGAGTCCTTTGAATGTCGTACGGCAACTCAGGACTTGTTACGACTCTCTGTATGCGACATTATCAACATGAAAAGCACGTTAGAATATTGTAGGACGCGTTACAATTCCTAATAACACTTTACATCACTGTACGAAACTTTAAAACTCCATAATAAACCTAATGAATTCATCCGAGTACTTTGAACGACGTACGACAACTTAAGATATCTTACGACCCTGTTTTCCACATTAGCACATTGAAAAGCATGTTAGTATAATGTACGACAGCTCACAACTCCCAACAACACCTTAAAATACCATTCGTAAACTAAAAACTCCATAATAAGTCTAATGAATTCGTCCGAGTCCTTTCAACGTCGTACGTCAACTTAAGACATCGTACGACTTTGTATGCCACATTAGCACATTGAAAAGCATGTAAGTACAATGTACGACACCTCACAACTCCTAACAACACCTTACAATACCGTACGTAAACTTAAAACTCCATACTAAATCTAATGAATTTATCCGAGTCCTTTGAACGTCGTACGGCAACTTAGGACTTGTTACGGCTCTCTGTATGCGACATTATCAACATGAAAAGCATGTTAGAATATTGTAAGACGCGTTACAATTCCTAATAACACTTTACATCAGTGTACGAAACTTTAAAACTCCATAATAAACCTAATGAATTCATCCGAGTCCTTTGAACGTCGTACGACAACTTAAGATATCTTACGACCCTTTTTTCCACATTAGCACATTGAAAAGCATGTTAGTATAATGTACGACAGCTCACAACTCCTAACAACACCTTAAAATACCGTACGTAAACTAAAAACTCCATAATAAGTCTAATGAATTCGTCCAAGTCCTTTCAACGTCGTACGTCAACTCAAGACATCGTACGACTATGTATGCCACATTAACACATTGAAAAGTATGTAAGTACAATGTACGACACCTCACAACTCCTAACAACACCTTACAATACCGTACCTAAACTTAAAACACCATACTAAATCTTATGAATTTGTCTGAGTCCTTTGAACTTCGTACGGAAACTCAAGACTTGTTACGACTCTCTGTATGCGACATTATCAACATGAAAAGCACGTTAGAATATTGTAGGACGCGTTACAATTCCTAATAACACTTTACATCGCTGTACGAAACTTTAAAACTCCATAATAAACCTAATGAATACATCCGAGTACTTTGAACGACGTAAGACAACTTAACACATCTTACGACCCTGTATTCCACATTAGCACATTGAAAAGCATGTAAGTATAATGTATGACACCTCACAACTCCTAATAACATCTTACAATATCGTACGTAAACTAAAAACTCCATAATAAGCCTAATGAATTCATCCGAGTCCTTTGAACGTCGTACGTCTACTTAAGACATCTTACGACTCTGTATGCCACATTAGCACCTTGGAAAGCATGTTAGTATAATATATGACACCTCATAACTCCTAACAATACCTTACAATACCGTACGTAAACTTAAAACACCATAATAAGCCTAATGTATTCGTCCGAGTCCTTTCAACGTCGTACCACAACTCAGGACTTGTTACGACTCACTGTATGCGACATTATCAACATGAAAAACACGTTAGAAAAATGTAGGACGCCTTACAACTTCTAATTACACCTTACATCACTGTACGAAACTTTAACACTCCATAATAAGCCTAAAGAACTGTCCGAGTCCTTTGAACGTCGTACGACAACTTAAGACAACTTACGACTCTGTATGCCACATTAGCACATTGAAAAGCATGTTAGTACAATGTACGACACCTCACAACTCCTAACAACACCTTAAAATATCGTACGTAAACTGAAAACTCCATACTAAACCTACTGAATTTGTCCGAGTCCTTTGAACGTCGTACGACAACTCAGGACTTGTTACGACTCTCTGTATGCGACATTATCAACATGAAAAGCACCTTAGAATAATGTACGACGCGTTACAACTCCTAATAAAACCTTACATCACTGTACGAAACTTTAAAACTCCATAATAAACCTAATGAATTCATCCGAGTCCTTTGAACGTCGTACGACAACTTAAGATATCTTACGACCCTTTATTCCACATTAGCACATTGAAAAGCATGTTTGTATAATGTACGACAGCTCACAACTCCTAACAACACCTTAAAATACCGTACGTAAACTAAAAACTCCATAATAAGTCTAATGAATTCGTCCAAGTCCTTTCAACGTCGTACGTCAACTTAAGACATCGTACGACTATGTATGCCACATTAGCACATTGAAAAGCATGTTAGTATAATGTAAGACAGCTCACAACTCCTAACAACACCTTAAAATACCGTACGTAAACTTAAAACACCATACTAAATCTAACGAATTTGTCTGAGTCCTTTGAATGTCGTACGGCAACTCAGGACTTGTTACGACTCTCTGTATGCGACATAATCAACATGAAAAGCACGTTAGAATATTGTAGGACGCGTTACAATTCCTAATAACACTTTACATCACTGTACGAAACTTTAAAACTCCATAATAAACCTAATGAATTCATCCGAGTACTTTGAACGACGTACGGCAACTTAAGATATCTTACGACCCTGTTTTCCACATTAGCACATTGAAAAGCATGTTAGTATAATGTACGACAGCTCACAACTCCTAACAACACCTTAAAATACCATTCGTAAACTAAAAACTCCATAATAAGTCTAATGAATTCGTCCGAGTCCTTTCAACGTCGTACGTCAACTTAAGACATCTTACGACTTTGTATGCCACATTAGCACATTGAAAAGCATGTAACTACAATGTACGACACCTCATAACTCCTAACAACACCTTACAATAGCGTACGTAAACTTAAAACTACATACTAAATCTAAAGAATTTGTCCGAGTCCTTTGAACGTCGTACGACAACTTGGGACTTGTTACGACTCTCTGTATGCGACATTATCAACATGAAAAGCACGTTAGAATATTGTAAGACGCGTTACAATTCCTAATAACACTTTACATCAGTGTACGAAACTTTAAAACTCCATAATAAAACTAATGAATTCATCCGAGTCCTTTGAACGTCGTACGACAAATTAAGATATCTTACGACCCTTTATTCCATATTAGCACATTGAAAAGCATGTTAGTATAATGTACGACAGCTCACAACTCCTAACAACACCTTAAAATACCGTACGTAAACTAAAAACTCCATAATAAGTCTAATGAATTCGTCCAAGTCCTTTCAACGTCGTACGTCAACTTAAGACATCGTACGACTATGTATGCCACATTAGCACATTGAAAAGTATGTAAGTACAATGTACGACACCTCACAACTCCTAACAACACCTTACAATACCGTACGTAAACTTAAAACACCATACTAAATCTAATGAATTTGTCTGAGTCCTTTGAACGTCGTATGGCAACTCAGGACTTATTACGACTCTCTGTATGCACACTATCAACATCAAAAGCACGTTAGAATATTGTAGGACGCGATACATTTCCTAATAACACTTTACATCACTATACGAAACTTTAAAACTCCATAATAAACCTAATGAATTCATCCGAGTCCTTTGAACGTCGTACGACAACTTAAGATATCTTACGACCCTTTATTCCACATTAGCACATTGAAAAGCATGTTAGTATAATGTACGACAGCTCACAACTCCTAACAACACCTTAAAATACCGTACGTAAACTAAAAACTCCATAATAAGTCTAATGAATTCGTCCAAGTCCTTTCAACGTCGTACGTCAACTTAAGACATCTTACGACTCTGTATTCCACATTAGCACATTGAAAAGCATGTAAGTACAATGTACGACACCTCACAACTCCTAACAACACCTTGCAATACCGTACGTAAACTTAAAACTCCATACTAAATCTAATGAATTTGTCCGAGTCCTTTGAACGTCGTACGACAACTTAGGACTTGTTACGTCTCTCTGTATGCGACATTATCAACATGAAAAGCACGTTAGAATATTGTAAGACGCGTTACAATTCCTAATAACACTTTACATCACTGTACGAAACTTTAAAACTCCATAATAAACCTAATGAATTCATCCAAGTCCTTTGAACGTCGTACGACAACTTAAGATATCTTACGACCCTTTATTCCACATTAGCACATTGAAAAGCATGTTAGTATAATGTACGACAGCTCACAACTCCTAACAACACCTTAAAATACCGTACGTAAACTTAAAACACCATACTAAATCTAACGAATTTGTCTGAGTCCTTTGAATGTCGTACGGCAACTCAGGACTTGTTACGACTCTCTGTATGCGACATTATCAACATGAAAAGCACGTTAGAATATTGTAGGACGCGTTACAATTCCTAATAACACTTTACATCACTGTACGAAACTTTAAAACTCCATAATAAACCTAATGAATTCATCCGAGTACTTTGAACGACGTACGACAACTTAAGATATCTTCCGACCCTGTTTTCCACATTAGCACATTGAAAAGCATGTTAGTTTAATGTACGACAACTCACAACTCCTAACAACACCTTAAAATACCATTCGTAAACTAAAAACTCCATAATAAGTCTAATGAATTCGTCCGAGTCCTTTCAACGTCGTACGTCAACTTAAGACATCTTACGACTTTGTATGCCACATTAGCACATTGAAAAGCATGTAAGTACAATGTACGACACCTCACAACTCCTAACAACACCTTACAATAGCGTACGTAAACTTAAAACTACATACTAATTCTAAAGAATTTGTCCGAGTCCTTTGAACGTCGTACGACAACTTGGGACTTGTTACGACTCTCTGTATGCGACATTATCAACATGAAAAGCACGTTAGAATATTGTAAGACGCGTTACAATTCCTAATAACACTTTACATCAGTGTACGAAACTTTAAAACTCCATAATAAACCTAATGAATTCATCCGAGTCCTTTGAACGTCGTACGACAACTTAAGATATCTTACGACCCTTTATTCCACATTAGCACATTGAAAAGCATGTTTGTATAATGTACGACAGCTCACAACTCCTAACAACACCTTAAAATACCGTACGTAAACTAAAAACTCCATAATAAGTCTAATGAATTCGTCCAAGTCCTTTCAACGTCGTACGTCAACTTAAGACATCGTACGACTATGTATGCCACATTAGCACATTGAAAAGTATGTAAGTACAATGTACGACACCTCACAACTCCTAACAACACCTTACAATACCGTACGTAAACTTAAAACACCATACTAAATCTAATGAATTTGTCCGAGTCCTTTGAACGTCGTACGGCAACTCAGGACTTGTTACGACTCTCTGTATGCGACATAATCAACATGAAAAGCACGTTAGAATATTGTAGGACGCGTTACAATTCCTAATAACACTTTACATCACTGTACGAAACTTTAAAACTCCATAATAAACCTAATGAATTCATCCGAGTACTTTGAACGACGTACGGCAACTTAAGATATCTTACGACCCTGTTTTCCACATTAGCACATTGAAAAGCATGTTAGTATAATGTACGACAGCTCACAACTCCTAACAACACCTTAAAATACCATTCGTAAACTAAAAACTCCATAATAAGTCTAATGAATTCGTCCGAGTCCTTTCAACGTCGTACGTCAACTTAAGACATCTTACGACTTTGTATGCCACATTAGCACATTGAAAAGCATGTAACTACAATGTACGACACCTCATAACTCCTAACAACACCTTACAATAGCGTACGTAAACTTAAAACTACATACTAAATCTAAAGAATTTGTCCGAGTCCTTTGAACGTCGTACGACAACTTGGGACTTGTTACGACTCTCTGTATGCGACATTATCAACATGAAAAGCACGTTAGAATATTGTAAGACGCGTTACAATTCCTAATAACACTTTACATCAGTGTACGAAACTTTAAAACTCCATAATAAACCTAATGAATTCATCCGAGTCCTTTGAACGTCGTACGACAACTTAAGATATCTTACGACCCTTTATTCCACATTAGCACATTGAAAAGCATGTTTGTATAATGTACGACAGCTCACAACTCCTAACAACACCTTAAAATACCGTACGTAAACTAAAAACTCCATAATAAGTCTAATGAATTCGTCCAAGTCCTTTCAACGTCGTACGTCAACTTAAGACATCGTACGACTATGTATGCCACATTAGCACATTGAAAAGTATGTAAGTACAATGTACGACACCTCACAACTCCTAACAACACCTTACAATACCGTACGTAAACTTAAAACACCATACTAAATCTAATGAATTTGTCCGAGTCCTTTGAACGTCGTACGGCAACTCAGGACTTGTTACGACTCTCTGTATGCGACATAATCAACATGAAAAGCACGTTAGAATATTGTAGGACGCGTTACAATTCCTAATAACACTTTACATCACTGTACGAAACTTTAAAACTCCATAATAAACCTAATGAATTCATCCGAGTACTTTGAACGACGTACGGCAACTTAAGATATCTTACGACCCTGTTTTCCACATTAGCACATTGAAAAGCATGTTAGTATAATGTACGACAGCTCACAACTCCTAACAACACCTTAAAATACCATTCGTAAACTAAAAACTCCATAATAAGTCTAATGAATTCGTCCGAGTCCTTTCAACGTCGTACGTCAACTTAAGACATCTTACGACTTTGTATGCCACATTAGCACATTGAAAAGCATGTAACTACAATGTACGACACCTCATAACTCCTAACAACACCTTACAATAGCGTACGTAAACTTAAAACTACATACTAAATCTAAAGAATTTGTCCGAGTCCTTTGAACGTCATACGACAACTTGGGACTTGTTACGACTCTCTGTATGCGACATTATCAACATGAAAAGCACGTTAGAATATTGTAAGACGCGTTACAATTCCTAATAACACTTTACATCAGTGTACGAAACTTTAAAACTCCATAATAAACCTAATGAATTCATCCGAGTCCTTTGAACGTCGTACGACAACTTAAGATATCTTACGACCCTTTATTCCACATTAGCACATTGAAAAGCATGTTAGTATAATGTACGACAGCTCACAACTCCTAACAACACCTTAAAATACCGTACGTAAACTTAAAACACCATACTAAATCTAACGAATTTGTCTGAGTCCTTTGAATGTCGTACGGCAACTCAGGACTTGTTACGACTCTCTGTATGCGACATTATCAACATGAAAAGCACGTTAGAATATTGTAGGACGCGTTACAATTCCTAATAACACTTTACATCACTGTACGAAACTTTAAAACTCCATAATAAACCTAATGAATTCATCCGAGTACTTTGAACGACGTACGACAACTTAAGATATCTTACGACCCTGTTTTCCACATTAGCACATTGAAAAGCATGTTAGTATAATGTACGACAGCTCACAACTCCCAACAACACCTTAAAATACCATTCGTAAACTAAAAACTCCATAATAAGTCTAATGAATTCGTCCGAGTCCTTTCAACGTCGTACGTCAACTTAAGACATCGTACGACTTTGTATGCCACATTAGCACATTGAAAAGCATGTAAGTACAATGTAGGACACCTCACAACTCCTAACAACACCTTACAATACCGTACGTAAACTTAAAACTCCATACTAAATCTAATGAATTTATCCGAGTCCTTTGAACGTCGTACGGCAACTTAGGACTTGTTACGGCTCTCTGTATGCGACATTATCAACATGAAAAGCATGTTAGAATATTGTAAGACGCGTTACAATTCCTAATAACACTTTACATCAGTGTACGAAACTTTAAAACTCCATAATAAACCTAATGAATTCATCCGAGTCCTTTGAACGTCATACGACAACTTAAGATATCTTACGACCCTTTTTTCCACATTAGCACATTGAAAAGCATGTTAGTATAATGTACGACAGCTCACAACTCCTAACAACACCTTAAAATACCGTACGTAAACTAAAAACTCCATAATAAGTCTAATGAATTCGTCCAAGTCCTTTCAACGTCGTACGTCAACTCAAGACATCGTACGACTATGTATGCCACATTAGCACATTGAAAAGTATGTAAGTACAATGTACGACACCTCACAACTCCTAACAACACCTTACAATACCGTACCTAAACTTAAAACACCATACTAAATCTTATGAATTTGTCTGAGTCCTTTGAACTTCGTACGGAAACTCAAGACTTGTTACGACTCTCTGTATGCGACATTATCAACATGAAAAGCACGTTAGAATATTGTAGGACGCGTTACAATTCCTAATAACACTTTACATCGCTGTACGAAACTTTAAAACTCCATAATAAACCTAATGAATACATCCGAGTACTTTGAACGACGTAAGACAACTTAACACATCTTACGACCCTGTATTCCACATTAGCACATTGAAAAGCATGTAAGTATAATGTATGACACCTCACAACTCCTAATAACATCGTACAATATCGTACGTAAACTAAAAACTCCATAATAAGCCTAATGAATTCATCCGAGTCCTTTGAACGTCGTACGTCTACTTAAGACATCTTACGACTCTGTATGCCACATTAGCACCTTGGAAAGCATGTTAGTATAATATATGACACCTCATAACTCCTAACAATACCTTACAATACCGTACGTAAACTTAAAACACCATAATAAGCCTAATGTATTCGTCCGAGTCCTTTCAACGTCGTACCACAACTCAGGACTTGTTACGACTCACTGTATGCGACATTATCAACATGAAAAACACGTTAGAAAAATGTAGGACGCCTTACAACTTCTAATTACACCTTACATCACTGTACGAAACTTTAACACTCCATAATAAGCCTAAAGAACTGTCCGAGTCCTTTGAACGTCGTACGACAACTTAAGACATCTTACGACTCTGTATGCCACATTAGCACCTTGGAAAGCATGTTAGTATAATATATGACACCTCATAACTCCTAACAATACCTTACAATACCGTACGTAAACTTAAAACACCATAATAAGCCTAATGTATTCGTCCGAGTCCTTTCAACGTCGTACCACAACTCAGGACTTGTTACGACTCACTGTATGCGACATTATCAACATGAAAAACACGTTAGAAAAATGTAGGACGCCTTACAACTTCTAATTACACCTTACATCACTGTACGAAACTTTAACACTCCATAATAAGCCTAAAGAACTGTCCGAGTCCTTTGAACGTCGTACGACAACTTAAGACAACTTACGACTCTGTATGCCACATTAGCACATTGAAAAGCATGTTAGTACAATGTACGACACCTCACAACTCCTAACAACACCTTAAAATAAAGTACGTAAACTGAAAACTCCATACTAAACCTACTGAATTTGTCCGAGTCCTTTGAACGTCGTACGACAACTCAGGACTTGTTACGACTCTCTGTATGCGACATTATCAACATGAAAAGTACCTTAGAATAATGTACGACGCGTTACAACTCCTAATAAAACCTTACATCACTGTACGAAACTTTAAAACTCCATAATAAACCTAATGAATTCATCCGAGTCCTTTGAACGTCGTACGACAACTTAAGATATCTTACGACCCTTTATTCCACATTAGCACATTGAAAAGCATGTTTGTATAATGTACGACAGCTCACAACTCCTAACAACACCTTAAAATACCGTACGTAAACTAAAAACTCCATAATAAGTCTAATGAATTCGTCCAAGTCCTTTCAACGTCGTACGTCAACTTAAGACATCGTACGACTATGTATGCCACATTAGCACATTGAAAAGTATGTAAGTACAATGTACGACACCTCACAACTCCTAACAACACCTTACAATACCGTACGTAAACTTAAAACACCATACTAAATCTAAAGAATTTGTCTGAGTCCTTTGAACGTCGTATGGCAACTCAGGACTTATTACGACTCTCTGTATGCACACTATCAACATCAAAACCACGTTAGAATATTGTAGGACGCGATACATTTCCTAATAACACTTTACATCACTATACGAAACTTTAAAACTCCATAATAAACCTAATGAATTCATCCGAGTCCTTTGAACGTCGTACGACAACTTAAGATATCTTACGACCCTTTATTCCACATTAGCACATTGAAAAGCATGTTAGTATAATGTACGACAGCTCACAACTCCTAACAACACCTTAAAATACCGTACGTAAACTTAAAACACCATACTAAATCTAACGAATTTGTCTGAGTCCTTTGAATGTCGTACGGCAACTCAGGACTTGTTACGACTCTCTGTATGCGACATTATCAACATGAAAAGCACGTTAGAATATTGTAGGACGCGTTACAATTCCTAATAACACTTTACATCACTGTACGAAACTTTAAAACTCCATAATAAACCTAATGAATTCATCCGAGTACTTTGAACGACGTACGACAACTTAAGATATCTTACGACCCTGTTTTCCACATTAGCACATTGAAAAGCATGTTAGTATAATGTACGACAGCTCACAACTCCCAACAACACCTTAAAATACCATTCGTAAACTAAAAACTCCATAATAAGTCTAATGAATTCGTCCGAGTCCTTTCAACGTCGTACGTCAACTTAAGACATCGTACGACTTTGTATGCCACATTAGCACATTGAAAAGCATGTAAGTACAATGTAGGACACCTCACAACTCCTAACAACACCTTACAATACCGTACGTAAACTTAAAACTCCATACTAAATCTAATGAATTTATCCGAGTCCTTTGAACGTCGTACGGCAACTTAGGACTTGTTACGGCTCTCTGTATGCGACATTATCAACATGAAAAGCATGTTAGAATATTGTAAGACGCGTTACAATTCCTAATAACACTTTACATCAGTGTACGAAACTTTAAAACTCCATAATAAACCTAATGAATTCATCCGAGTCCTTTGAACGTCGTACGACAACTTAAGATATCTTACGACCCTTTTTTCCACATTAGCACATTGAAAAGCATGTTAGTATAATGTACGACAGCTCACAACTCCTAACAACACCTTAAAATACCGTACGTAAACTAAAAACTCCATAATAAGTCTAATGAATTCGTCCAAGTCCTTTCAACGTCGTACGTCAACTCAAGACATCGTACGACTATGTATGCCACATTAGCACATTGAAAAGTATGTAAGTACAATGTACGACACCTCACAACTCCTAACAACACCTTACAATACCGTACCTAAACTTAAAACACCATACTAAATCTTATGAATTTGTCTGAGTCCTTTGAACTTCGTACGGAAACTCAAGACTTGTTACGACTCTCTGTATGCGACATTATCAACATGAAAAGCACGTTAGAATATTGTAGGACGCGTTACAATTCCTAATAACACTTTACATCGCTGTACGAAACTTTAAAACTCCATAATAAACCTAATGAATACATCCGAGTACTTTGAACGACGTAAGACAACTTAACACATCTTACGACCCTGTATTCCACATTAGCACATTGAAAAGCATGTAAGTATAATGTATGACACCTCACAACTCCTAATAACATCTTACAATATCGTACGTAAACTAAAAACTCCATAATAAGCCTAATGAATTCATCCGAGTCCTTTGAACGTCGTACGTCTACTTAAGACATCTTACGACTCTGTATGCCACATTAGCACCTTGGAAAGCATGTTAGTATAATATATGACACCTCATAACTCCTAACAATACCTTACAATACCGTACGTAAACTTAAAACACCATAATAAGCCTAATGTATTCGTCCGAGTCCTTTCAACGTCGTACCACAACTCAGGACTTGTTACGACTCACTGTATGCGACATTATCAACATGAAAAACACGTTAGAAAAATGTAGGACGCCTTACAACTTCTAATTACACCTTACATCACTGTACGAAACTTTAACACTCCATAATAAGCCTAAAGAACTGTCCGAGTCCTTTGAACGTCGTACGACAACTTAAGACAACTTACGACTCTGTATGCCACATTAGCACATTGAAAAGCATGTTAGTACAATGTACGACACCTCACAACTCCTAACAACACCTTAAAATATCGTACGTAAACTGAAAACTCCATACTAAACCTACTGAATTTGTCCGAGTCCTTTGAACGTCGTACGACAACTCAGGACTTGTTACGACTCTCTGTATGCGACATTATCAACATGAAAAGCACCTTAGAATAATGTACGACGCGTTACAACTCCTAATAAAACCTTACATCACTGTACGAAACTTTAAAACTCCATAATAAACCTAATGAATTCATCCGAGTCCTTTGAACGTCGTACGACAACTTAAGATATCTTACGACCCTTTATTCCACATTAGCACATTGAAAAGCATGTTTGTATAATGTACGACAGCTCACAACTCCTAACAACACCTTAAAATACCGTACGTAAACTAAAAACTCCATAATAAGTCTAATGAATTCGTCCAAGTCCTTTCAACGTCGTACGTCAACTTAAGACATCGTACGACTATGTATGCCACATTAGCACATTGAAAAGTATGTAAGTACAATGTACGACACCTCACAACTCCTAACAACACCTTACAATATCGTACGTAAACTTAAAACACCATACTAAATCTAATGAATTTGTCTGAGTCCTTTGAACGTCGTATGGCAACTCAGGACTTATTACGACTCTCTGTATGCACACTATCAACATCAAAAGCACGTTAGAATATTGTAGGACGCGATACATTTCCTAATAACACTTTACATCACTATACGAAACTTTAAAACTCCATAATAAACCTAATGAATTCATCCGAGTCCTTTGAACGTCGTACGACAACTTAAGATATCTTACGACCCTTTATTCCACATTAGCACATTGAAAAGCATGTTAGTATAATGTACGACAGCTCACAACTCCTAACAACACCTTAAAATACCGTACGTAAACTAAAAACTCCATAATAAGTCTAATGAATTCGTCCAAGTCCTTTCAACGTCGTACGTCAACTTAAGACATCCTACGACTCTGTATTCCACATTAGCACATTGAAAAGCATGTAAGTACAATGTACGACACCTCACAACTCCTAACAACACCTTGCAATACCGTACGTAAACTTAAAACTCCATACTAAATCTAATGAATTTGTCCGAGTCCTTTGAACGTCGTACGACAACTTAGGACTTGTTACGTCTCTCTGTATGCGACATTATCAACATGAAAAGCACGTTAGAATATTGTAAGACGCGTTACAATTCCTAATAACACTTTACATCACTGTACGAAACTTTAAAACTCCATAATAAACCTAATGAATTCATCCGAGTACTTTGAACGACGTACGACAACTTAAGATATCTTACGACTCTGTTTTCCACATTAGCACATTGAAAAGCATGTTAGTATAATGTACGACAGCTCACAACTCCCAACAACACCTTAAAATACCATTCGTAAACTAAAAACTCCATAATAAGTCTAATGAATTCGTCCGAGTCCTTTCAACGCCGTACGTCAACTTAAGACATCGTACGACTTTGTATGCCACATTAGCACATTGAAAAGCATGTAAGTACAATGTACGACACCTCACAACTCCTAACAACACCTTACAATACCGTACGTAAACTTAAAACTCCATACTAAATCTAATGAATTTATCCGAGTCCTTTGAACGTCGTACGGCAACTTAGGACTTGTTACGGCTCTCTGTATGCGACATTTTCAACATGAAAAGCATGTTAGAATATTGTAAGACGCGTTACAATTCCTAATAACACTTTACATCAGTGTACGAAACTTTAAAACTCCATAATAAACCTAATGAATTCATCCGAGTCCTTTGAACGTCGTACGACAACTTAAGATATCTTACGACCCTTTTTTCCACATTAGCACATTGAAAAGCATGTTAGTATAATGTACGACAGCTCACAACTCCTAACAACACCTTAAAATACCGTACGTAAACTAAAAACTCCATAATAAGTCTAATGAATTCGTCCAAGTCCTTTCAACGTCGTACGTCAACTCAAGACATCGTACGACTATGTATGCCACATTAGCACATTGAAAAGTATGTAAGTACAATGTACGACACCTCACAACTCCTAACAACACCTTACAATACCGTACCTAAACTTAAAACACCATACTAAATCTCATGAATTTGTCTGAGTCCTTTGAACTTTGTACGGAAACTCAAGACTTGTTACGACTCTCTGTATGCGACATTATCAACATGAAAAGCACGTTAGAATATTGTAGGACGCGTTACAATTCCTAATAACACTTTACATCGCTGTACGAAACTTTAAAACTCCATAATAAACCTAATGAATACATCCGAGTACTTTGAACGACGTAAGACAACTTAACACATCTTACGACCCTGTATTCCACATTAGCACATTGAAAAGCATGTAAGTATAATGTATGACACCTCACAACTCCTAATAACATCTTACAATATCGTACGTAAACTAAAAACTCCATAATAAGCCTAATGAATTCATCCGAGTCCTTTGAACGTCGTACGTCTACTTAAGACATCTTACGACTCTGTATGCCACATTAGCACCTTGGAAAGCATGTTAGTATAATATATGACACCTCATAACTCCTAACAATACCTTACAATACCGTACGTAAACTTAAAACACCATAATAAGAATGTATTCGTCCGAGTCCTTTCAACGTCGTACCACAACTCAGGACTTGTTACGACTCACTGTATGCGACATTATCAACATGAAAAACACGTTAGAAAAATGTAGGACGCCTTACAACTTCTAATTACACCTTACATCACTGTACGAAACTTTAACACTCCATAATAAGCCTAAAGAACTGTCCGAGTCCTTTGAACGTCGTACGACAACTTAAGACAACTTACGACTCTGTATGCCACATTAGCACATTGAAAAGCATGTTAGTACAATGTACGACACCTCACAACTCCTAACAACACCTTAAAATATCGTACGTAAACTGAAAACTCCATACTAAACCTACTGAATTTGTCCGAGTCCTTTGAACGTCGTACGACAACTCAGGACTTGTTACGACTCTCTGTATGCGACATTATCAACATGAAAAGCACCTTAGAATAATGTACGACGCGTTACAACTCCTAATAAAACCTTACATCACTGTACGAAACTTTAAAACTCCATAATAAACCTAATGAATTCATCCGAGTCCTTTGAACGTCGTACGTCAACTTAAGATATCTTACGACCCTGTATTCCACATTAGCACATTGAAAAGCATGTTAGTATAATGTACGATAGCTCACAAATCCTAACAACACCTTAAAATACGTACGTAAACTAAAAACTCCATAATAAGTCTAATGAATTTGTCCGAGTCCTTTCAACGTCGTACGTCAACTTACGACATCTTACGACTCTTTATGCCACATTAGCACATTGAAAAGAATGTAAGTACAATGTACGACACCTCACAACTCCTAACAACACCTGACAATATCGTACGTAAACTTAAAACTCGATACTAAATCTAATGAATTTGTCCGAGTCCTTTAAACGTCGTACGGCAAATCATGACTTGTTACGACTCTTTGTATGCGACTTTATCAACATGAAAAGCACGTTAGAATATTGTCGGACGCGTTACAATTCCTAATAACACTTTACATCACTGTACGAAACATTAAAACTCCATAATAAACCAAATGAATTCATCCGAGTCATTTGAACGTCGTACGACAACTTAAGACATCTTACGACCCTGTATTCCACATTAGCACATTGAAAACACGTTAGTATAATGTATGACACCTCACAACACCTAACAACACCTTACAATACCGTACGTAAACTAAAAACTCCATAATAAGCCTAATAAATTTATCCGAGTCCTTTGAACGTCGTACGTCTACTTAAGACATCTTACGACTCTGTATGCCACATTAGCACCTTGGAAAGCATGTTAGTATAATATATGACACCTCATAACTCCTAACAATACCTTACAATACCGTACGTAAACTTAAAACACCATAATAAGAATGTATTCGTCCGAGTCCTTTCAACGTCGTACCACAACTCAGGACTTGTTACGACTCACTGTATGCGACATTATCAACATGAAAAACACGTTAGAAAAATGTAGGACGCCTTACAACTTCTAATTACACCTTACATCACTGTACGAAACTTTAACACTCCATAATAAGCCTAAAGAACTGTCCGAGTCCTTTGAACGTCGTACGACAACTTAAGACAACTTACGACTCTGTATGCCACATTAGCACATTGAAAAGCATGTTAGTACAATGTACGACACCTCACAACTCCTAACAACACCTTAAAATATCGTACGTAAACTGAAAACTCCATACTAAACCTACTGAATTTGTCCGAGTCCTTTGAACGTCGTACGACAACTCAGGACTTGTTACGACTCTCTGTATGCGACATTATCAACATGAAAAGCACCTTAGAATAATGTACGACGCGTTACAACTCCTAATAAAACCTTACATCACTGTACGAAACTTTAAAACTCCATAATAAACCTAAAGAATTCATCCGAGTCCTTTGAACGTCGTACGTCAACTTAAGATATCTTACGACCCTGTATTCCACATTAGCACATTGAAAAGCATGTTAGTATAATGTACGATAGCTCACAAATCCTAACAACACCTTAAAATACGTACGTAAACTAAAAACTCCATAATAAGTCTAATGAATTCGTCCGAGTCCTTTCAACGTCGTACGTCAACTTACGACATCTTACGACTCTTTATGCCACATTAGCACATTGAAAAGAATGTAAGTACAATGTACGACACCTCACAACTCCTAACAACACCTGACAATATCGTACGTAAACTTAAAACTCGATACTAAATCTAATGAATTTGTCCGAGTCCTTTAAACGTCGTACGGCAAATCATGACTTGTTACGACTCTTTGTATGCGACTTTATCAACATGAAAAGCACGTTAGAATATTGTCGGACGCGTTACAATTCCTAATAACACTTTACATCACTGTACGAAACATTAAAACTCCATAATAAACCAAATGAATTCATCCGAGTCATTTGAACGTCGTACGACAACTTAAGACATCTTACGACCCTGTATTCCACATTAGCACATTGAAAACACGTTAGTATAATGTATGACACCTCACAACACCTAACAACACCTTACAATACCGTACGTAAACTAAAAACTCCATAATAAGCCTAATAAATTTATCCGAGTCCTTTGAACGTCGTACGTCAACTTAAGACATCTTATGACTCTGTATGCCACATTAGCACCTTGGAAAGCATGTTAGTATAATGTACGACACCTCACAACTCCTAACAACACCTTACAATACCGTACGTAAACTTAAAACTGCATACTAAATCTAATGAATTTGTCTGAGTCCTTTGAATGTCGTACGACAACTCAGGACTTGTTACAACTCTCTTTATGCGACATTATCAACATGAAAAGCACGTTAGAATATTGTAGGACGCGTTACAATTCCTAATAACACTTTAGATCACTGTACGAAACTTATAAACTCCATAATAAACCTAATGAATTCATCCGAGTCCTTAGAACGTCGTACGACAACTTAAGACATCTTACGACCATGTATTCCACATTAGCACATTGAAAAGCATGTTAGTATAATGTATGACACCTCACAACTCCTAACAACACCTTATAATACCGTACGTAAACTAAAAACTCCATAATAAGCCTAATGAATTCATCCGAGTCCTTTGAACGTCGTACGTCAACTTAAGACATCTTACGACTCTGTATGCCACATTAGCACCTTGGAAAGCATGTTAGTATAATATATGACACCTCATAACGTCTAACAATACCTTACAATACCGTACGTAAATTTAAAACACCAGAATAAGCCTAATGTAATCGTCCGAGTCCTTTGAACGTCGTACCACAATTCAAGACTTGTTACGTCTCTCTGTATGCGACATTATCAACATGAAAAGCACGTTAGAAAAATGTAGGACGCATTACAACTCCTAATTACACCTTACATCAGAGTACGAAACTTTAAAACTCCATAATAAGCCTAAAGAACCCGTCCGAGTCCTTTGAACGTCGTACGACAACTTAAGATATCTTACGACCCTTTATTCCACATTAGCACATTGAAAAGCATGTTAGTATAATGTAAGACAGCTCACAACTCCTAACAACACCTTAAAATACCGTACGTAAACTTAAAACACCATACTAAATCTAACGAATTTGTCTGAGTCCTTTGAATGTCGTACGACAACTCAGGACTTGTTACGACTCTCTGTATGCGACATTATCAACATGAAAAGCACGTTAGAATAATGTAGGACGCGTTACAACTCCTAATAAAACCTTACATCACTGTACGAAACTTTAAAACTCCATAATAAACCTAATGAATTCATCCGAGTCCTTTGAACGTCGTACGACAACTTAAGACATCTTACGACCATGTATTCCACATTAGCACATTGAAAAGCATGTTAGTATAATGTATGACACCTCCCAACTCCTAACAACACCATACAATACCATACGTAAACTAAAAACTCCATAATAAGCCTAATGAATTCATCCGAGTCCTTTGAACGTCGTACGTCAACTTAAGACATCTTACGACTCTGTATACCACATTAGCACCTTGGAAAACATGTTAGTATAATATTTTAAACCTCATAACTTCTAACAATACCTTACAATACCGTACGTAAACTTAAAACACCGTAATAAGCCTAATGTATTCGTCCGAGTCCTTTGAACGTCGTGCCACAACTCAGGACTTGTTACGACTCTCTGTATGCAAGATTATCAACATGAAAAGCACGTTACAAAAATGTAGGACATGTAACAACTCCTAATTACACCTTACATCACTGTATGAAACTATAAAACTCCATAATAAGCCTAAAGAACTCGTCCGAGTCCTTTGAACGTCGTACGACAACTTAAGATATCTTACGACCCTTTATTCCACATTAGCACATTGAAAAGCATGTTAGTATAATGTACGACAGCTCACAACTCCTAACAACACCTTAAAATACCGTACGTAAACTAAAAACTCCATAATAAGTCTAATGAATTCGTCCAAGTCCTTTCAACGTCATACGTCAACTTAAGACATCTTACGACTCTGTATTCCACATTAGCACATTGAAAAGCATGTAAGTACAATGTACGACACCTCACAACTCCTAACAACACCTTGCAATACCGTACGTAAACTTAAAACTCCATACTAAATCTAATGAATTTGTCCGAGTCCTTTGAACGTCGTACGACAACTTAGGACTTGTTACGTCTCTCTGTATGCGACATTATCAACATGAAAAGCACGTTAGAATATTGTAAGACGCGTTACAATTCCTAATAACACTTTACATCACTGTACGAAACTTTAAAACTCCATAATAAACCTAATGAATTCATCCGAGTCCTTTGAACGTCGTACGACAACTTAAGATATCTTACGACCCTTTATTCCACATTAGCACATTGAAAAGCATGTTAGTATAATGTAAGACAGCTCACAACTCCTAACAACACCTTAAAATACCGTACGTAAACTTAAAACACCATACTAAATCTAACGAATTTGTCTGAGTCCTTTGAATGTCGTACGGCAACTCAGGACTTGTTACGACTCTCTGTATGCGACATTATCAACATGAAAAGCACGTTAGAATATTGTAGGACGCGTTACAATTCCTAATAACACTTTACATCACTGTACGAAACTTTAAAACTCCATAATAAACCTAATGAATTCATCCGAGTACTTTGAACGACGTACGACAACTTAAGATATCTTACGACCCTGTTTTCCACATTAGCACATTGAAAAGCATGTTAGTATAATGTACGACAGCTCACAACTCCTAACAACACCTTAAAATACCATTCGTAAACTAAAAACTCCATAATAAGTCTAATGAATTCGTCCGAGTCCTTTCAACGTCGTACGTCAACTTAAGACATCTTACGACTTTGTATGCCACATTAGCACATTGAAAAGCATGTAAGTACAATGTACGACACCTCACAACTCCTAACAACACCTTACAATAGCGTACGTAAACTTAAAACTACATACTAAATCTAAAGAATTTGTCCGAGTCCTTTGAACGTCGTACGACAACTTGGGACTTGTTACGACTCTCTGTATGCGACATTATCAACATGAAAAGCACGTTAGAATATTGTAAGACGCGTTACAATTCCTAATAACACTTTACATCAGTGTACGAAACTTTAAAACTCCATAATAAACCTAATGAATTCATCCGAGTCCTTTGAACGTCGTACGACAAATTAAGATATCTTACGACCCTTTATTCCATATTAGCACATTGAAAAGCATGTTAGTATAATGTACGACAGCTCACAACTCCTAACAACACCTTAAAATACCGTACGTAAACTAAAAACTCCATAATAAGTCTAATGAATTCGTCCAAGTCCTTTCAACGTCGTACGTCAACTTAAGACATCGTACGACTATGTATGCCACATTAGCACATTGAAAAGTATGTAAGTACAATGTACGACACCTCACAACTCCTAACAACACCTTACAATACCGTACGTAAACTTAAAACACCATACTAAATCTAATGAATTTGTCTGAGTCCTTTGAACGTCGTATGGCAACTCAGGACTTATTACGACTCTCTGTATGCACACTATCAACATCAAAAGCACGTTAGAATATTGTAGGACGCGATACATTTCCTAATAACACTTTACATCACTATACGAAACTTTAAAACTCCATAATAAACCTAATGAATTCATCCGAGTCCTTTGAACGTCGTACGACAACTTAAGATATCTTACGACCCTTTATTCCACATTAGCACATTGAAAAGCATGTTAGTATAATGTACGACAGCTCACAACTCCTAACAACACCTTAAAATACCGTACGTAAATTAAAAACTCCATAATAAGTCTAATGAATTCGTCCAAGTCCTTTCAACGTCGTACGTCAACTTAAGACATCTTACGACTCTGTATTCCACATTAGCACATTGAAAAGCATGTAAGTACAATGTACGACACCTCACAACTCCTAACAACACCTTGCAATACCGTACGTAAACTTAAAACTCCATACTAAATCTAATGAATTTGTCCGAGTCCTTTGAACGTCGTACGACAACTTAGGACTTGTTACGTCTCTCTGTATGCGACATTATCAACATGAAAAGCACGTTAGAATATTGTAAGACGCGTTACAATTCCTAATAACACTTTACATCACTGTACGAAACATTAAAACTCCATAATAAACCTAATGAATTCATCCGAGTCCTTTGAACGTCGTACGACAACTTAAGATATCTTACGACCCTTTCTTCCACATTAGCACATTGAAAAGCATGTTAGTATAATGTACGACAGCTCACAACTCCTAACAACACCTTAAAATACCGTACGTAAACTTAAAACACCATACTAAATCTAAGGAATTTGTCTGAGTCCTTTGAATGTCGTACGGCAACTCAGGACTTGTTACGACTCTCTGTATGCGACATTATCAACATGAAAAGCACGTTAGAATATTGTAGGACGCGTTACAATTCCTAATAACACTTTACATCACTGTACGAAACTTTAAAACTCCATAATAAACCTAATGAATTCATCCGAGTCCTTTGAACGTCGTACGACAACTTAAGATATCTTACGACCCTTTATTCCACATTAGCACATTGAAAAGCATGTTAGTATAATGTACGACAGCTCACAACTCCTAACAACACCTTAAAATACCGTACGTAAACTAAAAACTCCATAATAAGTCTAATGAATTCGTCCAAGTCCTTTCAACGTCGTACGTCAACTTAAGACATCTTACGACTCTGTATTCCACATTACCACATTGAAAAGCATGTAAGTACAATGTACGACACCTCACAACTCCTAACAACACCTTGCAATACCGTACGTAAACTTAAAACTCCATACTAAATCTAATGAATTTGTCCGAGTCCTTTGAACGTCGTACGACAACTTAGGACTTGTTACGTCTCTCTGTATGCGACATTATCAACATGAAAAGCACGTTAGAATATTGTAAGACGCGTTACAATTCCTAATAACACTTTACATCACTGTACGAAACTTTAAAACTCCATAATAAACCTAATGAATTCATCCGAGTCCTTTGAACGTCGTAAGACAACTTAAGATATCTTACGACCCTTTATTCCACATTAGCACATTGAAAAGCATGTTTGTATAATGTACGACAGCTCACAACTCCTAACAACACCTTAAAATACCGTACGTAAACTAAAAACTCCATAATAAGTCTAATGAATTCGTCCAAGTCCTTTCAACGTCGTACGTCAACTTAAGACATCGTACGACTATGTATGCCACATTAGCACATTGAAAAGTATGTAAGTACAATGTACGACACCTCACAACTCCTAACAACACCTTACAATACCGTACGTAAACTTAAAACACCATACTAAATCTAATGAATTTGTCTGAGTCCTTTGAACGTCGTATGGCAACTCAGGACTTATTACGACTCTCTGTATGCACACTATCAACATCAAAAGCACGTTAGAATATTGTAGGACGCGATACATTTCCTAATAACACTTTACATCACTATACGAAACTTTAAAACTCCATAATAAACCTAATGAATTCATCCGAGTCCTTTGAACGTCGTACGACAACTTAAGATATCTTACGACCCTTTATTCCACATTAGCACATTGAAAAGCATGTTAGTATAATGTACGACAGCTCACAACTCCTAACAACACCTTAAAATACCGTACGTAAACTAAAAACTCCATAATAAGTCTAATGAATTCGTCCAAGTCCTTTCAACGTCGTACGTCAACTTAAGACATCTTACGACTCTGTATTCCACATTAGCACATTGAAAAGCATGTAAGTACAATGTACGACACCTCACAACTCCTAACAACACCTTGCAATACCGTACGTAAACTTAAAACTCCATACTAAATCTAATGAATTTGTCCGAGTCCTTTGAACGTCGTACGACAACTTAGGACTTGTTACGTCTCTCTGTATGCGACATTATCAACATGAAAAGCACGTTAGAATATTGTAAGACGCGTTACAATTCCTAATAACACTTTACATCACTGTACGAAACATTAAAACTCCATAATAAACCTAATGAATTCATCCGAGTCCTTTGAACGTCGTACGACAACTTAAGATATCTTACGACCCTTTCTTCCACATTAGCACATTGAAAAGCATGTTAGTATAATGTACGACAGCTCACAACTCCTAACAACACCTTAAAATACCGTACGTAAACTTAAAACACCATACTAAATCTAACGAATTTGTCTGAGTCCTTTGAATGTCGTACGGCAACTCAGGACTTGTTACGACTCTCTGTATGCGACATTATCAACATGAAAAGCACGTTAGAATATTGTAGGACGCGTTACAATTCCTAATAACACTTTACATCACTGTACGAAACTTTAAAACTCCATAATAAACCTAATGAATTCATCCGAGTCCTTTGAACGTCGTACGACAACTTAAGATATCTTACGACCCTTTATTCCACATTAGCACATTGAAAAGCATGTTAGTATATTGTACGACAGCTCACAACTCCTAACAACACCTTAAAGTACCGTACGTAAACTAAAAACTCCATAATAAGTCTAATGAATTCGTCCAAGTCCTTTCAACGTCGTACGTCAACTTAAGACATCTTACGACTCTGTATTCCACATTACCACATTGAAAAGCATGTAAGTACAATGTACGACACCTCACAACTCCTAACAACACCTTGCAATACCGTACGTAAACTTAAAACTCCATACTAAATCTAATGAATTTGTCCGAGTCCTTTGAACGTCGTACGACAACTTAGGACTTGTTACGTCTCTCTGTATGCGACATTATCAACATGAAAAGCACGTTAGAATATTGTAAGACGCGTTACAATTCCTAATAACACTTTACATCACTGTACGAAACTTTAAAACTCCATAATAAACCTAATGAATTCATCCGAGTCCTTTGAACGTCGTAAGACAACTTAAGATATCTTACGACCCTTTATTCCACATTAGCACATTGAAAAGCATGTTTGTATAATGTACGACAGCTCACAACTCCTAACAACACCTTAAAATACCGTACGTAAACTAAAAACTCCATAATAAGTCTAATGAATTCGTCCAAGTCCTTTCAACGTCATACGTCAACTTAAGACATCGTACGACTATGTATGCCACATTAGCACATTGAAAAGTATGTAAGTACAATGTACGACACCTCACAACTCCTAACAACACCTTACAATACCGTACGTAAACTTAAAACACCATACTAAATCTAATGAATTTGTCTGAGTCCTTTGAACGTCGTATGGCAACTCAGGACTTATTACGACTCTCTGTATGCACACTATCAACATCAAAAGCACGTTAGAATATTGTAGGACGCGATACATTTCCTAATAACACTTTACATCACTATACGAAACTTTAAAACTCCATAATAAACCTAATGAATTCATCCGAGTCCTTTGAACGTCGTACGACAACTTAAGATATCTTACGACCCTTTATTCCACATTAGCACATTGAAAAGCATGTTAGTATAATGTACGACAGCTCACAACTCCTAACAACACCTTAAAATACCGTACGTAAACTAAAAACTCCATAATAAGTCTAATGAATTCGTCCAAGTCCTTTCAACGTCGTACGTCAACTTAAGACATCTTACGACTCTGTATTCCACATTAGCACATTGAAAAGCATGTAAGTACAATGTACGACACCTCACAACTCCTAACAACACCTTGCAATACCGTACGTAAACTTAAAACTCCATACTAAATCTAATGAATTTGTCCGAGTCCTTTGAACGTCGTACGACAACTTAGGACTTGTTACGTCTCTCTGTATGCGACATTATCAACATGAAAAGCACGTTAGAATATTGTAAGACGCGTTACAATTCCTAATAACACTTTACATCACTGTACGAAACTTTAAAACTCCATAATAAACCTAATGAATTCATCCGAGTCCTTTGAACGTCGTACGACAACTTAAGATATCTTACGACCCTTTATTCCACATTAGCACATTGAAAAGCATGTTAGTATAATGTAAGACAGCTCACAACTCCTAACAACACCTTAAAATACCGTACGTAAACTTAAAACACCATACTAAATCTAACGAATTTGTCTGAGTCCTTTGAATGTCGTACGGCAACTCAGGACTTGTTACGACTCTCTGTATGCGACATTATCAACATGAAAAGCACGTTAGAATATTGTAGGACGCGTTACAATTCCTAATAACACTTTACATCACTGTACGAAACTTTAAAACTCCATAATAAACCTAATGAATTCATCCGAGTACTTTGAACGACGTACGGCAACTTAAGATATCTTACGACCCTGTTTTCCACATTAGCACATTGAAAAGCATGTTAGTATAATGTACGACAGCTCACAACTCCTAACAACACCTTAAAATACCATTCGTAAACTAAAAACTCCATAATAAGTCTAATGAATTCGTCCGAGTCCTTTCAACGTCGTACGTCAACTTAAGACATCTTACGACTTTGTATGCCACATTAGCACATTGAAAAGCATGTAAGTACAATGTACTAAATCTAAAGAATTTGTCCGAGTCCTTTGAACGTCGTACGACAACTTGGGACTTGTTACGACTCTCTGTATGCGACATTATCAACATGAAAAGCACGTTAGAATATTGTAAGACGCGTTACAATTCCTAATAACACTTTACATCAGTGTACGAAACTTTAAAACTCCATAATAAACCTAATGAATTCATCCGAGTCCTTTGAACGTCGTACGACAAATTAAGATATCTTACGACCCTTTATTCCATATTAGCACATTGAAAAGCATGTTAGTATAATGTACGACAGCTCACAACTCCTAACAACACCTTAAAATACCGTACGTAAACTAAAAACTCCATAATAAGTCTAATGAATTCGTCCAAGTCCTTTCAACGTCGTACGTCAACTTAAGACATCGTACGACTATGTATGCCACATTAGCACATTGAAAAGTATGTAAGTACAATGTACGACACCTCACAACTCCTAACAACACCTTACAATACCGTACGTAAACTTAAAACACCATACTAAATCTAATGAATTTGTCTGAGTCCTTTGAACGTCGTATGGCAACTCAGGACTTATTACGACTCTCTGTATGCACACTATCAACATCAAAAGCACGTTAGAATATTGTAGAACGCGATACATTTCCTAATAACACTTTACATCACTATACGAAACTTTAAAACTCCATAATAAACCTAATGAATTCATCCGAGTCCTTTGAACGTAGTACGACAACTTAAGATATCTTACGACCCTTTATTCCACATTAGCACATTGAAAAGCATGTTAGTATAATGTACGACAGCTCACAACTCCTAACAACACCTTAAAATACCGTACGTAAACTAAAAACTCCATAATAAGTCTAATGAATTCGTCCAAGTCCTTTCAACGTCGTACGTCAACTTAAGACATCTTACGACTCTGTATTCCACATTAGCACATTGAAAAGCATGTAAGTACAATGTACGACACCTCACAACTCCTAACAACACCTTGCAATACCGTACGTAAACTTAAAACTCCATACTAAATCTAATGAATTTGTCCGAGTCCTTTGAACGTCGTACGACAACTTAGGACTTGTTACGTCTCTCTGTATGCGACATTATCAACATGAAAAGCACGTTAGAATATTGTAAGACGCGTTACAATTCCTAATAACACTTTACATCACTGTACGAAACTTTAAAACTCCATAATAAACCTAATGAATTCATCCGAGTCCTTTGAACGTCGTACGACAACTTAAGATATCTTACGACCCTTTATTCCACATTAGCACATTGAAAAGCATGTTAGTATAATGTAAGACAGCTCACAACTCCTAACAACACCTTAAAATACCGTACGTAAACTTAAAACACCATACTAAATCTAACGAATTTGTCTGAGTCCTTTGAATGTCGTACGGCAACTCAGGACTTGTTACGACTCTCTGTATGCGACATTATCAACATGAAAAGCACGTTAGAATATTGTAGGACGCGTTACAATTCCTAATAACACTTTACATCACTGTACGAAACTTTAAAACTCCATAATAAACCTAATGAATTCATCCGAGTACTTTGAACGACGTACGGCAACTTAAGATATCTTACGACCCTGTTTTCCACATTAGCACATTGAAAAGCATGTTAGTATAATGTACGACAGCTCACAACTCCTAACAACACCTTAAAATACCATTCGTAAACTAAAAACTCCATAATAAGTCTAATGAATTCGTCCGAGTCCTTTCAACGTCGTACGTCAACTTAAGACATCTTACGACTTTGTATGCCACATTAGCACATTGAAAAGCATGTAAGTACAATGTACGACACCTCACAACTCCTAACAACACCTTACAATAGCGTACGTAAACTTAAAACTACATACTAAATCTAAAGAATTTGTCCGAGTCCTTTGAACGTCGTACGACAACTTGGGACTTGTTACGACTCTCTGTATGCGACATTATCAACATGAAAAGCACGTTAGAATATTGTAAGACGCGTTACAATTCCTAATAACACTTTACATCAGTGTACGAAACTTTAAAACTCCATAATAAACCTAATGAATTCATCCGAGTCCTTTGAACGTCGTACGACAAATTAAGATATCTTACGACCCTTTATTCCATATTAGCACATTGAAAAGCATGTTAGTATAATGTACGACAGCTCACAACTCCTAACAACACCTTAAAATACCGTACGTAAACTAAAAACTCCATAATAAGTCTAATGAATTCGTCCAAGTCCTTTCAACGTCGTACGTCAACTTAAGACATCGTACGACTATGTATGCCACATTAGCACATTGAAAAGTATGTAAGTACAATGTACGACACCTCACAACTCCTAACAACACCTTACAATACCGTACGTAAACTTAAAACACCATACTAAATCTAATGAATTTGTCTGAGTCCTTTGAACGTCGTATGGCAACTCAGGACTTATTACGACTCTCTGTATGCACACTATCAACATCAAAAGCACGTTAGAATATTGTAGAACGCGATACATTTCCTAATAACACTTTACATCACTATACGAAACTTTAAAACTCCATAATAAACCTAATGAATTCATCCGAGTCCTTTGAACGTAGTACGACAACTTAAGATATCTTACGACCCTTTATTCCACATTAGCACATTGAAAAGCATGTTAGTATAATGTACGACAGCTCACAACTCCTAACAACACCTTAAAATACCGTACGTAAACTAAAAACTCCATAATAAGTCTAATGAATTCGTCCAAGTCCTTTCAACGTCGTACGTCAACTTAAGACATCTTACGACTCTGTATTCCACATTAGCACATTGAAAAGCATGTAAGTACAATGTACGACACCTCACAACTCCTAACAACACCTTGCAATACCGTACGTAAACTTAAAACTCCATACTAAATCTAATGAATTTGTCCGAGTCCTTTGAACGTCGTACGACAACTTAGGACTTGTTACGTCTCTCTGTATGCGACATTATCAACATGAAAAGCACGTTAGAATATTGTAAGACGCGTTACAATTCCTAATAACACTTTACATCACTGTACGAAACTTTAAAACTCCATAATAAACCTAATGAATTCATCCGAGTCCTTTGAACGTCGTACGACAACTTAAGATATCTTACGACCCTTTATTCCACATTAGCACATTGAAAAGCATGTTAGTATAATGTAAGACAGCTCACAACTCCTAACAACACCTTAAAATACCGTACGTAAACTTAAAACACCATACTAAATCTAACGAATTTGTCTGAGTCCTTTGAATGTCGTACGGCAACTCAGGACTTGTTACGACTCTCTGTATGCGACATTATCAACATGAAAAGCACGTTAGAATATTGTAGGACGCGTTACAATTCCTAATAACACTTTACATCACTGTACGAAACTTTAAAACTCCATAATAAACCTAATGAATTCATCCGAGTACTTTGAACGACGTACGGCAACTTAAGATATCTTACGACCCTGTTTTCCACATTAGCACATTGAAAAGCATGTTAGTATAATGTACGACAGCTCACAACTCCTAACAACACCTTAAAATACCGTACGTAAACTAAAAACTCCATAATAAGTCTAATGAATTCGTCCAAGTCCTTTCAACGTCGTACGTCAACTTAAGACATCTTACGACTCTGTATTCCACATTAGCACATTGAAAAGCATGTAAGTACAATGTACGACACTTCACAACTCCTAACAACACCTTGCAATACCGTACGTAAACTTAAAACTCCATACTAAATCTAATGAATTTGTCCGAGTCCTTTGAACGTCGTACGACAACTTAGGACTTGTTACGTCTCTCTGTATGCGACATTATCAACATGAAAAGCACGTTAGAATATTGTAAGACGCGTTATAATTCCTAATAACACTTTACATCATTGTACGAAACTTTAAAACTCCATAATAAACCTAATGAATTCATCCGAGTCCTTTGAACGTCGTACGACAACTTAAGATATCTTACGACCCTTTATTCCACATTAGCACATTGAAAAGCATGTTAGTAAAATGTACGACAGCTCACAACTCCTAACAACACCTTAAAATACCGTACGTAAACTTAAAACACCATACTAAATCTAACGAATTTGTCTGAGTCCTTTGAATGTCGTACGGCAACTCAGGACTTGTTACGACTCTCTGTATGCGACATTATCAACATGAAAAGCACGTTAGAATATTGTAGGACGCGTTACAATTCCTAATAACACTTTACATCACTGTACGAAACTTTAAAACTCCATAATAAACCTAATGAATTCATCCGAGTACTTTGAACGACGTACGGCAACTTAAGATATCTTACGACCCTGTTTTCCACATTAGCACATTGAAAAGCATGTTAGTATAATGTACGACAGCTCACAACTCCTAACAACACCTTAAAATACCATTCGTAAACTAAAAACTCCATAATAAGTCTAATGAATTCGTCCGAGTCCTTTCAACGTCGTACGTCAACTTAAGACATCTTACGACTTTGTATGCCACATTAGCACATTGAAAAGCATGTAAGTACAATGTACGACACCTCACAACTCCTAACAACACCTTACAATAGCGTACGTAAACTTAAAACTACATACTAAATCTAAAGAATTTGTCCGAGTCCTTTGAACGTCGTACGACAACTTGGGACTTGTTACGACTCTCTGTATGCGACATTATCAACATGAAAAGCACGTTAGAATATTGTAAGACGCGTTACAATTCCTAATAACACTTTACATCAGTGTACGAAACTTTAAAACTCCATAATAAACCTAATGAATTCATCCGAGTCCTTTGAACGTCGTACGACAAATTAAGATATCTTACGACCCTTTATTCCATATTAGCACATTGAAAAGCATGTTAGTATAATGTACGACAGCTCACAACTCCTAACAACACCTTAAAATACCGTACGTAAACTAAAAACTCCATAATAAGTCTAATGAATTCGTCCAAGTCCTTTCAACGTCGTACGTCAACTTAAGACATCGTACGACTATGTATGCCACATTAGCACATTGAAAAGTATGTAAGTACAATGTACGACACCTCACAACTCCTAACAACACCTTACAATACCGTACGTAAACTTAAAACACCATACTAAATCTAATGAATTTGTCTGAGTCCTTTGAACGTCGTATGGCAACTCAGGACTTATTACGACTCTCTGTATGCACACTATCAACATCAAAAGCACGTTAGAATATTGTAGGACGCGATACATTTCCTAATAACACTTTACATCACTATACGAAACTTTAAAACTCCATAATAAACCTAATGAATTCATCCGAGTCCTTTGAACGTCGTACGACAACTTAAGATATCTTACGACCCTTTATTCCACATTAGCACATTGAAAAGCATGTTAGTATAATGTACGACAGCTCACAACTCCTAACAACACCTTATAATACCGTACGTAAACTAAAAACTCCATAATAAGTCTAATGAATTCGTCCAAGTCCTTTCAACGTCGTACGTCAACTTAAGACATCTTACGACTCTGTATTCCACATTAGCACATTGAAAAGCATGTAAGTACAATGTACGACACCTCACAACTCCTAACAACACCTTGCAATACCGTACGTAAACTTAAAACTCCATACTAAATCTAATGAATTTGTCCGAGTCCTTTGAACGTCGTACGACAACTTAGGACTTGTTACGTCTCTCTGTATGCGACATTATCAACATGAAAAGCACGTTAGAATATTGTAAGACGCGTTACAATTCCTAATAACACTTTACATCACTGTACGAAACTTTAAAACTCCATAATAAACCTAATGAATTCATCCGAGTCCTTTGAACGTCGTACGACAACTTAAGATATCTTACGACCCTTTATTCCACATTAGCACATTGAAAAGCATGTTAGTATAATGTACGACAGCTCACAACTCCTAACAACACCTTAAAATACCGTACGTAAACTTAAAACACCATACTAAATCTAACGAATTTGTCTGAGTCCTTTGAATGTCGTACGGCAACTCAGGACTTGTTACGACTCTCTGTATGCGACATTATCAACATGAAAAGCACGTTAGAATATTGTAGGACGCGTTACAATTCCTAATAACACTTTACATCACTGTACGAAACTTTAAAACTCCATAATAAACCTAATGAATTCATCCGAGTACTTTGAACGACGTACGACAACTTAAGATATCTTACGACCCTGTTTTCCACATTAGCACATTGAAAAGCATGTTAGTATAATGTACGACAGCTCACAACTCCCAACAACACCTTAAAATACCATTCGTAAACTAAAAACTCCATAATAAGTCTAATGAATTCGTCCGAGTCCTTTCAACGTCGTACGTCAACTTAAGACATCGTACGACTTTGTATGCCACATTAGCACATTGAAAAGCATGTAAGTACAATGTACGACACCTCACAACTCCTAACAACACCTTACAATACCGTACGTAAACTTAAAACTCCATACTAAATCTAATGAATTTATCCGAGTCCTTTGAACGTCGTACGGCAACTTAGGACTTGTTACGGCTCTCTGTATGCGACATTATCAACATGAAAAGCATGTTAGAATATTGTAAGACGCGTTACAATTCCTAATAACACTTTACATCAGTGTACGAAACTTTAAAACTCCATAATAAACCTAATGAATTCATCCGAGTCCTTTGAACGTCGTACGACAACTTAAGATATCTTACGACCCTTTATTCCACATTAGCACATTGAAAAGCATGTTAGTATAATGTACGACAGCTCACAACTCCTAACAACACCTTAAAATACCGTACGTAAACTAAAAACTCCATAATAAGTCTAATGAATTCGTCCAAGTCCTTTCAACGTCGTACGTCAACTCAAGACATCGTACGACTATGTATGCCACATTAGCACATTGAAAAGTATGTAAGTACAATGTACGACACCTCACAACTCCTAACAACACCTTACAATACCGTACCTAAACTTAAAACACCATACTAAATCTTATGAATTTGTCTGAGTCCTTTGAACTTCGTACGGAAACTCAAGACTTGTTACGACTCTCTGTATGCGACATTATCAACATGAAAAGCACGTTAGAATATTGTAGGACGCGTTACAATTCCTAATAACACTTTACATCGTTGTACGAAACTTTAAAACTCCATAATAAACCTAATGAATACATCCGAGTACTTTGAACGACGTAAGACAACTTAACACATCTTACGACCCTGTATTCCACATTAGCACATTGAAAAGCATGTAAGTATAATGTATGACACCTCACAACTCCTAATAACATCTTACAATATCGTACGTAAACTAAAAACTCCATAATAAGCCTAATGAATTCATCCGAGTCCTTTGAACGTCGTACGTCTACTTAAGACATCTTACGACTCTGTATGCCACATTAGCACCTTGGAAAGCATGTTAGTATAATATATGACACCTCATAACTCCTAACAATACCTTACAATACCGTACGTAAACTTAAAACACCATAATAAGCCTAATGTATTCGTCCGAGTCCTTTCAACGTCGTACCACAACTCAGGACTTGTTACGACTCACTGTGTGCGACATTATCAACATGAAAAACACGTTAGAAAAATGTAGGACACCTTACAACTTCTAATTACACCTTACATCACTGTACGAAACTTTAAAACTCCATAATAAGCCTAAAGAACTGTCCGAGTCCTTTGAACGTCGTACGACAACTTAAGACAACTTACGACTCTGTATGCCACATTAGCACATTGAAAAGCATGTTAGTACAATGTACGACACCTCACAACTCCTAACAACACCTTAAAATATCGTACGTAAACTGAAAACTCCATACTAAACCTACTGAATTTGTCCGAGTCCTTTGAACGTCGTACGACAACTCAGGACTTGTTACGACTCTCTGTATGCGACATTATCAACATGAAAAGCACCTTAGAATAATGTACGACGCGTTACAACTCCTAATAAAACCTTACATCACTGTACGAATCTTTAAAACTCCATAATAAACCTAATGAATTCATCCGAGTCCTTTGAACGTCGTACGTCAACTTAAGATATCTTACGACCCTGTATTCCACATTAGCACATTGAAAAGCATGTTATTATAATGTACGACAGCTCACAAATCCTAACAACACCTTAAAATACGTACGTAAACTAAAAACTCCATAATAAGTCTAATGAATTCGTCCGAGTCCTTTCAACGTCGTACGTCAACTTAAGACATCTTATGACTCTTTATGCCACATTAGCACATTGAAAAGAATGTAAGTACAATGTACGACACCTCACAACTCCTAACAACACCTGACAATATCGTACGTAAACTTAAAACTCGATACTAAATCTAATGAATTTGTCCGAGTCCTTTAAACGTCGTACGGCAAATCATGACTTGTTACGACTCTTTGTATGCGACTTTATCAACATGAAAAGCACGTTAGAATATTGTCGGACGCGTTACAATTCCTAATAACACTTTACATCACTGTACGAAACATTAAAACTCCATAATAAACCAAATGAATTCATCCGAGTCATTTGAACGTCGTACGACAACTTAAGACATCTTACGACCCTGTATTCCACATTAGCACATTGAAAACACGTTAGTATAATGTATGACACCTCACAACACCTAACAACACCTTACAATACCGTACGTAAAGTAAAAACTCCATAATAAGCCTAATAAATTTATCCGAGTCCTTTGAACGTCGTACGTCAACTTAAGACATCTTATGACTCTGTATGCCACATTAGCACCTTGGAAAGCATGTTAGTATAATGTACGACACCTCACAACTCCTAACAACACCTTACAATACCGTACGTAAACTTAAAACTGCATACTAAATCTAATGAATTTGTCTGAGTCCTTTGAATGTCGTACGACAACTCAGGACTTGTTACAACTCTCTTTATGCGACATTATCAACATGAAAAGCACGTTAGAATATTGTAGGACGCGTTACAATTCCTAATAACACTTTAGATCACTGTACGAAACTTATAAACTCCATAATAAACCTAATGAATTCATCCGAGTCCTTAGAACGTCGTACGACAACTTAAGACATCTTACGACCATGTATTCCACATTAGCACATTGAAAAGCATGTTAGTATAATGTATGACACCTCACAACTCCTAACAACTCCTTATAATACCGTACGTAAACTAAAAACTCCATAATAAGCCTAATGAATTCATCCGAGTCCTTTGAACGTCGTACGTCAACTTAAGACATCTTACGACTCTGTATGCCACATTAGCACCTTGGAAAGCATGTTAGTATAATATATGACACCTCATAACGTCTAACAATACCTTACAATACCGTACGTAAATTTAAAACACCAGAATAAGCCTAATGTAATCGTCCGAGTCCTTTGAACGTCGTACCACAATTCAAGACTTGTTACGTCTCTCTGTATGCGACATTATCAACATGAAAAGCACGTTAGGAAAATGTAGGACGCATTACAACTCCTAATTACACCTTACATCAGAGTACGAAACTTTAAAACTCCATAATAAGCCTAAAGAACCCGTCCGAGTCCTTTGAACGTCGTACGACAACTTAAGACAACTTACGACTCTGTATGCCACATTAGCACATTGAAAAGCATGTTAGTACAATGTACGACACCTCACAACTCCTAACAACACCTTACAGTACCGTACGTAAACTTAAAACTCCATACTAAATCTAATGAATTTGTCCGAGTCCTTTGAACGTCGTACGACAACTCAAGACTTGTTACGACTCTCTGTATGCGACATTATCAACATGAAAAGCACGTTAGAATAATGTAGGACGCGTTACAACTCCTAATAAAACCTTACATCACTGTACGAAACTTTAAAACTCCATAATAAACCTAATGAATTCATCCGAGTCCTTTGAACGTCGTACGACAACTTAAGACATCTTACGACCATGTATTCCACATTAGCACATTGAAAAGCATGTTAGTATAATGTATGACACCTCCCAACTCCTAACAACACCATACAATACCATACGTAAACTAAAAACTCCATAATAAGCCTAATGAATTCATCCGAGTCCTTTGAACGTCGTACGTCAACTTAAGACATCTTACGACTCTGTATACCACATTAGCACCTTGGAAAACATGTTAGTATAATATTTTAAACCTCATAACTTCTAACAACACCTTAAAATACGTACGTAAACTAAAAACTCCATAATAAGTCTAATGAATTCGTCCGAGTCCTTTCAACGTCGTACGTCAACTTACGACATCTTACGACTCTTTATGCCACATTAGCACATTGAAAAGAATGTAAGTACAATGTACGACACCTCACAACTCCTAACAACACCTGACAATATCGTACGTAAACTTAAAACTCGATACTAAATCTAATGAATTTGTCCGAGTCCTTTAAACGTCGTACGGCAAATCATGACTTGTTACGACTCTTTGTATGCGACTTTATCAACATGAAAAGCACGTTAGAATATTGTCGGACGCGTTACAATTCCTAATAACACTTTACATCACTGTACGAAACATTAAAACTCCATAATAAACCAAATGAATTCATCCGAGTCATTTGAACGTCGTACGACAACTTAAGACATCTTACGACCCTGTATTCCACATTAGCACATTGAAAACACGTTAGTATAATGTATGACACCTCACAACACCTAACAACACCTTACAATACCGTACGTAAAGTAAAAACTCCATAATAAGCCTAATAAATTTATCCGAGTCCTTTGAACGTCGTACGTCAACTTAAGACATCTTATGACTCTGTATGCCACATTAGCACCTTGGAAAGCATGTTAGTATAATGTACGACACCTCACAACTCCTAACAACACCTTACAATACCGTACGTAAACTTAAAACTGCATACTAAATCTAATGAATTTGTCTGAGTCCTTTGAATGTCGTACGACAACTCAGGACTTGTTACAACTCTCTTTATGCGACATTATCAACATGAAAAGCACGTTAGAATATTGTAGGACGCGTTACAATTCCTAATAACACTTTAGATCACTGTACGAAACTTATAAACTCCATAATAAACCTAATGAATTCATCCGAGTCCTTAGAACGTCGTACGACAACTTAAGACATCTTACGACCATGTATTCCACATTAGCACATTGAAAAGCATGTTAGTATAATGTATGACACCTCACAACTCCTAACAACACCTTATAATACCGTACGTAAACTAAAAACTCCATAATAAGCCTAATGAATTCATCCGAGTCCTTTGAACGTCGTACGTCAACTTAAGACATCTTACGACTCTGTATGCCACATTAGCACCTTGGAAAGCATGTTAGTATAATATATGACACCTCATAACGTCTAACAATACTGTTGGTCCCATAACAGTAATGAATCAGTAATTTGGTGAAGATTTGGATCAAATGATATAAAACATGAAGAACAAATGAAGAACACTAACAAAAAATCAGATTTGATCTATATGGAATTGCATAAGATGTTGTTTACATGAAGACCCCAATTCACTAGCTCATTCAAGCCCCCCTCAAACCCTATTTGCATTTTACTATATATAGTGAGTGCTTAACATGCTAATTACACTAATAGTCCCTACACTTAGACTAATTAGAAAATAACAAGTTAAAAGGCTAAAACATGTCTAAAACTAGATTAAATATATTTTGTTGACACAAAATATATTTATTACATTAACGATCCTAGACATAAAACAACTTCAACGTCTTGACTCGGTTCTTCGTCTCTGACGCGTCATTTGACTTTTTACGTGGACTTTGACCGGACGTTGACTTTTGTTGACTTTGACTGTGTTGATAATATTAGACTACAATTCAGGTCCAACAATACTCCCCCATAGTCTATTATTATCAACGTCTTGCATCGTGTTCAGCACCGATAAGTCAATACTGTTGGATCTTCAATTTGGTAAGCTTCGGTCTTAATTTCAGCTCCAACAAAACTCCCACAAGACTGATGCTTGCCAAATTTTATTGCTGAAGATCCTTAATCTCACAAGCTATCCCATATTGTATGCTCCCCCATTTTGTGTGCATCCTTTCTTAAAATCTGGAACGGCTTTTCAACTATCTTTTCTTGAGTGCTTTAGAAGATGTAGGAGGAGGCTTCCTAGCTCGGTATCTTCTACAAACTTTGAGGAACAGGTTCTCTGGTCAGGTGCTTTGCTCAACTGATGATCGGCCATCACTTGCAGCAAATATCTGTAACGCAATCACAAACAAAATCTCGAGATTTCTCATTAGATCATTTCATTAAACAAAATAAACCGGTGTTTATCTGTGTATGAAAACAAGCGAACCCGTGTCCGTTTGTGTGTGCAATTTCCCATGAAATGCATGTGAAAATGATAAAATTTTAATAGCATAATATGGAAGACTTGAAAATAATTTGAAATGAAAATCTTTTTTATTTTTTTTTATTAAAATTAAAAATTCGAAAATGAGAGGACGAGTCCGACAAGATCACAAATATTTTTAACAAAGAGAACACATCCCATAAGGTACACACGACCAACAAGACTCAAGAACCCAAACATAAAATGAAAGGATAATAAACGAAATTTTCATGAAGGATATCAGATAATGCGTTTCGAGCGACCATCCGGAGAAACAAAGACTTGGCTAGATTGTCAATATTATTGTCCATTTAAACCCATGCCTTGTTCCTTTCAACAAACAACCTGTGACGATCTTATCATGTTTTGGTTCGATTTGAAGAAACTCGGGCGACTTGGTTTCACAGACATTCAGCAAAGTAACTTTTCCTAACATCAGGTTTATCGAGCAATATGATTGACTTTGCTTGAATTTCTTGGATCAAATCTTGAATATTGATCGATTCATGAGCCTCTTTTGACACTGTGCAATTTTTGCATCTTTTTGTGAGTGGAGCTTGTCAGCAATTGATTCTTTTGAACACAATGCGACTTATTATTTGGGAAACTCAAATAGTTTAGAGCTCCAGGTCTATACTGACGTATAACAGAGGAGATAAACATTTGAGCATGCTCGGTGAATCTTCAGGTCAATACTTCCGTATAGCAGAGAAGATCCACCAACTCCAGGTCAATACTTCCGTATAGCAGAGGAGTTAAGCACTTTGACTCAATACATTCTGAGGAGTTAACAAGTAACTCACTCAGAGGTTTTTCTGAAGAGCAACACTAGCAGCTTTTTATTTTGTTTTGCTAACTAGAAACTCAATTCAGGGCTAGGGTGAGGGTGATTTGAGATATTTGGGGAAATCAAGGCAAAGATTTGACGCTCTCAACCCATTTTTGTCAAAACTTATTACTTTGTGCAGGCCAAATGTCTGTGAAAGTACTCCTCATCACCGAGCTCTTTTTGAATTTAGTTTGATCACAGAATTGTTGTCTAATTGTATTCGGGCTGAGCCTATTGACACATCATTACACAAATCAATATCCTCCTTCAGATGCTTTCCATACAAACCTGAAACCTTCAAAAGACACAAAATATTTACACAAAACGTATTTTGGACAAAAGATATTAAACGTATTTTGGACAAAAGATATTCATTTTTGATATTACTCCCCCAAAATTTCTATTTCAGCACAAAATTGAAATTTCTAAAGACACAAGAGCGACCTCAAAAGGATGAGAAAACTTGATCAAAAATACAAGTAAAAATGTTAGACTCCCCCCTTTTTTAAAAATTTTTAAATTTTTTTCTTTTTTTAACTATTTACAATATTTAAAATAGAAATTACAAAAGAAACGTATTCCATATTACTCTATCAAAAGATTATAAATGAGATATCAAGAAAAATGCAGTGGCTGTGAAATTAGATATGTCAAAATCAAAGAAGGATCCAGAATGTGGATAAAATACCAAAACCATGACCTGTTTGTTCCGCCTCAAATTTGAATAAGGAACATTCTCTGTCAGTAAACCGGATTACTAACAATCCTCCTGAAATGTTCCTGCACTCATTAACAGATTAGTTAGAAAGGGGAACCCAGGCCATCGTAGTCCTGGGCGTTCCTTTTTCATCAGTGTAAGACACCTGTCTATGCACACAACCTGTTCTTGTATCACTTATCTTTTCCTCTTTCTTTTTAATTTGCCAAATTTGTTTAGGTTCAAACATTTTCGATTTGAAAAAGTTAAATTTGGAAATCATCTTCTGTTTAAGTCCCGAGGAAAAAGGTTTTGGTTTTGATGATGTGGTCACATTCATCTTTGAATCATGTGAAACCGGCTTCACATGAGAAGGTGGGGATGGAATGTTCGTCATCCAACCTTTCAAAGATGTATGATTCTTACCTTGAAATTCAAATAAACAAACCTGTTTACCTTTACCAAGTGGAGGATTCTTTCTAGACTCTGATCCGGAGAAGCAAAGCTGTTTGCCTTTCCCGTCCGAAGCATGTCCTTTGGGGCATTTCTTGAGCACATGATCATCCTTTCCACACTTGAAGCAAGCCTTGAATGGCTTTTGATGCTTGACTGGCCCGTGTGGAGCAGCTGGGGGTGGGGCTTTCTTTGAACTTGATACAACTTGTTGGAAGACTTGTGGCTTCTTTTGTTGAGTTGTGGTTTGTCGGATGGGAGATGAGATCTTCACTTGCTTGTTCTCAAGTCTTTTACAAACTTGAGATATGATGGATGGAGGTGAAGGCTTTTTCTTTTGAGCTTTTGATGGAAGACTGACTTGTTTTGCAGCTGGAACTGAGATCCGGATTTGTCTTGATTTGGGTTTTGGAAGCATTTCAGATTTGACAGTTGCAGATGACATTTTGATCTTTGAATCTCCATGACACTCGTTTGTCTTTGATTCATCATCTGAACTTGTCCAGTCTTCAATAAGTACCTCTGCTTCCAACGGATCTTGATTTATGGCTTGATGATTACGTGAATCCGGCTTTATCTCTTCCTTCGCAATCAGGACAGGCTCAAAAGTAGGAATTTCACCTGCTTTAAACTTGTCAAAGAAGTTAGAAGAAACAGATTGTACAGATTTACTAACACCGGAAACTGAACAATCTTTGGCTTGACTGTCAGCATCCGGTTTACTATATCCAATACCAGTCGAGGACTCATAATCATCTCGCACCTCTTTAAGATTCACATTCTCCAATCCTGCATACAAACTATCAGTATCTTTCTGAATTATTTCATGAATCAACTCATTGGTCGGGTGTGGAGTTGGTGTAGGAGAGTAACAGTAAGTGCTGGGAGGAGGATATACAAAAGTCTTATCTTCATGACCCAACCCAGTCTTAATACGAGCTCCCCGCTGGCTTTTGATTAAATCCTCAAGTTTCATCCCCGAAATTGTCCATTTTTCGAGTTTCGTTTGCAACTTACTGGTTTCAAACTCAGCCAGGGCGACACGTTCAGTTAGCATATTGACTTCCACATTTCTTTTCAAAAGACTCGTTTTCAAATGTTCATTTTCTTTCAAAGCTTCTCTTAATTTGACAAAATATTTTGACTCGTTAAGTTTAAGTTCTTTATTTACCTGAGTCAAATATTTTTCATTTTCGATTAACAATTTGTTAGCTTCATAAATACCCAATAAACGAGTTCTGCAATCAGAAGAACACATATCCTGAACTGTCTCGTATGGAAGCTCCATGATGATTTGTTCAGAAGCAAGAGCCTTCTCGCAGTTGCAGACTCTGGTATTTGTCTTTTGTTCCTCCTCCTTCTTAGCATCACAAGCTTTATCATTTAATTCTGCTCCATCTTTAGCCATTGATGCCTGCTTAATCTGCCCTTGTACCTTTTCAATTTCAGGTTTCGGTAAACCTTTGAAATTGGAGGTAGAAACTGATATCTTTTCTGGTTTCTCTTTGGAGATTGAGGTGATCTTTGAATTCAGAGACATCGCTTCATCGTACTCACGACGTTTGATATCCAACTCCATTTCTTTTAGTTTGTTCATCACCTCCACCAGTTTGTAATCAGTAAATCCTCTTTCTCTTCTCATCGATTTTCCATGTGAACTCCACTCTGGTGGGAGAGAATCAAGCAATCTCTTAACCCGTTCATGATTTCCAAGTTCTGGATCATGCTTCTTCAGGTTATTTGCCACCATCACAAATCGATCAAGAAACTCAGGCATCCTTTCATTCTTTAAAGCTGCAAAATTATCAAACCGGCTTTGTGCCATTGTGAGATCATCAGATTCGAAAGATTTAAAAAGTTCTGCATAAGCCATTTTTTTAATCGATAACCGGTTTAAAATTTGGCCTAAAAATAATTTTTAGAAAGTCCCGGCCACTGACAAAATTTTTTCAACTTTAAATGAAAAATTTTGGCCCAAAGATTGACAAAATAAACACCCGGCCAAAGACGTCACTTTTTCAAATGTTAATGACGACTTTAATGAAAACGCCCATAAAATTTTAACTTTAAAAACCCAGCGATTGACAAAAATATTTTGGTTTCAACTGACAAAATTTAGGCCCAAAGTATGACACTAGTAATATCCGGCCAAGATAAAACAAACAGACTGCATCAAATATGCCTCAATATTTAAAACTATGATTCCCCACGCTTTTTTAAAAATTGGTAATATAACCCGGCCCAAAACTCTAATGTAAATGTATCAATCTAATATAATTTTCGCAGCCCACTATCCAGTATAATGACTTACTCGTTTTGAATTAAAATGCACATGCCTTTTTTTTTTTTTTTTTTAAAATCCCCTTGGTCAATGATTCCTTAAAAGCACAAAACCTAAACCTAATTTTGTTTTTAAATCATCAGCCGCACCTTTACTTCACTTTCACATTCAAGATCAACAACAAACAACAACCACTCTCACGATCTCTTTCTCTGCTCTCATTGAACACAAACAACAAACTCAAACATCAACACCACTTCAACATACACACACACAAGATCTGCTGTTTATCTATCTCTCTCGTCCACTATCTCCATCGATCTGCGACCTGCTGCTGCTTCTTCTTCTTCGGTCAAGAACACAAACAACAACACAAACACACCGGCTGCTTTCTTTTTGTTAACAGCACAACACAATCACAACAAACACTCGATCTCTCTATCTGTTCGAACAAATCAGCTGCTGCTCTTCTTTTCTTTCTGTTTACTCGACCGACGACAACAACAAAAGCATCACAAGCTCAAAAGATCCGTTTCTTCTTCTACCCTTTTCTTTTTGTTTGAAATGGTTTTGATTTTGGGTTTAAAATGGTTTGAAAACGGGTTTGGGGTGTGAACGGGTTAGGGAAACGGGTCGGGTCAAACTTAGGGTATCGGGTTAGGGTAAGGATGTAGTTCGGGTTTGGGTTTTGGTGTATGGATCTAAGGTTTGGGTTTTGATTTCGGGTATGGTTTTGGTTAGTTGCTGGTGTTGGTTGTAATTGTTTGTTAGTTTTGGTTTGATGTTTGTGTGATTGTTGGTGTAGAAAAGGTGTCAAGAAACTATAGGTTCGCTGGCTTGGTTTGATGTTTGTGTGATTGTTGGTGCAGAAAAGGTGTCAAGAAACTATAGGTTCGCTGACCTACAAAGTGTCGAGCGAACTTATAGGTTCGCTAAGAACAACGGGCGAATCTATGCAAATGTTTTGTATAGATTCGCTCAAAATTTTGAACTTTCGTTCAGATTTTAACTAGATTCGCTGGTTTTTGCAGATTTGAAGATTCGAAGAACACCAAGAACACACACACACTGTGTGTAAGAGAAACACTTAGATCTGCACTTTTTCTTCTGATTTCTTGTACCTTTTGAAGTTGAAATGATGTTTTTGATGATTATAAGTGAAGATCTACCACGAAATGTTGTAGATCTGGGATTTGGATGAAGATTCAAAACTCAGATCTGGTTTCTCTCTCTAGAAACCCTCCAGATCTACTTTCTCTCTCTAAAATTTCTTCTAAATTCTTCAATTCAGTAACAAAATCTTCAATAACATGACTCAATTGGATCTCTATTAGGCTCTGATACCAATTGTTGGTCCCATAACAGTAATGAATCAGTAATTTGGTGAAGATTTGGATCAAATGATATAAAACATGAAGAACAAATGAAGAACACTAACAAAAAATCAGATTTGATCTATATGGAATTGCATAAGATGTTGTTTACATGAAGACCCCAATTCACTAGCTCATTCAAGCCCCCCTCAAACCCTATTTGCATTTTACTATATATAGTGAGTGCTTAACATGCTAATTACACTAATAGTCCCTACACTTAGACTAATTAGAAAATAACAAGTTAAAAGGCTAAAACATGTCTAAAACTAGATTAAATATATTTTGTTGACACAAAATATATTTATTACATTAACGATCCTAGACATAAAACAACTTCAACGTCTTGACTCGGTTCTTCGTCTCTGACGCGTCATTTGACTTTTTACGTGGACTTTGACCGGACGTTGACTTTTGTTGACTTTGACTGTGTTGATAATATTAGACTACAATTCAGGTCCAACAAATACCTTACAATACCGTACGTAAATTTAAAACACCAGAATAAGCCTAATGTAATCGTCCGAGTCCTTTGAACGTCGTACCACAATTCAAGACTTGTTACGTCTCTCTGTATGCGACATTATCAACATGAAAAGCACGTTAGGAAAATGTAGGACGCATTACAACTCCTAATTACACCTTACATCAGAGTACGAAACTTTAAAACTCCATAATAAGCCTAAAGAACCCGTCCGAGTCCTTTGAACGTCGTACGACAACTTAAGACAACTTACGACTCTGTATGCCACATTAGCACATTGAAAAGCATGTTAGTACAATGTACGACACCTCACAACTCCTAACAACACCTTACAGTACCGTACGTAAACTTAAAACTCCATACTAAATCTAATGAATTTGTCCGAGTCCTTTGAACGTCGTACGACAACTCAAGACTTGTTACGACTCTCTGTATGCGACATTATCAACATGAAAAGCACGTTAGAATAATGTAGGACGCGTTACAACTCCTAATAAAACCTTACATCACTGTACGAAACTTTAAAACTCCATAATAAACCTAATGAATTCATCCGAGTCCTTTGAACGTCGTACGACAACTTAAGACATCTTACGACCATGTATTCCACATTAGCACATTGAAAAGCATGTTAGTATAATGTATGACACCTCCCAACTCCTAACAACACCATACAATACCATACGTAAACTAAAAACTCCATAATAAGCCTAATGAATTCATCCGAGTCCTTTGAACGTCGTACGTCAACTTAAGACATCTTACGACTCTGTATACCACATTAGCACCTTGGAAAACATGTTAGTATAATATTTTAAACCTCATAACTTCTAACAACACCTTAAAATACGTACGTAAACTAAAAACTCCATAATAAGTCTAATGAATTCGTCCGAGTCCTTTCAACGTCGTACGTCAACTTACGACATCTTACGACTCTTTATGCCACATTAGCACATTGAAAAGAATGTAAGTACAATGTACGACACCTCACAACTCCTAACAACACCTGACAATATCGTACGTAAACTTAAAACTCGATACTAAATCTAATGAATTTGTCCGAGTCCTTTAAACGTCGTACGGCAAATCATGACTTGTTACGACTCTTTGTATGCGACTTTATCAACATGAAAAGCACGTTAGAATATTGTCGGACGCGTTACAATTCCTAATAACACTTTACATCACTGTACGAAACATTAAAACTCCATAATAAACCAAATGAATTCATCCGAGTCATTTGAACGTCGTACGACAACTTAAGACATCTTACGACCCTGTATTCCACATTAGCACATTGAAAACACGTTAGTATAATGTATGACACCTCACAACACCTAACAACACCTTACAATACCGTACGTAAACTAAAAACTCCATAATAAGCCTAATAAATTTATCCGAGTCCTTTGAACGTCGTACGTCAACTTAAGACATCTTATGACTCTGTATGCCACATTAGCACCTTGGAAAGCATGTTAGTATAATGTACGACACCTCACAACTCCTAACAACACCTTACAATACCGTACGTAAACTTAAAACTGCATACTAAATCTAATGAATTTGTCTGAGTCCTTTGAATGTCGTACGACAACTCAGGACTTGTTACAACTCTCTTTATGCGACATTATCAACATGAAAAGCACGTTAGAATATTGTAGGACGCGTTACAATTCCTAATAACACTTTAGATCACTGTACGAAACTTATAAACTCCATAATAAACCTAATGAATTCATCCGAGTCCTTAGAACGTCGTACGACAACTTAAGACATCTTACGACCATGTATTCCACATTAGCACATTGAAAAGCATGTTAGTATAATGTATGACACCTCACAACTCCTAACAACACCTTATAATACCGTACGTAAACTAAAAACTCCATAATAAGCCTAATGAATTCATCCGAGTCCTTTGAACGTCGTACGTCAACTTAAGACATCTTACGACTCTGTATGCCACATTAGCACCTTGGAAAGCATGTTAGTATAATATATGACACCTCATAACGTCTAACAATACCTTACAATACCGTACGTAAATTTAAAACACCAGAATAAGCCTAATGTAATCGTCCGAGTCCTTTGAACGTCGTACCACAATTCAAGACTTGTTACGTCTCTCTGTATGCGACATTATCAACATGAAAAGCACGTTAGGAAAATGTAGGACGCATTACAACTCCTAATTACACCTTACATCAGAGTACGAAACTTTAAAACTCCATAATAAGCCTAAAGAACCCGTCCGAGTCCTTTGAACGTCGTACGACAACTTAAGACAACTTACGACTCTGTATGCCACATTAGCACATTGAAAAGCATGTTAGTACAATGTACGACACCTCACAACTCCTAACAACACCTTACAGTACCGTACGTAAACTTAAAACTCCATACTAAATCTAATGAATTTGTCCGAGTCCTTTGAACGTCGTACGACAACTCAAGACTTGTTACGACTCTCTGTATGCGACATTATCAACATGAAAAGCACGTTAGAATAATGTAGGACGCGTTACAACTCCTAATAAAACCTTACATCACTGTACGAAACTTTAAAACTCCATAATAAACCTAATGAATTCATCCGAGTCCTTTGAACGTCGTACGACAACTTAAGACATCTTACGACCATGTATTCCACATTAGCACATTGAAAAGCATGTTAGTATAATGTATGACACCTCCCAACTCCTAACAACACCATACAATACCATACGTAAACTAAAAACTCCATAATAAGCCTAATGAATTCATCCGAGTCCTTTGAACGTCGTACGTCAACTTAAGACATCTTACGACTCTGTATACCACATTAGCACCTTCGAAAACATGTTAGTATAATATTTTAAACCTCATAACTTCTAACAATACCTTACAATACCGTACGTAAACTTAAAACACCGTAATAAGCCTAATGTATTCGTCCGAGTCCTTTGAACGTCGTGCCACAACTCAGGACTTGTTACGACTCTCTGTATGCAAGATTATTAACATGAAAAGCACGTTACAAAAATGTAGGACATGTAACAACTCCTAATTACACCTTACATCACTGTATGAAACTATAAAACTCCATAATAAGCCTAAAGAACTCGTCCGAGTCCTTTGAACGTCGTACGACAACTTAAGATATCTTACGACCCTTTATTCCACATTAGCACATTGAAAAGCATGTTAGTATAATGTACGACAGCTCACAACTCCTAACAACACCTTAAAATACCGTACGTAAACTAAAAACTCCATAATAAGTCTAATGAATTCGTCCAAGTCCTTTCAACGTCATACGTCAACTTAAGACATCTTACGACTCTGTATTCCACATTAGCACATTGAAAAGCATGTAAGTACAATGTACGACACCTCACAACTCCTAACAACACCTTGCAATACCGTACGTAAACTTAAAACTCCATACTAAATCTAATGAATTTGTCCGAGTCCTTTGAACGTCGTACGACAACTTAGGACTTGTTACGTCTCTCTGTATGCGACATTATCAACATGAAAAGCACGTTAGAATATTGTAAGACGCGTTACAATTCCTAATAACACTTTACATCACTGTACGAAACTTTAAAACTCCATAATAAACCTAATGAATTCATCCGAGTCCTTTGAACGTCGTACGACAACTTAAGATATCTTACGACCCTTTATTCCACATTAGCACATTGAAAAGCATGTTAGTATAATGTAAGACAGCTCACAACTCCTAACAACACCTTAAAATACCGTACGTAAACTTAAAACACCATACTAAATCTAACGAATTTGTCTGAGTCCTTTGAATGTCGTACGGCAACTCAGGACTTGTTACGACTCTCTGTATGCGACATTATCAACATGAAAAGCACGTTAGAATATTGTAGGACGCGTTACAATTCCTAATAACACTTTACATCACTGTACGAAACTTTAAAACTCCATAATAAACCTAATGAATTCATCCGAGTACTTTGAACGACGTACGACAACTTAAGATATCTTACGACCCTGTTTTCCACATTAGCACATTGAAAAGCATGTTAGTATAATGTACGACAGCTCACAACTCCTAACAACACCTTAAAATACCATTCGTAAACTAAAAACTCCATAATAAGTCTAATGAATTCGTCCGAGTCCTTTCAACGTCGTACGTCAACTTAAGACATCTTACGACTTTGTATGCCACATTAGCACATTGAAAAGCATGTAAGTACAATGTACGACACCTCACAACTCCTAACAACACCTTACAATAGCGTACGTAAACTTAAAACTACATACTAAATCTAAAGAATTTGTCCGAGTCCTTTGAACGTCGTACGACAACTTGGGACTTGTTACGACTCTCTGTATGCGACATTATCAACATGAAAAGCACGTTAGAATATTGTAAGACGCGTTACAATTCCTAATAACACTTTACATCAGTGTACGAAACTTTAAAACTCCATAATAAACCTAATGAATTCATCCGAGTCCTTTGAACGTCGTACGACAAATTAAGATATCTTACGACCCTTTATTCCATATTAGCACATTGAAAAGCATGTTAGTATAATGTACGACAGCTCACAACTCCTAACAACACCTTAAAATACCGTACGTAAACTAAAAACTCCATAATAAGTCTAATGAATTCGTCCAAGTCCTTTCAACGTCGTACGTCAACTTAAGACATCGTACGACTATGTATGCCACATTAGCACATTGAAAAGTATGTAAGTACAATGTACGACACCTCACAACTCCTAACAACACCTTACAATACCGTACGTAAACTTAAAACACCATACTAAATCTAATGAATTTGTCTGAGTCCTTTGAACGTCGTTTGGCAACTCAGGACTTATTACGACTCTCTGTATGCACACTATCAACATCAAAAGCACGTTAGAATATTGTAGGACGCGATACATTTCCTAATAACACTTTACATCACTATACGAAACTTTAAAACTCCATAATAAACCTAATGAATTCATCCGAGTCCTTTGAACGTCGTACGACAACTTAAGATATCTTACGACCCTTTATTCCACATTAGCACATTGAAAAGCATGTTAGTATAATGTACGACAGCTCACAACTCCTAACAACACCTTAAAATACCGTACGTAAACTAAAAACTCCATAATAAGTCTAATGAATTCGTCCAAGTCCTTTCAACGTCGTACGTCAACTTAAGACATCTTACGACTCTGTATTCCACATTAGCACATTGAAAAGCATGTAAGTACAATGTACGACACCTCACAACTCCTAACAACACCTTGCAATACCGTACGTAAACTTAAAACTCCATACTAAATCTAATGAATTTGTCCGAGTCCTTTGAACGTCGTACGACAACTTAGGACTTGTTACGTCTCTCTGTATGCGACATTATCAACATGAAAAGCACGTTAGAATATTGTAAGACGCGTTACAATTCCTAATAACACTTTACATCACTGTACGAAACATTAAAACTCCATAATAAACCTAATGAATTCATCCGAGTCCTTTGAACGTCGTACGACAACTTAAGATATCTTACGACCCTTTCTTCCACATTAGCACATTGAAAAGCATGTTAGTATAATGTACGACAGCTCACAACTCCTAACAACACCTTAAAATACCGTACGTAAACTTAAAACACCATACTAAATCTAACGAATTTGTCTGAGTCCTTTGAATGTCGTACGGCAACTCAGGACTTGTTACGACTCTCTGTATGCGACATTATCAACATGAAAAGCACGTTAGAATATTGTAGGACGCGTTACAATTCCTAATAACACTTTACATCACTGTACGAAACTTTAAAACTCCATAATAAACCTAATGAATTCATCCGAGTCCTTTGAACGTCGTACGACAACTTAAGATATCTTACGACCCTTTATTCCACATTAGCACATTGAAAAGCATGTTAGTATAATGTACGACAGCTCACAACTCCTAACAACACCTTAAAATACCGTACGTAAACTAAAAACTCCATAATAAGTCTAATGAATTCGTCCAAGTCCTTTCAACGTCGTACGTCAACTTAAGACATCTTACGACTCTGTATTCCACATTACCACATTGAAAAGCATGTAAGTACAATGTACGACACCTCACAACTCCTAACAACACCTTGCAATACCGTACGTAAACTTAAAACTCCATACTAAATCTAATGAATTTGTCCGAGTCCTTTGAACGTCGTACGACAACTTAGGACTTGTTACGTCTCTCTGTATGCGACATTATCAACATGAAAAGCACGTTAGAATATTGTAAGACGCGTTACAATTCCTAATAACACTTTACATCACTGTACGAAACTTTAAAACTCCATAATAAACCTAATGAATTCATCCGAGTCCTTTGAACGTCGTAAGACAACTTAAGATATCTTACGACCCTTTATTCCACATTAGCACATTGAAAAGCATGTTTGTATAATGTACGACAGCTCACAACTCCTAACAACACCTTAAAATACCGTACGTAAACTAAAAACTCCATAATAAGTCTAATGAATTCGTCCAAGTCCTTTCAACGTCGTACGTCAACTTAAGACATCGTACGACTATGTATGCCACATTAGCACATTGAAAAGTATGTAAGTACAATGTACGACACCTCACAACTCCTAACAACACCTTACAATACCGTACGTAAACTTAAAACACCATACTAAATCTAATGAATTTGTCTGAGTCCTTTGAACGTCGTATGGCAACTCAGGACTTATTACGACTCTCTGTATGCACACTATCAACATCAAAAGCACGTTAGAATATTGTAGGACGCGATACATTTCCTAATAACACTTTACATCACTATACGAAACTTTAAAACTCCATAATAAACCTAATGAATTCATCCGAGTCCTTTGAACGTCGTACGACAACTTAAGATATCTTACGACCCTTTATTCCACATTAGCACATTGAAAAGCATGTTAGTATAATGTACGACAGCTCACAACTCCTAACAACACCTTAAAATACCGTACGTAAACTAAAAACTCCATAATAAGTCTAATGAATTCGTCCAAGTCCTTTCAACGTCGTACGTCAACTTAAGACATCTTACGACTCTGTATTCCACATTAGCACATTGAAAAGCATGTAAGTACAATGTACGACACCTCACAACTCCTAACAACACCTTGCAATACCGTACGTAAACTTAAAACTCCATACTAAATCTAATGAATTTGTCCGAGTCCTTTGAACGTCGTACGACAACTTAGGACTTGTTACGTCTCTCTGTATGCGACATTATCAACATGAAAAGCACGTTAGAATATTGTAAGACGCGTTACAATTCCTAATAACACTTTACATCACTGTACGAAACATTAAAACTCCATAATAAACCTAATGAATTCATCCGAGTCCTTTGAACGTCGTACGACAACTTAAGATATCTTACGACCCTTTCTTCCACATTCGCACATTGAAAAGCATGTTAGTATAATGTACGACAGCTCACAACTCCTAACAACACCTTAAAATACCGTACGTAAACTTAAAACACCATACTAAATCTAACGAATTTGTCTGAGTCCTTTGAATGTCGTACGGCAACTCAGGACTTGTTACGACTCTCTGTATGCGACATTATCAACATGAAAAGCACGTTAGAATATTGTAGGACGCGTTACAATTCCTAATAACACTTTACATCACTGTACGAAACTTTAAAACTCCATAATAAACCTAATGAATTCATCCGAGTCCTTTGAACGTCGTACGACAACTTAAGATATCTTACGACCCTTTATTCCACATTAGCACATTGAAAAGCATGTTAGTATATTGTACGACAGCTCACAACTCCTAACAACACCTTAAAATACCGTACGTAAACTAAAAACTCCATAATAAGTCTAATGAATTCGTCCAAGTCCTTTCAACGTCGTACGTCAACTTAAGACATCTTACGACTCTGTATTCCACATTAGCACATTGAAAAGCATGTAAGTACAATGTACGACACCTCACAACTCCTAACAACACCTTGCAATACCGTACGTAAACTTAAAACTCCATACTAAATCTAATGAATTTGTCCGAGTCCTTTGAACGTCGTACGACAACTTAGGACTTGTTACGTCTCTCTGTATGCGACATTATCAACATGAAAAGCACGTTAGAATATTGTAAGACGCGTTACAATTCCTAATAACACTTTACATCACTGTACGAAACTTTAAAACTCCATAATAAACCTAATGAATTCATCCGAGTCCTTTGAACGTCGTACGACAACTTAAGATATCTTACGACCCTTTATTCCACATTAGCACATTGAAAAGCATGTTTGTATAATGTACGACAGCTCACAACTCCTAACAACACCTTAAAATACCGTACGTAAACTAAAAACTCCATAATAAGTCTAATGAATTCGTCCAAGTCCTTTCAACGTCGTACGTCAACTTAAGACATCGTACGACTATGTATGCCACATTAGCACATTGAAAAGTATGTAAGTACAATGTACGACACCTCACAACTCCTAACAACACCTTACAATACCGTACGTAAACTTAAAACACCATACTAAATCTAATGAATTTGTCTGAGTCCTTTGAACGTCGTATGGCAACTCAGGACTTATTACGACTCTCTGTATGCACACTATCAACATCAAAAGCACGTTAGAATATTGTAGGACGCGATACATTTCCTAATAACACTTTACATCACTATACGAAACTTTAAAACTCCATAATAAACCTAATGAATTCATCCGAGTCCTTTGAACGTCGTACGACAACTTAAGATATCTTACGACCCTTTATTCCACATTAGCACATTGAAAAGCATGTTAGTATAATGTACGACAGCTCACAACTCCTAACAACACCTTAAAATACCGTACGTAAACTAAAAACTCCATAATAAGTCTAATGAATTCGTCCAAGTCCTTTCAACGTCGTACGTCAACTTAAGACATCTTACGACTCTGTATTCCACATTAGCACATTGAAAAGCATGTAAGTACAATGTACGACACCTCACAACTCCTAACAACACCTTGCAATACCGTACGTAAACTTAAAACTCCATAATAAATCTAATGAATTTGTCCGAGTCCTTTGAACGTCGTACGACAACTTAGGACTTGTTACGTCTCTCTGTATGCGACATTATCAACATGAAAAGCACGTTAGAATATTGTAAGACGCGTTACAATTCCTAATAACACTTTACATCACTGTACGAAACTTTAAAACTCCATAATAAACCTAATGAATTCATCCGAGTCCTTTGAACGTCGTACGACAACTTAAGATATCTTACGACCCTTTATTCCACATTAGCACATTGAAAAGCATGTTAGTATAATGTAAGACAGCTCACAACTCCTAACAACACCTTAAAATACCGTACGTAAACTTAAAACACCATACTAAATCTAACGAATTTGTCTGAGTCCTTTGAATGTCGTACGGCAACTCAGGACTTGTTACGACTCTCTGTATGCGACATTATCAACATGAAAAGCACGTTAGAATATTGTAGGACGCGTTACAATTCCTAATAACACTTTACATCACTGTACGAAACTTTAAAACTCCATAATAAACCTAATGAATTCATCCGAGTACTTTGAACGACGTACGGCAACTTAAGATATCTTACGACCCTGTTTTCCACATTAGCACATTGAAAAGCATGTTAGTATAATGTACGACAGCTCACAACTCCTAACAACACCTTAAAATACCATTCGTAAACTAAAAACTCCATAATAAGTCTAATGAATTCGTCCGAGTCCTTTCAACGTCGTACGTCAACTTAAGACATCTTACGACTTTGTATGCCACATTAGCACATTGAAAAGCATGTAAGTACAATGTACGACACCTCACAACTCCTAACAACACCTTACAATACCGTACGTAAACTTAAAACACCATACTAAATCTAATGAATTTGTCTGAGTCCTTTGAACGTCGTTTGGCAACTCAGGACTTATTACGACTCTCTGTATGCACACTATCAACATCAAAAGCACGTTAGAATATTGTAGGACGCGATACATTTCCTCATAACACTTTACATCACTATACGAAACTTTAAAACTCCATAATAAACCTAATGAATTCATCCGAGTCCTTTGAACGTCGTACGACAACTTAAGATATCTTACGACCCTTTATTCCACATTAGCACATTGAAAAGCATGTTAGTATAATGTACGACAGCTCACAACTCCTAACAACACCTTAAAATACCGTACGTAAACTAAAAACTCCATAATAAGTCTAATGAATTCGTCCAAGTCCTTTCAACGTAGTACGTCAACTTAAGACATCTTACGACTCTGTATTCCACATTAGCACATTGAAAAGCATGTAAGTACAATGTACGACACCTCACAACTCCTAACAACACCTTGCAATACCGTACGTAAACTTAAAACTCCATACTAAATCTAATGAATTTGTCCGAGTCCTTTGAACGTCGTACGACAACTTAGGACTTGTTACGTCTCTCTGTATGCGACATTATCAACATGAAAAGCACGTTAGAATATTGTAAGACGCGTTACAATTCCTAATAACACTTTACATCACTGTACGAAACTTTAAAACTCCATAATAAACCTAATGAATTCATCCGAGTCCTTTGAACGTCGTACGACAACTTAAGATATCTTACGACCCTTTATTCCACATTAGCACATTGAAAAGCATGTTAGTATAATGTAAGACAGCTCACAACTCCTAACAACACCTTAAAATACCGTACGTAAACTTAAAACACCATACTAAATCTAACGAATTTGTCTGAGTCCTTTGAATGTCGTACGGCAACTCAGGACTTGTTACGACTCTCTGTATGCGACATTATCAACATGAAAAGCACGTTAGAATATTGTAGGACGCGTTACAATTCCTAATAACACTTTACATCACTGTACGAAACTTTAAAACTCCATAATAAACCTAATGAATTCATCCGAGTACTTTGAACGACGTACGGCAACTTAAGATATCTTACGACCCTGTTTTCCACATTAGCACATTGAAAAGCATGTTAGTATAATGTACGACAGCTCACAACTCCTAACAACACCTTAAAATACCATTCGTAAACTAAAAACTCCATAATAAGTCTAATGAATTCGTCCGAGTCCTTTCAACGTCGTACGTCAACTTAAGACATCTTACGACTTTGTATGCCACATTAGCACATTGAAAAGCATGTAAGTACAATGTACGACACCTCACAACTCCTAACAACACCTTACAATAGCGTACGTAAACTTAAAACTACATACTAAATCTAAAGAATTTGTCCGAGTCCTTTGAACGTCGTACGACAACTTGGGACTTGTTACGACTCTCTGTATGCGACATTATCAACATGAAAAGCACGTTAGAATATTGTAAGACGCGTTACAATTCCTAATAACACTTTACATCAGTGTACGAAACTTTAAAACTCCATAATAAACCTAATGAATTCATCCGAGTCCTTTGAACGTCGTACGACAAATTAAGATATCTTACGACCCTTTATTCCATATTAGCACATTGAAAAGCATGTTAGTATAATGTACGACAGCTCACAACTCCTAACAACACCTTAAAATACCGTACGTAAACTAAAAACTCCATAATAAGTCTAATGAATTCGTCCAAGTCCTTTCAACGTCGTACGTCAACTTAAGACATCGTACGACTATGTATGCCACATTAGCACATTGAAAAGTATGTAAGTACAATGTACGACACCTCACAACTCCTATCAACACCTTACAATACCGTACGTAAACTTAAAACACCATACTAAATCTAATGAATTTGTCTGAGTCCTTTGAACGTCGTATGGCAACTCAGGACTTATTACGACTCTCTGTATGCACACTATCAACATCAAAAGCACGTTAGAATATTGTAGGACGCGATACATTTCCTAATAACACTTTACATCACTATACGAAACTTTAAAACTCCATAATAAACCTAATGAATTCATCCGAGTCCTTTGAACGTAGTACGACAACTTAAGATATCTTACGACCCTTTATTCCACATTAGCACATTGAAAAGCATGTTAGTATATTGTACGACAGCTCACAACTCCTAACAACACCTTAAAATACCGTACGTAAACTAAAAACTCCATAATAAGTCTAATGAATTCGTCCAAGTCCTTTCAACGTCGTACGTCAACTTAAGACATCTTACGACTCTGTATTCCACATTAGCACATTGAAAAGCATGTAAGTACAATGTACGACACCTCATAACTCCTAACAACACCTTGCAATACCGTACGTAAACTTAAAACTCCATACTAAATCTAATGAATTTGTCCGAGTCCTTTGAACGTCGTACGACAACTTAGGACTTGTTACGTCTCTCTGTATGCGACATTATCAACATGAAAAGCACGTTAGAATATTGTAAGACGCGTTACAATTCCTAATAACACTTTACATCATTGTACGAAACTTTAAAACTCCATAATAAACCTAATGAATTCATCCGAGTCCTTTGAACGTCGTACGACAACTTAAGATATCTTACGACCCTTTATTCCACATTAGCACATTGAAAAGCATGTTAGTAAAATGTACGACAGCTCACAACTCCTAACAACACCTTAAAATACCGTACGTAAACTTAAAACACCATACTAAATCTAACGAATTTGTCTGAGTCCTTTGAATGTCGTACGGCAACTCAGGACTTGTTACGACTCTCTGTATGCGACATTATCAACATGAAAAGCACGTTAGAATATTGTAGGACGCGTTACAATTCCTAATAACACTTTACATCACTGTACGAAACTTTAAAACTCCATAATAAACCTAATGAATTCATCCGAGTACTTTGAACGACGTACGGCAACTTAAGATATCTTACGACCCTGTTTTCCACATTAGCACATTGAAAAGCATGTTAGTATAATGTACGACAGCTCACAACTCCTAACAACACCTTAAAATACCATTCGTAAACTAAAAACTCCATAATAAGTCTAATGAATTCGTCCAAGTCCTTTCAACGTCGTACGTCAACTTAAGACATCTTACGACTTTGTATGCCACATTAGCACATTGAAAAGCATGTAAGTACAATGTACGACACCTCACAACTCCTAACAACACCTTACAATAGCGTACGTAAACTTAAAACTACATACTAAATCTAAAGAATTTGTCCGAGTCCTTTGAACGTCGTACGACAACTTGGGACTTGTTACGACTCTCTGTATGCGACATTATCAACATGAAAAGCACGTTAGAATATTGTAAGACGCGTTACAATTCCTAATAACACTTTACATCAGTGTACGAAACTTTAAAACTCCATAATAAACCTAATGAATTCATCCGAGTCCTTTGAACGTCGTACGACAAATTAAGATATCTTACGACCCTTTATTCCATATTAGCACATTGAAAAGCATGTTAGTATAATGTACGACAGCTCACAACTCCTAACAACACCTTAAAATACCGTACGTAAACTAAAAACTCCATAATAAGTCTAATGAATTCGTCCAAGTCCTTTCAACGTCGTACGTCAACTTAAGACATCGTACGACTATGTATGCCACATTAGCACATTGAAAAGTATGTAAGTACAATGTACGACACCTCACAACTCCTAACAACACCTTACAATACCGTACGTAAACTTAAAACACCATACTAAATCTAATGAATTTGTCTGAGTCCTTTGAACGTCGTATGGCAACTCAGGACTTATTACGACTCTCTGTATGCACACTATCAACATCAAAAGCACGTTAGAATATTGTAGGACGCGATACATTTCCTAATAACACTTTACATCACTATACGAAACTTTAAAACTCCATAATAAACCTAATGAATTCATCCGAGTCCTTTGAACGTCGTACGACAACTTAAGATATCTTACGACCCTTTATTCCACATTAGCACATTGAAAAGCATGTTAGTATAATGTACGACAGCTCACAACTCCTAACAACACCTTATAATACCGTACGTAAACTAAAAACTCCATAATAAGTCTAATGAATTCGTCCAAGTCCTTTCAACGTCGTACGTCAACTTAAGACATCTTACGACTCTGTATTCCACATTAGCACATTGAAAAGCATGTAAGTACAATGTACGACACCTCACAACTCCTAACAACACCTTGCCATACCGTACGTAAACTTAAAACTCCATACTAAATCTAATGAATTTGTCCGAGTCCTTTGAACGTCGTACGGCAACTTAGGACTTGTTACGGCTCTCTGTATGCGACATTATCAACATGAAAAGCATGTTAGAATATTGTAAGACGCGTTACAATTCCTAATAACACTTTACATCAGTGTACGAAACTTTAAAACTCCATAATAAACCTAATGAATTCATCCGAGTCCTTTGAACGTCGTACGACAACTTAAGATATCTTACGACCCTTTATTCCACATTAGCACATTGAAAAGCATGTTAGTATAATGTACGACAGCTCACAACTCCTAACAACACCTTAAAATACCGTACGTAAACTAAAAACTCCATAATAAGTCTAATGAATTCGTCCAAGTCCTTTCAACGTCGTACGTCAACTCAAGACATCGTACGACTATGTATGCCACATTAGCACATTGAAAAGTATGTAAGTACAATGTACGACACCTCACAACTCCTAACAACACCTTACAATACCGTACCTAAACTTAAAACACCATACTAAATCTTATGAATTTGTCTGAGTCCTTTGAACTTCGTACGGAAACTCAAGACTTGTTACGACTCTCTGTATGCGACATTATCAACATGAAAAGCACGTTAGAATATTGTAGGACGCGTTACAATTCCTAATAACACTTTACATCGCTGTACGAAACTTTAAAACTCCATAATAAACCTAATGAATACATCCGAGTACTTTGAACGACGTAAGACAACTTAACACATCTTACGACCCTGTATTCCACATTAGCACATTGAAAAGCATGTAAGTATAATGTATGACACCTCACAACTCCTAATAACATCTTACAATATCGTACGTAAACTAAAAACTCCATAATAAGCCTAATGAATTCATCCGAGTCCTTTGAACGTCGTACGTCTACTTAAGACATCTTACGACTCTGTATGCCACATTAGCACCTTGGAAAGCATGTTAGTATAATATATGACACCTCATAACTCCTAACAATACCTTACAATACCGTACGTAAACTTAAAACACCATAATAAGCCTAATGTATTCGTCCGAGTCCTTTCAACGTCGTACCACAACTCAGGACTTGTTACGACTCACTGTATGCGACATTATCAACATGAAAAACACGTTAGAAAAATGTAGGACGCCTTACAACTTCTAATTACACCTTACATCACTGTACGAAACTTTAAAACTCCATAATAAGCCTAAAGAACTGTCCGAGTCCTTTGAACGTCGTACGACAACTTAAGACAACTTACGACTCTGTATGCCACATTAGCACATTGAAAAGCATGTTAGTACAATGTACGACACCTCACAACTCCTAACAACACCTTAAAATATCGTACGTAAACTGAAAACTCCATACTAAACCTACTGAATTTGTCCGAGTCCTTTGAACGTCGTACGACAACTCAGGACTTGTTACGACTCTCTGTATGCGACATTATCAACATGAAAAGCACCTTAGAATAATGTACGACGCGTTACAACTCCTAATAAAACCTTACATCACTGTACGAAACTTTAAAACTCCATAATAAACCTAATGAATTCATCCGAGTCCTTTGAACGTCGTACGTCAACTTAAGATATCTTACGACCCTGTATTCCACATTAGCACATTGAAAAGCATGTTAGTATAATGTACGACAGCTCACAAATCCTAACAACACCTTAAAATACGTACGTAAACTAAAAACTCCATAATAAGTCTAATGAATTCGTCCGAGTCCTTTCAACGTCGTACGTCAACTTAAGACATCTTATGACTCTTTATGCCACATTAGCACATTGAAAAGAATGTAAGTACAATGTACGACACCTCACAACTCCTAACAACACCTGACAATATCGTACGTAAACTTAAAACTCGATACTAAATCTAATGAATTTGTCCGAGTCCTTTAAACGTCGTACGGCAAATCATGACTTGTTACGACTCTTTGTATGCGACTTTATCAACATGAAAAGCACGTTAGAATATTGTCGGACGCGTTACAATTCCTAATAACACTTTACATCACTGTACGAAACATTAAAACTCCATAATAAACCAAATGAATTCATCCAAGTCATTTGAACGTCGTACGACAACTTAAGACATCTTACGACCCTGTATTCTACATTAGCACATTGAAAACACGTTAGTATAATGTATGACACCTCACAACACCTAACAACACCTTACAATACCGTACGTAAACTAAAAACTCCATAATAAGCCTAATAAATTTATCCGAGTCCTTTGAACGTCGTACGTCAACTTAAGACATCTTATGACTCTGTATGCCACATTAGCACCTTGGAAAGCATGTTAGTATAATGTACGACACCTCACAACTCCTAACAACACCTTACAATACCGTACGTAAACTTAAAACTGCATACTAAATCTAATGAATTTGTCTGAGTCCTTTGAATGTCGTACGACAACTCAGGACTTGTTACAACTCTCTTTATGCGACATTATCAACATGAAAAGCACGTTAGAATATTGTAGGACGCGTTACAATTCCTAATAACACTTTAGATCACTGTACGAAACTTATAAACTCCATAATAAACCTAATGAATTCATCCGAGTCCTTAGAACGTCGTACGACAACTTAAGACATCTCACGACCATGTATTCCACATTAGCACATTGAAAAGCATGTTAGTATAATGTATGACACCTCACAACTCCTAACAACACCTTATAATACCGTACGTAAACTAAAAACTCCATAATAAGCCTAATGAATTCATCCGAGTCCTTTGAACGTCGTACGTCAACTTAAGACATCTTACGACTCTGTATGCCACATTAGCACCTTGGAAAGCATGTTAGTATAATATATGACACCTCATAACGTCTAACAATACCTTACAATACCGTACGTAAATTTAAAACACCAGAATAAGCCTAATGTAATCGTCCGAGTCCTTTGAACGTCGTACCACAATTCAAGACTTGTTACGTCTCTCTGTATGCGACATTATCAACATGAAAAGCACGTTAGGAAAATGTAGGACGCATTACAACTCCTAATTACACCTTACATCAGAGTACGAAACTTTAAAACTCCATAATAAGCCTAAAGAACCCGTCCGAGTCCTTTGAACGTCGTACGACAACTTAAGACAACTTACGACTCTGTATGCCACATTAGCACATTGAAAAGCATGTTAGTACAATGTACGACACCTCACAACTCCTAACAACACCTTACAGTACCGTACGTAAACTTAAAACTCCATACTAAATCTAATGAATTTGTCCGAGTCCTTTGAACGTCGTACGACAACTCAAGACTTGTTACGACTCTCTGTATGCGACATTATCAACATGAAAAGCACGTTAGAATAATGTAGGACGCGTTACAACTCCTAATAAAACCTTACATCACTGTACGAAACTTTAAAACTCCATAATAAACCTAATGAATTCATCCGAGTCCTTTGAACGTCGTACGACAACTTAAGACATCTTACGACCATGTATTCCACATTAGCACATTGAAAAGCATGTTAGTATAATGTATGACACCTCCCAACTCCTAACAACACCATACAATACCATACGTAAACTAAAAACTCCATAATAAGCCTAATGAATTCATCCGAGTCCTTTGAACGTCGTACGTCAACTTAAGACATCTTACGACTCTGTATACCACATTAGCACCTTGGAAAACATGTTAGTATAATATTTTAAACCTCATAACTTCTAACAATACCTTACAATACCGTACGTAAACTTAAAACACCATAATAAGCCTAATGTATTCGTCCGAGTCCTTTGAACGTCGTGCCACAACTCAGGACTTGTTACGACTCTCTGTATGCGAGATTATCAACATGAAAAGCACGTTACAAAAATGTAGGACATGTAACAACTCCTAATTACACCTTACATCACTGTATGAAACTATAAAACTCCATAATAAGCCTAAAGAACTCGTCCGAGTCCTTTGAACGTCGTACGACAACTTAAGACAACTTATGACTCTGTATGCCACATTAGCACATTGAAAAGCATGTTAGTACAATGTACGACACCTCACAACTCCTAACAACACCTTTAAATACTGTACGTAAACTTAAAACTCCATACTAAACCTAATGAATTTTTCCGAGTCCTTTGAACGTCGCACCACAATCAAGACTTGTTACGTCTCTCTGTATGCGACATTATCAACATGAAAAGCACGTTAGAAAAATGTAGGACGCATTACAACTCCTAATTACACCTTACATCAGAGTACGAAACTTTAAAACTCCATAATAAGCCTAAAGAACTCGTCCGAGTCCTTTGAACGTTGTACGACAACTTAAGACAACTTACGACTCTGTATGCCACATTAGCACATTGAAAAGCATGTTAGTATAATATATGACACCTCATAACTTCTAACAATACCTTACAATACCGTACGTAAACTTAAAACACCATAATAAGCCTAATGTATTCGTCCGAGTCCTTTGAACGTCGTACCACAATTCAGGACATGTTACTTCTCTCTGTATGCGACATTATCAACATGAATAGCATGTTAGAAAAATGTAGGACGCGTTACAACTCCTAATTACACCTTACATCATAGTACGAAACTTTAAAACTCCATAATAAGCCTAAAGAACTCGTCCGAGTCCTATGAACGTCGTACGACAACTTACGACTCTGTATGCCACATTAGCACATTGAAAAGCATGTTAGTACAATGTACGACACCTCACAACTCCTAACAGCACCTTAAAATACCGTATGTAAACTTAAAACTCCATACTAAACCTAATGAATTTGTCCGAGTCCTTTGAACGTCGTACGGCAACTCAGGACTTGTTACGACTCTCTGTATGCGACATTATCAACATGTAAAGCACGTTAGAATAATGTAGGACGCGTTACAACTCTTAATAAAACTTTACATCACTGTACGAAACTTTAAAACTCCATAATAAACCTAATGAATTCATCCGAGTCCTTTGAACGTCTTACGACAACTTAAGACATCTTACGACCCTATATTCCACATTAGCACATTGGAAAGCACGTTAGTATAATGTATGATACCTCACAACTCCTAACAACACCTTACAATACCGTACGTAAACTAAAAACTCCATAATAAGCCTAATGAATTCATCCGAGTCCTTTGAACGTCGTACGTTAACTTAAGACATCTTACGACTCTGTATGCCACATTAGCACCTTGGAAAGCATGTTAGTATAATATATGACACCACATAACTTCTAACAATATACCTTACAATACCGTACGTAAACTTAAAACACCATAATAAGCCTAATGTATTCGTCCGAGTCCTTTGAACGTCGTACCACAATTCAGGACATGTTACGTCTCTCTGTATGCGACATTATCAACATGAAAAGCACGTTAGAAAAATGTAGGAAGCGTTACAACTCCTAATTACACCTTACATCACAGTACGAAACTTTAAAACTCCATAATAAGCCAAAAGAACTCGTCCGAGTCCTTTGTACGTCTTACGACAACTTAAGACAACTTACGACTCTGTATGCCACATTAGCACATTGAAAAGCATGTTAGTACAATGTACGACACCTCACAACTCCTAACAACACCTTACAATACCGTACGTAAACTTAAAACTCCATACTAAATCTAATGAATTTGTCCGAGCCCTTTGAACGTCGTACGACAACTCAGGACTTGTTACGACTCTCTGTACGCGACATTATCAACATGAAAAGCACGTTAGAATATTGTAGGACGCGTTACAATTCCTAATAACACTTTACATCACTGTACGAAACTTTAAAACTCAATAATAAACCTAATGAATTCATCTGAGTCCTTAGAACGTCGTACGACAATTTAAGACATCTTACGACCCTGTATTCCACATTAGCACATTGAAAAGCACGTTAGTATAATGTATGACACCTCATAACTTCTAACAACACCTTACAATACCGTACGTAAACTAAAAACTCCTTAATAAGCCTAACGAATTCGTCTGAGTCCTTTGAACTTCGTACGTCAACTTAAGACATCTTACGACTTTGTATGCCACATTAGCACCTTGGAAAGCATGTTAGTATAATATATGACACCTCATAACTCCTAACAATACCTTACAATACCGTACGTAAACTTAAAACACCATAATAAGCCTAATGTATTCATCCGAGTCCTTTGAACGTCATACCACAACTCAGGACTTGTTAGGACTCTCTATATGCGACATTATCAACATGAAAAGTACGTTAGAAAAATGTAGGACGCGTTACAACTCCTAATTACACCTTACATCACGGTACGAAACTTTAAAACTCCATAATAAGCCTAAAGAACTCGTCCTAGTCCTTTGAACGTTGAATGACAACTTAAGACAACTTACGACTCTGTATGCCACATTAGCACATTGAAAATCATGTTAGTACAATGTACAACACCTCACAACTCCTAACAACACCTTAAAATACCGTATGTAAACTTAAATCTCCATACTAAACCTAATAAATTTGTCCGAGTCCTTTGAACGTCGTACGGCAACTCAGGACTTGTTACGACTCTCTGTATGCGACATTATCAGCATGAAAAGCACGTTAGAATAATGTAGGACGCGTTACAACTCCTAATAAAACTTTACATCAGTGTACGAATATTTAAAACTCCATAATAAACCTAATGAATTCATCCGAGTCCTTTGAACGTCATACGACAACTTAAGACATCTTACGACCCTATATTCCACATTAGCACATTGAAAAGCACGTTAGTATAATTTATGACACCTCACAACTCCTAACAACACCTTACAATACCGTACGTAAACTAAAAACTCCATAATAAGCCTAATGAATTCATCCGAGTCCTTTGAACGTCGTACGTCAACTTAAGACATCTTACGACTCTGTATGCCACATTAGCACCTTGGAAAGCATGTTAGTATAATATATGACACCTCATAACTTCTAACAATACCTTACAATACCGTACGTAAACTTAAAACACCATAATAAGCCTAATGTATTCGTCCGAGTCCTTTGAACGGCGTACCACAATTCAGGACATGTTACGTCTCTCTGTATGCAACATTATCAACATGAAAAGCACGTTAGAAAAATGTAGGATGCGTTACAACTCCTAATTACACCTTACATCACAGTACGAAACTTTAAAACTCCATAATAAGCCTAAAGAACTCGTCCGAGTCCTATGAACGTCGTACGACAACTTACGACTCTGTATGCCACATTAGCACATTGAAAAGCATGTTAGTACAATGTACGACACCTCACAACTCCTAAAAACACCTTAAAATACCGTATGTAAACTTAAAACTCAAAACTAAATCTAATGAATTTGTCCGAGTCCTTTGAACGTCGTACTGCAACTCAGGACTTGTTACGACTCTCTGTACGCGATATTATCAACATGAAAAGCACGTTAGAATATTGTAGGACGCGTTACAATTCCTAATAACACTTTACATCACTGTACGAAACTTTAAAACTCCATAATAAACCTAATAAATTCATCCGAGTCCTTTGAACGTCTTACGACAACTTAAGACATCTTACGACCCTATATTCCACATTAGCACATTGAAAAGCACGTTAGTATAATGTATGATACCTCACAACTACTAACAACACCTTACAATACCGTACGTAAACTAAAAACTCCATAATAAGCCTAATGAGTTCATCCGAGTCCTTTGAACGTCGTACGTCAACTTAAGACATCTTACGACTCTGTATGCCACATTAGCACCTTGGAAAGCATGTTAGTATAATATATGACACCTCATAACTTCTAACAATACCTTACAATACCGTACGTAAACTTAAAACACCATAATAAGCCTAATGTATTCGTCCGAGTCCTTTGAACGTCGTACCACAATTCAGGACATGTTACGTCTCTCTGTATGCGACATTATCAACATGAAAAGCACGTTAGAAAAATGTAGGACGCGTTACAACTCCTAATTACACCTTACATCACAGTACGAAACTTTAAAACTCCATAATAAGCCTAAAGACCTCGTCCGAGTCCTATGAACGTCGTACGACAACTTACGACTCTGTATGCCACATTAGCACATTGAAAAGCATGTTAGTACAATGTACGACACCTCACAAATCCTAACAACACCTTACAATACCGTACGTAAACTTATAACTCAAAACTAAATCTAATGAATTTGTCCGAGTCCTTTGAACGTCGTACTGCAACTCAGGACTTGTTACGACTCTCTGTACGCGACATTATCAACATGAAAAGCACGTTAGAATATTGTAGGACGCGCTACAATTCCTAATAACACTTTACATCACTGACGAAACTTTAAAACTCCATAATAAACCTAATGAATTCATTCGAGTCCTTTGAACGTCTTACGACAACTTAAGACATCTTACGACCCTATATTCCACATTAGCACATTGAAAAGCACGTTAGTATAATGTATGACACCTCACAACTCCTAACAACACATTACAATACCGTACGTAAACTAAAAACTCCATAATAAGCCTAATGAATTCATCCGAGTCCTTTGAACGTCGTACGTCAACTTAAGACATCTTACGACTCTGTATGCCACATTAGCACCTTGGAAAGCATGTTAGTATAATATATGACACCTCATAACTTCTAACAATACCTTACATTACCGTACGTAAACTTAAAACACCATAATAAGCCTAATGTATTCGTCCGAGTCCTTTGAACGTCGTACCACAATTCAGGACATGTTACGTCTCTCTGTATGCGACATCATCAACATGAAAAGTACGTTAGAAAAATGAAGGACGCGTTACAACTCCTAATTACCCCTTACATCATGGTACGAAACTTTAAAACTCCATAATAAGCCTAAAGAACTCGTCCGAGTCCTTTGAACGTTGTACGACAACTTAAGACAACTTACGACTCTGTAAGCCACATTAGCACATTGAAAATCATGTTAGTACAATGTACAACACCTCACAACTCCTAACAACACCTTAAAATACCGTATGTAAACTTAAAACTCCATACTAAACCTAATGAATTTGGCCGAGTCCTTTGAACGTCGTACGGCAACTCAGGACTTGTTACAACTCTCTGTATGCGACATTATCAACATGAAAAGCACGTTAGAATATTGTAGGACGCGCTACAATTCCTAATAACACTTTACATCACTGACGAAACTTTAAAACTCCATAATAAACCTAATGAATTCATCCGAGTCCTTTGAACGTCTTACGACAACTTAAGACATCTTACGACCCTATATTCCACATTAGCACATTGAAAAGCACGTTAGTATAATTTATGACACCTCACAACTCCTAACAACACCTTACAATACCGTACGTAAACTAAAAACTCCATAATAAGCCTAATGAATTCATCCGAGTCCTTTGAACGTCGTACGTCAACTTAAGACATCTTACGACTCTGTATGCCACATTAGCACCTTGGAAAGCATGTTAGTATAATATATGACACCACATAACTTCTAACAATATACCTTACAATACCGTACGTAAACTTAAAACACCATAATAAGCCTAATGTATTCGTCCGAGTCCTTTGAACGTCGTACCACAATTCAGGACATGTTACGTCTCTCTGTATGCGACATTATCAACATGAAAAGCACGTTAGAAAAATGTAGGACGCGTTACAACTCCTAATTACACCTTACATCACAGTACGAAACTTTAAAACTCCATAATAAGCCTAAAGACCTCGTCCGAGTGCTATGAACGTCGTACGACAACTTACGACTCTGTATGCCACATTAGCACATTGAAAAGCATGTTAGTACAATGTACGACACCTCACAAATCCTAACAACACCTTACAATACCGTACGTAAACTTATAACTCAAAACTAAATCTAATGAATTTGTCCGAGTCCTTTGAACGTCGTACTGCAACTCAGGACTTGTTACGACTCTCTGTACGCGACATTATCAACATGAAAAGCACGTTAGAATATTGTAGGACGCGCTACAATTCCTAATAACACTTTACATCACTGACGAAACTTTAAAACTCCATAATAAACCTAATGAATTCATCCGAGTCCTTTGAACGTCTTACGACAACTTAAGACATCTTACGACCCTATATTCCACATTAGCACATTGAAAAGCACGTTAGTATAATGTATGACACCTCACAACTCCTAACAACACCTTACAATACCGTACGTAAACTAAAAACTCCATAATAAGCCTAATGAATTCATCCGAGTCCTTTGAACGTCGTACGTCAACTTAAGACATCTTACGACTCTGTATGCCACATTAGCACCTTGGAAAGCATGTTAGTATAATATATGACACCTCATAACTTCTAACAATACCTTACATTACCGTACGTAAACTTAAAACACCATAATAAGCCTAATGTATTCGTCCGAGTCCTTTGAACGTCGTACCACAATTCAGGACATGTTACGTCTCTCTGTATGCGACATCATCAACATGAAAAGTACGTTAGAAAAATGAAGGACGCGTTACAACTCCTAATTACCCCTTACATCATGGTACGAAACTTTAAAACTCCATAATAAGCCTAAAGAACTCGTCCGAGTCCTTTGAACGTTGTACGACAACTTAAGACAACTTACGACTCTGTAAGCCACATTAGCACATTGAAAATCATGTTAGTACAATGTACAACACCTCACAACTCCTAACAACACCTTAAAATACCGTATGTAAACTTAAAACTCCATACTAAACCTAATGAATTTGGCCGAGTCCTTTGAACGTCGTACGGCAACTCAGGACTTGTTACAACTCTCTGTATGCGACATTATCAACATGAAAAGCACGTTAGAATATTGTAGGACGCGCTACAATTCCTAATAACACTTTACATCACTGACGAAACTTTAAAACTCCATAATAAACCTAATGAATTCATCCGAGTCCTTTGAACGTCTTACGACAACTTAAGACATCTTACGACCCTATATTCCACATTAGCACATTGAAAAGCACGTTAGTATAATTTATGACACCTCACAACTCCTAACAACACCTTACAATACCGTACGTAAACTAAAAACTCCATAATAAGCCTAATGAATTCATCCGAGTCCTTTGAACGTCGTACGTCAACTTAAGACATCTTACGACTCTGTATGCCACATTAGCACCTTGGAAAGCATGTTAGTATAATATATGACACCTCATAACTTCTAACAATACCTTACAATACCGTACGTAAACTTAAAACACCATAATAAGCCTAATGTATTCGTCCGAGTCCTTTGAACGGCGTACCACAATTCAGGACATGTTACGTCTCTCTGTATGCAACATTATCAACATGAAAAGCACGTTAGAAAAATGTAGGATGCGTTACAACTCCTAATTACACCTTACATCACAGTACGAAACTTTAAAACTCCATAATAAGCCTAAAGAACTCGTCCGAGTCCTATGAACGTCGTACGACAACTTACGACTCTGTATGCCACATTAGCACATTGAAAAGCATGTTAGTACAATGTACGACACCTCACAACTCCTAAAAACACCTTAAAATACCGTATGTAAACTTAAAACTCAAAACTAAATCTAATGAATTTGTCCGAGTCCTTTGAACGTCGTACTGCAACTCAGGACTTGTTACGACTCTCTGTACGCGATATTATCAACATGAAAAGCACGTTAGAATATTGTAGGACGCGTTACAATTCCTAATAACACTTTACATCACTGTACGAAACTTTAAAACTCCATAATAAACCTAATAAATTCATCCGAGTCCTTTGAACGTCTTACGACAACTTAAGACATCTTACGACCCTATATTCCACATTAGCACATTGAAAAGCACGTTAGTATAATGTATGATACCTCACAACTACTAACAACACCTTACAATACCGTACGTAAACTAAAAACTCCATAATAAGCCTAATGAGTTCATCCGAGTCCTTTGAACGTCGTACGTCAACTTAAGACATCTTACGACTCTGTATGCCACATTAGCACCTTGGAAAGCATGTTAGTATAATATATGACACCTCATAACTTCTAACAATACCTTACAATACCGTACGTAAACTTAAAACACCATAATAAGCCTAATGTATTCGTCCGATTCCTTTGAACGTCGTACCACAATTCAGGACATGTTACGTCTCTCTGTATGCGACATTATCAACATGAAAAGCACGTTAGAAAAATGTAGGACGCGTTACAACTCCTAATTACACCTTACATCACAGTACGAAACTTTAAAACTCCATAATAAGCCTAAAGACCTCGTCCGAGTCCTATGAACGTCGTACGACAACTTACGACTCTGTATGCCACATTAGCACATTGAAAAGCATGTTAGTACAATGTACGACACCTCACAAATCCTAACAACACCTTACAATACCGTACGTAAACTTATAACTCAAAACTAAATCTAATGAATTTGTCCGAGTCCTTTGAACGTCGTACTGCAACTCAGGACTTGTTACGACTCTCTGTACGCGACATTATCAACATGAAAAGCACGTTAGAATATTGTAGGACGCGCTACAATTCCTAATAACACTTTACATCACTGACGAAACTTTAAAACTCCATAATAAACCTAATGAATTCATCCGAGTCCTTTGAACGTCTTACGACAACTTAAGACATCTTACGACCCTATATTCCACATTAGCACATTGAAAAGCACGTTAGTATAATGTATGACACCTCACAACTCCTAACAACACCTTACAATACCGTACGTAAACTAAAAACTCCATAATAAGCCTAATGAATTCATCCGAGTCCTTTGAACGTCGTACGTCAACTTAAGACATCTTACGACTCTGTATGCCACATTAGCACCTTGGAAAGCATGTTAGTATAATATATGACACCTCATAACTTCTAACAATACCTTACATTACCGTACGTAAACTTAAAACACCATAATAAGCCTAATGTATTCGTCCGAGTCCTTTGAACGTCGTACCACAATTCAGGACATGTTACGTCTCTCTGTATGCGACATCATCAACATGAAAAGTACGTTAGAAAAATGAAGGACGCGTTACAACTCCTAATTACCCCTTACATCATGGTACGAAACTTTAAAACTCCATAATAAGCCTAAAGAACTCGTCCGAGTCCTTTGAACGTTGTACGACAACTTAAGACAACTTACGACTCTGTAAGCCACATTAGCACATTGAAAATCATGTTAGTACAATGTACAACACCTCACAACTCCTAACAACACCTTAAAATACCGTATGTAAACTTAAAACTCCATACTAAACCTAATGAATTTGGCCGAGTCCTTTGAACGTCGTACGGCAACTCAGGACTTGTTACAACTCTCTGTATGCGACATTATCAACAAGAAAAGCACGTTAGAATAATGTAGGACGCGTTACAACTCCTAATAAAACCTTACATCACTGTACGAAACTTTAAAACTCCATAATAAACCTAATGAATTCATTCGAGTCCTTTGAACGTCGTACGACAACTTAAGACATCTTACGACCCTATATTCCTCATTAGCACATTGAAAAGCACGTTAGTATAATGTATGACACCTCACAACTCCTAACAACACCTTACAATACCGTACGTAAACTAAAAACTCCATAATAAGCCTAATGAATTCATCCGAGTCCTTTGAACGTCGTACGTCAACTTAAGACATCTTACGAATCTGTATGCCACATTAGCACCTTGGAAAGCATGTTAGTATAATATTTGACACCTCATAACTCATAACAATACCTTACAATACCGTACGTAAACTTAAAACACCATAATAAGCCTAATGTATTCGTCTGAGACCTTTGAACGTCATACCACAACTCATGACTTGTTAGGACTCTCTGTATGCGACATTATCAACATGAAAAGTACGTTAGAAAAATGTAGGACGCGTTACAACTCCTAATTACACCTTACATCACGGTACGAAACTTTAAAACTCCATAATAAGCCTAAAGAACTCGTTCGAGTCCTTTGAACGTTGTACGACAACTTAAGACAACTTACGACTCTGTATGCCACATTACCACATTGAAAATCATGTTAGTACAATGTACAACACCTCACAACTCCTAACAACACCTTAAAATACCGTATGTAAACTTAAAACTCCATACTAAAACTAATGAATTTGTCCGAGTCATTTGAACGTCGTACGGCAACTCAGGACATGTTACGACGCTCTGTACTCGACATTATCAACATGAAAAGCACGTTAGAATATTGAAGGAGGCGTTACAATTCCTAATAACACTTTACATCACTGTACGAAACTTTAAAACACAATAATAAACCTAATGAATTCATCCGAGTCCTTAGAACGTCGTACGACAACTTAAGACATCTTACGACCCTGTATTCCACATTAGCACATTGAAAAGCACGTTAGTATAATGTATGACACCTCACAACTCCTAACAACACCTTACAATACCGTACGTAAACTAAAAACTCCATAATAAGCCTAATGAATTCGTCCGAGTCCTTTGAACGTCGTACGTCAACTTAAGACATCTTACGACTTTGTATGCCACATTAGCACCTTGGAAAGCATGTTAGTATAATATATGACACCTCATAACTCCTAACAATACCTTACAATACCGTACGTAAACTTAAAACACCAAAATAAGCCTAATGTATTCGTCCGAGACCTTTGAACGTCATACCACAAATCAGGACTTGTTAGGACTCTCTGTATGCGACATTATCGACATGAAAAGTACGTTAGAAAAATGTAGGACGCGTTACAACCCCTAATTACACCTTACATCACGGTACGAAACTTTAAAACTCCATAATAAGCCTAAAAAACTCGTCCGAGTCCTTTGAACGTTGTACGACAACTTAAGACAACTTACGACTCTGTATGCCACATTAGCACATTGAAAATCATGTTAGTACAATGTACAACACCTCACAACTCCTAACAACACCATAAAATACCGTATGTAAACTTAAAACTCCATACTAAACCTAATGAATTTGTCCGAGTCCATTGAACGTCGTACGGCAACTCAGGACTTATTACGACTCTCTGTATGCGACATTATCAACATGAAAAGCACGTTAGAATAATGTAGGAAGCGTTACAACTCCTAATAAAACTTTACATCACTGTACGAAACTTTAAAACTCCATAATAAACCTAATGAATTCATCCGAGTCCTTTGAACGTCTTACGACAACTTAAGACAACTTACGACCCTTATTCCACATTAGCACATTGAAAAGCACGTTAGTATAATGTATGACACCTCACAACTCCTAACAACACCTTACAATACCGTACGTAAACTAAAAACTCCATAATAAGCCTAATGAATTCTTCCGAGTCCTTTGAACGTCGTACGTCAACTTAAGACATCTTACGACTTTGTATGCCACATTAGCACCTTGGAAAGCATGTTAGTATAATATATGACACCTCATAACTCCTAACAATACCTTACAATACCGTACGTAAACTTAAAACACCATAATAAGCCTAATGTATTCGTCCGAGACCTTTGAACGTCATACCACAAGTCAGGACTTGTTAGGACTCTCTGTATGCGACATTATCAACATGAAAAGTACGTTAGAAAAATGTAGGACGCGTTACAACTCCTAATTACACCTTACATCACGGTACGAAACTTTAAAACTCCATAATAAGCCTAAAGAACTCGTTCGAGTCCTTTGAACGTTGTACGACAACTTAAGACAACTTACGACTCTGTATGCCACATTACCACATTGAAAATCATGTTAGTACAATGTACAACACCTCACAACTCCTAACAACACCTTAAAATACCGTATGTAAACTTAAAACTCCATACTAAAACTAATGAATTTGTCCGAGTCATTTGAACGTCGTACGGCAACTCAGGACATGTTACGACGCTCTGTACTCGACATTATCAACATGAAAAGCACGTTAGAATATTGAAGGAGGCGTTACAATTCCTAATAACACTTTACATCACTGTACGAAACTTTAAAACACAATAATAAACCTAATGAATTCATCCGAGTCCTTAGAACGTCGTACGACAACTTAAGACATCTTACGACCCTGTATTCCACATTAGCACATTGAAAAGCACGTTAGTATAATGTATGACACCTCACAACTCCTAACAACACCTTACAATACCGTACGTAAACTAAAAACTCCATAATAAGCCTAATGAATTCGTCCGAGTCCTTTGAACGTCGTACGTCAACTTAAGACATCTTACGACTTTGTATGCCACATTAGCACCTTGGAAAGCATGTTAGTATAATATATGACACCTCATAACTCCTAACAATACCTTACAATACCGTACGTAAACTTAAAACACCAAAATAAGCCTAATGTATTCGTCCGAGACCTTTGAACGTCATACCACAAATCAGGACTTGTTAGGACTCTCTGTATGCGACATTATCGACATGAAAAGTACGTTAGAAAAATGTAGGACGCGTTACAACCCCTAATTACACCTTACATCACGGTACGAAACTTTAAAACTCCATAATAAGCCTAAAAAACTCGTCCGAGTCCTTTGAACGTTGTACGACAACTTAAGACAACTTACGACTCTGTATGCCACATTAGCACATTGAAAATCATGTTAGTACAATGTACAACACCTCACAACTCCTAACAACACCATAAAATACCGTATGTAAACTTAAAACTCCATACTAAACCTAATGAATTTGTCCGAGTCCATTGAACGTCGTACGGCAACTCAGGACTTATTACGACTCTCTGTATGCGACATTATCAACATGAAAAGCACGTTAGAATAATGTAGGACGCGTTACAACTCCTAATAAAACTTTACATCACTGTACGAAACTTTAAAACTCCATAATAAACCTAATGAATTCATCCGAGTCCTTTGAACGTCTTACGACAACTTAAGACAACTTACGACCCTTATTCCACATTAGCACATTGAAAAGCACGTTAGTATAATGTATGACACCTCACAACTCCTAACAACACCTTACAATACCGTACGTAAACTAAAAACTCCATAATAAGCCTAATGAATTCTTCCGAGTCCTTTGAACGTCGTACGTCAACTTAAGACATCTTACGACTTTGTATGCCACATTAGCACCTTGGAAAGCATGTTAGTATAATATATGACACCTCATAACTCCTAACAATACCTTACAATACCGTACGTAAACTTAAAACACCATAATAAGCCTAATGTATTCGTCCGAGACCTTTGAACGTCATACCACAAGTCAGGACTTGTTAGGACTCTCTGTATGCGACATTATCAACATGAAAAGTACGTTAGAAAAATGTAGGACGCGTTACAACTCCTAATTACACCTTACATCACGGTACGAAACTTTAAAACTCCATAATAAGCCTAAAGAACTCGTCCGAGTCCTTTGAACGTTGTACGACAACTTAAGACAACTTACGACTCTGTAAGCCACATTAGCACATTGAAAATCATGTTAGTACAATGTACAACACCTCACAACTCCTAACAACACCTTAAAATACCGTATGTAAACTTAAAACTCCATACTAAACCTAATGAATTTGGTCGAGTCCTTTGAACGTCGTACGGCAAATCAGGACTTGTTACAACTCTCTGTATGCGACATTATCAACATGAAAAGCACGTTAGAATAATGTAGGACGCGTTACAACTCCTAATAAAACCTTACATCACTGTACGAAACTTTAAAACTCCATAATAAACCTAATGAATTCATTCGAGTCCTTTGAACGTCGTACGACAACTTAAGACATCTTACGACCCTATATTCCTCATTAGCACATTGAAAAGCACGTTAGTATAATGTATGACACCTCACAACTCCTAACAACACCTTACAATACCGTACGTAAACTAAAAACTTCATAATAAGCCTAATGAATTCATCCGAGTCCTTTGAACGTCGTACGTCAACTTAAGACATCTTACGAATCTGTATGCCACATTAGCACCTTGGAAAGCATGTTAGTATAATATTTGACACCTCATAACTCATAACAATACCTTACAATACCGTACGTAAACTTAAAACACCATAATAAGCCTAATGTATTCGTCTGAGACCTTTGAACGTCATACCACAACTCAGGACTTGTTAGGACTCTCTGTATGCGACATTATCAACATGAAAAGTACGTTAGAAAAATGTAGGACGCGTTACAACTCCTAATTACACCTTACATCACGGTACGAAACTTTAAAACTCCATAATAAGCCTAAAGAACTCGTTCGAGTCCTTTGAACGTTGTACGACAACTTAAGACAACTTACGACTCTGTATGCCACATTACCACATTGAAAATCATGTTAGTACAATGTACAACACCTCACAACTCCTAACAACACCTTAAAATACCGTATGTAAACTTAAAACTCCATACTAAAACTAATGAATTTGTCCGAGTCATTTGAACGTCGTACGGCAACTCAGGACATGTTACGACGCTCTGTACTCGACATTATCAACATGAAAAGCACGTTAGAATATTGAAGGAGGCGTTACAATTCCTAATAACACTTTACATCACTGTACGAAACTTTAAAACACAATAATAAACCTAATGAATTCATCCGAGTCCTTAGAACGTCGTACGACAACTTAAGACATCTTACGACCCTGTATTCCACATTAGCACATTGAAAAGCACGTTAGTATAATGTATGACACCTCACAACTCCTAACAACACCTTACAATACCGTACGTAAACTAAAAACTCCATAATAAGCCTAATGAATTCGTCCGAGTCCTTTGAACGTCGTACGTCAACTTAAGACATCTTACGACTTTGTATGCCACATTAGCACCTTGGAAAGCATGTTAGTATAATATATGACACCTCATAACTCCTAACAATACCTTACAATACCGTACGTAAACTTAAAACACCAAAATAAGCCTAATGTATTCGTTCGAGACCTTTGAACGTCATACCACAAATCAGGACTTGTTAGGACTCTCTGTATGCGACATTATCGACATGAAAAGTACGTTAGAAAAATGTAGGACGCGTTACAACCCCTAATTACACCTTACATCACGGTACGAAACTTTAAAACTCCATAATAAGCCTAAAAAACTCGTCCGAGTCCTTTGAACGTTGTACGACAACTTAAGACAACTTACGACTCTGTATGCCACATTAGCACATTGAAAATCATGTTAGTACAATGTACAACACCTCACAACTCCTAACAACACCATAAAATACCGTATGTAAACTTAAAACTCCATACTAAACCTAATGAATTTGTCCGAGTCCATTGAACGTCGTACGGCAACTCAGGACTTATTACGACTCTCTGTATGCGACATTATCAACATGAAAAGCACGTTAGAATAATGTAGGACGCGTTACAACTCCTAATAAAACTTTACATCACTGTACGAAACTTTAAAACTCCATAATAAACCTAATGAATTCATCCGAGTCCTTTGAACGTCTTACGACAACTTAAGACAACTTACGACCCTTATTCCACATTAGCACATTGAAAAGCACGTTAGTATAATGTATGACACCTCACAACTCCTAACAACACCTTACAATACCGTACGTAAACTAAAAACTCCATAATAAGCCTAATGAATTCTTCCGAGTCCTTTGAACGTCGTACGTCAACTTAAGACATCTTACGACTTTGTATGCCACATTAGCACCTTGGAAAGCATGTTAGTATAATATATGACACCTCATAACTCCTAACAATACCTTACAATACCGTACGTAAACTTAAAACACCATAATAAGCCTAATGTATTCGTCCGAGACCTTTGAACGTCATACCACAAGTCAGGACTTGTTAGGACTCTCTGTATGCGACATTATCAACATGAAAAGTACGTTAGAAAAATGTAGGACGCGTTACAACTCCTAATTACACCTTACATCACGGTACGAAACTTTAAAACTCCATAATAAGCCTAAAGAACTCGTCCGAGTCCTTTGAACGTTGTACGACAACTTAAGACAACTTACGACTCTGTAAGGCACATTAGCACATTGAAAATCATGTTAGTACAATGTACAACACCTCACAACTCCTAACAACACCTTAAAATACCGTATGTAAACTTAAAACTCCATACTAAACCTAATGAATTTGGTCGAGTCCTTTGAACGTCGTACGGCAAATCAGGACTTGTTACAACTCTCTGTATGCGACATTATCAACATGAAAAGCACGTTAGAATAATGTAGGACGCGTTACAACTCCTAATAAAACCTTACATCACTGTACGAAACTTTAAAACTCCATAATAAACCTAATGAATTCATTCGAGTCCTTTGAACGTCGTACGACAACTTAAGACATCTTACGACCCTATATTCCTCATTAGCACATTGAAAAGCACGTTAGTATAATGTATGACACCTCACAACTCCTAACAACACCTTACAATACCGTACGTAAACTAAAAACTTCATAATAAGCCTAATGAATTCATCCGAGTCCTTTGAACGTCGTACGTCAACTTAAGACATCTTACGAATCTGTATGCCACATTAGCACCTTGGAAAGCATGTTAGTATAATATTTGACACCTCATAACTCATAACAATACCTTACAATACCGTACGTAAACTTAAAACACCATAATAAGCCTAATGTATTCGTCTGAGACCTTTGAACGTCATACCACAACTCAGGACTTGTTAGGACTCTCTGTATGCGACATTATCAACATGAAAAGTACGTTAGAAAAATGTAGGACGCGTTACAACTCCTAATTACACCTTACATCACGGTACGAAACTTTAAAACTCCATAATAAGCCTAAAGAACTCGTTCGAGTCCTTTGAACGTTGTACGACAACTTAAGACAACTTACGACTCTGTATGCCACATTACCACATTGAAAATCATGTTAGTACAATGTACAACACCTCACAACTCCTAACAACACCTTAAAATACCGTATGTAAACTTAAAACTCCATACTAAAACTAATGAATTTGTCCGAGTCATTTGAACGTCGTACGGCAACTCAGGACATGTTACGACGCTCTGTACTCGACATTATCAACATGAAAAGCACGTTAGAATATTGAAGGAGGCGTTACAATTCCTAATAACACTTTACATCACTGTACGAAACTTTAAAACACAATAATAAACCTAATGAATTCATCCGAGTCCTTAGAACGTCGTACGACAACTTAAGACATCTTACGACCCTGTATTCCACATTAGCACATTGAAAAGCACGTTAGTATAATGTATGACACCTCACAACTCCTAACAACACCTTACAATACCGTACGTAAACTAAAAACTCCATAATAAGCCTAATGAATTCGTCCGAATCCTTTGAACGTCGTACGTCAACTTAAGACATCTTACGACTTTGTATGCCACATTAGCACCTTGGAAAGCATGTTAGTATAATATATGACACCTCATAACTCCTAACAATACCTTACAATACCGTACGTAAACTTAAAACACCAAAATAAGCCTAATGTATTCGTCCGAGACCTTTGAACGTCATACCACAAATCAGGACTTGTTAGGACTCTCTGTATGCGACATTATCGACATGAAAAGTACGTTAGAAAAATGTAGGACGCGTTACAACCCCTAATTACACCTTACATCACGGTACGAAACTTTAAAACTCCATAATAAGCCTAAAAAACTCGTCCGAGTCCTTTGAACGTTGTACGACAACTTAAGACAACTTACGACTCTGTATGCCACATTAGCACATTGAAAATCATGTTAGTACAATGTACAACACCTCACAACTCCTAACAACACCATAAAATACCGTATGTAAACTTAAAACTCCATACTAAACCTAATGAATTTGTCCGAGTCCATTGAACGTCGTACGGCAACTCAGGACTTATTACGACTCTCTGTATGCGACATTATCTACATGAAAAGCACGTTAGAATAATGTAGGACGCGTTACAACTCCTAATAAAACTTTACATCACTGTACGAAACTTTAAAACTCCATAATAAACCTAATGAATTCATCCGAGTCCTTTGAACGTCTTACGACAACTTAAGACATCTTACGACCCTTATTCCACATTAGCACATTGAAAAGCACGTTAGTATAATGTATGACACCTCACAACTCCTAACAACACCTTACAATACCGTACGTAAACTAAAAACTCCATAATAAGCCTAATGAATTCTTCCGAGTCCTTTGAACGTCGTACGTCAACTTAAGACATCTTACGACTTTGTATGCCACATTAGCACCTTGGAAAGCATGTTAGTATAATATATGACACCTCATAACTCCTAACAATACCTTACAATACCGTACGTAAACTTAAAACACCATAATAAGCCTAATGTATTCGTCCGAGTCCTTTGAACGTCATACCACAAGTCAGGACTTGTTAGGACTCTCTGTATGCGACATTATCAACATGAAAAGTACGTTAGAAAAATGTAGGACGCGTTACAACTCCTAATTACACCTTACATCACGGTACGAAACTTTAAAACTCCATAAAAAGCCTAAAGAACTCGTCCGAGTCCTTTGAACGTCGTACGACAACTTAAGACAACTTACGACTCTGTATGCCACATTAGCACATTGAAAAGCATGTTAGTACAATGTACGACACCTCACAACTCCTAACAACACCTTACAATACCGTACGTAAACTTAAAATTCCATACTAAGTCTAATGAATTTGTCCGAGTCCTTTGAACATCGTACGGCAACTCAGGACTTGTTACGACTCTCTGTACGCGACATTATCAACATGAAAAGCACGTTAGAATATTGTAGGACGCGTTACAATTCCTAATAACACTTTACATCACTGTACGAAACTTTAAAACACAATAATAAACATAATGAATTCATCCGAGTCCTTAGAACGTCGTACGACAACTTAAGACATCTTACGACCCTGTATTCCACATTAGCACATTGAAAAGCACGTTAGTATAATGTATGACACCTCACAACTCCTAACAACATGTACCTAAACTAAAAACTCCATAATAAGCCTAATGAATTCGTCCGAGTCCTTAGAACATCGTACGACAACTTAAGACATCTTACGACCCTGTATTCCACATTACCACATTGAAAAGCACGTTAGTATAATGTATGACACCTCACAACTCCTAACAACACCTTACAATACCGTACGTAAACTAAAAACTCCATAATAAGCCTAATGAATTCGTCCGAGTCCTTTGAACGTCGTACGTCAACTTAAGACATCTTACGACTTTGTATGCCACATTAGCACCTTGGAAAGCATGTTAGTATAATATATGACACCTCATAACTCCTAACAATACCTTACAATACCGTACGTAAACTTAAAACACCATAATAAGCCTAATGTATTCGTCCGAGACCTTTGAACGTAATACCACAACTCAGGACTTGTTAGGACTCTCTGTATGCGGCATTATCAACATTAAAAGTACGTTAGAAAAATGTAGGGCGCGTTACAACTCCTAATTACACCTTACATCACGGTACGAAACTTTAAAACTCCATAATAAGCCTAAAGAACTCGTCCGAGTCCTTTGAACGTCGTACGACAACTTAAGACAACTTACGACTCTGTATGCCACATTAGCACATTGAAAATCATGTTAGTACAATGTACAACACCTCACAACTCCTAACAACACCTTAAAATACCGTATGTAAACTTAAAACTCCATACTAAACCTAATGAATTTTTCCGAGTCCTTTGAACGTCGTACGGCAACTCAGGACTTGTTACGACTCTCTGTATGCGACATTATCAACATGAAAAGCACGTTAGAATAATGTAGGACGCGTTACAACTCCAAATAAAACTTTACATCACTGTACGAAACTTTAAAACTCCATAATAAACCTAATGAATTCATCCGAGTCCTTTGAACGTCGTACGACAACTTAAGACATCTTACGACCCTATATTCCACATTAGCACATTGAAAAGCACGTTAGTATAATGTATGACACCTCACAACTCCTAACAACACCTTACAATACCGTACGTAAACTAAAAACTCCATAATAAGCCTAATGAATTCATCCGAGTCCATTGAACGTCGTACGTCAACTTAAGACATCTTACGACTCTGTATGCCACATTAGCACCTTGGAAAGCATGTTAGTATAATATATGACACCTCATAACTTCTAACAATACCTTACAATACCGTACGTAAACTTAAAACACCATAATAAGCCTAATGTATTCGTCCGAGTCCTTTGAACATCGTACCACAATTCAGGACATGTTACGTCTCTCTGTATGCGACATTATCAACATGAAAAGCACGTTAGAAAAATGTAGGACGCGTTGCAACTCCTAATTACACCTTACATCACAGTACGAAACTTTAAAACTCCATAATAAGCCTAAAGAACTCGTCCGAGTCCTTTGAACGTCGTACGACAACTTAAGACAACTTACGACTCTGTATGCCACATTAGCACAATGAAAAGCATGTTAGTACAATGTACGACACCTCAAAACTCCTAAGAACACCTTAAAATAGCTTATGTAAACTTAAAACTCCATACTAAACCTAATGAATTTGTCCGAGTCCTTTGAACGTCGTACGACAACTCAGGACTTGTTACGACTCTCTGTACGCGACATTATCAACATGAAAATCACGTTAGAAAAATGTAGGATGCGTTACAACTCCTAATTACACCTTACATCACTGTACGAAACTTTAACACTCCATAATAAACCTAATGAATTCATCCTAGTCCTTTAAATGTCGTACGACAACTTAAGATAACTTATGACCCTGTATTCCACATTAGCACATTGAAAAGTATGTTAGTATAATGTACGACAGCTCACAACTCCTAACAACACGTACATAAACTAAAAACACAATAATAAACCTAATGAATTCATCCGAGTCCTTAGAACGTCGTACGACAACTTAAGACATCTTACGACCCTGTATTCCACATTAGCACATTGAAAAGCACGTTAGTATAATGTATGACACCTCACAACTCCTAACAACACGTACATAAACTAAAAACTCCATAATAAGCCTAATGAATTCGTCCGAGTCCTTAGAACATCGTACGACAACTTAAGACATCTTACGACCCTGTATTCCACATTACCACATTGAAAAGCACGTTAGTATAATGTATGACACCTCACAACTCCTAACAACACCTTACAATACCGTACGTAAACTAAAAACTCCATAATAAGCCTAATGAATTCGTCCGAGTCCTTTGAACGTCGTACGTCAACTTAAGACATCTTACGACTTTGTATGCCACATTAGCACCTTGGAAAGCATGTTAGTATAATATATGACACCTCATAACTCCTAACAATACCTTACAATACCGTACGTAAACTTAAAACACCATAATAAGCCTAATGTATTCGTCCGAGTCCTTTGAACGTAATACCACAACTCAGGACTTGTTAGGACTCTCTGTATGCGACATTATCAACATTAAAAGTATGTTAGAAAAATGTAGGGCGCGTTACAACTCCTAATAACACCTTACATCACGGTACGAAACTTTAAAACTCCATAATAAGCCTAAAGAACTCGTCCGAGTCCTTTGAACGTCGTACGACAACTTAAGACAACTTACGACTCTGTATGCCACATTAGCACATTGAAAATCATGTTAGTACAATGTACAACACCTCACAACTCCTAACAACACCTTAAAATACCGTATGTAAACTTAAAACTCCATACTGAACCTAATGAATTTTTCCGAGTCCTTTGAACGTCGTACGGCAACTCAGGACTTGTTACGACTCTCTGTATGCGACATTATCAACATGAAAAGCACGTTAGAATAATGTAGGACGCGTTACAACTCCAAATAAAACTTTACATCACTGTACGAAACTTTAAAACTCCATAATAAACCTAATGAATTCATCCGAGTCCTTTGAACGTCGTACGACAACTTAAGACATCTTACGACCCTATATTCCACATTAGCACATTGAAAAGCACGTTAGTATAATGTATGACACCTCACAACTCCTAACAACACCTTACAATACCGTACGTAAACTAAAAACTCCATAATAAGCCTAATGAATTCATCCGAGTCCTTTGAACGTCGTACGTCAACTTAAGACATCTTACGACTCTGTATGCCACATTAGCACCTTGGAAAGCATGTTAGTATAATATATGACACCTCATAACTTCTAACAATACCTTACAATACCGTACGTAAACTTAAAACACCATAATAAGCCTAATGTATTCGTCCGAGTCCTTTGAACATCGTACCACAATTCAGGACATGTTACGTCTCTCTGTATGCGACATTATCAACATGAAAAGCACGTTAGAAAAATGTAGGACGCGTTGCAACTCCTAATTACACCTTACATCACAGTACGAAACTTTAAAACTCCATAATAAGCCTAAAGAACTCGTCCGAGTCCTTTGAACGTCGTACGACAACTTAAGACAACTTACGACTCTGTATGCCACATTAGCACAATGAAAAGCATGTTAGTACAATGTACGACACCTCAAAACTCCTAAGAACACCTTAAAATAGCTTATGTAAACTTAAAACTCCATACTAAACCTAATGAATTTGTCCGAGTCCTTTGAACGTCGTACGACAACTCAGGACTTGTTACGACTCTCTGTACGCGACATTATCAACATGAAAATCACGTTAGAAAAATGTAGGATGCGTTACAACTCCTAATTACACCTTACATCACTGTACGAAACTTTAACACTCCATAATAAACCTAATGAATTCATCCTAGTCCTTTAAATGTCGTACGACAACTTAAGATATCTTATGACCCTGTATTCCACATTAGCACATTGAAAAGTATGTTAGTATAATGTACGACAGCTCACAACTCCTAACAACACCTTAAAATACCATTCGTAAACTAAAAACTCCATAATAAGTGTAATGAATTCGTCCTAGTCCTTTCAAAGTCGTACGTCAACTTAAGACATCTTACGACTCTGTATGCCACATTAGCACATTGAAAAGCATGTAAGTAAAATGTACGACACCTCACAACTCCTAACAACACCTTACAATACCGTACGTAAACTTAAAACTCCATACTAAATCTAATGAATTTGTCCGAGTCCTTTGAACGTCGTACGGCAACTCAGGACTTGTTACGACTCTCTATAGGCGACATTATCAACATGAAAAGCACGTTAGAATATTGTAGGACGCGTTACAATTCCTAATAACACTTTACTTCGCTGTACGAAACATTAAAACTCCATAATAAACCTAATGAATTCATCTGAGTCCTTTGAACGTCGTACGACAACTTAAGACATCTTACGACCCTGTATTCCACATTAGCACATTGAAAAGCACGTTAGTATAATGTATGACACCTCACAACTCCTAACAACACCTTACAATACTGTACGTAAACTAAAAACTCCATAATAAGCCTAATGAATTCATCCGAGTCCTTTGAACGTCGTACGTCAACTTAAGACATCTTACGACTCTGTATGCCACATTAGCACCTTGGAAAGCATGTTAGTATAATATATGAAACCTTATAACTTCTAACAATACCTTACAATACCGTACGTAAACTTAAAACACCATAATAAGCCTAATGTATTCGTCCGAGTCCTTTGAACGTCGTACCACAACTCAGGACTTGTTACGACTCTCTGTATGCGACATTATCCACATGAAAAGCACGTTAGAAAATTGTAGGACACGTTACAACTCCTAATTACACCTTATATCACGGTACGAAACTTTAAAACTCCATAATAAGCCTAAAGAACTCGTCCGAGTCCTTTGAACGTCGTACGACAACTTAAGACAACTTACGACTCTGTATGCCACATTAGCACATTGAAAATCATGTTAGTACAATGTACAACACCTCACAACTCCTAACAACATCTTAAAATACCGTATGTAAACTTAAAACTCCATACTGAACCTAATGAATTTTTCCGAGTCCTTTGAACGTCGTACGACAACTCAGGACTTGTTACGACTCTCTGTATGCGACATTATCAACATGAAAAGCACGTTAGAATAATGTAGGACGCGTTACAACTCCAAATAAAACTTTACATCACTGTACGAAACTTTAAAACTCCATAATAAACCTAATGAATTCATCCGAGTCCTTTGAACGTCGTACGACAACTTAAGACATCTTACGACCCTATATTCCACATTAGCACATTGAAAAGCACGTTAGTATAATGTATGACACCTCACAACTCCTAACAACACCTTACAATACCGTACGTAAACTAAAAACTCCATAATAAGCCTAATGAATTCATCCGAGTCCTTTGAACGTCGTACGTCAACTTAAGACATCTTACGACTCTGTATGCCACATTAGCACCTTTGAAAGCATGTTAGTATAATATATGACACCTCATAACTTCTAACAATACCTTACAATACCGTACGTAAACTTAAAACACCATAATAAGCCTAATGTATTCGTCCGAGTCCTTTGAACATCGTACCACAATTCAGGACATGTTACGTCTCTCTGTATGCGACATTATCAACATGAAAAGCACGTTAGAAAAATGTAGGACGCGTTGCAACTCCTAATTACACCTTACATCACAGTACGAAACTTTAAAACTCCATAATAAGCCTAAAGAACTCGTCCGAGTCCTTTGAACGTCGTACGACAACTTAAGACAACTTACGACCCTGTATGCCACATTAGCACAATGAAAAGCATGTTAGTACAATGTACGACACCTCAAAACTCCTAAGAACACCTTAAAATAGCTTATGTAAACTTAAAACTCCATACTAAACCTAATGAATTTGTCCGAGTCCTTTGAACGTCGTACGACAACTCAGGACTTGTTACGACTCTCTGTACGCGACATTATCAACATGAAAATCACGTTAGAAAAATGTAGGATGCGTTACAACTCCTAATTACACCTTACATCACTGTACGAAACTTTAACACTCCATAATAAACCTAATGAATTCATCCTAGTCCTTTAAATGTCGTACGACAACTTAAGATATCTTATGACCCTGTATTCCACATTAGCACATTGAAAAGTATGTTAGTATAATGTACGACAGCTCACAACTCCTAACAACACCTTAAAATACCGTTCGTAAACTAAAAACTCCATAATAAGTGTAATGAATTCGTCCTAGTCCTTTCAAAGTCGTACGTCAACTTAAGACATCTTACGACTCTGTATGCCACATTAGCACATTGAAAAGCATGTAAGTAAAATGTACGACACCTCACAACTCCTAACAACACCTTACAATACCGTACGTAAACTTAAAACTCCATACTAAATCTAATGAATTTGTCCGAGTCCTTTGAACGTCGTACGGCAACTCAGGACTTGTTACGACTCTCTATAGGCGACATTATCAACATGAAAAGCACGTTAGAATATTGTAGGACGCGTTACAATTCCTAATAACACTTTACTTCGCTGTACGAAACATTAAAACTCCATAATAAACCTAATGAATTCATCTGAGTCCTTTGAACGTCGTACGACAACTTAAGACATCTTACGACCCTGTATTCCACATTAGCACATTGAAAAGCACGTTAGTATAATGTATGACACCTCACAACTCCTAACAACACCTTACAATACTGTACGTAAACTAAAAACTCCATAATAAGCCTAATGAATTCATCCGAGTCCTTTGAACGTCGTACGTCAACTTAAGACATCTTACGACTCTGTATGCCACATTAGCACCTTGGAAAGCATGTTAGTATAATATATGAAACCTTATAACTTCTAACAATACCTTACAATACCGTACGTAAACTTAAAACACCATAATAAGCCTAATGTATTCGTCCGAGTCCTTTGAACGTCGTACCACAACTCAGGACTTGTTACGACTCTCTGTATGCGACATTATCCACATGAAAAGCACGTTAGAAAATTGTAGGACACGTTACAACTCCTAATTACACCTTACATCACTGTACGAAACTTTAAAACTCCATAATAAGCCTAAAGAACTCGTCCGAGTCCTTTGAACGTCGTACGACAACTTAAGACAACTTACGACTCTGTATGCCACATTAGCACAATGAAAAGCATGTTAGTACAATGTACGACACCTCAAAACTCCTAACAACACCTTAAAATAGCTTATGTAAACTTAAAACTCCATACTAAACCTAATGAATTTGTCCGAGTCCTTTGAACGTCGTACGGCAACTCAGGACTTGTTACGACTCTCTGTATGCGACATTATTAACATGAAAAGCACGTTAGAAAAATGTAGGATGCGTTACAACTCCTAATTACACCTTACATCATTGTACGAAACTTTAAAACTCCATAATAAGCCTAAAGAACTCGTCCGAGTCCTTTGAACATCGTACGACAACTTAAGACAACTTACGACTCTGTATGCCACATTAACAGATTGAAAAGCATGTTAGTACAATGTACGACACCTCACAACTCCTAACAACACCTTAAAATAACGTACGTAAACTTAAAACTCCATACTAATCCTAATGAATTTGTCCGAGTCCTTTGAACGTTGTACTGCAACTCAGGACTTGTTACGACTCTCTGTATGCGACATTATCGACACGAAAAACACGTTAGAATAATGTAGGACGCGTTACAACTCCTAATTACACCTTACATCACTGTACGAAACTTTAACACTCCATAATAAACCTAATGAATTCATCCTAGTCCTTTAAACGTCGTACGACAACTTAAGATATCTTATGACCCTGTATTCCACATTAGCACATTGAAAAGCATGTTAGTATAATGTACGACAGCTCACAACTCCTAACAACACCTTAAAACACCGTACGTAAACTAAAAACTCCATAATAAGTCTAATGAATTTGTCTGAGTCCTTTCAACGTCGTACGTCAACTTAAGACATCTTACGACTCTGTATGCCACATTAGCAGATTGAAAAGCATGTAAGTAAAATGTACGACACCTCACAACTCCTAACAACACCTTACAATACCGTACGTAAACTTAAAACTCCATACTAAATCTAATGAATTTGTCCGATTCCTTTGAACGTCGTACGGCAACTCAAGACTTGTTACGACTCTCTGTATGCGACATTATCAACATGAAAAGCATGTTAGAATATTGTAGGACGCGTTACAATTCCTAATAACAATTTACATCGCTGTACGAAACATTAAAACTCCATAATAAACCTAATGAATTCATCTGAGTCCTTTGAACGTCGTACGACAACTTAAGACATCTTACGACCCTGTATTCCACATTAGCACATTGGAAAGCACATTAGTATAATGTATGACACCTCACAACTCCTAACAACACCTTACAATACCGTACGTAAACTAAAAACTCCGTAATAAGCCTAATGAATTCATCCGAGACCTTTGAACGTCGTACGTCAACTTAATACATCTTACGACTCTGTATGCCACATTATCACCTTGGAAAGCTTGTTAGTATGATATATGACACCTCATAACTTCTAACAATACCTTACAATACCGTACGTAAACTTAAAACACCATAATAAGCCTAATGTATTCGTCCGAGTCCTTTAAACGTCGTACCACAACTCTGGACTTGTTACGACTCTCTGTATGCGACATTTTCAACATGAAAAGCACGTTAGAAAAATGTAGGACGCTTTACAACTCCTAATTACACCTTACATCATTGTACGGAACTTTAAAACCCCATAATAAGCCTAAAGAACTTGTCCGAGTCCTTTGAACGTCGTACGACAACTTAAGACAACTTACGACTCTGAATGCCACATTAGCACATTGAAAAGCATGTTAGTACAAGGTACAACACCTCACAACTCCTAACAACACCTTAAAATACCGTACGTAAACTTAAAACTACATACTAAACCTAATGAATTTGTACGAGTCTTTTGAACTTCGTACGACAACTCAGGACTTGCTACGACTCTCTGTATGCGACATTATCAACATGAAAAGCACGTTAGAATAATGTAGGACGCGTTACAACTCCTAATAAAACCTTACATCACTGTACGAAACTTTAAAACTACATAATAAACCTAATGTATTCATCCAAGTCCTTTGAACGTCGTACGACAACTTAAGATATCTTACGACCCTGTATTCCACATTAGCACATTGAAAAGCATGCTAGTATAATGTACGACAGCTCACAAATCCTAACAACACCTTAAAATACCGTACATAAACTAAAAACTCCATAATAGTTCTAATGAATTCGTCCGAGTCCTTTCAACGTCGTACGTCAACTTAAGACAGCTTACTACTCTGTATGTCACATTAGCACATTGAAAAGCATGTAAGTACAATGTACGACACCTCACAACTCCTAACAACACCTTACAATACCGTACGTAAACTTAAAACTCCATACTAAATCTAATGAATTTTTACGAGTCCTTTGAACGTCGTATGGCAACTCAGGACTTGTTACGACTCTCTGTATGCAAAATTATCAACATGAAAAGCATGTTAGAATATTGTGGGACGTGTTACAATTCCTAATAACACTTTATATCTATGTACAAAACACTAAAACTCCATAATAAACCTAATGAATTCATCTGTGTCATTTGAACGTCCTACATTATTCTAACGTGCTTTTCATGTTGCTAATGTCGAAACCGAGCCGTAACATCTCCTGAGTTGTCGTACGATGTTCAAAGGACTTCGACGAAATCATTAGGTTTATTAAGGAGTTTTAAGGTTTCATACGGTGTTTTAAGGAGTTGTAAGGTGTCCAACATTATACTAACGTGCTTCTCAAGGTGCTAACATGGCATACAGAGTCGTAAGATGTCTTAGGTTGACATACGACGTTCAAAGGACTCGGACGAATTCATTAGGTTTGGTATGGAGTTTTAAAGTTGCTACGGTGATGAAAGGTGTTCTTAGGAGTTGTAATGCGTCCTACATTATTCTAACGTGCTTTTCATGTTGCTAATGTCGATACCGAGTCGTAACATCTCCTGAGTTGCCATACGATGTTCAAAGGACTTCGACGAAATCATTAGGTTTATTAAGGAGTTTTAAGGTTTCATACGGTGTTTTAAGAAGTTGTAAGGTGTCCAACATTATACTAACGTGCTTGTCAAGGTGCTAACATGGCATACAGAGTCGTAAGATGTCTTAGGTTGACATATGACGTTCAAAGGACTCGGACCAATTCATTAGCTTTGGTATGGAGTTTTAAAGTTGCCTACGGTGATGAAAGGTGGTCTTAGGAGTTGTAATGCGTCCTACATTATTCTAACGTGCTTTTCATGTTGCTAATGTCGATACCGAGCCGTAACATCTCCTGAGTTTTCGTACGATGTTCAAAGGACTTCGACGAAATCATTAGGTTTGTTAAGGAGTTTTAAGGTTTCATACGTTGTTTTTAGGAGTTTTAAGGCGTCTAACATTATACTAACGTGGTTGTCAAGGTGCTAATACGGCATACAGAGTCGTAAGATGTCTTAAGATGTCTTAGGTTGACATACGACGTTCAAAGGACTCGGACGAATTCATTTGGTTTGGTATGGACTTTTAAAGTTGCCTACGGTGATGAAAGGTGTTCTTAGGAGTTGTAATGCGTCCTACATTATTCTAACGTGCTTTTCATGTTGCTATTGTCGATACCGAGCCGTAACATCTCTTGAGTTGCCGTACGATGTTCAAAGGACTTCGACGAAATCATTGGCTTTATTAAGGAGTTTTAAGGTTTCATACGGTGTTTTAAGGAGTTGTAAGGTGTCCAACATTATACTAACGTGCTTGTCAAGGTGCTAACATGGCATACAGAGTCGTAAGATGTCTTAGGTTGACATACGACGTTCAAAGGAGTCGGACGAATTCATTAGGTTTGGTATGGAGTTTTAAAGTTGCCTACGGTGATGAAAGGTGTTCTTAGGAGTTGTAATGCATCCTACATTATTCTAACGTGCTTTCCATGTTGCTAATGTTGATACCGAGCCGTAACATCTCTTGAGTTGCCGTACGATGTTCAAAGGACTTCGACGAAATCATTGGGTTTATTAAGGAGTTTTAAGGTTTCATACGATGTTTTAAGGAGTTGTAAGGTGTCCAACATTATACTAACGTGCTTGTCAAGGTGCTAACATGGCATACAGAGTCGTAAGATGTCTTAGGTTGACATACGACGTTCAAAGGACTCGGACGAATTCATTAGGTTTGGTATGGACTTTTAAAGTTGCCTACGGTGATGAAAGGTGTTCTTAGGAGTTGTAATGCGTCCTACATTATTCTAACGTGCTTTTCATGTTGCTATTGTCGATACCGAGCCGTAACATCTCCTGAGTTGTCGTACGATGTTCAAAGGACTTCGACGAAATCATTAGGTTTATTAAGGAGTTTTAAGGTTTCATACGTTGTTTTTAGGAGTTTTAAGGCGTCTAACATTATACTAACGTGGTTGTCAAGGTGCTAATATGGCATACAGAGTCGTAAGATGTCTTAAGTTGTTGTACGATGCTCAAAGGACTCAGACGAATTCATTAGGTTTAGTATGTACTTTTAAAGTTTCGTACGGTGTTGTAAGGTTTTCTTAAGAGTTTTAACGCGTCCTACATTATTCTAACGTGCTTTTCATGTTGCTAATGTCGATACCGAGCCGTAACATCTCCTGAGTTGCCGTACGATGTTCAAAGGACTTCGACGAAATCAGTGGGTTTATTAAGGAGTTTTAAGGTTTCATACGGTGTTTTAAGGAGTTGTAAGGTGTCCAACATTATACTAACGTGCTTGTCAAGGTGCTAACATGGCATACAGAGTCGTAAGATATCTTAGGTTGACATACAACGTTCAAAGGACTCGGACCAATTCATTAGGTTTGGTATGGAGTTTTAAAGTTGCCTACGGAGATGAAAGGTGGTCTTAGAAGTTGTAATGCGTCCTACATTATTCTAACGTGCTTTTCATGTTGCTAATGTCGATACCGAGCCGTAACATCTCCTGAGTTGCCGTACGATGTTCAAAAGACTTCGACGAAATCATTAGGTTTATTAAGGAGTTTTAAGGTTTCATACGTTGTTTTTAGGAGTTTTAAGGCGTCTAACATTATACTAACGTGGTTGTCAAGGTGCTAATATGGCATACAGAGTCGTAAGATGTCTTAAGTTGTCGTACGATGCTCAAAGGACTCAGACGAATTCATTAGGTTTAGTATGTACTTTTAAAGTTTCGTACGGTGTTGTAAGGTTTTCTTAAGAGTTTTAACGCGTCCTGCATTATTCTAACGTGCTATTCATGTTGCTAATGTCGATACCGAGCCGTAACATCTCCTGAGTTTTCGTACGATGTTCAAAGGACTTCGACGAAATCATTAGGTTTGTTAAGGAGTTTTAAGGTTTCATACGTTGTTTTTAGGAGTTTTAAGGCGTCTAACATTATACTAACGTGGTTGTCAAGGTGCTAATACGGCATACAGAGTCGTAAGATGTCTTAAGATGTCTTAGGTTGACATACGACGTTCAAAGGACTCGGACGAATTCATTTGGTTTGGTATGGACTTTTAAAGTTGCCTACGGTGATGAAAGGTGTTCTTAGGAGTTGTAATGCGTCCTACATTATTCTAACGTGCTTTTCATGTTGCTATTGTCGATACCGAGCCGTAACATCTCTTGAGTTGCCGTACGATGTTCAAAGGACTTCGACGAAATCATTGGCTTTATTAAGGAGTTTTAAGGTTTCATACGGTGTTTTAAGGAGTTGTAAGGTGTCCAACATTATACTAACGTGCTTGTCAAGGTGCTAACATGGCATACAGAGTCGTAAGATGTCTTAGGTTGACATACGACGTTCAAAGGACTCGGACGAATTCATTAGGTTTGGTATGGAGTTTTAAAGTTGCTACGGTGATGAAAGGTGTTCTTAGGAGTTGTAATGCGTCCTACATTATTCTAACGTGCTTTTCATGTTGCTAATGTCGATACCGAGTCGTAACATCTCCTGAGTTGCCATACGATGTTCAAAGGACTTCGACGAAATCATTAGGTTTATTAAGGAGTTTTAAGGTTTCATACGGTGTTTTAAGAAGTTGTAAGGTGTCCAACATTATACTAACGTGCTTGTCAAGGTGCTAACATGGCATACAGAGTCGTAAGATGTCTTAGGTTGACATATGACGTTCAAAGGACTCGGACCAATTCATTAGCTTTGGTATGGAGTTTTAAAGTTGCCTACGGTGATGAAAGGTGGTCTTAGGAGTTGTAATGCGTCCTACATTATTCTAACGTGCTTTTCATGTTGCTAATGTCGATACCGAGCCGTAACATCTCCTGAGTTTTCGTACGATGTTCAAAGGACTTCGACGAAATCATTAGGTTTGTTAAGGAGTTTTAAGGTTTCATACGTTGTTTTTAGGAGTTTTAAGGCGTCTAACATTATACTAACGTGGTTGTCAAGGTGCTAATACGGCATACAGAGTCGTAAGATGTCTTAAGATGTCTTAGGTTGACATACGACGTTCAAAGGACTCGGACGAATTCATTTGGTTTGGTATGGACTTTTAAAGTTGCCTACGGTGATGAAAGGTGTTCTTAGGAGTTGTAATGCGTCCTACATTATTCTAACGTGCTTTTCATGTTGCTATTGTCGATACCGAGCCGTAACATCTCTTGAGTTGCCGTACGATGTTCAAAGGACTTCGACGAAATCATTGGCTTTATTAAGGAGTTTTAAGGTTTCATACGGTGTTTTAAGGAGTTGTAAGGTGTCCAACATTATACTAACGTGCTTGTCAAGGTGCTAACATGGCATACAGAGTCGTAAGATGTCTTAGGTTGACATACGACGTTCAAAGGAGTCGGACGAATTCATTAGGTTTGGTATGGAGTTTTAAAGTTGCCTACGGTGATGAAAGGTGTTCTTAGGAGTTGTAATGCGTCCTACATTATTCTAACGTGCTTTCCATGTTGCTAATGTTGATACCGAGCCGTAACATCTCTTGAGTTGCCGTACGATGTTCAAAGGACTTCGACGAAATCATTGGGTTTATTAAGGAGTTTTAAGGTTTCATACGATGTTTTAAGGAGTTGTAAGGTGTCCAACATTATACTAACGTGCTTGTCAAGGTGCTAACATGGCATACAGAGTCGTAAGATGTCTTAGGTTGACATACGACGTTCAAAGGACTCGGACGAATTCATTAGGTTTGGTATGGACTTTTAAAGTTGCCTACGGTGATGAAAGGTGTTCTTAGGAGTTGTAATGCGTCCTACATTATTCTAACGTGCTTTTCATGTTGCTATTGTCGATACCGAGCCGTAACATCTCCTGAGTTGTCGTACGATGTTCAAAGGACTTCGACGAAATCATTAGGTTTATTAAGGAGTTTTAAGGTTTCATACGTTGTTTTTAGGAGTTTTAAGGCGTCTAACATTATACTAACGTGGTTGTCAAGGTGCTAATATGGCATACAGAGTCGTAAGATGTCTTAAGTTGTCGTACGATGCTCAAAGGACTCAGACGAATTCATTAGGTTTAGTATGTACTTTTAAAGTTTCGTACGGTGTTGTAAGGTTTTCTTAAGAGTTTTAACGCGTCCTACATTATTCTAACGTGCTTTTCATGTTGCTAATGTCGATACCGAGCCGTAACATCTCCTGAGTTGCCGTACGATGTTCAAAGGACTTCGACGAAATCAGTGGGTTTATTAAGGAGTTTTAAGGTTTCATACGGTGTTTTAAGGAGTTGTAAGGTGTCCAACATTATACTAACGTGCTTGTCAAGGTGCTAACATGGCATACAGAGTCGTAAGATATCTTAGGTTGACATACAACGTTCAAAGGACTCGGACCAATTCATTAGGTTTGGTATGGAGTTTTAAAGTTGCCTACGGAGATGAAAGGTGGTCTTAGAAGTTGTAATGCGTCCTACATTATTCTAACGTGCTTTTCATGTTGCTAATGTCGATACCGAGCCGTAACATCTCCTGAGTTGCCGTACGATGTTCAAAAGACTTCGACGAAATCATTAGGTTTATTAAGGAGTTTTAAGGTTTCATACGTTGTTTTTAGGAGTTTTAAGGCGTCTAACATTATACTAACGTGGTTGTCAAGGTGCTAATATGGCATACAGAGTCGTAAGATGTCTTAAGTTGTCGTACGATGCTCAAAGGACTCAGACGAATTCATTAGGTTTAGTATGTACTTTTAAAGTTTCGTACGGTGTTGTAAGGTTTTCTTAAGAGTTTTAACGCGTCCTGCATTATTCTAACGTGCTATTCATGTTGCTAATGTCGATACCGAGCCGTAACATCTCCTTAGTTGCCGTACGATGTTCAAAGGACTTCGACGAAATCGTTGGGTTTATTAAGGAGTTTTAAGGTTTCAAACGGTGTTTTAAGGAGTTGTAAGGTGTCCAACCTTATACTAACGTGCTTGTCAAGGTGCTAACATGGCATACAGAGTCGTAAGATGTCTTCGGTTGACATACGACGTTCAAAGGACTCGGACGAATTCATTAGATTTGGTATGGACTTTTAGAGTTGCCTACGGTGATGAAAGGTGTTCTTAGGAGTTGTAATGCGTCCTACGTTATTCTAACGTGCTTTTCATGTTGCTATTGTAGATACCGAGCCGTAACATCTCCTGAGTTTTCGTATGATGTTCAAAGGACTTTGACGAAATCATTAGGTTTATTAAGGAGTTTTAAGGTTTCATACGTTGTTTTTAGGAGTTTTAAGGCGTCTAACATTATACTAACGTGGTTGTCAAGGTGCTAATACGGCATACAGAGTCGTAAGATGTCTTAAGTTGTCGTACGATGCTCAAAGGACTCAGACGAATTCATTAGGTTTAGTATGTACTTTTAAAGTTTCGTACGGTGTTGTAAGGTTTTCTTAAGAGTTTTAACGCGTCCTACATTATTCTAACGTGCTTTTCATGTTGCTAATGTCGATACCGAGCCGTTACATCTCCGGAGTTGCCGTACGATGTTCAAAGGACTTCGACGAAATCAGTGGGTTTATTAAGGAGTTTTAAGGTTTCATATGGTGTTTTAAGGAGTTGTAAGGTGTCCAACATTATACTAACGTGCTTGTCAAGGTGCTAACTTGGCATACAGAGTCGTAAGATATCTTAGGTTGACATACAACGTTCAAAGGACTCGGACCAATTCATTAGGTTTGGTATGGAGTTTTAAAGTTGCCTACGGAGATGAAAGGTGGTCTTAGAAGTTGTAATGCGTCCTACATTATTCTAACGTGCTTTTCATGTTGCTAATGTCGATACCGAGCCGTAACATCTCCTGAGTTGCCGTACGATGTTCAAAAGACTTCGACGAAATCATTAGGTTTATTAAGGAGTTTTAAGGTTTCATACGTTGTTTTTAGGAGTTTTAAGGCGTCTAACATTATACTAACGTGGTTGTCAAGGTGCTAATATGGCATACAGAGTCGTAAGATGTCTTAAGTTGTCGTACGATGCTCAAAGGACTCAGACGAATTCATTAGGTTTAGTATGTACTTTTAAAGTTTCGTACGGTGTTGTAAGGTTTTCTTAAGAGTTTTAACGCGTCCTGCATTATTCTAACGTGCTATTCATGTTGCTAATGTCGATACCGAGCCGTAACATCTCCTTAGTTGCCGTACGATGTTCAAAGGACTTCGACGAAATCGTTGGGTTTATTAAGGAGTTTTAAGGTTTCAAACGGTGTTTTAAGGAGTTGTAAGGTGTCCAACCTTATACTAACGTGCTTGTCAAGGTGCTAACATGGCATACAGAGTCGTAAGATGTCTTAGGTTGACATACGACGTTCAAAGGACTCGGACGAATTCATTAGATTTGGTATGGACTTTTAGGGTTGCCTACGGTGATGAAAGGTGTTCTTAGGAGTTGTAATGCGTCCTACATTATTCTAACGTGCTTTTCATGTTGCTATTGTAGATACCGAGCCGTAACATCTCCTGAGTTTTCGTATGATGTTCAAAGGACTTTGACGAAATCATTAGGTTTATTAAGGAGTTTTAAGGTTTCATATGTTGTTTTTAGGAGTTTTAAGGCGTCTAACATTATACTAACGTGGTTGTCAAGGTGCTAATACGGCATACAGAGTCGTAAGATGTCTTAAGTTGTCGTACGATGCTCAAAGGACTCAGACGAATTCATTAGGTTTAGTATGTACTTTTAAAGTTTCGTACGGTGTTGTAAGGTTTTCTTAAGAGTTTTAACGCGTCCTGCATTATTCTAACGTGCTTTTCATGTTGCTAATGTCGATACCGAGCCGTAACATCTCCTTAGTTGCCGTACGATGTTCAAAGGACTTCGACGAAATCGTTGGGTTTATTAAGGAGTTTTAAGGTTTCAAACGGTGTTTTAAGGAGTTGTAAGGTGTCCAACATTATACTAACGTGCTTGTAAAGGTGCTAACATGGCATACAGAGTCGTAAGATGTCTTAGGTTGACATACGACGTTCAAAGGACTCGGACGAATTCATTAGATTTGGTATGGACTTTTAGAGTTGCCTACGGTGATGAAAGGTGTTCTTAGGAGTTGTAATGCGTCCTACGTTATTCTAACGTGCTTTTCATGTTGCTATTGTAGATACCGAGCCGTAACATCTCCTGAGTTTTCGTATGATGTTCAAAGGACTTTGACGAAATCATTAGGTTTATTAAGGAGTTTTAAGGTTTCATACGTTGTTTTTAGGAGTTTTAAGGCGTCTAACATTATACTAACGTGGTTGTCAAGGTGCTAATACGGCATACAGAGTCGTAAGATGTCTTAAGTTGTCGTACGATGCTCAAAGGACTCAGACGAATTCATTAGGTTTAGTATGTACTTTTAAAGTTTCGTACGGTGTTGTAAGGTTTTCTTAAGAGTTTTAACGCGTCCTACATTATTCTAACGTGCTTTTCATGTTGCTAATGTCGATACCGAGCCGTTACATCTCCTGAGTTGCCGTACGATGTTCAAAGGACTTCGACGAAATCAGTGGGTTTATTAAGGAGTTTTAAGGTTTCATACGGTGTTTTAAGGAGTTGTAAGGTGTCCAACATTATACTAACGTGCTTGTCAAGGTGCTAACATGGCATACAGAGTTGTAAGATATCTTTGGTTGACATACGACGTTCAAAGGACTCGGACCAATTCATTAGGTTTGGTATGGAGTTTTAAAGTTGCCTACGGAGATGAAAGGTGGTCTTAGGAGTTGTAATGCGTCCTACATTATTCTAACGTGCTTTCCATGTTGCTAATGTTGATACCGAGCCGTAACATCTCTTGAGTTGCCGTACGATGTTCAAAGGACTTCGACGAAATCATTGGGTTTATTAAGGAGTTTTAAGGTTTCATACGATGTTTTAAGGAGTTGTAAGGTGTCCAACATTATACTAACGTGCTTGTCAAGGTGCTAACATGGCATACAGAGTCGTAAGATGTCTTAGGTTGACATACGACGTTCAAAGGACTCGGACGAATTCATTAGGTTTGGTATGGACTTTTAAAGTTGCCTACGGTGATGAAAGGTGTTCTTAGGAGTTGTAATGCGTCCTACATTATTCTAACGTGCTTTTCATGTTGCTATTGTCGATACCGAGCCGTAACATCTCCTGAGTTGTCGTACGATGTTCAAAGGACTTCGACGAAATCATTAGGTTTATTAAGGAGTTTTAAGGTTTCATACGTTGTTTTTAGGAGTTTTAAGGCGTCTAACATTATACTAACGTGGTTGTCAATGTGCTAATATGGCATACAGAGTCGTAAGATGTCTTAAGTTGTCGTACGATGCTCAAAGGACTCAGACGAATTCATTAGGTTTAGTATGTACTTTTAAAGTTTCGTACGGTGTTGTAAGGTTTTCTTAAGAGTTTTAACGCGTCCTACATTATTCTAACGTGCTTTTCATGTTGCTAATGTCGATACCGAGCCGTAACATCTCCGGAGTTGCCGTACGATGTTCAAAGGACTTCGACGAAATCAGTGGGTTTATTAAGGAGTTTTAAGGTTTCATACGGTGTTTTAAGGAGTTGTAAGGTGTCCAACATTATACTAACGTGCTTGTCAAGGTGCTAACTTGGCATACAGAGTCGTAAGATATCTTAGGTTGACATACAACGTTCAAAGGACTCGGACCAATTCATTAGGTTTGGTATGGAGTTTTAAAGTTGCCTACGGAGATGAAAGGTGGTCTTAGAAGTTGTAATGCGTCCTACATTATTCTAACGTGCTTTTCATGTTGCTAATGTCGATACCGAGCCGTAACATCTCCTGAGTTGCCGTACGATGTTCAAAGGACTTCGACGAAATCAGTGGGTTTATTAAGGAGTTTTAAGGTTTCATACGGTGTTTTAAGGAGTTGTAAGGTGTCCAACATTATACTAACGTGCTTGTCAAGGTGCTAACATGGCATACAGAGTCGTAAGATATCTTAGGTTGACATACAACGTTCAAAGGACTCGGACCAATTCATTAGGTTTGGTATGGAGTTTTAAAGTTGCCTACGGAGATGAAAGGTGGTCTTAGAAGTTGTAATGCGTCCTACATTATTCTAACGTGCTTTTCATGTTGCTAATGTCGATACCGAGCCGTAACATCTCCTGAGTTGCCGTACGATGTTCAAAAGACTTCGACGAAATCATTAGGTTTATTCAGGAGTTTTAAGGTTTCATACGTTGTTTTTAGGAGTTTTAAGGCGTCTAACATTATACTAACGTGGTTGTCAAGGTGCTAATATGGCATACAGAGTCGTAAGATGTCTTAAGTTGTCGTACGATGCTCAAAGGACTCAGACGAATTCATTAGGTTTAGTATGTACTTTTAAAGTTTCGTACGGTGTTGTAAGGGTTTCTTAAGAGTTTTAACGCGTCCTGCATTATTCTAACGTGCTATTAATGTTGCTAATGTCGATACCGAGCCGTAACATCTCCTTAGTTGCCGTACGATGTTCAAAGGACTTCGACGAAATCGTTGGGTTTATTAAGGAGTTTTAAGGTTTCAAACGGTGTTTTAAGGAGTTGTAAGGTGTCCAACCTTATACTAACGTGCTTGTCAAGGTGCTAACATGGCATACAGAGTCGTAAGATGTCTTAGGTTGACATCCGACGTTCAAAGGACTCGGACGAATTCATTAGATTTGGTATGGACTTTTAGAGTTGCCTACGGTGATGAAAGGTGTTCTTAGGAGTTGTAATGCGTCCTACATTATTCTAACGTGCTTTTCATGTTGCTATTGTAGATACCGAGCCGTAACATCTCCTGAGTTTTCGTATGATGTTCAAAGGACTTTGACGAAATCATTAGGTTTATTAAGGAGTTTTAAGGTTTCATACGTTGTTTTTAGGAGTTTTAAGGCGTCTAACATTATACTAACGTGGTTGTCAAGGTGCTAATACGGCATACAGAGTCGTAAGATGTCTTAAGTTGTCGTACGATGCTCAAAGGACTCAGACGAATTCATTAGGTTTAGTATGTACTTTTAAAGTTTCGTACGGTGTTGTAAGGTTTTCTTAAGAGTTTTAACGCGTCCTGCATTATTCTAACGTGCTTTTCATGTTGCTAATGTCGATACCGAGCCGTAACATCTCCTTAGTTGCGGTACGATGTTCAAAGGACTTCGACGAAATCGTTGGGTTTATTAAGGAGTTTTAAGGTTTCAAACGGTGTTTTAAGGAGTTGTAAGGTGTCCAACATTATACTAACGTGCTTGTAAAGGTGCTAACATGGCATACAGAGTCGTAAGATGTCTTAGGTTGACATACGACGTTCAAAGGACTCGGACGAATTCATTAGATTTGGTATGGACTTTTAGAGTTGCCTACGGTGATGAAAGGTGTTCTTAGGAGTTGTAATGCGTCCTACATTATTCTAACGTGCTTTTCATGTTGCTATTGTAGATACCGAGCCGTAACATCTCCTGAGTTTTCGTATGATGTTCAAAGGACTTTGACGAAATCATTAGGTTTATTAAGGAGTTTTAAGGTTTCATACGTTGTTTTTAGGAGTTTTAAGGCGTCTAACATTATACTAACGTGGTTGTCAAGGTGCTAATACGGCATACAGAGTCGTAAGATGTCTTAAGTTGTCGTACGATGCTCAAAGGACTCAGACGAATTCATTAGGTTTAGTATGTACTTTTAAAGTTTCGTACGGTGTTGTAAGGTTTTCTTAAGAGTTTTAACACGTCCTACATTATTCTAACGTGCTTTTCATGTTGCTAATGTCGATACCGAGCCGTTACATCTCCTGAGTTGCCGTACGATGTTCAAAGGACTTCGACGAAATCAGTGGGTTTATTAAGGAGTTTTAAGGTTTCATACGGTGTTTTAAGGAGTTGTAAGGTGTCCAACATTATACTAACGTGCTTGTCAAGGTGCTAACATGGCATACAGAGTTGTAAGATATCTTTGGTTGACATACGACGTTCAAAGGACTCGGACCAATTCATTAGGTTTGGTATGGAGTTTTAAAGTTGCCTACGGAGATGAAAGGTGGTCTTAGGAGTTGTAATGCGTCCTACATTATTCTAACGTGCTTTCCATGTTGCTAATGTTGATACCGAGCCGTAACATCTCTTGAGTTGCCGTACGATGTTCAAAGGACTTCGACGAAATCATTGGGTTTATTAAGGAGTTTTAAGGTTTCATACGATGTTTTAAGGAGTTGTAAGGTGTCCAACATTATACTAACGTGCTTGTCAAGGTGCTAACATGGCATACAGAGTCGTAAGATGTCTTAGGTTGACATACGACGTTCAAAGGACTCGGACGAATTCATTAGGTTTGGTATGGACTTTTAAAGTTGCCTACGGTGATGAAAGGTGTTCTTAGGAGTTGTAATGCGTCCTACATTATTCTAACGTGCTTTTCATGTTGCTATTGTCGATACCGAGCCGTAACATCTCCTGAGTTGTCGTACGATGTTCAAAGGACTTCGACGAAATCATTAGGTTTATTAAGGAGTTTTAAGGTTTCATACGTTGTTTTTAGGAGTTTTAAGGCGTCTAACATTATACTAACGTGGTTGTCAATGTGCTAATATGGCATACAGAGTCGTAAGATGTCTTAAGTTGTCGTACGATGCTCAAAGGACTCAGACGAATTCATTAGGTTTAGTATGTACTTTTAAAGTTTCGTACGGTGTTGTAAGGTTTTCTTAAGAGTTTTAACGCGTCCTACATTATTCTAACGTGCTTTTCATGTTGCTAATGTCGATACCGAGCCGTAACATCTCCGGAGTTGCCGTACGATGTTCAAAGGACTTCGACGAAATCAGTGGGTTTATTAAGGAGTTTTAAGGTTTCATACGGTGTTTTAAGGAGTTGTAAGGTGTCCAACATTATACTAACGTGCTTGTCAAGGTGCTAACTTGGCATACAGAGTCGTAAGATATCTTAGGTTGACATACAACGTTCAAAGGACTCGGACCAATTCATTAGGTTTGGTATGGAGTTTTAAAGTTGCCTACGGAGATGAAAGGTGGTCTTAGAAGTTGTAATGCGTCCTACATTATTCTAACGTGCTTTTCATGTTGCTAATGTCGATACCGAGCCGTAACATCTCCTGAGTTGCCGTACGATGTTCAAAGGACTTCGACGAAATCAGTGGGTTTATTAAGGAGTTTTAAGGTTTCATACGGTGTTTTAAGGAGTTGTAAGGTGTCCAACATTATACTAACGTGCTTGTCAAGGTGCTAACATGGCATACAGAGTCGTAAGATATCTTAGGTTGACATACAACGTTCAAAGGACTCGGACCAATTCATTAGGTTTGGTATGGAGTTTTAAAGTTGCCTACGGAGATGAAAGGTGGTCTTAGAAGTTGTAATGCGTCCTACATTATTCTAACGTGCTTTTCATGTTGCTAATGTCGATACCGAGCCGTAACATCTCCTGAGTTGCCGTACGATGTTCAAAAGACTTCGACGAAATCATTAGGTTTATTCAGGAGTTTTAAGGTTTCATACGTTGTTTTTAGGAGTTTTAAGGCGTCTAACATTATACTAACGTGGTTGTCAAGGTGCTAATATGGCATACAGAGTCGTAAGATGTCTTAAGTTGTCGTACGATGCTCAAAGGACTCAGACGAATTCATTAGGTTTAGTATGTACTTTTAAAGTTTCGTACGGTGTTGTAAGGTTTTCTTAAGAGTTTTAACGCGTCCTGCATTATTCTAACGTGCTATTAATGTTGCTAATGTCGATACCGAGCCGTAACATCTCCTTAGTTGCCGTACGATGTTCAAAGGACTTCGACGAAATCGTTGGGTTTATTAAGGAGTTTTAAGGTTTCAAACGGTGTTTTAAGGAGTTGTAAGGTGTCCAACCTTATACTAACGTGCTTGTCAAGGTGCTAACATGGCATACAGAGTCGTAAGATGTCTTAGGTTGACATACGACGTTCAAAGGACTCGGACGAATTCATTAGATTTGGTATGGACTTTTAGAGTTGCCTACGGTGATGAAAGGTGTTCTTAGGAGTTGTAATGCGTCCTACATTATTCTAACGTGCTTTTCATGTTGCTATTGTAGATACCGAGCCGTAACATCTCCTGAGTTTTCGTATGATGTTCAAAGGACTTTGACGAAATCATTAGGTTTATTAAGGAGTTTTAAGGTTTCATACGTTGTTTTTAGGAGTTTTAAGGCGTCTAACATTATACTAACGTGGTTGTCAAGGTGCTAATACGGCATACAGAGTCGTAAGATGTCTTAAGTTGTCGTACGATGCTCAAAGGACTCAGACGAATTCATTAGGTTTAGTATGTACTTTTAAAGTTTCGTACGGTGTTGTAAGGTTTTCTTAAGAGTTTTAACGCGTCCTGCATTATTCTAACGTGCTTTTCATGTTGCTAATGTCGATACCGAGCCGTAACATCTCCTTAGTTGCGGTACGATGTTCAAAGGACTTCGACGAAATCGTTGGGTTTATTAAGGAGTTTTAAGGTTTCAAACGGTGTTTTAAGGAGTTGTAAGGTGTCCAACATTATACTAACGTGCTTGTAAAGGTGCTAACATGACATACAGAGTCGTAAGATGTCTTAGGTTGACATACGACGTTCAAAGGACTCGGACGAATTCATTAGATTTGGTATGGACTTTTAGAGTTGCCTACGGTGATGAAAGGTGTTCTTAGGAGTTGTAATGCGTCCTACATTATTCTAACGTGCTTTTCATGTTGCTATTGTAGATACCGAGCCGTAACATCTCCTGAGTTTTCGTATGATGTTCAAAGGACTTTGACGAAATCATTAGGTTTATTAAGGAGTTTTAAGGTTTCATACGTTGTTTTTAGGAGTTTTAAGGCGTCTAACATTATACTAACGTGGTTGTCAAGGTGCTAATACGGCATACAGAGTCGTAAGATGTCTTAAGTTGTCGTACGATGCTCAAAGGACTCAGACGAATTCATTAGGTTTAGTATGTACTTTTAAAGTTTCGTACGGTGTTGTAAGGTTTTCTTAAGAGTTTTAACACGTCCTACATTATTCTAACGTGCTTTTCATGTTGCTAATGTCGATACCGAGCCGTTACATCTCCTGAGTTGCCGTACGATGTTCAAAGGACTTCGACGAAATCAGTGGGTTTATTAAGGAGTTTTAAGGTTTCATACGGTGTTTTAAGGAGTTGTAAGGTGTCCAACATTATACTAACGTGCTTGTCAAGGTGCTAACATGGCATACAGAGTTGTAAGATATCTTTGGTTGACATACGACGTTCAAAGGACTCGGACCAATTCATTAGGTTTGGTATGGAGTTTTAAAGTTGCCTACGGAGATGAAAGGTGGTCTTAGGAGTTGTAATGCGTCCTACATTATTCTAACGTGCTTTCCATGTTGCTAATGTTGATACCGAGCCGTAACATCTCTTGAGTTGCCGTACGATGTTCAAAGGACTTCGACGAAATCATTGGGTTTATTAAGGAGTTTTAAGGTTTCATACGATGTTTTAAGGAGTTGTAAGGTGTCCAACATTATACTAACGTGCTTGTCAAGGTGCTAACATGGCATACAGAGTCGTAAGATGTCTTAGGTTGACATACGACGTTCAAAGGACTCGGACGAATTCATTAGGTTTGGTATGGACTTTTAAAGTTGCCTACGGTGATGAAAGGTGTTCTTAGGAGTTGTAATGCGTCCTACATTATTCTAACGTGCTTTTCATGTTGCTATTGTCGATACCGAGCCGTAACATCTCCTGAGTTGTCGTACGATGTTCAAAGGACTTCGACGAAATCATTAGGTTTATTAAGGAGTTTTAAGGTTTCATACGTTGTTTTTAGGAGTTTTAAGGCGTCTAACATTATACTAACGTGGTTGTCAATGTGCTAATATGGCATACAGAGTCGTAAGATGTCTTAAGTTGTCGTACGATGCTCAAAGGACTCAGACGAATTCATTAGGTTTAGTATGTACTTTTAAAGTTTCGTACGGTGTTGTAAGGTTTTCTTAAGAGTTTTAACGCGTCCTACATTATTCTAACGTGCTTTTCATGTTGCTAATGTCGATACCGAGCCGTAACATCTCCGGAGTTGCCGTACGATGTTCAAAGGACTTCGACGAAATCAGTGGGTTTATTAAGGAGTTTTAAGGTTTCATACGGTGTTTTAAGGAGTTGTAAGGTGTCCAACATTATACTAACGTGCTTGTCAAGGTGCTAACTTGGCATACAGAGTCGTAAGATATCTTAGGTTGACATACAACGTTCAAAGGACTCGGACCAATTCATTAGGTTTGGTATGGAGTTTTAAAGTTGCCTACGGAGATGAAAGGTGGTCTTAGAAGTTGTAATGCGTCCTACATTATTCTAACGTGCTTTTCATGTTGCTAATGTCGATACCGAGCCGTAACATCTCCTGAGTTGCCGTACGATGTTCAAAAGACTTCGACGAAATCATTAGGTTTATTAAGGAGTTTTAAGGTTTCATACGTTGTTTTTAGGAGTTTTAAGGCGTCTAACATTATACTAACGTGGTTGTCAAGGTGCTAATATGGCATACAGAGTCGTAAGATGTCTTAAGTTGTCGTACGATGCTCAAAGGACTCAGACGAATTCATTAGGTTTAGTATGTACTTTTAAAGTTTCGTACGGTGTTGTAAGGTTTTCTTAAGAGTTTTAACGCGTCCTACATTATTCTAACGTGCTTTTCATGTTGCTAATGTCGATACCGAGCCGTAACATCTCCGGAGTTGCCGTACGATGTTCAAAGGACTTCGACGAAATCAGTGGGTTTATTAAGGAGTTTTAAGGTTTCATACGGTGTTTTAAGGAGTTGTAAGGTGTCCAACATTATACTAACGTGCTTGTCAAGGTGCTAACTTGGCATACAGAGTCGTAAGATATCTTAGGTTGACATACAACGTTCAAAGGACTCGGACCAATTCATTAGGTTTGGTATGGAGTTTTAAAGTTGCCTACGGAGATGAAAGGTGGTCTTAGAAGTTGTAATGCGTCCTACATTATTCTAACGTGCTTTTCATGTTGCTAATGTCGATACCGAGCCGTAACATCTCCTGAGTTGCCGTACGATGTTCAAAAGACTTCGACGAAATCATTAGGTTTATTAAGGAGTTTTAAGGTTTCATACGTTGTTTTTAGGAGTTTTAAGGCGTCTAACATTATACTAACGTGGTTGTCAAGGTGCTAATACGGCATACAGAGTCGTAAGATGTCTTAAGTTGTCGTACGATGCTCAAAGGACTCAGACGAATTCATTAGGTTTAGTATGTACTTTTAAAGTTTCGTACGGTGTTGTAAGGTTTTCTTAAGAGTTTTAACGCGTCCTGCATTATTCTAACGTGCTTTTCATGTTGCTAATGTCGATACCGAGCCGTAACATCTCCTTAGTTGTCGTACGATGTTCAAAGGACTTCGACGAAATCGTTGGGTTTATTAAGGAGTTTTAAGGTTTCAAACGGTGTTTTAAGGAGTTGTAAGGTGTCCAACATTATACTAACGTGCTTGTAAAGGTGCTAACATGGCATACAGAGTCGTAAGATGTCTTAGGTTGACATACGACGTTCAAAGGACTCGGACGAATTCATTAGATTTGGTATGGACTTTTAGAGTTGCCTACGGTGATGAAAGGTGTTCTTAGGAGTTGTAATGCGTCCTACATTATTCTAACGTGCTTTTCATGTTGCTATTGTAGATACCGAGCCGTAACATCTCCTGAGTTTTCGTATGATGTTCAAAGGACTTTGACGAAATCATTAGGTTTATTAAGGAGTTTTAAGGTTTCATACGTTGTTTTTAGGAGTTTTAAGGCGTCTAACATTATACTAACGTGGTTGTCAAGGTGCTAATACGGCATACAGAGTCGTAAGATGTCTTAAGTTGTCGTACGATGCTCAAAGGACTCAGACGAATTCATTAGGTTTAGTATGTACTTTTAAAGTTTCGTACGGTGTTGTAAGGTTTTCTTAAGAGTTTTAACGCGTCCTACATTATTCTAACGTGCTTTTCATGTTGCTAATGTCGATACCGAGCCGTTACATCTCCTGAGTTGCCGTACGATGTTCAAAGGACTTCGACGAAATCAGTGGGTTTATTAAGGAGTTTTAAGGTTTCATACGGTGTTTTAAGGAGTTGTAAGGTGTCCAACATTATACTAACGTGCTTGTCAAGGTGCTAACATGGCATACAGAGTTGTAAGATATCTTTGGTTGACATACGACGTTCAAAGGACTCGGACCAATTCATTAGGTTTGGTATGGAGTTTTAAAGTTGCCTACGGAGATGAAAGGTGGTCTTAGGAGTTGTAATGCGTCCTACATTATTCTAACGTGCTTTTCATGTTGCTAATGTCGATACCGAGCCGTAACATCTCCTGAGTTGCCGTACGATGTTCAAAAGACTTCGACGAAATCATTAGGTTTATTAAGGAGTTTTAAGGTTTCATACGTTGTTTTTAGGAGTTTTAAGGCGTCTAACATTATACTAACGTGGTTGTCAAGATGCTAATATGGCATACAGAGTCGTAAGATGTCTTAAGTTGTCGTACGATGCTCAAAGGACTCAGACGAATTCATTAGGTTTAGTATGTACTTTTAAAGTTTCGTACGGTGTTGTAAGGTTTTCTTAAGAGTTTTAGCGCGTCCTGCATTATTCTAACGTGCTTTTCATGTTGCTAATGTCGATACCGAGCCGTAACATCTCCTTAGTTGCCGTACGATGTTCAAAGGACTTCGACGAAATCGTTGGGTTTATTAAGGAGTTTTAAGGTTTCATACGGTGTTTTAAGGAGTTGTAAGGTGTCCAACATTATACTAAAGTGCTTGTCAAGGTGCTAACATGGCATACAGAGTCGTAAGATGTCTTAGGTTGACATACGACGTTCAAAGGACTCGGACGAATTCATTAGATTTGGTATGGACTTTTAGAGTTGCCTACGGTGATGAAAGGTGTTCTTAGGAGTTGTAATGCGTCCTACATTATTCTAACGTGCTTTTCATGTTGCTATTGTAGATACCGAGCCGTAACATCTCCTGAGTTTTCGTATGATGTTCAAAGGACTTTGACGAAATCATTAGGTTTATTAAGGAGTTTTAAGGTTTCATACGTTGTTTTTAGGAGTTTTAAGGCGTCTAACATTATACTAACGTGGTTGTCAAGGTGCTAATACGACATACAGAGTCGTAAGATGTCTTAAGTTGTCGTACGATGCTCAAAGGACTCAGACGAATTCATTAGGTTTAGTATGTACTTTTAAAGTTTCGTACGGTGTTGTAAGGTTTTCTTAAGAGTTTTAACGCGTCCTACATTATTCTAACGTGCTTTTCATGTTGCTAATGTCGATACCGAGCCGTTACATCTCCTGAGTTGCCGTACGATGTTCAAAGGACTTCGACGAAATCAGTGGGTTTATTAAGGAGTTTTAAAGTTTCATACGGTGTTTTAAGGAGTTGTAAGGTGTCCAACATTATACTAACGTGCTTGTCAAGGTGCTAACATGGCATACAGAGTCGTAAGATATCTTAGGTTGACATACGACGTTCAAAGGACTCGGACCAATTCATTGGGTTTGGTATGGAGTTTTAAAGTTGCCTACGGAGATGAAAGGTGGTCTTAGGAGTTGTAATGCGTCCTACATTATTCTAACGTGCTTTTCATGTTGCTAATGTCGATACCGAGCCGTAACATCTCCTGAGTTGCCGTACGATGTTCAAAAGACTTCGACGAAATCATTAGGTTTATTAAGGAGTTTTAAGGTTTCATACGTTGTTTTTAGGAGTTTTAAGGCGTCTAACATTATACTAACGTGGTTGTCAAGATGCTAATATATACAGAGTCGTAAGATGTCTTAAGTTGTCGTACGATGCTCAAAGGACTCAGACGAATTCATTAGGTTTAGTATGTAATTTTAAAGTTTCGTACGGTGTTGTAAGGTTTTCTTAAGAGTTTTAACGCGTCCTGCATTATTCTAACGTGCTTTTCATGTTGCTAATGTCGATACCGAGCCGTAACATCTCCTTAGTTGCCGTACGATGTTCAAAGGACTTCGACGAAATCGTTGGGTTTATTAAGGAGTTTTAAGGTTTCATACGGTGTTTTAAGGAGTTGTAAGGTGTCCAACATTATACTAACGTGCTTGTCAAGGTGCTAACATGGCATACAGAGTCGTAAGATGTCTTAGGTTGACATACGACGTTCAAAGGACTCGGACGAATTCATTAGATTTGGTATGGACTTTTAGAGTTGCCTACGGTGATGAAAGGTGTTCTTAGGAGTTGTAATGCGTCCTACATTATTCTAACGTGCTTTTCATGTTGCTATTGTAGATACCGAGCCGTAACATCTCCTGAGTTTTCGTATGATGTTCAAAGGACTTCGACGAAATCATTAGGTTTATTAAGGAGTTTTAAGGTTTCATACGTTGTTTTTAGGAGTTTTAAGGCGTCTAACATTATACTAACGTGGTTGTCAAGGTGCTAATACGGCATACAGAGTCGTAAGATGTCTTAAGTTGTCGTACGATGCTCAAAGGACTCAGACGAATTCATTAGGTTTAGTATGTACTTTTAAAGTTTCGTACGGTGTTGTAAGGTTTTCTTAAGAGTTTTAACGCGTCCTACATTATTCTAACGTGCTTTTCATGTTGCTAATGTCGATACCGAGCCGTAACATCTCCTAAGTTGCCGTACGATGTTCAAAGGACTTCGACGAAATCAGTGGGTTTATTAAGGAGTTTTAAGGTTTCATACGGTGTTTTAAGGAGTTGTAAGGTGTCCAACATTATACTAACGTGCTTGTCAAGGTGCTAACATGGCATACAGAGTCGTAAGATGTCTTAGGTTGACATACGACGTTCAAAGGACTCGGACCAATTCATTAGGTTTGGTATGGAGTTTTAAAGTTGCCTACGGAGATGAAAGGTGGTCTTAGGAGTTGTAATGCGTCCTACATTATTCTAACGTGCTTTTCATGTTGCTAATGTCGATACCGAGCCGTAACATCTCCTGAGTTGCCGTACGATGTTCAAAAGACTTCGACGAAATCATTAGGTTTATTAAGGAGTTTTAAGGTTTCATACGTTGTTTTTAGGAGTTTTAAGGCGTCTAACATTATACTAACGTGGTTGTCAAGATGCTAATATGGCATACAGAGTCGTAAGATGTCTTAAGTTGTCGTACGATGCTCAAAGGACTCAGACGAATTCATTAGGTTTAGTATGTACTTTTAAAGTTTCGTACGGTGTTGTAAGGTTTTCTTAAGAGTTTTAACGCGTCCTGCATTATTCTAACGTGCTTTTCATGTTGCTAATGTCGATACCGAGCCGTAACATCTTCTTAGTTGCCGTACGATGTTCAAAGGACTTCGACGAAATCGTTGGGTTTATTAAGGAGTTTTAAGGTTTCATACGGTGTTTTAAGGAGTTGTAAGGTGTCCAACATTATACTAACGTGTTTGTCAAGGTGCTAACATGGCATACAGAGTCGTAAGATGTCTTAGGTTGACATACGACGTTCAAAGGACTCGGACGAATTCATTAGATTTGGTATGGACTTTTAGAGTTGCCTACGGTGATGAAAGGTGTTCTTAGGAGTTGTAATGCGTCCTACATTATTCTAACGTGCTTTTCATGTTGCTATTGTAGATACCGAGCCGTAACATCTCCTGAGTTTTCGTATGATGTTCAAAGGACTTCGACGAAATCATTAGGTTTATTAAGGAGTTTTAAGGTTTCATACGTTGTTTTTAGGAGTTTTAAGGCGTCTAACATTATACTAACGTGGTTGTCAAGGTGCTAATACGGCATACAGAGTCGTAAGATGTCTTAAGTTGTCGTACGATGCTCAAAGGACTCAGACGAATTCATTAGGTTTAGTATGTACTTTTAAAGTTTCGTACGGTGTTGTAAGGTTTTCTTAAGAGTTTTAACGCGTCCTACATTATTCTAACGTGCTTTTCATGTTGCTAATGTCGATACCGAGCCGTAACATCTCCTGAGTTGCCGTACGATGTTCAAAGGACTTCGACGAAATCAGCGGGTTTATTAAGGAGTTTTAAGGTTTCATACGGTGTTTTAAGGAGTTGTAAGGTGTCCAACAGTATACTAACGTGCTTGTCAAGGTGCTAACATGGCATACAGAGTCGTAAGATGTCTTAGGTTGACATACGACGTTCAAAGGACTCGGACCAATTCATTAGGTTTGGTATGGAGTTTTAAAGTTGCCTACGGAGATGAAAGGTGGTCTTAGGAGTTGTAATGCGTCCTACATTATTCTAACGTGCTTTTCATGTTGCTAATGTCGATACCGAGCCGTAACATCTCCTGAGTTGCCGTACGATGTTCAAAAGACTTCGACGAAATCATTAGGTTTATTAAGGAGTTTTAAGGTTTCATACGTTGTTTTTAGGAGTTTTAAGGCGTCTAACATTATACTAACGTGGTTGTCAAGGTGCTAATATGGCATACAGAGTCGTAAGATGTCTTAAGTTGTCGTACGATGCTCAAAGGACTCGGACGAATTCATTAGGTTTAGTATGTACTTTTAAAGTTTCGTACGGTGTTGTAAGGTTTTCTTAAGAGTTTTAACGCGTCCTGCATTATTCTAACGTGCTTTTCATGTTACTAATGTCGATACCGAGCCGTAACATCTCCTTAGTTGTCGTACGATGTTCAAAGGACTTCGACGAAATCGTTGGGTTTATTAAGAAGTTTTAAGGTTTCATACGGTGTTTTAAGGAGTTGTAAGGTGTCCAACATTATATTAACGTGCTTGTCAAGGTGCTAACATGGCATACAGAGTCGTAAGATGTCTTAGGTTGACATACGACGTTCAACGGACTCGGACGAATTCATTAGGTTTGGTATGGACTTTTAGAGTTGCCTACGGTGATGAAAGGTGTTCTTAGGAGTTGTAATGCGTCCTACATTATTCTAACGTGCTTTTCATGTTGCTATTGTCGATACTGAGCCGTAACATCTCCTGAGTTTTCGTACGATGTTCAAAGGACTTCGACGAAATCATTAGGTTTATTAAGGAGTTTTAAGGTTTCATACGGTGTTTTAAGGAGTTGTAAGGTGTCCAACATTATACTAACGTGCTTGTCAAGGTGCTAACATGGCATACAGAGTCGTAAGATGTCTTAAGTTGTCGTACGACGCTCAAAGGACTCAGACGAATTCATTAGGTTTGGTATGGACTTTTAGAGTTGCCTACGGTGATGAAAGGTGTTCTTAGGAGTTGTAATGCGTCCTACATTATTCTAACGTGCTTTTCATGTTGCTATTGTCGATACTGAGCCGTAACATCTCCTGAGTTTTCGTACGATGTTCAAAGGACTTCGACGAAATCATTAGGTTTATTAAGGAGTTTTAAGGTTTCATACGTTGTTTTTAGGAGTTGTAAGGTGTCCAACATTATACTAACGTGCTTGTCAAGGTGCTAACATGGCATACAGAGTCGTAAGATGTCTTAGGTTGACATACGACGTTCAACGGACTCGGACGAATTCATTAGGTTTGGTATGGATTTTTAGAGTTGCCTACGGTGATGAAAGGTGTTCTTAAGAGTTGTAATGCGTCCTACATTATTCTAACGTGCTTTTCATGTTGCTATTGTCGATACTGAGCCGTAACATCTCCTGAGTTTTCGTACGATGTTCAAAGGACTTCGACGAAATCATTAGGTTTATTAAGGAGTTTTAAGGTTTCATACGGTGTTTTAAGGAGTTGTAAGGTGTCCAACATTATACTAACGTGCTTGTCAAGGTGCTAACATGGCATACAGAGTCGTAAGATGTCTTAGGTTGACATACGACGTTCAACGGACTCGGACGAATTCATTAGGTTTGGTATGGACTTTTAGAGTTGCCTACGGTGATGAAAGGTGTTCTTAGGAGTTGTAATGCGTCCTACATTATTCTAACGTGCTTTTCATGTTGCTATTGTCGATACTGAGCCGTAACATCTCCTGAGTTTTCGTACGATGTTCAAAGGACTTCGACGAAATCATTAGGTTTATTAAGGAGTTTTAAGGTTTCATACGGTGTTTTAAGGAGTTGTAAGGTGTCCAACATTATACTAACGTGCTTGTCAAGGTGCTAACATGGCATACAGAGTCGTAAGATGTCTTAAGTTGTCGTACGACGCTCAAAGGACTCAGACGAATTCATTAGGTTTGGTATGGACTTTTAGAGTTGCCTACGGTGATGAAAGGTGTTCTTAGGAGTTGTAATGCGTCCTACATTATTCTAACGTGCTTTTCATGTTGCTATTGTCGATACTGAGCCGTAACATCTCCTGAGTTTTCCTACGATGTTCAAAGGACTTCGACGAAATCATTAGGTTTATTAAGGAGTTTTAAGGTTTCATACGTTGTTTTTAGGAGTTGTAAGGTGTCCAACATTATACTAACGTGCTTGTCAAGGTGCTAACATGGCATACAGAGTCGTAAGATGTCTTAGGTTGACATACGACGTTCAACGGACTCGGACGAATTCATTAGGTTTGGTATGGATTTTTAGAGTTGCCTACGGTGATGAAAGGTGTTCTTAAGAGTTGTAATGCGTCCTACATTATTCTAACGTGCTTTTCATGTTGCTATTGTCGATACTGAGCCGTAACATCTCCTGAGTTTTCGTACGATGTTCAAAGGACTTCGACGAAATCATTAGGTTTATTAAGGAGTTTTAAGGTTTCATACGGTGTTTTAAGGAGTTGTAAGGTGTCCAACATTATACTAACGTGCTTGTCAAGGTGCTAACATGGCATACAGAGTCGTAAGATGTCTTAGGTTGACATACGACGTTCAACGGACTCGGACGAATTCATTAGGTTTGGTATGGACTTTTAGAGTTGCCTACGGTGATGAAAGGTGTTCTTAGGAGTTGTAATGCGTCCTACATTATTCTAACGTGCTTTTCATGTTGCTATTGTCGATACTGAGCCGTAACATCTCCTGAGTTTTCGTACGATGTTCAAAGGACTTCGACGAAATCATTAGGTTTATTAAGGAGTTTTAAGGTTTCATACGTTGTTTTTAGGAGTTTTAAGGCGTCTAACATTATACTAACGTGGTTGTCAAGGTGCTAATACGGCATACAGAGTCGTAAGATGTCTTAAGTTGTCGTACGAAGCTCAAAGGACTCCGACGAATTCATTAGGTTTAGTGTGTAGTTTTAAAGTTTCGTACGGTGTTGTAAGGTTTTCTTAAGAGTTTTAACGCGTCCTACATTATTCTAACGTGCTTTTCATGTTGCTAATGTCGATACCGAGCCGTAACATCTCCTGAGTTGCCGTACGATGTTCAAAGGACTTCGACGAAATCAGTGGGTTTATTAAGGAGTTTTAAGGTTTCATACGGTGTTTTAAGGAGTTGTAAGGTGTCCAACATTATACTAACGTGCTTGTCAAGGTGCTAACATGGCATACAGAGTCGTAAGATGTCTTAGGTTGACATACGACGTTCAAAGGACTCGGACCAATTCATTAGGTTTGGTATGGAGTTTTAAAGTTGCCTACGGTGATGAAAGGTGGTCTTAGGAGTTGTAATGCGTCCTACATTATTCTAACGTGCTTTTCATGTTGCTAATGTCGATACCGAGCCGTAACATCTCCTGAGTTGCCGTACGATGTTCAAAGGACTTCGACGAAATCATTAGGTTTATTAAGGAGTTTTAAGGTTTCATACGTTGTTTTTAGGAGTTTTAAGGCGTCTAACATTATACTAACGTGGTTGTCAAGGTGCTAATATGGCATACAGAGTCGTAAGATGTCTTAAGTTGTCGTACGATGCTCAAAGGACTCAGACGAATTCATTAGGTTTAGTATGTACTTTTAAAGTTTCGTACGGTGTTGTAAGGTTTTCTTAAAAATTTTAACGCGTCCTGCAATATTCTAACGTGCTTTTCATGTTGCTAATGTCGATACCGAGCCGTAATATCTCCTGAGTTGCCGTACGATGTTCAAAGGACTTCGACGAAATCATTGGTTTTATTAAGAAGTTTTAAGGTTTCATACGGTGTTTTAAGGAGTTGTAAGGTGTCCAACATTATATTAACGTGTTTGTCAAGGTGCTAACATGGCATACAGAGTCGTAAGATGTCTTAGGTTGAGATACGACGTTCAAAGGACTCGGACGAATTCATTAGGTTTGGTATGGACTTTTAGAGTTGCCTACGGTGATGAAAGGTGTTCTTAGGAGTTGTAATGCGTCCTACATTATTCTAACGTGCTTTTCATGTTGCTATTGTAGATACCGAGCCGTAACATCTCCTGAGTTTTCGTATGATGTTCAAAGGACTTCGACGAAATCATTAGGTTTATTAAGGAGTTTTAAGGTTTCATACGTTGTTTTTAGGAGTTTTAAGGCGTCTAACATTATACTAACGTGGTTGTCAAGGTGCTAATACGGCATACAGAGTCGTAAGATGTCTTAAGTTGTCGTACGATGCTCAAAGGACTCAGACGAATTCATTAGGTTTAGTATGTACTTTTAAAGTTTCGTACGGTGTTGTAAGGTTTTCTTAAGAGTTTTAACGCGTCCTACATTATTCTAACGTGCTTTTCATGTTGCTAATGTCGATACCGAGCCGTAACATCTCCGGAGTTGCCGTACGATGTTCAAAGGACTTCGACGAAATCAGTGGGTTTATTAAGGAGTTTTAAGGTTTCATACGGTGTTTTAAGGAGTTGTAAGGTGTCCAACAGTATACTAACGTGCTTGTCAAGGTGCTAACATGGCATACAGAGTCGTAAGATGTCTTAGGTTGACATACGACGTTCAAAGGACTCGGACCAATTCATTAGGTTTGGTATGGAGTTTTAAAGTTGCCTACGGAGATGAAAGGTGGTCTTAGGAGTTGTAATGCGTCCTACATTATTCTAACGTGCTTTTCATGTTGCTAATGTCGATACCGAGCCGTAACATCTCCTGAGTTGTCGTACGATGTTCAAAAGACTTCGACGAAATCATTAGGTTTATTAAGGAGTTTTAAGGTTTCATACGTTGTTTTTAGGAGTTTTAAGGCGTCTAACATTATACTAACGTGGTTGTCAAGGTGCTAATATGGCATACAGAGTCGTAAGATGTCTTAAGTTGTCGTACGATGCTCAAAGGACTCAGACGAATTCATTAGGTTTAGTATGTACTTTTAAAGTTTCGTACGGTGTTGTAAGGTTTTCTTAAGAGTTTTAACGCGTCCTGCATTATTCTAACGTGCTTTTCATGTTACTAATGTCGATACCGAGCCGTAACATCTCCTTAGTTGTCGTACGATGTTCAAAGGACTTCGACGAAATCGTTGGGTTTATTAAGAAGTTTTAAGGTTTCATACGGTGTTTTAAGGAGTTGTAAGGTGTCCAACATTATATTAACGTGCTTGTCAAGGTGCTAACATGGCATACAGAGTCGTAAGATGTCTTAGGTTGACATACGACGTTCAACGGACTCGGACGAATTCATTAGGTTTGGTATGGACTTTTAGAGTTGCCTACGGTGATGAAAGGTGTTCTTAGGAGTTGTAATGCGTCCTACATTATTCTAACGTGCTTTTCATGTTGCTATTGTCGATACTGAGCCGTAACATCTCCTGAGTTTTCGTACGATGTTCAATGGACTTCGACGAAATCATTAGGTTTATTAAGGAGTTTTAAGGTTTTATACGGTGTTTTAAGGAGTTGTAAGGTGTCCAACATTATACTAACGTGCTTGTCAAGGTGCTAACATGGCATACAGAGTCGTAAGATGTCTTAAGTTGTCGTACGACGCTCAAAGGACTCAGACGAATTCATTAGGTTTGGTATGGACTTTTAGAGTTGCCTACGGTGATGAAAGGTGTTCTTAGGAGTTGTAATGCGTCCTACATTATTCTAACGTGCTTTTCATGTTGCTATTGTCGATACTGAGCCGTAACATCTCCTGAGTTTTCGTACGATGTTCAAAGGACTTCGACGAAATCATTAGGTTTATTAAGGAGTTTTAAGGTTTCATACGTTGTTTTTAGGAGTTGTAAGGTGTCCAACATTATACTAACGTGCTTGTCAAGGTGCTAACATGGCATACAGAGTCGTAAGATGTCTTAGGTTGACATACGACGTTCAACGGACTCGGACGAATTCATTAGGTTTGGTATGGATTTTTAGAGTTGCCTACGGTGATGAAAGGTGTTCTTAAGAGTTGTAATGCGTCCTACATTATTCTAACGTGCTTTTCATGTTGCTATTGTCGATACTGAGCCGTAACATCTCCTGAGTTTTCGTACGATGTTCAAAGGACTTCGACGAAATCATTAGGTTTATTAAGGAGTTTTAAGGTTTCATACGGTGTTTTAAGGAGTTGTAAGATGTCCAACATTATACTAACGTGCTTGTCAAGGTGCTAACATGGCATACAGAGTCGTAAGATGTCTTAGGTTGACATACGACGTTCAACGGACTCGGACGAATTCATTAGGTTTGGTATGGACTTTTAGAGTTGCCTACGGTGATGAAAGGTGTTCTTAGGAGTTGTAATGCGTCCTACATTATTCTAACGTGCTTTTCATGTTGCTATTGTCGATACTGAGCCGTAACATCTCCTGAGTTTTCGTACGATGTTCAAAGGACTTCGACGAAATCATTAGGTTTATTAAGGAGTTTTAAGGTTTCATACGTTGTTTTTAGGAGTTTTAAGACGTCTAACATTATACTAACGTGGTTGTCAAGGTGCTAATACGGCATACAGAGTCGTAAGATGTCTTAAGTTGTCGTACGAAGCTCAAAGGACTCCGACGAATTCATTAGGTTTAGTGTGTAGTTTTAAAGTTTCGTACGGTGTTGTAAGGTTTTCTTAAGAGTTTTAACGCGTCCTACATTATTCTAACGTGCTTTTCATGTTGCTAATGTCGATACCGAGCCGTAACATCTCCTGAGTTGCCGTACGATGTTCAAAGGACTTCGACGAAATCAGTGGGTTTATTAAGGAGTTTTAAGGTTTCATACGGTGTTTTAAGGAGTTGTAAGGTGTCCAACATTATACTAACGTGCTTGTCAAGGTGCTAACATGGCATAGAGAGTCGTAAGATGTCTTAGGTTGACATACGACGTTCAAAGGACTCGGACCAATTCATTAGGTTTGGTATGGAGTTTTAAAGTTGCCTACGGTGATGAAAGGTGGTCTTAGGAGTTGTAATGCGTCCTACATTATTCTAACGTGCTTTTCATGTTGCTAATGTCGATACCGAGCCGTAACATCTCCTGAGTTGCCGTACGATGTTCAAAGGACTTCGACGAAATCATTAGGTTTATTAAGGAGTTTTAAGGTTTCATACGTTGTTTTTAGGAGTTTTAAGACGTCTAACATTATACTAACGTGGTTGTCAAGGTGCTAATACGGCATACAGAGTCAGAAGATGTCTTAAGTTGTCGTACGAAGCTCAAAGGACTCCGACGAATTCATTAGGTTTAGTGTGTAGTTTTAAAGTTTCGTACGGTGTTGTAAGGTTTTCTTAAGAGTTTTAACGCGTCCTACATTATTCTAACGTGCTTTTCATGTTGCTAATGTCGATACCGAGCCGTAACATCTCCTGAGTTGCCGTACGATGTTCAAAGGACTTCGACGAAATCAGTGGGTTTATTAAGGAGTTTTAAGGTTTCATACGGTGTTTTAAGGAGTTGTAAGGTGTCCAACATTATACTAACGTGCTTGTCAAGGTGCTAACATGGCATAGAGAGTCGTAAGATGTCTTAGGTTGACATACGACGTTCAAAGGACTCGGACCAATTCATTAGGTTTGGTATAGAGTTTTAAAGTTGCCTACGGTGATGAAAGGTGGTCTTAGGAGTTGTAATGCGTCCTACATTATTCTAACGTGCTTTTCATGTTGCTAATGTCGATACCGAGCCGTAACATCTCCTGAGTTGCCGTACGATGTTCAAAGGACTTCGACGAAATCATTAGGTTTATTAAGAAGTTTTAAGGTTTCGTACGTTGTTTTTAGGAGTTTTAAGGCGTCTAACATTATACTAACGTGGTTGTCAAGGTGCTAATATGGCATACAGAGTCGTAAGATGTCTTAAGTTGTCGTACGATGCTCAAAGGACTCAGACGAATTCATTAGGTTTAGTATGTACTTTTAAAGTTTCGTACGGTGTTGTAAGGACTTTTTACGACTCTGTATGAGACATTAGCAACTTGAAAAGCAACTTAGAATAATGTAGGACGCATTACAACTCCAAAGAAGACCTTACATCACCGTACGAAACATTAAATCTCCATAATAAACCTAATGAATTCGTTCGAGTCCTTTGAACATCGTACGGCAACTTAAAACATACTACGACTCTGTATGCCATATTAGAACTTTGAAAAACATGTTAGTACAATGTACGACGCCTTACAACTCCTAACAACACATGAATTCGTCCGAGTCCATTGAACATCGTACGACAACTCAGGACTTGTTACGACTTTGTATTAGACATTAGCAACTTGAAAAGCAATTTATTATAATGTAGGACGCATTACAATTCTTAAGAAGACCTAAATCACTGTACGAAACATTAAATCTCTAAAATAAACCTAATGACTTCGTTCGAGTCCATTGAACATCGTACGACAACTTATATAATATTACGACTCTGTATGCCATATTAGAACCTCGAAAAGCATGTTAGTACAATGTACGATGCCTTACAACTCCGAACAACACATTACAATACAGTACGCAATCTTAAATCTCCATAATAAACCTAATGAATTCGTCCGAGTCCATTGAACATCGTACGGTAACTCAGGACTTGTTACGACTCAGTATGAGACATTAGCAACTTGAAGAGCAAATTAGAATAATGTAGGACGCATTACAACTCCAATGAAGACCTTACATCACCGTACGAAACATTAAATCTCTATAATTAACCTAATGAATTCGTTCGAGTCCTTTCAACATCGTACGACAACTTAAAACATATTACGACTCTGTATGCCATATTAGAACCTCGAAAAGCATGTTAGTACAATGTACGATGCCTTACAACTCCTAACAACACATTACAATACAGTTCGTAATTTTAAATCTCCATAATAAACCTAATGAATTCGTCCGAGTCCATTAAACATCATACGGTAACTCAGGACTTTTTACGACTCTGTATGAGACATTAGCAACTTGAAAAGCAACTTAGAATAATGTAGGACGCATTACAACTCCAAAGAAGACCTTACATCACCGTACGAAACACTAAATCTCCATAATAAACCTAATGAATTCGTTCGAGTCCTTTGAACATCGTACGGCAACTTAAAACATACTACGACTCTGTATGCCATATTAGAACTTTGAAAAACATGTTAGTACAATGTACGACGCCTTACAACTCCTAACAACACATGAATTCGTCCGAGTCCATTGAACATCGTACGACAACTCAGGACTTGTTACGACTTTGTATTAGACATTAGCAACTTGAAAAGCAATTTATTATAATGTAGGACGCATTACAATTCTTAAGAAGACCTAAATCACTGTACGAAACATTAAATCTCTAAAATAAACCTAATGACTTCGTTCGAGTCCATTGAACATCGTACGACAACTTAAATAATATTACGACTCTGTATGCCATATTAGAACCTCGAAAAGCATGTTAGTACAATGTACGATGCCTTACAACTCCGAACAACACATTACAATACAGTACGTAATCTTAAATCTCCATAATAAACCTAATGAATTCGTCCGAGTCCATTGAACATCGTACGGTAACTCAGGACTTGTTACGACTCAGTATGAGACATTAGCAACTTGAAAAGCAACTTAGAATAATTTAGGACGCATTACAACTCCAAAGAAGACCTTACATTACCGTACCAAACATTAAATCTCCATAATAAACCTAATGAATTCGTTCGAGTCCTTTGAACATCGTACGATAACTTAAAAGACACTACGACTATGTATGCCATATTAGAACCTCGAAAAGCATGTTAGTACAATGTACGACGCCTTACAACTCCTAACAACACATTACAATACAGTACGTAATCTTAAATCTCCATAATAAACCTAATGAATTCGTTCGAGTCCATTGAACATCGTACGGTAACTCAGGACTTGTTACGACTCAGTATGAGACATTAGCAACTTGAAAAGCAACTTAGAATAATGTAGGACGCATTACAACTCCAATGAAGACCTTACATCACCATACGAAACATTAAATCTCTATAATTAACCTAATGAATTCGTTCGAGTCCTTTCAACATCGTACGACAACTTAAAACATATTACGACTCTGTATGTCATATTAGAACCTCGAAAAGCATGTTAGTACAATCTATGATGCCTTACAACTCCTAACAACACATTACAATACAGTTCGTAATCTTAAATCTCCGTAATAAACCTAATGAATTCGTCCGAGTCCATTAAACATCATACGGTAACTCAGGACTTTTTACGACTCTGTATGAGACATTAGCAACTTGAAAAGCAACTTAGAATAATGTAGGATGCATTACAACTCCAAAGAAGACCTTACATCACCGTACGAAACATTAAATCTCTAAAATAAACCAAATGACTTCGTTCGAGTCCATTGAACATCGTACGACAACTTAAATAATATTACGACTCTGTATGCCATATTAGAACCTCGAAAAGCATGTTAGTACAATGTACGATGCCTTACAACTCCTAACAACACATTACAATACAGTATGTAATCTTAAATCTCCATAATAAACCTAATGAATTCGTCCGAGTCCATTGAACATCGTACGGTAACTCAGGACTTGTTACGACTCAGTATGAGACATTAGCAACTTGAAGAGCAACTTAGAATAATGTAGGACGCATTACAACTCCAATGAAGACCTTACATCACCGTACGAAACATTAAATCTCTATAATTAACCTAATGAATTCGTTCGAGTCCTTTCAACATCGTACAACAACTTAAAACATATTACGACTCTGTATGCCATATTAGAACCTCGAAAAGCATGTTAGTACAATGTACGATGCCTTACAACTCCTAACAACACATTACAATACAGTTCGTAATTTTAAATCTCCATAATAAACCTAATGAATTCGTCCGAGTCCATTAAACATCATACGGTAACTCAGGACTTTTTACGACTCTGTATGAGACATTAGCAACTTGAAAAGCAACTTAGAATAATGTAGGACGCATTACAACTCCAAAGAAGACCTTACATCACCGTACGAAACATTAAATCTCCATAATAAACCTAATGAATTCGTTCGAGTCCTTTGAACATCGTACGGCAACTTAAAACATACTACGACTCTGTATGCCATATTAGAACTTTGAAAAACATGTTAGTACAATGTACGACGCCTTACAACTCCTAACAACACATGAATTCGTCCGAGTCCATTGAACATCGTACGACAACTCAGGACTTGTTACGACTTTGTATTAGACATTAGCAACTTGAAAAGCAATTTATTATAATTTAGGACGCATTACAATTCTTAAGAAGACCTAAATCACTGTACGAAACATTAAATCTCTAAAATAAACCTAATGACTTCGTTCGAGTCCATTGAACATCGTACGACAACTTAAATAATATTACGACTCTGTATGCCATATTAGAACCTCGAAAAGCATGTTAGTACAATGTACGATGCCTTACAACTCCGAACAACACATTACAATACAGTACGTAATCTTAAATCTCCATAATAAACCTAATGAATTCGTCCGAGTCCATTGAACATCATACGGTAACTCAGGACTTGTTACGACTCAGTATGAGACATTAGCAACTTGAAAAGCAACTTAGAATAATTTAGGACGCATTACAACTCCAAAGAAGACCTTACATCACCGTACCAAACATTAAATCTCCATAATAAACCTAATGAATTCGTTCGAGTCCTTTGAACATCGTACGATAACTTAAAAGACACTACGACTATGTATGCCATATTAGAACCTCGAAAAGCATGTTAGTACATTGTACGACGCCTTACAACTCCTAACAACACATTACAATACAATACGTAATCTTAAATCTCCATAATAAACCTAATGAATTCGTTCGAGTCCATTGAACATCGTACGGTAACTCAGGACTTGTTACGACTCAGTATGAGACATTAGCAACTTGAAAAGCAACTTAGAATAATGTAGGACGCATTACAACTCCAATGAAGACCTTACATCACCATACGAAACATTAAATCTCTATAATTAACCTAATGAATTCGTTCGAGTCCTTTCAACATCGTACGACAACTTAAAACATATTACGACTCTGTATGCCATATTAGAACCTCGAAAAGCATGTTAGTACAATCTATGATGCCTTACAACTCCTAACAACACATTACAATACAGTTCGTAATCTTAAATCTCCGTAATAAACCTAATGAATTCGTCCGAGTCCATTAAACATCATACGGTAACTCAGGACTTTTTACGACTCTGTATGAGACATTAGCAACTTGAAAAGCAACTTAGAATAATGTAGGATGCATTACAACTCCAAAGAAGACCTTACATCACCGTACGAAACATTAAATCTCTAAAATAAACCAAATGACTTCGTTCGAGTCCATTGAACATCGTACGACAACTTAAATAATATTACGACTCTGTATGCCATATTAGAACCTCGAAAAGCATGTTAGTACAATGTACGATGCCTTACAACTCCTAACAACACATTACAATACAGTACGTAATCTTAAATCTCCATAATAAACCTAATGAATTCGTCCGAGTCCATTGAACATCGTACGGTAACTCAGGACTTGTTACGACTCAGTATGAGACATTAGCAACTTGAAGAGCAACTTAGAATAATGTAGGACGCATTACAACTCCAATGAAGACCTTACATCACCGTACGAAACATTAAATCTCTATAATTAACCTAATGAATTCGTTCGAGTCCTTTCAACATAGTACAACAACTTAAAACATATTACGACTCTGTATGCCATATTAGAACCTCGAAAAGCATGTTAGTACAATGTACGATGCCTTACAACTCCTAACAACACATTACAATACAGTTCGTAATTTTAAATCTCCATAATAAACCTAATGAATTCGTCCGAGTCCATTAAACATCATACGGTAACTCAGGACTTTTTACGACTCTGTATGAGACATTAGCAACTTGAAAAGCAACTTAGAATAATGTAGGACGCATTACAACTCCAAAGAAGACCTTACATCACCGTACGAAACATTAAATCTCCATAATAAACCTAATGAATTCGTTCGAGTCCTTTGAACATCGTACGGCAACTTAAAACATACTACGACTCTGTATGCCATATTAGAACTTTGAAAAACATGTTAGTACAATGTACGACGCCTTACAACTCCTAACAACACATGAATTCGTCCGAGTCCATTGAACATCGTACGACAACTCAGGACTTGTTACGACTTTGTATTAGACATTAGCAACTTGAAAAGCAATTTATTATAATGTAGGACGCATTACAATTCTTAAGAAGACCTAAATCACTGTACGAAACATTAAATCTCTAAAATAAACCTAATGACTTCGTTCGAGTCCATTGAACATCGTACGACAACTTAAATAATATTACGACTCTGTATGCCATATTAGAACCTCGAAAAGCATGTTAGTACAATGTACGATGCCTTACAACTCCTAACAACAAATTACAATACAGTACGTAATCTTAAATCTCCATAATAAACCTAATGAATTCGTCCGAGTCCATTGAACATCGTACGGTAACTCAGGACTTGGTACGACTCAGTATGAGACATTAGCAACTTGAAAAGCAACTTAGAATAATGTACGACGCATTACAACTCCAATGAAGACCTTACATCACCGTACGAAACATTAAATCTCTATAATTAACCTAATAAATTCGTTCGAGTCCTTTGAACATCGTACGACAACTTAAAAGACACTACGACTCTGTATGCCATATTAGAACATCGAAAAGCATGTTAGTACAATGTACGATGCCTTACAACTCCTAATAACACATTACAATACAGTTCGTAATCTTAAATCTCCATAATAAACCTAATGAATTCGTTCGAGTCCATTGAACATCGTACGGTAACTCAGGAGTTGTTACGACTCAGTATGAGACATTAGCAACCTGAAAAGCAACTTAGAATAATTTAGGACGCATTACAACTCCAAAGAAGACCTTACATCACCGTACGAAACATTAAATCTCCATAATAAACCTAATGAATTCGTTCGAGTCCTTTGAACATCGTACGACAACTTAAAAGACACTACGACAATGTATGCCATATTAGAACCTGGAAAACATGTTAGTACAATGTACGACGCCTTACAACTCCTAACAACACATTACAATACAGTACGTAATCTTAAATCTCCATAATAAACCTAATGAATTCGTTCGAGTCCATTGAACATCGTACGGTAACTCAGGACTTGTTACGACTCAGTATGAGACATTAGCAACTTGAAAAGCAACTTAGAATAATGTAGGACGCATTACAACTCCAATGAAGACCTTACATCACCATACGAAACATTAAATCTCTATAATTAACCTAATGAATTCGTTCGAGTCCTTTCAACATCGTACAACAACTTAAAACATATTACGACTCTGTATGCCATATTAGAACCTCGAAAAGCATGTTAGTACAATGTACGATGCCTTACAACTCCTAACAACACATTACAATACAGTTCGTAATTTTAAATCTCCATAATAAACCTAATGAATTCGTCCGAGTCCATTAAACATCATACGGTAACTCAGGACTTTTTACGACTCTGTATGAGACATTAGCAACTTGAAAAGCAACTTAGAATAATGTAGGACGCATTACAACTCCAAAGAAGACCTTACATCACCGTACGAAACATTAAATCTCCATAATAAACCTAATGAATTCGTTCGAGTCCTTTGAACATCGTACGGCAACTTAAAACATACTACGACTCTGTATGCCATATTAGAACTTTGAAAAACATGTTAGTACAATGTACGACGCCTTACAACTCCTAACAACACATGAATTCGTCCGAGTCCATTGAACATCGTACGACAACTCAGGACTTGTTACGACTTTGTATTAGACATTAGCAACTTGAAAAGCAATTTATTATAATGTAGGACGCATTACAATTCTTAAGAAGACCTAAATCACTGTACGAAACATTAAATCTCTAAAATAAACCTAATGACTTCGTTCGAGTCCATTGAACATCGTACGACAACTTAAATAATATTACGACTCTGTATGCCATATTAGAACTTCGAAAAGCATGTTAGTACAATGTACGATGCCTTACAACTCCTAACAACAAATTACAATACAGTACGTAATCTTAAATCTCCATAATAAACCTAATGAATTCGTCCGAGTCCATTGAACATCGTACGGTAACTCAGGACTTGGTACGACTCAGTATGAGACATTAGCAACTTGAAAAGCAACTTAGAATAATGTACGACGCATTACAACTCCAATGAAGACCTTACATCACCGTACGAAACATTAAATCTCTATAATTAACCTAATAAATTCGTTCGAGTCCTTTGAACATCGTACGACAACTTAAAAGACACTACGACTCTGTATGCCATATTAGAACCTCGAAAAGCATGTTATTACAATGTACGATGCCTTACAACTCCTAATAACACATTACAATACAGTTCGTAATCTTAAATCTCCATAATAAACCTAATGAATTCGTTCGAGTCCATTGAACATCGTACGGTAACTCAGGACTTGTTACGACTCAGTATGAGACATTAGCAACCTGAAAAGCAACTTAGAATAATTTAGGACGCATTACAACTCCAAAGAAGACCTTACATCACCGTACGAAACATTAAATCTCCATAATAAACCTAATGAATTCGTTCGAGTCCTTTGAACATCGTACGACAACTTAAAAGACACTACGACAATGTATGCCATATTAGAACCTGGAAAACATGTTAGTACAATGTACGACGCCTTACAACTCCTAACAACACATTACAATACAGTACGTAATCTTAAATCTCCATAATAAACCTAATGAATTCGTTCGAGTCCATTGAACATCGTACGGTAACTCAGGACTTGTTACGACTCAGTATGAGACATTAGCAACTTGAAAAGCAACTTAGAATAATGTAGGACGCATTACAACTCCAATGAAGACCTTACATCACCATACGAAACATTAAATCTCTATAATTAACCTAATGAATTCGTTCGAGTCCTTTCAACATCGTACGACAACTTAAAACATATTACGACTCTGTATGCCATATTAGAACCTCGAAAAGCATGTTAGTACAATCTACAATGCCTTACAACTCCTAACAACACATTACAATACAGTTCGTAATCTTAAATCTCCGTAATAAACATAATGAATTCGTCCGAGTCCATTAAACATCATACGGTAACTCAGGACTTTTTACGACTCTGTATGAGACATTAGCAACTTGAAAAGCAACTTAGAATAATGTAGGACGCATTACAACTCCAAAGAAGACCTTACATCACCGTACCAAACATTAAATCTCCATAATAAACCTAATGAATTCGTTCGAGTCCTTTGAACATCGTACGATAACTTAAAAGACACTACGACTATGTATGCCATATTAGAACCTCGAAAAGCATGTTAGTACAATGTATGATGCCTTACAACTCCTAACAACACATTACAATACAGTACGTAATCTTAAATCTCCATAATAAACCTAATGAATTCGTCCGAGTCCATTGAACATCGTACGGTAACTCAGGACTTGTTACGACTCAGTATGAGACATTAGCAACTTGAAGAGCAACTTAGAATAATGTAGGACGCATTACAACTCCAATGAAGACCTTACATCACCGTACGAAACATTAAATCTCTATAATTAACCTAATGAATTCGTTCGAGTCCTTTCAACATCGTACGACAACTTAAAACATATTACGACTTTGTATGCCATATTAGAACCTCGAAAAGCATGTTAGTACAATGTACGATGCCTTACAACTCCTAACAACACATTACAATACAGTTCGTAATTTTAAATCTCCATAATAAACCTAATGAATTCGTCCGAGTCCATTAAACATCATACGGTAACTCAGGACTTTTTACGACTCTGTATGAGACATTAGCAACTTGAAAAGCAACTTAGAATAATGTAGGACGCATTACAACTCCAAAGAAGACCTTACATCACCGTACGAAACATTAAATCTTCATAATAAACCTAATGAATTCGTTCGAGTCCTTTGAACATCGTACGGCAACTTAAAACATACTACGACTCTGTATGCCATATTAGAACTTTGAAAAACATGTTAGTACAATGTACGACGCCTTACAACTCCTAACAACACATGAATTCGTCCGAGTCCATTGAACATCGTACGACAACTCAGGACTTGTTACGACTTTGTATTAGACATTAGCAACTTGAAAAGCAATTTATTATAATGTAGGACGCATTACAATTCTTAAGAAGACCTAAATCACTGTACGAAACATTAAATCTCTAAAATAAACCTAATGACTTCGTTCGAGTCCATTGAACATCGTACGACAACTTAAATAATATTACGACTCTGTATGCCATATTAGAACCTCGAAAAGCATGTTAGTACAATGTACGATGCCTTACAACTCCTAACAACAAATTACAATACAGTACGTAATCTTAAATCTCCATAATAAACCTAATGAATTCGTCCGAGTCCATTGAACATCGTACGGTAACTCAGGACTTGGTACGACTCAGTATGAGACATTAGCAACTTGAAAAGCAACTTAGAATAATGTACGACGCATTACAACTCCAATGAAGACCTTACATCACCGTACGAAACATTAAATCTCTATAATTAACCTAATAAATTCGTTCGAGTCCTTTGAACATCGTACGACAACTTAAAAGACACTACGACTCTGTATGCCATATTAGAACCTCGAAAAGCATGTTAGTACAATGTACGATGCCTTACAACTCCTAACAACACATTACAATACAGTTCGTAATCTTAAATCTCCGTAATAAACCTAATGAATTCGTCCGAGTCCATTAAACATCATACGGTAACTCAGGACTTTTTACGACTATGTATGAGACATTAGCAACTTGAAAAGCAACTTAGAATAATGTAGGACGCATTACAACTCCAAAGAAGACCTTACATCACCGTACCAAACATTAAATCTCCATAATAAACCTAATGAATTCGTTCGAGTCCTTTGAACATCGTACGATAACTTAAAAGACACTACGACTATGTATGCCATATTAGAACCTCGAAAAGCATGTTAGTACAATGTATGATGCCTTACAACTCCTAACAACGCATTACAATACAGTACGTAATCTTAAATCTCCATAATAAACCTAATGAATTCGTCCGAGTCCGTTGAACATCGTACGGTAACTCAGGACTTGTTACGACTCAGTATGAGACATTAGCAACTTGAAGAGCAACTTAGAATAATGTAGGACGCATTACAACTCCAATGAAGACCTTACATCACCGTACGAAACATTAAATCTCTATAATTAACCTAATGAATTCGTTCGAGTCCTTTCAACATCGTACGTCAACTTAAAACATATTACGACTCTGTATGCCATATTAGAACCTCGAAAAGCATGTTAGTACAATGTACGATGCCTTACAACTCCTAACAACACATTACAATACAGTTCGTAATTTTAAATCTCCATAATAAACCTAATGAATTCGTCCGAGTCCATTAAACATCATACGGTAACTCAGGACTTTTTACGACTCTGTATGAGACATTAGCAACTTGAAAAGCAACTTAGAATAATGTAGGACGCATTACAACTCCAAAGAAGACCTTACATCACCGTACGAAACATTAAATCTTCATAATAAACCTAATGAATTCGTTCGAGTCCATTAAACATCATACGGTAACTCAGGACTTTTTACGACTCTGTATGAGACATTAGCAACTTGAAAAGCAACTTAGAATAATGTAGGACGCATTACAACTCCAAAGAAGACCTTACATCACCGTACGAAACATTAAATCTTCATAATAAACCTAATGAATTCGTTCGAGTCCTTTGAACATCGTACGGCAACTTAAAACATACTACGACTCTGTATGCCATATTAGAACTTTGAAAAACATGTTAGTACAATGTACGACGCCTTACAACTCCTAACAACACATGAATTCGTCCGAGTCCATTGAACATCGTACGACAACTCAGGACTTGTTACGACTTTGTATTAGACATTAGCAACTTGAAAAGCAATTTATTATAATGTAGGACGCATTACAATTCTTAAGAAGACCTAAATCACTGTACGAAACATTAAATCTCTAAAATAAACCTAATGACTTCGTTCGAGTCCATTGAACATCGTACGACAACTTAAATAATATTACGACTCTGTATGCCATATTAGAACCTCGAAAAGCATGTTAGTACAATGTACGATGCCTTACAACTCCTAACAACAAATTACAATACAGTACGTAATCTTAAATCTCCATAATAAACCTAATGAATTCGTCCGAGTCCATTGAACATCGTACGGTAACTCAGGACTTGGTACGACTCAGTATGAGACATTAGCAACTTGAAAAGCAACTTAGAATAATGTACGACGCATTACAACTCCAATGAAGACCTTACATCACCGTACGAAACATTAAATCTCTATAATTAACCTAATAAATTCGTTCGAGTCCTTTGAACATCGTACGACAACTTAAAAGACACTACGACTCTGTATGCCATATTAGAACCTCGAAAAGCATGTTAGTACAATGTACGATGCCTTACAACTCCTAACAACACATTACAATACAGTTCGTAATCTTAAATCTCCGTAATAAACCTAATGAATTCGTCCGAGTCCATTAAACATCATACGGTAACTCAGGACTTTTTACGACTCTGTATGAGACATTAGCAACTTGAAAAGCAACTTAGAATAATGTAGGACGCATTACAACTCCAAAGAAGACCTTACATCACCGTACCAAACATTAAATCTCCATAATAAACCTAATGAATTCGTTCGAGTCCTTTGAACATCGTACGATAACTTAAAAGACACTACGACTATGTATGCCATATTAGAACCTCGAAAAGCATGTTAGTACAATGTATGATGCCTTACAACTCCTAACAACACATTACAATACAGTACGTAATCTTAAATCTCCATAATAAACCTAATGAATTCGTCCGAGTCCATTGAACATCGTACGGTAACTCAGGACTTGTTACGACTCAGTATGAGACATTAGCAACTTGAAGAGCAACTTAGAATAATGTAGGACGCATTACAACTCCAATGAAGACCTTACATCACCGTACGAAACATTAAATCTCTATAATTAACCTAATGAATTCGTTCGAGTCCTTTCAACATCGTACGACAACTTAAAACATATTACGACTCTGTATGCCATATTAGAACCTCGAAAAGCATGTTAGTACAATGTACGATGCCTTACAACTCCTAACAACACATTACAATACAGTTCGTAATTTTAAATCTCCATAATAAACCTAATGAATTCGTCCGAGTCCATTAAACATCATACGGTAACTCAGGACTTTTTACGACTCTGTATGAGACATTAGCAACTTGAAAAGCAACTTAGAATAATGTAGGACGCATTACAACTCCAAAGAAGACCTTACATCACCGTACGAAACATTAAATCTTCATAATAAACCTAATGAATTCGTTCGAGTCCTTTGAACATCGTACGGCAACTTAAAACATACTACGACTCTGTATGCCATATTAGAACTTTGAAAAACATGTTAGTACAATGTACGACGCCTTACAACTCCTAACAACACATGAATTCGTCCGAGTCCATTGAACATCGTACGACAACTCAGGACTTGTTACGACTTTGTATTAGACATTAGCAACTTGAAAAGCAATTTATTATAATGTAGGACGCATTACAATTCTTAAGAAGACCTAAATCACTGTACGAAACATTAAATCTCTAAAATAAACCTAATGACTTCGTTCGAGTCCATTGAACATCGTACGACAACTTAAATAATATTACGACTCTGTATGCCATATTAGAACCTCGAAAAGCATGTTAGTACAATGTACGATGCCTTACAACTCCTAACAACAAATTACAATACAGTACGTAATCTTAAATCTCCATAATAAACCTAATGAATTCGTCCGAGTCCATTGAACATCGTACGGTAACTCAGGACTTGGTACGACTCAGTATGAGACATTAGCAACTTGAAAAGCAACTTAGAATAATGTACGACGCATTACAACTCCAATGAAGACCTTACATCACCGTACGAAACATTAAATCTCTATAATTAACCTAATAAATTCGTTCGAGTCCTTTGAACATCGTACGACAACTTAAAAGACACTACGACTCTGTATGCCATATTAGAACCTCGAAAAGCATGTTAGTACAATGTACGATGCCTTACAACTCCTAATAACACATTACAATACAGTTCGTAATCTTAAATCTCCATAATAAACCTAATGAATTCGTTCGAGTCCATTGAACATCGTACGGTAACTCAGGACTTGTTACGACTCAGTATGAGACATTAGCAACCTGAAAAGCAACTTAGAATAATTTAGGACGCATTACAACTCCAAAGAAGACCTTACATCACCGTACGAAACATTAAATCTCCATAATAAACCTAATGAATTCGTTCGAGTCCTTTGAACATCGTACGACAACTTAAAAGACACTACGACAATGTATGCCATATTAGAACCTCGAAAAGCATGTTAGTACAATGTACGACGCCTTACAACTCCTAACAACACATTACAATACAGTACGTAATCTTAAATCTCCATAATAAACCTAATGAATTCGTTCGAGTCCATTGAACATCGTACGGTAACTCAGGACTTGTTACGACTCAGTATGAGACATTAGCAACTTGAAAAGCAACTTAGAATAATGTAGGACGCATTACAACTCCAATGAAGACCTTACATCACCATACGAAACATTAAATCTCTATAATTAACCTAATGAATTCGTTCGAGTCCTTTCAACATCGTACGACAACTTAAAACATATTACGACTCTGTATGCCATATTAGAACCTCGAAAAGCATGTTAGTACAATCTACGATGCCTTACAACTCCTAACAACACATTACAATACAGTTCGTAATCTTAAATCTCCGTAATAAACCTAATGAATTCGTCCGAGTCCATTAAACATCATACGGTAACTCAGGACTTTTTACGACTCTGTATGAGACATTAGCAACTTGAAAAGCAACTTAGAATAATGTAGGACGCATTACAACTCCAAAGAAGACCTTACATCACCGTACCAAACATTAAATCTCCATAATAAACCTAATGAATTCGTTCGAGTCCTTTGAACATCGTATGATAATTAAAAGACACTACGACTATGTATGCCATATTAGAACCTCGAAAAGCATGTTAGTACAATGTACGACGCCTTACAACTCCTAACAACACATTACAATACAGTACGTAATCTTAAATCTCCATAATAAACCTAATGAATTCGTTCGAGTCCATTGAACATCGTACGGTAACTCAGGACTTGTTACGACTCAGTATGAGACATTAGCAACTTGAAAAGCAACTTAGAATAATGTAGGACGCATTACAACTCCAATGAAGACCTTACATCACCATACGAAACATTAAATCTCTATAATTAACCTAATGAATTCGTTCGAGTCCTTTCAACATCGTACGACAACTTAAAACATATTACGACTCTGTATGCCATATTAGAACCTAGAAAAGCATGTTAGTGCAATCTACGATGCCTTACAACTCCTAACAACACATTACAATACAGTTCGTAATCTTAAATCTCCGTAATAAACCTAATGAATTCGTCCGAGTCCATTAAACATCATACGGTAACTCAGGACTTTTTACGACTCTGTATGAGACATTAGCAACTTGAAAAGCAACTTAGAATAATGTAGGACGCATTACAACTCCAAAAAGAAGACCTTACATCACCGTACCAAACATTAAATCTCCATAATAAACCTAATGAATTCGTTCGAGTCCTTTGAACATCGTACGATAACTTAAAAGACACTACGACTATGTATGCCATATTAGAACCTCGAAAAGCATGTTAGTACAATGTACGACGCCTTACAACTCCTAACAACACATTACAATACAGTACGTAATCTTAAATCTCCATAATAAACCTAATGAATTCGTTCGAGTCCATTGAACATCGTACGGTAACTCAGGACTTGGTACGACTCAGTATGAGACATTAGCAACTTGAAAAGCAACTTAGAATAATGTACGACGCATTACAACTCCAATGAAGACCTTACATCACCGTACGAAACATTAAATCTCTATAATTAACCTAATAAATTCGTTCGAGTCCTTTGAACATCGTACGACAACTTAAAAGACACTACGACTCTGTATGCCATATTAGAACCTCGAAAAGCATGTTAGTACAATGTACGATGCCTTACAACTCCTAATAACACATTACAATACAGTTCGTAATCTTAAATCTCCATAATAAACCTAATGAATTCGTTCGAGTCCATTGAACATCGTACGGTAACTCAGGACTTGTTACGACTCAGTATGAGACATTAGCAACCTGAAAAGCAACTTAGAATAATTTAGGACGCATTACAACTCCAAAGAAGACCTTACATCACCGTACGAAACATTAAATCTCCATAATAAACCTAATGAATTCGTTCGAGTCCTTTGAACATCGTACGACAACTTAAAAGACACTACGACAATGTATGCCATATTAGAACCTCGAAAAGCATGTTAGTACAATGTACGACGCCTTACAACTCCTAACAACACATTACAATACAGTACGTAATCTTAAATCTCCATAATAAACCTAATGAATTCGTTCGAGTCCATTGAACATCGTACGGTAACTCAGGACTTGTTACGACTCAGTATGAGACATTAGCAACTTGAAAAGCAACTTAGAATAATGTAGGACGCATTACAACTCCAATGAAGACCTTACATCACCATACGAAACATTAAATCTCTATAATTAACCTAATGAATTCGTTCGAGTCCTTTCAACATCGTACGACAACTTAAAACATATTACGACTCTGTATGCCATATTAGAACCTCGAAAAGCATGTTAGTACAATCTACGATGCCTTACAACTCCTAATAACACATTACAATACAGTTCGTAATCTTAAATCTCCGTAATAAACCTAATGAATTCGTCCGAGTCCATTAAACATCATACGGTAACTCAGGACTTTTTACGACTCTGTATGAGACATTAGCAACTTGAAAAGCAACTTAGAATAATGTAGGACGCATTACAACTCCAAAGAAGACCTTACATCACCGTACCAAACATTAAATCTCCATAATAAACCTAATGAATTCGTTCGAGTCCTTTGAACATCGTACGACAACTTAAAAGACACTACGACAATGTATGCCATATTAGAACCTCAAAAAGCATGTTAGTACAATGTACGACGCCTTACAACTCCTAACAACACATTACAATACAGTACGTAATCTTAAATCTCCATAATAAACCTAATGAATTCGTTCGAGTCAATTGAACATCGTACGGTAACTCAGGACTTGTTACGACTCAGTATGAGACATTAGCAACTTGAAAAGCAACTTAGAATAATGTAGGACGCATTACAACTCCAATGAAGACCTTACATCACCATACGAAACATTAAATCTCTATAATTAACCTAATGAATTCGTTCGAGTCCTTTCAACATCGTACGACAACTTAAAACATATTACGACTCTGTATGCCATATTAGAACCTCGAAAAGCATGTTAGTACAATGTACGATGCCTTACAACTCCTAATAACACATTACAATACAGTTCGTAATCTTAAATCTCCATAATAAACCTAATGAATTCGTTCGAGTCCATTGAACATCGTACGGTAACTCAGGACTTGTTACGACTCAGTATGAGACATTAGCAACCTGAAAAGCAACTTAGAATAATTTAGGACGCATTACAACTCCAAAGAAGACCTTACATCACCGTACGAAACATTAAATCTCCATAATAAACCTAATGAATTCGTTCGAGTCCTTTGAACATCGTACGACAACTTAAAAGACACTACGACAATGTATGCCATATTAGAACCTCGAAAAGCATGTTAGTACAATGTACGACGCCTTACAACTCCTAACAACACATTACAATACAGTACGTAATCTTAAATCTCCATAATAAACCTAATGAATTCGTTCGAGTCCATTGAACATCGTACGGTAACTCAGGACTTGTTACGACTCAGTATGAGACATTAGCAACTTGAAAAGCAACTTAGAATAATGTAGGACGCATTACAACTCCAATGAAGACCTTACATCACCATACGAAACATTAAATCTCTATAATTAACCTAATGAATTCGTTCGAGTCCTTTCAACATCGTACGACAACTTAAAACATATTACGACTCTGTATGCCATATTAGAACCTCGAAAAGCATGTTAGTACAATCTACGATGCCTTACAACTCCTAATAACACATTACAATACAGTTCGTAATCTTAAATCTCCGTAATAAACCTAATGAATTCGTCCGAGTCCATTAAACATCATACGGTAACTCAGGACTTTTTACGACTCTGTATGAGACATTAGCAACTTGAAAAGCAACTTAGAATAATGTAGGACGCATTACAACTCCAAAGAAGACCTTACATCACCGTACCAAACATTAAATCTCCATAATAAACCTAATGAATTCGTTCGAGTCCTTTGAACATCGTACGACAACTTAAAAGACACTACGACAATGTATGCCATATTAGAACCTCGAAAAGCATGTTAGTACAATGTACGACGCCTTACAACTCCTAACAACACATTACAATACAGTACGTAATCTTAAATCTCCATAATAAACCTAATGAATTCGTTCGAGTCAATTGAACATCGTACGGTAACTCAGGACTTGTTACGACTCAGTATGAGACATTAGCAACTTGAAAAGCAACTTAGAATAATGTAGGACGCATTACAACTCCAATGAAGACCTTACATCACCATACGAAACATTAAATCTCTATAATTAACCTAATGAATTCGTTCGAGTCCTTTCAACATCGTACGACAACTTAAAACATATTACGACTCTGTATGCCATATTAGAACCTCGAAAAGCATGTTAGTACAATCTACGATGCCTTACAACTCCTAACAACACATTACAATACAGTTCGTAATCTTAAATCTCCGTAATAAACCTAATGAATTCGTCCGAGTCCATTAAACATCATACGGTAACTCAGGACTTTTTACGACTCTGTATGAGACATTAGCAACTTGAAAAGCAACTTAGAATAATGTAGGACGCATTACAACTCCAAAGAAGACCTTACATCACCGTACCAAACATTAAATCTCCATAATAAACCTAATGAATTCGTTCGAGTCCTTTGAACATCGTACGATAACTTAAAAGACACTACGACTATGTATGCCATATTAGAACCTCGAAAGCATGTTAGTACAATGTACGATGCCTTACAACTCCTAACAACACATTACAATACAGTACGTAATCTTAAATCTCCATAATAAACCTAATGAATTCGTCCGAGTCCATTGAACATCGTACCGTAACTCAGGACTTGTTACGACTCAGTATGAGGCATTAGCAACTTGAAGAGCAACTTAGAATAATGTAGGACGCATTACAACTCCAATGAAGACCTTACATCACCGTACGAAACATTAAATCTCTATAATTAACCTAATGAATTCGTTCGAGTCCTTTCAACATCGTACGACAACTTAAAACATATTACGACTCTGTATGCCATATTAGAACCTCGAAAAGCATGTTAGTACAATGTACGATTCCTTACAACTCCTAACAACAAATTACAATACAGTACGTAATCTTAAATCTCCATAATAAACCTAATGAATTCGTCCGAGTCCATTGAACATCGTACGGTAACTCAGGACTTGGTACGACTCAGTATGAGACATTAGCAACTTGAAAAGCAACTTAGAATAATGTACGACGCATTACAACTCCAATGAAGACCTTACATCACCGTACGAAACATTAAATCTCTATAATTAACCTAATAAATTCGTTCGAGTCCTTTGAACATCGTACGACAACTTAAAAGACACTACGACTCTGTATGCCATATTAGAACCTCGAAAAGCATGTTAGTACAATGTACGATGCCTTACAACTCCTAATAACACATTACAATACAGTTCGTAATCTTAAATCTCCATAATAAACCTAATGAATTCGTTCGAGTCCATTGAACATCGTACGGTAACTCAGGACTTGTTACGACTCAGTATGAGACATTAGCAACCTGAAAAGCAACTTAGAATAATTTAGGACGCATTACAACTCCAAAGAAGACCTTACATCACCGTACGAAACATTAAATCTCCATAATAAACCTAATGAATTCGTTCGAGTCCTTTGAACATCGTACGACAACTTAAAAGACACTACGACAATGTATGCCATATTAGAACCTCGAAAAGCATGTTAGTACAATGTACGACGCCTTACAACTCCTAACAACACATTACAATACAGTACGTAATCTTAAATCTCCATAATAAACCTAATGAATTCGTTCGAGTCCATTGAACATCGTACGGTAACTCAGGACTTGTTACGACTCAGTATGAGACATTAGCAACTTGAAAAGCAACTTAGAATAATGTAGGACGCATTACAACTCCAATGAAGACCTTACATCACCATACGAAACATTAAATCTCTATAATTAACCTAATGAATTCGTTCGAGTCCTTTCAACATCGTACGACAACTTAAAACATATTACGACTCTGTATGCCATATTAGAACCTCGAAAAGCATGTTAGTACAATCTACGATGCCTTACAACTCCTAACAACACATTACAATACAGTTCGTAATCTTAAATCTCCGTAATAAACCTAAGGAATTCGTCCGAGTCCATTAAACATCATACGGTAACTCAGGACTTTTTACGACTCTGTATGAGACATTAGCAACTTGAAAAGCAACTTAGAATAATGTAGGACGCATTACAACTCCAAAGAAGACCTTACATCACCGTACGAAACATTAAATCTCCATAATAAACCTAATGAATTCGTTCGAGTCCTTTGAACATCGTACGACAACTTAAAACATACTACGACTCTGTATGCCATATTAGAACTTTGAAAAACATGTTAGTACAATGTACGACGCCTTACAACTCCTAACAACACATTACAATACAGTACGTACTCTTAAATCTCCATAATAAATCATATGAATTCGTCCGAGTCCATTGAACATCATACGGCAACTCAGGACTTGTTACGACTTTTTATTAGACATTAGCAACTTGAAAAGAAATTTATTATAATGTAGGACGCATTACAACTCCAAAGAAGACCTAAATCACTGTACGAAACATTAAATCTCTAAAATAAACCAAATGACTTCGTTCGAGTCCATTGAACATCGTACAACAACTTAAATAATATTACGACTCTGTATGCCATATTAGAACCTCGAAAAGCATGTTAGTACAATGTACGATGCCTTACAACTCTTAACAACACATTACAATACAGTACGTAATCTTAAATCTCCATAATAAACCTAATGAATTCGTCCGAGTCCATTGAACATCGCACGGTAACTCAGGACTTGTTACGACTCAGTATGAGACATTAGCAACTTGAAGAGCAACTTAGAATAATGTAGGACGCATTTCAACTCCAATGAAGACCTTACATCACCGTACGAAACATTAAATCTCTATAATTAACTAATGAATTCGTTCGAGTCCTTTCAACATCGTACGACAACTTAAAACATATTACGACTCTGTATGCCATATTACAACCTCGAAAAGCATGTTAGTACAATGTACGATGCCTTACAACTCCTAACAACACATTACAATACAGTTCGTAATCTTAAATCTCCATAATAAACCTAATGAATTCGTCCGAGTCCATTAAACATCATATGGTAACTCAGGACTTTTTACGACTCTGTATGAGACATTAGCAACTTGAAAAGCAACTTAGAATAATGTAGGACGCATTACAACTCCATAGAAGACCTTACATCACCGTACGAAACATTAAATCTCCATAATAAACCTAATGAATTCGTTCGAGTCCTTTGAACATCGTACGGCAACTTAAAACATACTACGACTCTGTATGCCATATTAGAACTTTGAAAAACATGTTAGTACAATGTACGACGCCTTACAACTCCTAACAACACATGAATTCGTCCGAGTCCATTGAACATCGTACGACAACTCAGGACTTGTTACGACTTTGTATTAGACATTAGCAACTTGAAAAGCAATTTATTATAATATAGGACGCATTATAATTCTTAAGAAGACCTAAATCACTGTACGAAACATTAAATCTCTAAAATAAACCTAATGACTTCGTTCGAGTCCATTGAACATCGTACGACAACTTAAATAATATTACGACTCTGTATGCCATATTAGAACCTCGAAAAGCATGTTAGTACAATGTACGATGCCTTACAACTCCTAACAACACATTACAATACAGTACGTAATCTTAAATCTCCATAATAAACCTAATGAATTCGTCCGAGTCCATTGAACATCGTACGGTAACTCAGGACTTGTTACGACTCAGTATGAGACATTAGCAACTTGAAAAGCAACTTAGAATAATGTACGACGCATTACAACTCCAATGAAGACCTTACATCACCGTACGAAACATTAAATCTCTATAATTAACCTAATAAATTCGTTCGAGTCCTTTGAACATCGTACGACAACTTAAAAGACACTACGAATCTGTATGCCATCTTAGAACCTCGAAAAGCATGTTAGTACAATGTACGATGCCTTACAACTCCTAATAACACATTACAATACAGTTCGTAATCTTAAATCTCCATAATAAACCTAATGAATTCGTTCGAGTCCATTGAACATCGTACGGTAACTCAGGACTTGTTACGACTCAGTATGAGACATTAGCAACCTGAAAAGCAACTTAGAATAATTTAGGACGCATTACAACTCCAAAGAAGACCTTACATCACCGTACGAAACATTAAATCTCCATAATAAACCTAATGAATTCGTTCGAGTCCTTTGAACATCGTACGACAACTTAAAAGACACTACGACAATGTATGCCATATTAGAACCTCGAAAAGCATGTTAGTACAATGTACGACGCCTTACAACTCTTAACAACACATTACAATACAGTACGTAATCTTAAATCTCCATAATAAACCTAATGAATTCGTTCGAGTCCATTGAACATCGTACGGTAACTCAGGACTTGTTACGACTCAGTATGAGACATTAGCAACTTGAAAAGCAACTTAGAATAATGTAGGACGCGTTACAACTCCAATGAAGACTTTACATCACCGTACGAAACATTAAATCCCTATAATTAACCTAATGAATTCGTTCGAGTCCTTTCAACATCGTACGACAACTTAAAACATATTACGACTCTGTATGCCATATTAGAACCTCGAAAAGCATGTTAGTACAATCTACGATGCCTTACAACTCCTAACAACACATTACAATACAGTACGTAATCTTAAATCTCCGTAATAAACCTAATGAATTCGTCCGAGTCCATTAAACATCATACGGTAACTCAGGACTTTTTACGACTCTGTATGAGACATTAGCAACTTGAAAAGCAACTTAGAATAATGTAGGACGCATTACAACTCCAAAGAAGACCTTACATCAACGTACGAAACATTAAATCTCCATAATAAACCTATTGAATTCGTTCGAGTCCTTTGAACATCGTACGACAACTTAAAAGACACTACGACTATGTATGCCATATTAGAACCTCGAAAAGCATGTTAGTACAATGTACGACGCCTTACAACTCCTAACAACACATTACAATACAGTACGTAATCTTAAATCTCCATAATAAACCTAATGAATTCGTTCGAGTCCATTGAACATCGTACGGTAACTCAGGACTTGTTACGACTCAGTATGAGACATTAGCAACTTGAAAAGCAACTTAGAATAATGTAGGACGCATTACAACTCCAATGAAGACCTTACATCACCATACGAAACATTAAATCTCTATAATTAACCTAATGAATTCGTTCGAGTCCTTTCAACATCGTACGACAACTTAAAACATATTACGACTCTGTATGCCATATTAGAACCTCGAAAAGCATGTTAGTACAATCTACGATGCCTTACAACTACTAACAACACATTACAATACAGTTCGTAATCTTAAATCTCCGTAATAAACCTAATGAATTCGTCCGAGTCCATTAAACATCATACGGTAACTCAGGACTTTTTACGACTCTGTATGAGACATTAGCAACTTGAAAAGCAACTTAGAATAATGTAGGACGCATTACAACTCCAAAGAAGACCTTACATCAACGTACGAAACATTAAATCTCCATAATAAACCTAATGAATTCGTTCGAGTCCTTTGAACATCGTACGACAACTTAAAAGACACTACGACTATGTATGCCATATTAGAACCTCGAAAAGCATGTTAGTACAATGTACGACGCCTTACAACTCCTAACAACACATTACAATACAGTACGTAATCTTAAATCTCCATAATAAACCTAATGAATTCGTTCGAGTCCATTGAACATCGTACGGTAACTCAGGACTTGTTACGACTCAGTATGAGACATTAGCAACTTGAAAAGCAACTTAGAATAATGTAGGACGCATTACAACTCCAATGAAGACCTTACATCACCATACGAAACATTAAATCTCTATAATTAACCTAATGAATTCGTTCGAGTCCTTTCAACATCGTACGACAACTTAAAACATATTACGACTCTGTATGCCATATTAGAACCTCGAAAAGCATGTTAGTACAATCTACGATGCCTTACAACTCCTAACAACACATTACAATACAGTTCGTAATCTTAAATCTCCGTAATAAACCTAATGAATTCGTCCGAGTCCATTAAACATCATACGGTAACTCAGGACTTTTTACGACTCTGTATGAGACATTAGCAACTTGAAAAGCAACTTAGAATAATGTAGGACGCATTACAACTCCAAAGAAGACCTTACATCACCGTACGAAACATTAAATCTCCATAATAAACCTAATGAATTCGTTCGAGTCCTTTGAACATCGTACGACAACTTAAAACATACTACGACTCTGTATGCCATATTAGAACTTTGAAAAACATGTTAGTACAATGTACGACGCCTTACAACTCCTAACAACACATTACAATACAGTACGTATTCTTAAATCTCCATAATAAATCATATGAATTCGTCCGAGTCCATTGAACATCATACGGCAACTCAGGACTTGTTACGACTTTGTATTAGACATTAGCAACTTGAAAAGCAATTTATTATAATGTAGGACGCATTACAACTCCAAAGAAGACCTAAATCACTGTACGAAACATTAAATCTCTAAAATAAACCAAATGACTTCGTTCGAGTCCATTGAACATCGTACGACAACTTAAATAATATTACGACTCTGTATGCCATATTAGAACCTCGAAAAGCATGTTAGTACAATGTACGATGCCTTACAACTCCTAACAACACATTACAATACAGTACGTAATCTTAAATCTCCATAATAAACCTAATGAATTCGTCCGAGTCCATTGAACATCGTACGGTAACTCAAGACTTGTTACGACTCAGTATGAGACATTAGCAACTTGAAGAGCAACTTAGAATAATGTAGGACGCATTTCAACTCCAATGAAGACCTTACATCACCGTACGAAACATTAAATCTCTATAATTAACCTAATGAATTCGTTCGAGTCCTTTCAACATCGTACGACAACTTAAAACATATTACGACTCTGTATGCCATATTAGAACCTCGAAAAGCATGTTAGTACAATGTACGATGCCTTACAACTCCTAACAACACAGTACAATACAGTTCGTAATCTTAAATCTCCATAATAAACCTAATGAATTCGTCCGAGTCCATTAAACATCATACGGTAACTCAGGACTTTTTACGACTCTGTATGAGACATTAGCAACTTGAAAAGCAACTTAGAATAATGTAGGACGCATTACAACTCCAAAGAAGACCTTACATCACCGTACGAAACATTAAATCTCCATAATAAACCTAATGAATTCGTTCGAGTCCTTTGAACATCGTACGGCAACTTAAAACATACTACGACTCTGTATGCCATATTAGAACTTTGAAAAACATGTTAGTACAATGTACGACGCCTTACAACTCCTAACAACACATGAATTCGTCCGAGTCCATTGAACATCGTACGACAACTCAGGACTTGTTACGACTTTGTATTAGACATTAGCAACTTGAAAAGCAATTTATTATAATGTAGGACGCATTACAATTCTTAAGAAGACCTAAATCACTGTACGAAACATTAAATCTCTAAAATAAACCTAATGACTTCGTTCGAGTCCATTGAACATCGTACGACAACTTAAATAATATTACGACTCTGTATGCCATATTAGAACCTCGAAAAGCATGTTAGTACAATGTACGATGCCTTACAACTCCTAACAACACATTACAATACAGTACGTAATCTTAAATCTCCATAATAAACCTAATGAATTCGTCCGAGTCCATTGAATATCGTACGGTAACTCAGGACTTGTTACGACTCAGTATGAGACATTAGCAACTTGAAAAGCAACATAGAATAATGTACGACGCATTACAACTCCAATGAAGACCTTACATCACCGTACGAAACATTAAATCTCTATAATTAACCTAATAAATTCGTTCGAGTCCTTTGAACATCGTACGACAACTTAAAAGACACTACGACTCTGTATGCCATATTAGAACCTCGAAAAGCATGTTAGTACAATGTACGATGCCTTACAACTCCTAATAACACATTACAATACAGTTCGTAATCTTAAATCTCCATAATAAACCTAATGAATTCGTTCGAGTCCATTGAACATCGTACGGTAACTCAGGACTTGTTACGACTCAGTATGAGACATTAGCAACCTGAAAAGCAACTTAGAATAATTTAGGACGCATTACAACTCCAAAGAAGACCTTACATCACCGTACGAAACATTAAATCTCCATAATAAACCTAATGAATTCGTTCGAGTCCTTTGAACATCGTACGACAACTTAAAAGACACTACGACAATGTATGCCATATTAGAACCTCGAAAAGCATGTTAGTACAATGTACGACGCCTTACAACTCCTAACAACACATTACAATACAGTTCGTAATCTTAAATCTCCATAATAAACCTAATGAATTCGTCTGAGTCCATTAAACATCATACGGTAACTCAGGACTTTTTACGACTCTGTATGAGACATTAGCAACTTGAAAAGCAACTTAGAATAATGTAGGACGCATTACAACTCCAAAGAAGACCTTACATCACCGTACGAAACATTAAATCTCCATAATAAACCTAATGAATTCGTTCGAGTCCTTTGAACATCGTACGGCAACTTAAAACATACTACGACTCTGTATGCCATATTAGAACTTTGAAAAACATGTTAGTACAATGTACGACGCCTTACAACTCCTAACAACACATGAATTCGTCCGAGTCCATTGAACATCGTACGACAACTCAGGACTTGTTACGACTTTGTATTAGACATTAGCAACTTGAAAAGCAATTTATTATAATGTAGGACGCATTACAATTCTTAAGAAGACCTAAATCACTGTACGAAACATTAAATCTCTAAAATAAACCTAATGACTTCGTTCGAGTCCATTGAACATCGTACGACAACTTAAATAATATTACGACTCTGTATGCCATATTAGAACCTCGAAAAGCATGTTAGTACAATGTACGATGCCTTACAACTCCTAACAACACATTACAATACAGTACGTAATCTTAAATCTCCATAATAAACCTAATGAATTCGTCCGAGTCCATTGAACATCGTACGGTAACTCAGGACTTGTTACGACTCAGTATGAGACATTAGCAACTTGAAAAGCAACATAGAATAATGTACGACGCATTACAACTCCAATGAAGACCTTACATCACCGTACGAAACATTAAATCTCTATAATTAACCTAATAAATTCGTTCGAGTCCTTTGAACATCGTACGACAACTTAAAAGACACTACAACTCTGTATGCCATATTAGAACCTCGAAAAGCATGTTAGTACAATGTACGATGCCTTACAACTCCTAATAACACATTACAATACAGTTCGTAATCTTAAATCTCCATAATAAACCTAATGAATTCGTTCGAGTCCATTGAACATCGTACGGTAACTCAGGACTTGTTACGACTCAGTATGAGACATTAGCAACCTGAAAAGAAACTTAGAATAATTTAGGACGCATTACAACTCCAAAGAAGACCTTACATCACCGTACGAAACATTAAATCTCCATAATAAACCTAATGAATTCGTTCGAGTCCTTTGAACATCGTACGACAACTTAAAAGACACTACGACAATGTATGCCATATTAGAACCTCGAAAAGCATGTTAGTACAATGTACGACGCCTTACAACTCCTAACAACACATTACAATACAGTACGTAATCTTAAATCTCCATAATAAACCTAATGAATTCGTTCGAGTCCATTGAACATCGTACGGTAACTCAGGACTTGTTACGACTCAGTATGAGACATTAGCAACTTGAAAAGCAACTTAGAATAATGTAGGACGCATTACAACTCCAATGAAGACCTTACATCACCGTACGAAACATTAAATCTCTATAATTAACCTAATGAATTCGTTCGAGTCCTTTCAACATCGTACGACAACTTAAAACATATTACGACTCTGTATGCCATATTAGAACCTCGAAAAGCAAGTTAGTACAATCTACGATGCCTTACAACTCCTAACAACACATTACAATACAGTTCGTAATCTTAAATCTCCGTAATAAACCTAATGAATTCGTCCGAGTCCATTAAACATCATACGGTAACTCAGGACTTTTTACGACTCTGTATGAGACATTAGCAACTTGAAAAGCAACTTAGAATAATGTAGGACGCATTACAACTCCAAAGAAGACCTTACATCAACGTACGAAACATTAAATCTCCATAATAAACCTAATGAATTCGTTCGAGTCCTTTGAACATCGTACGACAACTTAAAAGACACTACGACTATGTATGCCATATTAGAACCTCGAAAAGCATGTTAGTACAATGTACGACGCCTTACAACTCCTAACAACACATTACAATACAGTACGTAATCTTAAATCTCCATAATAAACCTAATGAATTCGTTCGAGTCCATTGAACATCGTACGGTAACTCAGGACTTGTTACGACTCAGTATGAGACATTAGCAACTTGAAAAGCAACTTAGAATAATGTAGGACGCATTACAACTCCAATGAAGACTTTACATCACCGTACGAAACATTAAATCTCTATAATTAACCTAATGAATTCGTTCGAGTCCTTTCAACATCGTACGACAACTTAAAACATATTACGACTCTGTATGCCATATTAGAACCTCGAAAAGCAAGTTAGTACAATCTACGATGCCTTACAACTCCTAACAACACATTACAATACAGTTCGTAATCTTAAATCTCCGTAATAAACCTAATGAATTCGTCCGAGTCCATTAAACATCATACGGTAACTCAGGACTTTTTACGACTCTGTATGAGACATTAGCAACTTGAAAAGCAACTTAGAATAATGTAGGACGCATTACAACTCCAAAGAAGACCTTACATCAACGTACGAAACATTAAATCTCCATAATAAACCTAATGAATTCGTTCGAGTCCTTTGAACATCGTACGACAACTTAAAAGACACTACGACTATGTATGCCATATTAGAACCTCGAAAAGCATGTTAGTACAATGAACGACGCCTTACAACTCCTAACAACACATTACAATACAGTACGTAATCTTAAATCTCCATAATAAACCTAATGAATTCGTTCGAGTCCATTGAACATCGTACGGTAACTCAGGACTTGTTACGACTCAGTATGAGACATTAGCAACTTGAAAAGCAACTTAGAATAATGTAGGACGCATTACAACTCCAATGAAGACTTTACATCACCGTACGAAACATTAAATCTCTATAATTAACCTAATGAATTCGTTCGAGTCCTTTCAACATCGTACGACAACTTAAAACATATTACGACTCTGTATGCCATATTAGAACCTCGAAAAGCAAGTTAGTACAATCTACGATGCCTTACAACTCCTAACAACACATTACAATACAGTTCGTAATCTTAAATCTCCGTAATAAACCTAATGAATTCGTCCGAGTCCATTAAACATCATACGGTAACTCAGGACTTTTTACGACTCTGTATGAGACATTAGCAACTTGAAAAGCAACTTAGAATAATGTAGGACGCATTACAACTCCAAAGAAGACCTTACATCAACGTACGAAACATTAAATCTCCATAATAAACCTAATGAATTCGTTCGAGTCCTTTGAACATCGTACGACAACTTAAAAGACACTACGACTATGTATGCCATATTAGAACCTCGAAAAGCATGTTAGTACAATGTACGACGCCTTACAACTCCTAACAACACATTACAATACAGTACGTAATCTTAAATCTCCATAATAAACCTAATGAATTCGTCCGAGTCCATTGAACATCGTACGGTAACTCAGGACTTGTTACGACTCAGTATGAGACATTAGCAACTTGAAAAGCAACTTAGAATAATGTAGGACGCATTACAACTCCAATGAAGACCTTACATCACCGTACGAAACATTAAATCTCTATAATTAACCTAATGAATTCGTTCGAGTCCTTTCAACATCGTACGACAACTAAAAACATATTACGACTCTGTATGCCATATTAGAACCTCGAAAAGCATGTTACTACAATCTACGATGCCTTACAACTCCTAACAACACATTACAATACAGTTCGTAATCTTAAATCTCCGTAATAAACCTAATGAATTCGTCCGAGTCCATTAAACATCATACGGTAACTCAGGACTTTTTACGACTCTGTATGAGACATTAGCAACTTGAAAAGCAACTTAGAATAATGTAGGACGCATTACAACTCCAAAGAAGACCTTACATCACCGTACGAAACATTAAATCTCCATAATAAACCTAATGAATTCGTTCGAGTCCTTTGAACATCGTACGACAACTTAAAACATACTACGACTCTGTATGCCATATTAGAACTTTGAAAAACATGTTAGTACAATGTACGACGCCTTACAACTCCTAACAACACATTACAATACAGTACGTATTCTTAAATCTCCATAATAAATCATATGAATTCGTCCGAGTCCATTGAACATCGTACGGCAACTCAGGACTTGTTACGACTTTGTATTAGACATTAGCAACTTGAAAAGCAATTTATTATAATGTAGGACGCATTACAACTCCAAAGAAGACCTAAATCACTGTACGAAACATTAAATCTCTAAAATAAACCAAATGACTTCGTTCGAGTCCATTGAACATCGTACGACAACTTAAATAATATTACGACTCTGTATGCCATATTAGAACCTCGAAAAGCGTGTTAGTACAATGTACGATGCCTTACAACTCCTAACAACACATTACAATACAGTACGTAATCTTAAATCTCCATAATAAACCTAATGAATTCGTCCGAGTCCATTGAACATCATACGGTAACTCAGGACTTGTTACGACTCAGTATGAGACATTAGCAACTTGAAGAGCAACTTAGAATAATGTAGGACGCATTACAACTCCAATGAAGATCTTACATCACCGTACGAAACATTAAATCTCTATAATTAACCTAATGAATTCGTTCGAGTCCTTTCAACATCGTACGACAACTTAAAACATATTACGACTCTGTATGCCATATTAGAACCTCGAAAAGCATGTTAGTACAATGTACGATGCCTTACAACTCCTAACAACACATTACAATACAGTTCGTAATCTTAAATCTCCATAATAAACCTAATGAATTCGTCCGAGTCCATTAAACATCATACGGTAACTCAGGACTTTTTACGACTTTGTATGAGACATTAGCAACTTGAAAAGCAACTTAGAATAATGTAGGACGCATTACAACTCCAAAGAAGACCTTACATCACCGTACGAAACATTAAATCTCCATAATAAACCTAATGAATTCGTTCGAGTCCTTTGAACATCGTACGACAACTTAAAACATACTACGACTCTGTATGCCATATTAGAACTTTGAAAAACATGTTAGTACAATGTACGATGCCTTACAACTCCTAACAACACATTACAATACAGTATGTATTCTTAAATCTCCATAATAAATCATATGAATTCGTCCAAGTCCATTGAACATCGTACGACAACTCAGGACTTGTTACGACTTTGTATTAGACATTAGCAACTTGAAAAGCAATTTATTATAATGTAGGACGCATTACAACTCCAAAGAAGACCTAAATCACTGTACGAAACATTAAATCTCTAAAATAAACCTAATGACTTCGTTCGAGTCCATTGAACATCGTACGACAACTTAAATAATATTACGACTCTGTATGCCATATTAGAACCTCGAAAAGCATGTTAGTACAATGTACGATGCCTTACAACTTCTAACAACACATTACAATACAGTATGTAATCTTAAATCTCCATAATAAACCTAATGAATTCGTCCGAGTCCATTGAACATCGTACGGTAACTCAGGACTTGTTACGACTCAGTATGAGACATTAGCAACTTGAAAAGCAACTTAGAATAATGTAGGACGCATTACAACTCCAATGAAGACCTTACATCACCGTACGAAACATTAAATCTCTATAATTAACCTAATGAATTCGTTCGAATCCTTTCAACATCGTACGACAACTTAAAACATATTACGACTCTGTATGCCATATTAGAACCTCGAAAAGTATGTTAGTACAATCTACGATGCCTTACAACTCCTAACAACACATTACAATACAGTTCGTAATCTTAAATCTCTGTAATAAACCTAATGAATTCGTCCGAGTCCATTAAACATCATACGGTAACTTAGGACTTTTTACGACTCTGTATGAGACATTAGCAACTTGAAAAGCAACATAGAATAATGTAGGATGCATTACAACTCCAAAGAAGACCTTACATCAACGTACGAAACATTAAATCTCCATAATAAACCTAATGAATTCGTTCGAGTCCTTTGAACATCGTACGATAACTTAAAAGACACTACGACTATGTATGCCATATTAGAACCTCGAAAAGCATGTTAGTACAATGTACGACGCCTTACAACTCCTAACAACACATTACAATACAGTACGTAATCTTAAATCTCCATAATAAACCTAATGAATTCGTCCGAGTCCATTGAACATCGTACGGTAACTCAGGACTTGTTACGACTCAGTATGAGACATTAGCAACTTGAAAAGCAACTTAGAATAATGTAGGACGCATTACAACTCCAATGAAGACCTTACATCACCGTACGGAACATTAAATCTCTATAATTAACCTAATGAATTCGTTCGAGTCCTTTCAACATCGTACGACAACTTAAAACATATTACGACTCTGTATGCCATATTAGAACCTCGAAAAGTATGTTAGTACAATCTACGATGCCTTACAACTCCTAACAACACATTACAATACAGTTCGTAATCTTAAATCTCTGTAATAAACCTAATGAATTCGTCCGAGTCCATTAAACATCATACGGTAACTTAGGACTTTTTACGACTCTGTATGAGACATTAGCAACTTGAAAAGCAACATAGAATAATGTAGGATGCATTACAACTCCAAAGAAGACCTTACATCACCGTACGAAACATTAAATCTCCATAATAAACCTAATGAATTCGTTCGAGTCCTTTGAACATCGTACGACAACTTAAAACATACTACGACTCTGTATGCCATATTAGAACTTTGAAAAACATGTTAGTACAATGTACGACGCCTTACAACTCGTAACAACACATTACAATACAGTACGTATTCTTAAATCTCCATAATAAATCATATGAATTCGTCCGAGTTCATTGAACATCGTACGGCAACTCAGGACTTGTTACGACTTTGTATTAGACATTAGCAACTTGAAAAGCAGTTTATTATAATGTAGGACGCATTACAACTCCAAAGAAGACCTAAATCACTGTACGAAACTTTAAATCTCTAAAATAAACCAAATGACTTCGTTCGAGTCCATTGAACATCGTACGACAACTTAAATAATATTACGACTCTGTATGCCATATTAGAACCTCGAAAAGCATGTTAGTACAATGTACGATGCCTTACAACTCCTAACAACACATTACAATACAGTACGTAATCTTAAGTCTCCATAATAAACCTAATGAATTCGTCCGAGTCCATTGAACATCGTACGGTAACTCAGGACTTGTTACGACTCAGTATGAGACATTAGCAACTTGAAGAGCAACTTAGAATAATGTAGGACGCATTACAACTCCAATGAAGACCTTACATCACCGTACGAAACATTAAATCTCTATAATTAACCTAATGAATTCGTTCGAGTCCTTTCAACATCGTACGACAACTTAAAACATATTACCACTCTGTATGCCATATTAGAACCTCGAAAAGCATGTTAGTACAATGTACGATGCCTTACAACTCATAACAACACATTACAATACAGTTCGTAATCTTAAATCTCTGTAATAAACCTAATGAATTCGTCCGAGTCCATTAAACATCATACGGTAACTTAGGACTTTTTACGACTCTGTATGAGACATTAGCAACTTGAAAAGCAACATAGAATAATGTAGGATGCATTACAACTCCAAAGAAGACCTTACATCACCGTACGAAACATTAAATCTCCATAATAAACCTAATGAATTCGTTCGAGTCCTTTGAACATCGTACGACAACTTAAAACATACTACGACTCTGTATGCCATATTAGAACTTTGAAAAACATGTTAGTACAATGTACGACGCCTTACAACTCGTAACAACACATTACAATACAGTACGTATTCTTAAATCTCCATAATAAATCATATGAATTCGTCCGAGTTCATTGAACATCGTACGGCAACTTAGGACTTGTTACGACTTTGTATTAGACATTAGCAACTTGAAAAGCAGTTTATTATAATGTAGGACGCATTACAACTCCAAAGAAGACCTAAATCACTTTACGAAACTTTAAATCTCTAAAATAAACCAAATGACTTCGTTCGAGTCCATTGAACATCGTACGACAACTTAAATAATATTACGACTCTGTATGCCATATTAGAACCTCGAAAAGCATGTTAGTACAATGTACGATGCCTTACAACTCCTAACAACACATTACAATACAGTACGTAATCTTAAGTCTCCATAATAAACCTAATGAATTCGTCCGAGTCCATTGAACATCGTACGGTAACTCAGGACTTGTTACGACTCAGTATGAGACATTAGCAACTTGAAGAGCAACTTAGAATAATGTAGGACGCATTACAACTCCAATGAAGACCTTACATCACCGTACGAAACATTAAATCTCTATAATTAACCTAATGAATTCGTTCGAGTCCTTTCAACATCGTACGACAACTTAAAACATATTACGACTCTGTATGCCATATTAGAACCTCGAAAAGCATGTTAGTACAATGTACGATGCCTTACAACTCCTAACAACACATTACAATACAGTTCGTAATCTTAAATCTCTGTAATAAACCTAATGAATTCGTCCGAGTCCATTAAACATCATACGGTAACTTAGGACTTTTTACGACTCTGTATGAGACATTAGCAACTTGAAAAGCAACATAGAATAATGTAGGATGCGTTACAACTCCAAAGAAGACCTTACATCACCGTACGAAACATTAAATCTCCATAATAAACCTAATGAATTCGTTCGAGTCCTTTGAACATCGTACGACAACTTAAAACATACTACGACTCTGTATGCCATATTAGAACTTTGAAAAACATGTTAGTACAATGTACGACGCCTTACAACTCGTAACAACACATTACAATACAGTACGTATTCTTAAATCTCCATAATAAATCATATGAATTCGTCCGAGTTCATTGAACATCGTACGGCAACTCAGGACTTGTTACGACTTTGTATTAGACATTAGCAACTTGAAAAGCAGTTTATTATAATGTAGGACGCATTACAACTCCAAAGAAGACCTAAATCACTGTACGAAACTTTAAATCTCTAAAATAAACCAAATGACTTCGTTCGAGTCCATTGAACATCGTACGACAACTTAAATAATATTACGACTCTGTATGCCATATTAGAACCTCGAAAAGCATGTTAGTACAATGTACGATGCCTTACAACTCCTAACAACGCATTACAATACAGTACGTAATCTTAAGTCTCCATAATAAACCTAATGAATTCGTCCGAGTCCATTGAACATCGTACGGTAACTCAGGACTTGTTACGACTCAGTATGAGACATTAGCAACTTGAAGAGCAACTTAGAATAATGTAGGACGCATTACAACTCCAATGAAGACCTTACATCACCGTACGAAACATTAAATCTCTATAATTAACCTAATGAATTCGTTCGAGTCCTTTCAACATCGTACGACAACTTAAAACATATTACGACTCTGTATGCCATATTAGAACCTCGAAAAGCATGTTAGTACAATGTACGATGCCTTACAACTCATAACAACACATTACAATACAGTTCGTAATCTTAAATCTCTGTAATAAACCTAATGAATTCGTCCGAGTCCATTAAACATCATACGGTAACTTAGGACTTTTTACGACTCTGTATGAGACATTAGCAACTTGAAAAGCAACATAGAATAATGTAGGAGGCATTACAACTCCAAAGAAGACCTTACATCACCGTACGAAACATTAAATCTCCATAATAAACCTAATGAATTCGTTCGAGTCCTTTGAACATCGTACGACAACTTAAAACATACTACGACTCTGTATGCCATATTAGAACTTTGAAAAACATGTTAGTACAATGTACGACGCCTTACAACTCCTAACAACACATTACAATACAGTACGTATTCTTAAATCTCCATAATAAATCATATGAATTCGTCCGAGTCTATTGAACATCGTACGACAACTCAGGACTTGTTACGACTTTGTATTAGACATTAGCAACTTGAAAAGCAATTTATTATAATGTAGGACGCATTACAACTCCAAAGAAGACCTAAATCACTGTACGAAACATTAAATCTCTAAAATAAACCTAATGACTTCGTTCGAGTCCATTGAACATCGTACGACAACTTAAACAATATTACGACTCTATATGCCATATTAGAACCTCGAAAAGCATGTTAGTACAATGTACGATGCCTTACAACTCCTAACAACTCATTACAATACAGTACGTAATCTTAAATCTCCATAATAAACCTAATGAATTCGTCCGAGTCCATTGAACATCGTACGGTAACTCAGGACTTGTTACGACTCACTATGAGACATTAGCAACTTGAAAAGCAACTTAGAATAATGTACGACGCATTACAACTCCAATGAAGACCTTACATCACCGTACGAAACATTAAATCTCTATAATTAACCTAATGAATTCGTTCGAGTCCTTTCAACATCGTACGACAACTTAAAACATATTACGACTCTGTATGCCATATTAGAACCTCGAAAAGTATGTTAGTACAATCTACGATGCCTTACAACTCCTAACAACACAGTACAATACAGTTCGTAATCTTAAATCTCTGTAATAAACCTAATGAATTCGTCCGAGTCCATTAAACATCATACGGTAACTTAGGACTTTTTACGACTCTGTATGAGACATTAGCAACTTGAAAAGCAACATAGAATAATGTAGGATGCATTACAACTCCAAAGAAGACCTTACATCACCGTACGAAACATTAAATCTCCATAATAAACCTAATGAATTTGTTCGAGTCCTTTGAACATCGTACGACAACTTAAAACATACTACGACTCTGTATGGCATATTAGAACTTTTAAAAACATGTTAGTACAATGTACGACGCCTTACAGCTCGTAACAACACATTACAATACAGTACGTATTCTTAAATCTCCATAATAAATCATATGAATTCGTCCGAGTTCATTGAACATCGTACGGCAACTCAGGACTTGTTAGGACTTTGTATTAGACATTAGCAACTTGAAAAGCAGTTTATTATAATGTAGGACGCATTACAACTCCAAAGAAGACCTAAATCACTGTACGAAACTTTAAATCTCTAAAATAAACCAAATGACTTCGTTCGAGTCCATTGAACATCGTACGACAACTTAAATAATATTACGACTCTGTATGCCATATTAGAACCTCGAAAAGCATGTTAGTACAATGTACGATGCCTTACAACTCCTAACAACACATTACAATACAGTACGTAATCTTAAGTCTCCATAATAAACCTAATGAATTCGTCCGAGTCCATTGAACATCGTACGGTAACTCAGGACTTGTTACGACTCAGTATGAGACATTAGCAACTTGAAGAGCAACTTAGAATAATGTAGGACGCATTACAACTCCAATGAAGACCTTACATCACCGTACGAAACATTAAATCTCTATAATTAACCTAATGAATTCGTTCGAGTCCTTTCAACATCGTACGACAACTTAAAACATATTACGACTCTGTATGCCATATTAGAACCTCGAAAAGCATGTTAGTACAATGTACGATGCCTTACAACTCCTAACAACACATTACAATACAGTACGTAATCTTAAATCTCCATAATAAACCTAATGAATTCGTCCGAGTCCATTGAACATCGTACGGTAACTCAGGACTTGTTACGACTCAGTATGAGACATTAGCAACTTGAAAAGCAACTTAGAATAATGTACGACGCATTACAACTCCAATGAAGACCTTACATCACCGTACGAAACATTAAATCTCTATAATTAACCTAATAAATTCGTTCGAGTCCTTTGAACATCGTACGACAACTTAAAAGACACTACGACTCTGTATGCCATATTAGAACCTCGAAAAGCATGTTAGTACAATGTACGATGCCTTACAACTCCTAATAACACATTACAATACAGTTCGTAATCTTAAATCTCCATAATAAACCTAATGAATTCGTTCGAGTCCATTGAACATCGTACGGTAACTCAGGACTTGTTACGACTCAGTATGAGACATTAGCAACCTGAAAAGCAACTTAGAATAATTTAGGACGCATTACAACTCCAAAGAAGACCTTACATCACCGTACGAAACATTAAATCTCCATAATAAACCTAATGAATTCGTTCGAGTCCTTTGAACATCGTACAACAACTTAAAAGACACTACGACAATGTATGCCATATTAGAACCTCGAAAAGCATGTTAGTACAATGTACGACGCCTTACTACTCCTAACAACACATTACAATACAGTACGTAATCTTAAATCTCCATAATAAACCTAATGAATTCGTCCGAGTCCATTGAACATCGTACGGTAACTCAGGACTTGTTACGACTCAGTATGAGACATTAGCAACTTGAAAAGCAACTTAGAATAATGTACGACGCATTACAACTCCAATGAAGACCTTACATCACCGTACGAAACATTAAATCTCTATAATTAACCTAATAAATTCGTTCGAGTCCTTTCAACATCGTATGACAACTTAAAACATATTACGACTCTGTATGCCATATTAGAACCTCGAAAAGCATGTTAGTACAATGTAGGATGCCTTACAACTCCTAATAACACATTACAATACAGTTCGTAATCTTAAATCTCCATAATAAACCTAATGAATTCGTCCGAGTCCATTAAACATCGCACGGTAACTCAGGACTTGTTACGACTCTGTATGAGACATTAGCAACTTGAAAAGCAACTTAGAATAATTTAGGACGCATTACAACTCCAAAGAAGACCTTACATCACCGTACGAAACATTAAATCTCTATAATAAACCTAATGAATTCGTTCGAGTCCTTTGAACATCGTACGACAACTTAAAAGACACTACGACTATGTATGCCATATTAGAACCTCGAAAAGCATGTTAGTACAATGTACGACGCCTTACAACTCCTAACAACACATTACAATACAGTTCGTAATCTTAAATCTCCATAATAAACCTAATGAATTCGTCCGAGTCCATTAAACATCATACGGTAACTCAGGACTTTTTACGACTCTGTATGAGACATTAGCAACTTGAAAAGCAACTTAGAATAATGTAGGACGCATTACAACTCCAAAGAAGACCTTACATCACCGTACGAAACATTAAATCTCCATAATAAACCTAATGAATTCGTTCGAGTCCTTTGAACATCGTACGACAACTTAAAACATACTACGACTTTGTATGCCATATTAGACCTTTGAAAAACATGTTAGTACAATGTACGACGCCTTACAACTCCTAACAACACATTACAATACAGTACGTATTCTTAAATCTCCATAATAAATCATATGAATTCGTCCGAGTCTATTGAACATCGTACGACAACTCAGGACTTGTTACGACTTTGTATTAGACATTAGCAACTTGAAAAGCAATTTATTATATTGTAGGACGCATTACAACTCCAAAGAAGACCTAAATCACTGTACGAAACATTAAATCTCTAAAAGAAACCTAATGACTTCGTTCGAGTCCATTGAACATCGTACGACAACTTAAATAATATTACGACTCTGTATGCCATATTAGAACCTCGAAAAGCATGTTAGTACAATGTACGATGCCTTACAACTCCTAACAACACATTACAATACAGTACGTAATCTTAAATCTCTGTAATAAACCTAATGAATTCGTCCGAGTCCATTAAACATCATACGGTAACTTAGGACTTTTTACGACTCTGTATGAGACATTAGCAACTTGAAAAGCAACATAGAATAATGTAGGATGCGTTACAACTCCAAAGAAGACCTTACATCACCGTACGAAACATTAAATCTCCATAATAAACCTAATGAATTCGTTCGAGTCCTTTGAACATCGTACGACAACTTAAAACATACTACGACTCTGTATGCCATATTAGAACTTTGAAAAACATGTTAGTACAATGTACGACGCCTTACAACTCGTAACAACACATTACAATACAGTACGTATTCTTAAATCTCCATAATAAATCATATGAATTCGTCCGAGTTCATTGAACATCGTACGGCAACTCAGGACTTGTTACGACTTTGTATTAGACATTAGCAACTTGAAAAGCAGTTTATTATAATGTAGGACGCATTACAACTCCAAAGAAGACCTAAATCACTGTACGAAACTTTAAATCTCTAAAATAAACCAAATGACTTCGTTCGAGTCCATTGAACATCGTACGACAACTTAAATAATATTACGACTCTGTATGCCATATTAGAACCTCGAAAAGCATGTTAGTACAATGTACGATGCCTTACAACTCCTAACAACGCATTACAATACAGTACGTAATCTTAAGTCTCCATAATAAACCTAATGAATTCGTCCGAGTCCATTGAACATCGTACGGTAACTCAGGACTTGTTACGACTCAGTATGAGACATTAGCAACTTGAAGAGCAACTTAGAATAATGTAGGACGCATTACAACTCCAATGAAGACCTTACATCACCGTACGAAACATTAAATCTCTATAATTAACCTAATGAATTCGTTCGAGTCCTTTCAACATCGTACGACAACTTAAAACATATTACGACTCTGTATGCCATATTAGAACCTCGAAAAGCATGTTAGTACAATGTACGATGCCTTACAACTCATAACAACACATTACAATACAGTTCGTAATCTTAAATCTCTGTAATAAACCTAATGAATTCGTCCGAGTCCATTAAACATCATACGGTAACTTAGGACTTTTTACGACTCTGTATGAGACATTAGCAACTTGAAAAGCAACATAGAATAATGTAGGATGCATTACAACTCCAAAGAAGACCTTACATCACCGTACGAAACATTAAATCTCCATAATAAACCTAATGAATTCGTTCGAGTCCTTTGAACATCGTACGACAACTTAAAACATACTACGACTCTGTATGCCATATTAGAACTTTGAAAAACATGTTAGTACAATGTACGACGCCTTACAACTCCTAACAACACATTACAATACAGTACGTATTCTTAAATCTCCATAATAAATCATATGAATTCGTCCGAGTCTATTGAACATCGTACGACAACTCAGGACTTGTTACGACTTTGTATTAGACATTAGCAACTTGAAAAGCAATTTATTATAATGTAGGACGCATTACAACTCCAAAGAAGACCTAAATCACTGTACGAAACATTAAATCTCTAAAATAAACCTAATGACTTCGTTCGAGTCCATTGAACATCGTACGACAACTTAAACAATATTACGACTCTATATGCCATATTAGAACCTCGAAAAGCATGTTAGTACAATGTACGATGCCTTACAACTCCTAACAACTCATTACAATACAGTACGTAATCTTAAATCTCCATAATAAACCTAATGAATTCGTCCGAGTCCATTGAACATCGTACGGTAACTCAGGACTTGTTACGACTCACTATGAGACATTAGCAACTTGAAAAGCAACTTAGAATAATGTACGACGCATTACAACTCCAATGAAGACCTTACATCACCGTACGAAACATTAAATCTCTATAATTAACCTAATGAATTCGTTCGAGTCCTTTCAACATCGTACGACAACTTAAAACATATTACGACTCTGTATGCCATATTAGAACCTCGAAAAGTATGTTAGTACAATCTACGATGCCTTACAACTCCTAACAACACAGTACAATACAGTTCGTAATCTTAAATCTCTGTAATAAACCTAATGAATTCGTCCGAGTCCATTAAACATCATACGGTAACTTAGGACTTTTTACGACTCTGTATGAGACATTAGCAACTTGAAAAGCAACATAGAATAATGTAGGATGCATTACAACTCCAAAGAAGACCTTACATCACCGTACGAAACATTAAATCTCCATAATAAACCTAATGAATTTGTTCGAGTCCTTTGAACATCGTACGACAACTTAAAACATACTACGACTCTGTATGGCATATTAGAACTTTTAAAAACATGTTAGTACAATGTACGACGCCTTACAGCTCGTAACAACACATTACAATACAGTACGTATTCTTAAATCTCCATAATAAATCATATGAATTCGTCCGAGTTCATTGAACATCGTACGGCAACTCAGGACTTGTTAGGACTTTGTATTAGACATTAGCAACTTGAAAAGCAGTTTATTATAATGTAGGACGCATTACAACTCCAAAGAAGACCTAAATCACTGTACGAAACTTTAAATCTCTAAAATAAACCAAATGACTTCGTTCGAGTCCATTGAACATCGTACGACAACTTAAATAATATTACGACTCTGTATGCCATATTAGAACCTCGAAAAGCATGTTAGTACAATGTACGATGCCTTACAACTCCTAACAACACATTACAATACAGTACGTAATCTTAAGTCTCCATAATAAACCTAATGAATTCGTCCGAGTCCATTGAACATCGTACGGTAACTCAGGACTTGTTACGACTCAGTATGAGACATTAGCAACTTGAAGAGCAACTTAGAATAATGTAGGACGCATTACAACTCCAATGAAGACCTTACATCACCGTACGAAACATTAAATCTCTATAATTAACCTAATGAATTCGTTCGAGTCCTTTCAACATCGTACGACAACTTAAAACATATTACGACTCTGTATGCCATATTAGAACCTCGAAAAGCATGTTAGTACAATGTACGATGCCTTACAACTCCTAACAACACATTACAATACAGTACGTAATCTTAAATCTCCATAATAAACCTAATGAATTCGTCCGAGTCCATTGAACATCGTACGGTAACTCAGGACTTGTTACGACTCAGTATGAGACATTAGCAACTTGAAAAGCAACTTAGAATAATGTACGACGCATTACAACTCCAATGAAGACCTTACATCACCGTACGAAACATTAAATCTCTATAATTAACCTAATAAATTCGTTCGAGTCCTTTGAACATCGTACGACAACTTAAAAGACACTACGACTCTGTATGCCATATTAGAACCTCGAAAAGCATGTTAGTACAATGTACGATGCCTTACAACTCCTAATAACACATTACAATACAGTTCGTAATCTTAAATCTCCATAATAAACCTAATGAATTCGTTCGAGTCCATTGAACATCGTACGGTAACTCAGGACTTGTTACGACTCAGTATGAGACATTAGCAACCTGAAAAGCAACTTAGAATAATTTAGGACGCATTACAACTCCAAAGAAGACCTTACATCACCGTACGAAACATTAAATCTCCATAATAAACCTAATGAATTCGTTCGAGTCCTTTGAACATCGTACAACAACTTAAAAGACACTACGACAATGTATGCCATATTAGAACCTCGAAAAGCATGTTAGTACAATGTACGACGCCTTACTACTCCTAACAACACATTACAATACAGTACGTAATCTTAAATCTCCATAATAAACCTAATGAATTCGTCCGAGTCCATTGAACATCGTACGGTAACTCAGGACTTGTTACGACTCAGTATGAGACATTAGCAACTTGAAAAGCAACTTAGAATAATGTACGACGCATTACAACTCCAATGAAGACCTTACATCACCGTACGAAACATTAAATCTCTATAATTAACCTAATAAATTCGTTCGAGTCCTTTCAACATCGTATGACAACTTAAAACATATTACGACTCTGTATGCCATATTAGAACCTCGAAAAGCATGTTAGTACAATGTAGGATGCCTTACAACTCCTAATAACACATTACAATACAGTTCGTAATCTTAAATCTCCATAATAAACCTAATGAATTCGTCCGAGTCCATTAAACATCGCACGGTAACTCAGGACTTGTTACGACTCTGTATGAGACATTAGCAACTTGAAAAGCAACTTAGAATAATTTAGGACGCATTACAACTCCAAAGAAGACCTTACATCACCGTACGAAACATTAAATCTCTATAATAAACCTAATGAATTCGTTCGAGTCCTTTGAACATCGTACGACAACTTAAAAGACACTACGACTATGTATGCCATATTAGAACCTCGAAAAGCATGTTAGTACAATGTACGACGCCTTACAACTCCTAACAACACATTACAATACAGTTCGTAATCTTAAATCTCCATAATAAACCTAATGAATTCGTCCGAGTCCATTAAACATCATACGGTAACTCAGGACTTTTTACGACTCTGTATGAGACATTAGCAACTTGAAAAGCAACTTAGAATAATGTAGGACGCATTACAACTCCAAAGAAGACCTTACATCACCGTACGAAACATTAAATCTCCATAATAAACCTAATGAATTCGTTCGAGTCCTTTGAACATCGTACGACAACTTAAAACATACTACGACTTTGTATGCCATATTAGACCTTTGAAAAACATGTTAGTACAATGTACGACGCCTTACAACTCCTAACAACACATTACAATACAGTACGTATTCTTAAATCTCCATAATAAATCATATGAATTCGTCCGAGTCTATTGAACATCGTACGACAACTCAGGACTTGTTACGACTTTGTATTAGACATTAGCAACTTGAAAAGCAATTTATTATATTGTAGGACGCATTACAACTCCAAAGAAGACCTAAATCACTGTACGAAACATTAAATCTCTAAAAGAAACCTAATGACTTCGTTCGAGTCCATTGAACATCGTACGACAACTTAAATAATATTACGACTCTGTATGCCATATTAGAACCTCGAAAAGCATGTTAGTACAATGTACGATGCCTTACAACTCCTAACAACACATTACAATACAGTACGTAATCTTAAATCTCCATAATAAACCTAATGAATTCGTTCGAGTCCATTGAACATCGTATGGTAACTCAGGACTTGTTACGACTCAGTATGAGACATTAGCAACTTGAAAAGCAACTTAGAATAATGTACGACGCATTACAACTCCAATGAAGACCTTACATCACCGTACGAAACATTAAATCTCTATAATTAACCTAATGAATTCGTTCGAGTCCTTTCAACATCGTATGACAACTTAAAACATATTACGACTATGTATGCCATATTAGAACCTCGAAGAGCATGTTAGTACAATGTACGACGCCTTACAACTCCTAACAACACATTACAATACAGTACGTAATCTTAAATCTCCATAATAAACCTAATGAATTCGTCCGAGTCCATTGACCATCGTACGGTAACTCAGGACTTGTTACGACTCAGTATGAGACATTAGCAACTTGAAAAGCAACTTAGAATAATGTAGGACGCATTACAACTCCAATGAAGACCTTACATCACCGTAAGAAACATTAAATCTCTATAATTAACCTAATGAATTCGTTCGAGTCCTTTCAACATCGTACGACAACTTAAAACATATTACGACTCTGTATGCCATATTAGAACCTCGAAAAGCATGTTAGTACAATGTACGATGCCTTACAACTCCTAACAACACATTACAATACAGTACGTAATCTTAAATCTCCATAATAAACCTAATGAATTCGTCCGAGTCCATTGAACATCGTACGGTAACTCAGGACTTGTTACGACTCAGTATGAGACATTAGCAACTTGAAAAGCAACTTAGAATAATGTAGGACGCATTACAACTCCAATGAAGACCTTACATCACCGTAAGAAACATTAAATCTCTATAATTAACCTAATGAATTCGTTCGAGTCCTTTCAACATCGTACGACAACTTAAAACATATTACGACTCTGTATGCCATATTAGAACCTCGAAAAGCATGTTAGTACAATGTACGATGCCTTACAACTCCTAACAACACATTACAATACAGTACGTAATCTTAAATCTCCATAATAAACCTAATGAATCCGTACGAGTCCATTGAACATCGTACGGTAACTCAGGACTTCTTACGACTCAGTATGAGACATTAGCAACTTGAAGAGCAACTTAGAATAATGTAGGACGCATTACAACTCCAATGAAGACCTTACATCACCGTACGAAACATTAAATCTCTATAATTAACCTAATAAATTCGTTCGAGTCCTTTCAACATCGTATGACAACTTAAAACATATTACGACTCTGTATGCCATATTAGAACCTCGAAAAGCATGTTAGTACAATGTACGATGCCTTACAACTTCTAATAACATATTACAATACAGTTCGTAATCTTAAATCTCCATAATAAACCTAATGAATTCGTCCGAGTCCATTAAACATCGTACGGTAACTCAGGACTTGTTACGACTCTGTATGAGACATTTGCAACTTGAAAAGCAACTTAGAATAATTTAGGACGCATTACATCTCCAAAGAAGACCTTACATCACCGTACGAAACATTAAATCTCCATAATAAACCTAATGAATTCGTTCGAGTCCTTTGAACATCGTACGACAACTTAAAAGACACTACGACTATGTATGCCATATTAGAACCTCGAAAAGCATGTTAGTACAATGTACGACGCCTTACATCTCCTAACAACACATTACAATACAGTACGTAATCTTAAATCTCCATAATAAACCTAATGAATACGTCCGAATCCATTGAACATCGTACGGTAACTCAGGACTTGTTACGACTCAGTATGAGACATTACCAACTTGAAAAGCAACTTAGAATAATGTAGGACGCATTATAACTCCAATGAAGACCTTACATCATCGTACGAAACATTAAATCTCTATAATTAACCTAATGAATTCGTTCGAGTCCTTTCAACATCGTACGACAACTTAAAACATATTGCGACTCTGTATGCCATATTAGAACCTCGAAAAGCATGTTAGTACAATGTACGATGCCTTACAACTCCTAACAACACATTACAATACAGTTCGTAATCTTAAATCTCCATAATAAACCTAATGAATTCGTCCGAGTCCATTAAACATCGCACGGTAACTCAGGACTTGTTACGACTCTGTATGAGACATTAGCAACTTGAAAAGCAACTTAGAATAATTTAGGACGCATTACAACTCCAAAGAAGACCTTACATCACCGTACGAAACATTAAATCTCTATAATAAACCTAATGAATTCGTTCGAGTCCTTTGAACATCGTACGACAACTTAAAAGACACTACGACTATGTATGCCATATTAGAACCTCGAAAAGCATGTTAGTACAATGTACGACGCCTTACAACTCCTAACAACACATTACAATACAGTTCGTAATCTTAAATCTCCATAATAAACCTAATGAATTCGTCCGAGTCCATTAAACATCATACGGTAACTCAGGACTTTTTACGACTCTGTATGAGACATTAGCAACTTGAAAAGCAACTTAGAATAATGTAGGACGCATTACAACTCCAAAGAAGACCTTACATCACCGTACGAAACATTAAATCTCCATAATAAACCTAATGAATTCGTTCGAGTCCTTTGAACATCGTACGACAACTTAAAACATACTACGACTCTGTATGCCATATTAGACCTTTGAAAAACATGTTAGTACAATGTACGACGCCTTACAACTCCTAACAACACATTACAATACAGTACGTATTCTTAAATCTCCATAATAAATCATATGAATTCGTCCGAGTCTATTGAACATCGTACGACAACTCAGGACTTGTTACGACTTTGTATTAGACATTAGCAACTTGAAAAGCAATTTATTATATTGTAGGACGCATTACAACTCCAAAGAAGACCTAAATCACTGTACGAAACATTAAATCTCTAAAAGAAACCTAATGACTTCGTTCGAGTCCATTGAACATCGTACGACAACTTAAATAATATTACGACTCTGTATGCCATATTAGAACCTCGAAAAGCATGTTAGTACAATGTACGATGCCTTACAACTCCTAACAACACATTACAATACAGTACGTAATCTTAAATCTCCATAATAAACCTAATGAATTCGTCCGAGTCCATTGAACATCGTATGGTAACTCAGGACTTGTTACGACTCAGTATGAGACATTAGCAACTTGAAAAGCAACTTAGAATAATGTACGACGCATTACAACTCCAATGAAGACCTTACATCACCGTACGAAACATTAAATCTCTATAATTAACCTAATGAATTCGTTCGAGTCCTTTCAACATCGTATGACAACTTAAAACATATTACGACTCTGTATGCCATATTAGAACCTCGAAAAGTATGTTAGTACAATCTACGATGCCTTACAACTCCTAACAACACATTACAATACAGTTCGTAATCTTAAATCTCTGTAATAAACCTAATGAATTCGTCCGAGTCCATTAAACATCATACGGTAACTTAGGACTTTTTACGACTCTGTATGAGACATTAGCGACTTGAAAAGCAACATAGAATAATGTAGGATGCATTACAACTCCAAAGAAGACCTTACATCACCGTACGAAACATTAAATCTCCATAATAAACCTAATGAATTCGTTCGAGTCCTTTGAACATCGTACGACAACTTAAAACATACTACGACTCTGTATGCCATATTAGAACTTTTAAAAACATGTTAGTACAATGTACGACGCCTTACAACTCGTAACAACACATTACAATACAGTACGTATTCTTAAATCTCCATAATAAATCATATGAATTCGTCCGAGTTCATTGAACATCGTACGGCAACTCAGGACTTGTTACGACTTTGTATTAGACATTAGCAACTTGAAAAGCAGTTTATTATAATGTAGGACGCATTACAACTCCAAAGAAGACCTAAATCACTGTACGAAACTTTAAATCTCTAAAATAAACCAAATGACTTCGTTCGAGTCCATTGAACATCGTACGACAACTTAAATAATATTACGACTCTGTATGCCATATTAGAACCTCGAAAAGCATGTTAGTACAATGTACGATGCCTTACAACTCCTAACAACACATTACAATACAGTACGTAATCTTAAGTCTCCATAATAAACCTAATGAATTCGTCCGAGTCCATTGAACATCGTACGGTAACTCAGGACTTGTTACGACTCAGTATGAGACATTAGCAACTTGAAGAGCAACTTAGAATAATGTAGGACGCATTACAACTCCAATGAAGACCTTACATCACCGTACGAAACATTAAATCTCTATAATTAACCTAATGAATTCGTTCGAGTCCTTTCAACATCGTACGACAACTTAAAACATATTACGACTCTGTATGCCATATTAGAACCTCGAAAAGCATGTTAGTACAATGTACGATGCCTTACAACTCCTAACAACACATTACAATACAGTTCGTAATCTTAAATCTCCATAATAAACCTAATGAATTCGTTCGAGTCCATTGAACATCGTACGGTAACTCAGGACTTGTTACGACTCAGTATGAGACATTAGCAACCTGAAAAGCAACTTAGAATAATTTAGGACGCATTACAACTCCAAAGAAGACCTTACATCACCGTACGAAACATTAAATCTCCATAATAAACCTAATGAATTCGTTCGAGTCCTTTGAACCTCGTACGACAACTTAAAAGACACTATGACTATGTATGCCATATTAGAACCTCGAAAAGCATGTTAGTACAATGTACGACGCCTTACAACTCCTAACAACACATTACAATACAGTACGTAATCTTAAATCTCCATAATAAACCTAATGAATTCGTCCGAGTCCATTGACCATCGTACGGTAACTCAGGACTTGTTACGACTCAGTATGAGACATTAGCAACTTGAAAAGCAACTTAGAATAATGTAGGACGCATTACAACTCCAATGAAGACCTTACATCACCGTAAGAAACATTAAATCTCTATAATTAACCTAATGAATTCGTTCGAGTCCTTTCAACATCGTACGACAACTTAAAACATATTACGACTCTGTATGCCATATTAGAACCTCGAAAAGCATGTTAGTACAATGTACGATGCCTTACAACTCCTAACAACACATTACAATACAGTACGTAATCTTAAATCTCCATAATAAACCTAATGAATTCGTCCGAGTCCATTGAACATCGTACGGTAACTCAGGACTTGTTACGACTCAGTATGAGACATTAGCAACTTGAAAAGCAACTTAGAATAATGTAGGACGCATTACAACTCCAATGAAGACCTTACATCACCGTAAGAAACATTAAATCTCTATAATTAACCTAATGAATTCGTTCGAGTCCTTTCAACATCGTACGACAACTTAAAACATATTACGACTCTGTATGCCATATTAGAACCTCGAAAAGCATGTTAGTACAATGTACGATGCCTTACAACTCCTAACAACACATTACAATAAAGTACGTAATCTTAAATCTCCATAATAAACCTAATGAATCCGTACGAGTCCATTGAACATCGTACGGTAACTCAGGACTTCTTACGACTCAGTATGAGACATTAGCAACTTGAAGAGCAACTTAGAATAATGTAGGACGCATTACAACTCCAATGAAGACCTTACATCACCGTACGAAACATTAAATCTCTATAATTAACCTAATAAATTCGTTCGAGTCCTTTCAACATCGTATGACAACTTAAAACATATTACGACTCTGTATGCCATATTAGAACCTCGAAAAGCATGTTAGTACAATGTACGATGCCTTACAACTTCTAATAACATATTACAATACAGTTCGTAATCTTAAATCTCCATAATAAACCTAATGAATTCGTCCGAGTCCATTAAACATCGTACGGTAACTCAGGACTTGTTACGACTCTGTATGAGACATTTGCAACTTGAAAAGCAACTTAGAATAATTTAGGACGCATTACATCTCCAAAGAAGACCTTACATCACCGTACGAAACATTAAATCTCCATAATAAACCTAATGAATTCGTTCGAGTCCTTTGAACATCGTACGACAACTTAAAAGACACTACGACTATGTATGCCATATTAGAACCTCGAAAAGCATGTTAGTACAATGTACGACGCCTTACATCTCCTAACAACACATTACAATACAGTACGTAATCTTAAATCTCCATAATAAACCTAATGAATTCGTCCGAATCCATTGAACATCGTACGGTAACTCAGGACTTGTTACGACTCAGTATGAGACATTACCAACTTGAAAAGCAACTTAGAATAATGTAGGACGCATTATAACTCCAATGAAGACCTTACATCACCGTACGAAACATTAAATCTCTATAATTAACCTAATGAATTCGTTCGAGTCCTTTCAACATCGTACGACAACTTAAAACATATTGCGACTCTGTATGCCATATTAGAACCTCGAAAAGCATGTTAGTACAATGTACGATGCCTTACAACTCCTAACAACACATTACAATACAGTTCGTAAACTTAAATATCCATAATAAACCTAATGAATTCGTCCGAGTCCATTAAACATCGTACGGTAACTCAGGACTTGTTACGACTCTGTATGAGACATTAGCAACTTGAAAAGCAACTTAGAATAATTTAGGACGCATTACAACTCCAAAGAAGACCTTACATCACCGTACGAAACATTAAATCTCCATAATAAATCTAATGAATTCGTTCGAGTCCTTTGAACATCGTACGACAACTTAAAAGACACTACGACTATGTATGCCATATTAGAACCTCGAAAAGCATGTTAGTACAATGTACGACGCCTTACAACTCCTAACAACACATTACAATACAGTACGTAATCTTAAATCTCCATAATAAACCTAATGAATTCGTCCGAGTCCATTGAACATCGTACGGTAACTCAGGACTTGTTACGACTCAGTATGAGACATTAGCAACTTGAAAAGCAACTTAGAATAATGTAGGACGCATTACAACTCCAATGAAGACCTTACATCACCGTACGAAACATTAAATCTCTATAATTAACCTAATGAATTCGTTCGAGTCCTTTCAACATCGTACGACAACTTAAAACATATTACGACTCTGTATGCCATATTAGAAACTCGAAAAGCATGTTAGTACAATCTACGATGCCTTACAACTCCTAACAACACATTACAATACAGTTCGTAATCTTAAATCTCCATAATAAACCTAATGAATTCGTCCGAGTCCATTAAACATCGTACGGTAACTCAGGACTTGTTACGACTCTGTATGAGACATTAGCAACTTGAAAAGCAACTTAGAATAATTTAGGACGCATTACAACTCCAAAGAAGACCTTACATCACCGTACGAAACATTAAATCTCCATAATAAACCTAATGAATTCGTTCGAGTCCTTTGAACATCGTACGACAACTTAAAAGACACTACGACTATGTATGCCATATTAGAACCTCGAAAAGCATGTTAGTACAATGTACGACGCCTTACAACTCCTAACAACACATTACAATACAGTACGTAATCTTAAATCTCCATAATAAACCTAATGAATTCGTCCGAGTCCATTGAACATCGTACGGTAACTCAGGACTTGTTACGACTCAGTATGAGACATTAGCAACTTGAAAAGCAACTTACAATAACGTAGGACGCATTACAACTCCAATGAAGACCTTACATCACCGTACGAAACATTAAATCTCTATAATTAACCTAATGAATTAGTTCGAGTCCTTTCAACATCGTACGACAACTTAAAACATATTACGACTCTGTATGCCATATTAGAACCTCGAAAAGCATGTTAGTACAATGTACGATGGCTTACAACTCCTAACCACACATTACAATACAGTACATAATCTTAAATCTCCATAATAAACCTAATGAATCCGTCCGAGTCCATTGAACATCGTACGGTAACTCAGGACTTCTTACGACTCAGTATGAGACATTAGCAACTTGAAGAGCAACTTAGAATAATGTAGGACGCATTACAACTCCAATGAAGACCTTACATCACCATACGAAACATTAAATCTCTATAATTAACCTAATGAATTCGTTCGAGTCCTTTCAACATCGTACGACAACTTAAAACATATTACGACTCTGTATGCCATATTAGAACCTCGAAAAGCATGTTAGTACAATGTACGATGCCTTACAACTCCTAACAACACATTACAATACAGTTCATAATCTTAAATCTCCATAATAAACCTAATGAATTCGTCCGAGTCCATTAAACATCATACGGTAACTCAGGACTTTTTACGACTCTGTATGAGACATTAGCAACTTGAAAAGCAACTTAGAATAATGTAGGACGCATTACAACTCCAAAGAAGACCTTACATCACCGTACGAAACATTAAATCTCCATAATAAACCAAATGAATTCGTTCGAGTCCTTTGAACATCGTACGACAACTTAAAACATACTACGACTCTGTATGCCATATTAGAACTTTGAAAAACATGTTAGTACAATGTACGATGCCTTACAACTCCTAACAACACATTACAATACAGTACGTAATCTTAAATCTCCATAATAAAACTAATGAATCCGTCCGAGTCCATTGAACATCGTACGGTAACTCAGGACTTCTTACGACTCAGTATGAGACATTACCAACTTGAAAAGCAACTTAGAATAATGTAGGACGCATTATAACTCCAATGAAGACCTTACATCACCGTACGAAACATTAAATCTCTATAATTAACCTAATGAATTAGTTCGAGTCCTTTCAACATCGTACGACAACTTAAAACATATTGCGACTCTGTATGCCATATTAGAACCTCGAAAAGCATGTTAGTACAATGTACGATGCCTTACAACTCCTAACAACACATTACAATACAGTTCGTAAACTTAAATATCCATAATAAACCTAATGAATTCGTCCGAGTCCATTAAACATCGTACGGTAACTCAGGACTTGTTACGACTCTGTATGAGACATTAGCAACTTGAAAAGCAACTTAGAATAATTTAGGACGCATTACAACTCCAAAGAAGACCTTACATCACCGTATGAAACATTAAATCTCCATAATAAATCTAATGAATTCGTTCGAGTCCTTTGAACATCGTACGACAACTTATAAGACACTACGACTATGTATGCCATATTAGAACCTCGAAAAGCATGTTAGTACAATGTACGACGCCTTACAACTCCTAACAACACATTACAATACAGTACGTAATCTTAAATCTCCATAATAAACCTAATGAATTCGTCCGAGTCCATTGAACATCGTACGGTAACTCAGGACTTGTTACGACTCAGTATGAGACATTAGCAACTTGAAAAGCAACTTAGAATAATGTAGGACGCATTACAACTCCAATGAAGACCTTACATCACCGTACGAAACATTAAATCTCTATAATTAACCTAATGAATTCGTTCGAGTCCTTTCAACATCGTACGACAACTTAAAACATATTACGACTCTGTATGCCATATTAGAAACTCGAAAAGCATGTTAGTACAATCTACGATGCCTTACAACTCCTAACAACACATTACAATACAGTTCGTAATCTTAAATCTCCATAATAAACCTAATGAATTCGTCCGAGTCCATTAAACATCGTACGGTAACTCAGGACTTGTTACGACTCTGTATGAGACATTAGCAACTTGAAAAGCAACTTAGAATAATTTAGGACGCATTACAACTCCAAAGAAGACCTTACATCACCGTACGAAACATTAAATCTCCATAATAAACCTAATGAATTCGTTCGAGTCCTTTGAACATCGTACGACAACTTAAAAGACACTACGACTATGTATGCCATATTAGAACCTCGAAAAGCATGTTAGTACAATGTACGACGCCTTACAACTCCTAACAACACATTACAATACAGTACGTAATCTTAAATCTCCATAATAAACCTAATGAATTCGTCCGAGTCCATTGAACATCGTACGGTAACTCAGGACTTGTTACGACTCAGTATGAGACATTAGCAACTTGAAAAGCAACTTACAATAACGTAGGACGCATTACAACTCCAATGAAGACCTTACATCACCGTACGAAACATTAAATCTCTATAATTAACCTAATGAATTAGTTCGAGTCCTTTCAACATCGTACGACAACTTAAAACATATTACGACTCTGTATGCCATATTAGAACCTCGAAAAGCATGTTAGTACAATCTACGATGCCTTACAACTCCTAACAACACATTACAATACAGTTCGTAAACTTAAATATCCATAATAAACCTAATGAATTCGTCCGAGTCCATTAAACATCGTACGGTAACTCAGGACTTGTTACGACTCTGTATGAGACATTAGCAACTTGAAAAGCAACTTAGAATAATTTAGGACGCATTACAACTCCAAAGAAGACCTTACATCACCGTATGAAACATTAAATCTCCATAATAAATCTAATGAATTCGTTCGAGTCCTTTGAACATCGTACGACAACTTATAAGACACTACGACTATGTATGCCATATTAGAACCTCGAAAAGCATGTTAGTACAATGTACGACGCCTTACAACTCCTAACAACACATTACAATACAGTACGTAATCTTAAATCTCCATAATAAACCTAATGAATTCGTCCGAGTCCATTGAACATCGTACGGTAACTCAGGACTTGTTACGACTCAGTATGAGACATTAGCAACTTGAAAAGCAACTTAGAATAATGTAGGACGCATTACAACTCCAATGAAGACCTTACATCACCGTACGAAACATTAAATCTCTATAATTAACCTAATGAATTCGTTCGAGTCCTTTCAACATCGTACGACAACTTAAAACATATTACGACTCTGTATGCCATATTAGAAACTCGAAAAGCATGTTAGTACAATCTACGATGCCTTACAACTCCTAACAACACATTACAATACAGTTCGTAATCTTAAATCTCCATAATAAACCTAATGAATTCGTCCGAGTCCATTAAACATCGTACGGTAACTCAGGACTTGTTACGACTCTGTATGAGACATTAGCAACTTGAAAAGCAACTTAGAATAATTTAGGACGCATTACAACTCCAAAGAAGACCTTACATCACCGTACGAAACATTAAATCTCCATAATAAACCTAATGAATTCGTTCGAGTCCTTTGAACATCGTACGACAACTTAAAAGACACTACGACTATGTATGCCATATTAGAACCTCGAAAAGCATGTTAGTACAATGTACGACGCCTTACAACTCCTAACAACACATTACAATACAGTACGTAATCTTAAATCTCCATAATAAACCTAATGAATTCGTCCGAGTCCATTGAACATCGTACGGTAACTCAGGACTTGTTACGACTCAGTATGAGACATTAGCAACTTGAAAAGCAACTTACAATAACGTAGGACGCATTACAACTCCAATGAAGACCTTACATCACCGTACGAAACATTAAATCTCTATAATTAACCTAATGAATTAGTTCGAGTCCTTTCAACATCGTACGACAACTTAAAACATATTACGACTCTGTATGCCATATTAGAACCTCGAAAAGCATGTTAGTACAATCTACGATGCCTTACAACTCCTAACCACACATTACAATACAGTACATAATCTTGAATCTCCATAATAAACCTAATGAATCCGTCCGAGTCCATTGAACATCGTACGGTAACTCAGGACTTCTTACGACTCAGTATGAGACATTAGCAACTTGAAGAGCAACTTAGAATAATGTAGGACGCATTACAACTCCAATGAAGACCTTACATCACCATACGAAACATTAAATCTCTATAATTAACCTAATGAATTCGTTCGAGTCCTTTCAACATCGTACGACAACTTAAAACATATTACGACTCTGTATGCCATATTAGAACCTCGAAAAGCATGTTAGTAAAATGTACGATGCCTTACAACTCCTAACAACACATTACAATACAGTTCGTAATCTTAAATCTCCATAATAAACCTAATGAATTCGTCCGAGTCCATTAAACATCGTACGGTAACTCAGGACTTGTTACGACTCTGTATGAGACATTAGCAACTTGAAAAGCAACTTAGAATAATTTAGGACGCATTACAACTCCAAAGAAGACCTTACATCACCGTACGAAACATTAAATCTCCATAATAAACCTAATGAATTCGTTCGAGTCCTTTGAACATCGTACGACAACTTAAAAGACACTACGACTATGTATGCCATATTAGAACCTCGAAAAGCATGTTAGTACAATGTACGACGCCTTACAACTCCTAACAACACATTACAATACAGTACGTAATCTTATATCTCCATAATAAACCTAATGAATTCGTCCGAGTCCATTGAACATCGTACGGTAACTCAGGACTTGTTACGACTCAGTATGAGACATTAGCAACTTGAAAAGCAACTTACAATAACGTAGGACGCATTACAACTCCAATGAAGACCTTACATCACCGTACGAAACATTAAATCTCTATAATTAACCTAATGAATTCGTTCGAGTCCTTTCAACATCGTACGACAACTTAAAACATATTACGACTCTGTATGCCATATTAGAACCTCGAAAAGCATGTTAGTACAATGTACGATGCCTTACAACTCCTAACCACACATTACAATACAGTACATAATCTTAAATCTCCATAATAAACCTAATGAATCCGTCCGAGTCCATTGAACATCGTACGGTAACTCAGGACTTCTTACGACTCAGTATGAGACATTAGCAACTTGAAGAGAAACTTAGAATAATGTAGGACGCATTACAACTCCAATGAAGACCTTACATCACCGTACGAAACATTAAATCTCTATAATTAACCTAATGAATTCGTTCGAGTCCTTTCAACATCGTACGACAACTTAAAACATATTACGACTCTGTATGCCATATTAGAACCTCGAAAAGCATGTTAGTACAATGTACGATGCCTTACAACTCCTAACAACACATTACAATACAGTTCGTAATCTTAAATCTCCATAATAAACCTAATGAATTCGTCCGAGTCCATTAAACATCATACGGTAACTCAGGACTTTTTACGACTCTGTATGAGACATTAGCAACTTGAAAAGCAACTTAGAATAATGTAGGACGCATTACAACTCCAAAGAAGACCTTACATCACCGTACGAAACATTAAATCTCCATAATAAACCAAATGAATTCGTTCGAGTCCTTTGAACATCGTACGACAACTTAAAACATACTACGACTCTGTATGCCATATTAGAACTTTGAAAAACATGTTAGTACAATGTACGATGCCTTACAACTCCTAACAACACATTACAATACAGTACGTAATCTTAAATCTCCATAATAAAACTAATGAATCCGTCCGAGTCCATTGAACATCGTACGGTAACTCAGGACTTCTTACGACTCAGTATGAGACATTAGCAACTTGAAGAGCAACTTAGAATAATGTAGGACGCATTACAACTCCAATGAAGACCTTACATCACCGTACGAAACATTAAATCTCTATAATTAACCTAATGAATTCGTTCGAGTCCTTTCAACATCGTACGACAACTTAAAACATATTACGACTCTGTATGCCATATTAGAACCTCGAAAAGCATGTTAGTACAATGTACGATGCCTTACAACTCCTAACAACACATTACAATACAGTACGTAATCTTAAATCTCCATAATAAACCTAATGAATTCGTCCGAGTCCATTGAACATCGTACGGTAACTCAGGACTTGTTACGACTCAGTATGAGACATTAGAAACTTGAAAAGCAACTTAGAATAATGTACGACGCATTACAACTCCAATGAAGACCTTACATCACCGTACGAAACATTAAATCTCTATAATTAACCTAATAAATTCGTTCGAGTCGTTTCAACATCGTATGACAACTTAAAACATATTATGACTCTGTATGCCATATTAGAACCTCGAAAAGCATGTTAGTACAATGTACGATGCCTTACAACTCCTAACAACACATTACAATACAGTTCGTAATCTTAAATCTCCATAATAAACCTAATGAATTCGTCCGAGTCCATTAAACATCGTACGGTAACTCAGGACTTGTTACGACTCTGTATGAGACATTAGCAACTTGAAAAGCAACTTAGAATAATTTAGGACGCATTACAACTCCAAAGAAGACCTTACATCACCGTACGAAACATTAAATCTCCATAATAAATCTAATGAATTCGTTCGAGTCCTTTGAACATCGTACGACAACTTAAAAGACACTACGACTATGTATGCCATATTAGAACCTCGAAAAGCATGTTAGTACAATGTACGACGCCTTACAACTCCTAACAACACATTACAATACAGTACGTAATCTTAAATCTCCATAATAAACCTAATGAATTCGTCCGAGTCCATTGAACATCGTACAGTAACTCAGGACTTGTTACGACTCAGTATGAGACATTAGCAACTTGAAAAGCAACTTAGAATAATGTAGGACGCATTACAACTCCAATGAAGACCTTACATCACCGTACGAAACATTAAATCTCTATAATTAACCTAATGAATTCGTTCGAGTCCTTTCAACATCGTACGACAACTTAAAACATATTACGACTCTGTATGCCATATTAGAACCTCGAAAAGCATGTTAGTACAATGTACGATGCCTTACAACTCCTAACAACACATTACAATACAGTACGTAATCTTAAATCTCCATAATAAACCTAATGAATCCGTCCGAGTCCATTGAACATCGTACGGTAACTCAGGACTTCTTACGACTCAGTATGAGACATTAGCAACTTGAAGAGCAACTTAGAATAATGTAGGACGCATTACAACTCCAATGAAGACCTTACATCACCGTACGAAACATTAAATCTCTATAATTAACCTAATGAATTCGTTCGAGTCCTTTCAACATCGTACGACAACTTAAAACATATTACGACTCTGTATGCCATATTAGAAACTCGAAAAGCATGTTAGTACAATGTACGATGCCTTACAACTCCTAACAACACATTACAATACAGTTCGTAATCTTAAATCTCCATAATAAACCTAATGAATTCGTCCGAGTCCATTAAACATCGTACGGTAACTCAGGACTTGTTACGACTCTGTATGAGACATTAGCAACTTGAAAAGCAACTTAGAATAATTTAGGACGCATTACAACTCCAAAGAAGACCTTACATCACCGTACGAAACATTAAATCTCCATAATAAACCTAATGAATTCGTTCGAGTCCTTTGAACATCGTACGACAACTTAAAAGACACTACGACTATGTATGCCATATTAGAACCTCGAAAAGCATGTTAGTACAATGTACGACGCCTTACAACTCCTAACAACACATTACAATACAGTACGTAATCTTATATCTCCATAATAAACCTAATGAATTCGTCCGAGTCCATTGAACATCGTACGGTAACTCAGGACTTGTTACGACTCAGTATGAGACATTAGCAACTTGAAAAGCAACTTACAATAACGTAGGACGCATTACAACTCCAATGAAGACCTTACATCACCGTACGAAACATTAAATCTCTATAATTAACCTAATGAATTCGTTCGAGTCCTTTCAACATCGTACGACAACTTAAAACATATTACGACTCTGTATGCCATATTAGAACCTCGAAAAGCATGTTAGTACAATGTACGACGCCTTACAACTCCTAACAACACATTACAATACAGTACGTAATCTTATATCTCCATAATAAACCTAATGAATCCGTCCGAGTCCATTGAACATCGTACGGTAACTCAGGACTTGTTACGACTCAGTATGAGACATTAGCAACTTGAAAAGCAACTTACAATAACGTAGGACGCATTACAACTCCAATGAAGACCTTACATCACCGTACGAAACATTAAATCTCTATAATTAACCTAATGAATTCGTTCGAGTCCTTTCAACATCGTACGACAACTTAAAACATATTACGACTCTGTATGCCATATTAGAACCTCGAAAAGCATGTTAGTACAATGTACGATGCCTTACAACTCCTAACCACACATTACAATACAGTTCGTAATCTTAAATCTCCATAATAAACCTAATGAATTCGTCCGAGTCCATTAAACATCATACGGTAACTCAGGACTTTTTACGACTCTGTATGAGACATTAGCAACTTGAAAAGCAACTTAGAATAATGTAGGACGCATTACAACTCCAAAGAAGACCTTACATCACCGTACGAAACATTAAATCTCCATAATAAACCAAATGAATTCGTTCGAGTCCTTTGAACATCGTACGACAACTTAAAACATACTACGACTTTGTATGCCATATTAGAACTTTGAAAAACATGTTAGTACAATGTACGATGCCTTACAACTCCTAACAACACATTACAATACAGTACGTAATCTTAAATCTCCATAATAAACCTAATGAATCCGTCCGAGTCCATTGAACATCGTACGGTAACTCAGGACTTGTTACGACTCAGTATGAGACATTAGCAACTTGAAGAGCAACTTAGAATAATGTAGGACGCATTACAACTCCAATGAAGACCTTACATCACCGTACGAAACATTAAATCTCTATAATTAACCTAATGAATTCGTTCGAGTCCTTTCAACATCGTACGACAACTTAAAACATATTACGACTCTGTATGCCATATTAGAACCTCGAAAAGCATGTTAGTACAATGTACGATGCCTTACAACTCCTAACAACACATTACAATACAATACGTAATCTTAAATCTCCATAATAAACCTAATGAATCCGTCCGAGTCCATTGAACATCGTACGGTAACTCAGGACTTTTTACGACTCTGTATGAGACATTAGCAACTTGAAGAGCAACTTAGAATAATGCAGGACGCATTACAACTCCAATGAAGACCTTACATCACCGTACGAAACATTAAATCTCTATAATTAACCTAATAAATTCGTTTGAGTCCTTTCAACATCGTATGACAACTTAAAACATATTACGACTATGTATGCCATATTAGAACCTCGAAAAGCATGTTAGTACAATGTACGACGCCTTACAACTCCTAACAACACATTACAATACAGTACGTAATCTTAAATCTCCATAATAAACCTAATGAATTCGTCCGAGTCCATTAAACATCATACGGTAACTCAGGACTTTTTACGACTCTGTATGAGACATTAGCAAGTTGAAAAGCAACTTAGAATAATGTAGGACGCATTACAACTCCAAAGAAGACCTAAATCACTGTACGAAACATTAAATCTCTAAAATAAACCTAATGACTTCGTTGAAGTCCATTGAACATCGTACGACAACTTAAATAATATTACGACTCTGTATGCCATATTAGAACCTCGAAAAGCATGTTAGTACAATGTACGATGCCTTACAACTCCTAACAACACATTACAATACAGTACGTAATCTTAAATCTCCATAATAAACCTAATGAATTCGTCCGAGTCCATTGAACATCGTACGGTAACTCAGGACTTGTTACGACTCAGTATGAGACATTAGAAACTTGAAAAGCAACTTAGAATAATGTACGACGCATTACAACTCCAATGAAGACCTTACATCACCGTACGAAACATTAAATCTCTATAATTAACCTAATAAATTCGTTCGAGTCCTTTCAACATCGTATGACAACTTAAAACATATTACGACTCTGTATGCCATATTAGAACCTCGAAAAGCATGTTAGTACAATGTACGATGCCTTACAACTCCTAACAACACATTACAATACAGTTCGTAATCTTAAATCTCCATAATAAACCTAATGAATTCGTCCGAGTCCATTAAACATCGTACGGTAACTCAGGACTTGTTACGACTCTGTATGAGACATTAGCAACTTGAAAAGCAACTTAGAATAATTTAGGACGCATTACAACTCCAAAGAAGACCTTACATCACCGTACGAAACATTAAATCTCTATAATTAACCTAATGAACTCGTTCGAGTCCTTTCAACATCGTACGACAACTTAAAACATATTACGACTCTGTATGCCATATTAGAACCTCGAAAAGCATGTTAGTACAATGTACGATGCCTTACAACTCCTAACAACACATTACAATACAGTTCGTAATCTTAAATCTCCATAATAAACCTAATGAATTCGTCCGAGTCCATTAAACATCGTACGGTAACTCAGGACTTGTTACGACTCTGTATGAGACATTAGCAACTTGAAAAGCAACTTAGAATAATTTAGGACGCATTACAACTCCAAAGAAGACCTTACATCACCGTACGAAACATTAAATCTCCATAATAAACCTAATGAATTCGTTCGAGTCCTTTGAACATCGTACGACAACTTAAAAGACACTACGACTATGTATGCCATATTAGAACCTCGAAAAGCATGTTAGTACAATGTACGACGCCTTACAACTCCTAACAACACATTACAATACAGTACGTAATCTTAAATCTCCATAATAAACCTAATGAATTCGTCCGAATCCATTGAACATCGTACGGTAACTCAGGACTTGTTACGACTCAGTATGAGACATTAGCAACTTGAAAAGCAACTTAGAATAATGTAGGACGCATTACAACTCCAATGAAGACCTTACATCACCGTACGAAACATTAAATCTCTATAATTAACCTAATGAACTCGTTCGAGTCCTTTCAACATCGTACGACAACTTAAAACATATTACGACTCTGTATGCCATATTAGAACCTCGAAAAGCATGTTAGTACAATGTACGATGCCTTACAACTCCTAACAACACATTACAATACAGTTCGTAATCTTAAATCTCCATAATAAACCTAATGAATTCGTCCGAGTCCATTAAACATCGTACGGTAACTCAGGACTTGTTACGACTCTGTATGAGACATTAGCAACTTGAAAAGCAACTTAGAATAATTTAGGACGCATTACAACTCCAAAGAAGACCTTACATCACCGTACGAAACATTAAATCTCCATAATAAACCTAATGAATTCGTTCGAGTCCTTTGAACATCGTACGACAACTTAAAAGACACTACGACTATGTATGCCATATTAGAACCTCGAAAAGCATGTTAGTACAATGTACGACGCCTTACAACTCCTAACAACACATTACAATACAGTACGTAATCTTAAATCTCCATAATAAACCTAATGAATTCGTCCGAATCCATTGAACATCGTACGGTAACTCAGGACTTGTTACGACTCAGTATGAGACATTAGCAACTTGAAAAGCAACTTAGAATAATGTAGGACGCATTACAACTCCAATGAAGACCTTACATCACCGTACGAAACATTAAATCTCTATAATTAACCTAATGAACTCGTTCGAGTCCTTTCAACATCGTACGACAACTTAAAACATATTACGACTCTGTATGCCATATTAGAACCTCGAAAAGCATGTTAGTACAATGTACGATGCCTTACAACTCCTAACAACACATTACAATACAGTTCGTAATCTTAAATCTCCATAATAAACCTAATGAATTCGTCCGAGTCCATTAAACATCGTACGGTAACTCAGGACTTGTTACGACTCTGTATGAGACATTAGCAACTTGAAAAGCAACTTAGAATAATTTAGGACGCATTACAACTCCAAAGAAGACCTTACATCACCGTACGAAACATTAAATCTCCATAATAAACCTAATGAATTCGTTCGAGTCCTTTGAACATCGTACGACAACTTAAAAGACACTACGACTATGTATGCCATATTAGAACCTCGAAAAGCATGTTAGTACAATGTACGACGCCTTACAACTCCTAACAACACATTACAATACAGTACGTAATCTTAAATCTCCATAATAAACCTAATGAATTCGTCCGAATCCATTGAACATCGTACGGTAACTCAGGACTTGTTACGACTCAGTATGAGACATTAGCAACTTGAAAAGCAACTTAGAATAATGTAGGACGCATTACAACTCCAATGAAGACCTTACATCACCGTACGAAACATTAAATCTCTATAATTAACCTAATGAACTCGTTCGAGTCCTTTCAACATCGTACGACAACTTAAAACATATTACGACTCTGTATGCCATATTAGAACCTCGAAAAGCATGTTAGTACAATGTACGATGCCTTACAACTCCTAACAACACACTACAATACAGTTCGTAATCTTAAATCTCCATAATAAACCTAATGAATTCGTCCGAGTCCATTAAACATCGTACGGTAACTCAGGACTTGTTACGACTCTGTATGAGACATTAGCAACTTGAAAAGCAACTTAGAATAATTTAGGACGCATTACAACTCCAATGAAGACCTTACATCACCGTACGAAACATTAAATCTCTATAATTAACCTAATGAATTCGTTCGAGTCCTTTCAACATCGTACGACAACTTAAAACATATTACGACTCTGTATGCCATATTAGAAACTCGAAAAGCATGTTAGTACAATGTACGATGCCTTACAACTCCTAACAACACATTACAATACAGTTCGTAATCTTAAATCTCCATAATAAACCTAATGAATTCGTCCGAGTCCATTAAACATCGTACGGTAACTCAGGACTTGTTACGACTCTGTATGAGACATTAGCAACTTGAAAAGCAACTTAGAATAATTTAGGACGCATTACAACTCCAAAGAAGACCTTACATCACCGTACGAAACATTAAATCTCCATAATAAACCTAATGAATTCGTTCGAGTCCTTTGAACATCGTACGACAACTTAAAAGACACTACGACTATGTATGCCATATTAGAACCTCGAAAAGCATGTTAGTACAATGTACGACGCCTTACAACTCCTAACAACACATTACAATACAATACGTAATCTTATATCTCCATAATAAACCTAATGAATTCGTCCGAGTCCATTGAACATCGTACGGTAACTCAGGACTTGTTACGACTCAGTATGAGACATTAGAAACTTGAAAAGCAACTTAGAATAATGTAGGACGCATTACAACTCCAATGAAGACCTTACATCACCGTACGAAACATTAAATCTCTATAATTAACCTAATGAATTCGTTCGAGTCCTTTCAACATCGTACGACAACTTAAAACATATTACGACTCTGTATGCCATATTAGAACCTCGAAAAGCATGTTAGTACAATGTACGATGCCTTACAACTCCTAACCACACATTACAATACAGTACATAATCTTAAATCTCCATAATAAACCTAATGAATCCGTCCGAGTCCATTGAACATCGTACGGTAACTCAGGACTTCTTACGACTCAGTATGAGACATTAGCAACTTGAAGAGCAACTTAGAATAATGTAGGACGCATTACAACTCCAATGAAGACCTTACATCACCGTACGAAACATTAAATCTCTATAATTAACCTAATGAATTCGTTCGAGTCCTTTCAACATCGTACGACAACTTAAAACATATTACGACTCTGTATGCCATATTAGAACCTCGAAAAGCATGTTAGTACAATGTACGATGCCTTACAACTCCTAACAACACATTACAATACAGTTCGTAATCTTAAATCTCCATAATAAACCTAATGAATTCGTCCGAGTCCATTAAACATCATACGGTAACTCAGGACTTTTTACGACTCTGTATGAGACATTAGCAACTTGAAAAGCAACTTAGAATAATGTAGGACGCATTACAACTCCAAAGAAGACCTTACATCACCGTACGAAACATTAAATCACCATAATAAACCAAATGAATTCGTTCGAGTCCTTTGAACATCGTACGACAACTTAAAACATACTACGACTCTGTATGCCATATTAGAACTTTGAAAAACATGTTAGTACAATGTACGATGCCTTACAACTCCTAACAACACATTACAATACAGTACGTAATCTTAAATCTCCATAATAAAACTAATGAATCCGTCCGAGTCCATTGAACATCGTACGGTAACTCAGGACTTCTTACGACTCAGTATGAGACATTAGCAACTTGAAGAGCAACTTAGAATAATGTAGGACGCATTACAACTCCAATGAAGACCTTACATCACCGTACGAAACATTAAATCTCTATAATTAACCTAATGAATTCGTTCGAGTCCTTTCAACATCGTACGACAACTTAAAACATATTACGACTCTGTATGCCATATTAGAACCTCGAAAAGCATGTTAGTACAATGTACGATGCCTTACAACTCCTAACAACACATTACAATACAGTACGTAATCTTAAATCTCCATAATAAACCTAATGAATTCGTCCGAGTCCATTGAACATCGTACGGTAACTCAGGACTTGTTACGACTCAGTATGAGACATTAGAAACTTGAAAAGCAACTTAGAATTATGTACGACGCATTACAACTCCAATGAAGACCTTACATCACCGTACGAAACATTAAATCTCTATAATTAACCTAATAAATTCGTTCGAGTCGTTTCAACATCGTATGACAACTTAAAACATATTATGACTCTGTATGCCATATTAGAACCTCGAAAAGCATGTTAGTACAATGTACGATGCCTTACAACTCCTAACAACACATTACAATACAGTTCGTAATCTTAAATCTCCATAATAAACCTAATGAATTCGTCCGAGTCCATTAAACATCGTACGGTAACTCAGGACTTGTTACGACTCTGTATGAGACATTAGCAACTTGAAAAGCAACTTAGAATAATTTAGGACGCATTACAACTCCAAAGAAGACCTTACATCACCGTACGAAACATTAAATCTCCATAATAAATCTAATGAATTCGTTCGAGTCCTTTGAACATCGTACGACAACTTAAAAGACACTACGACTATGTATGCCATATTAGAACCTCGAAAAGCATGTTAGTACAATGTACGACGCCTTACAACTCCTAACAACACATTACATTACAGTACGTAATCTTAAATCTCCATAATAAACCTAATGAATTCGTCCGAGTCCATTGAACATCGTACGGTAACTCAGGACTTGTTACGACTCAGTATGAGACATTAGCAACTTGAAAAGCAACTTAGAATAATGTAGGACGCATTACAACTCCAATGAAGACCTTACATCACCGTACGAAACATTAAATCTCTATAATTAACCTAATGAATTCGTTCGAGTCCTTTCAACATCGTACGACAACTTAAAACATATTACGACTCTGTATGCCATATTAGAACCTCGAAAAGCATGTTAGTACAATGTACGATGCCTTACAACTCCTAACAACACATTACAATACAGTACGTAATCTTAAATCTCCATAATAAACCTAATGAATCCGTCCGAGTCCATTGAACATCGTACGGTAACTCAGGACTTCTTACGACTCAGTATGAGACATTAGCAACTTGAAGAGCAACTTAGAATAATGTAGGACGCATTACAACTCCAATGAAGACCTTACATCACCGTACGAAACATTAAATCTCTATAATTAACCTAATGAATTCGTTCGAGTCCTTTCAACATCGTACGACAACTTAAAACATATTACGACTCTGTATGCCATATTAGAAACTCGAAAAGCATGTTAGTACAATGTACGATGCCTTACAACTCCTAACAACACATTACAATACAGTTCGTAATCTTAAATCTCCATAATAAACCTAATGAATTCGTCCAAGTCCATTAAACATCGTACGGTAACTCAGGACTTGTTACGACTCTGTATGAGACATTAGCAACTTGAAAAGCAACTTAGAATAATTTAGGACGCATTACAACTCCAAAGAAGACCTTACATCACCGTACGAAACATTAAATCTCCATAATAAACCTAATGAATTCGTTCGAGTCCTTTGAACATCGTACGACAACTTAAAAGACACTACGACTATGTATGCCATATTAGAACCTCGAAAAGCATGTTAGTACAATGTACGACGCCTTACAACTCCTAACAACACATTACAATACAGTACGTAATCTTATATCTCCATAATAAACCTAATGAATTCGTCCGAGTCCATTGAACATCGTACGGTAACTCAGGACTTGTTACGACTCAGTATGAGACATTAGCAACTTGAAAAGCAACTTACAATAACGTAGGACGCATTACAACTCCAATGAAGACCTTACATCACCGTACGAAACATTAAATCTCTATAATTAACCTAATGAATTCGTTCGAGTCCTTTCAACATCGTACGACAACTTAAAACATATTACGACTCTGTATGCCATATTAGAACCTCGAAAAGCATGTTAGTACAATGTACGATGCCTTACAACTCCTAACCACACATTACAATACAGTACATAATCTTAAATCTCCATAATAAACCTAATGAATCCGTCCGAGTCCATTGAACATCGTACGGTAACTCAGGACTTCTTACGACTCAGTATGAGACATTAGCAACTTGAAGAGCAACTTAGAATAATGTAGGACGCATTACAACTTCAATGAAGACCTTACATCACCGTACGAAACATTAAATCTCTATAATTAACCTAATGAATTCGTTCGAGTCCTTTCAACATCGTACGACAACTTAAAACATATTACGACTCTGTATGCCATATTAGAACCTCGAAAAGCATGTTAGTACAATGTACGATGCCTTACAACTCCTAACAACACATTACAATACAGTTCGTAATCTTAAATCTCCATAATAAACCTAATGAATTCGTCCGAGTCCATTAAACATCATACGGTAACTCAGGACTTTTTACGACTCTGTATGAGACATTAGCAACTTGAAAAGCAACTTAGAATAATGTAGGACGCATTACAACTCCAAAGAAGACCTTACATCACCGTACGAAACATTAAATCTCCATAATAAACCAAATGAATTCGTTCGAGTCCTTTGAACATCGTACGACAACTTAAAACATACTACGACTCTGTATGCCATATTAGAACTTTGAAAAACATGTTAGTACAATGTACGATGCCTTACAACTCCTAACAACACATTACAATACAGTACGTAATCTTAAATCTCCATAATAAACCTAATGAATCCGTCCGAGTCCATTGAACATCGTACGGTAACTCAGGACTTCTTACGACTCAGTATGAGACATTAGCAACTTGAAGAGCAACTTAGAATAATGTAGGACGCATTACAACTCTAATGAAGACCTTACATCACCGTACGAAACATTAAATCTCTATAATTAACCTAATGAATTCGTTCGAGTCCTTTCAACATCGTACCACAACTTAAAACATATTACGACTCTGTATGCCATATTAGAACCTCGAAAAGCATGTTAGTACAATGTACGATGCCTTACAACTCCTAACAACACATTACAATACAGTACGTAATCTTAAATCTCCATAATAAACCTAATGAATTCGTCCGAGTCCATTGAACATCGTACGGTAACTCAGGACTTGTTACGACTCAGTATGAGACATTAGAAACTTGAAAAGCAACTTAGAATAATGTACGACGCATTACAACTCCAATGAAGACCTTACATCACTGTACGAAACATTAAATCTCTATAATTAACCTAATAAATTCGTTCGAGTCGTTTCAACATCGTATGACAACTTAAAACATATTACGACTCTGTATGCCATATTAGAACCTCGAAAAGCATGTTAGTACATTGTACGATGCCTTACAACTCCTAACAACACATTACAATACAGTTCGTAATCTTAAATCTCCATAATAAACCTAATGAATTCGTCCGAGTCCATTAAACATCATACGGTAACTCAGGACTTTTTACGACTCTGTATGAGACATTAGCAACTTGAAAAGCAACTTAGAATAATGTAGGACGCATTACAACTCCAAAGAAGACCTTACATCACCGTACGAAACATTAAATCTCCATAATAAACCAAATGAATTCGTTCGAGTCCTTTGAATATCGTACGACAACTTAAAACATACTACGACTCTGTATGCCATATTAGAACTTTGAAAAACATGTTAGTACAATGTACGATGCCTTACAACTCCTAACAACACATTACAATACAGTACGTAATCTTAAATCTCCATAATAAACCTAATGAATCCGTCCGAGTCCATTGAACATCGTACGGTAACTCAGGACTTCTTACGACTCAGTATGAGACATTAGCAACTTAAAGAGCAACTTAGAATAATGTAGGACGCATTACAACTCCAATGAAGACCTTACATCACCGTACGAAACATTAAATCTCTATAATTAACCTAATGAATTCGTTCGAGTCCTTTCAACATCGTACCACAACTTAAAACATATTACGACTCTGTATGCCATATTAGAACCTCGAAAAGCATGTTAGTACAATGTACGATGCCTTACAACTCCTAACAACACATTACAATACAGTACGTAATCTTAAATCTCCATAATAAACCTAATGAATTCGTCCGAGTCCATTGAACATCGTACGGTAACTCAGGACTTGTTACGACTCAGTATGAGACATTAGAAACTTGAAAAGCAACTTAGAATAATGTACGACGCATTACAACTCCAATGAAGACCTTACATCACTGTACGAAACATTAAATCTCTATAATTAACCTAATAAATTCGTTCGAGTCGTTTCAACATCGTATGACAACTTAAAACATATTACGACTCTGTATGCCATATTAGAACCTCGAAAAGCATGTTAGTACATTGTACGATGCCTTACAACTCCTAACAACACATTACAATACAGTTCGTAATCTTAAATCTCCATAATAAACCTAATGAATTCGTCCGAGTCCATTAAACATCATACGGTAACTCAGGACTTTTTACGACTCTGTATGAGACATTAGCAACTTGAAAAGCAACTTAGAATAATGTAGGACGCATTACAACTCCAAAGAAGACCTTACATCACCGTACGAAACATTAAATCTCCATAATAAACCAAATGAATTCGTTCGAGTCCTTTGAATATCGTACGACAACTTAAAACATACTACGACTCTGTATGCCATATTAGAACTTTGAAAAACATGTTAGTACAATGTACGATGCCTTACAACTCCTAACAACACATTACAATACAGTACGTAATCTTAAATCTCCATAATAAACCTAATGAATCCGTCCGAGTCCATTGAACATCGTACGGTAACTCAGGACTTCTTACGACTCAGTATGAGACATTAGCAACTTAAAGAGCAACTTAGAATAATGTAGGACGCATTACAACTCCAATGAAGACCTTACATCACCGTACGAAACATTAAATCTCTATAATTAACCTAATGAATTCGTTCGAGTCCTTTCAACATCGTACCACAACTTAAAACATATTACGACTCTGTATGCCATATTAGAACCTCGAAAAGCATGTTAGTACAATGTACGATGCCTTACAACTCCTAACAACACATTACAATACAGTACGTAATCTTAAATCTCCATAATAAACCTAATGAATTCGTCCGAGTCCATTGAACATCGTACGGTAACTCAGGACTTGTTACGACTCAGTATGAGACATTAGAAACTTGAAAAGCAACTTAGAATAATGTACGACGCATTACAACTCCAATGAAGACCTTACATCACCGTACGAAACATTAAATCTCTATAATTAACCTAATAAATTCGTTCGAGTCGTTTCAACATCGTATGACAACTTAAAACATATTACGACTCTGTATGCCATATTAGAACCTCGAAAAGCATGTTAGTACATTGTACGATGCCTTACAACTCCTAACAACACATTACAATACAGTTCGTAATCTTAAATCTCCATAATAAACCTAATGAATTCGTCCGAGTCCATTAAACATCGTACGGTAACTCAGGACTTGTTACGACTCTGTATGAGACATTAGCAACTTGAAAAGCAACTTAGAATAATTTAGGACGCATTACAACTCCAAAGAAGACCTTTCATCACCGTACGAAACATTAAATCTCCATAATAAACCTAATGAATTCGTTCGAGTCCTTTGAACCTCGTACGACAACTTAAAAGACACTATGACTATGTATGCCATATTAGAACCTCGAAAAGCATGTTAGTACAATGTACGACCCCTTACAACTCCTAACAACACATTACAATACAGTACGTAATCTTAAATCTCCATAATAAACCTAATGAATTCGTCCGAGTCCATTGAACATCGTACAGTAACTCAGGACTTGTTACGACTCAGTATGAGACATTAGCAACTTGAAAAGCAACTAAGAATAATGTAGGACGCATTACAACTCCAATGAAGACCTTACATCACCGTACGAAACATTAAATCTCTATAATTAACCTAATGAATTCGTTCGAGTCCTTTCAACATCGTACGACAACTTAAAACATATTACGACTCTGTATGCCATATTAGAACCTCGAAAAGCATGTTAGTACAATGTACGATGCCTTACAACTCCTAACAACACATTACAATACAGTACGTAATCTTAAATCTCCATAATAAACCTAATGAATCCGTCCGAGTCCATTGAACATCGTACGGTAACTCAGGACTTCTTACGACTCAGTATGAGACATTAGCAACTTGAAGAGCAACTTAGAATAATGTAGGACGCATTACAACTCCAATGAAGACCTTACATCACCGTACGAAACATTAAATCTCTATAATTAACCTAATAAATTCGTTTGAGTCCTTTCAACATCGTATGACAACTTAAAACATATTACGACTATGTATGCCATATTAGAACCTCGAAAAGCATGTTAGTACAATGTACGACGCCTTACAACTCCTAACAACACATTACAATACAGTACGTAATCTTAAATCTCCATAATAAACCTAATGAATTCGTCCGAGTCCATTAAACATCATACGGTAACTCAGGACTTTTTACGACTCTGTATGAGACATTAGCAAGTTGAAAAGCAACTTAGAATAATGTAGGACGCATTACAACTCCAAAGAAGACCTTACATCACCGTACGAAACATTAAATCTCCATAATAAACCTAATGAATTCGTTCGAGTCCTTTGAACATCGTACGACAACTTAAAACATACTACGACTCTGTATGCCATATTAGAACTTTGAAAAACATGTTAGTACAATGTACCACGCCTTACAACTCCTAACAACACATTACAATACAGTACGTATTCTTAAATCTCCATAATAAATCATATGAATTCGTCCGAGTCCATTGAACATCGTACGGCAACTCAGGACTTGTTACGACTTTGTATTAGACATTAGCAACTTGAAAAGCAATTTATTATAATGTAGGACGCATTACAACTCCAAAGAAGACCTAAATCACTGTACGAAACATTAAATCTCTAAAATAAACCTAATGACTTCGTTGAAGTCCATTGAACATCGTACGACAACTTAAATAATATTACGACTATGTATGCCATATTAGAACCTCGAAAAGCATGTTAGTACAATGTACGATGCCTTACAACTCCTAACAACACATTACAATACAGTACGTAATCTTAAATCTCCATAATAAACCTAATGAATTCGTCCGAGTCCATTGAACATCGTACGGTAACTCAGGACTTGTTACGACTCAGTATGAGACATTAGCAACTTGAAAAGCAACTTAGAATAATGTACGACGCATTACAACTCCAATGAAGACCTTACATCACCGTACGAAACATTAAATCTCTATAATTAACCTAATAAATTCGTTCGAGTCCTTTCAACATCGTATGACAACTTAAAACATATTACGACTCTGTATGCCATATTAGAACCTCGAAAAGCATGTTAGTACAATGTACGATGCCTTACAACTCCTAATAACACATTACAATACAGTTCGTAATCTTAAATCTCCATAATAAACCTAATGAATTCGTCCGAGTCCATTAAACATCGTACGGTAACTCAGGACTTGTTACGACTCTGTATGAGACATTAGCAACTTGAAAAGCAACTTAGAATAATTTAGGACGCATTACAACTCCAAAGAAGACCTTACATCACCGTACGAAACATTAAATCTCCATAATAAACCTAATGAATTCGTTCGAGTCCTTTGAACATCGTACGACAACTTAAAAGACACTACGACTATGTATGCCATATTAGAACCTCGAAAAGCATGTTAGTACAATGTACGACGCCTTACAACTCCTAACAACACATTACAATACAGTACATAATCTTAAATCTCCATAATAAACCTAATGAATTCGTCCGAATCCATTGAACATCGTACGGTAACTCAGGACTTGTTACGACTCAGTATGAGACATTAGCAACTTGAAAAGCAACTTAGAATAATGTAGGACGCATTATAACTCCAATGAAGACCTTACATCACCGTACGAAACATTAAATCTCTATAATTAACCTAATGAACTCGTTCGAGTCCTTTCAACATCGTACGACAACTTAAAACATATTACGACTCTGTATGCCATATTAGAACCTCGAAAAGCATGTTAGTACAATGTACGATGCCTTACAACTCCTAACAACACATTACAATACAGTTCGTAATCTTAAATCTCCATAATAAACCTAATGAATTCGTCCGAGTCCATTAAACATCGTACGGTAACTCAGGACTTGTTACGACTCTGTATGAGACATTAGCAACTTGAAAAGCAACTTAGAATAATTTAGGACGCATTACAACTCCAAAGAAGACCTTACATCACCGTACGAAACATTAAATCTCCATAATAAACCTAATGAATTCGTTCGAGTCCTTTGAACATCGTACGACAACTTAAAAGACACTACGACTATGTATGCCATATTAGAACCTCGAAAAGCATGTTAGTACAATGTACGACGCCTTACAACTCCTAACAACACATTACAATACAGTACGTAATCTTAAATCTCCATAATAAACCTAATGAATTCGTCCGAATCCATTGAACATCGTACGGTAACTCAGGACTTGTTACGACTCAGTATGAGACATTAGCAACTTGAAAAGCAACTTAGAATAATGTAGGACGCATTACAACTCCAATGAAGACCTTACATCACCGTACGAAACATTAAATCTCTATAATTAACCTAATGAACTCGTTCGAGTCCTTTGAACATCGTACGACAACTTAAAACATATTACGACTCTGTATGCCATATTAGAACCTCGAAAAGCATGTTAGTACAATGTACGATGCCTTACAACTCCTAACAACACATTACAATACAGTTCGTAATCTTAAATCTCCATAATAAACCTAATGAATTCGTCCGAGTCCATTAAACATCGTACGGTAACTCAGGACTTGTTACGACTCTTTATGAGACATTAGCAACTTGAAAAGCAACTTAGAATAATTTAGGACGCATTACAACTCCAAAGAAGACCTTACATCACCGTACGAAACATTAAATCTCCATAATAAACCTAATGAATTCGTTCGAGTCCTTTGAACATCGTACGACAACTTAAAAGACACTACGACTATGTATGCCATATTAGAACCTCGAAAAGCATGTTAGTACAATGTACGACGCCTTAAACCTGCTAACAACACATTACAATACAGTACGTAATCTTAAATCTCCATAATAAACCTAATGAATTCGTCCGAGTCCATTGAACATCGTACGGTAACTCAGGACTTGTTACGACTCAGTATGAGACATTAGCAACTTGTAAAGCAACATAGAATAATGTAGGACACATTACAACTCCAATGAAGACCTTACATCACCGTACGAAACATTAAATCTCTATAATTAACCTAATGAATTTGTTCGAGTCCTTTCAACATCGTACGACAACTTAAAACATATTACGACTCTGTATGCCATATTAGAACCTCGAAAAGCATGTTAGTACAATGTACGATGCCTTACAACTCCTAACAACACATTACAATACAGTACGTAATCTTAAATCTCCATAATAAACCTAATGAATCCGTCCGAGTCCATTGAACATCGTACGGTAACTCAGGACTTCTTACGACTCAGTATGAGACATTAGCAACTTGAAGAGCAACTTAGAATAATGTAGGACGCATTACAACTCCAATGAAGACCTTACATCACCGTACGAAACATTAAATCTCTATAATTAACCTAATGAATTCGTTTGAGTCCTTTCAACATCGTACGACAACTTAAAACATATTACGACTCTGTATGCCATATTAGAACCTCGAAAAGCATGTTAGTACAATGTACGATGCCTTACAACTCCTAACAACACATTACAATACAGTTCGTAATCTTAAATCTCCATAATAAACCTAATGAATTCGTCCGAGTCCATTAAACATCATACGGTAACTCAGGACTTTTTACGACTCTGTATGAGACATTAGCAAGTTGAAAAGCAACTAAGAAAAATGTAGGACGCATTACAACTCCAAAGAAGACCTTACATCACCGTACGAAACATTAAATCTCCATAATAAACCTAATGAATTCGTTCGAGTCCTTTGAACATCGTACGACAACTTAAAACATACTACGACTCTGTATGCCATATTAGAACTTTGAAAAACATGTTAGTACAATGTACGATGCCTTACAACTCCTAACAACACATTACAATACAGTTCGTAATCTTAAATCTCCATAATAAACCTAATGAATTCGTCCGAGTCCATTAAACATCGTACGGTAACTCAGGACTTGTTACGACTCTGTATGAGACATTAGCAACTTGAAAAGCAACTTAGAATAATTTAGGACGCATTACAACTCCAAAGAAGACCTTACATCACCGTACGAAACATTAAATCTCCATAATAAACCTAATGAATTCGTTCGAGTCCTTTGAACATCGTACGACAACTTAAAAGACACTACGACTATGTATGCCATATTAGAACCTCGAAAAGCATGTTAGTACAATGTACGACGCCTTACAACTCCTAACAACACATTACAATACAGTACGTAATCTTAAATCTCCATAATAAACCTAATGAATTCGTCCGAATCCATTGAACATCGTACGGTAACTCAGGACTTGTTACGACTCAGTATGAGACATTAGCAACTTGAAAAGCAACTTAGAATAATGTAGGACGCATTACAACTCCAATGAAGACCTTACATCACCGTACGAAACATTAAATCTCTATAATTAACCTAATGAACTCGTTCGAGTCCTTTCAACATCGTACGACAACTTAAAACATATTACGACTCTGTATGCCATATTAGAACCTCGAAAAGCATGTTAGTACAATGTACGATGCCTTACAACTCCTAACAACACATTACAATACAGTTCGTAATCTTAAATCTCCATAATAAACCTAATGAATTCGTCCGAGTCCATTAAACATCGTACGGTAACTCAGGACTTGTTACGACTCTTTATGAGACATTAGCAACTTGAAAAGCAACTTAGAATAATTTAGGACGCATTACAACTCCAAAGAAGACCTTACATCACCGTACGAAACATTAAATCTCCATAATAAACCTAATGAATTCGTTCGAGTCCTTTGAACATCGTACGACAACTTAAAAGACACTACGACTATGTATGCCATATTAGAACCTCGAAAAGCATGTTAGTACAATGTATGACGCCTTAAACCTCCTAACAACACATTACAATACAGTACGTAATCTTAAATCTCCATAATAAACCTAATGAATTCGTCCGAGTCCATTGAACATCGTACGGTAACTCAGGACTTGTTACGACTCAGTATGAGACATTAGCAACTTGTAAAGCAACATAGAATAATGTAGGACGCATTACAACTCCAATGAAGACCTTACATCACCGTACGAAACATTAAATCTCTATAATTAACCTAATGAATTTGTTCGAGTCCTTTCAACATCGTACGACAACTTAAAACATATTACGACTCTGTATGCCATATTAGAACCTCGAAAAGCATGTTAGTACAATGTACGATGCCTTACAACTCCTAACAACACATTACAATACAGTACGTAATCTTAAATCTCCATAATAAACCTAATGAATCCGTCCGAGTCCATTGAACATCGTACGGTAACTCAGGACTTCTTACGACTCAGTATGAGACATTAGCAACTTGAAGAGCAACTTAGAATAATGTAGGACGCATTACAACTCCAATGAAGACCTTACATCACCGTACGAAACATTAAATCTCTATAATTAACCTAATGAATTCGTTTGAGTCCTTTCAACATCGTACGACAACTTAAAACATATTACGACTCTGTATGCCATATTAGAACCTCGAAAAGCATGTTAGTACAATGTACGATGCCTTACAACTCCTAACAACACATTACAATACAGTTCGTAATCTTAAATCTCCATAATAAACCTAATGAATTCGTCCGAGTCCATTAAACATCATACGGTAACTCAGGACTTTTTACGACTCTGTATGAGACATTAGCAAGTTGAAAAGCAACTAAGAAAAATGTAGGACGCATTACAACTCCAAAGAAGACCTTACATCACCGTACGAAACATTAAATCTCCATAATAAACCTAATGAATTCGTTCGAGTCCTTTGAACATCGTACGACAACTTAAAACATACTACGACTCTGTATGCCATATTAGAACTTTGAAAAACATGTTAGTACAATGTACGATGCCTTACAACTCCTAACAACACATTACAATACAGTTCGTAATCTTAAATCTCCATAATAAACCTAATGAATTCGTCCGAGTCCATTAAACATCGTACGGTAACTCAGGACTTGTTACGACTCTGTATGAGACATTAGCAACTTGAAAAGCAACTTAGAATAATTTAGGACGCATTACAACTCCAAAGAAGACCTTACATCACCGTACGAAACATTAAATCTCCATAATAAACCTAATGAATTCGTTCGAGTCCTTTGAACATCGTACGACAACTTAAAAGACACTACGACTATGTATGCCATATTAGAACCTCGAAAAGCATGTTAGTACAATGTACGACGCCTTAAACCTCCTAACAACACATTACAATACAGTACGTAATCTTAAATCTCCATAATAAACCTAATGAATTCGTCCGAGTCCATTGAACATCGTACGGTAACTCAGGACTTGTTACGACTCAGTATGAGACATTAGCAACTTGTAAAGCAACTTAGAATAATGTAGGACGCATTACAACTCCAAAGAAGACCTTACATCGCCGTACGAAACATTAAATCTCTATAATTAACCTAATGAATTTGTTCGAGTCCTTTCAACATCGTACGACAACTTAAAACATATTACGACTCTGTATGCCATATTAGAACCTCGAAAAGCATGTTAGTACAATGTACGATGCCTTACAACTCCTAACAACACATTACAATACAGTACGTAATCTTAAATCTCCATAATAAACCTAATGAATCCGTCCGAGTCCATTAAACATCATACGGTAACTCAGGACTTTTTACGACTCTGTATGAGACATTAGCAAGTTGAAAAGCAACTAAGAAAAATGTAGGACGCATTACAACTCCAAAGAAGACCTTACATCACCGTACGAAACATTAAATCTCCATAATAAACCTAATGAATTCGTTCGAGTCCTTTGAACATCGTACGACAACTTAAAACATACTACGACTCTGTATGCCATATTAGAACTTTGAAAAACATGTTAGTACAATGTACGACGCCTTACAACTCCTAACAACACATTACAATACAGTACGTATTCTTAAATCTCCATAATAAATCATATGAATTCGTCCGAGTCCAATGAACATCGTATGGCAACTCAGGACTTGTTACGACTTTGTATTAGACATTAGCAACTTGAAAAGCAATTTATTATAATGTAGGACGCATCACAACTCCAAAGAAGACCTAAATCACTGTACGAAACATTAAATCTCTAAAATAAACCTAATGACTTCGTTCAAGTCCATTGAACATCGTACGACAACTTAAATAATATTACGACTCTGTATGCCATATTAGAACCTCGAAAAGCATGTTAGTACAATGTACGATGCCTTACAACTCCTAACAACACATTACAATACAGTACGTAATCTTAAATCTCCATAATAAACCTAATGAATTCGTCCGAGTCCATTGAACATCGTACGGTAACTCAGGACTTGTTACGACTCAGTATGAGACATTAGCAACTTGAAAAGCAACTTAGAATAATGTAGGACGCATTACAACTCCAATGAAGACCTTACATCACCGTACGAAACATTAAATCTCTATAATTAACCTAATGAATTCGTTCGAGTCCTTTCAACATCGTATGACAACTTAAAACATATTACGACTCTGTATGCCATATTAGAACCTCGAAAAGCATATTAGTACAATGTACGATGCCTTACAACTCCTAACAACACATTACAATACGATTCGTAATCTTAAATCTCCATAATAAACCTAATTAATTCGTCCGAGTCCATTAAACATCGTACTGTAACTCAGGACTTGTTACGACTCTGTATGAGACATTAGCAACTTGAAAAGCAACTTAAAATAATGTAGGACGCATTACAACTCCATAGAAGACCTTACATCACCGTACGAAACATTAAATCTCTATAATTAACCTAATGAATTCGTTCGAGTCCTTTCAACATCGTACGACAACTTAAAACATATTACGACTCTGTATGCCATATTAGAACCTCGAAAAGCATGTTAGTACAATGTACGATGCCTTACAACTCCTAACAACACATTACAATACAGTTCGTAATCTTAAATCTCCATAATAAACCTAATGAATTCGTCCGAGTCCATTAAACATCATACGGTAACTCAGGACTTTTTACGACTCTGTATGAGACATTAGCAACTTGAAAAGCAACTTAGAATAATGTAGGACGCATTACAACTCCAAAGAAGACCTTACATCACCGTACGAAACATTAAATCTCCATAATAAACCTAATGAATTCGTTCGAGTCCTTTGAACATCGTACGACAACTTAAAACATAATACGACTCTGTATGCCATATTAGAACTTTGAAAAACATGTTAGTACAATGTACGACGCCTTACAACTCCTAACAACACATTACAATACAGTACGTATTCTTAAATCTCCATAATAAATCATATGAATTCGTCCGAGTCCATTGAACATCGTACGGCAACTCAGGACTTGTTACGACTTTGTATTAGACATTAGCAACTTGAAAAGCAATTTATTATAATGTAGGACGCATTACAACTCCAAAGAAGACCTAAATCACTGTACGAAACATTAAATCTCTAAAATAAACCTAATGACTTCGATCGAGTCCATTGAACATCGTACGACAACTTAAATAATATTACGACTCTGTATGCCATATTAGAACCTCGAAAAGCATGTTAGTACAATGTACGATGCCTTACAACTCCTAACAACACATTACAATACAGTTCGTAATCTTAAATCTCCATAATAAACCTAATGAATTCGTCCGAGTCCATTAAACATCATACGGTAACTCAGGACTTTTTACGACTCTGTATGAGACATTAGCAACTTGAAAAGCAACTTAGAATAATGTAGGACGCATTACAACTCCAAAGAAGACCTTACATCACCGTACAAAACATTAAATCTCCATAATAAACCTAATGAATTCGTTCGAGTCCTTTGAACATCGTACGACAACTTAAAACATAATACGACTCTGTATGCCATATTAGAACTTTGAAAAACATGTTAGTACAATGTACGACGCCTTACAACTCCTAACAACACATTACAATAAAGTACGTATTCTTAAATCTCCATAATAAATCATATGAATTCGTCCGAGTCCATTGAACATCGTACGGCAACTCAGGACTTGTTACGACTTTGTATTAGACATTAGAAACTTGAAAAGCAATTTATTATAATGTAGGACGCATTACAACTCCAAAGAAGACCTAAATCACTGTACGAAACATTAAATCTCTAAAATAAACCTAATGACTTCGATCGAGTCCATTGAACATCGTACGACAACTTAAATAATATTACGACTCTGTATGCCATATTAGAACCTCGAAAAGCATGTTAGTACAATGTACGATGCCTTACAACTCCTAACAACACATTACAATACAGTTCGTAATCTTAAATCTCCATAATAAACCTAATGAATTCGTCCGAGTCCATTAAACATCGTACGGTAACTCAGGACTTGTTACGACTCTGTATGAGACATTAGCAACTTGAAAAGCAACTTAGAATAATTTAGGACGCATTACAACTCCAAAGAAGACCTTACATCACCGTACGAAACATTAAATCTCCATAATAAACCTAATGAATTCGTTCGAGTCCTTTGAACATCGTACGACAACTTAAAAGACACTACGACTATGTATGCCATATTAGAACCTCGAAAAGCATGTTAGTACAATGTACGACGCCTTAAACCTCCTAACAACACATTACAATACAGTACGTAATCTTAAATCTCCATAATAAACCTAATGAATTCGTCCGAGTCCATTGAACATCGTACGGTAACTCAGGACTTGTTACGACTCAGTATGAGACATTAGCAACTTGAAAAGCAACTTAGAATAATGTAGGACGCATTACAACTCCAATGAAGACCTTACATCACCGTACGAAACATTAAATCTCTATAATTAACCTAATGAATTCGTTCGAGTCCTTTCAACATCGTACGACAACTTAAAACATATTACGACTCTGTATGCCATATTAGAACCTCGAAAAGCATATTAGTACAATGTACGATGCCTTACAACTCCTAACAACACATTACAATACGATTCGTAATCTTAAATCTCCATAATAAACCTAATTAATTCGTCCGAGTCCATTAAACATCGTACTGTAACTCAGGACTTGTTACGACTCTGTATGAGACATTAGCAACTTGAAAAGCAACTTAAAATAATGTAGGACGCATTACAACTCCATAGAAGACCTTACATCACCGTACGAAACATTAAATCTCTATAATTAACCTAATGAATTCGTTCGAGTCCTTTCAACATCGTACGACAACTTAAAACATAATACGACTCTGTATGCTATATTAGAACTTTGAAAAACATGTTAGTACAATGTACGACGCCTTACAACTCCTAACAACACATTACAATACAGTACGTATTCTTAAATCTCCATAATAAATCATATGAATTCGTCCGAGTCCATTGAACATCGTACGGCAACTCAGGACTTGTTACGACTTTGTATTAGACATTAGCAACTTGAAAAGCAATTTATTATAATGTAGGACGCATTACAACTCCAAAGAAGACCTAAATCACTGTACGAAACATTAAATCTCTAAAATAAACCTAATGACTTCGATCGAGTCCATTGAACATCGTACGACAACTTAAATAATATTACGACTCTGTATGCCATATTAGAACCTCGAAAAGCATGTTAGTACAATGTACGATGCCTTACAACTCCTAACAACACATTACAATACAGTTCGTAATCTTAAATCTCCATAATAAACCTAATGAATTCGTCCGAGTCCATTAAACATCGTACGGTAACTCAGGACTTGTTACGACTCTGTATGAGACATTAGCAACTTGAAAAGCAACTTAGAATAATTTAGGACGCATTACAACTCCAAAGAAGACCTTACATCACCGTACGAAACATTAAATCTCCATAATAAACCTAATGAATTCGTTCGAGTCCTTTGAACATCGTACGACAACTTAAAAGACACTACGACTATGTATGCCATATTAGAACCTCGAAAAGCATGTTAGTACAATGTACGACGCCTTAAACCTCCTAACAACACATTACAATACAGTACGTAATCTTAAATCTCCATAATAAACCTAATGAATTCGTCCGAGTCCATTGAACATCGTACGGTAACTCAGGACTTGTTACGACTCAGTATGAGACATTAGCAACTTGAAAAGCAACTTAGAATAATGTAGGACGCATTACAACTCCAACGAAGACCTTACATCACCGTACGAAACATTAAATCTCTATAATTAACCTAATGAATTCGTTCGAGTCCTTTCAACATCGTACGACAACTTAAAACATATTACGACTCTGTATGCCATATTAGAACCTCGAAAAGCATATTAGTACAATGTACGATGCCTTACAACTCCTAACAACACATTACAATACGATTCGTAATCTTAAATCTCCATAATAAACCTAATTAATTCGTCCGAGTCCATTAAACATCGTACTGTAACTCAGGACTTGTTACGACTCTGTATGAGACATTAGCAACTTGAAAAGCAACTTAAAATAATGTAGGACGCATTACAACTCCATAGAAGACCTTACATCACCGTACGAAACATTAAATCTCTATAATTAACCTAATGAATTCGTTCGAGTCCTTTCAACATCGTACGACAACTTAAAACATAATACGACTCTGTATGCTATATTAGAACTTTGAAAAACATGTTAGTACAATGTACGACGCCTTACAACTCCTAACAACACATTACAATACAGTACGTATTCTTAAATCTCCATAATAAATCATATGAATTCGTCCGAGTCCATTGAACATCGTACGGCAACTCAGGACTTGTTACGACTTTGTATTAGACATTAGCAACTTGAAAAGCAATTTATTATAATGTAGGACGCATTACAACTCCAAAGAAGACCTAAATCACTGTACGAAACATTAAATCTCTAAAATAAACCTAATGACTTCGATCGAGTCCATTGAACATCGTACGACAACTTAAATAATATTACGACTCTGTATGCCATATTAGAACCTCGAAAAGCATGTTAGTACAATGTACGATGCCTTACAACTCCTAACAACACATTACAATACAGTTCGTAATCTTAAATCTCCATAATAAACCTAATGAATTCGTCCGAGTCCATTAAACATCGTACGGTAACTCAGGACTTGTTACGACTCTGTATGAGACATTAGCAACTTGAAAAGCAACTTAGAATAATTTAGGACGCATTACAACTCCAAAGAAGACCTTACATCACCGTACGAAACATTAAATCTCCATAATAAACCTAATGAATTCGTTCGAGTCCTTTGAACATCGTACGACAACTTAAAAGACACTACGACTATGTATGCCATATTAGAACCTCGAAAAGCATGTTAGTACAATGTACGACGCCTTAAACCTCCTAACAACACATTACAATACAGTACGTAATCTTAAATCTCCATAATAAACCTAATGAATTCGTCCGAGTCCATTGAACATCGTACGGTAACTCAGGACTTGTTACGACTCAGTATGAGACATTAGCAACTTGAAAAGCAACTTAGAATAATGTAGGACGCATTACAACTCCAACGAAGACCTTACATCACCGTACGAAACATTAAATCTCTATAATTAACCTAATGAATTCGTTCGAGTCCTTTCAACATCGTACGACAACTTAAAACATATTACGACTCTGTATGCCATATTAGAACCTCGAAAAGCATATTAGTACAATGTACGATGCCTTACAACTCCTAACAACACATTACAATACGATTCGTAATCTTAAATCTCCATAATAAACCTAATTAATTCGTCCGAGTCCATTAAACATCGTACTGTAACTCAGGACTTGTTACGACTCTGTATGAGACATTAGCAACTTGAAAAGCAACTTAAAATAATGTAGGACGCATTACAACTCCATAGAAGACCTTACATCACCGTACGAAACATTAAATCTCTATAATTAACCTAATGAATTCGTTCGAGTCCTTTCAACATCGTACGACAACTTAAAACATAATACGACTCTGTATGCCATATTAGAACTTTGAAAAACATGTTAGTACAATGTACGACGCCTTACAACTCCTAACAACACATTACAATACAGTACGTATTCTTAAATCTCCATAACAAATCATATGAATTCGTCCGAGTCCATTGAACATCGTACGGCAACTCAGGACTTGTTACGACTCTGTATGAGACATTAGCAACTTGAAAAGCAACTTAAAATAATGTAGGACGCATTACAACTCCATAGAAGACCTTACATCACCGTACGAAACATTAAATCTCTATAATTAACCTAATGAATTCGTTCGAGTCCTTTCAACATCGTACGACAACTTAAAACATATTACGACTCTGTATGCCATATTAGAACCTCGAAAAGCATGTTAGTACAATGTACGATGCCTTACAACTCCTAACAACACATTACAATACAGTTCGTAATCTTAAATCTCCATAATAAACCTAATGAATTCGTCCGAGTCCATTAAACATCATACGGTAACTCAGGACTTTTTACGACTCTGTATGAGACATTAGCAACTTGAAAAGCAACTTAGAATAATGTAGGACGCATTACAACTCCAAAGAAGACCTTACATCACCGTACGAAACATTAAATCTCCATAATAAACCTAATGAATTCGTTCGAGTCCTTTGAACATCGTACGACAACTTAAAACATAATACGACTCTGTATGCCATATTAGAACTTTGAAAAACATGTTAGTACAATGTACGACGCCTTACAACTCCTAACAACACATTACAATACAGTACGTATTCTTAAATCTCCATAATAAATCATATGAATTCGTCCGAGTCCATTGAACATCGTACGGCAACTCAGGACTTGTTACGACTTTGTATTAGACATTAGAAACTTGAAAAGCAATTTATTATAATGTAGGACGCATTACAACTCCAAAGAAGACCTAAATCACTGTACGAAACATTAAATCTCTAAAATAAACCTAATGACTTCGATCGAGTCCATTGAACATCGTACGACAACTTAAATAATATTACGACTCTGTATGCCATATTAGAACCTCGAAAAGCATGTTAGTACAATGTACGATGCCTTACAACTCCTAACAACACATTACAATACAGTTCGTAATCTTAAATCTCCATAATAAACCTAATGAATTCGTCCGAGTCCATTAAACATCGTACGGTAACTCAGGACTTGTTACGACTCTGTATGAGACATTAGCAACTTGAAAAGCAACTTAGAATAATTTAGGACGCATTACAACTCCAAAGAAGACCTTACATCACCGTACGAAACATTAAATCTCCATAATAAACCTAATGAATTCGTTCGAGTCCTTTGAACATCGTACGACAACTTAAAAGACACTACGACTATGTATGCCATATTAGAACCTAGAAAAGCATGTTAGTACAATGTACGACGCCTTAAACCTCCTAACAACACATTACAATACAGTACGTAATCTTAAATCTCCATAATAAACCTAATGAATTCGTCCGAGTCCATTGAACATCGTACGGTAACTCAGGACTTGTTACGACTCAGTATGAGACATTAGCAACTTGAAAAGCAACTTAGAATAATGTAGGACGCATTACAACTCCAATGAAGACCTTACATCACCGTACGAAACATTAAATCTCTATAATTAACCTAATGAATTCGTTCGAGTCCTTTCAACATCGTACGACAACTTAAAACATATTACGACTCTGTATGCCATATTAGAACCTCGAAAAGCATATTAGTACAATGTACGATGCCTTACAACTCCTAACAACACATTACAATACGATTCGTAATCTTAAATCTCCATAATAAACCTAATTAATTCGTCCGAGTCCATTAAACATCGTACTGTAACTCAGGACTTGTTACGACTCTGTATGAGACATTAGCAACTTGAAAAGCAACTTAAAATAATGTAGGACGCATTACAACTCCATAGAAGACCTTACATCACCGTACGAAACATTAAATCTCTATAATTAACCTAATGAATTCGTTCGAGTCCTTTCAACATCGTACGACAACTTAAAACATATTACGACTCTGTATGCCATATTAGAACCTCGAAAAGCATGTTAGTACAATGTACGATGCCTTACAACTCCTAACAACACATTACAATACAGTTCGTAATCTTAAATCTCCATAATAAACCTAATGAATTCGTCCGAGTCCATTAAACATCATACGATAACTCAGGACTTTTTACGACTCTGTATGAGACGTTAGCAACTTGAAAAGCAACTTAGAATAATGTAGGACGCATTACAACTCCAAAGAAGACCTTACATCACCGTACGAAACATTAAATCTCCATAATAAACCTAATGAATTCGTTCGAGTCCTTTGAACATCGTACGACAACTTAAAACATAATACGACTCTGTATGCCATATTAGAACTTTGAAAAACATGTTAGTACAATGTACGACGCCTTACAACTCCTAACAACACATTACAATACGATTCGTAATCTTAAATCTCCATAATAAACCTAATTAATTCGTCCGAGTCCATTAAACATCGTACTGTAACTCAGGACTTGTTACGACTCTGTATGAGACATTAGCAACTTGAAAAGCAACTTAAAATAATGTAGGACGCATTACAACTCCATAGAAGACCTTACATCACCGTACGAAACATTAAATCTCTATAATTAACCTAATGAATTCGTTCGAGTCCTTTCAACATCGTACGACAACTTAAAACATAATACGACTCTGTATGCCATATTAGAACTTTGAAAAACATGTTAGTACAATGTACGACGCCTTACAACTCCTAACAACACATTACAATACAGTACGTATTCTTAAATCTCCATAACAAATCATATGAATTCGTCCGAGTCCATTGAACATCGTACGGCAACTCAGGACTTGTTACGACTTTGTATTAGACATTAGCAACTTGAAAAGCAATTTATTATAATGTAGGACGCATTACAACTCCAAAGAAGACCTAAATCACTGTACGAAACATTAAATCTCTAAAATAAACCTAATGACTTCGATCGAGTCCATTGAACATCGTACGACAACTTAAATAATATTACGACTCTGTATGCCATATTAGAACCTCGAAAAGCATGTTAGTACAATGTACGATGCCTTACAACTCCTAACAACACATTACAATACAGTTCGTAATCTTAAATCTCCATAATAAACCTAATGAATTCGTCCGAGTCCATTAAACATCATACGGTAACTCAGGACTTTTTACGACTCTGTATGAGACATTAGCAACTTGAAAAGCAACTTAGAATAATGTAGGACGCATTACAACTCCAAAGAAGACCTTACATCACCGTACGAAACATTAAATCTCCATAATAAACCTAATGAATTCGTTCGAGTCCTTTGAACATCGTACGACAACTTAAAACATAATACGACTCTGTATGCCATATTAGAACTTTGAAAAACATGTTAGTACAATGTACGACGCCTTACAACTCCTAACAACACATTACAATACAGTACGTATTCTTAAATCTCCATAATAAATCATATGAATTCGTCCGAGTCCATTGAACATCGTACGGCAACTCAGGACTTGTTACGACTTTGTATTAGACATTAGAAACTTGAAAAGCAATTTATTATAATGTAGGACGCATTACAACTCCAAAGAAGACCTAAATCACTGTACGAAACATTAAATCTCTAAAATAAACCTAATGACTTCGATCGAGTCCATTGAACATCGTACGACAACTTAAATAATATTACGACTCTGTATGCCATATTAGAACCTCGAAAAGCATGTTAGTACAATGTACGATGCCTTACAACTCCTAACAACACATTACAATACAGTTCGTAATCTTAAATCTCCATAATAAACCTAATGAATTCGTCCGAGTCCATTAAACATCGTACGGTAACTCAGGACTTGTTACGACTCTGTATGAGACATTAGCAACTTGAAAAGCAACTTAGAATAATTTAGGACGCATTACAACTCCAAAGAAGACCTTACATCACCGTACGAAACATTAAATCTCCATAATAAACCTAATGAATTCGTTCGAGTCCTTTGAACATCGTACGACAACTTAAAAGACACTACGACTATGTATGCCATATTAGAACCTAGAAAAGCATGTTAGTACAATGTACGACGCCTTAAACCTCCTAACAACACATTACAATACAGTACGTAATCTTAAATCTCCATAATAAACCTAATGAATTCGTCCGAGTCCATTGAACATCGTACGGTAACTCAGGACTTGTTACGACTCAGTATGAGACATTAGCAACTTGAAAAGCAACTTAGAATAATGTAGGACGCATTACAACTCCAATGAAGACCTTACATCACCGTACGAAACATTAAATCTCTATAATTAACCTAATGAATTCGTTCGAGTCCTTTCAACATCGTACGACAACTTAAAACATATTACGACTCTGTATGCCATATTAGAACCTCGAAAAGCATATTAGTACAATGTACGATGCCTTACAACTCCTAACAACACATTACAATACGATTCGTAATCTTAAATCTCCATAATAAACCTAATTAATTCGTCCGAGTCCATTAAACATCGTACTGTAACTCAGGACTTGTTACGACTCTGTATGAGACATTAGCAACTTGAAAAGCAACTTAAAATAATGTAGGACGCATTACAACTCCATAGAAGACCTTACATCACCGTACGAAACATTAAATCTCTATAATTAACCTAATGAATTCGTTCGAGTCCTTTCAACATCGTACGACAACTTAAAACATATTACGACTCTGTATGCCATATTAGAACCTCGAAAAGCATGTTAGTACAATGTACGATGCCTTACAACTCCTAACAACACATTACAATACAGTTCGTAATCTTAAATCTCCATAATAAACCTAATGAATTCGTCCGAGTCCATTAAACATCATACGATAACTCAGGACTTTTTACGACTCTGTATGAGACGTTAGCAACTTGAAAAGCAACTTAGAATAATGTAGGACGCATTACAACTCCAAAGAAGACCTTACATCACCGTACGAAACATTAAATCTCCATAATAAACCTAATGAATTCGTTCGAGTCCTTTGAACATCGTACGACAACTTAAAACATAATACGACTCTGTATGCCATATTAGAACTTTGAAAAACATGTTAGTACAATGTACGACGCCTTACAACTCCTAACAACACATTACAATACGATTCGTAATCTTAAATCTCCATAATAAACCTAATTAATTCGTCCGAGTCCATTAAACATCGTACTGTAACTCAGGACTTGTTACGACTCTGTATGAGACATTAGCAACTTGAAAAGCAACTTAAAATAATGTAGGACGCATTACAACTCCATAGAAGACCTTACATCACCGTACGAAACATTAAATCTCTATAATTAACCTAATGAATTCGTTCGAGTCCTTTCAACATCGTACGACAACTTAAAACATATTACGACTCTGTATGCCATATTAGAACCTCGAAAAGCATGTTAGTACAATGTACGATGCCTTACAACTCCTAACAACACATTACCATACAGTTCGTAATCTTAAATCTCCATAATAAACCTAATGAATTCGTCCGAGTCCATTAAACATCATACGGTAACTCAGGACTTTTTACGACTCTGTATGAGACATTAGCAACTTGAAAAGCAACTTAGAATAATGTAGGACGCATTACAACTCCAAAGAAGACCTTACATCACCGTACGAAACATTAAATCTCCATAATAAACCTAATGAATTCGTTCGAGTCCTTTGAACATCGTACGACAACTTAAAACATAATACGACTCTGTATGCCATATTAGAACTTTGAAAAACATGTTAGTACAATGTACGACGCCTTACAACTCCTAACAACACATTACAATACAGTACGTATTCTTAAATCTCCATAATAAATCATATGATTTCGTCCGAGTCCATTGAACATCGTACGGCAACTCAGGACTTGTTACGACTTTGTATTAGACATTAGCAACTTGAAAAGCAATTTATTATAATGTAGGACGCATTACAACTCCAAAGAAGACCTAAATCACTGTACGAAACATTAAATCTCTAAAATAAACCTAATGACTTCGATCGAGTCCATTGAACATCGTACGACAACTTAAATAATATTACGACTCTGTATGCCATATTAGAACCTCGAAAAGCATGTTAGTACAATGTACGATGCCTTACAACTCCTAACAACACATTACAATACAGTTCGTAATCTTAAATCTCCATAATAAACCTAATGAATTCGTCCGAGTCCATTAAACATCATACGGTAACTCAGGACTTTTTACGACTCTGTATGAGACATTAGCAACTTGAAAAGCAACTTAGAATAATGTAGGACGCATTACAACTCCAAAGAAGACCTTACATCACCGTACGAAACATTAAATCTCCATAATAAACCTAATGAATTCGTTCGAGTCCTTTGAACATCGTACGACAACTTAAAACATAATACGACTCTGTATGCCATATTAGAACTTTGAAAAACATGTTAGTACAATGTACGACGCCTTACAACTCCTAACAACACATTACAATACAGTACGTATTCTTAAATCTCCATAATAAATCATATGAATTCGTCCGAGTCCATTGAACATCGTACGGCAACTCAGGACTTGTTACGACTTTGTATTAGACATTAGCAACTTGAAAAGCAATTTATTATAATGTATGACGCATTACAACTCCAAAGAAGACCTAAATCACTGTACGAAACATTAAATCTCTAAAATAAACCTAATGACTTCGATCGAGTCCATTGAACATCGTACGACAACTTAAATAATATTACGACTCTGTATGCCATATTAGAACCTCGAAAAGCATGTTAGTACAATGTACGATGCCTTACAACTCCTAACAACACATTACAATACAGTTCGTAATCTTAAATCTCCATAATAAACCTAATGAATTCGTCCGAGTCCATTAAACATTGTACGGTAACTCAGGACTTGTTACGACTCTGTATGAGACATTAGCAACTTGAAAAGCAACTTAGAATAATTTAGGACGCATTACAACTCCAAAGAAGACCTTACATCACCGTACGAAACATTAAATCTCCATAATAAACCTAATGAATTCGTTCGAGTCCTTTGAACATCGTACGACAACTTAAAAGACACTACGACTATGTATGCCATATTAGAACCTCGAAAAGCATGTTAGTACAATGTACGACGCCTTAAACCTCCTAACAACACATTACAATACAGTACGTAATCTTAAATCTCCATAATAAACCTAATGAATTCGTCCGAGTCCATTGAACATCGTACGGTAACTCAGGACTTGTTACGACTCAGTATGAGACATTAGCAACTTGAAAAGCAACTTAGAATAATGTAGGACGCATTACAACTCCAATGAAGACCTTACATCACCGTACGAAACATTAAATCTCTATAATTAACCTAATGAATTCGTTCGAGTCCTTTCAACATCGTACGACAACTTAAAACATATTACGACTCTGTATGCCATATTAGAACCTCGAAAAGCATGTTAGTACAATGTACGATGCCTTACAACTCCTAACAACACATTACAATACAGTACGTAATCTTAAATCTCCATAATAAACCTAATGAATCCGTCCGAGTCCATTGAACATCGTACGGTAACTCAGGACTTCTTACGACTCAGTATGAGACATTAGCAACTTGAAGAGCAACTTAGAATAATGTAGGACGCATTACAACTCCAATGAAGACTTTACATCACCGTACGAAACATTAAATCTCTATAATTAACCTAATGAATTCGTTTGAGTCCTATCAACATCGTACGACAACTTAAAACATATTACGACTCTGTATGCCATATTAGAACCTCGAAAAGCATGTTAGTACAATGTACGATGCCTTACAACTCCTAACAACACATTACAATACAGTTCGTAATCTTAAATCTCCATAATAAACCTAATGAATTCGTCCGAGTCCATTAAACATCATACGGTAACTCAGGACTTTTTACGACTCTGTATGAGACATTAGCAAGTTGAAAAGCAACTTAGAAAAATGTAGGACGCATTACAACTCCAAAGAAGACCTTACATCACCGTACGAAACATTAAATCTCCATAATAAACCTAATGAATTCGTTCGAGTCCTTTGAACATCGTACGACAACTTAAAACATACTACGACTCTGTATGCCATATTAGAACTTTGAAAAACATGTTAGTACAATGTACGACGCCTTACAACTCCTAACAACACATTACAATACAGTACGTATTCTTAAATCTCCATAATAAATCATATGAATTCGTCCGAGTCCATTGAACATCGTACGACAACTCAGGACTTGTTACGACTTTGTATTAGACATTAGCAACTTGAAAAGCAATTTATTATAATGTAGGACGCATTACAACTCCAAAGAAGACCTAAATCACTGTACGAAACATTAAATCTCTAAAATAAACCTAATGACTTCGTTCAAGTCCATTGAACATCGTACGACAACTTAAATAATATTACGACTCTGTATGCCATATTAGAACCTCGAAAAGCATGTTAGTACAATGTACGATGCCTTACAACTCCTAACAACACATTACAATACAGTTCGTAATCTTAAATCTCCATAATAAACCTAATGAATTCGTCCGAGTCCATTAAACATCGTACGGTAACTCAGGACTTGTTACGACTCTGTATGAGACATTAGCAACTTGAAAAGCAACTTAGAATAATTTAGGACGCATTACAACTCCAAAGAAGACCTTACATCACCGTACGAAACATTAAATCTCCATAATAAACCTAATGAATTCGTTCGAGTCCTTTGAACATCGTACGACAACTTAAAAGACACTACGACTATGTATGCCATATTAGAACCTCGAAAAGCATGTTAGTACAATGTACGACGCCTTAAACCTCCTAACAACACATTACAATACAGTACGTAATCTTAAATCTCCATAATAAACCTAATGAATTCGTCCGAGTCCATTGAACATCGTACGGTAACTCAGGACTTGTTACGACTCAGTATGAGACATTAGCAACTTGAAAAGCAACTTAGAATAATGTAGGACGCATTACAACTCCAATGAAGACCTTACATCACCGTACGAAACATTAAATCTCTATAATTAACCTAATGAATTCGTTCGAGTCCTTTCAACATCGTACGACAACTTAAAACATATTACGACTCTGTATGCCATATTAGAACCTCGAAAAGCATGTTAGTACAATGTACGATGCCTTACAACTCCTAACAACACATTACAATACAGTACGTAATCTTAAATCTCCATAATAAACCTAATGAATCCGTCCGAGTCCATTGAACATCGTACGGTAACTCAGGACTTCTTACGACTCAGTATGAGACATTAGCAACTTGAAGAGCAACTTAGAATAATGTAGGACGCATTACAACTCCAATGAAGACCTTACATCACCGTACGAAACATTAAATCTCTATAATTAACCTAATGAATTCGTTTGAGTCCTATCAACATCGTACGACAACTTAAAACATATTACGACTCTTTATGCCATATTAGAACCTCGAAAAGCATGTTAGTACAATGTACGATGCCTTACAACTCCTAACAACACATTACAATACAGTTCGTAATCTTAAATCTCCATAATAAACCTAATGAATTCGTCCGAGTCCATTAAACATCATACGGTAACTCAGGACTTTTTACGACTCTGTATGAGACATTAGCAAGTTGAAAAGCAACTTAGAAAAATGTAGGACGCATTACAACTCCAAAGAAGACCTTACATCACCGTACGAAACATTAAATCTCCATAATAAACCTAATGAATTCGTTCGAGTCCTTTGAACATCGTACGACAACTTAAAACATACTACGACTCTGTATGCCATATTAGAACTTTGAAAAACATGTTAGTACAATGTACGACGCCTTACAACTCCTAACAACACATTACAATACAGTACGTATTCTTAAATCTCCATAATAAATCATATGAATTCGTCCGAGTCCATTGAACATCGTACGGCAACTCAGGACTTGTTACGACTTTGTATTAGACATTAGCAACTTGAAAAGCAATTTATTATAATGTAGGACGCATTACAACTCCAAAGAAGACCTAAATCACTGTACGAAACATTAAATCTCTAAAATAAACCTAATGACTTCGTTCAAGTCCATTGAACATCGTACGACAACTTAAATAATATTACGACTCTGTATGCCATATTAGAACCTCGAAAAGCATGTTAGTACAATGTACGATGCCTTACAACTCCTAACAACACATTACAATACAGTTCGTAATCTTAAATCTCCATAATAAACCTAATGAATTCGTCCGAGTCCATTAAACATCGTACGGTAACTCAGGACTTGTTACGACTCTGTATGAGACATTAGCAACTTGAAAAGCAACTTAGAATAATTTAGGACGCATTACAACTCCAAAGAAGACCTTACATCACCGTACGAAACATTAAATCTCCATAATAAACCTAATGAATTCGTTCGAGTCCTTTGAACATCGTACGACAACTTAAAAGACACTACGACTATGTATGCCATATTAGAACCTCGAAAAGCATGTTAGTACAATGTACGACGCCTTAAACCTCCTAACAACACATTACAATACAGTACGTAATCTTAAATCTCCATAATAAACCTAATGAATTCGTCCGAGTCCATTGAACATCGTACGGTAACTCAGGACTTGTTACGACTCAGTATGAGACATTAGCAACTTGAAAAGCAACTTAGAATAATGTAGGACGCATTACAACTCCAATGAAGACCTTACATCACCGTACGAAACATTAAATCTCTATAATTAACCTAATGAATTCGTTCGAGTCCTTTCAACATCGTACGACAACTTAAAACATATTACGACTCTGTATGCCATATTAGAACCTCGAAAAGCATGTTAGTACAATGTACGATGCCTTACAACTCCTAACAACACATTACAATACAGTACGTAATCTTAAATCTCCATAATAAACCTAATGAATCCGTCCGAGTCCATTGAACATCGTACGGTAACTCAGGACTTCTTACGACTCAGTATGAGACATTAGCAACTTGAAGAGCAACTTAGAATAATGTAGGACGCATTACAACTCCAATGAAGACCTTACATCACCGTACGAAACATTAAATCTCTATAATTAACCTAATGAATTCGTTTGAGTCCTATCAACATCGTACGACAACTTAAAACATATTACGACTCTTTATGCCATATTAGAACCTCGAAAAGCATGTTAGTACAATGTACGATGCCTTACAACTCCTAACAACACATTACAATACAGTTCGTAATCTTAAATCTCCATAATAAACCTAATGAATTCGTCCGAGTCCATTAAACATCATACGGTAACTCAGGACTTTTTACGACTCTGTATGAGACATTAGCAAGTTGAAAAGCAACTTAGAAAAATGTAGGACGCATTACAACTCCAAAGAAGACCTTACATCACCGTACGAAACATTAAATCTCCATAATAAACCTAATGAATTCGTTCGAGTCCTTTGAACATCGTACGACAACTTAAAACATACTACGACTCTGTATGCCATATTAGAACTTTGAAAAACATGTTAGTACAATGTACGACGCCTTACAACTCCTAACAACACATTACAATACAGTACGTATTCTTAAATCTCCATAATAAATCATATGAATTCGTCCGAGTCCATTGAACATCGTACGGCAACTCAGGACTTGTTACGACTTTGTATTAGACATTAGCAACTTGAAAAGCAATTTATTATAATGTAGGACGCATTACAACTCCAAAGAAGACCTAAATCACTGTACGAAACATTAAATCTCTAAAATAAACCTAATGACTTCGTTCAAGTCCATTGAACATCGTACGACAACTTAAATAATATTACGACTCTGTATGCCATATTAGAACCTCGAAAAGCATATTAGTACAATGTACGATGCCTTACAACTCCTAACAACACATTACAATACAGTTCGTAATCTTAAATCTCCATAATAAACCTAATGAATTCGTCCGAGTCCATTAAACATCGTACGGTAACTCAGGACTTGTTACGACTCTATATGAGACATTAGCAACTTGAAAAGCAACTTAGAATAATTTAGGACGCATTACAACTCCAAAGAAGACCTTACATCACCGTACGAAACATTAAATCTCCATAATAAACCTAATGAATTCGTTCGAGTCCTTTGAACATCGTACGACAACTTAAAAGACACTACGACTATGTATGCCATATTAGAACCTCGAAAAGCATGTTAGTACAATGTACGACGCCTTAAACCTCCTAACAACACATTACAATACAGTACGTAATCTTAAATCTCCATAATAAACCTAATGAATTCGTCCGAGTCCATTGAACATCGTACGGTAACTCAGGACTTGTTACGACTCAGTATGAGACATTAGCAACTTGAAAAGCAACTTAGAATAATGTAGGACGCATTACAACTCCAATGAAGACCTTACATCACCGTACGAAACATTAAATCTCTATAATTAACCTAATGAATTCGTTTGAGTCCTATCAACATCGTACGACAACTTAAAACATATTACGACTCTTTATGCCATATTAGAACCTCGAAAAGCATGTTAGTACAATGTACGATGCCTTACAACTCCTAACAACACATTACAATACAGTTCGTAATCTTAAATCTCCATAATAAACCTAATGAATTCGTCCGAGTCCATTAAACATCATACGGTAACTCAGGACTTTTTACGACTCTGTATGAGACATTAGCAAGTTGAAAAGCAACTTAGAAAAATGTAGGACGCATTACAACTCCAAAGAAGACCTTACATCACCGTACGAAACATTAAATCTCCATAATAAACCTAATGAATTCGTTCGAGTCCTTTGAACATCGTACGACAACTTAAAACATACTACGACTCTGTATGCCATATTAGAACTTTGAAAAACATGTTAGTACAATGTACGACGCCTTACAACTCCTAACAACACATTACAATACAGTACGTATTCTTAAATCTCCATAATAAATCATATGAATTCGTCCGAGTCCATTGAACATCGTACGGCAACTCAGGACTTGTTACGACTTTGTATTAGACATTAGCAACTTGAAAAGCAATTTATTATAATGTAGGACGCATTACAACTCCAAAGAAGACCTAAATCACTGTACGAAACATTAAATCTCTAAAATAAACCTAATGACTTCGTTCAAGTCCATTGAACATCGTACGACAACTTAAATAATATTACGACTCTGTATGCCATATTAGAACCTCGAAAAGCATGTTAGTACAATGTACGATGCCTTACAACTCCTAACAACACATTACAATACAGTTCGTAATCTTAAATCTCCATAATAAACCTAATGAATTCGTCCGAGTCCATTAAACATCGTACGGTAACTCAGGACTTGTTACGACTCTATATGAGACATTAGCAACTTGAAAAGCAACTTAGAATAATTTAGGACGCATTACAACTCCAAAGAAGACCTTACATCACCGTACGAAACATTAAATCTCCATAATAAACCTAATGAATTCGTTCGAGTCCTTTGAACATCGTACGACAACTTAAAAGACACTACGACTATGTATGCCATATTAGAACCTCGAAAAGCATGTTAGTACAATGTACGACGCCTTAAACCTCCTAACAACACATTACAATACAGTACGTAATCTTAAATCTCCATAATAAACCTAATGAATTCGTCCGAGTCCATTGAACATCGTACGGTAACTCAGGACTTGTTACGACTCAGTATGAGACATTAGCAACTTGAAAAGCAACTTAGAATAATGTAGGACGCATTACAACTCCAATGAAGACCTTACATCACCGTACGAAACATTAAATCTCTATAATTAACCTAATGAATTCGTTCGAGTCCTTTCAACATCGTACGACAACTTAAAACATATTACGACTCTGTATGCCATATTAGAACCTCGAAAAGCATGTTAGTACAATGTACGATGCCTTACAACTCCTAACAACACATTACAATACAGTACGTAATCTTAAATCTCCATAATAAACCTAATGAATCCGTCCGAGTCCATTGAACATCGTACGGTAACTCAGGACTTCTTACGACTCAGTATGAGACATTAGCAACTTGAAGAGCAACTTAGAATAATGTAGGACGCATTACAACTCCAATGAAGACCTTACATCACCGTACGAAACATTAAATCTCTATAATTAACCTAATGAATTCGTTTGAGTCCTATCAACATCGTACGACAACTTAAAACATATTACGACTCTTTATGCCATATTAGAACCTCGAAAAGCATGTTAGTACAATGTACGATGCCTTACAACTCCTAACAACACATTACAATACAGTTCGTAATCTTAAATCTCCATAATAAACCTAATGAATTCGTCCGAGTCCATTAAACATCATACGGTAACTCAGGACTTTTTACGACTCTGTATGAGACATTAGCAAGTTGAAAAGCAACTTAGAAAAATGTAGGACGCATTACAACTCCAAAGAAGACCTTACATCACCGTACGAAACATTAAATCTCCATAATAAACCTAATGAATTCGTTCGAGTCCTTTGAACATCGTACGACAACTTAAAACATACTACGACTCTGTATGCCATATTAGAACTTTGAAAAACATGTTAGTACAATGTACGACGCCTTACAACTCCTAACAACACATTACAATACAGTACGTATTCTTAAATCTCCATAATAAATCATATGAATTCGTCCGAGTCCATTGAACATCGTACGGCAACTCAGGACTTGTTACGACTTTGTATTAGACATTAGCAACTTGAAAAGCAATTTATTATAATGTAGGACGCATTACAACTCCAAAGAAGACCTAAATCACTGTACGAAACATTAAATCTCTAAAATAAACCTAATGACTTCGTTCAAGTCCATTGAACATCGTACGACAACTTAAATAATATTACGACTCTGTATGCCATATTAGAACCTCGAAAAGCATGTTAGTACAATGTACGATGCCTTACAACTCCTAACAACACATTACAATACAGTTCGTAATCTTAAATCTCCATAATAAACCTAATGAATTCGTCCGAGTCCATTAAACATCGTACGGTAACTCAGGACTTGTTACGACTCTATATGAGACATTAGCAACTTGAAAAGCAACTTAGAATAATTTAGGACGCATTACAACTCCAAAGAAGACCTTACATCACCGTACGAAACATTAAATCTCCATAATAAACCTAATGAATTCGTTCGAGTCCTTTGAACATCGTACGACAACTTAAAACATACTACGACTCTGTATGCCATATTAGAACTTTGAAAAACATGTTAGTACAATGTACGACGCCTTACAACTCCTAACAACACATTACAATACAGTACGTATTCTTAAATCTCCATAATAAATCATATGAATTCGTCCGAGTCCATTGAACATCGTACGGCAACTCAGGACTTGTTACGACTTTGTATTAGACATTAGCAACTTGAAAAGCAATTTATTATAATGTAGGACGCATTACAACTCCAAAGAAGACCTAAATCACTGTACGAAACATTAAATCTCTAAAATAAACCTAATGACTTCGTTCAAGTCCATTGAACATCGTACGACAACTTAAATAATATTACGACTCTGTATGCCATATTAGAACCTCGAAAAGCATGTTAGTACAATGTACGATGCCTTACAACTCCTAACAACACATTACAATACAGTTCGTAATCTTAAATCTCCATAATAAACCTAATGAATTCGTCCAAGTCCATTAAACATCATACGGTAACTCAGGACTTTTTACGACTCTGTATGAGACATTAGCAAGTTGAAAAGCAACTTAGAAAAATGTAGGACGCATTACAACTCCAAAGAAGACCTTACATCACCGTACGAAACATTAAATCTCCATAATAAACCTAATGAATTCGTTCGAGTCCTTTGAACATCGTACGACAACTTAAAACATACTACGACTCTGTATGCCATATTAGAACTTTGAAAAACATGTTAGTACAATGTACGACGCCTTACAACTCCTAACAACACATTACAATACAGTACGTATTCTTAAATCTCCATAATAAATCATATGAATTCGTCCGAGTCCATTGAACATCGTACGGCAACTCAGGACTTGTTACGACTTTGTATTAGACATTAGCAACTTGAAAAGCAATTTATTATAATGTAGGACGCATTACAACTCCAAAGAAGACCTAAATCACTGTACGAAACATTAAATCTCTAAAATAAACCTAATGACTTCGTTCAAGTCCATTGAACATCGTACGACAACTTAAATAATATTACGACTCTGTATGCCATATTAGAACCTCGAAAAGCATGTTAGTACAATGTACGATGCCTTACAACTCCTAACAACACATTACAATACAGTTCGTAATCTTAAATCTCCATAATAAACCTAATGAATTCGTCCGAGTCCATTAAACATCGTACGGTAACTCAGGACTTGTTACGACTCTGTATGAGACATTAGCAACTTGAAAAGCAACTTAGAATAATTTAGGACGCATTACAACTCCAAAGAAGACCTTACATCACCGTACGAAACATTAAATCTCCATAATAAACCTAATGAATTCGTTCGAGTCCTTTCAACATCGTACGACAACTTAAAACATATTACGACTCTGTATGCCATATTAGAACCTCGAAAAGCATGTTAGTACAATGTACGATGCCTTACAACTCCTAACAACACATTACAATACAGTTCGTAATCTTAAATCTCCATAATAAACCTAATGAATTCGTCCGAGTCCATTAAACATCATACGGTAACTCAAGACTTTTTACGACTCTGTATGAGACATTAGCAAGTTGAAAAGCAACTTAGAAAAATGTAGGACGCATTACAACTCCAAAGAAGACCTTACATCACCGTACGAAACATTAAATCTCCATAATAAACCTAATGAATTCGTTCGAGTCCTTTGAACATCGTACGACAACTTAAAACATACTACGACTCTGTATGCCATATTAGAACTTTGAAAAACATGTTAGTACAATGTACGACGCCTTACAACTCCTAACAACACATTACAATACAGTACGTATTCTTAAATCTCCATAATAAATCATATGAATTCGTCCGAGTCCATTGAACATCGTACGGCAACTCAGGACTTGTTACGACTTTGTATTAGACATTAGCAACTTGAAAAGCAATTTATTATAATGTAGGACGCATTACAACTCCAAAGAAGACCTAAATCACTGTACGAAACATTAAATCTCTAAAATAAACCTAATGACTTCGTTCAAGTCCATTGAACATCGTACGACAACATAAATAATATTACGACTCTGTATGCCATATTAGAACCTCGAAAAGCATGTTAGTACAATGTACGATGCCTTACAACTCCTAACAACACATTACAATACAGTACGTAATCTTAAATCTCCATAATAAACCTAATGAATTCGTCCGAGTCCATTGAACATCGTACGGTAACTCAGGACTTGTTACGACTCAGTATGAGACATTAGCAACTTGAAAAGCAACTTAGAATAATGTACGACGCATTACAACTCCAATGAAGACCTTACATCACCGTACGAAACATTAAATCTCTATAATGAACCTAATAAATTCGTTCGAGTCCTTTCAACATCGTATGACAACTTAAAACATACTACGACTCTGTATGCCATATTAGAACCTCGAAAAGCATGTTAGTACAATGTACGACGCCTTACAACTCCTAACAACACATTACAATACGGTTCGTAATCTTAAATCTCCATAATAAACCTAATTAATTCGTCCGAGTCCATTAAACATCGTACTGTAACTCAGGACTTGTTACGACTCTGTATGAGACATTAGCAACTTGAAAAGCAACTTAAAATAATGTAGGACGCATTACAACTCCATAGAAGACCTTACATCACCGTACGAAACATTAAATCTCTATAATTAACCTAATGAATTCGTTCGAGTCCTTTCAACATCGTACGACAACTTAAAACATATTACGACTCTGTATGCCATATTAGAACCTCGAAAAGCATGTTAGTACAATGTACGATGCCTTACAACTCCTAACAACACATTACAATACAGTACGTAATCTTAAATCTCCATAATAAACCTAATGAATCCGTCCGAGTCCATTGAACATCGTACGGTAACTCAGGACTTCTTACGACTCAGTATGAGACATTAGCAACTTGAAGAGCAACTTAGAATAATGTAGGACGCATTACAACTCCAATGAAGACCTTACATCACCGTACGAAACATTAAATCTCTATAATTAACCTAATGAATTCGTTTGAGTCCTATCAACATCGTACGACAACTTAAAACATATTACGACTCTGTATGCCATATTAGAACCTCGAAAAGCATGTTAGTACAATGTACGATGCCTTACAACTCCTAACAACACATTACAATACAGTTCGTAATCTTAAATCTCCATAATAAACCTAATGAATTCGTCCGAGTCCATTAAACATCATACGGTAACTCAGGACTTTTTACGACTCTGTATGAGACATTAGCAAGTTGAAAAGCAACTTAGAAAAATGTAGGACGCATTACAACTCCAAAGAAGACCTTACATCACCGTACGAAACATTAAATCTCCATAATAAACCTAATGAATTCGTTCGAGTCCTTTGAACATCGTACGACAACTTAAAACATACTACGACTCTGTATGCCATATTAGAACTTTGAAAAACATGTTAGTACAATGTACGACGCCTTACAACTCCTAACAACACATTACAATACAGTACGTATTCTTAAATCTCCATAATAAACCTAATGAATTCGTCCGAGTCCATTAAACATCGTACGGTAACTCAGGACTTGTTACGACTCTGTATGAGACATTAGCAACTTGAAAAGCAACTTAGAATAATTTAGGACGCATTACAACTCCAAAGAAGACCTTACATCACCGTACGAAACATTAAATCTCCATAATAAACCTAATGAATTCGTTCGAGTCCTTTGAACATCGTACGACAACTTAAATAATATTACGACTATGTATGCCATATTAGAACCTCGAAAAGCATGTTAGTACAATGTACGATGCCTTACAACTCCTAACAACACATTACAATACAGTACGTAATCTTAAATCTCCATAATAAACCTAATGAATTCGTCCGAGTCCATTGAACATCGTACGGTAACTCAGGACTTGTTACGACTCAGTATGAGACATTAGCAACTTGAAAAGCAACTTAGAATAATGTAGGACGCATTACAACTCCAATGAAGACCTTACATCACCGTACGAAACATTAAATCTCTATAATTAACCTAATGAATTCGTTCGAGTCCTTTCAACATCGTACGACAACTTAAAACATTTTACGACTCTGTATGCCATATTAGAACCTCGAAAAGCATGTTAGTACAATGTACGATGCCTTACAACTCCTAACAACACATTACAATACGGTTCGTAATCTTAAATATCCATAATAAACCTAATGAATTCGTCCGAGTCCATTAAACATCATACTGTAACTCAGGACTTGTTACGATTCTTTATGAGACATTAGCAACTTGAAAAGCAACTTAAAATAATGTAGGACGCATTACAACTCCATAGAAGACCTTACATCAACGTACGAAACATTAAATCTCTATAATTAACCTAATGAATTCGTTCGAGTCCTTTCAACATCGTACGACAACTTAAAACATATTACGACTCTGTATGCCATATTAGAACCTCGAAAAGCATGTTAGTACAATGTACGATGCCTTACAACTCCTAACAACACATTACAATACAGTTCGTAATCTTAAATCTCCATAATAAACCTAATGAATTCGTCCGAGTCCATTAAACATCATACGGTAACTCAGGACTTTTTACGACTCTGTATGAGACATTAGCAACTTGAAAAGCAACTTAGAATAATGTAGGACGCATTACAACTCCAAAGAAGACCTTACATCACCGTACGAAACATTAAATCTCCATAATAAACCTAATGAATTCGTTCGAGTCCTTTGAACATCGTACGACAACTTAAAACATAATACGACTCTGTATGCCATATTAGAACTTTGAAAAACATGTTAGTACAATGTACGACGCCTTACAACTCCTAACAACACATTACAATACAGTACGTATTCTTAAATCTCCATAATAAATCATATGAATTCGTCCGAGTCCATTGAACATCGTACGGCAACTCAGGACTTGTTACGACTTTGTATTAGACATTAGCAACTTGAAAAGCAATTTATTATAATGTAGGACGCATTACAACTCCAAAGAAGACCTAAATCACTGTACGAAACATTAAATCTCTAAAATAAACCTAATGACTTCGATCGAGTCCATTGAACATCGTACGACAACTTAAATAATATTACGACTCTGTATGCCATATTAGAACCTCGAAAAGCATGTTAGTACAATGTACGATGCCTTACAACTCCTAACAACACATTACAATACAGTACGTAATCTTAAATCTCCATAATAAACCTAATGAATTCGTCCGAGTCCATTGAACATCGTACGGTAACTCAGGACTTGTTACGACTCAGTATGAGACATTAGCAACTTGAAAAGCAACTTAGAATAATGTACGACGCATTACAACTCCAATGAAGACCTTAAATCACTGTACGAAACATTAAATCTCTATAATTAACCTAATGAATTCGTTCGAATCCTTTCAACATCGTACGACAACTTAAAACATATTACGACTCTGTATTCCATATTAGAACCTCGAAAAGCATGTTAGTACAATGTACGATGCCTTACAACTCCTAACAACACATTACAATACAGCTCGTAATCTTAAATCTCCATAATAAACCTAATGAATTCGTCCGAGTCCATTAAACATCATACGGTAACTCAGGACTTGTTACGACTCTGTATGAGACATTAGCAACTTGAAAAGCAACTTAGAATAATGTAGGACGCATTACAACTCCAAAGAAGACCTTACATCACCGTACGAAACATTAAATCTCCATAATTAACCTAATGAATTCGTTCGAGTCCTTTGAACATCGTACGACAACTTAAAACATACTACGACTCTGTATGCCATATTAGAACCTTGAAAAACATGTTAGTACAATGTACGACGCCTTACAACTCCTAACAACGCATTACAATACAGTACGTAATCTTAAATCTCCATAATAAACCATATGAATTCGTCCGAGTCCATTGAACATCGTACGGCAACTCAGGACTTGTTACGACTTTGTATTAGACATTATCAACTTGAAAAGCAATTTAGTATAATGTAGGACGCATTACAACTCCAAAGAAGACCTAAAATCACTCTACGAAACATTAAATATCAATAATAAACCTAATGACTTAGTTCGAGTCCTTTGAATATCGTACGACAACATAAAACATACTACGACTCTGTATGTCATATTAGAACCTCGAAATGCTTGCTAGTACAATGTACGATGCCTTACAACTCCTAAAAACACATTACAATACAGTACGTATTCTTAAATCTCCATAATAAATCTTATGAATTCGTCCCAGTCCATTGAACATCGTACTGCAACTCAGGACTTGTTACGACTTTGTATTAGACATTAGCAACTTGAAAAGCAATTTATTATAATGTAGGACGCATTACAACTCCAAAGAAGACCTAAATCACTGTACGAAACATTAAATCTCTAAAATAAACCTAATGACTTCGATCGAGTCCATTGAGCATCGTACGACAACTTAAATAATATTACGACTCTGTATGCCATATTAGAACCTCGAAAAGCATGTTAGTACAATGTACGATGCCTTACAACTCCTAACAACACATTACAATACAGTACGTAATCTTAAATCTCCATAATAAACCTAATGAATTCGTCCGAGTCCATTGAACATCGTACGGTAACTCAGGACTTGTTACGACTCTGTATGAGACATTAGCAACTTGAAAAGCAACTTAGAATAATGTAGGACGCATTACAACTCCAATGAAGACCTTAAATCACCGTACGAAACATTAAATCTCTATAATTAACCTAATGAATTCGTTCGAATCCTTTCAACATCGTACGACAACTTAAAACATATTACGACTCTGTATGCCATATTAGAACCTCGAAAAGCATGTTAGTACAATGTACGATGCCTTACAACTCCTAACAACACATTACAATACAGCTCGTAATCTTAAATCTCCATAATAAACCTAATGAATTCGTCCGAGTCCATTAAACATCATACGGTAACTCAGGACTTTTTACGACTCTGTATGAGACATTAGCAACTTGAAAAGCAACTTAGAATAATGTATGACGCATTACAACTCCAAAGAAGACCTTACATCACCGTACGAAACATTAAATCTCCATAATAAACCTAATGAATTCGTTCGAGTCCTTTGAACATCGTACGACAACTTAAAACATAATACGACTCTGTATGCCATATTAGAACTTTGAAAAACATGTTAGTACAATGTACGACGCCTTACAACTCCTAACAACACATTACAATACAGTACGTATTCTTAAATCTCCATAATAAATCGTATGAATTCATCCGAGTCCATTGAACATCGTACGGCAACTCAGGACTTGTTACGACTTTGTATTAGACATTAGCAACTTGAAAAGCAATTTATTATAATGTAGGACGCATTACAACTCCAAAGAAGACCTAAATCACTGTACGAAAACATTAAATCTCTAAAATAAACCTAATGACTTCGATCGAGTCCATTGAACATCGTACGACAACTTAAATAATATTACGACTCTGTATGCCATATTAGAACCTCGAAAAGCATGTTAGTACAATGTACGATGCCTTACAACTCCTAACAACACATTACAATACAGTACGTAATCTTAAATCTCCATAATAAACCTAATGAATTCGTCCGAGTCCATTGAACATCGTACGGTAACTCAGGACTTGTTACGACTCAGTATGAGACATTAGCAACTTGAAAAGCAACTTAGAATAATGTACGACGCATTACAACTCCAATGAAGACCTTAAATCACTGTACGAAACATTAAATCTCTATAATTAACCTAATGAATTCGTTCGAATCCTTTCAACATCGTACGACAACTTAAAACATATTACGACTCTGTATTCCATATTAGAACCTCGAAAAGCATGTTAGTACAATGTACGATGCCTTACAACTCCTAACAACACATTACAATACAGCTCGTAATCTTAAATCTCCATAATAAACCTAATGAATTCGTCCGAGTCCATTAAACATCATACGGTAACTCAGGACTTGTTACGACTCTGTATGAGACATTAGCAACTTGAAAAGCAACTTAGAATAATGTAGGACGCATTACAACTCCAAAGAAGACCTTACATCACCGTACGAAACATTAAATCTCCATAATTAACCTAATGAATTCGTTCGAGTCCTTTGAACATCGTACGACAACTTAAAACATACTACGACTCTGTATGCCATATTAGAACCTTGAAAAACATGTTAGTACAATGTACGACGCCTTACAACTCCTAACAACGCATTACAATACAGTACGTAATCTTAAATCTCCATAATAAACCATATGAATTCGTCCGAGTCCATTGAACATCGTACGGCAACTCAGGACTTGTTACGACTTTGTATTAGACATTATCAACTTGAAAAGCAATTTAGTATAATGTAGGACGCATTACAACTCCAAAGAAGACCTAAAATCACTCTACGAAACATTAAATATCAATAATAAACCTAATGACTTAGTTCGAGTCCTTTGAATATCGTACGACAACATAAAACATACTACGACTCTGTATGTCATATTAGAACCTCGAAATGCTTGCTAGTACAATGTACGATGCCTTACAACTCCTAAAAACACATTACAATACAGTACGTATTCTTAAATCTCCATAATAAATCTTATGAATTCGTCCCAGTCCATTGAACATCGTACTGCAACTCAGGACTTGTTACGACTTTGTATTAGACATTAGCAACTTGAAAAGCAATTTATTATAATGTAGGACGCATTACAACTCCAAAGAAGACCTAAATCACTGTACGAAACATTAAATCTCTAAAATAAACCTAATGACTTCGATCGAGTCCATTGAACATCGTACGACAACTTAAATAATATTACGACTCTGTATGCCATATTAGAACCTCGAAAAGCATGTTAGTACAATGTACGATGCCTTACAACTCCTAACAACACATTACAATACAGTACGTAATCTTAAATCTCCATAATAAACCTAATGAATTCGTCCGAGTCCATTGAACATCGTACGGTAACTCAGGACTTGTTACGACTCAGTATGAGACATTAGCAACTTGAAAAGCAACTTAAAATAATGTACGACGCATTACAACTCCAATGAAGACCTTAAATCACCGTATGAAACATTAAATCTCTATAATTAACCTAATGAATTCGTTCGAATCCTTTCAACATCGTACGACAACTTAAAACATATTACGACTCTGTATGCCATATTAGAACCTCGAAAAGCATGTTAGTACAATGTATGATGCCTTACAACTCCTAACAACACATTACAATACAGCTCGTAATCTTAAATCTCCATAATAAACCTAATGAATTCGTCCGAGTCCATTAAACATCATACGGTAACTCAGGACTTGTTACGACTCTGTATGAGACATTAGCAACTTGAAAAGCAACTTAGAATAATGTAGGACGCATTACAACTCCAAAGAAGACCTTACATCACCGTACGAAACATTAAATCTCCATAATTAACCCAATGAATTCGTTCGAGTCCTTTGAACATCGTACGACAACTTAAAACATACTACGACTCTGTATGCCATATTAGAACCTTGAAAAACATGTTAGTACAATGTACGACGCCTTACAAATCCTAACAACACATTACAATACAGTACGTAATCTTAAATCTCCATAATAAACCATATGAATTCGTCCGAGTCCATTGAACATCGTACGGCAACTCAGGACTTGTTACGACTTTGTATTAGACATTATCAACTTGAAAAGCAATTTAGTATAATGTAGGACGCATTACAACTCCAAAGAAGACCTAAAATCACTCTACGAAACATTAAATCTCAATAATAAACCTAATGACTTAGTTCGAGTCCTTTGAATATCGTACGACAACTTAAAACATACTACGACTCTGTATGCCATATTAGAACCTCGAAATGCTTGCTAGTACAATGTACGATGCCTTACAACTCCTAAAAACACATTACAATACAGTACGTATTCTTAAATCTCCATAATAAATCTTATGAATTCGTCCCAGTCCATTGAACATCGTACTGCAACTCAGGACTTGTTACGACTTTGTATTAGACATTAGCAACTTGAAAAGCAATTTATTATAATGTAGGACGCATTACAACTCCAAAGAAGACCTAAAATCACTCTACGAAACATTAAATCTCAATAATAAACCTAATGACTTAGTTCGAGTCCATTGAATATCGTACGACAACTTAAAACATACTACGACTTTGTATGCCATATTAGAACCTCGAAATGCTTGCTAGTACAATGTACGATGCCTTACAACTCCTAAAAACACATTACAATACAGTACGTATTCTTAAATCTCCATAATAAATCTTATGAATTCGTCCCAGTCCATTGAACATCGTACTGCAACTCAGGACTTGTTACGACTTTGTATTAGACATTAGCAACTTGAAAAGCAATTTATTATAATGTAGGATGCATTACAACTCCAAAGAAGACCTAAATCATTGTACGAAACATTAAATCTCTAAAATAAACCTAATGACTTCGATCGAGTCCATTGAACATCGTACGACAACTTAAATAATATTACGACTCTGTATGCCATATTAGAACCTCGAAAAGCATGTTAGTACAATGTACGATGCCTTACAACTCCTAACAACACATTACAATACAGCTCGTAATCTTAAATCTCCATAATAAACCTAATGAATTCGTCCGAGTCCATTAAACATCATACGGTAACTCAGGACTTGTTACGACTCTGTATGAGACATTAGCAACTTGAAAAGCAACTTAGAATAATGTAGGACGCATTACAACTCCAAAGAAGACCTTACATCACCGTACGAAACATTAAATCTCCATAATTAACCTAATGAATTCGTTCGAGTCCTTTGAACATCGTACGACAACTTAAAACATACTACGACTCTGTATGCCATATTAGAACCTTGAAAAACATGTTAGTACAATGTACGACGCCTTACAACTCCTAACAACGCATTACAATACAGTACGTAATCTTAAATCTCCATAATAAACCATATGAATTCGTCCGAGTCCATTGAACATCGTACGGCAACTCAGGACTTGTTACGACTTTGTATTAGACATTATCAACTTGAAAAGCAATTTAGTATAATGTAGGACGCATTACAACTCCAAAGAAGACCTAAAATCACTCTACGAAACATTAAATCTCAATAATAAACCTAATGACTTAGTTCGAGTCCTTTGAATATCGTACGACAACTTAAAACATACTACGACTCTGTATGCCATATTAGAACCTCGAAATGCTTGCTAGTACAATGTACGATGCCTTACAACTCCTAAAAACACATTACAATACAGTACGTATTCTTAAATCTCCATAATAAATCATATGAATTCGTCCCAGTCCATTGAACATCGTACTGCAACTCAGGACTTGTTACGACTTTGTATTAGACATTAGCAACTTGAAAAGCAATTTATTATAATGTAGGACGCATTACAACTCCAAAGAAGACCTAAATCACTGTACGAAACATTAAATCTCTAAAATAAACCTAATGACTTCGATCGAGTCCATTGAACATCGTACGACAACTTAAATAATATTACGACTCTGTATGCCATATTAGAACCTCGAAAAGCATGTTAGTACAATGTACGATGCCTTACAACTCCTAACAACACATTACAATACAGTACGTAATCTTAAATCTCCATAATAAACCTAATGAATTCGTCCGAGTCCATTGAACATCGTACGGTAACTCAGGACTTGTTACGACTCAGTATGAGACATTAGCAACTTGAAAAGCAACTTAAAATAATGTACGACGCATTACAACTCCAATGAAGACCTTAAATCACCGTACGAAACATTAAATCTCTATAATTAACCTAATGAATTCGTTCTAATCCTTTCAACATCGTACGACAACTTAAAACATATTACGACTCTGTATGCCATATTAGAACCTCGAAAAGCATGTTAGTACAATGTACAATGCCTTACAACTCCTAACAACACATTACAATACAGCTCGTAATCTTAAATCTCCATAATAAACCTAATGAATTCGTCCGAGTCCATTAAACATCATACGGTAACTCAGGACTTGTTACGACTCTGTATGAGACATTAGCAACTTGAAAAGCAACTTAGAATAATGTAGGACGCATTACAACTCCAAAGAAGACCTTACATCACCGTACGAAACATTAAATCTCCATAATTAACCTAATGAATTCGTTCGAGTCCTTTGAACATCGTACGACAACTTAAAACATACTACGACTCTGTATGCCATATTAGAACCTTGAAAAACATGTTAGTACAATGTACGACGCCTTACAACTCCTAACAACACATTACATTACAGTACGTAATCTTAAATCTCCATAATAAACCATATGAATTCGTCCGAGTCCATTGAACATCGTACGGCAACTCAGGACTTGTTACGACTTTGTATTAGACATTATCAACTTGAAAAGCAATTTAGTATAATGTAGGACGCATTACAACTCCAAAGAAGACCTAAAATCACTCTACGAAACATTAAATCTCAATAATAAACCTAATGACTTAGTTCGAGTCCTTTGAATATCGTACGACAACTTAAAACATACTACGACTCTGTATGCCATATTAGAACCTCGAAATGCTTGCTAGTACAATGTACGATGCCTTACAACTCCTAAAAACACATTACAATACAGTATGTATTCTTAAATCTCCATAATAAATCTTATGAATTCGTCCCAGTCCATTGAACATCGTACTGCAACTCAGGACTTGTTACGACTTTGTATTAGACATTAGCAACTTGAAAAGCAATTTATTATAATGTAGGACGCATTACAACTCCAAAGAAGACCTAAAATCACTCTACGAAACATTAAATCTCAATAATAAACCTAATGACTTAGTTCGAGTCCTTTGAATATCGTACGACAACTTAAAACATACTACGACTCTGTATGCCATATTAGAACCTCGAAATGCTTGCTAGTACAATGTACGATGCCTTACAACTCCTAAAAACACATTACAATACAGTACGTATTCTTAAATCTCCATAATAAATCTTATGAATTCGTCCCAGTCCATTGAACATCGTACTGCAACTCAGGACTTGTTACGACTTTGTATTAGACATTAGCAACTTGAAAAGCAATTTATTATAATGTAGGACGCATTACAACTCCAAAGAAGACCTAAATCATTGTACGAAACATTAAATCTCTAAAATAAACCTAATGACTTCGATCGAGTCCATTGAACATCGTACGACAACTTAAATAATATTACGACTCTGTATGCCATATTAGAATCTCGAAAAGCATGTTAGTACAATGTACGATGCCTTACAACTCCTAACAACACATTACAATACAGTACGTAATCTTAAATCTCCATAATAAACCTAATGAATTCGTCCGAGTCCATTGAACATCGTACGGTAACTCAGGACTTGTTACGACTCAGTATGAGACATTAGCAACTTGAAAAGCAACTTAAAATAATGTACGACGCATTACAACTCCAATGAAGACCTTAAATCACCGTAGGAAACATTAAATCTCTATAATTAACCTAATGAATTCGTTCGAATCCTTTCAACATCGTATGCCAACTTAAAACATATTACGACTCTGTATGCCATATTAGAACCTCGAAAAGCATGTTAGTACAATGTACGATGCCTTACAACTCCTAACAACACATTACAATACAGCTCGTAATCTTAAATCTCCATAATAAACCTAATGAATTCGTCCGAGTCCATTAAACATCATACGGTAACTCAGGACTTGTTACGACTCTGTATGAGACATTAGCAACTTGAAAAGCAACTTAGAATAATGTAGGACGCATTACAACTCCAAAGAAGACCTTACATCACCGTACGAAACATTAAATCTCCATAATTAACCTAATGAATTCGTTCGAGTCCTTTGAACATCGTACGACAACTTAAAACATACTACGACTATGTATGCCATATTAGAACCTTGAAAAACATGTTAGTACAATGTACGACGCCTTACAACTCCTAACAACACATTACAATACAGTACGTAATCTTAAATCTCCATAATAAACCATATGAATTCGTCCGAGTCCATTGAACATCGTACGGCAACTCAGGACTTGTTACGACTTTGTATTAGACATTATCAACTTGAAAAGCAATTTAGTATAATGTAGGACGCATTACAACTCCAAAGAAGACCTAAAATCACTCTACGAAACATTAAATCTCAATAATAAACCTAATGACTTAGTTCGAGTCCTTTGAATATCGTACGACAACTTAAAACATACTACGACTCTGTATGCCATATTAGAACCTCGAAATGCTTGCTAGTACAATGTACGATGCCTTACAACTCCTAAAAACACATTACAATACAGTACGTATTCTTAAATCTCCATAATAAATCTTATGAATTCGTCCCAGTCCATTGAACATCGTACTGCAACTCAGGACTTGTTACGACTTTGTATTAAACATTAGCAACTTGAAAAGCAATTTATTATAATGTAGGACGCATTACAACTCCAAAGAAGACCTAAATCACTGTACGAAACATTAAATCTCTAAAATAAACCTAATGACTTCGTTCGAGTCCATTGAACATCGTACGACAACTTAAATAATATTACGACTCGGTATGCCATATTAGAACCTCGAAAAGCTTGTTAGTACAATGTATGATGCCTTACAACTCCTAACAACACAATACAATACAGTACGTAATCTTAAATCTCCATAATAAACCTAATTAATTCGTCCGAGTCCATTAAACATCGTACTGTAACTCAGGACTTGTTACGACTCTGTATGAGACATTAGCAACTTGAAAAGCAACTTAAAATAATGTAGGACGCATTACAACTCCATAGAAGACCTTACATCACCGTACGAAACATTAAATCTCTATAATTAACCTAATGAATTCGTTCGAGTCCTTTCAACATCGTACGACAACTTAAAACATATTACGACTCTGTATGCCATATTAGAACCTCGAAAAGCATGTTAGTACAATGTACGATGCCTTACAACTCCTAACAACACATTACAATACAGCTCGTAATCTTAAATCTCCATAATAAACCTAATGAATTCGTCCGAGTCCATTAAACATCATACGGTTACTCAGGACTTGTTACGACTCTGTATGAGACATTAGCAACTTGAAAAGCAACTTAGAATAATGTAGGACGCATTACAACTCCAAAGAAGACCTTACATCACCGTACGAAACATTAAATCTCCATAATTAACCTAATAAATTCGTTCGAGTCCTTTGAACATCGTACGACAACTTAAAACATACTACGACTCTGTATGCCATATTAGAACCTTGAAAAACATGTTAGTACAATGTACGACGCCTTACAACTCCTAACAACACATTACAATACAGTACGTAATCTTAAATCTCCATAATAAACCATATGAATTCGTCCGAGTCCATTGAACATCGTACGGCAACTCAGGACTTGTTACGACTTTGTATTAGACATTATCAACTTGAAAAGCAATTTAGTATAATGTAGGACGCATTACAACTCCAAAGAAGACCTAAAATCACTCTACGAAACATTAAATCTCAATAATAAACCTAATGACTTAGTTCGAGTCCTTTGAATATCGTACGACAACTTAAAACATACTACGACTCTGTATGCCATATTAGAACCTCGAAATGCTTGCTAGTACAATGTACGATGCCTTACAACTCCTAAAAACACATTACAATACAGTACGTATTCTTAAATCTCCATAATAAATCTTATGAATTCGTCCCAGTCCATTGAACATCGTACTGCAACTCAGGACTTGTTACGACTTTGTATTAGACATTAGCAACTTGAAAAGCAATTTATTATAATGTAGGACGCATTACAACTCCAAAGAAGACCTAAATCACTGTACGAAACATTAAATCTCTAAAATAAACCTAATGACTTCGATCGAGTCCATTGAACATCGTACGACAACTTAAATAATATTAGGACTCTGTATGCCATATTAGAACCTCGAAAAGCATGTTAGTACAATGTACGATGCCTTACAACTCCTAACAACACATTACAATACAGTACGTAATCTTAAATCTCCATAATAAACCTAATGAATTCGTCCGAGTCCATTGAACATCGTACGGTAACTCAGGACTTGTTACGACTCAGTATGAGACATTAGCAACTTGAAAAGCAACTTAAACTAATGTACGACGCATTACAACTCCAATGAAGACCTTAAATCACCGTATGAAACATTAAATCTCTATAATTAACCTAATGAATTCGTTCGAATCCTTTCAACATCGTACGACAACTTAAAACATATTACGACTCTGTATGCCATATTAGAACCTCGAAAAGCATGTTAGTACAATGTACGATGCCTTACAACTCCTAACAACACATTACAATACAGCTCGTAATCTTAAATCTCCATAATAAACCTAATGAATTCGTCCGAGTCCATTGAACATCGTACGGTAACTCAGGACTTGTTACGACTCAGTATGAGACATTAGCAACTTGAAAAGCAACTTAAAATAATGTACGACGCATTACAACTCCAATGAAGACCTTAAATCACCGTATGAAACATTAAATCTCTATAATTAACCTAATGAATTCGTTCGAATCCTTTCAACATCGTACGACAACTTAAAACATATTATGACTCTGTATGCCATATTAGAACCTCGAAAAGCATGTTAGTACAATGTACGATGCCTTACAACTCCTAACAACACATTACAATACAGCTCGTAATCTTAAATCTCCATAATAAACCTAATGAATTCGTCCGAGTCCATTAAACATCATACAGTAACTCAGGACTTGTTACGACTCTGTATGAGACATTAGCAACTTGAAAAGCAACTTAGAATAATGTAGGACGCATTACAACTCCAAAGAAGACCTTACATCACCGTACGAAACATTAAATCTCCATAATTAACCTAATGAATTCGTTCGAGTCCTTTGAACATCGTACGACAACTTAAAACATACTACGACTCTGTATGCCATATTAGAACCTTGAAAAACATGTTAGTACAATGTACGACGCCTTACAACTCCTAACAACACATTACGATACAGTACGTAATCTTAAATCTTCATAATAAACCATATGAATTCGTCCGAGTCCATTGAACATCGTACGGCAACTCAGGACTTGTTACGACTTTGTATTAGACATTATCAACTTGAAAAGCAATTTAGTATAATGTAGGACGCATTACAACTCCAAAGAAGACCTAAAATCACTCTACGAAACATTAAATCTCAATAATAAACCTAATGACTTAGTTTGAGTCCTTTGAATATCGTACGACAACTTAAAACATACTACGACTCTGTATGCCATATTAGAACCTCGAAATGCTTGCTAGTACAATGTACGATGCCTTACAACTCCTAAAAACACATTACAATACAGTACGTATTCTTAAATCTCCATAATAAATCTTATGAATTCGTCCCAGTCCATTGAACATCGTACTGCAACTCAGGACTTGTTACGACTTTGTATTAGACATTAGCAACTTGAAAAGCAATTTATTATAATGTAGGACGCATTACAACTCCAAAGAAGACCTAAATCACTGTACGAAACATTAAATCTCTAAAATAAACCTAATGACTTCGTTCGAGTCCATTGAACATCGTACGACAACTTAAATAATATTACGACTCGGTATGCCATATTAGAACCTCGAAAAGCTTGTTAGTACAATGTATGATGCCTTACAACTCCTAACAACACATTACAATACAGTACGTAATCTTAAATCTCCATAATAAACCTAATTAATTCGTCCGAGTCCATTAAACATCGTACTGTAACTCAGGACTTGTTACGACTCTGTATGAGACATTAGCAACTTGAAAAGCAACTTAAAATAATGTAGGACGCATTACAACTCCATAGAAGACCTTACATCACCGTACGAAACATTAAATCTCTATAATTAACCTAATGAATTCGTTCGAGTCCTTTGAACATCGTACGACAACTTAAAACATATTACGACTCTGTATGCCATATTAGAACCTCGAAAAGCATGTTAGTACAATGTACGATGCCTTACAACTCCTAACAACACATTACAATACAGCTCGTAATCTTAAATCTCCATAATAAACCTAATGAATTCGTCCGAGTCCATTAAACATCATACGGTAACTCAGGACTTGTTACGACTCTGTATGAGACATTAGCAACTTGAAAAGCAACTTAGAATAATGTAGGACGCATTACAACTCCAAAGAAGACCTTACATCACCGTACGAAACATTAAATCTCCATAATTAACCTAATGAATTCGTTCGAGTCCTTTGAACATCGTACGACAACTTAAAACATACTACGACTCTGTATGCCATATTAGAACCTTGAAAAACATGTTAGTACAATGTACGACGCCTTACAACTCCTAACAACACATTACAATACAGTACGTAATCTTAAATCTCCATAATAAACCATATGAATTCGTCCGAGTCCATTGAACATCGTACGGCAACTCAAGACTTGTTACGACTTTGTATTAGACATTATCAACTTGAAAAGCAATTTAGTATAATGTAGGACGCATTACAACTCCAAAGAAGACCTAAAATCACTCTACGAAACATTAAATCTCAATAATAAACCTAATGACTTAGTTCGAGTCCTTTGAATATCGTACGACAACTTAAAACATACTACGACTCTGTATGCCATATTAGAACCTCGAAATGCTTGCTAGTACAATGTACGATGCCTTACAACTCCTAAAAACACATTACAATACAGTACGTATTCTTAAATCTCCATAATAAATCTTATGAATTCGTCCCAGTCCATTGAACATCGTACTGCAACTCAGGACTTGTTACGACTTTGTATTAGACATTAGCAACTTGAAAAGCAATTTATTATAATGTAGGACGCATTACAACTCCAAAGAAGACCTAAATCACTGTACGAAACATTAAATCTCTAAAATAAACCTAATGACTTCGTTCGAGTCCATTGAACATCGTACGACAACTTAAATAATATTACGACTCGGTATGCCATATTAGAACCTCGAAAAGCTTGTTAGTACAATGTATGATGCCTTACAACTCCTAACAACACATTACAATACAGTACGTAATCTTAAATCTCCATAATAAACCTAATTAATTCGTCCGAGTCCATTAAACATCGTACTGTAACTCAGGACTTGTTACGACTCTGTATGAGACATTAGCAACTTGAAAAGCAACTTAAAATAATGTAGGACGCATTACAACTCCATAGAAGACCTTACATCACCGTACGTAAAATTAAATCTCTATAATTAACCTAATGAATTCGTTCGAGTCCTTTCAACATCGTACGACAACTTAAAACATATTACGACTCTGTATGCCATATTAGAACCTCGAAAAGCATGTTAGTACAATGTACGATGCCTTACAACTCCTAACAACACATTACAATACAGCTCGTAATCTTAAATCTCCATAATAAACCTAATGAATTCGTCCGAGTCCATTAAACATCATACGGTAACTCAGGACTTGTTACGACTCTGTATGAGACATTAGCAACTTGAAAAGCAACTTAGAATAATGTAGGACGCATTACAACTCCAAAGAAGACCTTACATCACCGTACGAAACATTAAATCTCCATAATTAACCTAATGAATTCGTTCGAGTCCTTTGAACATCGTACGACAACTTAAAACATACTACGACTCTGTATGCCATATTAGAACCTTGAAAAACATGTTAGTACAATGTACGACGCCTTACAACTCCTAACAACACATTACAATACAGTACGTAATCTTAAATCTCCATAATAAACCATATGAATTCGTCCGAGTCCATTGAACATCGTACGGCAACTCAAGACTTGTTACGACTTTGTATTAGACATTATCAACTTGAAAAGCAATTTAGTATAATGTAGGACGCATTACAACTCCAAAGAAGACCTAAAATCACTCTACGAAACATTAAATCTCAATAATAAACCTAATGACTTAGTTCGAGTCCTTTGAATATCGTACGACAACTTAAAACATACTACGACTCTGTATGCCATATTAGAACCTCGAAATGCTTGCTAGTACAATGTACGATGCCTTACAACTCCTAAAAACACATTACAATACAGTACGTATTCTTAAATCTCCATAATAAATCTTATGAATTCGTCCCAGTCCATTGAACATCGTACTGCAACTCAGGACTTGTTACGACTTTGTATTAGACATTAGCAACTTGAAAAGCAATTTATTATAATGTAGGACGCATTACAACTCCAAAGAAGACCTAAATCACTGTACGAAACATTAAATCTCTAAAATAAACCTAATGACTTCGTTCGAGTCCATTGAACATCGTACGACAACTTAAATAATATTACGACTCGGTATGACAACTTAAATAATATTACAACTTAAACAATATTGCCCCCCCTTATCATTCGTGATCTCTGATACCATATTGTTGGTCCATAATGATCGTGATTTCAGTGCTTTGTTGACTTGTTTAACAAAAAATATGTCAAATACTTGAAGAACAAAGTGAATAAAGTCCAAATAACCCAATATCAAGATCTAACACATAATCGAGGTTAATAAGCTACAATGATGAAAGATATAAGCTCCTAGCACCTCAATAGAACGATTACACAACACAAAATGGTAAGAATTCGTCTGAGTAAAAGATGTGCAAAAGTTTTAATTGATGTGAAGATAAGGTTACAATATATAGTGATGTTAGGTTCGCTGATAGATTCGCTCTAGCGAATCTATCCAGCGAACCAACACAGGTTCGCTGGGCACATAGTTTCGCCCAGTCGATACCTAATACAAAAGGTATGTTGGCCTGCGGGCGAATCAATAGATTCGCCCGTAGGTTCGCTAGCACTAATAACATAACAAGTTTAACTATTACATACAAAAGTAACACCGACAAGCCGGTGGGTCCAACCTATACATAGTAGACTATCAATACTCCCCCTAGGTTGGACCTCACCTGGGGAAGTCTTCTGATTAGCTCCGTCTTGTTGGCTTCAAAGTTGTTCAATAAAAGCTCCTGCCCTTTCTTTGATCCCGGCCATTGGATTTGTATAGTCTTCAATTCCGGCCTCATCTTCACTCAGATTTAACATTGAATCCACAAACTCTGTTTCTGCGACCTCTGTATCAGGCTCAGGATGAACTGTCGTTTCCGCCTGTATTTCTGCAATTTGCTCCTCGCTAGCAACCTCCAAGTCAATCACTTCTGCCGGTTTCTCAAACCTCTGCTCAATTGATCGGTCAAGTTGTCTTGTCAAGTCATCCATTTCCAGCTTCAGATCATCAGTCCTCCTCAACCTCTCATTTACCTCCTTCAGCTCAGCACGAATTCCCCGGGCTTTGTTAGCAACCTTCACAAACAGGTTTGCTTCGGCAGCAGTGTCATCTCCAGCCCCGTGCTTAATTCTGTGCTCACATAGCACCTTCAAGTCCTCATCACAAAAGGAGAAGACCTCCATCGGATCAAACAATCGAATTTCTGGACGGTCATCTCCACTCAGTCTAATAATGGCCTCCCCAGTGCTATTATCATAGAACCATTTGCTGAAATCCTGCAATCTGGGTGGCTGTGTATCTGGGACCCTTACCCTTGTCATCACTTTCGGAGCATCTATTTTCAAAACGATTTTCCCTTTCCATGATACCCAGTGTTTGTCCTTCTTCTGTCTCATCCTCTTTGGCTTTTGATAACCAAACTCAACGAAATCTGACTTGGCAGCCTCCCTGATCGCAGCCTCAAATGCGCACGCCCTGCCGCTATCCTCTTTCCCTAAAAGCGGCAGCTCTGCCAGTCTCCTCAAGTCCCATCGAGGGAAAGTGGCAAAGTGCTTTCGGTTCTTCACGTATGTAATGTCGCCACCCCTCCTTTTGATCATATAAGCTTCCACCAAACAGTTGTATTTCCATGCAATGATCTGTCTGTCTTGCTGTTTGGTGGTGGGTTCGTCTAGGTGTTGAAATATCGGTACCTCAGGCACCACTGCTTCCTCTTTCCTGAACCATTCTGATTTGTCTAACTCAGCGTGTTCAAACTGGTAGCTCATTCCTTTTTCCTCAACTTTATATATCTCAGGTTCGTCCTCAATGTCCTCCTCACTTCCAGCATCAAAATCAGCTTCCGGTTCATCAACCAATGTATAATCCACCCCAGATCCACCTACTACTTCCTCTCCTTCAAACACATCCATATTAATACCCATTTCTTCATCGAACTCTTCCTCCACGGCTTTTCCTTTATCACCAAAATCAACATCCATTAACGGATATCTTGTTATATCCGTTAAGGAGTTCAGTTCCGCCTCAGTCATCGCCGGTTCACTCCCAACATTCTTCTTTAAATCATTCAGCTCTTTGAAGATCCTTACCAACAGGCACTGCTGATCTTTCATCATACGACCCATCTCGTATATGACCGTCGATTTCTCTGCGTCCTGTTTCTCCAGTTCTTCATGTTTACTTGTCAGCTCAGCCAGATCAACCTTTAACTTCTCAACCTCATCCTTCAACACATTCCCAGACCCAGCATATGTACCCCCGACATCATGCTTAGCCTTCTTTGATCCCTCAGCATGTGTATCAGCCCTTTTCTTTGTCCTCAGTTCTCTGCCCGCATCTATCTCAGCTTGTATCTCATCCACCTCCCGTTCAAATGAATAATTTTTATCCTTGGCATAGGCTTTCCTTTTTCTAATCTTCTTCTCAATCACTTCTATATTCTCGCCTCCCCGTTTTCTTTCCGACTCTATCAACCTCTGAATTTGCACCCATCTTTCAGCCGGGTACATGTTCTCCCACAAAAACGACGTTCTACCAACACAGTCTGCCCGCACGGATTTACAGTCCTTGAAGATTCTTGGATGCATATCCCAGATTTCCAATTCTGCACCTTCAACCGGCAGATTTGGCAGCTTATCATTCAGAATCATCTGAATGAATCTGGGATACATTAGCCATTTCGCCCCCTTGCTGGCGTGAATGTTCTCGAGTATGTAGTTGTAAATCAACTTAGCAAGATTTGCTTTTTGCCCCCGGCAAAATAGCATCATAGCTCTAGCCCAATCTAGGTTCAACCCGTCCGTACCCCCTTTTCGGTGATCCAGGCACATAATAAACACATGTGCGATATATCTCCATTCCTGGATCAGGTACGACTTTACAAATTCCATCTTCTTTTCTCCGGGCATCGGTCCCTCATACCCCGCTGTCCGGAATGCCCCGTAAACTTCTTCAGCAGACATATGTACCTCCTCACCCATATCATCTTCTAATCTGAGAATCCTTGCCAGATCGGCTTCAGTAAATGCCAGGTCGTGGCCACAGACATTGGCACATATTCGTGACGGCTGCACCGACACATTCATGACCGCAGTTCGCCAGAAATCCCGAACGTGCGTCTCGTATATGGTTGGTGAGTGAGAGATGGCATGATGTATGTGTGACGACTTCAGCCATATAATAGCGTCTCTATAGCTGCTGGCCTTTTCGAAGTTCTCGTCGAGTAAAGCACACATGTTGTGCTTTTTCTCGAAGAATAGCGTCGACATTGTGCCTGAAAAATAAACGGAGATTGATCAGAAATGAAGATTTTGAAAATCAGAAAATAGATTCGCGGAACATTAGATTCGCTGGTATAGCGAACCTGAGATTCGCTGACATGAAAAATCAGTCATTGTTGTCGAGCGAATGTATAGGTTCGCTAGAAACAGTCGGGCGAATCTATGTTGTTGCACGGGCAGCATAACGACATAGATTCGCTCGAAGACTTGAACTTTCGTTCAGATTCGCCAGACGAACACTTAGGTTCGCTGGAAACCCTAGCTTTTGAAAAACGGCCGAAATCACATACAGTCCAACATTATAAAGCATACAAAGCATCAAACAGGTAAACGAAACATTAAACAGGGCTATAATGAAGTAAAACCCTAACAACTTTCGCCAAAACAGTCATTCAATCGACACTTAAGCAAAGATCGACAGATTTAACAGGTCAAATGTGCGATTAAGGGTTTAAAACACTGATTAAAGTGAAATCGAACACATACCGACTATAACGTGATGTTAAATGTTTGAAAAAGGCTGTGAAATAGGAGAATCGAACGTTGGTATTTTGAAAAGCTCGTAAAACGTCTGCTACAGTACAGGGTCAGCGAAAAAGTGATAAAATTTCGCTGTCACTGTATATATATACAGACGTAGATTCGCTGGCAGTCAGTCCAGCGAACTTTAGGTTCGCTGGAAGACCAAAAGTCAAGGTCTCCGACTGGTTCGCTAGCAGGTTCGCTGACACAAAAACAAGACTGTTTCATGTCAGCGAAACAAAGAAAGTCCAAGCGAACCTTAGAGGCCGAGCGAATCTGTAGGTTCGCCACAGATTCGCTAGACAAGAAAAAATATTTTTGGATTTTCTTAAATTAAAAAAACTTGTAAATCTGTGAAAAAGTCCCACGACATCAACGCTCCAAAAAATAAACATAAACACACATAAACATATAAACATATATAATCCTAAAAATTAAAGAAGTAAAAAGAAATAAAATAAAATAAAATTAAAATTAGAATAACAGGAGTCGGTTTTAAACGCTAGAAAGGATATATATTCTTCATGATGTTTTGAGTAGAATCCGGAGAATCATCGATTGGCGGGATTGCAGATATGTTTGTCCATTTAAACCCATGCCTTAGTCCTTTCAACAAGAGATCAGCAGCTTCTTTTATCATGTTTTCGGTTTGATTGAAGAAACTCAGACAACTCGGTCCCCACAAACGTCTAGGTAAAAAGAACAAGTTCTGTCATCAGGGTATATCTGAGCAATACGATTTACTTTGCTTGAGTTTCATAGAACAACTTTTGAATGTTGTCTTTTGACACATGTGCAATTTTTGCATCTTTTCTTTTGTGAGTGGAGCTTTGTCAGCAATTGATTCATTTTGAATACAATGCGACTTATTTTTTGGGAAACTCAAATAGTCTAGAGCTCCAGGTCTATACTGACGTATAACAGAGGAGATAAACATTTGAGCATGCTCGGTGAATCTTCAGGTCAATACTTTCGTATAGCAGAGAAGATCCACCAACTCCAGGTCAATACTTCCGTATAGCAGAGGAGTTAAGCACTTGACACAATACGTTCTGAGGAGTTAACGAGTAACTCACTCAGAGGCTTTTCCGAAGAGCATCCCTAGCAGCTTTTTATTTTTATTTGTTTTGCATACTAGAAACTCGATTCGGGGATAGGGCGAGGGTGATTTGGGATTTTTTAGGGAAATCAAGACAAAGATTTGACACTCTCAACCCATTTTTGACAGAACCATTATCTTTGTGCAATCCAATCACGTCAAGGGGATAATCCTTGCTGTCGAGATCTTGAGCGTTATGTTTGGCTGCACAATCACTGTTTACTTCGTTTTCGGGCTGAGCCTATCTGACATATCCCAAACGCAATGCTTCTGACCTCCTTCAACGACTTTTCAACATTAATCAAAACAGAGATCCTGAAACAGCAAAATTTGAAAAACTATAAATAGTTAATCTTTTATATCTCCCCCAAAATTTCTAAATAATAGCCGTCTAAAAGAAATTTTTGTTTTACAGATTTTCTTAATATATATATATATACAAACTTAAAAGAAAGTTAAAAGAAGATGAAATAAAATAAAATAAAGTAACGGAGCAAAGAATCGAGTGACCCACGGATTTTTTTCAAAGAAGATAAAGATCCGATTATTTACAAAGACCAGATTATTTACATATTTACATATATACAAAAGGATTCTCACAGAAAAGGTTTTCAAAAAGATATAAGTCCAAGCATGGAAATCAGTTCATAAAAACGTGGTTTATCAAAGGTTTTTGTGAAAAGATCCGCTTTTTGCTTTCTAGTTTCAATAGGAATAATATCAATAAACCCCTTTTCCTGTGCATCCCTGATAGCATGAATTCTCGTTTCAATGTGCTTGGTTCGTGTGTGATGAATAGGATTCTTGGCGATTCCAACAGCAGCTTCATTGTCACAAAAGAGTGGCGTGTGAAGGAAGTTGATGCCATAATCCATCATTTGATGTTGAATCCACAGCACTTGGCAACAGCAACTCGAAGCGGCAATATATTCTGCTTCTCCTGTGGACAGAGAGACGGTTGTTTGCTTCTTGCTTTGCCACGAAACAAGACATTCTCCAAGGTATTGACATCCGCCCGTGACTGATTTCCTGTTGATCCTGCAACCAGCATGATCACTATCAGAAAAAGCATGTAAATCAAAGTTCCCACCTTTTGGGTACCAAAGTCCCAAACGAGAGGAACCCTTAAGGTAACGAAAGATTCGTTTAACAGCTTTTTCATGCGATTCTTTTGGATTGGCTTGGAAGCGAGCACAGTAACACACGGCAAATGTAATATCTGGACGACTTGCAGTCAGATACATGAGAGATCCGATCATCGAGCGGTAACGATGAGCATCCACAGGATTCCCATTATCGTCGGAAGTAAGGCATGTTTGAGCAGTAAAAGGAATCAATTCAGGAGACGAGTCATCCATGCCAAACTTCGTGAGGATTTCCTTGATATATTTCTCTTGGTGGATTAAAATTCCATCAGGCTTTTGCTCCACTTGCAGCCCCAAGAAGAAACACATCTCCCCCATTATTGTCATCTCAAAACGATCCATCATCACCTTCTCAAATTCTCTACACAACCCTTCATTAGTCGAACCAAAAATGATATCATCAACGTACACTTGAACGATCAGCAGCTCGCCATCCACCTCCTTCTTGAATAATGTCATATCTATAGCCCCACGTGAGAAACCTTTACTGAGGAGATACTGCGTCAGCGTTTCATACCAGATCCTTGGAGCTTGATGCAACCCATACAACGATTTGTCAAGCTTGTAAACCTTTGACGGGAAATCAGGATCCTCGAAGCCTGGTGGTTGACACACGTAGATCTCCTCATCGATGTCTCCGTATAGAAATGCACATTTCACATCCATCTGATAAACCTTAAAGTTTTTGTTCGCAGCATGTGCAAGAAAGATTCTGATGGCTTCCAGGCGAGCGACTGGAGCAAAAACTTCGGTATAGTCAATTCCCTCCTCCTGAGCAAATCCCTGAACAACCAGTCTCGCTTTATTTCTAATTACCACACCACGATCATCTGGCTTGTTCCGAAAAACCCATTTAGTGCCGATTGGACACTTGTTAGGAGGAAGATCAACCAGTTCCCAAACTTTGAGCTTCCTGAATTGCTGTAGTTCCATTTGCATGGCATCCACCCAACTCGGATCTTCAAGTGCCTGTTTATAATTCTTTGGAACGACTTGAGACAGAAAGGCAGCATAAAGACATTCATTAATCAAACCGCTCTGACTCCGGGTTCGCACACCATCGGTAATAGATCCAATGATATAATCGTGAGGATGGTTTTTCAGGGTTTTGAAGTCAGTGTTGAGTAGTAAGGGATTTTGGTTGGTTGTGGGTGTTTGATTTGATGGTTGTGGAGGTGTAGGTGTAGGTGATGGAATGGTGTTGGATGTGGATGGAATATCTGATGTGGAAGTTTGAACCGTTTGTGGTGATGGATTATTTGGTGGAGGTGATGGGATGTCAAATGATGTGGGAGGTAGTTGTGTAGCTGATGTGGAAGGTTGTGATTGTGATGGTATAGGAGTATGATTGAAAATAGAAACCGATGTGTGTGGAATGATGTCGTCATCGTCAGAGTCGGGAAGATTAAATGATTTGAAAATGGTGGTGGCATCATAAAACCAAGCTGGTTCACTACCAATACTTGTAGTGTTAGATTCTTGCCAATCAACGTAGTAGGACTCTTGCACAATCCGCGTACGTTTGTTGTAAACGCGATACGCCTTTTGTGTGGTCGAGTATCCCACAAAGAAGCATTCATCAGAGACAGCCCCAAACTTCGTCTTCTGATCTTGAGTATTCAAAAGAGTGCAAGAACATCCAAAGGGGCGTAGAAAGTCAATCAGCGGCTTAATCCCTCGAAACAGTTGATATGAAGTCTTCATCTTTTCTTTGACTATCAGTACCCTGTTAAGAACATAAGCTGCACAATTAACCGCTTCAGCCCAGAAAATAATTGGAAGTTTTGACTCGATCAGCATAGTTCTAGCGGCCTCAACAAGAGTTCGATTCTTTCTTTCAGCAACACCATTTTGTTGTGGTGTTCGAGCAGCGCTGAACTGTCTGAGAATACCCCGTTGTTCACAGAAGGAGTTGAAGATGTGGTTTCTGAATTCAGTTCCGTTGTCGCTTCTGATGGCTTGAACCTTCTTCCTTCCCAGAACCTCTATTAGAGGTATTAACTTCATCAATTCTTCGGCAGTCTCACTCTTGTTTCCCATGAATCTCACCCAGGTGTACCTAGAGTAATCATCTGTGACAACCAAGCAATAAGACTTTTTAGCTATAGATTTGACACTAATTGGACCGAATAAATCAGTATGTAACAATTCGAGGGGTTCTGAGATAGTATTTGTAATTTTGAGTTTATGTGCCTTTTTGTGCTGTTTTCCTCTAGCACAAGCCATGCATTTCTCGACCACGGAAAAATCCTTTTGTGGTAAACCCCTAACCAAATTGTTCTTAACTAATTTATTCAGAATTTTAAAATTGATGTGTCCTAAACGTTTATGCCACAAAAAAGATTCAAAGGATGATGCTTTAGACAGAAGACATGTCACGGTGGAATTTGATTCAGTTGAACCCATATTCAGCATATAGGTATCATTTCGTCTCGGAGCTCGCATGATCACCATATCTTCAGGAATAGTGAACTCTGGCTTCAAGAACAGACATTCGTTTTGAAGAAACATCACAGGAATATTTTTATCACAGATTTGTGATACACTCAGAAGATTGAACGCCAGTTCAGGAACATAGTTAACATCTTCCAAAGTAAGTGAGCCATTTGAGACTTCTCCTTGACCAATCATCTTCCCGCCTTTCTTATCACCCGCAAAAGCAACATAGCCTCCATTTATGATCCTATAGTTAGTAAGAAGATCCTTCAATCCTGTCATATGTCTGGAACATCCGCTGTCAATGTGCCAATGACTATTTACAACGGCATTAGAATGTTCCTGACATTTATTAAAAGAAAAGAAAAGTTAGACCTTTGCAATAGGCACCCAAGTCTTTGTGAACCTGGGTGATGAAACAGATGAAGTATTACAAAAGAAATTATTTACAAAAGTGTTTAGCCTTTTTCCTAAAGATTTTTGCTTTGTGCTCTTTTGGATTAATTTAGGGCATTGCTTGACAGTGTGACCAGTGTTTCCACATTTAAAGCAGTGAGACTTCAAACCGGTTTTAGGAATTCTGTTGACAGGAATTTTATCTATTACAATTTCCTCATCACATTCAGACAGTTGTGAGTCACAGTCACTGTAAGTGTCATAGAGTTCTTTTAACTTACTTGTGGTGACTTTACCTGTATCAGATTCAGGTTTTGGTTTGAGAATGTATGAAAAAGATGATTCCTTCTCTTTAGGTTTTGAAATTCTCACAGGTGTAAAAGATGGAATTTGGTGAGTGAAGAACTTTTGGAAACAGTTTGTTTTAGTTTGACTTTCAGAGACTTGACCTGAAAGTTTGTTTTTGTCATTCACACACACATTATTAATCAAATCAGCATCATTCAACACATTTGGGTTTGAAGTGGAACACCCTAGATTACTATTAAACATGCAATTGTCTGAATATGACATATTACTACAAACAGGATTATCTAAACAAATGTCTTCAAAAGACTTCTTGGAATCAGAACTACTGCAAACACTACTGCCAGAACAACCGAGCCCAACACTCCCACCATATGCGTACTCCTCTCTAACTTCCTTAAGGTTTACTTCACTTAAACCTGCAATGGAACTGTCAGTATCTTTCTGCATAATCTCTTGAATTAACTCATTTGAGGGATGAGGAATAGGTGTAGGAGAATAACAGAAAGTACTGGGTGGAGGATATGCATATGTTCCATTTTTACTAAAACCCAAACCTGTCTTGACCCTGGCCCCCCTTTGATTCTTGCACAGTTCCTCCCTTTTCATACCAGATATGGTCCACTGCTGCAATTTGTTTTTAAGCTTTCTTGCTTCAAACTCAGCAAGTGTAACTTGCTCAGTTAAGTAGTTAATTTCACAGTTCTTTTCTAAAAGAGTTCTTTTTAAGTGTTCATTTTCTTTTAAAGCTTCTCTTAACTTAACAAAATATTTTGATTCACTTAATTTAAGCTCTTTGATGGTCCTTTTTAATTCGTTTTCGTTTGACATTAACAATTTATTTGCTTTGTATATGCCAATTAAACGAATTTTGCAAGCAGATGAACACATATCTTCTATAACATCATAAGGAAGACCGATTACCAGTTTTTCAGCGGCCAGAGCACGATCACATTGACAGTAGGGAGTGCTTCTTTTGAATTCATCCACTGCATCTAGCCTTGCCTTCTCGATCACTTCTTCCAGACTAACCTTTGACTCCTCCTCAAGCTTTACTTCATTAATAGTGGCTTCACAAACTAACCCAGAATGATTCAGATGTCCTTGAGCAATAACATCTGATTGAACTTTATGAACATTCTCCTCCTCTTCTTTTCCATAGAACTCTTTGAAGGGATCAAAGAGATTTATATCATTGTCATCAAACTCAGTAATTTCAGCAATAAGGGCATGGTTGATCTCCTCCTTGGTTTCTTCAATTTCAGCGCTCCAGTCAAAGTTGGTAAGCAGTGCAGTTTCATTCTTTGACTTGGCTTCCTCAACTTTTTCTTGAATTGGAGCAGATCTTGGAGTTGCAGAGTTAACTGGCTCAGTAACGATTGGTAATGGGCATTCTCTCTTGAAGTGGCCCAGTTGTTTGCAGTTATAGCATCGTAACTTTCCCTTGTCATAACCCAGCTTAGCATTCTGTCCTTGATTTCCAAAGTTTCTTCTACCAGTCCTTTCCATGAATCGTCTGGCACGAAGAGTGAGCATAGCCATCTGCCATTGAATATCTGTTTCCTCTAGATCATCAGGGTCCACCTGATACATGTCTTCTACTGTCATACCCTTCCCTTTCAACTCACCTGCAACAAGAGCTTCATAACTGTGAACAAACATCCCAAATAAGGCCATAGTATCTGACGGAATCTGTGTGGTGACAGATGCACTTGAGCTTGAACCAGCGTTAGTAGATGCACCAACAGACTTAGCAGATACATGACCAGATGATCCTCTAGATGCTGCACTGTAAACATAAGAGTTTGCAGCGGATGAGATAAGTGCAGCATTTTGAGAGGGAATGTTTGGAACCATCATCGACTGATTATACTCTCTTCTTTTTACATCAAGGTCAAAAGACTTCAGCTTGTTGATGACGTCCATCAGTTTGTAATCAGGAAAATTCCTTTCTTGTTTCAGTAGCTTGATTTGAAGGCTCCATTGGGGAGGAAGTGAATCTAACAATTTTGCCACTTGTTCGTGATTTCCCAGCTTTTCATCATATTTCTTCAAATTACTTGACACGGATAGGAATCTGTTTGTGATATCAGTCAAGTTCTCTTGTGAATATCCAACAAAAGAGTTGAATTCCTTTTCAGCCTGAGCTTTTCTATCCAGTTTCAGATCCTCATTCCCATCATAAAATTCACACAATGCATCATACAGACTCTTTGCAGTTGTGTGTTCTGCAAACCGGTTAAAGATGTCCTGATGTAAGCACAGTATCAGTGCCCCTAATGCCTTCTTGTCACGATCCAGTAGCTTGATATCAGTTTCAGTAAAAGTAGTTGGATCTGTGTTTACTGAAGTGACAGTTCCTTCAATAGTTGTTGGCACGTGCGGGCCATTCACTATAGATTCCCATTGGTTGTAGTCGGTGTAGTAGAAGAATGCCTTCAAACATCTTTTCCAGTCTTCAAAGTTTTCACCACTAACAAGCCTCGGTGGCCTGTTAGGTTGAACGCTGTCTAGATCATTCATATTAAGTGTTGAAGAAGTCATAACTTTGAACAGACTACAGATTCGCTGAAAAATGACAGATTCGCTGGCTAGTTTCGCTAGAAGAACACAGCAGATTCGCTGGAAATTTCGCTGGTGACAGATTCGCTAGGCAGTCAAACAGATTCGCTGACGAGCAAGCACAGATTCGCTGGCCTGATTTTGGCAGCAGTTTCGCTTGCACAGTCAGTCAAATAGATGAACTTTCGTTCGATGATATGCTAGATTCGCTGGCCACAACACAACCCAAACAGGACAAAAGTTTGAATTAGGTTCGCTGGATGAACTGACAGATTCGCTGGTGGAACAATTAGTTTCGCTGGTAGCTCAACCACTCTGAAACAGTACGGAAACAGCAAGAAAACCCTCAAAACTTGACCATTTGCCTTCAGGTTTGTTTTAAAAGCTTTCTACTACCAAATAACACAAAACCTGAGCAAAATACGACTCCAAAACACAAGAAACAAGCCTCAAACAGAATCGAAAGAGTTTTGACCCAAAAACTTCAAAAATCAACACAAAAATCACTTGAATCAAACAATCAAGAGCACTAAGGCTCTGATACCATATTGTCGGTCCATAATGATCGTGATTTCAGTGCTTTGTTGACTTGTTTAACAAAAAATATGTCAAATACTTGAAGAACAAAGTGAATAAAGTCCAAATAACCCAATATCAAGATCTAACACATAATCGAGGTTAATAAGCTACAATGATGAAAGATATAAGCTCCTAGCACCTCAATAGAACGATTACACAACACAAAATGGTAAGAATTCGTCTGAGTAAAAGATGTGCAAAAGTTTTAATTGATGTGAAGATAAGGTTACAATATATAGTGATGTTAGGTTCGCTGATAGATTCGCTCTAGCGAATCTATCCAGCGAACCAACACAGGTTCGCTGGGCACATAGTTTCGCCCAGTCGATACCTAATACAAAAGGTATGTTGGCCTGCGGGCGAATCAATAGATTCGCCCGTAGGTTCGCTAGCACTAATAACATAACAAGTTTAACTATTACATACAAAAGTAACACCGACAAGCCGGTGGGTCCAACCTATACATAGTAGACTATCAAAAAGCTTGTTAGTACAATGTATGATGCCTTACAACTCCTAACAACACATTACAATACAGTACGTAATCTTAAATCTCCATAATAAACCTAATTAATTCGTCCGAGTCCATTAAACATCGTACTGTAACTCAGGACTTGTTACGACTCTGTATGAGACATTAGCAACTTGAAAAGCAACTTAAAATAATGTAGGACGCATTACAACTCCATAGAAGACCTTACATCACCGTACGTAAAATTAAATCTCTATAATTAACCTAATGAATTCGTTCGAGTCCTTTCAACATCGTACGACAACTTAAAACATATTACGACTCTGTATGCCATATTAGAACCTCGAAAAGCATGTTAGTACAATGTACGATGCCTTACAACTCCTAACAACACATTACAATACAGCTCGTAATCTTAAATCTCCATAATAAACCTAATGAATTCGTCCGAGTCCATTAAACATCATACGGTAACTCAGGACTTGTTACGACTCTGTATGAGACATTAGCAACTTGAAAAGCAACTTAGAATAATGTAGGACGCATTACAACTCCAAAGAAGACCTTACATCACCGTACGAAACATTAAATCTCCATAATTAACCTAATGAATTCGTTCGAGTCCTTTGAACATCGTACGACAACTTAAAACATACTACGACTCTGTATGCCATATTAGAACCTTGAAAAACATGTTAGTACAATGTACGACGCCTTACAACTCCTAACAACACATTACAATACAGTACGTAATCTTAAATCTCCATAATAAACCATATGAATTCGTCCGAGTCCATTGAACATCGTACGGCAACTCAAGACTTGTTACGACTTTGTATTAGACATTATCAACTTGAAAAGCAATTTAGTATAATGTAGGACGCATTACAACTCCAAAGAAGACCTAAAATCACTCTACGAAACATTAAATCTCAATAATAAACCTAATGACTTAGTTCGAGTCCTTTGAATATCGTACGACAACTTAAAACATACTACGACTCTGTATGCCATATTAGAACCTCGAAATGCTTGCTAGTACAATGTACGATGCCTTACAACTCCTAAAAACACATTACAATACAGTACGTATTCTTAAATCTCCATAATAAATCTTATGAATTCGTCCCAGTCCATTGAACATCGTACTGCAACTCAGGACTTGTTACGACTTTGTATTAGACATTAGCAACTTGAAAAGCAATTTATTATAATGTAGGACGCATTACAACTCCAAAGAAGACCTAAATCACTGTACGAAACATTAAATCTCTAAAATAAACCTAATGACTTCGTTCGAGTCCATTGAACATCGTACGACAACTTAAATAATATTACGACTCGGTATGCCATATTAGAACCTCGAAAAGCTTGTTAGTACAATGTATGATGCCTTACAACTCCTAACAACACATTACAATACAGTACGTAATCTTAAATCTCCATAATAAACCTAATTAATTCGTCCGAGTCCATTAAACATCGTACTGTAACTCAGGACTTGTTACGACTTTGTATGAGACATTAGCAACTTGAAAAGCAACTTAAAATAATGTAGGACGCATTACAACTCCATAGAAGACCTTACATCACCGTACGTAAAATTAAATCTCTATAATTAACCTAATGAATTCGTTCGAGTCCTTTCAACATCGTACGACAACTTAAAACATATTACGACTCTGTATGCCATATTAGAACCTCGAAAAGCATGTTAGTACAATGTACGATGCCTTACAACTCCTAACAACACATTACAATACAGATCGTAATCTTAAATCTCCATAATAAACCTAATGAATTCGTCCGAGTCCATTAAACATCATACGGTAACTCAGGACTTGTTACGACTCTGTATGAGACATTAGCAACTTGAAAAGCAACTTAGAATAATGTAGGACGCATTACAACTCCAAAGAAGACCTTACATCACCGTACGAAACATTAAATCTCCATAATTAACCTAATGAATTCGTTCGAGTCCTTTGAACATCGTACGACAACTTAAAACATACTACGACTCTGTATGCCATATTAGAACCTTGAAAAACATGTTAGTACAATGTACGACGCCTTACAACTCCTAACAACACATTACAATACAGTACGTAATCTTAAATCTCCATAATAAACCATATGAATTCGTCCGAGTCCATTGAACATCGTACGGCAACTCAAGACTTGTTACGACTTTGTATTAGACATTATCAACTTGAAAAGCAATTTAGTATAATGTAGGACGCATTACAACTCCAAAGAAGACCTAAAATCACTCTACGAAACATTAAATCTCAATAATAAACCTAATGACTTAGTTCGAGTCCTTTGAATATCGTACGACAACTTAAAACATACTACGACTCTGTATGCCATATTAGAACCTCGAAATGCTTGCTAGTACAATGTACGATGCCTTACAACTCCTAAAAACACATTACAATACAGTACGTATTCTTAAATCTCCATAATAAATCTTATGAATTCGTCCCAGTCCATTGAACATCGTACTGCAACTCAGGACTTGTTACGACTTTGTATTAGACATTAGCAACTTGAAAAGCAATTTATTATAATGTAGGACGCATTACAACTCCAAAGAAGACCTAAATCACTGTACGAAACATTAAATCTCTAAAATAAACCTAATGACTTCGTTCGAGTCCATTGAACATCGTACGACAACTTAAATAATATTACGACTCGGTATGCCATATTAGAACCTCGAAAAGCTTGTTAGTACAATGTATGATGCCTTACAACTCCTAACAACACATTACAATACAGTACGTAATCTTAAATCTCCATAATAAACCTAATTAATTCGTCCGAGTCCATTAAACATCGTACTGTAACTCAGGACTTGTTACGACTCTGTATGAGACATTAGCAACTTGAAAAGCAACTTAAAATAATGTAGGACGCATTACAACTCCATAGAAGACCTTACATCACCGTACGAAACATTAAATCTCTATAATTAACCTAATGAATTCGTTCGAGTCCTTTCAACATCGTACGACAACTTAAAACATATTACGACTCTGTATGCCATATTAGAACCTCGAAAAGCATGTTAGTACAATGTACGATGCCTTACAACTCCTAACAACACATTACAATACAGCTCGTAATCTTAAATCTCCATAATAAACCTAATGAATTCGTCCGAGTCCATTAAACATCATACGGTAACTCAGGACTTGTTACGACTCTGTATGAGACATTAGCAACTTGAAAAGCAACTTAGAATAATGTAGGACGCATTACAACTCCAAAGAAGACCTTACATCACCGTACGAAACATTAAATCTCCATAATTAACCTAATGAATTCGTTCGAGTCCTTTGAACATCGTACGACAACTTAAAACATACTACGACTCTGTATGCCATATTAGAACCTTGAAAAACATGTTAGTACAATGTACGACGCCTTACAACTCCTAACAACACATTACAATACAGTACGTAATCTTAAATCTCCATAATAAACCATATGAATTCGTCCGAGTCCATTGAACATCGTACGGCAACTCAAGACTTGTTACGACTTTGTATTAGACATTATCAACTTGAAAAGCAATTTAGTATAATGTAGGACGCATTACAACTCCAAAGAAGACCTAAAATCACTCTACGAAACATTAAATCTCAATAATAAACCTAATGACTTAGTTCGAGTCCTTTGAATATCGTACGACAACTTAAAACATACTACGACTCTGTATGCCATATTAGAACCTCGAAATGCTTGCTAGTACAATGTACGATGCCTTACAACTCCTAAAAACACATTACAATACAGTACGTATTCTTAAATCTCCATAATAAATCTTATGAATTCGTCCCAGTCCATTGAACATCGTACTGCAACTCAGGACTTGTTACGACTTTGTATTAGACATTAGCAACTTGAAAAGCAATTTATTATAATGTAGGACGCATTACAACTCCAAAGAAGACCTAAATCACTGTACGAAACATTAAATCTCTAAAATAAACCTAATGACTTCGTTCGAGTCCATTGAACATCGTACGACAACTTAAATAATATTACGACTCGGTATGCCATATTAGAACCTCGAAAAGCTTGTTAGTACAATGTATGATGCCTTACAACTCCTAACAACACATTACAATACAGTACGTAATCTTAAATCTCCATAATAAACCTAATTAATTCGTCCGAGTCCATTAAACATCGTATTGTAACTCAGGACTTGTTACGACTCTGTATGAGACATTAGCAACTTGAAAAGCAACTTAAAATAATGTAGGACGCATTACAACTCCATAGAAGACCTTACATCACCGTACGAAACATTAAATCTCTATAATTAACCTAATGAATTCGTTCGAGTCCTTTCAACATCGTACGACAACTTAAAACATATTACGACTCTGTATGCCATATTAGAACCTCGAAAAGCATGTTAGTACAATGTACGATGCCTTACAACTCCTAACAACACATTACAATACAGCTCGTAATCTTAAATCTCCATAATAAACCTAATGAATTCGTCCGAGTCCATTAAACATCATACGGTAACTCAGGACTTGTTACGACTCTGTATGAGACATTAGCAACTTGAAAAGCAACTTAGAATAATGTAGGACGCATTACAACTCCAAAGAAGACCTTACATCACCGTACGAAACATTAAATCTCCATAATTAACCTAATGAATTCGTTCGAGTCCTTTGAACATCGTACGACAACTTAAAACATACTACGACTCTGTATGCCATATTAGAACCTTGAAAAACATGTTAGTACAATGTACGACGCCTTACAACTCCTAACAACACATTACAATACAGTACGTAATCTTAAATCTCCATAATAAACCATATGAATTCGTCCGAGTCCATTGAACATCGTACGGCAACTCAAGACTTGTTACGACTTTGTATTAGACATTATCAACTTGAAAAGCAATTTAGTATAATGTAGGACGCATTACAACTCCAAAGAAGACCTAAAATCACTCTACGAAACATTAAATCTCAATAATAAACCTAATGACTTAGTTCGAGTCCTTTGAATATCGTACGACAACTTAAAACATACTACGACTCTGTATGCCATATTAGAACCTCGAAATGCTTGCTAGTACAATGTACGATGCCTTACAACTCCTAAAAACACATTACAATACAGTACGTATTCTTAAATCTCCATAATAAATCTTATGAATTCGTCCCAGTCCATTGAACATCGTACTGCAACTCAGGACTTGTTACGACTTTGTATTAGACATTAGCAACTTGAAAAGCAATTTATTATAATGTAGGACGCATTACAACTCCAAAGAAGACCTAAATCACTGTACGAAACATTAAATCTCTAAAATAAACCTAATGACTTCGTTCGAGTCCATTGAACATCGTACGACAACTTAAATAATATTACGACTCGGTATGCCATATTAGAACCTCGAAAAGCTTGTTAGTACAATGTATGATGCCTTACAACTCCTAACAACACATTACAATACAGTACGTAATCTTAAATCTCCATAATAAACCTAATTAATTCGTCCGAGTCCATTAAACATCGTACTGTAACTCAGGACTTGTTACGACTCTGTATGAGACATTAGCAACTTGAAAAGCAACTTAAAATAATGTAGGACGCATTACAACTCCATAGAAGACCTTACATCACCGTACGAAACATTAAATCTCTATAATTAACCTAATGAATTCGTTCGAGTCCTTTCAACATCGTACGACAACTTAAAACATATAACGACTCTGTATGCCATATTAGAACCTCGAAAAGCATGTTAGTACAATGTACGATGCCTTACAACTCCTAACAACACATTACAATACAGCTCGTAATCTTAAATCTCCATAATAAACCTAATGAATTCGTCCGAGTCCATTAAACATCATACGGTAACTCAGGACTTGTTACGACTCTGTATGAGACATTAGCAACTTGAAAAGCAACTTAGAATAATGTAGGACGCATTACAACTCCAAAGAAGACCTTACATCACCGTACGAAACATTAAATCTCCATAATTAACCTAATGAATTCGTTCGAGTCCTTTGAACATCGTACGACAACTTAAAACATACTACGACTCTGTATGCCATATTAGAACCTTGAAAAACATGTTAGTACAGACGCCTTACAACTCCTAACAACACATTACAATACAGTACGTAATCTTAAATCTCCATAATAAACCATATGAATTCGTCCGAGTCCATTGAACATCGTACGGCAACTCAAGACTTGTTACGACTTTGTATTAGACATTATCAACTTGAAAAGCAATTTAGTATAATGTAGGACGCATTACAACTCCAAAGAAGACCTAAAATCACTCTACGAAACATTAAATCTCAATAATAAACCTAATGACTTAGTTCGAGTCCTTTGAATATCGTACGACAACTTAAAACATACTACGACTCTGTATGCCATATTAGAACCTCGAAATGCTTGCTAGTACAATGTACGATGCCTTACAACTCCTAAAAACACATTACAATACAGTACGTATTCTTAAATCTCCATAATAAATCTTATGAATTCGTCCCAGTCCATTGAACATCGTACTGCAACTCAGGACTTGTTACGACTTTGTATTAGACATTAGCAACTTGAAAAGCAATTTATTATAATGTAGGACGCATTACAACTCCAAAGAAGACCTAAATCACTGTACGAAACATTAAATCTCTAAAATAAACCTAATGACTTCGTTCGAGTCCATTGAACATCGTACGACAACTTAAATAATATTACGACTCTGTATGCCATATTAGAACCTCGAAAAGCTTGTTAGTACAATGTATGATGCCTTACAACTCCTAACAACACATTACAATACAGTACGTAATCTTAAATCTCCATAATAAACCTAATTAATTCGTCCGAGTCCATTAAACATCGTACTGTAACTCAGGACTTGTTACGACTCTGTATGAGACATTAGCAACTTGAAAAGCAACTTAAAATAATGTAGGACGCATTACAACTCCATAGAAGACCTTACATCACCGTACGAAACATTAAATCTCTATAATTAACCTAATGAATTCGTTCGAGTCCTTTCAACATCGTACGACAACTTAAAACATATTACGACTCTGTATGCCATATTAGAACCTCGAAAAGCATGTTAGTACAATGTACGATGCCTTACAACTCCTAACAACACATTACAATACAGCTCGTAATCTTAAATCTCCATAATAAACCTAATGAATTCGTCCGAGTCCATTAAACATCATACGGTAACTCAGGACTTGTTACGACTCTGTATGAGACATTAGCAACTTGAAAAGCAACTTAGAATAATGTAGGACGCATTACAACTCCAAAGAAGACCTTACATCACCGTACGAAACATTAAATCTCCATAATTAACCTAATGAATTCGTTCGAGTCCTTTGAACATCGTACGACAACTTAAAACATACTACGACTCTGTATGCCATATTAGAACCTTGAAAAACATGTTAGTACAATGTACGACGCCTTACAACTCCTAACAACACATTACAATACAGTACGTAATCTTAAATCTCCATAATAAACCATATGAATTCGTCCGAGTCCATTGAACATCGTACGGCAACTCAAGACTTGTTACGACTTTGTATTAGACATTATCAACTTGAAAAGCAATTTAGTATAATGTAGGACGCATTACAACTCCAAAGAAGACCTAAAATCACTCTACGAAACATTAAATCTCAATAATAAACCTAATGACTTAGTTCGAGTCCTTTGAATATCGTACGACAACTTAAAACATACTACGACTCTGTATGCCATATTAGAACCTCGAAATGCTTGCTAGTACAATGTACGATGCCTTACAACTCCTAAAAACACATTACAATACAGTACGTATTCTTAAATCTCCATAATAAATCTTATGAATTCGTCCCAGTCCATTGAACATCGTACTGCAACTCAAGACTTGTTACGACTTTGTATTAGACATTAGCAACTTGAAAAGCAATTTATTATAATGTAGGACGCATTACAACTCCAAAGAAGACCTAAATCACTGTACGAAACATTAAATCTCTAAAATAAACCTAATGACTTCGTTCGAGTCCATTGAACATCGTACGACAACTTAAATAATATTACGACTCTGTATGCCATATTAGAACCACGAAAAGCTTGTTAGTACAATGTATGATGCCTTACAACTCCTAACAACACATTACAATACAGTACGTAATCTTAAATCTCCATAATAAACCTAATTAATTCGTCCGAGTCCATTAAACATCGTACTGTAACTCAGGACTTGTTACGACTCTGTATGAGACATTAGCAACTTGAAAAGCAACTTAAAATAATGTAGGACGCATTACAACTCCATAGAATACCTTACATCACCGTACGAAACATTAAATCTCTATAATTAACCTAATGAATTCGTTCGAGTCCTTTCAACATCGTACGACAACTTAAAACATATTACGACTCTGTATGCCATATTAGAACCTCGAAAAGCATGTTAGTACAATGTACGATGCCTTACAACTCCTAACAACACATTACAATACAGTTCGTAATCTTAAATCTCCATAATAAACCTAATGAATTCGTCCGATTCCATTAAACATCGTACGGTAACTCAGGACTTGTTACGACTCTGTATGAGACATTAGCAACTTGAAAAGCAACTTAGAATAATGTAGGACGCATTACAACTCCAAAGAAGACCTTACATCACCGTACGAAACATTAAATCTCCATAATTAACCTAATGAATTTGTTCGAGCCCATTGAACATCGTACGACAACTTAAAACATACTACGACTCTGTATGCCATATTAGAACCTTGAAAAACATGTTAGTACAATGTACGACGCCTTACAACTCCTAACAACACATTACAATACAGTACGTAATCTTAAATCTCCATAATAAACCATATGAATTCGTCCGAGTCCATTGAACATCGTACGACATCTCAGGACTTGTTACGACTTTGTATTAGACATTAGCAACTTCAAAAGTAATTTATTATAATGTAGGACGCATTACAACTCCAAAGAAGACCTAAATCACTGTACGAAACATTAAATCTCTAAACATAACCTAATGACTTCGTTCGAGTCCATTGAACATCGTACGACAACTTAAATAATATTACGACTCTGTATGCCATATTAGAACCTCGAAAAGCATGTTAGTACAATGTATGATGCCTTACAACTCCTAACAACACATTACAATACAGTACGTAATCTTAAATCTCCATAATAAACCTAATGAATTCGTCCGAGTCCATTGAACATCGTACGGTAACTCAGGACATGTTACGACTCAGTATGATACATTAGCAACTTGAAAAGCAACTTAGAATAATGTAGGACGCATTACAACTCCAATGAAGACCTTACATCACCGTACGAAACATTAAATCTCTATAATTAACCTAATGAATTCGTTCGAGTCCTTTCAACATCGTAGGACTACTTAAAACATATTACGACTCTGTATGCCATATTAGAACCTCGAAAAGCATGTTAGTACAGTGTACGATGCCTTACAACTCCTAACAACACATTACAATACGGTTCGTAATCTTAAATCTCCATAATAAACATAATGAATTCGTCCGAGTCCATTAAACATCGTACTGTAACTCAGGACTTGTTACGACTCTGTATGAGACATTAGCAACTTGAAAAGCAACTTAGAATAATGTAGGACGCATTACAACTCCATAGAAGACCTTACATCACCGTACGAAACATTAAATCTCTATAATTAACCTAATGAATTCGTTCGAGTCCTTTCAACATCGTACGACAACTTAAAACATATTACGACTCTGTAAGCCATATTAGAAACTCGAAAAGCATGGTAGTACAATGTACGATGCCTTACAACTCCTAACAACACATTACAATACGGTTCGTAATCTTAAATCTCCATAATAAACCTAATGAAATCGTCCGAGTCCATTGAACATCGTACGGTAACTCAGGACTTGTTATGACTCAGTATGAGACATTTGCAACTTGAAAAGCAACTTAGAATAATGTAGGACGCATTACAACTCCATAGAAGACCTTACATCACCGTACGAAACATTAAATCTCTATAATTAACCTAATGAATTCGTTCGAGTCCTTTCAACATCGTACGACATCTTAAAACATATTACGACTCTGTATGCCATATTAGAACCTCGAAAAGCATGTTAGTACAATGTACGATGCCTTACAACTCCTAACAACACATTACAATACGGTTCGTAATCTTAAATCTCCATAATAAACATAATGAATTCGTCCGAGTCCATTAAACATCGTACTGTAACTCAGGACTTGTTACGACTCTGTATGAGACATTAGCAACTTGAAAAGCAACTTAGAATAATGTAGGACGCATTACAACTCCATAGAAGACCTTACATCACCGTACGAAACATTAAATCTCTATAATTAACCTAATGAATTCGTTCGAGTCCTTTCAACATCGTACGACATTTTAAAACATATTACGACTCTGTATGCCATATTAGAACCTCGAAAAGCATGTTAGTACAATGTACGATGCCTTACAACTCCTAACAACACATTACAATACGGTTCGTAATCTTAAATCTCCATAATAAACATAATGAATTCGTCCGAGACCATTAAACATTGTACTGTAACTCAGGACTTGTTACGACTCTGTATGAGACATTAGCAACTTGAAAAGCAACTTAGAATAATGTAGGACGCATTACAACTCCATAGAAGACCTTACATCACCGTACGAAACATTAAATCTCTATAATTAACCTAATGAATTCGTTCGAGTCCTTTCAACATCGTACGACAACTTAAAACATATTACGACTCTGTAAGCCATATTAGAAACTCGAAAAGCATGGTAGTACAATGTACGATGCCTTACAACTCCTAACAACACATTACAATACGGTTCGTAATCTTAAATCTCCATAATAAACCTAATGAAATCGTCCGAGTCCATTGAACATCGTACGGTAACTCAGGACTTGTTATGACTCAGTATGAGACATTTGCAACTTGAAAAGCAACTTAGAATAATGTAGGACGAATTACAACTCCATAGAAGACCTTACATCACCGTACGAAACATTAAATCTCTATAATTAACCTAATGAATTCGTTCGAGTCCTTTCAACATCGTACGACATCTTAAAACATATTACGACTCTGTATGCCATATTAGAACCTCGAAAAGCATGTTAGTACAATGTACGATGCCTTACAACTCCTAACAACACATTACAATACGGTTCGTAATCTTAAATCTCCATAATAAACATAATGAATTCGTCCGAGTCCATTAAACATCGTACTGTAACTCAGGACTTGTTACGACTCTGTATGAGACATTAGCAACTTGAAAAGCAACTTAGAATAATGTAGGACGCATTACAACTCCATAGAAGACCTTACATCACCGTACGAAACATTAAATCTCTATAATTAACCTAATGAATTCGTTCGAGTCCTTTCAACATCGTACGACATTTTAAAACATATTACGACTCTGTATGCCATATTAGAACCTCGAAAAGCATGTTAGTACAATGTACGATGCCTTACAACTCCTAACAACACATTACAATACGGTTCGTAATCTTAAATCTCCATAATAAACATAATGAATTCGTCCGAGACCATTAAACATTGTACTGTAACTCAGGACTTGTTACGACTCTGTATGAGACATTAGCAACTTGAAAAGCAACTTAGAATAATGTAGGACGCATTACAACTCCATAGAAGACCTTACATCACCGTACGAAACATTAAATCTCTATAATTAACCTAATGAATTCGTTCGAGTCCTTTCAACATCGTACGACATCTTAAAACATATTACGACTCTGTATGCCATATTAGAACCTCGAAAAGCATGTTAGTACAATGTACGATGCCTTACAACTCCTAACAACACATTACAATACGGTTCGTAATCTTAAATCTCCATAATAAACATAATGAATTCGTCCGAGTCCATTAAACATCGTACTGTAACTCAGGACTTGTTACGACTCTGTATGAGACATTAGCAACTTGAAAAGCAACTTAGAATAATGTAGGACGCATTACAACTCCATAGAAGACCTTACATCACCGTACGAAACATTAAATCTCTATAATTAACCTAATGAATTCGTTCGAGTCCTTTCAACATCGTACGACATTTTAAAACATATTACGACTCTGTATGCCATATTAGAACCTCGAAAAGCATGTTAGTACAATGTACGATGCCTTACAACTCCTAACAACACATTACAATACGGTTCGTAATCTTAAATCTCCATAATAAACATAATGAATTCGTCCGAGACCATTAAACATTGTACTGTAACTCAGGACTTGTTACGACTCTGTATGAGACATTAGCAACTTGAAAAGCAACTTAGAATAATGTAGGACGCATTACAACTCCATAGAAGACCTTACATCACCGTACGAAACATTAAATCTCTATAATTAACCTAATGAATTCGTTCGAGTCCTTTCAACATCGTACGACATCTTAAAACATATTACGACTCTGTATGCCATATTAGAACCTCGAAAAGCATGTTAGTACAATGTACGATGCCTTACAACTCCTAACAACACATTACAATACGGTTCGTAATCTTAAATCTCCATAATAAACATAATGAATTCGTCCGAGTCCATTAAACATCGTATTGTAACTCAGGACTTGTTACGACTCTGTATGAGACATTAGCAACTTGAAAAGCAACTTAGAATAATGTAGGACGCATTACAACTCCATAGAAGACCTTACATCACCGTACGAAACATTAAATCTCTATAATTAACCTAATGAATTCGTTCGAGTCCTTTCAACATCGTAGGACAACTTAAAACATATTACGACTCTGTATGCCATATTAGAACCTCGAAAAGCATGTTAGTACAATGTACGATGCCTTACAACTCCTAACAACACATTATAATACGGTTCGTAATCTTAAATCTCCATAATAAACATAATGAATTCGTCCGAGTCCATTAAACATCGTACTGTAACTCAGGACTTGTTACGACTCTGTATGAGACATTAGCAACTTGAAAAGTAACTTAGAATAATGTAGGACGCATTACAACTCCATAGAAGACCTTACATCACCGTACGAAACATTAAATCTCTATAATTAACCTAATGAATTCGTTCGAGTCCTTTCAACATCGTACGACAACTTAAAACATATTACGACTCTGTAAGCAATATTAGAAACTCGAAAAGCATGGTAGTACAATGTACGATGCCTTACAACTCCTAACAACACATTACAATACGGTTCGTAATCTTAAATCTCCATAATAAACCTAATTAATTCGTTCGAGTCCATTGAACAAGACATTTGCAACTTTAAAAGCAACTTAGAATAATGTAGGACGCATTACAACTCCAATGAAGACCTTACATCAACGTACGAAACACTAAATCTCTATAAGTAACCTCATGAATTCGTTCGAGTCCTTTCAACATCGTACGACAACTTAAAACATATTACGACTCTGTATGCCATATTAGAACCTCGAAAAGCATGTTAGTACAATGTACGGTGCCTTACAACTCCTAACAACACATTACAATACGGTTCGTAATCTTAAATCTGCATAATAAACATAATGAATTCGTCCGAGTCCATTAAACATCGTACTGTAACTCAGGACTTGTTACGACTCTGTATGAGAAATTAGCAACTTGAAAAGCAACTTAGAATAATGTAGGACGCATTACAACTCCATAGAAGACCTTACATCACCGTACGAAACATTAAATCTCTATAATTAACCTAATGAATTCGTTCGAGTCCTTTCAACATCGTACGACATCTTAAAACATATTACGACTCTGTATGCCATATTAGAACCTCGAAAAGCATGTTAGTACAATGTACGAAGCCTTACAACTCCTAACAACACATTACAATACGGTTCGTAATCTTAAATCTCCATAATAAACATAATTAATTCGTCCGAGTGCATTAAACATCGTACTGTAACTCAGGACTTGTTACGACTCTGTATGAGACATTAGCAACTTGAAAAGCAACTTAGAATAATGTAGGACGCATTACAACTCCATAGAAGACCTTACATCACCGTACGAAACATTAAATCTCTATAATTAACCTAATGAATTCGTTCGAGTCCTTTCAACATCGTACGACATTTTAAAACATATTACGACTCTGTATGCCATATTAGAACCTCGAAAAGCATGTTAGTACAATGTACGATGCCTTACAACTCCTAACAACACATTACAATACGGTTCGTAATCTTAAATCTCCATAATAAACATAATGAATTCGTCCGAGTCCATTAAACATCGTACTGTAACTCAGGACTTGTTACGAATCTGTATGAGACATTAGCAACTTGCAAAGCAACTTAGAATAATGTAGGACGCATTACAACTCCATAGAAGACCTTACATCACCGTACGAAACATTAAATCTCTATAATTAACCTAATGAATTCGTTCGAGTCCTTTCAACATCGTACGACATTTTAAAACATATTACGACTCTGTATGCCATATTAGAACCTCGAAAAGCATGTTAGTACAATGTACGATGCCTTACAACTCCTAACAACACATTACAATACGGTTCGTAATCTTAAATCTCCATAATAAACATAATGAATTCGTCCGAGAACATTAAACATCGTACTGCAACTCAGGACTTGTTACGACTCTGTATGAGGCATTAGCAACTTGAAAAGCAACTTAGAATAATGTAGGACGCATTACAACTCCATAGAAGACCTTACATCACCGTACGAAACATTAAATCTCTATAATTAACCTAATGAATTCGTTCGAGTCCTTTCAACATCGTACGACATCTTAAAACATATTACGACTCTGTATGCCATATTAGAACCTCGAAAAGCATGTTAGTACAATGTACGAAGCCTTACAACTCCTAACAACACATTACAATACGGTTCGTAATCTTAAATCTCCATAATAAACATAATGAATTCGTCCGAGTCCATTAAACATCGTACTGTAACTCAGGACTTGTTACGACTCTGTATGAGACATTAGCAACTTGAAAAGCAACTTAGAATAATGTAGGACGCATTACAACTCCATAGAAGACCTTACATCACCGTACGAAACATTAAATCTCTATAATTAACCTAATGAATTCGTTCGAGTCCTTTCAACATCGTACGACATTTTAAAACATATTACGACTCTGTATGCCATATTAGAACCTCGAAAAGCATGTTAGTACAATGTACGATGCCTTACAACTCCTAACAACACATTACAATACGGTTCGTAATCTTAAATCTCCATAATAAACATAATGAATTCGTCCGAGTCCATTAAACATCGTACTGTAACTCAGGACTTGTTACGACTCTGTATGAGACATTAGCAACTTGAAAAGCAACTTAGAATAATGTAGGACGCATTACAACTCCATAGAAGACCTTACATCACCGTACGAAACATTAAATCTCTATAATTAACCTAATGAATTCGTTCGAGTCCTTTCAACATCGTACGACATTTTAAAACATATTACGACTCTGTATGCCATATTAGAACCTCGAAAAGCATGTTAGTACAATGTACGATGCCTTACAACTCCTAACAACACATTACAATACGGTTCGTAATCTTAAATCTCCATAATAAACATAATGAATTCGTCCGAGAACATTAAACATCGTACTGCAACTCAGGACTTGTTACGACTCTGTATGAGGCATTAGCAACTTGAAAAGCAACTTAGAATAATGTAGGACGCATTACAACTCCATAGAAGACCTTACATCACCGTACGAAACATTAAATCTCTATAATTAACCTAATGAATTCGTTCGAGTCCTTTCAACATCGTACGACTTCTTAAAACATATTACGACTCTGTATGCCATATTAGAACCTCGAAAAGCATGTTAGTACAATGTACGATGCCTTACAACTCCTAACAACACATTACAATACGGTTCGTAATCTTAAATCTCCATAATAAACATAATGAATTCGTCCGAGTCCATTAAACATCGTATTGTAACTCAGGACTTGTTACGACTCTGTATGAGACATTAGCAACTTGAAAAGCAACTTAGAATAATGTAGGACGCATTAAAACTCCATAGAAGACCTTACATCACCGTACGAAACATTAAATCTCTATAATTAACCTAATGAATTCGTTCGAGTCGTTTCAACATCGTACGACATTTTAAAACATATTACGACTCTGTATGCCATATTAGAACCTCGAAAAGCATGTTAGTACAATGTACGATGCCTGACAACTCCTAACAACACATTACAATACGGTTCGTAATCTTAAATCTCCATAATAAACATAATGAATTCGTCCGAGTCCATTAAACATCGTACTGTAACTCAGGACTTGTTACGACTCTGTATGAGACATTAGCAACTTGAAAAGCAACTTAGAATAATGTAGGACGCATTACAACTCCATAGAAGACCTTACATCACCGTACGAAACATTAAATCTCTATAATTAACCTAATGAATTCGTTCGAGTCCTTTCCACATCGTACGACAACTTAAAACATATTACGACTCTGTATGCCATATTAGAACCTCGAAAAGCATGGTAGTACAATGTACGATGCCTTACAACTCCTAACAACACATTACAATACGGTTCGTAATCTTAAATCTCCATAATAAACCTAATGAATTCGTCCGAGTCCATTGAACATCGTACGGTAACTCAGGACTTGTTACGACTCAGTATGAGACATTTGCAACTTTAAAAGCAACTTAGAATAATGTAGGACGCATTACAACTCCAATGAAGACCTTACATCACCGTACGAAACATTAAATCTCTATAATTAACCTAATGAATTCGTTCGAGTCCTTTCAACATCGTACGACATCTTAAAACATATTACGACTCTGTATGCCAAATTAGAACCTCGAAAAGCATGTTAGTACAATGTACGATGCCTTACAACTCCTAACAACACATTACAATACGGTTCGTAATCTTAAATCTCCATAATAAACATAATGAATTCGTCCGAGTCCATTAAACATCGTACTGTAACTCAGGACTTGTTACGACTCTGTATGAGACATTAGCAACTTGAAAAGCAACTTAGAATAATGTAGGACGCATTACAACTCCATAGAAGACCTTACATCACCGTACGAAACATTAAATCTCTATAATTAACCTAATGAATTCGTTCGAGTCCTTTCAACATCGTACGACATTTTAAAACATATTACGACTCTGTATGCCATATTAGAACCTCGAAAAGCATGTTAGTACAATGTACGATGCCTTACAACTCCTAACAACACATTACAATACGGTTCGTAATCTTAAATCTCCATAATAAACATAATGAATTCGTCCGAGTCCATTAAACATCGTATTGTAACTCAGGACTTGTTACGACTCTGTATGAGACATTAGCAACTTGAAAAGCAACTTAGAATAATGTAGGACGCATTAAAACTCCATAGAAGACCTTACATCACCGTACGAAACATTAAATCTCTATAATTAACCTAATGAATTCGTTCGAGTCGTTTCAACATCGTACGACATTTTAAAACATATTACGACTCTGTATGCCATATTAGAACCTCGAAAAGCATGTTAGTACAATGTACGATGCCTGACCACTCCTAACAACACATTACAATACGGTTCGTAATCTTAAATCTCCATAATAAACATAATGAATTCGTCCGAGTCCATTGAACATCGTACTGTAACTCAGGACTTGTTACGACTCAGTATGAGACATTAGCAACTTTAAAAGCAACTTAGATTAATGTAGGACGCATTACAACTCCAATGAAGACCTTACATCACCGTACGAAACATTAAATCTCTATAATTAACCTAATGAATTCGTTCGAGTCCTTTCAACATCGTAGGACAACTTAAAACATATTACGACTCTGTATGCCATATTAGAACCTCGAAAAGCATGTTAGTACAATGTACGATGCCTTACAACTCCTAACAACACATTACAATACGGTTCGTAATCTTAAATCTCCATAATAAACATAATGAATTCGTCCGAGTCCATTAAACATCGTACTGTAACTCAGGACTTGTTACGACTCTGTATGAGACATTAACAACTTGAAAAGCAACTTAGAATAATGTAGGACGCATTACAACTCCATAGAAGACCTTACATCACCGTACGAAACATTAAATCTCTATAATTAACCTAATGAATTCGTTCGAGTCCTTTCAACATCGTACGACATTTTAAAACATATTACGACTCTGTATGCCATATTAGAACCTCGAAAAGCATGTTAGTACAATGTACGATGCCTTACAACTCCTAACAACACATTACAATACGGTTCGTAATCTTAAATCTCCATAATAAACATAATGAATTCGTCCGAGTCCATTAAACATCGTATTGTAACTCAGGACTTGTTACGACTCTGTATGAGACATTAGCAACTTGAAAAGCAACTTAGAATAATGTAGGACGCATTAAAACTCCATAGAAGACCTTACATCACCGTACGAAACATTAAATCTCTATAATTAACCTAATGAATTCGTTCGAGTCGTTTCAACATCGTACGACATTTTAAAACATATTACGACTCTGTATGCCATATTAGAACCTCGAAAAGCATGTTAGTACAATGTACGATGCCTGACCACTCCTAACAACACATTACAATACGGTTCGTAATCTTAAATCTCCATAATAAACATAATGAATTCGTCCGAGTCCATTGAACATCGTACTGTAACTCAGGACTTGTTACGACTCAGTATGAGACATTAGCAACTTTAAAAGCAACTTAGATTAATGTAGGACGCATTACAACTCCAATGAAGACCTTACATCACCGTACGAAACATTAAATCTCTATAATTAACCTAATGAATTCGTTCGAGTCCTTTCAACATCGTAGGACAACTTAAAACATATTACGACTCTGTATGCCATATTAGAACCTCGAAAAGCATGTTAGTACAATGTACGATGCCTTACAACTCCTAACAACACATTACAATACGGTTCGTAATCTTAAATCTCCATAATAAACATAATGAATTCGTCCGAGTCCATTAAACATCGTACTGTAACTCAGGACTTGTTACGACTCTGTATGAGACATTAGCAACTTGAAAAGCAACTTAGAATAATGTAGGACGCATTACAACTCCATAGAAGACCTTACATCACCGTACGAAACATTAAATCTCTATAATTAACCTAATGAATTCGTTCGAGTCCTTTCAACATCGTACGACATTTTAAAACATATTACGACTCTGTATGCCATATTAGAACCTCGAAAAGCATGTTAGTACAATGTACGATGCCTTACAACTCCTAACAACACATTACAATACGGTTCGTAATCTTAAATCTCCATAATAAACATAATGAATTCGTCCGAGTCCATTAAACATCGTACTGTAACTCAGGACTTGTTACGACTCTGTATGAGACATTAGCAACTTGAAAAGCAACTTAGAATAATGTAGGACGCATTACAACTCCATAGAAGACCTTACATCACCGTACGAAACATTAAATCTCTATAATTAACCTAATGAATTCGTTCGAGTCCTTTCAACATCGTACGACATTTTAAAACATATTACGACTCTGTATGCCATATTAGAACCTCGAAAAGCATGTTAGTACAATGTACGATGCCTTACAACTCCTAACAACACATTACAATACGGTTCGTAATCTTAAATCTCCATAATAAACATAATGAATTCGTCCGAGTCCATTAAACATCGTACTGTAACTCAGGACTTGTTACGACTCTGTATGAGACATTAGCAACTTGAAAAGCAACTTAGAATAATGTAGGACGCATTACAACTCCATAGAAGACCTTACATCACCGTACGAAACATTAAATCTCTATAATTAACCTAATGAATTCGTTCGAGTCCTTTCAACATCGTACGACATTTTAAAACATATTACGACTCTGTATGCCATATTAGAACCTCGAAAAGCATGTTAGTACAATGTACGATGCCTTACAACTCCTAACAACACATTACAATACGGTTCGTAATCTTAAATCTCCATAATAAACATAATGAATTCGTCCGAGTCCATTAAACATCGTACTGTAACTCAGGACTTGTTACGACTCTGTATGAGACATTAGCAACTTGAAAAGCAACTTAGAATAATGTAGGACGCATTACAACTCCATAGAAGACCTTACATCACCGTACGAAACATTAAATCTCTATAATTAACCTAATGAATTCGTTCGAGTCCTTTCAACATCGTACGACAACTTAAAACATATTACGACTCTGTATGCCATATTAGAACCTCGAAAAGCATGGTAGTACAATGTACGATGCCTTACAACTCCTAACAACACATTACAATACGGTTCGTAATCTTAAATCTCCATAATAAACCTAATGAATTCGTCCAAGTCCATTGAACATCGTACGGTAACTCAGGACTTGTTACGACTCAGTATGAGACATTTGCAACTTTAAAAGCAACTTAGAATAATGTAGGACGCATTACAACTCCAATGAACACCTTACATCACCGTACGAAACATTAAATCTCTATAATTAACCTAATGAATTCGTTCGAGTCCTTTCAACATCGTAGGACAACTTAAAACATATTACGACTCTGTATGCCATATTAGAACCTCGAAAAGCATGTTAGTACAATGTACGATGCCTTACAACTCCTAACAACACATTACAATACGGTTCGTAATCTTAAATCTCCATAATAAACATAATGAATTCGTCCGAGTCCATTAAACATCGTACTGTAACTCAGGACTTGTTACGACTCTGTATGAGACATTAGCAACTTGAAAAGCAACTTAGAATAATGTAGGACGCATTACAACTCCATAGAAGACCTTACATCACCGTACGAAACATTAAATCTCTATAATTAACCTAATGAATTCGTTCGAGTCCTTTCAACATCGTACGACATTTTAAAACATATTACGACTCTGTATGCCATATTAGAACCTCGAAAAGCATGTTAGTACAATGTACGATGCCTTACAACTCCTAACAACACATTACAATACGGTTCGTAATCTTAAATCTCCATAATAAACATAATGAATTCGTCCGAGTCCATTAAACATCGTACTGTAACTCAGGACTTGTTACGACTCTGTATGAGACATTAGCAACTTGAAAAGCAACTTAGAATAATGTAGGACGCATTACAACTCCATAGAAGACCTTACATCACCGTACGAAACATTAAATCTCTATAATTAACCTAATGAATTCGTTCGAGTCCTTTCAACATCGTACGACAACTTAAAACATATTACGACTCTGTATGCCGGATTAGAACCTCGAAAAGCATGGTAGTACAATGTACGATGCCTTACAACTCCTAACAACACATTACAATACGGTTCGTAATCTTAAATCTCCATAATAAACCTAATGAATTCGTCCGAGTCCATTGAACATCGTACGGTAACTCAGGACTTGTTACGACTCAGTATGAGACATTTGCAACTTTAAAAGCAACTTAGAATAATGTAGGACGCATTACAACTCCAATGAAGACCTTACATCACCGTACGAAACATTAAATCTCTATAATTAACCTAATTAATTCGTTCGAGTCCTTTCAACATCGTAGGACAACTTAAAACATATTACGACTCTGTATGCCATATTAGAACCTCGAAAAGCATGTTAGTACAATGTACGATGCCTTACAACTCCTAACAACACATTACAATACGGTTCGTAATCTTAAATCTCCATAATAAACATAATGAATTCGTCCGAGTCCATTAAACATCATACTGTAACTCAGGACTTGTTACGACTCTGTATGAGACATTAGCAACTTGAAAAGCAACTTAGAATAATGTAGGACGCATTACAACTCCATAGAAGACCTTACATCACCGTACGAAACATTAAATCTCTATAATTAACCTAATGAATTCGTTCGAGTCCTTTCAACATCGTACGACAACTTAAAACATATTACGACTCTGTAAGCCATATTAGAAACTCGAAAAGCATGGTAGTACAATGGACGATGCCTTACAACTCCTAACAACACATTACAATACGGTTCGTAATCTTAAATCTCCATAATAAACCTAATGAATTCGTCCGAGTCCATTGAACATCGTACGGTAACTCAGGACTTGTTATGACTCAGTATGAGACATTTGCAACTTTAAAAGCAACTTAGAATAATGTAGGACGCATTACAACTCCAATGAAGACCTTACATCAACGTACGAAACATTAAATCTCTATAAGTAACCTCATGAATTCGTTCGAGTCCTTTCAACATCGTACGACAACTTAAAACATATTACGACTCTGTATGCCATATTAGAACCTCGAAAAGCATGTTAGTACAATGTACGGTGCCTTACAACTCCTAACAACACATTACAATACGGTTCGTAATCTTAAATCTGCATAATAAACATAATGAATTCGTCCGAGTCCATTAAACATCGTACTGTAACTCAGGACTTGTTACGACTCTATATGAGAAATTAGCAACTTGAAAAGCAACTTAGAATAATGTAGGACGCATTACAACTCCATAGAAGACCTTACATCACCGTACGAAACATTAAATCCCTATAATTAACCTAATGAATTCGTTCGAGTCCTTTCAACATCGTACGACATTTTAAAACATATTACGACTCTGTATGCCATATTAGAACCTCGAAAAGCATGTTAGTACAATGTACGATGCCTTACAACTCCTAACAACACATTACAATACGGTTCGTAATCTTAAATCTCCATAATAAACATAATGAATTCGTCCGAGTCCATTAAACATCGTACTGTAACTCAGGACTTGTTACGACTCTGTATGAGACATTAGCAACTTGAAAAGCAACTTAGAATAATGTAGGACGCATTACAACTCCATAGAAGACCTTACATCACCGTACGAAACATTAAATCTCTATAATTAACCTAATGAATTCGTTCGAGTCCTTTCAACATCGTACGACAACTTAAAACATATTACGACTCTGTATGCCATATTAGAACCTCGAAAAGCATGGTAGTACAATGTACGATGCCTTACAACTCCTAACAACACATTACAATACGGTTCGTAATCTTAAATCTCCATAATAAACCTAATGAATTCGTCCGAGTCCATTGAACATCGTACGGTAACTCAGGACTTGTTACGACTCAGTATGAGACATTTGCAACTTTAAAAGCAACTTAGAATAATGTAGGACGCATTACAACTCCAATGAAGACCTTACATCACCGTACGCAACATTAAATCTCTATAATTAACCTAATGAATTCGTTCGGGTCCTTTCAACATCGTAGGACAACTTAAAACATATTACGACTCTGTATGCCATATTAGAACCTCGAAAAGCATGTTAGTACAATGTACGATGCCTTACAACTCCTAACAACACATTACAATACGGTTCGTAATCTTAAATCTCCATAATAAACATAATGAATTCGTCCGAGTCCATTAAACATCGTACTGTAACTCAGGACTTGTTACGACTCTGTATGAGACATTAGCAACTTGAAAAGCAACTTAGAATAATGTAGGACGCATTACAACTCCATAGAAGACCTTACATCACCGTACGAAACATTAAATCTCTATAATTAACCTAATGAATTCGTTCGAGTCCTTTCAACATCGTACGACATTTTAAAACATATTACGACTCTGTATGCCATATTAGAACCTCGAAAAGCATGTTAGTACAATGTACGATGCCTTACAACTCCTAACAACACATTACAATACGGTTCGTAATCTTAAATCTCCATAATAAACATAATGAATTCGTCCGAGTCCATTAAACATCGTACTGTAACTCAGGCCTTGTTACGACTCTGTATGAGACATTAGCAACTTGAAAAGCAACTTAGAATAATGTAGGACGCATTACAACTCCATAGAAGACCTTACATCACCGTACGAAACATTAAATCTCTATAATTAACCTAATGAATTCGTTCGAGTCCTTTCAACATCGTACGACAACTTAAAACATATTACGACTCTGTATGCCGGATTAGAACCTCGAAAAGCATGGTAGTACAATGTACGATGCCTTACAACTCCTAACAACACATTACAATACGGTTCGTAATCTTAAATCTCCATAATAAACCTAATGAATTCGTCCGAGTTCATTGAACATCGTACGGTAACTCAGGACTTGTTACGACTCAGTATGAGACATTTGCAACTTTAAAAGCAACTTAGAATAATGTAGGACGCATTACAACTCCAATGAAGACCTTACATCACCGTACGAAACATTAAATCTCTATAATTAACCTAATTAATTCGTTCGAGTCCTTTCAACATCGTAGGACAACTTAAAACATATTACGACTCTGTATGCCATATTAGAACCTCGAAAAGCATGTTAGTACAATGTACGATGCCTTACAACTCCTAACAACACATTACAATACGGTTCGTAATCTTAAATCTCCATAATAAACATAATGAATTCGTCCGAGTCCATTAAACATCATACTGTAACTCAGGACTTGTTACGACTCTGTATGAGACATTAGCAACTTGAAAAGCAACTTAGAATAATGTAGGACGCATTACAACTCCATAGAAGACCTTACATCACCGTACGAAACATTAAATCTCTATAATTAACCTAATGAATTCGTTCGAGTCCTTTCAACATCGTACGACAACTTAAAACATATTACGACTCTGTAAGCCATATTAGAAACTCGAAAAGCATGGTAGTACAATGTACGATGCCTTACAACTCCTAACAACACATTACAATACGGTTCGTAATCTTAAATCTCCATAATAAACCTAATGAATTCGTCCGAGTCCATTGAACATCGTACGGTAACTCAGGACTTGTTATGACTCAGTATGAGACATTTGCAACTTTAAAAGCAACTTAGAATAATGTAGGACGCATTACAACTCCAATGAAGACCTTACATCAACGTACGAAACATTAAATCTCTATAAGTAACCTCATGAATTCGTTCGAGTCCTTTCAACATCGTACGACAACTTAAAACATATTACGACTCTGTATGCCATATTAGAACCTCGAAAAGCATGTTAGTACAATGTACGGTGCCTTACAACTCCTAACAACACATTACAATACGGTTCGTAATCTTAAATCTGCATAATAAACATAATGAATTCGTCCGAGTCCATTAAACATCGTACTGTAACTCAGGACTTGTTACGACTCTGTATGAGAAATTAGCAACTTGAAAAGCAACTTAGAATAATGTAGGACGCATTACAACTCCATAGAAGACCTTACATCACCGTACGAAACATTAAATCCCTATAATTAACCTAATGAATTCGTTCGAGTCCTTTCAACATCGTACGACATTTTAAAACATATTACGACTCTGTATGCCATATTAGAACCTCGAAAAGCATGTTAGTACAATGTACGATGCCTTACAACTCCTAACAACACATTACAATACGGTTCGTAATCTTAAATCTCCATAATAAACATAATGAATTCGTCCGAGTCCATTAAACATCGTACTGTAACTCAGGACTTGTTACGACTCTGTATGAGACATTAGCAACTTGAAAAGCAACTTAGAATAATGTAGGACGCATTACAACTCCATAGAAGACCTTACATCACCGTACGAAACATTAAATCTCTATAATTAACCTAATGAATTCGTTCGAGTCCTTTCAACATCGTACGACATTTTAAAACATATTACGACTCTGTATGCCATATTAGAACCTCGAAAAGCATGTTAGTACAATGTACGATGCCTTACAACTCCTAACAACACATTACAATACGGTTCGTAATCTTAAATCTCCATAATAAACATAATGAATTCGTCCGAGACCATTAAACATCGTACTGTAACTCAGGACTTGTTACGACTCTGTATGAGGCATTAGCAACTTGAAAAGCAACTTAGAATAATGTAGGACGCATTACAACTCCATAGAAGACCTTACATCACCGTACGAAACATTAAATCTCTATAATTAACCTAATGAATTCGTTCGAGTCCTTTCAACATCGTACGACATCTTAAAACATATTACGACTCTGTATGCCATATTAGAACCTCGAAAAGCATGTTAGTACAATGTACGATGCCTTACAACTCCTAACAACACATTACAATACGGTTCGTAATCTTAAATCTCCATAATAAACATAATGAATTCGTCCGAGTCCATTAAACATCGTATTGTAACTCAGGACTTGTTACGACTCTGTATGAGACATTAGCAACTTGAAAAGCAACTTAGAATAATGTAGGACGCATTAAAACTCCATAGAAGACCTTACATCACCGTACGAAACATTAAATCTCTATAATTAACCTAATGAATTCGTTCGAGTCGTTTCAACATCGTACGACATTTTAAAACATATTACGACTCTGTATGCCATATTAGAACCTCGAAAAGCATGTTAGTACAATGTACGATGCCTGAAAACTCCTAACAACACATTACAATACGTTTCGTAATCTTAAATCTCCATAATAAACATAATGAATTCGTCCGAGTCCATTAAACATCGTACTGTAACTCAGGACTTGTTACGACTCTGTATGAGACATTAGCAACTTGATAAGCAACTTAGAGTAATGTAGGACGCATTACAACTCCATAGAAGACCTTACATCACCGTACGAAACATTAAATCTCTATAATTAACCTAATGAATTCGTTCGAGTCCTTTCAACATCGTACGACATTTTAAAACATATTACGACTCTGTATGCCATATTAGAACCTCGAAAAGCATGTTAGTACAATGTACGATGCCTTACAACTCCTAACAACACATTACAATACGGTTCGTAATCTTAAATCTCCATAATAAACATAATGAATTCGTCCGAGACCATTAAACATCGTACTGTAACTCAGGACTTGTTACGACTCTGTATGAGGCATTAGCAACTTGAAAAGCAACTTAGAATAATGTAGGACGCATTACAACTCCATAGAAGACCTTACATCACCGTACGAAACATTAAATCTCTATAATTAACCTAATGAATTCGTTCGAGTCCTTTCAACATCGTACGACATCTTAAAACATATTACGACTCTGTATGCCATATTAGAACCTCGAAAAGCATGTTAGTACAATGTACGATGCCTTACAACTCCTAACAACACATTACAATACGGTTCGTAATCTTAAATCTCCATAATAAACATAATGAATTCGTCCGAGTCCATTAAACATCGTATTGTAACTCAGGACTTGTTACGACTCTGTATGAGACATTAGCAACTTGAAAAGCAACTTAGAATAATGTAGGACGCATTAAAACTCCATAGAAGACCTTACATCACCGTACGAAACATTAAATCTCTATAATTAACCTAATGAATTCGTTCGAGTCGTTTCAACATCGTACGACATTTTAAAACATATTACGACTCTGTATGCCATATTAGAACCTCGAAAAGCATGTTAGTACAATGTACGATGCCTGACAACTCCTAACAACACATTACAATACGTTTCGTAATCTTAAATCTCCATAATAAACATAATGAATTCGTCCGAGTCCATTAAACATCGTACTGTAACTCAGGACTTGTTACGACTCTGTATGAGACATTAGCAACTTGATAAGCAACTTAGAGTAATGTAGGACGCATTACAACTCCATAGAAGACCTTACATCACCGTACGAAACATTAAATCTCTATAATTAACCTAATGAATTCGTTCGAGTCCTTTCAACATCGTACGCAACTTAAAACATATTACGACTCTGTATGCCATATTAGAACCTCGAAAAGCATGGTAGTACAATGTACGATGCCTTACAACTCCTAACAACACATTACAATACGGTTCGTAATCTTAAATCTCCATAATAAACCTAATGAATTCGTCCGAGTCCATTGAACATCGTACGGTAACTCAGGACTTGTTACGACTCAGTATGAGACATTTGCAACTTTAAAAGCAACTTAGAATAATGTGGGACGCATTACAACTCCAATGAAGACCTTACATCACCGTACGAAACATTAAATCTCTATAAGTAACCTCATGAATTCGTTAGAGTCCTTTCAACATCGTACGACAACTTAAAACATATTACGACTCTGTATGCCATATTAGAACCTCGAAAAGCATGTTAGTACAATGTACGATGCCTTACAACTCCTAACAACACATTACAATACGGTTCGTAATCTTAAATCTGCATAACAAACATAATGAATTCGTCCGAGTCCATTAAACATCGTACTGTAACTCAGGACTTGTTACGACTCTGTATGAGAAATAAGCAACTTGAAAAGCAACTTAGAATAATGTAGGACGCATTATAACTCCATAGAAGACCTTACATCACCGTACGAAACATTAAATCTCTATAATTAACCTAATGAATTCGTTCGAGTCCTTTCAACATCGTACGTCATCTTAAAACATATTACGACTCTGTATGCCATATTAGAACCTCGAAAAGCATGTTAGTACAATGTACGATGCCTTACAACTCCTAACAACACATTACAATACGGTTCGTAATCTTAAATCTCCATAATAAACATAATGAATTCGTCCGAGTCCATTAAACATCGTACTGTAACTCAGGACTTGTTACGACTCTGTATAAGACATTAGCAACTTGAAAAGCAACTTAGAATAATGTAGGACGCATTACAACTCCATAGAAGACCTTACATCACCGTACGAAACATTAAATCTCTATAATTAACCTAATGAATTCGTTCGAGTCCTTTCAACATCGTACGACATTTTAAAACATATTACGACTCTGTATGCCATATTAGAACCTCGAAAAGCATGTTAGTACAATGTACGATGCCTTACAACTCCAAACAACACATTACAATACGGTTCGTAATCTTAAATCTCCATAATAAACATAATGAATTCGTCTGAGTCCATTAAACATCGTACTGTAACTCAGGACTTGTTACGACTCTGTATGAGACATTAGCAACTTGAAAAGCAACTTAGAATAATGTAGGACGCATTACAACTCCATAGAAGACCTTACATCACCGTACGAAACATTAAATCTCTATAATTAACCTAATGAATTCGTTCGAGTCCTTTCAACATCCTACGACAACTTAAAACATATTACGACTCTGTATGCCATATTAGAACCTCGAAAAGCATGTTAGTACATTGTATGATGCCTTACAACTCCTAACAACACATTACAATACCGTACGTAATCTTAAATCTCCATAATAAACCTAATGAATTCGTCCGAGTCCATTGAACATCGTACGGTAACTCAGGACTTGTTACGACTCAGTATGAGACATTAGCAACTTTAAAAGCAACTTAGAATAATGTAGGACGCATTACAACTCCAATGAGGACCTTACATCACCGTACGAAACATTAAATCTCTATAAGTAACCTAATGAATTCGTTCGAGTCCTTTCAACATCGTACGACAACTTAAAACATATTACGACTCTGTATGCCATATTAAAACCTCGAAAAGCATGTTAGTACAATGTACGATGCCTTACAACTCCTAACAACACATTACAATACGGTTCGTAATCTTAAATCTCCATAATAAACATAATGAATTCGTCTGAGTCCATTAAACATCGTACTGTAACTCAGGACTTGTTACGACTCTGTATGAGACATTAGCAACTTGAAAAGCAACTTAGAATAATGTAGGACGCATTACAACTCCATAGAAGACCTTACATCACCGTACGAAACATTAAATCTCTATAATTAACCTAATGAATTCGTTCGAGTCCTTTCAACATCGTACGACAACTTAAAACATATTACGACTCTGTATGCCATATTAGAACCTCGAAAAGCATGTTAGTACAATGTACGATGCCTTACAACTCCTAACAACACATTACAATACAGTACGTAATCTTAAATCTCCATAATAAACCTAATGAATTCGTCCGAGTCCATTGAACATCGTACGGTAACTCAGGACTTGTTACGACTCAGTATGAGACATTAGCAACTTTAAAAGCAACTTAGAATAATGTAGGACGCATTACAACTCCAATGAAGACCTTACATCACCGTACGAAACATTAAATCTCTATAAGTAACCTAATGAATTCGTTCGAGTCCTTTCAACATCGTACGACAACTTAAAACATATTACGACTCTGTATGCCATATTAAAACCTCGAAAAGCATGTTAGTACAATGTACGATGCCTTACAACTCCTAACAACACATTACAATACGGTTCGTAATCTTAAATCTCCATAATAAACATAATGAATTCGTCTGAGTCCATTAAACATCGTACTGTAACTCAGGACTTGTTACGACTCTGTATGAGACCTTAGCAACTTGAAAAGCAACTTAGAATAATGTAGGACGCATTACAACTCCATAGAAGACCTTACATCACCGTACGAAACATTAAATCTCTATAATTAACCTAATGAATTCGTTCGAGTCCTTTCAACATCGTACGACATTTTAAAACATATTACGACTCTGTATGCCATATTAGAACCTCGAAAAGCATGTTAGTACAATGTACGATGCCTTACAACTCCTAACAACACATTACAATACGGTTCGTAATCTTAAATCTCCATAATAAACATAATGAATTCGTCTGAGTCCATTAAACATCGTACTGTAACTCAGGACTTGTTACGACTCTGTATGAGACATTAGCAACTTGAAAAGCAACTTAGAATAATGTAGGACGCATTACAACTCCAATGAAGACCTTACATCACCGTACGAAACATTAAATCTCTATAAGTAACCTAATGAATTCGTTCGAGTCCTTTCAACATCGTACGACAACTTAAAACATATTACGACTCTGTATGCCATATTAAAACCTCGAAAAGCATGTTAGTACAATGTACGATGCCTTACAACTCCTAACAACACATTACAATACGGTTCGTAATCTTAAATCTCCATAATAAACATAATGAATTCGTCTGAGTCCATTAAACATCGTACTGTAACTCAGGACTTGTTACGACTCTGTATGAGACATTAGCAACTTGAAAAGCAACTTAGAATAATGTAGGACGCATTACAACTCCATAGAAGACCTTACATCACCGTACGAAACATTAAATCTCTATAATTAACCTAATGAATTCGTTCGAGTCCTTTCAACATCGTACGACATTTTAAAACATATTACGACTCTGTATGCCATATTAGAACCTCGAAAAGCATGTTAGTACAATGTACGATGCCTTACAACTCCTAACAACACATTACAATACGGTTCGTAATCTTAAATCTCCATAATAAACATAATGAATTCGTCTGAGTCCATTAAACATCGTACTGTAACTCAGGACTTGTTACGACTCTGTATGAGACATTAGCAACTTGAAAATCAACTTAGAATAATGTAGGACGCATTACAACTCCATAGAAGACCTTACATCACCGTACGAAACATTAAATCTCTATAATTAACCTAATGAATTCGTTCGAGTCCTTTCAACATCGTACGACATTTTAAAACATATTACGACTCTGTATGCCATATTAGAACCTCGAAAAGCATGTTAGTACAATGTACGATGCCTTACAACTCCTAACAACACATTACAATACGGTTCGTAATCTTAAATCTCCATAATAAACATAATGAATTCGTCTGAGTCCATTAAACATCGTACTGTAACTCAGGACTTGTTACGACTCTGTATGAGACATTAGCAACTTGAAAAGCAACTTAGAATAATGTAGGACGCATTACAACTCCATAGAAGACCTTACATCACCGTACGAAACATTAAATCTCTATAATTAACCTAATGAATTCGTTCGAGTCCTTTCAACATCGTACGACAACTTAAAACATATTACGACTCTGTATGCCATATTAGAACCTCGAAAAGCATGTTAGTACAATGTATGATGCCTTACAACTCCTAACAACACATTACAATACAGTACGTAATCTTAAATCTCCATAATAAACCTAATGAATTCGTCCGAGTCCATTGAACATCGTACGGTAACTCAGGACTTGTTACGACTCAATATGAGACATTAGCAACTTTAAAAGCAACTTAGAATAATGTAGGACGCATTATAACTCCAATGAAGACCTTACATCACCGTACGAAACATTAAATCTCTATAAGTAACCTAATGAATTCGTTCGAGTCCTTTCATCATCGTACGACAACTTAAAACATATTACGACTCTGTATGCCATATTAAAACCTCGAAAAGCATGTTAGTACAATGTACGATGCCTTACAACTCCTAACAACACATTACAATACGGTTCGTAATCTTAAATCTCCATAATAAACCTAATGAATTCGTCCGAGTCCATTGAACATCGTACGGTAACTCAGGACTTGTTACGACTCTGTATGAGACATTAGCAACTTGAAAAGCAACTTAGAATAATGTAGGACGCATTACAACTCCATAGAAGACCTTACATCACCGTACGAAACATTAAATCTCTATAATTAACCTAATGAATTCGTTCGAGTCCTTTCAACATCGTACGACATTTTAAAACATATTACGACTCTGTATGCTATATTAGAACCTCGAAAAGCATGTTAGTACAATGTACGATGCCTTACAACTCCTAACAACACATTACAATACGGTTCGTAATCTTAAATCTCCATAATAAACATAATGAATTCGTCCGAGTCCATTAAACATCGTACTGTAACTCAGGACTTGTTACGACTCTGTATGAGACATTAGCAACTTGAAAAGCAACTTAGAATAATGTAGGACGCATTACAACTCCATAAAAGACCTTACATCACCGTACGAAACATTAAATCTCTATAATTAACCTAATGAATTCGTTCGAGTCATTTCAACATCGTACGACAACTTAAAACATATTACTACTCTGTATGCCATATTAGAACCTCGAAAAGCATGTTAGTACAATGTATGATGCCTTACAACTCCTAACAACACATTACAATACAGTACGTAATCTTAAATCTCCATAATAAACCTAATGAATTCGTCCGAGTCCATTGAACATCGTACGGTAACTCAGGACTTGTTACGACTCAGTATGAGACATTAGCAACTTTAAAAGCAACTTAGAATAATGTAGGACGCATTACAACTCCAATGAAGACCTTACATCACCGTACGAAACATTAAATCTCTATAAGTAACCTAATGAATTCGTTCGAGTCCTTTCAACATCGTACGACAACTTAAAACATATTACGACTCTGTATGCCATATTAGAACCTCGAAAAGCATGTTAGTACAATGTACGATGCCTTACAACTCCTAACAACACATTACAATACGGTTCGTAATCTTAAATCTCCATAATAAACATAATGAATTCGTCCGAGTCCATTAAACATCGTACTGTAACTCAGGACTTGTTACGACTCTGTATGAGACATTAGCAACTTGAAAAGCAACTTAGAATAATGTAGGACACATTACAACTCCATAGAAGACCTTACATCACCGTACGAAACATTAAATCTCTATAATTAACCTAATGAATTCGTTCGAGTCCTTTCAACATCGTACGACATCTTAAAACATATTACGACTCTGTATGCCATATTAGAACCTCGAAAAGCATGTTAGTACAATGTACGATGCCTTACAACTCCTAACAACACATTACAATACGGTTCGTAATCTTAAATCTCCATAATAAACATAATGAATTCGTCCGAGTCCATTAAACATCGTACTGTAACTCAGGACTTGTTACGACTCTGTATGAGACATTAGCAACTTGAAAAGCAACTTAGAATAATGTAGGACGCATTACAACTCCATAGAAGACCTTACATCACCGTACGAAACATTAAATCTCTATAATTAACCTAATGAATTCGTTCGAGTCTTTTCAACATCGTACGACATTTTAAAACATATTACGACTCTGTATGCCATATTAGAACCTCGAAAAGCATGTTAGTACAATGTACGATGCCTTACAACTCCTAACAACACATTACAATACGGTTCGTAATCTTAAATCTCCATAATAAACATAATGAATTCGTCCGAGTCCATTAAACATCGTACTGTAACTCAGGACTTGTTACGACTCTGTATGAGACATTAGCAACTTGAAAAGCAACTTAGAATAATGTAGGACGCATTACAACTCCATAGAAGACCTTACATCACCGTACGAAACATTAAATCTCTATAATTAACCTAATGAATTCGTTCGAGTCTTTTCAACATCGTACGACATTTTAAAACATATTACGACTCTGTATGCCATATTAGAACCTCGAAAAGCATGTTAGTACAATGTACGATGCCTTACAACTCCTAACAACACATTACAATACGGTTCGTAATCTTAAATCTCCATAATAAACATAATGAATTCGTCCGAGTCCATTAAACATCGTACTGTAACTCAGGACTTGTTACGACTCTGTATGAGACATTAGCAACTTGAAAAGCAACTTAGAATAATGTAGGACGCATTACAACTCCATAAAAGACCTTACATCACCGTACGAAACATTAAATCTCTATAATTAACCTAATGAATTCGTTCGAGTCCTTTCAACATCGTACGACATCTTAAAACATATTACGACTCTGTATGCCATATTAGAACCTCGAAAAGCATGTTAGTACAATGTACGATGCCTTACAACTCCTAACAACACATTACAATACGGTTCGTAATCTTAAATCTCCATAATAAACATAATGAATTCGTCCGAGTCCATTAAACATCGTACTGTAACTCAGGACTTGTTACGACTCTGTATGAGACATTAGCAACTTGAAAAGCAACTTAGAATAATGTAGGACGCATTACAACTCCATAGAAGACCTTACATCACCGTACGAAACATTAAATCTCTATAATTAACCTAATGAATTCGTTCGAGTCTTTTCAACATCGTACGACATTTTAAAACATATTACGACTCTGTATGCCATATTAGAACCTCGAAAAGCATGTTAGTACAATGTACGATGCCTTACAACTCCTAACAACACATTACAATACGGTTCGTAATCTTAAATCTCCATAATAAACATAATGAATTCGTCCGAGTCCATTAAACATCGTACTGTAACTCAGGACTTGTTACGACTCTGTATGAGACATTAGCAACTTGAAAAGCAACTTAGAATAATGTAAGACGCATTACAACTCCATAAAAGACCTTACATCACCGTACGAAACATTAAATCTCTATAATTAACCAAATGAATTCGTTCGAGTCCTTTCAACATCGTACGACAACTTAAAACATATTACGACTCTATATGCCATATTAGAACCTCGAAAAGCATGTTAGTACAATGTATGATGCCTTATAACTCCTAACAACACATTACAATATAGTACGTAATCTTAAATCTCCATAATAAACCTAATGAATTCGTCCGAGTCCATTGAACATCGTACGGTAACTCAGGACTTGTTACGACTCAGTATGAGACATTAGCAACTTTAAAAGCAACTTAGAATAATGTAGGACGCATTACAACTCCAATGAAGACCTTACATCACCGTATGAAACATTAAATCTCTATAAGTAACCTAATGAATTCGTTCGAGTCCTTTCAACATCGTACGACAACTTAAAACATATTACGACTCTGTATGCCATATTAGAACCTCGAAAAGCATGTTAGTACAATGTACGATGCCTTACAACTCCTAACAACACATTACAATACGGTTCGTAATCTTAAATCTCCATAATAAACATGATGAATTCGTCCGAGTCAATTAAACATCGTACTGTAACTCAGGACTTGTTACGACTCTGTATGAGACATTAGCAACTTGAAAAGCAACTTAGAATAACGTAGGACGCATTATAACTCCATAGAAGACCTTACATCACCGTACGAAACATTAAATCTCTATAATTAACCTAATGAATTCGTTCGAGTCCTTTCAACATCGTACGACATCTTAAAACATATTACGACTCTGTATGCCATATTAGAACCTCGAAAAGCATGTTAGTACAATGTACGATGCCTTACAACTCCTAACAACACATTACAATACTGTTCGTAATCTTAAATCCCCATAATAAACATAATGAATTCGTCCGAGTCCATTAAACATCGTACTGTAACTCAGGACTTGTTACGACTCTGTATGAGACATTAGCAACTTGAAAAGCAACTTAGAGTAACGTAGGACACATTACAACTCCATAAAAGACCTTACATCACCGTACGAAACATTAAATCTCTATAATTAACCAAATGAATTCGTTCGAGTCCTTTCAACATCGTACGACAACTTAAAACATATTACGACTCTATATGCCATATTAGAACCTCGAAAAGCATGTTAGTACAATGTATGATGCCTTACAACTCCTAACAACACATTACAATATAGTACGTAATCTTAAATCTCCATAATAAACCTAATGAATTCGTCCGAGTCCATTGAACATCGTACGGTAACTCAGGACTTGTTACGACTCAGTATGAGACATTAGCAAATTTAAAAGCAACTTAGAATAATGTAGGACGCATTACAACTCCAATGAAGACCTTACATCACCGTACGAAACATTAAATCTCTATAAGTAACCTAATGAATTCGTTCGAGTCCTTTCAACATCGTACGACAACTTAAAACATATTACGACTCTGTATGCCATATTAGAACCTCGAAAAGCATGTTAGTACAATGTACGATGCCTTACAACTCCTAACAACACATTACAATACGGTTCGTAATCTTAAATCTCCATAATAAACATAATGAATTCGTCCGTGTCAATTAAACATCGTACTGTAACTCAGGACTTGTTACGACTCTGTATGAGACATTAGCAACTTGAAAAGCAACTTAGAATAACGTAGGACGCATTATAACTCCATAGAAGACCTTACATCACCGTACGAAACATTAAATCTCTATAATTAACCTAATGAATTCGTTCGAGTCCTTTCAACATCGTACGACATCTTAAAACATATTACGACTCTGTATGCCATATTAGAACCTCGAAAAGCATGTTAGTACAATGTACGATGCCTTACAACTCCTAACAACACATTACAATACTGTTCGTAATCTTAAATCCCCATAATAAACATAATGAATTCGTCCGAGTCCATTAAACATCGTACTGTAACTCAGGACTTGTTACGACTCTGTATGAGACATTAGCAACTTGAAAAGCAACTTAGAGTAACGTAGGACGCATTACAACTCCATAAAAGACCTTACATCACCGTACGAAACATTAAATCTCTATAATTAACCAAATGAATTCGTTCGAGTCCTTTCAACATCGTACGACAACTTAAAACATATTACGACTCTATATGCCATATTAGAACCTCGAAAAGCATGTTAGTACAATGTATGATGCCTTACAACTCCTAACAACACATTACAATATAGTACGTAATCTTAAATCTCCATAATAAACCTAATGAATTCGTCCGAGTCCATTGAACATCGTACGGTAACTCAGGACTTGTTACGACTCAGTATGAGACATTAGCAACTTTAAAAGCAACTTAGAATAATGTAGGATGCATTACAACTCCAATGAAGACCTTACATCACCGTACGAAACATTAAATCTCTATAAGTAACCTAATGAATTCGTTCGAGTCCTTTCAACATCGTACGACAACTTAAAACATATTACGACTCTGTATGCCATATTAGAACCTCGAAAAGCATGTTAGTACAATGTACGATGCCTTACAACTCCTAACAACACATTACAATACGGTTCGTAATCTTAAATCTCCATAATAAACATAATGAATTCGTCCGAGTCAATTAAACATCGTACTGTAACTCAGGACTTGTTACGACTCTGTATGAGACATTAACAACTTGAAAAGCAACTTAGAATAACGTAGGACGCATTATAACTCCATAGAAGACCTTACATCACCGTACGAAACATTAAATCTCTATAATTAACCTAATGAATTCGTTCGAGTCCTTTCAACATCGTACGACATCTTAAAACATATTACGACTCTGTATGCCATATTAGAACCTCGAAAAGCATGTTAGTACAATGTACGATGCCTTACAACTCCTAACAACACATTACAATACTGTTCGTAATCTTAAATCCCCATAATAAACATAATGAATTCGTCCGAGTCCATTAAACATCGTACTGTAACTCAGGACTTGTTACGACTCTGTATGAGACATTAGCAACTTGAAAAGCAACTTAGAGTAACGTAGGACGCATTACAACTCCATAAAAGACCTTACATCACCGTACGAAACATTAAATCTCTATAATTAACCAAATGAATTCGTTCGAGTCCTTTCAACATCGTACGACAACTTAAAACATATTACGACTCTATATGCCATATTAGAACCTCGAAAAGCATGTTAGTACAATGTATGATGCCTTACAACTCCTAACAACACATTACAATATAGTACGTAATCTTAAATCTCCATAATAAACCTAATGAATTCGTCCGAGTCCATTGAACATCGTACGGTAACTCAGGACTTGTTACGACTCAGTATGAGACATTAGCAACTTTAAAAGCAACTTAGAATAATGTAGGACGCATTACAACTCCAATGAAGACCTTACATCACCGTACGAAACATTAAATCTCTATAAGTAACCTAATGAATTCGTTCGAGTCCTTTCAACATCGTACGACAACTTAAAACATATTACGACTCTGTATGCCATATTAGAACCTCGAAAAGCATGTTAGTACAATGTACGATGCCTTACAACTCCTAACAACACATTACAATACGGTTCGTAATCTTAAATCTCCATAATAAACATAATGAATTCGTCCGAGTCAATTAAACATCGTACTGTAACTCAGGACTTGTTACGACTCTGTATGAGACATTAGCAACTTGAAAAGCAACTTAGAATAACGTAGGACGCATTATAACTCCATAGAAGACCTTACATCACCGTACGAAACATTAAATCTCTATAATTAACCTAATGAATTCGTTCGAGTCCTTTCAACATCGTACGACATCTTAAAACATATTACGACTCTGTATGCCATATTAGAACCTCGAAAAGCATGTTAGTACAATGTACGATGCCTTACAACTCCTAACAACACATTACAATACTGTTCGTAATCTTAAATCCCCATAATAAACATAATGAATTCGTCCGAGTCCATTAAACATCGTACTGTAACTCAGGACTTGTTACGACTCTGTATGAGACATTAGCAACTTGAAAAGCAACTTAGAGTAACGTAGGACGCATTACAACTCCATAAAAGACCTTACATCACCGTACGAAACATTAAATCTCTATAATTAACCAAATGAATTCGTTCGAGTCCTTTCAACATCGTACGACAACTTAAAACATATTACGACTCTATATGCCATATTAGAACCTCGAAAAGCATGTTAGTACAATGTATGATGCCTTACAACTCCTAACAACACATTACAATATAGTACGTAATCTTAAATCTCCATAATAAACCTAATGAATTCGTCCGAGTCCATTGAACATCGTACGGTAACTCAGGACTTGTTACGACTCAGTATGAGACATTAGCAACTTTAAAAGCAACTTAGAATAATGTAGGATGCATTACAACTCCAATGAAGACCTTACATCACCGTACGAAACATTAAATCTCTATAAGTAACCTAATGAATTCGTTCGAGTCCTTTCAACATCGTACGACAACTTAAAACATATTACGACTCTGTATGCCATATTAGAACCTCGAAAAGCATGTTAGTACAATGTACGATGCCTTACAACTCCTAACAACACATTACAATACGGTTCGTAATCTTAAATCTCCATAATAAACATAATGAATTCGTCCGAGTCAATTAAACATCGTACTGTAACTCAGGACTTGTTACGACTCTGTATGAGACATTAGCAACTTGAAAAGCAACTTAGAATAACGTAGGACGCATTATAACTCCATAGAAGACCTTACATCACCGTACGAAACATTAAATCTCTATAATTAACCTAATGAATTCGTTCGAGTCCTTTCAACATCGTACGACATCTTAAAACATATTACGACTCTGTATGCCATATTAGAACCTCGAAAAGCATGTTAGTACAATGTACGATGCCTTACAACTCCTAACAACACATTACAATACTGTTCGTAATCTTAAATCCCCATAATAAACATAATGAATTCGTCCGAGTCCATTAAACATCGTACTGTAACTCAGGACTTGTTACGACTCTGTATGAGACATTAGCAACTTGAAAAGCAACTTAGAGTAACGTAGGACGCATTACAACTCCATAAAAGACCTTACATCACCGTACGAAACATTAAATCTCTATAATTAACCAAATGAATTCGTTCGAGTCCTTTCAACATCGTACGACAACTTAAAACATATTACGACTCTATATGCCATATTAGAACCTCGAAAAGCATGTTAGTACAATGTATGATGCCTTACAACTCCTAACAACACATTACAATATAGTACGTAATCTTAAATCTCCATAATAAACCTAATGAATTCGTCCGAGTCCATTGAACATCGTACGGTAACTCAGGACTTGTTACGACTCAGTATGAGACATTAGCAACTTTAAAAGCAACTTAGAATAATGTAGGACGCATTACAACTCCAATGAAGACCTTACATCACCGTACGAAACATTAAATCTCTATAAGTAACCTAATGAATTCGTTCGAGTCCTTTCAACATCGTACGACAACTTAAAACATATTACGACTCTGTATGCCATATTAGAACCTCGAAAAGCATGTTAGTACAATGTACGATGCCTTACAACTCCTAACAACACATTACAATACGGTTCGTAATCTTAAATCTCCATAATAAACATAATGAATTCGTCCGAGTCAATTAAACATCGTACTGTAACTCAGGACTTGTTACGACTCTGTATGAGACATTAGCAACTTGAAAAGCAACTTAGAATAACGTAGGACGCATTATAACTCCATAGAAGACCTTACATCACCGTACGAAACATTAAATCTCTATAATTAACCTAATGAATTCGTTCGAGTCCTTTCAACATCGTACGACATCTTAAAACATATTACGACTCTGTATGCCATATTAGAACCTCGAAAAGCATGTTAGTACAATGTACGATGCCTTACAACTCCTAACAACACATTACAATACTGTTCGTAATCTTAAATCCCCATAATAAACATAATGAATTCGTCCGAGTCCATTAAACATCGTACTGTAACTCAGGACTTGTTACGACTCTGTATGAGACATTAGCAACTTGAAAAGCAACTTAGAGTAACGTAGGACGCATTACAACTCCATAAAAGACCTTACATCACCGTACGAAACATTAAATCTCTATAATTAACCTAATGAATTCGTTCGAGTCCTTTCAACATCTTACGACATCTTAAAACATATTACGACTCTGTATGCCATATTAGAACCCCGAAAAGCATGTTAGTACAATGTACGATGCCTTACAACTCCTAACAACACATTACAATACGGTTCGTAATCTTAAATCTCCATAATAAACATAATGAATTCGTCCGAGTCCATTAAACATCGTACTGTAACTCAGGACTTGTTACGACTCTGTATGAGACATTAGCAACTTGAAAAGCAACTTAGAATAATGTAGGACGCATTACAACTCCATAGAAGACCTTACATCACCGTACGAAACATTAAATCTCTATAATTAACCTAATGAATTCGTTCGAGTCCTTTCAACATCGTACGACATTTTAAAACATATTACGACTCTGTATGCCATATTAGAACCTCGAAAAGCATGTTAGTACAATGTATGATGCCTTACAACTCCTAACAACACATTACAATACGGTACGTAATCTTAAATCTCCATAATAAACCTAATGAATTCGTCCGAGTCCATTGAACATCGTACGGTAACTCAGGACTTGTTACGACTCAGTATGAGACATTAGCAACTTTAAAAGCAACTTAGAATAATGTAGGACGCATTACAACTCCAATGAAGACCTTACATCACCGTACGAAACATTAAATCTCTATAAGTAACCTAATGAATTCGTTCGAGTCCTTTCAACATCGTACGACAACTTAAAACATATTACGACTCTGTATGCCATATTAGAACCTCGAAAATCATGTTAGTACAATGTACGATGCCTTACAACTCCTAACAACACATTACAATACGGTTCGTAATCTTAAATCTCCATAATAAACATAATGAATTCGTCCGAGTCAATTAAACATCGTACTGTAACTCAGGACTTGTTACGACTCTGTATGAGACATTAGCAACTTGAAAAGCAACTTAGAGTAATGTAGGACGCATTATAACTCCATAGAAGACCTTACATCACCGTACGAAACATTAAATCTCTATAATTAACCTAATGAATTCGTTCGAGTCCTTTCAACATCGTACGACATCTTAAAACATATTACGACTCTGTATGCCATATTAGAACCTCGAAAAGCATGTTAGTACAATGTACGATGCCTTACAACTCCTAACAACACATTACAATACGGTTCGTAATCTTAAATCTCCATAATAAACATAATGAATTCGTCCGAGTCCATTGAACATCGTACGGTAACTCAGGACTTGTTACGACTCAGTATGAGACATTAGCAACTTTAAAAGCAACTTAGAATAATGTAGGACGCATTACAACTCCATAGAAGACCTTACATCACCGTACGAAACATTAAATCTCTATAATTAACCTAATGAATTCGTTCGAGTCCTTTCAACATCGTACGACATCTTAAAACATATTACGACTCTGTATGCCATATTAGAACCTCGAAAAGCATGTTAGTACAATGTACGATGCCTTACAACTCCTAACAACACATTACAATACGGTTCGTAATCTTAAATCTCCATAATAAACATAATGAATTCGTCCGAGTCAATTAAACATCGTACTGTAACTCAGGACTTGTTACGACTCTGTATGAGACATTAGCAACTTGAAAAGCAACTTAGAATAATGTAGGACGCATTATAACTCCATAGAAGACCTTACATCACCGTACGAAACATTGAATCTCTATAAATAACCTAATGAATTCGTTCGAGTCCTTTCAACATCGTACGACATCTTAAAACATATTACGACTCTGTATGCCATATTAGAACCTCGAAAAGCATGTTAGTACAATGTACGATGCCTTTCAACTCCTAACAACACATTACAATACGGTTCGTAATCTTAAATCTCCATAATAAACATAATGAATTCGTCCGAGTCCATTAAACATCGTACTGTAACTCAGGACTTGTTACGACTCTGTATGAGACATTAGCAACTTGAAAAGCAACTTAGAATAATGTAGGACGCATTACAACTCCATAGAAGACCTTACATCACCGTACGAAACATTAAATCTCTATAATTAACCTAATGAATTCGTTCGAGTCCTTTCAACATCGTACGACATTTTAAAACATATTACGACTCTGTATGCCATATTAGAACATCGAAAAGCATGTTAGTACAATGTACGATGCCTTACAACTCCTAACAACACATTACAATACGGTTCGTAATCTTAAATCTCCATAATAAACATAATGAATTCGTCCGAGTCCATTAAACATCGTACTGTAACTCAGGACTTGTTACGACTCTGTATGAGACATTAGCAACTTGAAAAGCAACTTAGAATAACGTAGGACGCATTACAACTCCATAAAAGACCTTACATCACCGTACGAAACATTAAATCTCTATAATTAACCTAATGAATTCGTTCGAGTCCTTTCAACATCGTACGACAACTTAAAACATATTACGACTCTGCATGCCATATTAGAACCTCGAAAAGCATGTTAGTACAATGTATGATGCCTTACAACTCCTAACAACACATTACAATACGGTACGTAATCTTAAATCTCCATAATAAACCTAATGAATTCGTCCGAGTCCATTAAACATCGTACTGTAACTCAGGACTTGTTACGACTCTGTATGAGACATTAGCTACTTGAAAAGCAACTTAGAATAACGTAGGACGCATTACAACTCCATAGAAGACCCTACATCACCGTACGAAACATTAAATCTCTATAATTAACCTAATGAATTCGTTCGAGTCCTTTCAACATCGTACGACATCTTAAAACATATTACGACTCTGTATGCCATATTAGAACCTCGAAAAGCATGTTAGTACAATGTACGATGCCTTACAACTCCTAACAACACATTACAATACTGTTCGTAATCTTAAATCCCCATAATAAACATAATGAATTCGTCCGAGTCCATTAAACATCGTACTGTAACTCAGGACTTGTTACGACTCTGTATGAGACATTAGCAACTTGAAATGCAACTTAGAATAACGTAGGACGCATTACAACTCCATAAAAGACCTTACATCACCGTACGAAACATTAAATCTCTATAATTAACCTAATGAATTCGTTCGAGTCCTTTCAACATCGTACGACATCTTAAAACATATTACGACTCTGTATGCCATATTAGAACCCCGAAAAGCATGTTAGTACAATGTACGATGCCTTACAACTCCTAACAACACATTACAATACGGTTCGTAATCTTAAATCTCCATAATAAACATAATGAATTCGTCCGAGTCCATTAAACATCGTACTGTAACTCAGGACTTGTTACGACTCTGTATGAGACATTAGCAACTTGAAAAGCAACTTAGAATAATGTAGGACGCATTACAACTCCAATGAAGACCTTACATCACCGTACGAAACATTAAATCTCTATAAGTAACCTAATGAATTCGTTCGAGTCCTTTCAACATCGTACGACAACTTAAAACATATTACGACTCTGTATGCCATATTAGAACCTCGAAAAGCATGTTAGTACAATGTACGATGCCTTACAACTCCTAACAACACATTACAATACGGTTCGTAATCTTAAATCTCTATAATAAACATAATGAATTCGTCCGAGTCCATTGAACATCGTACGGTAACTCAGGACTTGTTACGACTCAGTATGAGACATTAGCAACTTTAAAAGCAACTTAGAATAATGTAGGACGCATTACAACTCCATAGAAGACCTTACATCACCGTACGAAACATTAAATCTCTATAATTAACCTAATGAATTCGTTCGAGTCCTTTCAACATCGTACGACATCTTAAAACATATTACGACTCTGTATGCCATATTAGAACCTCGAAAAGCATGTTAGTACAATGTACGATGCCTTACAACTCCTAACAACACATTACAATACGGTTCGTAATCTTAAATCTCCATAATAAACATAATGAATTCGTCCGAGTCCATTGAACATCGTACGGTAACTCAGGACTTGTTACGACTCAGTATGAGACATTAGCAACTTTAAAAGCAACTTAGAATAATGTAGGACGCATTACAACTCCATAGAAGACCTTACTTCACCGTACGAAACATTAAATCTCTATAATTAACCTAATGAATTCGTTCGAGTCCTTTCAACATCGTACGACATCTTAAAACATATTACGACTCTGTATGCCATATTAGAACCTCGAAAAGCATGTTAGTACAATGTACGATGCCTTACAACTCCTAACAACACATTACAATACGGTTCGTAATCTTAAATCTCCATAATAAACATAATGAATTCGTCCGAGTCAATTAAACATCGTACTGTAACTCAGGACTTGTTACGACTCTGTATGAGACATTAGCAACTTGAAAAGCAACTTAGAATAATGTAGGACGCATTATAACTCCATAGAAGACCTTACATCACCGTACGAAACATTGAATCTCTATAAATAACCTAATGAATTCGTTCGAGTCCTTTCAACATCGTACGACATCTTAAAACATATTACGACTCTGTATGCCATATTAGAACCTCGAAAAGCATGTTAGTACAATGTACGATGCCTTTCAACTCCTAACAACACATTACAATACGGTTCGTAATCTTAAATCTCCATAATAAACATAATGAATTCGTCCGAGTCCATTAAACATCGTACTGTAACTCAGGACTTGTTACGACTCTGTATGAGACATTAGCAACTTGAAAAGCAACTTAGAATAATGTAGGACGCATTACAACTCCATAGAAGACCTTACATCACCGTACGAAACATTAAATCTCTATAATTAACCTAATGAATTCGTTCGAGTCCTTTCAACAGCGTACGACATTTTAAAACATATTACGACTCTGTATGCCATATTAGAACATCGAAAAGCATGTTAGTACAATGTACGATGCCTTACAACTCCTAACAACACATTACAATACGGTTCGTAATCTTAAATCTCCATAATAAACATAATGAATTCGTCCGAGTCCATTAAACATCGTACTGTAACTCAGGACTTGTTACGACTCTGTATGAGACATTAGCAACTTGAAAAGCAACTTAGAATAACGTAGGACGCATTACAACTCCATAAAAGACCTTACATCACCGTACGAAACATTAAATCTCTATAATTAACCTAATGAATTCGTTCGAGTCCTTTCAACATCGTACGACAACTTAAAACATATTACGACTCTGCATGCCATATTAGAACCTCGAAAAGCATGTTAGTACAATGTATGATGCCTTACAACTCCTAACAACACATTACAATACGGTACGTAATCTTAAATCTCCATAATAAACCTAATGAATTCGTCCGAGTCCATTAAACATCGTACTGTAACTCAGGACTTGTTACGACTCTGTATGAGACATTAGCTACTTGAAAAGCAACTTAGAATAACGTAGGACGCATTACAACTCCATAGAAGACCCTACATCACCGTACGAAACATTAAATCTCTATAATTAACCTAATGAATTCGTTCGAGTCCTTTCAACATCGTACGACATCTTAAAACATATTACGACTCTGTATGCCATATTAGAACCTCGAAAAGCATGTTAGTACAATGTACGATGCCTTACAACTCCTAACAACACATTACAATACTGTTCGTAATCTTAAATCCCCATAATAAACATAATGAATTCGTCCGAGTCCATTAAACATCGTACTGTAACTCAGGACTTGTTACGACTCTGTATGAGACATTAGCAACTTGAAATGCAACTTAGAATAACGTAGGACGCATTACAACTCCATAAAAGACCTTACATCACCGTACGAAACATTAAATCTCTATAATTAACCTAATGAATTCGTTCGAGTCCTTTCAACATCGTACGACATCTTAAAACATATTACGACTCTGTATGCCATATTAGAACCCCGAAAAGCATGTTAGTACAATGTACGATGCCTTACAACTCCTAACAACACATTACAATACGGTTCGTAATCTTAAATCTCCATAATAAACATAATGAATTCGTCCGAGTCCATTAAACATCGTACTGTAACTCAGGACTTGTTACGACTCTGTATGAGACATTAGCAACTTGAAAAGCAACTTAGAATAATGTAGGACGCATTACAACTCCAATGAAGACCTTACATCACCGTACGAAACATTAAATCTCTATAAGTAACCTAATGAATTCGTTCGAGTCCTTTCAACATCGTACGACAACTTAAAACATATTACGACTCTGTATGCCATATTAGAACCTCGAAAAGCATGTTAGTACAATGTACGATGCCTTACAACTCCTAACAACACATTACAATACGGTTCGTAATCTTAAATCTCTATAATAAACATAATGAATTCGTCCGAGTCCATTGAACATCGTACGGTAACTCAGGACTTGTTACGACTCAGTATGAGACATTAGCAACTTTAAAAGCAACTTAGAATAATGTAGGACGCATTACAACTCCATAGAAGACCTTACATCACCGTACGAAACATTAAATCTCTATAATTAACCTAATGAATTCGTTCGAGTCCTTTCAACATCGTACGACATCTTAAAACATATTACGACTCTGTATGCCATATTAGAACCTCGAAAAGCATGTTAGTACAATGTACGATGCCTTACAACTCCTAACAACACATTACAATACGGTTCGTAATCTTAAATCTCCATAATAAACATAATGAATTCGTCCGAGTCCATTGAACATCGTACTGTAACTCAGGACTTGTTACGACTCTGTATGAGACATTAGCAACTTGAAAAGCAACTTAGAATAATGTAGGACGCATTACAACTCCATAGAAGACCTTACATCACCGTACGAAACATTAAATCTCTATAATTAACCTAATGAATTCGTTCGAGTCCTTTCAACATCGTACGACATTTTAAAACATATTACGACTCTGTATGCCATATTAGAACATCGAAAAGCATGTTAGTACAATGTACGATGCCTTACAACTCCTAACAACACATTACAATACGGTTCGTAATCTTAAATCTCCATAATAAACATAATGAATTCGTCCGAGTCCATTAAACATCGTACTGTAACTCAGGACTTGTTACGACTCTGTATGAGACATTAGCTACTTTAAAAGCAACTTAGAATAATGTAGGACGCATTACAACTCCATAGAAGACCTTACATCACCGTACGAAACATTAAATCTCTATAATTAACCTAATGAATTCGTTCGAGTCCTTTCAACATCGTACGACATCTTAAAACATATTACGACTCTGTATGCCATATTAGAACCTCGAAAAGCATGTTAGTACAATGTACGATGCCTTACAACTCCTAACAACACATTACAATACGGTTCGTAATCTTAAATCTCCATAATAAACATAATGAATTCGTCCGAGTCCATTGAACATCGTACGGTAACTCAGGACTTGTTACGACTCAGTATGAGACATTAGCAACTTTAAAAGCAACTTAGAATAATGTAGGACGCATTACAACTCCATAGAAGACCTTACTTCACCGTACGAAACATTAAATCTCTATAATTAACCTAATGAATTCGTTCGAGTCCTTTCAACATCGTACGACATCTTAAAACATATTACGACTCTGTATGCCATATTAGAACCTCGAAAAGCATGTTAGTACAATGTACGATGCCTTACAACTCCTAACAACACATTACAATACGGTTCGTAATCTTAAATCTCCATAATAAACATAATGAATTCGTCCGAGTCAATTAAACATCGTACTGTAACTCAGGACTTGTTACGACTCTGTATGAGACATTAGCAACTTGAAAAGCAACTTAGAATAATGTAGGACGCATTATAACTCCATAGAAGACCTTACATCACCGTACGAAACATTAAATCTCTATAAATAACCTAATGAATTCGTTCGAGTCCTTTCAACATCGTACGACATCTTAAAACATATTACGACTCTGTATGCCATATTAGAACCTCGAAAAGCATGTTAGTACAATGTACGATGCCTTACAACTCCTAACAACACATTACAATACGGTTCGTAATCTTAAATCTCCATAATAAACATAATGAATTCGTCCGAGTCCATTAAACATCGTACTGTAACTCAGGACTTGTTACGACTCTGTATGAGACATTAGCAACTTGAAAAGCAACTTAGAATAATGTAGGACGCATTACAACTCCATAGAAGACCTTACATCACCGTACGAAACATTAAATCTCTATAATTAACCTAATGAATTCGTTCGAGTCCTTTCAACATCGTACGACATTTTAAAACATATTACGACTCTGTATGCCATATTAGAACATCGAAAAGCATGTTAGTACAATGTACGATGCCTTACAACTCCTAACAACACATTACAATACGGTTCGTAATCTTAAATCTCCATAATAAACATAATGAATTCGTCCGAGTCCATTAAACATCGTACTGTAACTCAGGACTTGTTACGACTCTGTATGAGACATTAGCAACTTGAAAAGCAACTTAGAATAATGTAGGACGCATTACAACTCCATAGAAGACCTTACATCACCGTACGAAACATTAAATCTCTATAATTAACCTAATGAATTCGTTCGAGTCCTTTCAACATCGTACGACATTTTAAAACATATTACGACTCTGTATGCCATATTAGAACATCGAAAAGCATGTTAGTACAATGTACGATGCCTTACAACTCCTAACAACACATTACAATACGGTTCGTAATCTTAAATCTCCATAATAAACATAATGAATTCGTCCGAGTCCATTAAACATCGTACTGTAACTCAGGACTTGTTACGACTCTGTATGAGACATTAGCTACTTGAAAAGCAACTTAGAATAACGTAGGACGCATTACAACTCCATAGAAGACCCTACATCACCGTACGAAACATTAAATCTCTATAATTAACCTAATGAATTCGTTCGAGTCCTTTCAACATCGTACGACATCTTAAAACATATTACGACTCTGTATGCCATATTAGAACCTCGAAAAGCATGTTAGTACAATGTACGATGCCTTACAACTCCTAACAACACATTACAATACTGTTCGTAATCTTAAATCCCCATAATAAACATAATGAATTCGTCCGAGTCCATTAAACATCGTACTGTAACTCAGGACTTGTTACGACTCTGTATGAGACATTAGCAACTTGAAATGCAACTTAGAATAACGTAGGACGCATTACAACTCCATAAAAGACCTTACATCACCGTACGAAACATTAAATCTCTATAATTAACCTAATGAATTCGTTCGAGTCCTTTCAACATCGTACGACATCTTAAAACATATTACGACTCTGTATGCCATATTAGAACCCCGAAAAGCATGTTAGTACAATGTACGATGCCTTACAACTCCTAACAACACATTACAATACGGTTCGTAATCTTAAATCTCCATAATAAACATAATGAATTCGTCCGAGTCCATTAAACATCGTACTGTAACTCAGGACTTGTTACGACTCTGTATGAGACATTAGCAACTTGAAAAGCAACTTAGAATAATGTAGGACGCATTACAACTCCATAAAAGACCTTACATCACCGTACGAAACATTAAATCTCTATAATTAACCTAATGAATTCGTTCGAGTCCTTTCAACATCGTACGACATCTTAAAACATATTACGACTCTGTATGCCATATTAGAACCCCGAAAAGCATGTTAGTACAATGTACGATGCCTTACAACTCCTAACAACACATTACAATACGGTTCGTAATCTTAAATCTCCATAATAAACATAATGAATTCGTCCGAGTCCATTAAACATCGTACTGTAACTCAGGACTTGTTACGACTCTGTATGAGACATTAGCAACTTGAAAAGCAACTTAGAATAATGTAGGACGCATTACAACTCCAATGAAGACCTTACATCACCGTACGAAACATTAAATCTCTATAAGTAACCTAATGAATTCGTTCGAGTCCTTTCAACATCGTACGACAACTTAAAACATATTACGACTCTGTATGCCATATTAGAACCTCGAAAAGCATGTTAGTACAATGTACGATGCCTTACAACTCCTAACAACACATTACAATACGGTTCGTAATCTTAAATCTCCATAATAAACATAATGAATTCGTCCGAGTCCATTAAACATCGTACTGTAACTCAGGACTTGTTACGACTCTGTATGAGACATTAGCTACTTGAAAAGCAACTTAGAATAACGTAGGACGCATTACAACTCCATAGAAGACCCTACATCACCGTACGAAACATTAAATCTCTATAATTAACCTAATGAATTCGTTCGAGTCCTTTCAACATCGTACGACATCTTAAAACATATTACGACTCTGTATGCCATATTAGAACCTCGAAAAGCATGTTAGTACAATGTACGATGCCTTACAACTCCTAACAACACATTACAATACTGTTCGTAATCTTAAATCCCCATAATAAACATAATGAATTCGTCCGAGTCCATTAAACATCGTACTGTAACTCAGGACTTGTTACGACTCTGTATGAGACATTAGCAACTTGAAATGCAACTTAGAATAACGTAGGACGCATTACAACTCCATAAAAGACCTTACATCACCGTACGAAACATTAAATCTCTATAATTAACCTAATGAATTCGTTCGAGTCCTTTCAACATCGTACGACATCTTAAAACATATTACGACTCTGTATGCCATATTAGAACCCCGAAAAGCATGTTAGTACAATGTACGATGCCTTACAACTCCTAACAACACATTACAATACTGTTCGTAATCTTAAATCCCCATAATAAACATAATGAATTCGTCCGAGTCCATTAAACATCGTACTGTAACTCAGGACTTGTTACGACTCTGTATGAGACATTAGCAACTTGAAATGCAACTTAGAATAACGTAGGACGCATTACAACTCCATAAAAGACCTTACATCACCGTACGAAACATTAAATCTCTATAATTAACCTAATGAATTCGTTCGAGTCCTTTCAACATCGTACGACATCTTAAAACATATTACGACTCTGTATGCCATATTAGAACCCCGAAAAGCATGTTAGTACAATGTACGATGCCTTACAACTCCTAACAACACATTACAATACGGTTCGTAATCTTAAATCTCCATAATAAACATAATGAATTCGTCCGAGTCCATTAAACATCGTACTGTAACTCAGGACTTGTTACGACTCTGTATGAGACATTAGCAACTTGAAAAGCAACTTAGAATAATGTAGGACGCATTACAACTCCATAAAAGACCTTACATCACCGTACGAAACATTAAATCTCTATAATTAACCTAATGAATTCGTTCGAGTCCTTTCAACATCGTACGACATCTTAAAACATATTACGACTCTGTATGCCATATTAGAACCCCGAAAAGCATGTTAGTACAATGTACGATGCCTTACAACTCCTAACAACACATTACAATACGGTTCGTAATCTTAAATCTCCATAATAAACATAATGAATTCGTCCGAGTCCATTAAACATCGTACTGTAACTCAGGACTTGTTACGACTCTGTATGAGACATTAGCAACTTGAAAAGCAACTTAGAATAATGTAGGACGCATTACAACTCCAATGAAGACCTTACATCACCGTACGAAACATTAAATCTCTATAAGTAACCTAATGAATTCGTTCGAGTCCTTTCAACATCGTACGACAACTTAAAACATATTACGACTCTGTATGCCATATTAGAACCTCGAAAAGCATGTTAGTACAATGTACGATGCCTTACAACTCCTAACAACACATTACAATACGGTTCGTAATCTTAAATCTCCATAATAAACATAATGAATTCGTCCGAGTCCAATATACATCGTACTGTAACTCAGGACTTGTTACGACTCTGTATTAGACATTAGCAACTTGAAAAGCAACTTAGAATAACGTAGGACGCATTACAACTCCATAAAAGACCTTACATCACCGTACGAAACATTAAATCTCTATAATTAACCTAATGAATTCGTTCGAGTCCTTTCAACATCGTACGACAACTTAAAACATATTACGACTCTGCATGCCATATTAGAACCTCGAAAAGCATGTTAGTACAATGTATGATGCCTTACAACTCCTAACAACACATTACAATACGGTACGTAATCTTAAATCTCCATAATAAACCTAATGAATTCGTCCGAGTCCATTGAACATTGTACGGTAACTCAGGACTTGTTACGACTCAGTATGAGACATTAGCTACTTGAAAAGCAACTTAGAATAACGTAGGACGCATTACAACTCCATAGAAGACCTTACATCACCGTACGAAACATTAAATCTCTATAATTAACCTAATGAATTCGTTCGAGTCCTTTCAACATCGTACGACATCTTAAAACATATTACGACTCTGTATGCCATATTAGAACCTCGAAAAGCACGTTAGTACAATGTACGATGCCTTACAACTCCTAACAACACATTACAATACGGTTCGTAATCTTAAATCTCCATAATAAACATAATGAATTCGTCCGAGTCCATTAAACATCGTACTGTAACTCAGGACTTGTTACGACTCTGTATGAGACATTAGCAACTTGAAAAGCAACTTAGAATAATGTAGGACGCATTACAACTCCATAAAAGACCTTACATCACCGTACGAAACATTAAATCTCTATAATTAACCTAATGAATTCGTTCGAGTCCTTTCAACATCGTACGACATCTTAAAACATATTACGACTCTGTATGCCATATTAGAACCCCGAAAAGCATGTTAGTACAATGTACGATGCCTTACAACTCCTAACAACACATTACAATACGGTTCGTAATCTTAAATCTCCATAATAAACATAATGAATTCGTCCGAGTCCATTAAACATCGTACTGTAACTCAGGACTTGTTACGACTCTGTATGAGACATTAGCAACTTGAAAAGCAACTTAGAATAATGTAGGACGCATTACAACTCCAATGAAGACCTTACATCACCGTACGAAACATTAAATCTCTATAAGTAACCTAATGAATTCGTTCGAGTCCTTTCAACATCGTACGACAACTTAAAACATATTACGACTCTGTATGCCATATTAGAACCTCGAAAAGCATGTTAGTACAATGTACGATGCCTTACAACTCCTAACAACACATTACAATACGGTTCGTAATCTTAAATCTCCATAATAAACATAATGAATTCGTCCGAGTCCAATATACATCGTACTGTAACTCAGGACTTGTTACGACTCTGTATTAGACATTAGCAACTTGAAAAGCAACTTAGAATAACGTAGGACGCATTACAACTCCATAAAAGACCTTACATCACCGTACGAAACATTAAATCTCTATAATTAACCTAATGAATTCGTTCGAGTCCTTTCAACATCGTACGACAACTTAAAACATATTACGACTCTGCATGCCATATTAGAACCTCGAAAAGCATGTTAGTACAATGTATGATGCCTTACAACTCCTAACAACACATTACAATACGGTACGTAATCTTAAATCTCCATAATAAACCTAATGAATTCGTCCGAGTCCATTGAACATTGTACGGTAACTCAGGACTTGTTACGACTCAGTATGAGACATTAGCTACTTGAAAAGCAACTTAGAATAACGTAGGACGCATTACAACTCCATAGAAGACCTTACATCACCGTACGAAACATTAAATCTCTATAATTAACCTAATGAATTCGTTCGAGTCCTTTCAACATCGTACGACATCTTAAAACATATTACGACTCTGTATGCCATATTAGAACCTCGAAAAGCACGTTAGTACAATGTACGATGCCTTACAACTCCTAACAACACATTACAATACTGTTCGTAATCTTAAATCCCCATAATAAACATAATGAATTCGTCCGAGTCCATTAAACATCGTACTGTAACTCAGGACTTGTTACGACTCTGTATGAGACATTAGCAACTTGAAAAGCAACTTAGAATAACGTAGGACGCATTACAACTCCATAAAAGACCTTACATCACCGTACGAAACATTAAATCTCTATAATTAACCTATTGAATTCGTTCGAGTCCTTTCAACATCGTACGACATCTTAAAACATATTACGACTCTGTATGCCATATTAGAACCCCGAAAAGCATGTTAGTACAATGTACGATGCCTTACAACTCCTAACAACACATTACAATACGGTTCGTAATCTTAAATCTCCATAATAAACATAATGAATTCGTCCGAGTCCATTAAACATCGTACTGTAACTCAGGACTTGTTACGACTCTGTATGAGACATTAGCAACTTGAAAAGCAACTTAGAATAATGTAGGACGCATTACAACTCCATAGAAGACCTTACATCACCGTACGAAACATTAAATCTCTATAATTAACCTAATGAATTCGTTCGAGTCCTTTCAACATCGTACGACAACTTAAAACATATTACGACTCTGTATGCCATATTAGAACCTCGAAAAGCATGTTAGTACAATGTACGATGCCTTACAACTCCTAACAACACATTACAATACGGTTCGTAATCTTAAATCTCCATAATAAACATAATGAATTCGACCGAGTCCATTAAACATCGTACTGTAACTCAGGACTTGTTACGACTCTGTATGAGACATTAGCATCTTGAAAAGCAACTTAGAATAATGTAGGACGCATTACAACTCCAATGAAGACCTTACATCACCGTACGAAACATTAAATCTCTATAAGTAACCTAATGAATTCGTTCGAGTCCTTTCAACATCGTACGACAACTTAAAACATATTACGACTCTGTATGCCATATTAGAACCTCGAAAAGCATGTTAGTACAATGTACGATGCCTTACAACTCCTAACAACACATTACAATACGGTTCGTAATCTTAAATCTCCATAATAAACATAATGAATTCGTCCGAGTCCAATATACATCGTACTGTAACTCAGGACTTGTTACGACTCTGTATTAGACATTAGCAACTTGAAAAGCAACTTAGAATAACGTAGGACGCATTACAACTCCATAAAAGACCTTACATCACCGTACGAAACATTAAATCTCTATAATTAACCTAATGAATTCGTTCGAGTCCTTTCAACATCGTACGACAACTTAAAACATATTACGACTCTGCATGCCATATTAGAACCTCGAAAAGCATGTTAGTACAATGTATGATGCCTTACAACTCCTAACAACACATTACAATACGGTACGTAATCTTAAATCTCCATAATAAACCTAATGAATTCGTCCGAGTCCATTGAACATCGTACGGTAACTCAGGACTTGTTACGACTCAGTATGAGACATTAGCAACTTTAAAAGCAACTTAGAATAATGTAGGACGCATTACAACTCCAATGAAGACCTTACATCACCGTACGAAACATTAAATCTCTATAAGTAACCTAATGAATTCGTTCGAGTCCTTTCAACATCGTACGACAACTTAAAACATATTACGACTCTGTATGCCATATTAGAACCTCGAAAAGCATGTTAGTACAATGTACGATGCCTTACAACTCCTAACAACACATTACATTACGGTTCGTAATCTTAAATCTCCATAATAAACATAATGAATTCGTCCGAGTCCATTAAACATCGTACTGTAACTCAGGACTTGTTACGACTCTGTATGAGACATTAGCTACTTGAAAAGCAACTTAGAATAACGTAGGACGCATTACAACTCCATAGAAGACCTTACATCACCGTACGAAACATTAAATCTCTATAATTAACCTAATGAATTCGTTCGAGTCCTTTCAACATCGTACGACATCTTAAAACATATTACGACTCTGTATGCCATATTAGAACCTCGAAAAGCACGTTAGTACAATGTACGATGCCTTACAACTCCTAACAACACATTACAATACTGTTCGTAATCTTAAATCCCCATAATAAACATAATGAATTCGTCCGAGTCCATTAAACATCGTACTGTAACTCAGGACTTGTTACGACTCTGTATGAGACATTAGCAACTTGAAAAGCAACTTAGAATAACGTAGGACGCATTACAACTCCATAAAAGACTTTACATCACCGTACGAAACATTAAATCTCTATAATTAACCTAATGAATTCGTTCGAGTCCTTTCAACATCGTACGACATCTTAAAACATATTACGACTCTGTATGCCATATTAGAACCCCGAAAAGCATGTTAGTACAATGTACGATGCCTTACAACTCCTAACAACACATTACAATACGGTTCGTAATCTTAAATCTCCATAATAAACATAATGAATTCGTCCGAGTCCATTAAACATCGTACTGTAACTCAGGACTTGTTACGACTCTGTATGAGACATTAGCAACTTGAAAAGCAACTTAGAATAATGTAGGACGCATTACAACTCCATAGAAGACCTTACATCACCGTACGAAACATTAAATCTCTATAATTAACCTAATGAATTCGTTCGAGTCCTTTCAACATCGTACGACAACTTAAAACATATTACGACTCTGTATGCCATATTAGAACCTCGAAAAGCATGTTAGTACAATGTACGATGCCTTACAACTCCTAACAACACATTACAATACGGTTCGTAATCTTAAATCTCCATAATAAACATAATGAATTCGACCGAGTCCATTAAACAGCGTACTGTAACTCAGGACTTGTTACGACTCTGTATGAGACATTAGCAACTTGAAAAGCAACTTAGAATAATGTAGGACGCATTACAACTCCATAGAAGACCTTACATCACCGTACGAAACATTAAATCTCTATAATTAACCTAATGAATTCGTTCGAGTCCTTTCAACATCGTATGACATCTTAAAACATATTACGACTCTGTATGCCATATTAGAACCTCGAAAAGCATGTTAGTACAATGTACGATGCCTTACAACTCCTAACAACACATTACAATACGGTTCGTAATCTTAAATCTCCATAATAAACATAATGAATTCGTCCGAGTCCATTAAACAGCGTACTGTAACTCAGGACTTGTTACGACTCTGTATGAGACATTAGCAACTTGAAAAGCAACTTAGAATAATGTAGGACGCATTACAACTCCATAGAAGACCTTACATCACCGTACGAAACATTAAATCTCTATAATTAACCTAATGAATTCGTTCGAGTCCTTTCAACATCGTACAACATCTTAAAACATATTACGACTCTGTATGCCATATTAGAACCTCGAAAAGCATGTTAGTACAATGTACGATGCCTTACAACTCCTAACAACACATTACAATACGGTTCGTAATCTTAAATCTCCATAATAAACATAATGAATTCGTCCGAGTCCATTAAACATCGTACTGTAACTCAGGACTTGTTACGACTCTGTATGAGACATTAGCAACTTGAAAAGCAACTTAGAATAATGTAGGACGCATTACAACTCCATAGAAGACCTTACATCACCGTACGAAACATTAAATCTCTATAATTAACCTAATGAATTCGTTCGAGTCCTTTCAACATCGTACGACATTTTAAAACATATTACGACTCTGTATGCCATATTAGAACCTCGAAAAGCATGTTAGTACAATGTACGATGCCTTACAACTCCTAACAACACATTACAATACGGTTCGTAATCTTAAATCTCCATAATAAACATAATGAATTCGTCCGAGTCCATTAAACATCGTACTGTAACTCAGGACTTGTTACGACTCTGTATGAGACATTAGCAACTTGAAAAGCAACTTAAAATAACGTAGGACGCATTACAACTCCATAAAAGACCTTACATCACCGTACGAAACATTAAATCTCTATAATTAACCTAATGAATTCGTTCGAGTCCTTTCAACATCGTACGACATCTTAAAACATATTACGACTCTGTATGCCATATTAGAACCTCGAAAAGCATGTTAGTACAATGTACGATGCCTTACAACTCCTAACAACACATTACAATACGGTTCGTAATCTTAAATCTCCATAATAAACATAATGAATTCGTCCGAGTCCATTAAACAGCGTACTGTAACTCAGGACTTGTTACGACTCTGTATGAGACATTAGCAACTTGAAAAGCAACTTAGAATAATGTAGGACGCATTACAACTCCATAGAAGACCTTACATCACCGTACGAAACATTAAATCTCTATAATTAACCTAATGAATTCGTTCGAGTCCTTTCAACATCGTACGACATCTTAAAACATATTACGACTCTGTATGCCATATTAGAACCTCGAAAAGCATGTTAGTACAATGTACGATGCCTTACAACTCCTAACAACACATTACAATACGGTTCGTAATCTTAAATCTCCATAATAAACATAATGAATTCGTCCGAGTCCATTAAACATCGTACTGTAACTCAGGACTTGTTACGACTCTGTATGAGACATTAGCAACTTGAAAAGCAACTTAGAATAATGTAGGACGCATTACAACTCCATAGAAGACCTTACATCACCGTACGAAACATTAAATCTCTTTAATTAACCTAATGAATTCGTTCGAGTCCTTTCAACATCGTAGGACATTTTAAAACATATTACGACTCTGTATGCCATATTAGAACCTCGAAAAGCATGTTAGTACAATGTACGATGCCTTACAACTCCTAACAACACATTACAATACGGTTCGTAATCTTAAATCTCCATAATAAACATAATGAATTCGTCCGAGTCCATTAAACATCGTACTGTAACTCAGGACTTGTTACGACTCTGTATGAGACATTAGCAACTTGAAAAGCAACTTAGAATAACGTAGGACGCATTACAACTCCATAAAAGACCTTACATCACCGTACGAAACATTAAATCTCTATAATTAACCTAATGAATTCGTTCGAGTCCTTTCAACATCGTACGACATTTTAAAACATATTACGACTCTGTATGCCATATTAGAACCTCCAAAAGCATGTTAGTACAATGTACGATGCCTTACAACTCCTAACAACACATTACAATACGGTTCGTAATCTTAAATCTCCATAATAAACATAATGAATTCGTCCGAGTCCATTAAACATCGTACTGTAACTCAGGACTTGTTACGACTCTGTATGAGACATTAGCAACTTGAAAAGCAACTTAGAATAACGTAGGACGCATTACAACTCCATAAAAGACCTTACATCACCGTACGAAACATTAAATCTCTATAATTAACCTAATGAATTCGTTCGAGTCCTTTCAACATCGTACGACAACTTAAAACATATTACGACTCTGCATGCCATATTAGAACCTCGAAAAGCATGTTAGTACAATGTATGATGCCTTACAACTCCTAACAACACATTACAATACAGTACGTAATCTTAAATCTCCATAATAAACCTAACGAATTCGTCGAGTCCATTGAACATCGTACGGTAACTCAGGACTTGTTACGACTCAGTATGAGACATTAGCAACTTTAAAAGCAACTTAGAATAATGTAGGACGCATTACAACTCCAATGAAGACCTTACATCACCGTACGAAACACTAAATCTCTATAATTAACCTAATGAATTCGTTCGAGTCCTTTCAACATCGTACGACATTTTAAAACATATTACGACTCTGTATGCCATATTAGAACCTCGAAAAGCATGTTAGTACAATGTACGATGCCTTACAACTCCTAACAACACATTACAATACGGTTCGTAATCTTAAATCTCCATAATAAACATAATGAATTCGTCCGAGTCCATTAAACTTCGTACTGTAACTCAGGACTTGTTACGACTCTGTATGAGACATTAGCAACTTGAAAAGCAACTTAGAATAACGTAGGACGCATTACAACTCCATAAAAGACCTTACATCACCGTACGAAACATTAAATCTCTATAATTAACCTAATGAATTCGTTCGAGTCCTTTCAACATCGTACGACAACTTAAAACATATTACGACTCTGCATGCCATATTAGAACCTCGAAAAGCATGTTAGTACAATGTATGATGCCTTACAACTCCTAACAACACATTACAATACAGTACGTAATCTTAAATCTCCATAATAAACCTAATGAACTCGTCGAGTCCATTGAACATCGTACGGTAACTCAGGACTTGTTACGACTCAGTATGAGACATTAGCAACTTTAAAAGCAACTTAGAATAATGTAGGACGCATTACAACTCCAATGAAGACCTTACATCACCGTACGAAACATTAAATCTCTATAAGTAACCTAATGAATTCGTTCGAGTCCTTTCAACATCGTACGACAACTTAAAACATATTACGACTCTGTATGCCATATTAGAACCTCGAAAAGCATGTTAGTACAATGTACGATGCCTTACAACTCCTAACAACACATTACAATACGGTTCGTAATCTTAAATCTCCATAATAAACATAATGAATTCGTCCGAGTCCATTAAACAGCGTACTGTAACTCAGGACTTGTTACGACTCTGTATGAGACATTAGCAACTTGAAAAGCAACTTAGAATAATGTAGGACGCATTACAACTCCATAGAAGACCTTACATCACCGTACGAAACATTAAATCTCTATAATTAACCTAATGAATTCGTTCGAGTCCTTTCAACATCGTACGACATCTTAAAACATATTACGACTCTGTATGCCATATTAGAACCTCGAAAAGCATGTTAGTACAATGTACGATGCCTTACAACTCCTAACAACACATTACAATACGGTTCGTAATCTTAAATCTCCATAATAAACATAATGAATTCGTCCGAGTCCATTAAACAGCGTACTGTAACTCAGGACTTGTTACGACTCTGTATGAGACATTAGCAACTTGAAAAGCAACTTAGAATAATGTAGGACGTATTACAACTCCATAGAAGACCTTACATCACCGTACGAAACATTAAATCTCTATAATTAACCTAATGAATTCGTTCGAGTCCTTTCAACATCGTACAACATCTTAAAACATATTACGACTCTGTATGCCATATTAGAACCTCGAAAAACATGTTAGTACAATGTACGATGCCTTACAACTCCTAACAACACATTACAATACGGTTCGTAATCTTAAATCTCCATAATAAACATAATGAATTCGTCCGAGTCCATTAAACATCGTATTGTAACTCAGGACTTGTTACGACTCTGTATGAGACATTAGCAACTTGAAAAGCAACTTAGAATAATGTAGGACGCATTACAACTCCATAGAAGACCTTACATCACCGTACGAAACATTAAATCTCTATAATTAACCTAATGAATTCGTTCGAGTCCTTTCAACATCGTACGACATCTTAAAACATATTACGACTCTGTATGCCATATTAGAACCTCGAAAAGCATGTTAGTACAATGTACGATGCCTTACAACTCCTAACAACACATTACAATACGGTTGGTAATCTTAAATCTCCATAATAAACATAATGAATTCGTCCGAGTCCATTAAACATCGTACTGTAACTCAGGACTTGTTACGACTCTGTATGAGACATTAGCAACTTGAAAAGGAACTAAGAATAATGTAGGACGCATTACAACTCCATAGAAGACCTTACATCACCGTACGAAACATTAAATCTCTATAATTAACCTAATGAATTCGTTCGAGTCCTTTCAACATCGTACGACAACTTAAAACATATTACGACTCTGTATGCCATATTAGAACCTCGAAAAGCATGTTAGTACAATGTACGATGCCTTACAACTCCTAACAACACATTACAATACGGTTCGTAATCTTAAATCTCCATAATAAACATAATGAATTCGTCCGAGTCCATTAAACAGCGTACTGTAACTCAGGACTTGTTACGACTCTGTATGAGACATTAGCAACTTGAAAAGCAACTTAGAATAATGTAGGACGCATTACAACTCCATAGAAGACCTTACATCACCGTACGAAACATTAAATCTCTATAATTAACCTAATGAATTCGTTCGAGTCCTTTCAACATCGTACAACATCTTAAAACATATTACGACTCTGTATGCCATATTAGAACCTCGAAAAACATGTTAGTACAATGTACGATGCCTTACAACTCCTAACAACACATTACAATACGGTTCGTAATCTTAAATCTCCATAATAAACATAATGAATTCGTCCGAGTCCATTAAACATCGTATTGTAACTCAGGACTTGTTACGACTCTGTATGAGACATTAGCAACTTGAAAAGCAACTTAGAATAATGTAGGACGCATTACAACTCCATAGAAGACCTTACATCACCGTACGAAACATTAAATCTCTATAATTAACCTAATGAATTCGTTCGAGTCCTTTCAACATCGTACGACATCTTAAAACATATTACGACTCTGTATGCCATATTAGAACCTCGAAAAGCATGTTAGTACAATGTACGATGCCTTACAACTCCTAACAACACATTACAATACGGTTGGTAATCTTAAATCTCCATAATAATCATAATGAATTCGTCCGAGTCCATTAAACATCGTACTGTAACTCAGGACTTGTTACGACTCTGTATGAGACATTAGCAACTTGAAAAGGAACTAAGAATAATGTAGGACGCATTACAACTCCATAGAAGACCTTACATCACCGTACGAAACATTAAATCTCTATAATTAACCTAATGAATTCGTTCGAGTCCTTTCAACATCGTACGACAACTTAAAACATATTACGACTCGGTATGCCATATTAGAACCTCGAAAAGCATGTTAGTACAATGTACGATGCCTTACAACTCCTAACAACACATTACAATACGGTTCGTAATCTTAAATCTCCATAATAAACATAATGAATTCGTTCGAGTCCATTAAACATCGTACTGTAACTCAGGACTTGTTACGACTCTGTATGAGACATTAGCAACTTGAAAAGCAACTTAGAATAATGTAGGACGCATTACAACTCCATAGAAGACCTTACATCACCGTACGAAACATTAAATCTCTATAATTAACCTAATGAATTCGTTCGAGTCCTTTCAACATCGTACAACATCTTAAAACATATTACGACTCTGTATGCCATATTAGAACCTCGAAAAGCATGTTAGTACAATGTACGATGCCTTACAACTCCTAACAACACATTACAATACGGTTCGTAATCTTAAATCTCCATAATAAACATAATGAATTCGTCCGAGTCAATTAAACATCGTACTGTAACTCAGGACTTGTTACGACTCTGTATGAGACATTAGCAACTTGAAAAGCAACTTAGAATAATGTAGGACGCATTACAACTCCACAGAAGACCTTACATCACCGTACGAAACATTAAATCTCTATAATTAACCTAATGAATTCGTTCGAGTCCTTTCAACATCGTACGACATCTTAAAACATATTACGACTCTGTATGCCATATTAGAACCTCGAAAAGCATGTTAGTACAATGTACGATGCCTTACAACTCCTAACAACACATTACAATACGGTTCGTAATCTTAAATCTCCATAATAAACATAATGAATTCGTCGGAGTCCATTAAACATCGTACTGTAACTCAGGACTTGTTACGACTCTATATGAGACATTAGCAACTTGAAAAGCAACTTAGAATAATGTAGGACGCATTACGACTCCATAGAAGACCTTACATCACCGTACGAAACATTAAATCTCTATAATTAACCTAATGAATTCGTTCGAGTCCTTTCAACATCGTACGACATCTTAAAACATATTACGACTCTGTATGCCATATTAGAACCTCGAAAAGCATGTTAGTACAATGTACGATGCCTTACAACTCCTAACAACACATTACAATACGGTTCGTAATCTTAAATCTCCATAATAAACATAATGAATTCGTCTGAGTCCATTAAACATCGTACTGTAACTCAGGACTTGTTACGACTCTGTATGAGACATTAGCAACTTGAAAAGCAACTTAGAATAATGTAGGACGCATTACAACTCCATAGAAGACCTTACATCACCGTACGAAACATTAAATCTCTATAATTAACCTAATGAATTCGTTCGAGTCCTTTCAACATCGTACGACATTTTAAAACATATTACGACTCTGTATGCCATATTAGAACCTCGAAAAGCATATTAGTACAATGTACGATGCCTTACAACTCCTAACAACACATTACAATACGGTTCGTAATCTTAAATCTCCATAATAAACATAATGAATTCGTCCGAGTCCATTAAACATCGTACTGTAACTCAGGACTTGTTACGACTCTATATGAGACATTAGCAACTTGAAAAGCAACTTAGAATAATGTAGGACGCATTACGACTCCATAGAAGACCTTACATCACCGTACGAAACATTAAATCTCTATAATTAACCTAATGAATTCGTTCGAGTCCTTTCAACATCGTACGACATCTTAAAACATATTACGACTCTGTATGCCATATTAGAACCTCGAAAAGCATGTTAGTACAATGTACGATGCCTTACAACTCCTAACAACACATTACAATACGGTTCGTAATCTTAAATCTCCATAATAAACATAATGAATTCGTCTGAGTCCATTAAACATCGTACTGTAACTCAGGACTTGTTACGACTCTGTATGAGACATTAGCAACTTGAAAAGCAACTTAGAATAATGTAGGACGCATTACAACTCCATAGAAGACCTTACATCACCGTACGAAACATTAAATCTCTATAATTAACCTAATGAATTCGTTCGAGTCCTTTCAACATCGTACGACATTTTAAAACATATTACGACTCTGTATGCCATATTAGAACCTCGAAAAGCATGTTAGTACAATGTACGATGCCTTACAACTCCTAACAACACATTACAATACGGTTCGTAATCTTAAATCTCCATAATAAACATAATGAATTCGTCCGAGTCCATTAAACATCGTACTGTAACTCAGGACTTGTTACGACTCTATATGAGACATTAGCAACTTGAAAAGCAACTTAGAATAATGTAGGACGCATTACGACTCCATAGAAGACCTTACATCACCGTACGAAACATTAAATCTCTATAATTAACCTAATGAATTCGTTCGAGTCCTTTCAACATCGTACGACATCTTAAAACATATTACGACTCTGTATGCCATATTAGAACCTCGAAAAGCATGTTAGTACAATGTACGATGCCTTACAACTCCTAACAACACATTACAATACGGTTCGTAATCTTAAATCTCCATAATAAACATAATGAATTCGTCTGAGTCCATTAGACATCGTACTGTAACTCAGGACTTGTTACGACTCTGTATGAGACATTAGCAACTTGAAAAGCAACTTAGAATAATGTAGGACGCATTACAACTCCATAGAAGACCTTACATCACCGTACGAAACATTAAATCTCTATAATTAACCTAATGAATTCGTTCGAGTCCTTTCAACATCGTACGACATTTTAAAACATATTACGACTCTGTATGCCATATTAGAACCTCGAAAAGCATGTTAGTACAATGTACGATGCCTTACAACTCCTAACAACACATTACAATACGGTTCGTAATCTTAAATCTCCATAATAAACATAATGAATTCGTCCGAGTCCATTAAACATCGTACTGTAACTCAGGACTTGTTACGACTCTGTATGAGACATTAGCAACTTGAAAAGCAACTTAGAATAATGTAGGACGCATTACGACTCCATAGAAGACCTTACATCACCGTACGAAACATTAAATCTCTATAATTAACCTAATGAATTCGTTCGAGTCCTTTCAACATCGTACGACATCTTAAAACATATTACGACTCTGTATGCCATATTAGAACCTCGAAAAGCATGTTAGTACAATGTACGATGCCTTACAACTCCTAACAACACATTACAATACGGTTCGTAATCTTAAATCTCCATAATAAACATAATGAATTCGTCTGAGTCCATTAAACATCGTACTGTAACTCAGGACTTGTTACGACTTTGTATGAGACATTAGCAACTTGAAAAGCAACTTAGAATAATGTAGGACGCATTACAACTCCATAGAAGACCTTACATCACCGTACGAAACATTAAATCTCTATAATTAACCTAATGAATTCGTTCGAGTCCTTTCAACATCGTACGACATTTTAAAACATATTACGACTCTGTATGCCATATTAGAACCTCGAAAAGCATGTTAGTACAATGTACGATGCCTTACAACTCCTAACAACACATTACAATACGGTTCGTAATCTTAAATCTCCATAATAAACATAATGAATTCGTCCGAGTCAATTAAACATCGTACTGTAACTCAGGACTTGTTACGACTCTGTATGAGACATTAGCAACTTGAAAAGCAACTTAGAATAATGTAGGACGCATTACAACTCCACAGAAGACCTTACATCACCGTACGAAACATTAAATCTCTATAATTAACCTAATGAATTCGTTCGAGTCCTTTCAACATCGTACCACATCTTAAAACATATTACGACTCTGTATGCCATATTAGAACCTCGGAAAGCATGTTAGTACAATGTACGATGCCTTACAACTCCTAACAACACATTACAATACGGTTCGTAATCTTAAATCTCCATAATAAACATAATGAATTCGTCGGAGTCCATTAAACATCGTACTGTAACTCAGGACTTGTTACGACTCTGTATGAGACATTAGCAACTTGAAAAGCAACTTAGAATAATGTAGGACGCATTACAACTCCATAGAAGACCTTACATCACCGTACGAAACATTAAATCTCTATAATTAACCTAATGAATTCGTTCGAGTCCTTTCAACATCGTACGACAACTTAAAACATATTACGACTCTGTATGCCATATTAGAACCTCGAAAAGCATATTAGTACAATGTACGATGCCTTACAACTCCTAACAACACATTACAATACGGTTCGTAATCTTAAATCTCCATAATAAACATAATGAATTCGTCCGAGTCCATTAAACATCGTACTGTAACTCAGGACTTGTTACGACTCTATATGAGACATTAGCAACTTGAAAAGCAACTTAGAATAATGTAGGACGCATTACGACTCCATAGAAGACCTTACATCACCGTACGAAACATTAAATCTCTATAATTAACCTAATGAATTCGTTCGAGTCCTTTCAACATCGTACGACATCTTAAAACATATTACGACTCTGTATGCCATATTAGAACCTCGAAAAGCATGTTAGTACAATGTACGATGCCTTACAACTCCTAACAACACATTACAATACGGTTCGTAATCTTAAATCTCCATAATAAACATAATGAATTCGTCTGAGTCCATTAAACATCGTACTGTAACTCAGGACTTGTTACGACTCTGTATGAGACATTAGCAACTTGAAAAGCAACTTAGAATAATGTAGGACGCATTACAACTCCATAGAAGACCTTACATCACCGTACGAAACATTAAATCTCTATAATTAACCTAATGAATTCGTTCGAGTCCTTTCAACATCGTACGACATTTTAAAACATATTACGACTCTGTATGCCATATTAGAACCTCGAAAAGCATGTTAGTACAATGTACGATGCCTTACAACTCCTAACAACACATTACAATACGGTTCGTAATCTTAAATCTCCATAATAAACATAATGAATTCGTCCGAGTCCATTAAACATCGTACTGTAACTCAGGACTTGTTACGACTCTATATGAGACATTAGCAACTTGAAAAGCAACTTAGAATAATGTAGGACGCATTACGACTCCATAGAAGACCTTACATCACCGTACGAAACATTAAATCTCTATAATTAACCTAATGAATTCGTTCGAGTCCTTTCAACATCGTACGACATCTTAAAACATATTACGACTCTGTATGCTATATTAGAACCTCGAAAAGCATGTTAGTACAATGTACGATGCCTTACAACTCCTAACAACACATTACAATACGGTTCGTAATCTTAAATCTCCATAATAAACATAATGAATTCGTCTGAGTCCATTAAACATCGTACTGTAACTCAGGACTTGTTACGACTCTGTATGAGACATTAGCAACTTGAAAAGCAACTTAGAATAATGTAGGACGCATTACAACTCCATAGAAGACCTTACATCACCGTACGAAACATTAAATCTCTATAATTAACCTAATGAATTCGTTCGAGTCCTTTCAACATCGTACGACATTTTAAAACATATTACGACTCTGTATGCCATATTAGAACCTCGAAAAGCATATTAGTACAATGTACGATGCCTTACAACTCCTAACAACACATTACAATACGGTTCGTAATCTTAAATCTCCATAATAAACATAATGAATTCGTCCGAGTCCATTAAACATCGTACTGTAACTCAGGACTTGTTACGACTCTATATGAGACATTAGCAACTTGAAAAGCAACTTAGAATAATGTAGGACGCATTACGACTCCATAGAAGACCTTACATCACCGTACGAAACATTAAATCTCTATAATTAACCTAATGAATTCGTTCGAGTCCTTTCAACATCGTACGACATCTTAAAACATATTACGACTCTGTATGCCATATTAGAACCTCGAAAAGCATGTTAGTACAATGTACGATGCCTTACAACTCCTAACAACACATTACAATACGGTTCGTAATCTTAAATCTCCATAATAAACATAATGAATTCGTCTGAGTCCATTAAACATCGTACTGTAACTCAGGACTTGTTACGACTCTGTATGAGACATTAGCAACTTGAAAAGCAACTTAGAATAATGTAGGACGCATTACAACTCCATAGAAGACCTTACATCACCGTACGAAACATTAAATCTCTATAATTAACCTAATGAATTCGTTCGAGTCCTTTCAACATCGTACGACATTTTAAAACATATTACGACTCTGTATGCCATATTAGAACCTCGAAAAGCATGTTAGTACAATGTACGATGCCTTACAACTCCTAACAACACATTACAATACGGTTCGTAATCTTAAATCTCCATAATAAACATAATGAATTCGTCCGAGTCCATTAAACATCGTACTGTAACTCAGGACTTGTTACGACTCTATATGAGACATTAGCAACTTGAAAAGCAACTTAGAATAATGTAGGACGCATTACGACTCCATAGAAGACCTTACATCACCGTACGAAACATTAAATCTCTATAATTAACCTAATGAATTCGTTCGAGTCCTTTCAACATCGTACGACATCTTAAAACATATTACGACTCTGTATGCCATATTAGAACCTCGAAAAGCATGTTAGTACAATGTACGATGCCTTACAACTCCAAACAACACATTACAATACAGTTCGTAATCTTAAATCTCCATAATAAACATAATGAATTCGTCCGAGTCCATTAAACATCGTACTGTAACTCAGGACTTGTTACGACTCTGTATGAGACATTAGCAACTTGAAAAGCAACTTAGAATAATGTAGGACGCATTACGACTCCATAGAAGACCTTACATCACCGTACGAAACATTAAATCTCTATAATTAACCTAATGAATTCGTTCGAGTCCTTTCAACATCGTACGACATCTTAAAACATATTACGACTCTGTATGCCATATTAGAACCTCGAAAAGCATGTTAGTACAATGTACGATGCCTTACAACTCCTAACAACACATTACAATACGGTTCGTAATCTTAAATCTCCATAATAAACATAATGAATTCGTCTGAGTCCATTAAACATCGTACTGTAACTCAGGACTTGTTACGACTTTGTATGAGACATTAGCAACTTGAAAAGCAACTTAGAATAATGTAGGACGCATTACAACTCCATAGAAGACCTTACATCACCGTACGAAACATTAAATCTCTATAATTAACCTAATGAATTCGTTCGAGTCCTTTCAACATCGTACGACATTTTAAAACATATTACGACTCTGTATGCCATATTAGAACCTCGAAAAGCATGTTAGTACAATGTACGATGCTTTACAACTCCTAACAACACATTACAATACGGTTCGTAATCTTAAATCTCCATAATAAACATAATGAATTCGTCCGAGTCAATTAAACATCGTACTGTAACTCAGGACTTGTTACGACTCTGTATGAGACATTAGCAACTTGAAAAGCAACTTAGAATAATGTAGGACGCATTACAACTCCACAGAAGACCTTACATCACCGTACGAAACATTAAATCTCTATAATTAACCTAATGAATTCGTTCGAGTCCTTTCAACATCGTCCGACATCTTAAAACATATTACGACTCTGTATGCCATATTGGAACCTCGAAAAGCATGTTAGTACAATGTACGATGCCTTACAACTCCTAACAACACATTACAATACGGTTCGTAATCTTAAATCTCCATAATAAACATAATGAATTCGTCTGAGTCCATTAAACATCGTACTGTAACTCAGGACTTGTTACGACTCTGTATGAGACATTAGCAACTTGAAAAGCAACTTAGAATAATGTAGGACGCATTACAACTCCATAGAAGACCTTACATCACCGTACGAAACATTAAATCTCTATAAGTAACCTAATGAATTCGTTCGAGTCCTTTCAACATCGTACGACAACTTAAAACATATTACGACTCTGTATGCCATATTAGAACCTCGAAAAGCATGTTAGTACAATGTACGATGCCTTACAACTCCTAACAACACATTACAATACAGTTGGTAATCTTAAATCTCCATAATAAACATAATGAATTCGTCCGAGTCAATTAAACATCGTACTGTAACTCAGGACTTGTTACGACTCTGTATGAGACATTAGCAACTTGAAAAGCAACTTAGAATAATGTAGGACGCATTACAACTCCACAGAAGACCTTACATCACCGTACGAAACATTAAATCTCTATAATTAACCTAATGAATTCGTTCGAGTCCTTTCAACATCGTACGACATCTTAAAACATATTACGACTCTGTATGCCATATTAGAACCTCGAAAAGCATGTTAGTACAATGTACGATGCCTTACAACTCCTAACAACACATTACAATACGGTTCGTAATCTTAAATCTCCATAATAAACATAATGAATTCGTCTGAGTCCATTAAACATCGTACTGTAACTCAGGACTTGTTACGACTCTGTATGAGACATTAGCAACTTGAAAAGTAACTTAAATAATGTAGGACGCATTACAACTCCATAGAAGACCTTACATCACCGTACGAAACATTAAATCTCTATAATTAACCTAATGAATTCGTTCGAGTCCTTTCAACATCGTACGACATCTTAAAACATATTACGACTCTGTATGCCATATTAGAACCTCGAAAAGCATGTTAGTACAATGTACGATGCCTTACAACTCCTAACAACACATTACAATACGGTTGGTAATCTTAAATCTCCATAATAAACATAATGAATTCGTCCGAGTCCATTAAACATCGTACTGTAACTCAGGACTTGTTACGACTCTATATGAGACATTAGCAACTTGAAAAGCAACTTAGAATAATGTAGGACGCATTACAACTCCATAGAAGACCTTACATCACCGTACGAAACATTAAATCTCTATAATTAACCTAATGAATTCGTTCGAGTCCTTTCAACATCGTACGACATCTTAAAACATATTACGACTCTGTATGCCATATTAGAACCTCGAAAAGCATGTTAGTACAATGTACGATGCCTTACAACTCCTAACAACACATTACAATACGGTTGGTAATCTTAAATCTCCATAATAAACATAATGAATTCGTCCGAGTCCATTAAACATCGTACTGTAACTCAGGACTTGTTACGACTCTGTATGAGACATTAGCAACTTGAAAAGCAACTTAGAATAATGTAGGACGCATTACAACTCCATAGAAGACCTTACATCACCGTACGAAACATTAATTCTCTATAATTAACCTAATGAATTCGTTCGAGTCCTTTCAACATCGTACAACATCTTAAAACATATTACGACTCTGTATGCCATATTAGAACCTCGAAAAGCATGTTAGTACAATGTACGATGCCTTACAACTCCTAACAACACATTACAATACTGTTCGTAATCTTAAATCTCCATAATAAACATAATGAATTCGTCCGAGTCCATTAAACATCGTACTGTAACTCAGGACTTGTTACGACTCTGTATGAGACATTAGCAACTTGAAAAGCAACTTAGAATAATGTAGTACGCATTACAACTCCATAGAAGACCTTACATCACCGTACGAAACATTAAATCTCTATAATTAACCTAATGAATTCGTTCGAGTCCTTTCAACATCGTACGACATCTTAAAACATATTACGACTCTGTATGCCATATTAGAACCTCGAAAAGCATGTTAGTACAATGTACGATGCCTTACAACTCCTAACAACACATTACAATACGGTTCATAATCTTAAATCTCCATAATAAACATAATGAATTCGTCCGAGTCCATTAAACATCGTACTGTAACTCAAGACTTGTTACGACTCTGTATGAGACATTAGCAACTTGAAAAGCAACTTAGAATAATGTAGGACGCATTACAACTCCATAGAAGACCTTACATCACCGTACGAAACATTAAATCTCTATAATTAACCTAATGAATTCGTTCGAGTCCTTTCAACATCGTACGACATCTTAAAACATATTACGACTCTGTATGCCATATTAGAACCTCGAAAAGCATGTTAGTACAATGTACGATGCCTTACAACTCCTAACAACACATTACAATACGGTTGGTAATCTTAAATCTCCATAATAAACATAATGAATTCGTCCGAGTCCATTAAACATCGTACTGTAACTCAGGACTTGTTACGACTCAGTATGAGACATTAGCAACTTTAAAAGCAACTTAGAATAATGTAGGACGCATTAAAACTCCAATGAAGACCTTACATCACCGTACGAAACATTAAATCTCTATAAGTAACCTAATGAATTCGTTCGAGTCCTTTCAACATCGTACGACAACTTAAAACATATTACGACTCTGTATGCCATATTAGAACCTCGAAAAGCATGTTAGTACAATGTACGATGCCTTACAACTCCTAACAACACATTACAATACGGTTGGTAATCTTAAATCTCCATAATAAACCTAATGAATTCGTCCGAGTCCATTGAACATCGTACGGTAACTCAGGACTTGTTACGACTCAGTATGAGACATTAGCAACTTTAAAAGCAACTTAGAATAATGTAGGACGCATTAAAACTCCAATGAAGACCTTACATCACCGTACGAAACATTAAATCTCTATAAGTAACCTAATGAATTCGTTCGAGTCCTTTCAACATCGTACGACAACTTAAAACATATTACGACTCTGTATGCCATATTAGAACCTCGAAAAGCATGTTAGTACAATGTACGATGCCTTACAACTCCTAACAACACATTACAATACGGTTGGTAATCTTAAATCTCCATAATAAACATAATGAATTCGTCCGAGTCCATTAAACATCGTACTGTAACTCAGGACTTGTTACGACTCTGTATGAGACATTAGCAACTTGAAAAGCAACTTAGAATAATGTAGGACGCATTACAACTCCATAGAAGACCTTACATCACCGTACGAAACATTAAATCTCTATAATTAACCTAATGAATTCGTTCGAGTCCTTTCAACATCGTACGACAACTTAAAACATATTACGACTCTATATGCCATATTAGAACCTCGAAAAGCATGTTAGTACAATGTATGATGCCTTACAACTCCTAACAACACATTACAATACAGTACGTAATCTTAAATCTCCATAATAAACCTAATGAATTCGTCCGAGTCCATTGAACATCGTACGGTAACTCAGGACTTGTTACGACTCAGTATGAGACATTAGCAACTTTAAAATCAACTTAGAATAATGTAGGACGCATTAAAACTCCAATGAAGACCTTACATCACCGTACGAAACATTAAATCTCTATAAGTAACCTAATGAATTCGTTCGAGTCCTTTCAACATCGTACGACAACTTAAAACATATTACGACTCTGTATGCCATATTAGAACCTCGAAAAGCATGTTAGTACAATGTACGATGCCTTACAACTCCTAACAACACATTACAATACGGTTCGTAATCTTAAATCTCCATAATAAACATAATGAATTCGTCCGAGTCCATTAAACATCGTACTGTAACTCAGGACTTGTTACGACTCTATATGAGACATTAGCAACTTGAAAAGCAACTTAGAATAATGTAGGACGCATTACAACTCCATAGAAGACCTTACATCACCGTACGAAACATTAAATCTCTATAATTAACCTAATGAATTCGTTCGAGTCCTTTCAACATCGTACGACATCTTAAAACATATTACGACTCTGTATGCCATATTAGAACCTTGAAAAGCATGTTAGTACAATGTACGATGCCTTACAACTCCTAACAACACATTACAATACGGTTGGTAATCTTAAATCTCCATAATAAACATAATGAATTCGTCCGAGTCCATTAAACATCGTACTGTAACTCAGGACTTGTTACGACTCTGTATGAGACATTAGCAACTTGAAAAGCAACTTAGAATAATGTAGGACGCATTACAACTCCATAGAAGACCTTACATCACCGTACGAAACATTAATTCTCTATAATTAACCTAATGAATTCGTTCGAGTCCTTTCAACATCGTACAACATCTTAAAACATATTACGACTCTGTATGCCATATTAGAACCTCGAAAAGCATGTTAGTACAATGTACGATGCCTTACAACTCCTAACAACACATTACAATACTGTTCGTAATCTTAAATCTCCATAATAAACATAATGAATTCGTCCGAGTCCATTAAACATCGTACTGTAACTCAGGACTTGTTACGACTCTGTATGAGACATTAGCAACTTGAAAAGCAACTTAGAATAATGTAGTACGCATTACAACTCCATAGAAGACCTTACATCACCGTACGAAACATTAAATCTCTATAATTAACCTAATGAATTCGTTCGAGTCCTTTCAACATCGTACGACATCTTAAAACATATTACGACTCTGTATGCCATATTAGAACCTCGAAAAGCATGTTAGTACAATGTACGATGCCTTACAACTCCTAACAACACATTACAATACGGTTCATAATCTTAAATCTCCATAATAAACATAATGAATTCGTCCGAGTCCATTAAACATCGTACTGTAACTCAGGACTTGTTACGACTCTGTATGAGACATTAGCAACTTGAAAAGCAACTTAGAATAATGTAGGACGCATTACAACTCCATAGAAGACCTTACATCACCGTACGAAACATTAAATCTCTATAATTAACCTAATGAATTCGTTCGAGTCCTTTCAACATCGTACGACATCTTAAAACATATTACGACTCTGTATGCCATATTAGAACCTCGAAAAGCATGTTAGTACAATGTACGATGCCTTACAACTCCTAACAACACATTACAATACGGTTGGTAATCTTAAATCTCCATAATAAACATAATGAATTCGTCCGAGTCCATTAAACATCGTACTGTAACTCAGGACTTGTTACGACTCAGTATGAGACATTAGCAACTTTAAAAGCAACTTAGAATAATGTAGGACGCATTAAAACTCCAATGAAGACCTTACATCACCGTACGAAACATTAAATCTCTATAAGTAACCTAATGAATTCGTTCGAGTCCTTTCAACATCGTACGACAACTTAAAACATATTACGACTCTGTATGCCATATTAGAACCTCGAAAAGCATGTTAGTACAATGTACGATGCCTTACAACTCCTAACAACACATTACAATACGGTTGGTAATCTTAAATCTCCATAATAAACCTAATGAATTCGTCCGAGTCCATTGAACATCGTACGGTAACTCAGGACTTGTTACGACTCAGTATGAGACATTAGCAACTTTAAAAGCAACTTAGAATAATGTAGGACGCATTAAAACTCCAATGAAGACCTTACATCACCGTACGAAACATTAAATCTCTATAAGTAACCTAATGAATTCGTTCGAGTCCTTTCAACATCGTACGACAACTTAAAACATATTACGACTCTGTATGCCATATTAGAACCTCGAAAAGCATGTTAGTACAATGTACGATGCCTTACAACTCCTAACAACACATTACAATACGGTTGGTAATCTTAAATCTCCATAATAAACATAATGAATTCGTCCGAGTCCATTAAACATCTTACTGTAACTCAGGACTTGTTACGACTCTGTATGAGACATTAGCAACTTGAAAAGCAACTTAGAATAATGTAGGACGCATTACAACTCCATAGAAGACCTTACATCACCGTACGAAACATTAAATCTCTATAATTAACCTAATGAATTCGTTCGAGTCCTTTCAACATCGTACGACAACTTAAAACATATTACGACTCTATATGCCATATTAGAACCTCGAAAAGCATGTTAGTACAATGTATGATGCCTTACAACTCCTAACAACACATTACAATACAGTACGTAATCTTAAATCTCCATAATAAACCTAATGAATTCGTCCGAGTCCATTGAACATCGTACGGTAACTCAGGACTTGTTACGACTCAGTATGAGACATTAGCAACTTTAAAAGCAACTTAGAATAATGTAGGACGCATTAAAACTCCAATGAAGACCTTACATCACCGTACGAAACATTAAATCTCTATAAGTAACCTAATGAATTCGTTCGAGTCCTTTCAACATCGTACGACAACTTAAAACATATTACGACTCTGTATGCCATATTAGAACCTCGAAAAGCATGTTAGTACAATGTACGATGCCTTACAACTCCTAACAACACATTACAATACGGTTCGTAATCTTAAATCTCCATAATAAACATAATGAATTCGTCCGAGTCCATTAAACATCGTACTGTAACTCAGGACTTGTTACGACTCTGTATGAGACATTAGCAACTTGAAAAGCAACTTAGAATAATGTAGGACGCATTATAACTCCATAGAAGACCTTACATCACCGTACGAAACATTAAATCTCTATAATTAACCTAATGAATTCGTTCGAGTCCTTTCAACATCGTACGACAACTTAAAATATATTACGACTCTATATGCCATATTAGAACCTCGAAATGCATGTTAGTACAATGTATGATGCCTTACAACTCCTAACAACACATTACAATACAGTACGTAATCTTAAATCTCCATAATAAACCTAATGAATTCGTCCGAGTCCATTGAACATCGTACGGTAACTCAGGACTTGTTACGACTCAGTATGAGACATTAGCAACTTTAAAAGCAACTTAGAATAATGTAGGACGCATTAAAACTCCAATGAAGACCTTACATCACCGTACGAAACATTAAATCTCTATAAGTAACCTAATGAATTCGTTCGAGTCCTTTCAACATCGTACGACAACTTAAAACATATTACGACTCTGTATGCCATATTAGAACCTCGAAAAGCATGTTAGTACAATGTACGATGCCTTACAACTCCTAACAACACATTACAATACGGTTGGTAATCTTAAATCTCCATAATAAACCTAATGAATTCGTCCGAGTCCATTGAACATCGTACGGTAACTCAGGACTTGTTACGACTCAGTATGAGACATTAGCAACTTTAAAAGCAACTTAGAATAATGTAGGACGCATTAAAACTCCAATGAAGACCTTACATCACCGTACGAAACATTAAATCTCTATAAGTAACCTAATGAATTCGTTCGAGTCCTTTCAACATCGTACGACAACTTAAAACATATTACGACTCTGTATGCCATATTAGAACCTCGAAAAGCATGTTAGTACAATGTACGATGCCTTACAACTCCTAACAACACATTACAATACGGTTGGTAATCTTAAATCTCCATAATAAACATAATGAATTCGTCCGAGTCCATTAAACATCGTACTGTAACTCAGGACTTGTTACGACTCTGTATGAGACATTAGCAACTTGAAAAGCAACTTAGAATAATGTAGGACGCATTACAACTCCATAGAAGACCTTACATCACCGTACGAAACATTAAATCTCTATAATTAACCTAATGAATTCGTTCGAGTCCTTTCAACATCGTACGACAACTTAAAACATATTACGACTCTATATGCCATATTAGAACCTCGAAAAGCATGTTAGTACAATGTATGATGCCTTACAACTCCTAACAACACATTACAATACAGTACGTAATCTTAAATCTCCATAATAAACCTAATGAATTCGTCCGAGTCCATTGAACATCGTACGGTAACTCAGGACTTGTTACGACTCAGTATGAGACATTAGCAACTTTAAAAGCAACTTAGAATAATGTAGGACGCATTAAAACTCCAATGAAGACCTTACATCACCGTACGAAACATTAAATCTCTATAAGTAACCTAATGAATTCGTTCGAGTCCTTTCAACATCGTACGACAACTTAAAACATATTACGACTCTGTATGCCATATTAGAACCTCGAAAAGCATGTTAGTACAATGTACGATGCCTTACAACTCCTAACAACACATTACAATACGGTTCGTAATCTTAAATCTCCATAATAAACATAATGAATTCGTCCGAGTCCATTAAACATCGTACTGTAACTCAGGACTTGTTACGACTCTGTATGAGACATTAGCAACTTGAAAAGCAACTTAGAATAATGTAGGACGCATTACAACTCCATAGAAGACCTTACACCACCGTACGAAACATTAAATCTCTATAATTAACCTAATGAATTCGTTCGAGTCCTTTCAACATCGTACGACATCTGAAAACATATTACGACTCTGTATGCCATATTAGAACCTCGAAAAGCATGTTAGTACAATGTACGATGCCTTACAACTCCTAACAACACATTACAATACGGTTCGTAATCTTAAATCTCCATAATAAACATAATGAATTCGTCCGAGTCCATTAAACATCGTACTGTAACTCAGGACTTGTTACGACTCTGTATGAGACATTAGCAACTTGAAAAGCAACTTAGAATAATGTAGGACAGATTACAACTCCATAGAAGACCTTACATCACCGTACGAAACATTAAATCTCTATAATTAACCTAATGAATTCGTTCGAGTCCTTTCAACATCGTACGACATCTTAAAACATATTACGACTCTGTATGCCATATTAGAACCTCGAAAAGCATGTTAGTACAATGTACGATGCCTTACAACTCCTAACAACACATTACAATACGGTTCGTAATCTTAAATCTCCATAATAAACATAATGAATTCGTCCGAGTCCATTAAACATCGTACTGTAACTCAGGACTTGTTACGACTCTGTATGAGACATTAGCAACTTGAAAAGCAACTTAGAATAATGTAGGACGCATTACAACTCCATAGAAGACCTTACATCACCGTACGAAACATTAAATCTCTATAATTATCCTAATGAATTCGTTCGAGTGCTTTCAACATCGTACGACAACTTAAAACATATTACGACTCAGTAAGCCATATTAGAAACTCGAAAAGCATGGTAGTACAATGTACGATTCCTTACAACTCCTAACAACACATTACAATACGGTTCGTAATCTTAAATCTCCATAATAAACATAATGAATTCGTCCGAGTCCATTAAACATCGTACTGTAACTCAGGACTTGTTACGACTCTGTATGAGACATTAGCAACTTGAAAAGCAACTTAGAATAATGTATGACGCATTACAACTCCATAGAAGACCTTACATCACCGTACGAAACATTAAATCTCTATAATTATCCTAATGAATTCGTTCGAGTGCTTTCAACATCGTACGACAACTTAAAACATATTACGACTCAGTAAGCCATATTAGAAACTCGAAAAGCATGGTAGTACAATGTACGATGCCTTACAACTCCTAACAACACATTACAATACGGTTCGTAATCTTAAATCTCCATAATAAACCTAATGAATTCGTCCGAGTCCATTAAACATCATACTGTAACTCAGGACTTGTTACGACTTTGTATGAGACATTAGCAACTTGAAAAGCAACTTAGAATAATGTAGGACGCATTAAAACTCCATAGAAGACCTTACATCACCGTACGAAACATTAAATCTCTATAATTAACCTAATGAATTCGTTCGAGTCCTTTCAACATCGTACGACAACTTAAAACATATTACGACTCTGTATGCCATATTAGAAACACGAAAAGCATGTTAGTACAATGTACGATGTCTTACAACTCCTAACAACACATTACAATATGGTTCGTAAACTTAAATCTCCATAATAAACGTAATAAAGTCGTCCGAGTCCATTAAACATCGTACTGTAACTCAGGACTTGTTACGACTCTGTATGAGACATTAGCAACTTCAAAAGCAACTTAGAATAACGTAGGACTCACTACAACTCCATAGAAGACCTTACATCACCGTACGAAACATTAAATCTCTATAATTAACCTAATGAATTCGTTCGAGTCCTTTCAACATCGTACGACATCTTAAAACATATTACGACTCTGTATGCCATATTAGAACCTCGAAAAGCATGTTAGTACAATGTACGATGCCTTACAACACATTACAATACGGTTCGTAATCTTAAATCTCCATAATAAACATAATGAATTCGTCCGAATCCATTAAACATCGTACTGTAACTCAGGACTTGTTATGACTCTGTATGAGACATTAGCAACTTGAAAAGCAACTTAGAATAATGTAGGACAGATTATAACTCCATAGAAGACCTTACATCACCGTACGAAACATTAAATCTCTATAATTAACCTAATGAATTCGTTCGAGTCCTTTCAACATCGTACGACAACTTAAAACATATTACGACTCTGTATGCCATATTAGAAACACGAAAAGCATGTTAGTACAATGTACGATGTCTTACAACTCCTAACAACACATTACAATATGGTTCGTAAACTTAAATCTCCATAATAAACGTAATAAAGTCGTCCGAGTCCATTAAACATCGTACTGTAACTCAGGACTTGTTACGACTCTGTATGAGACATTAGCAACTTCAAAAGCAACTTAGAATAACGTAGGACTCACTACAACTCCATAGAAGACCTTACATCACCGTACGAAACATTAAATCTCTATAATTAACCTGATGAATTCGTTCGAGTCCTTTCAACATCGTACGACATCTTAAAACATATTACGACTCTGTATGCCATATTAGAACCTCGAAAAGCATGTTAGTACAATGTACGATGCCTTACAACACATTACAATACGGTTCGTAATCTTAAATCTCCATAATAAACATAATGAATTCGTCCGAGTCCATTAAACATCGTACTGTAACTCAGGACTTGTTATGACTCTGTATGAGACATTAGCAACTTGAAAAGCAACTTAGAATAATGTAGGACAGATTATAACTCCATAGAAGACCTTACATCACCGTACGAAACATTAAATCTCTATAATTAACCTAATGAATTCGTTCGAGTCCTTTCAACATCGTACGACATCTTAAAACATATTACGACTCTGTATGCCATATTAGAACCTCGAAAAGCATGTTAGTACAATGTACGATGCCTTACAACTCCTAACAACACATTACAATACGGTTCGTAATCTTAAATCTCCATAATAAACATAATGAATTCGTCCGAGTCCATTAAACATCGTACTGTAACTCAGGACTTGTTACGACTCTGTATGAGACATTAGCAACTTGAAAAGCAACTTAGAATAATGTAGGACAGATTATAACTCCATAGAAGACCTTACATCACCGTACGAAACATTAAATCTCTATAATTAACCTAATGAATTCGTTCGAGTCCTTTCAACATCGTACGACATCTTAAAACATATTACGACTCTGTATGCCATATTAGAACCTCGAAAAGCATGTTAGTACAATGTACGATGCCTTACAACTCCTAACAACACATTACAATACGGTTCATAATCTTAAATCTCCATAATAAACATAATGAATTCGTCCGAGTCCATTAAACATCGTACTGTAACTCAAGACTTGTTACGACTCTGTATGAGACATTAGCAACTTGAAAAGCAACTTAGAATAATGTAGGACGCATTACAACTCCATAGAAGACCTTACATCACCGTACGAAACATTAAATCTCTATAATTATCCTAATGAATTCGTTCGAGTGCTTTCAACATCGTACGACAACTTAAAACATATTACGACTCAGTAAGCCATATTAGAAACTCGAAAAGCATGGTAGTACAATGTACGATGCCTTACAACTCCTAACAACACATTACAATACGGTTCGTAATCTTAAATCTACATAATAAACCTAATGAATTCGTCCGAGTCCATTAAACATCGTACTGTAACTCAGGACTTGTTACGACTCTGTATGAGACATTAGCAACTTGAAAAGCAACTTAGAATAATGTAGGACGCATTAAAACTCCATAGAAGACCTTACATCACCGTACGAAACATTAAATCTCTATAATTAACCTAATGAATTCGTTCGAGTCCTTTCAACATCGTACGACAACTTAAAACATATTACGACTCTGTATGCCATATTAGAAACTCGAAAAGCATGTTAGTACAATGTACGATGTCTTACAACTCCTAACAACACATTACAATACGGTTCGTAAACTTAAATCTCCATAATAAACGTAATAAATTCGTCCGAGTCCATTAAACATCGTACTGTAACTCAGGACTTGTTACGACTCTATATGAGACATTAGCAACTTCAAAAGCAACTTAGAATAATGTAGGACTCACTACAACTCCATAGAAGACCTTACATCACCGTACGAAACATTAAATCTCTATAATTAACCTAATGAATTCGTTCGAGTCCTTTCAACATCGTACGACATCTTAAAACATATTACGACTCTGTATGCCATATTAGAACCTCGAAAAGCATGTTAGTACAATGTACGATGCCTTACAACTCCTAACAACACATTACAATACGGTTCGTAATCTTAAATCTCCATAATAAACATAATGAATTCGTCCGAGTCCTTTAAACATCGTACTGTAACTCAGGACTTGTTACGACTCTGTATGAGACATTAGCAACTTGAAAAGCAACTTAGAATAATGTAGGACAGATTATAACTCCACAGAAGACCTTACATCACCGTACGAAACATTAAATCTCTATAATTAACCTAATGAATTCGTTCGAGTCCTTTCAACATCGTACGACATCTTAAAACATATTACGACTCTGTATGCCATATTAGAACCTCGAAAAGCATGTTAGTACAATGTACGATGCCTTACAACTCCTAACAACACATTACAAGACGGTTCGTAATCTTAAATCTCCATAATAAACATAATGAATTCGTCCGAGTCCATTAAACATCGTACTGTAACTCAGGACTTGTTATGACTCTGTATGAGACATTAGCAACTTGAAAAGCAACTTAGAATAATGTAGGACAGATTATAACTCCATAGAAGACCTTACATCACCGTACGAAACATTAAATCTCTATAATTAACCTAATGAATTCGTTCGAGTCCTTTCAACATCGTACGACATCTTAAAACATATTACGACTCTGTATGCCAAATTAGAACCTCGAAAAGCATGTTAGTACAATGTACGATGCCTTACAACTCCTAACAACACATTACAATACGGTTCGTAATCTTAAATCTCCATAATAAACATAATGAATTCGTCCGAGTCCATTAAACATCGTACTGTAACTCAGGACTTGTTACGACTCCGTATGAGACATTAGCAACTTGAAAAGCAACTTAGAATAATGTAGGACAGATTATAACTCCATAGAAGACCTTACATCACCGTACGAAACATTAAATCTCTATAATTAACCTAATGAATTCGTTCGAGTCCTTTCAACATCGTACGACATCTTAAAACATATTACGACTCTGTATGCCATATTAGAACCTCGAAAAGCATGTTAGTACAATGTACGATGCCTTACAACTCCTAACAACACATTACAATACGGTTCGTAATCTTAAATCTCCATAATAAACATAATGAATTCGTCCGAGTCCATTAAACATCGTACTGTAACTCAGGACTTGTTACGACTCTGTATGAGACATTAGCAACTTGAAAAGCAACTTAGAATAATGTAGGACGCATTACAACTCCATAGAAGACCTTACATCACCGTACGAAACATTAAATCTCTATAATTATCCTAATGAATTCGTTCGAGTGCTTTCAACATCGTACGACAACTTAAAACATATTACGACTCAGTAAGCCATATTAGAAACTCGAAAAGCATGGTAGTACAATGTACGATGCCTTACAACTCCTAACAACACATTACAATACGGTTCGTAATCTTAAATCTCCATAATAAACCTAATGAATTCGTCCGAGTCCATTAAACATCGTACTGTAACTCAGGACTTGTTACGACTCTGTATGAGACATTAGCAACTTGAAAAGCAACTTAGAATAATGTAGGACGCATTAAAACTCCATAGAAGACCTTACATCACCGTACGAAACATTAAATCTCTATAATTAACCTAATGAATTCGTTCGAGTCCTTTCAACATCGTACGACAACTTAAAACATATTACGACTCTGTATGCCATATTAGAAACTCGAAAAGCATGTTAGTACAATGTACGATGTCTTACAACTCCTAACAACACATTACAATACGGTTCGTAAACTTAAATCTCCATAATAAACGTAATAAATTCGTCCGAGTCCATTAAACATCGTACTGTAACTCAGGACTTGTTACGACTCTGTATAAGACATTAGCAACTTCAAAAGCAACTTAGAATAATGTAGGACTCACTACAACTCCATAGAAGACCTTACATCACCGTACGAAACATTAAATCTCTATAATTAACCTAATGAATTCGTTCGAGTCCTTTCAACATCGTACGACATCTTAAAACATATTACGACTCTGTATGCCATATTAGAACCTCGAAAAGCATGTTAGTACAATGTACGATGCCTTACAACTCCTAACAACACATTACAATACGGTTCGTAATCTTAAATCTCCATAATAAACCTAATGAATTCGTCCGAGTCCATTAAACATCGTACTGTAACTCAGGACTTGTTACGACTCTGTATGAGACATTAGCAACTTGAAAAGCAACTTAGAATAATGTAGGACGCATTAAAACTCCATAGAAGACCTTACATCACCGTACGAAACATTAAATCTCTATAATTAACCTAATGAATTCGTTCGAGTCCTTTCAACATCGTACGACAACTTAAAACATATTACGACTCTGTATGCCATATTAGAAACTCGAAAAGCATGTTAGTACAATGTACGATGTCTTACAACTCCTAACAACACATTACAATACGGTTCGTAAACTTAAATCTCCATAATAAACGTAATAAATTCGTCCGAGTCCATTAAACATCGTACTGTAACTCAGGACTTGTTACGACTCTGTATGAGACATTAGCAACTTCAAAAGCAACTTAGAATAATGTAGGACAGATTATAACTCCATAGAAGACCTTACATAACCGTACGAAACATTAAATCTCTATAATTAACCTAATGAATTCGTTCGAGTCCTTTCAACATCGTACGACATCTTAAAACATATTACGACTCTGTATGCCATATTAGAACCTCGAAAAGCATGTTAGTACAATGTACGATGCCTTACAACTCCTAACAACACATTACAAGACGGTTCGTAATCTTAAATCTCCATAATAAACATAATGAATTCGTCCGAGTCCATTAAACATCGTACTGTAACTCAGGACTTGTTATGACTCTGTATGAGACATTAGCAACTTGAAAAGCAACTTAGAATAATGTAGGACAGATTATAACTCCATAGAAGACCTTACATCACCGTACGAAACATTAAATCTCTATAATTAACCTAATGAATTCGTTCGAGTCCTTTCAACATCGTACGACATCTTAAAACATATTACGACTCTGTATGCCATATTAGAACCTCGAAAAGCATGTTAGTACAATGTACGATGCCTTACAACTCCTAACAACACATTACAATACGGTTCGTAATCTTAAATCTCCATAATAAACATAATGAATTCGTCCGAGTCCATTAAACATCGTACTGTAACTCAGGACTTGTTACGACTCTGTATGAGACATTAGCAACTTGAAAAGCAACTTAGAATAATGTAGGACGCATTACAACTCCATAGAAGACCTTACATCACCGTACGAAACATTAAATCTCTATAATTATCCTAATGAATTCGTTCGAGTGCTTTCAACATCGTACGGCAACTTAAAACATATTACGACTCAGTAAGCCATATTAGAAACTCGAAAAGCATGGTAGTACAATGTACGATGCCTTACAACTCCTAACAACACATTACAATACGGTTCGTAATCTTAAATCTCCATAATAAACCTAATGAATTCGTCCGAGTCCATTAAACATCGTACTGTAACTCAGGACTTGTTACGACTCTGTATGAGACATTAGCAACTTGAAAAGCAACTTAGAATAATGTAGGACGCATTAAAACTCCATAGAAGACCTTACATCACCGTACGAAACATTAAATCTCTATAATTAACCTAATGAATTCGTTCGAGTCCTTTCAACATCGTACGACAACTTAAAACATATTACGACTCTGTATGCCATATTAGAAACTCGAAAAGCATGTTAGTACAATGTACGATGTCTTACAACTCCTAACAACACATTACAATACGGTTCGTAAACTTAAATCTCCATAATAAACGTAATAAATTCGTCCGAGTCCATTAAACATCGTACTGTAACTCAGGACTTGTTACGACTCTGTATGAGACATTAGCAACTTCAAAAGCAACTTAGAATAATGTAGGACTCACTACAACTCCATAGAAGACCTTACATCACCGTACGAAACATTAAATCTCTATAATTAACCTAATGAATTCGTTCGAGTCCTTTCAACATCGTATGACATCTTAAAACATATTACGACTCTGTATGCCATATTAGAACCTCGAAAAGCATGTTAGTACAATGTACGATGCCTTACAACTCCTAACAACACATTACAATACGGTTCGTAATCTTAAATCTCCATAATAAACATAATGAATTCGTCCGAGTCCATTAAACATCGTACTGTAACTCAGGACTTGTTACGACTCTGTATGAGACATTAGCAACTTGAAAAGCAACTTAGAATAATGTAGGACAGATTATAACTCCATAGAAGACCTTACATCACCGTACGAAACATTAAATCTCTATAATTAACCTAATGAATTCGTTCGAGTCCTTTCAACATCGTACGACATCTTAAAACATATTACGACTCTGTATGCCATATTAGAACCTCGAAAAGCATGTTAGTACAATGTACGATGCCTTACAACTCCTAACAACACATTACAATACGGTTCGTAATCTTAAATCTCCATAATAAACATAATGAATTCGTCCGAGTCCATTAAACATCGTACTGTAACTCAGGACTTGTTATGACTCTGTATGAGACATTAGCAACTTGAAATGCAACTTAGAATAATGTAGGACAGATTATAACTCCATAGAAGACCTTACATCACCGTACAAAACATTAAATCTCTATAATTAACCTAATGAATTCGTTCGAGTCATTTCAACATCGTACGACATCTTAAAACATATTACGACTCTGTATGCCATATTAGAACCTCGAAAAGCATGTTAGTACAATGTACGATGCCTTACAACTCCTAACAACACATTACAATACGGTTCGTAATCTTAAATCTCCATAATAAACATAATGAATTCGTCCGAGTCCATTAAACATCGTACTGTAACTCAGGACTTGTTACGACTCTGTATGAGACATTAGCAACTTGAAAAGCAACTTAGAATAATGTAGGACAGATTATAACTCCATAGAAGACCTTACATCACCGTACGAAACATTAAATCTCTATAATTAACCTAATGAATTCGTTCGAGTCCTTTCAACATCGTACGACATCTTAAAACATATTACGACTCTGTATGCCATATTAGAACCTCGAAAAGCATGTTAGTACAATGTACGATGCCTTACAACTCCTAACAACACATTACAATACGGTTCGTAATTTTAAATCTCCATAATAAACATAATGAATTCGTCCGAGTCCATTAAACATCGTACTGTAACTCAGGACTTGTTACGACTCTGTATCAGACATTAGCAACTTGAAAAGCAACTTAGAATAATGTAGGACAGATTATAACTCCATAGAAGACCTTACATCACCGTACGAAACATTAAATCTCTATAATTAACCTAATGAATTCGTTCGAGTCCTTTCAACATCGTACGACATCTTAAAACATATTACGACTCTGTATGCCATATTAGAACCTCGAAAAGCATGTTAGTACAATGTACGATGCCTTACAACTCCTAACAACACATTACAATACGGTTCGTAATCTTAAATCTCCATAATAAACATAATGAATTCGTCCGAGTCCATTAAACATCGTACTGTAACTCAGGACTTGTTACGACTCTGTATGAGACATTAGCAACTTGAAAAGCAACTTAGAATAATGTAGGACGCATTACAACTCCATAGAAGACCTTACATCACCGTACGAAACATTAAATCTCTATAATTATCCTAATGAATTCGTTCGAGTGCTTTCAACATCGTACGACAACTTAAAACATATTACGACTCAGTAAGCCATATTAGAAACTCGAAAAGCATGGTAGTACAATGTACGATGCCTTACAACTCCTAACAAAACATTACAATACGGTTCGTAATCTTAAATCTCCATAAGAAACCTAATGAATTCGTCCGAGTCCATTAAACATCGTACTGTAACTCAGGACTTGTTACGACTCTGTATGAGACATTAGCAACTTGAAAAGCAACTTAGAATAATGTAGGACGCATTAAAACTCCATAGAAGACCTTACATCACCGTACGAAACATTAAATCTCTATAATTAACCTAATGAATTCGTTCGAGTCCTTTCAACATCGTACGACAACTTAAAACATATTACGACTCTGTATGCCATATTAGAAACTCGAAAAGCATGTTAGTACAATGTACGATGTCTTACAACTCCTAACAACACATTACAATATGGTTCGTAAACTTAAATCTCCATAATAAACGTAATAAATTCGTCCGAGTCCATTAAACATCGTACTGTAACTCAGGACTTGTTACGACTCTGTATGAGACATTAGCAACTTCAAAAGCAACTTAGAATAATGTAGGACTCACTACAACTCCATAGAAGACCTTACATCACCGTACGAAACATTAAATCTCTATAATTAACCTAATGAATTCGTTCGAGTCCTTTCAACATCGTACGACATCTTATAACATATTACGACTCTGTATGCCATATTAGAACCTCGAAAAGCATGTTAGTACAATGTACGATGCCTTACAACTCCTAACAACACATTACAATACGGTTCGTAATCTTAAATCTCCATAATAAACATAATGAATTCGTCCGAGTCCTTTAAACATCGTACTGTAACTCAGGACTTGTTACGACTCTGTATGAGACATTAGCAACTTGAAAAGCAACTTAGAATAATGTAGGACAGATTATAACTCCATAGAAGACCTTACATCACCGTACGAAACATTAAATCTCTATAATTAACCTAATGAATTCGTTCGAGTCCTTTCAACATCGTACGACATCTTAAAACATATTACGACTCTGTATGCCATATTAGAACCTCGAAAAGCATGTTAGTACAATGTACGATGCCTTACAACTCCTAACAACACATTACAATACGGTTCGTAATCTTAAATCTCCATAAGAAACCTAATGAATTCGTCCGAGTCCATTAAACATCGTACTGTAACTCAGGACTTGTTACGACTCTGTATGAGACATTAGCAACTTGAAAAACAACATAGAATAATGTAGGACGCATTAAAACTCCATAGAAGACCTTACATCACCGTACGAAACATTAAATCTCTATAATTAACCTAATGAATTCGTTCGAGTCCTTTCAACATCGTACGACAACTTAAAACATATTACGACTCTGTATGCCATATTAGAAACTCGAAAAGCATGTTAGTACAATGTACGATGTCTTACAACTCCTAACAACACATTACAATATGGTTCGTAAACTTAAATCTCCATAATAAACGTAATAAATTCGTCCGAGTCCATTAAACATCGTACTGTAACTCAGGACTTGTTACGACTCTGTATGAGACATTAGCAACTTCAAAAGCAACTTAGAATAATGTAGGACTCACTACAACTCCATAGAAGACCTTACATCACCGTACGAAACATTAAATCTCTATAATTAACCTAATGAATTCGTTCGAGTCCTTTCAACATCGTACGACATCTTAAAACATATTACGACTCTGTATGCCATATTAGAACCTCGAAAAGCATGTTAGTACAATGTACGATGCCTTACAACTCCTAACAACACATTACAATACGGTTCGTAATCTTAAATCTCCATAATAAACATAATGAATTCGTCCGAGTCCTTTAAACATCGTACTATAACACGGGACTTGTTACGACTCTGTATGAGACATTAGCAACTTGAAAAGCAACTTAGAATAATGTAGGACGCATTAAAACTCCATAGAAGACCTTACATCACCGTACGAAACATTAAATCTCTATAATTAACCTAATGAATTCGTTCGAGTCCTTTCAACATCGTACGACATCTTAAAACATATTACGACTCTGTATGCCATATTAGAACCTCGAAAAGCATGTTAGTACAATGTACGATGTCTTACAACTCCTAACAACACATTACAATACGGTTCGTAAACTTAAATCTCCATAATAAACGTAATAAATTCGTCCGAGTCCATTAAACATCGTACTGTAACTCAGGACTTGTTACGACTCTGTATGAGACATTAGCAACTTCAAAAGCAACTTAGAATAATGTAGGACTCACTACAACTCCATAGAAGACCTTACATCACCGTACGAAACATTAAATCTCTATAATTAACCTAATGAATTCGTTCGAGTCCTTTCAACATCGTACGACATCTTAAAACATATTACGACTCTGTATGCCATATTAGAACCTCGAAAAGCATGTTAGTACAATGTACGATGCCTTACAACTCCTAACAACACATTACAATACGGTTCGTAATCTTAAATCTCCATAATAAACATAATGAATTCGTCCGAGTCCTTTAAACATCGTACTATAACACGGGACTTGTTACGACTCTGTATGAGACATTAGCAACTTGAAAAGCAACTTAGAATAATGTAGGACGCATTAAAACTCCATAGAAGACCTTACATCACCGTACGAAACATTAAATCTCTATAATTAACCTAATGAATTCGTTCGAGTCCTTTCAACATCGTACGACAACTTAAAACATATTACGACTCTGTATGCCATATTAGAAACTCGAAAAGCATGTTAGTACAATGTACGATGTCTTACAACTCCTAACAACACATTACAATATGGTTCGTAAACTTAAATCTCCATAATAAACGTAATAAATTCGTCCGAGTCCATTAAACATCGTACTGTAACTCAGGACTTGTTACGACACTGTATGAGACATTAGCAACTTCAAAAGCAACTTAGAATAATGTAGGACTCACTACAACTCCATAGAAGACCTTACATCACCGTACCAAACATTAAATCTCTATAATTAACCTAATGAATTCGTTCGAGTCCTTTCAACATCGTACGACATCTTAAAACATATTACGACTCTGTATGCCATATTAGAACCTCGAAAAGCATGTTAGTACAATGTACGATGCCTTACAACTCCTAACAACACATTACAATACGGTTCGTAATCTTAAATCTCCATAATAAACATAATGAATTCGTCCGAGTCCTTTAAACATCGTACTGTAACTCAGGACTTGTTACGACTCTGTATGAGACATTAGCAACTTGAAAAGCAACTTAGAATAATGTAGGACAGATTATAACTCCATAGAAGACCTTACATCACCGTACGAAACATTAAATCTCTATAATTAACCTAATGAATTCGTTCGAGTCCTTTCAACATCGTACGACATCTTAAAACATATTACGACTCTGTATGCCATATTAGAACCTCGAAAAGCATGTTAGTACAATGTACGATGCCTTACAACTCCTAACAACACATTACAATACGGTTCGTAATCTTAAATCTCCATAAGAAACCTAATGAATTCGTCCGAGTCCATTAAACATCGTACTGTAACTCAGGACTTGTTACGACTCTGTATGAGACATTAGCAACTTGAAAAACAACATAGAATAATGTAGGACGCATTAAAACTCCATAGAAGACCTTACATCACCGTACGAAACATTAAATCTCTATAATTAACCTAATGAATTCGTTCGAGTCCTTTCAACATCGTACGACAACTTAAAACATATTACGACTCTGTATGCCATATTAGAAACTCGAAAAGCATGTTAGTACAATGTACGATGTCTTACAACTCCTAACAACACATTACAATATGGTTCGTAAACTTAAATCTCCATAATAAACGTAATAAATTCGTCCGAGTCCATTAAACATCGTACTGTAACTCAGGACTTGTTACGACTCTGTATGAGACATTAGCAACTTCAAAAGCAACTTAGAATAATGTAGGACTCACTACAACTCCATAGAAGACCTTACATCACCGTACGAAACATTAAATCTCTATAATTAACCTAATGAATTCGTTCGAGTCCTTTCAACATCGTACGACATCTTAAAACATATTACGACTCTGTATGCCATATTAGAACCTCGAAAAGCATGTTAGTACAATGTACGATGCCTTACAACTCCTAACAACACATTACAATACGGTTCGTAATCTTAAATCTCCATAATAAACATAATGAATTCGTCCGAGTCCTTTAAACATCGTACTGTAACTCAGGACTTGTTACGACTCTGTATGAGACATTAGCAACTTGAAAAGCAACTTAGAATAATGTAGGACGCATTAAAACTCCATAGAAGACCTTACATCACCGTACGAAACATTAAATCTCTATAATTAACCTAATGAATTCGTTCGAGTCCTTTCAACATCGTACGACAACTTAAAACATATTACGACTCTGTATGCCATATTAGAAACTCGAAAAGCATGTTAGTACAATGTACGATGTCTTACAACTCCTAACAACACATTACAATATGGTTCGTAAACTTAAATCTCCATAATAAACGTAATAAATTCGTCCGAGTCCATTAAACATCGTACTGTAACTCAGGACTTGTTACGACTCTGTATGAGACATTAGCAACTTCAAAAGCAACTTAGAATAATGTAGGACTCACTACAACTCCATAGAAGACCTTACATCACCGTACGAAACATTAAATCTCTATAATTAACCTAATGAATTCGTTCGAGTCCTTTCAACATCGTACGACATCTTAAAACATATTACGACTCTGTATGCCATATTAGAACCTCGAAAAGCATGTTAGTACAATGTACGATGCCTTACAACTCCTAACAACACATTACAATACGGTTCGTAATCTTAAATCTCCATAATAAACATAATGAATTCGTCCGAGTCCTTTAAACATCGTACTGTAACTCAGGACTTGTTACGACTCTGTATGAGACATTAGCAACTTGAAAAGCAACTTAGAATAATGTAGGACAGATTATAACTCCATAGAAGACCTTACATCACCGTACGAAACATTAAATCTCTATTATTAACCTAATGAATTCGTTCGAGTCCTTTCAACATCGTACGACATCTTAAAACATATTACGACTCTGTATGCCATATTAGAACCTCGAAAAGCATGTTAGTACAATGTACGATGCCTTACAACTCCTAACAACACATTACAATACGGTTCGTAATCTTAAATCTCCATAAGAAACCTAATGAATTCGTCCGAGTCCATTAAACATCGTACTGTAACTCAGGACTTGTTACGACTCTGTATGAGACATTAGCAACTTGAAAAACAACATAGAATAATGTAGGACGCATTAAAACTCCATAGAAGACCTTACATCACCGTACGAAACATTAAATCTCTATAATTAACCTAATGAATTCGTTCGAGTCCTTTCAACATCGTACGACAACTTAAAACATATTACGACTCTGTATGCCATATTAGAAACTCGAAAAGCATGTTAGTACAATGTACGATGTCTTACAACTCCTAACAACACATTACAATATGGTTCGTAAACTTAAATCTCCATAATAAACGTAATAAATTCGTCCGAGTCCATTAAACATCGTACTGTAACTCAGGACTTGTTACGACTCTGTATGAGACATTAGCAACTTCAAAAGCAACTTAGAATAATGTAGGACTCACTACAACTCCATAGAAGACCTTACATCACCGTACGAAACATTAAATCTCTATAATTAACCTAATGAATTCGTTCGAGTCCTTTCAACATCGTACGACATCTTAAAACATATTACGACTCTGTATGCCATATTAGAACCTCGAAAAGCATGTTAGTACAATGTACGATGCCTTACAACTCCTAACAACACATTACAATACGGTTCGTAATCTTAAATCTCCATAATAAACATAATGAATTCGTCCGAGTCCTTTAAACATCGTACTGTAACTCAGGACTTGTTACGACTCTGTATGAGATATTAGCAACTTGAAAAGCAACTTAGAATAATGTAGGACAGATTATAACTCCATAGAAGACCTTACATCACCGTACGAAACATTAAATCTCTATAATTAACCTAATGAATTCGTTCGAGTCCTTTCAACATCGTACGACATCTTAAAACATATTACGACTCTGTATGCCATATCAGAACCTCGAAAAGCATGTTAGTACAATGTACGATGCCTTACAACTCCTAACAACACATTACAATACGGTTCGTAATCTTAAATCTCCATAATAAACATAATGAATTCGTCCGAGTCCATTAAACATCGTATTGTAACTCAGGACTTGTTATGACTCTGTATGAGACATTAGCAACTTGAAAAGCAACTTAGAATAATGTAGGACAGATTATAACTCCATAGAAGACCTTACATCACCGTACGAAACATTAAATCTCTATAATTAACCTAATGAATTCGTTCGAATCCTTTCAACATCGTACGACATCTTAAAACATATTACGACTCTGTATGCCATATTAGAACCTCGAAAAGCATGTTAGTACAATGTACGATGCCTTACAACTCCTAACAACCAATTACAATACGGTTCGTAATCTTAAATCTCCATAATAAACATAATGAATTCGTCCGAGTCCATTAAACATCGTACTGTAACTCAGGACTTGTTACTACTCTGTATGAGACATTAGCAACTTGAAAAGCAACTTAGAATAATGTAGGACGCATTACAACTCCATAGAAGACCTTACATCACCGTACGAAACATTAAATCTCTATAATTAACCTAATGAATTCGTTCGAGTCCTTTCAACATCGTACGACATCTTAAAACATATTACGACTCTGTATGCCATATTAGAACCTCGAAAAGCATGTTAGTACAATGTACGATGCCTTACAACTCCTAACAACACATTACAATACGGTTCGTAATCATAAATCTCCATAATAAACATAATGAATTCGTCCGAGTCCATTAAACATCGTACTGTAACTCAGGACTTGTTACGACTCTGTATGAGACATTAGCAACTTGAAAAGCAACTTAGAATAATGTAGGACAGATTATAACTCCATAGAAGACCTTACATCACCGTACGAAACATTAAATCTCTATAATTAACCTAATGAATTCGTTCGAGTCCTTTCAACATCGTACGACATCTTAAAACATATTACGACTCTGTATGCCATATTAGAACCTCGAAAAGCATGTTAGTACAATGTACGATGCCTTACAACTCCTAACAACACATTACAATACGGTTCGTAATCTTAAATCTCCATAATAAACATAATGAATTCGTCCGAGTCCATTAAACATCGTACTGTAACTCAGGACTTGTTACGACTCTGTATGAGACATTAGCAACTTGAAAAGCAACTTAGAATAATGTAGGACGCATTACAACTACATAGAAGACCTTACATCACCGTACGAAACATTAAATCTCTATAATTATCCTAATGAATTCGTTCGAGTGCTTTCAACATCGTACGACAACTTAAAACATATTACGACTCAGTAAGCCATATTAGAAACTCGAAAAGCATGGTAGTACAATGTACGATGCCTTACAACTCCTAACAACACATTACAATACGGTTCGTAATCTTAAAACTCCATAATAAACCTAATGAATTCGTCCGAGTCCATTAAACATCGTACTGTAACTCAGGACTTGTTACGACTCTGTATGAGACATTAGCAACTTGAAAAGCAACTTAGAATAATGTAGGACGCATTAAAACTCCATAGAAGACCTTACATCACCGTACGAAACATTAAATCTCTATAATTAACCTAATGAATTCGTTCGAGTCCTTTCAACATCGTACGACAACTTAAAACATATTACGACTCTGTATGCCATATTAGAAACTCGAAAAGCATGTTAGTACAATGTACGATGTCTTACAACTCCTAACAACACATTACAATACGGTTCGTAAACTTAAATCTCCATAATAAACGTAATAAATTCGTCCGAGTCCATTAAACATCGTACTGTAACTCAGGACTTGTTACGACTCTGTATGAGACATTAGCAACTTCAAAAGCAACTTAGAATAATGTAGGACTCACTACAACTCCATAGAAGACCTTACATCACCGTACGAAACATTAAATCTCTATAATTAACCTAATGAATTCGTTCGAGTCCTTTCAACATCGTACGACATCTTAAAACATATTACGACTCTGTATGCCATATTAGAACCTCGAAAAGCATGTTAGTACAATGTACGATGCCTTACAACTCCTAACAACACATTACAATACGGTTCGTAATCTTAAATCTCCATAATAAACATAATGAATTCGTCCGAGTCCATTAAACATCGTACTGTAACTCAGGACTTGTTACGACTCTGTATGAGACATTAGCAACTTGAAAAGCAACTTAGAATAATGTAGGACAGATTATAACTCCATAGAAGACCTTACATCACCGTACGAAACATTAAATCTCTATAATTAACCTAATGAATTCGTTCGAGTCCTTTCAACATCGTACGACATCTTAAAACATATTACGACTCTGTATGCCATATTAGAACCTCGAAAAGCATGTTAGTACAATGTACGATGCCTTACAACTCCTAACAACACATTACAATACGGTTCGTAATCTTAAATCTCCATAATAAACATAATGAATTCGTCCGAGTCCATTAAACATCGTACTGTAACTCAGGACTTGTTACGACTCTGTATGAGACATTAGCAACTTGAAAAGCAACTTAGAATAATGTAGGACGCATTACAACTACATAGAAGACCTTACATCACCGTACGAAACATTAAATCTCTATAATTATCCTAATGAATTCGTTCGAGTGCTTTCAACATCGTACGACAACTTAAAACATATTACGACTCAGTAAGCCATATTAGAAACTCGAAAAGCATGGTAGTACAATGTACGATGCCTTACAACTCCTAACAACACATTACAATACGGTTCGTAATCTTAAATCTCCATAATAAACCTAATGAATTCGTCCGAGTCCATTAAACATCGTACTGTAACTCAGGACTCGTTACGACTCTGTATGAGACATTAGCAACTTGAAAAGCAACTTAGAATAATGTAGGACGCATTAAAACTCCATAGAAGACCTTACATCACCGTACGAAACATTAAATCTCTATAATTAACCTAATGAATTCGTTCGAGTCCTTTCAACATCGTACGACAACTTAAAACATATTACGACTCTGTATGCCATATTAGAAACTCGAAAAGCATGTTAGTACAATGTACGATGTCTTACAACTCCTAACAACACATTACAATACGGTTCATAAACTTAAATCTCCATAATAAACGTAATAAATTCGTCCGAGTCCATTAAACATCGTACTGTAACTCAGGACTTGTTACGACTCTGTATGAGACATTAGCAACTTCAAAAGCAACTTAGAATAATGTAGGACTCACTACAACTCCATAGAAGACCTTACATCACCGTACGAAACATTAAATCTCTATAATTAACCTAATGAATTCGTTCGAGTCCTTTCAACATCGTACGACATCTTAAAACATATTACGACTCTGTATGCCATATTAGAACCTCGAAAAGCATGTTAGTACAATGTACGATGCCTTACAACTCCTAACAACACATTACAATACGGTTCGTAATCTTAAATCTCCATAATAAACATAATGAATTCGTCCGAGTCCGTTAAACATCGTACTGTAACTCAGGACTTGTTACGACTCTGTATGAGACATTAGCAACTTGAAAAGCAACTTAGAATAATGTAGGACAGATTATAACTCCATAGAAGACCTTACATCACCGTACGAAACATTAAATCTCTATAATTAACCTAATGAATTCGTTCGAGTCCTTTCAACATCGTACGACATCTTAAAACATATTACGACTCTGTATGCCATATTAGAACCTTGAAAAGCATGTTAGTACAATGTACGATGCCTTACAACTCCTAACAACACATTACAATACGGTTCGTAATCTTAAATCTCCATAATAAACATAATGAATTCGTCCGAGTCCATTAAACATCGTACTGTAACTCAGGACTTGTTACGACTCTGTATGAGACATTAGCAACTTGAAAAGCAACTTAGAATAATGTAGGACGCATTACAACTCCATAGAAGACCTTACATCATCGTACGAAACATTAAATCTCTATAATTATCCTAATGAATTCGTTCGAGTGCTTTCAACATCGTACGACAACTTAAAACATATTACGACTCAGTAAGCCATATTAGAAACTCGAAAAGCATGATAGTACAATGTACGATGCCTTACAACTCCTAACAACACATTACAATACGTTTCGTAATCTTAAATCTCCATAATAAACCTAATGAATTCGTCCGAGTCCATTAAACATCGTACTGTAACTCAGGACTTGTTACGACTCTGTATGAGACATTAGCAACTTGAAAAGCAACTTAGAATAATGTAGGACGCATTAAAACTCCATAGAAGACCTTACATCACCGTACGAAACATTAAATCTCTATAATTAACCTAATGAATTCGTTCGAGTCCTTTCAACATCGTACGACAACTTAAAACATATTACGACTCTGTATGCCATATTAGAAACTCGAAAAGCATGTTAGTACAATGTACGATGTCTTACAACTCCTAACAACACATTACAATGCGGTTCGTAAACTTAAATCTCCATAATAAACGTAATAAATTCGTCCGAGTCCATTAAACATCGTACTGTAACTCAGGACTTGTTACGACTCTGTATGAGACATTAGCAACTTCAAAAGCAACTTAGAATAATGTAGGACGCATTACAACTCCATAGAAGACCTTACATCACCGTACGAAACATTAAATCTCTATAATTAACCTAATGAATTCGTTCGAGTCCTTTCAACATCGTACGACATCTTAAAACATATTACGACTCTGTATGCCATATTAGAACCTCGAAAAGCATGTTAGTACAATGTACGATGCCTTACAACTCCTAACAACACATTACAATACGGTTCGTAATCTTAAATCTCCATAATAAACATAATGAATTCGTCCGAGTCCGTTAAACATCGTACTGTAACTCAGGACTTGTTACGACTCTGTATGAGACATTAGCAACTTGAAAAGCAACTTAGAATAATGTAGGACAGATTATAACTCCATAGAAGACCTTACATCACCGTACGAAACATTAAATCTCTATAATTAACCTAATGAATTCGTTCGAGTCCTTTCAACATCGTACGACATCTTAAAACATATTACGACTCTGTATGCCATATTAGAACCTTGAAAAGCATGTTAGTACAATGTACGATGCCTTACAACTCCTAACAACACATTACAATACGGTTCGTAATCTTAAATCTCCATAATAAACATAATGAATTCGTCCGAGTCCATTAAACATCGTACTGTAACTCAGGACTTGTTACGACTCTGTATGAGACATTAGCAACTTGAAAAGCAACTTAGAATAATGTAGGACGCATTACAACTCCATAGAAGACCTTACATCATCGTACGAAACATTAAATCTCTATAATTATCCTAATGAATTCGTTCGAGTGCTTTCAACATCGTACGACAACTTAAAACATATTACGACTCAGTAAGCCATATTAGAAACTCGAAAAGCATGATAGTACAATGTACGATGCCTTACAACTCCTAACAACACATTACAATACGTTTCGTAATCTTAAATCTCCATAATAAACCTAATGAATTCGTCCGAGTCCATTAAACATCGTACTGTAACTCAGGACTTGTTACGACTCTGTATGAGACATTAGCAACTTGAAAAGCAACTTAGAATAATGTAGGACGCATTAAAACTCCATAGAAGACCTTACATCACCGTACGAAACATTAAATCTCTATAATTAACCTAATGAATTCGTTCGAGTCCTTTCAACATCGTACGACAACTTAAAACATATTACGACTCTGTATGCCATATTAGAAACTCGAAAAGCATGTTAGTACAATGTACGATGTCTTACAACTCCTAACAACACATTACAATGCGGTTCGTAAACTTAAATCTCCATAATAAACGTAATAAATTCGTCCGAGTCCATTAAACATCGTACTGTAACTCAGGACTTGTTACGACTCTGTATGAGACATTAGCAACTTCAAAAGCAACTTAGAATAATGTAGGACGCATTACAACTCCATAGAAGACCTTACATCACCGTACGAAACATTAAATCTCTATAATTAACCTAATGAATTCGTTCGAGTCCTTTCAACATCGTACGACATCTTAAAACATATTACGACTCTGTATGCCATATTAGAACCTCGAAAAGCATGTTAGTACAATGTACGATGCCTTACAACTCCTAACAACACATTACAATACGGTTCGTAATCTTAAATCTCCATAATAAACATAATGAATTCGTCCGAGTCCATTAAACATCGTACTGTAACTCAGGACTTGTTACGACTCTGTATGAGACATTAGCAACTTGAAAAGCAACTTAGAATAATGTAGGACAGATTATAACTCCATAGAAGACCTTACATCACCGTACGAAACATTAAATCTCTATAATTATCCTAATGAATTCGTTCGAGTCCTTTCAACATCGTACGACATCTTAAAACATATTACGACTCTGTATGCCATATTAGAACCTCGAAAAGCATGTTAGTACAATGTACGATGCCTTACAACTCCTAACAACACATTACAATACGGTTCGTAATCTTAAATCTCCATAATAAACATAATGAATTCGTCCGAGTCCATTAAACATCGTACTGTAACTCAGGACTTGTTACGACTCTGTATGAGACATTAGCAACTTGAAAAGCAACTTAGAATAATGTAGGACAGATTATAACTCCATAGAAGACCTTACATCACCGTACGAAACATTAAATCTCTATAATTATCCTAATGAATTCGTTCGAGTCCTTTCAACATCGTACGACATCTTAAAACATATTACGACTCTGTATGCCATATTAGAACCTTGAAAAGCATGTTAGTACAATGTACGATGCCTTACAACTCCTAACAACACATTACAATACGGTTCGTAATCTTAAATCTCCATAATAAACATAATGAATTCGTCCGAGTCCATTAAACATCGTACTGTAACTCAGGACTTGTTACGACTCTGTATGAGACATTAGCAACTTGAAAAGCAACTTAGAATAATGTAGGACGCATTACAACTCCATAGAAGACCTTACATCACCGTACAAAACATTAAATCTCTATAATTATCCTAATGAATTCGTTCGAGTCCTTTCAACATCGTACGACATCTTAAAACATATTACGACTCTGTATGCCATATTAGAACCTCGAAAAGCATGTTAGTACAATGTACGATGCCTTACAACTCCTAACAACACATTACAATACGGTTCGTAATCTTAAATCTCCATAATAAACATAATGAATTCGTCCGAGTCCATTAAACATCGTACTGTAACTCAGGAGTTGTTACGACTCTGTATGAGACATTAGCAACTTGAAAAGCAACTTAGAATAATGTAGGACAGATTATAACTCCATAGAAGACCTTACATCACCGTACGAAACATTAAATCTCTATAATTATCCTAATGAATTCGTTCGAGTCCTTTCAACATCGTACGACATCTTAAAACATATTACGACTCTGTATGCCATATTAGAACCTCGAAAAGCATGTTAGTACAATGTACGATGCCTTACAACTCCTAACAACACATTACAATACGGTTCGTAATCTTAAATCTCCATAATAAACATAATGAATTCGTCCGAGTCCATTAAACATCGTACTGTAACTCAGGACTTGTTATGACTCTGTATGAGACATTAGCAACTTGAAAAGCAACTTAGAATAATGTAGGACAGATTATAACTCCATAGAAGACCTTACATCACCGTACGAAACATTAAATCTCTATAATTAACCTAATGAATTCGTTCGAGTCCTTTCAACATCGTACGACATCTTAAAACATATTACGACTCTGTATGCCATATTAGAACCTCGAAAAGCATGTTAGTACAATGTACGATGCCTTACAACTCCTAACAACACATTACAATACGGTTCGTAATCTTAAATCTCCATAATAAACATAATGAATTCGTCCGAGTCCATTAAACATCGTACTGTAACTCAGGACTTGTTACGACTCTGTATGAGACATTAGCAACTTGAAAAGCAACTTAGAATAATGTAGGACAGATTATAACTCCATAGAAGACCTTACATCACCGTACGAAACATTAAATCTCTATAATTATCCTAATGAATTCGTTCGAGTCCTTTCAACATCGTACGACAACTTAAAACATATTACGACTCTGTATGCCATATTAGAAACTCGAAAAGCATGTTAGTACAATGTACGATGTCATACAACTCCTAACAACACATTACAATGCGGTTCGTAAACTTAAATCTCCATAATAAACGTAATAAATTCGTCCGAGTCCATTAAACATCGTACTGTAACTCAGGACTTGTTACGACTCTGTATGAGACATTAGCAACTTCAAAAGCAACTTAGAATAATGTAGGACGCATTACAACTCCATAGAAGACCTTACATCACCGTACGAAACATTAAATCTCTATAATTAACCTAATGAATTCGTTCGAGTCCTTTCAACATCGTACGACATCTTAAAACATATTACGACTCTGTATGCCATATTAGAACCTCGAAAAGCATGTTAGTACAATGTACGATGCCTTACAACTCCTAACAACACATTACAATACGGTTCGTAATCTTAAATCTCCATAATAAACATAATGAATTCGTCCGAGTCCATTAAACATCGTACTGTAACTCAGGACTTGTTACGACTCTGTATGAGACATTAGCAACTTGAAAAGCAACTTAGAATAATGTAGGACAGATTATAACTCCATAGAAGACCTTACATCACCGTACGAAACATTAAATCTCTATAATTATCCTAATGAATTCGTTCGAGTCCTTTCAACATCGTACGACATCTTAAAACATATTACGACTCTGTATGCCATATTAGAACCTCGAAAAGCATGTTAGTACAATGTACGATGCCTTACAACTCCTAACAACACATTACAATACGGTTCGTAATCTTAAATCTCCATAATAAACATAATGAATTCGTCCGAGTCCATTAAACATCGTACTGTAACTCAGCACTTGTTATGACTCTGTATGAGACATTAGCAACTTGAAAAGCAACTTAGAATAATGTAGGACAGATTATAACTCCATAGAAGACCTTACATCACCGTACGAAACATTAAATCTCTATAATTAACCTAATGAATTCGTTCGAGTCCTTTCAACATCGTACGACATCTTAAAACATATTACGACTCTGTATGCCATATTAGAACCTCGAAAAGCATGTTAGTACAATGTACGATGCCTTACAACTCCTAACAACACATTACAATACGGTTCGTAATCTTAAATCTCCATAATAAACATAATGAATTCGTCCGAGTCCATTAAACATCGTACTGTAACTCAGGACTTGTTACGACTCTGTATGAGACATTAGCAACTTGAAAAGCAACTTAGAATAATGTATGACGCATTACAACTCCATAGAAGACCTTACATCACCGTACGAAACATTAAATCTCTATAATTAACCTAATGAATTCGTTCGAGTCCTTTCAACATCGTACGACAACTTAAAACATAGTACGACTCTGTATGCCATATTAAAACCTCGAAAAGCATGTTAGTACAATGTACGATGCCTTACAACTCCTAACAACACATTACAATACGGTTCGTAACCTTAAATCTCCATAATAAACATAATGAATTCGTCCGAGTCCATTAAACATCGTACTGTAACTCAGGACTTGTTACGACTCTGTATGAGACATTAGCAACTTGAAAAGCAACTTAGAATAATGTAGGACGCATTACAACTCCATAGAAGACCTTACATCACCGTACGAAACATTAAATCTCTATAATTAACCTAATGAATTCGTTCGAGTCCTTTCAACATCGTACGACAACTTAAAACATATTACGACTCTGTATGCCATATTAGAAACTCGAAAAGCATGTTAGTACAATGTACGATGTCTTACAACTCCTAACAACACATTACAATACGGTTCGTAAACTTAAATCTCCATAATAAACGTAATAAATTCGTCCGAGTCCATTAAAAATCGTACTGTAACTCAGGACTTGTTACGACTCTGTATGAGACATTAGCAACTTCAAAAGCAACTTAGAATAATGTAGGACGCACTACAACTCCATAGAAGACCTTACATCACCGTACGAAACATTAAATCTCTATAATTAACCTAATGAATTCGTTCGAGTCCTTTCAACATCGTACGACATCTTAAAACATATTACGACTCTGTATGCCATATTAGAACCTCGAAAAGCATGTTAGTACAATGTACGATGCCTTACAACTCCTAACAACACATTACAATACGGTTCGTAATCTTAAATCTCCATAATAAACATAATGAATTCGTCCGAGTCCATTAAAAATCGTACTGTAACTCAGGACTTGTTACGACTCTGTATGAGACATTAGCAACTTCAAAAGCAACTTAGAATAATGTAGGACGCACTACAACTCCATAGAAGACCTTACATCACCGTACGAAACATTAAATCTCTATAATTAACCTAATGAATTCGTTCGAGTCCTTTCAACATCGTACGACATCTTAAAACATATTACGACTCTGTATGCCATATTAGAACCTCGAAAAGCATGTTAGTACAATGTACGATGCCTTACAACTCCTAACAACACATTACAATACGGTTCGTAATCTTAAATCTCCATAATAAACATAATGAATTCGTCCGAGTCCATTAAACATCGTACTGTAACTCAGGACTTGTTACGACTCTGTATGAGACATTAGCAACTTGAAAAGCAACTTAGAATAATGTAGGACAGATTATAACTCCATAGAAGACCTTACATCACCGTACGAAACATTTAATCTCTATAATTAACCTAATGAATTCGTTCGAGTCCTTTCAACATCGTACGACATCTTAAAACATATTACGACTCTGTATGCCATATTAGAACCTCGAAAAGCATGTTAGTACAATGTACGATGCCTTACAACTCCTAACAACACATTACAATACGGTTCGTAATCTTAAATCTCCATAATAAACATAATGAATTCGTCCGAGTCCATTAAACATCGTACTGTAACTCAGGACTTGTTACGACTCTGTATGAGACATTAGCAACTTGAAAAGCAACTTAGAATAATGTAGGACAGATTATAACTCCATAGAAGACCTTACATCACCGTACGAAACATTAAATCTCTATAATTAACCTAATGAATTCGTTCGAGTCCTTTCAACATCGTACGACATCTTAAAACATATTACGACTCTGTATGCCATATTAGAACCTCGAAAAGCATGTTAGTACAATGTACGATGCCTTACAACTCCTAACAACACATTACAATACGGTTCGTAATCTTAAATCTCCATAATAAACATAATGAATTCGTCCGAGTCCATTAAACATCGTACTGTAACTCAGGACTTGTTACGACTCTGTATGAGACATTAGCAACTTGAAAAGCAACTTAGAATAATGTAGGACAGATTATAACTCCATAGAAGACCTTACATCACCGTACGAAACATTAAATCTCTATAATTAACCTAATGAATTCGTTCGAGTCCTTTCAACATCGTACGACATCTTAAAACATATTACGACTCTGTATGCCATATTAGAACCTCGAAAAGCATGTTAGTACAATGTACGATGCCTTACAACTCCTAACAACACATTACAATACGGTTCGTAATCTTAAATCTCCATAATAAACATAATGAATTCGTCCGAGTCCATTAAACATCGTACTGTAACTCAGGACTTGTTATGACTCTGTATGAGACATTAGCAACTTGAAAAGCAACTTAGAATAATGTAGGACAGATTATAACTCCATAGAAGACCTTACATCACCGTACGAAACATTAAATCTCTATAATTAACCTAATGAATTCGTTCGAGTCCTTTCAACATCGTACGACATCTTAAAACATATTACGACTCTGTATGCCATATTAGAACCTCGAAAAGCATGTTAGTACAATGTACGATGCCTTACAACTCCTAACAACACATTACAATACGGTTCGTAATCTTAAATCTCCATAATAAACATAATGAATTCGTCCGAGTCCATTAAACATCGTACTGTAACTCAGGACTTGTTACGACTCTGTATGAGACATTAGCAACTTGAAAAGCAACTTAGAATAATGTAGGACGCATTACAACTCCATAGAAGACCTTACATCACCGTACGAAACATTAAATCTCTATAATTAACCTAATGAATTCGTTCGAGTCCTTTCAACATCGTACGACAACTTAAAACATAGTACGACTCTGTATGCCATATTAAAACCTCGAAAAGCATGTTAGTACAATGTACGATGCCTTACAACTCCTAACAACACATTACAATACGGTTCGTAACCTTAAATCTCCATAATAAACATAATGAATTCGTCCGAGTCCATTAAACATCGTACTGTAACTCAGGACTTGTTACGACTCTGTATGAGACATTAGCAACTTGAAAAGCAACTTAGAATAATGTAGGACGCATTACAACTCCATAGAAGACCTTACATCACCGTACGAAACATTAAATCTCTATAATTAACCTAATGAATTCGTTCGAGTCCTTTCAACATCGTACGACAACTTAAAACATATTACGACTCTGTATGCCATATTAGAAACTCGAAAAGCATGTTAGTACAATGTACGATGTCTTACAACTCCTAACAACACATTACAATACGGTTCGTAAACTTAAATCTCCATAATAAACGTAATAAATTCGTCCGAGTCCATTAAAAATCGTACTGTAACTCAGGACTTGTTACGACTCTGTATGAGACATTAGCAACTTCAAAAGCAACTTAGAATAATGTAGGACGCATTACAACTCCATAGAAGACCTTACATCACCGTACGAAACATTAAATCTCTATAATTAACCTAATGAATTCGTTCGAGTCCTTTCAACATCGTACGACAACTTAAAACATATTACGACTCTGTATGCCATATTAGAAACTCGAAAAGCATGTTAGTACAATGTACGATGTCTTACAACTCCTAACAACACATTACAATACGGTTCGTAAACTTAAATCTCCATAATAAACGTAATAAATTCGTCCGAGTCCATTAAACATCGTACTGTAACTCAGGACTTGTTACGACTCTGTATGAGACATTAGCAACTTCAAAAGCAACTTAGAATAATGTAGGACGCACTACAACTCCATAGAAGACCTTACATCACCGTACGAAACATTAAATCTCTATAATTAACCTAATGAATTCGTTCGAGTCCTTTCAACATCGTACGACATCTTAAAACATATTACGACTCTGTATGCCATATTAGAAACTCGAAAAGCATGTTAGTACAATGTACGATGTCTTACAACTCCTAACAACACATTACAATACGGTTCGTAAACTTAAATCTCCATAATAAACGTAATAAATTCGTCCGAGTCCATTAAACATCGTACTGTAACTCAGGACTTGTTACGACTCTGTATGAGACATTAGCAACTTCAAAAGCAACTTAGAATAATGTAGGACGCACTACAACCTCATAGAAGACCTTACATCACCGTACGAAACATTAAATCTCTATAATTAACCTAATGAATTCGTTCGAGTCCTTTCAACATCGTACGACATCTTAAAACATATTACGACTCTGTATGCCATATTAGAACCTCGAAAAGCATGTTAGTACAATGTACGATGCCTTACAACTCCTAACAACACATTACAATACAGTTCGTAATCTTAAATCTCCATAATAAACCTAATGAATTCGTGCGAGTCCATTAAACATCGTTCGGTAACTCAGGACTTGTTACGACTCTTTATAAGACATTAACAACTTGAAAGGCAACTTAGAATAATGTAGGACGCATTACAACTCCAAAGAAGACCTTACATCACCGTACGAAACATTAAATCTCTATAATTAACCTAATGAATTCGTTCGAGTCCTTTCAACATCGTACGACAACTTAAAACATATTACGACTCTGTATGCCATATTAGAAACTCGAAAAGCATGTTAGTACAATGTACGATGTCTTACAACTCCTAACAACACATTACAATACGGTTCGTAAACTTAAATCTCCATAATAAACGTAATAAATTCGTCCGAGTCCATTAAAAATCGTACTGTAACTCAGGACTTGTTACGACTCTGTATGAGACATTAGCAACTTCAAAAGCAACTTAGAATAATGTAGGACGCACTACAACTCCATAGAAGACCTTACATCACCGTACGAAACATTAAATCTCTATAATTAACCTAATGAATTCGTTCGAGTCCTTTCAACATCGTACGACATCTTAAAACATATTACGACTCTGTATGCCATATTAGAACCTCGAAAAGCATGTTAGTACAATGTACGATGCCTTACAACTCCTAACAACACATTACAATACGGTTCGTAATCTTAAATCTCCATATTAAACATAATGAATTCGTCCGAGTCCATTAAACATCGTACTGTAACTCAGGACTTGTTACGACTCTGTATGAGACATTAGCAACTTGAAAAGCAACTTAGAATAATGTAGGACGCATTACAACTCCATAGAAGACCTTACATCACCGTACGAAACATTAAATCTCTACAATTAACCTAATGAATTCGTTCGAGTCCTTTCAACATCGTACGACAACTTAAAACATATTACGACTCTGTATGCCATATTAGAAACTCGAAAAGCATGTTAGTACAATGTACGATGTCTTACAACACCTAACAACACATTACAATACGGTTCGTAAACTTAAATCTCCATAATAAACGTAATAAATTCGTCCGAGTCCATTAAAAATCGTACTGTAACTCAGGACTTGTTACGACTCTGTATGAGACATTAGCAACTTCAAAAGCAACTTAGAATAATGTAGGACGCACTACAACTCCATAGAAGACCTTACATCACCGTACGAAACATTAAATCTCTATAATTAACCTAATGAATTCGTTCGAGTCCTTTCAACATCGTACGACATCTTAAAACATATGACGACTCTGTATGCCATATTAGAACCTCGAAAAGCATGTTAGTACAATGTACGATGCCTTACAACTCCTAACAACACATTACAATACGGTTCGTAATCTTAAATCTCCATAATAAACATAATGAATTCGTCCGAGTCCATTAAACATCGTACTGTAACTCAGGACTTGTTACGACTCTGTATGAGACATTAGCAACTTGAAAAGCAACTTAGAATAATGTAGGACGCATTACAACTCCATAGAAGACCTTACATCACCGTACGAAACATTAAATCTCTATAATTAACCTAATGAATTCGTTCGAGTCCTTTCAACATCGTACGACAACTTAAAACATATTACGACTCTGTATGCCATATTAGAAACTCGAAAAGCATGTTAGTACAATGTACGATGTCTTACAACTCCTAACAACACATTACAATACGGTTCGTAAACTTAAATCTCCATAATAAACGTAATAAATTCGTCCGAGTCCATTAAACATCGTACTGTAACTCAGGACTTGTTACGACTCTGTATGAGACATTAGCAACTTCAAAAGCAACTTAGAATAATGTAGGACGCACTACAACTCCATAGAAGACCTTACATCACCGTACGAAACATTAAATCTCTATAATTAACCTAATGAATTCGTTCGAGTCCTTTCAACATCGTACGACATCTTAAAACATATTACGACTCTGTATGCCATATTAGAAACTCGAAAAGCATGTTAGTACAATGTACGATGTCTTACAACTCCTAACAACACATTACAATACGGTTCGTAAACTTAAATCTCCATAATAAACGTAATAAATTCGTCCGAGTCCATTAAACATCGTACTGTAACTCAGGACTTGTTACGACTCTGTATGAGACATTAGCAACTTCAAAAGCAACTTAGAATAATGTAGGACGCACTACAACCTCATAGAAGACCTTACATCACCGTACGAAACATTAAATCTCTATAATTAACCTAATGAATTCGTTCGAGTCCTTTCAACATCGTACGACATCTTAAAACATATTACGACTCTGTATGCCATATTAGAACCTCGAAAAGCATGTTAGTACAATGTACGATGCCTTACAACTCCTAACAACACATTACAATACAGTTCGTAATCTTAAATCTCCATAATAAACCTAATGAATTCGTGCGAGTCCATTAAACATCGTTCGGTAACTCAGGACTTGTTACGACTCTTTATAAGACATTAACAACTTGAAAGGCAACTTAGAATAATGTAGGACGCATTACAACTCCAAAGAAGACCTTACATCACCGTACGAAACATTAAATCTCTATAATTAACCTAATGAATTCGTTCGAGTCCTTTCAACATCGTACGACAACTTAAAACATATTACGACTCTGTATGCCATATTAGAAACTCGAAAAGCATGTTAGTACAATGTACGATGTCTTACAACTCCTAACAACACATTACAATACGGTTCGTAAACTTAAATCTCCATAATAAACGTAATAAATTCGTCCGAGTCCATTAAAAATCGTACTGTAACTCAGGACTTGTTACGACTCTGTATGAGACATTAGCAACTTCAAAAGCAACTTAGAATAATGTAGGACGCACTACAACTCCATAGAAGACCTTACATCACCGTACGAAACATTAAATCTCTATAATTAACCTAATGAATTCGTTCGAGTCCTTTCAACATCGTACGACATCTTAAAACATATTACGACTCTGTATGCCATATTAGAACCTCGAAAAGCATGTTAGTACAATGTACGATGCCTTACAACTCCTAACAACACATTACAATACGGTTCGTAATCTTAAATCTCCATAATAAACATAATGAATTCGTCCGAGTCCATTAAACATCGTACTGTAACTCAGGACTTGTTACGACTCTGTATGAGACATTAGCAACTTGAAAAGCAACTTAGAATAATGTAGGACGCATTACAACTCCATAGAAGACCTTACATCACCGTACGAAACATTAAATCTCTATAATTAACCTAATGAATTCGTTCGAGTCCTTTCAACATCGTACGACAACTTAAAACATATTACGACTCTGTATGCCATATTAGAAACTCGAAAAGCATGTTAGTACAATGTACGATGTCTTACAACTCCTAACAACACATTACAATACGGTTCGTAAACTTAAATCTCCATAATAAACGTAATAAATTCGTCCGAGTCCATTAAACATCGTACTGTAACTCAGGACTTGTTACGACTCTGTATGAGACATTAGCAACTTCAAAAGCAACTTAGAATAATGTAGGACGCACTACAACTCCATAGAAGACCTTACATCACCGTACGAAACATTAAATCTCTATAATTAACCTAATGAATTCGTTCGAGTCCTTTCAACATCGTACGACATCTTAAAACATATTACGACTCTGTATGCCATATTAGAAACTCGAAAAGCATGTTAGTACAATGTACGATGTCTTACAACTCCTAACAACACATTACAATACGGTTCGTAAACTTAAATCTCCATAATAAACGTAATAAATTCGTCCGAGTCCATTAAACATCGTACTGTAACTCAGGACTTGTTACGACTCTGTATGAGACATTAGCAACTTCAAAAGCCACTTAGAATAATGTAGGACGCACTACAACCTCATAGAAGACCTTACATCACCGTACGAAACATTAAATCTCTATAATTAACCTAATGAATTCGTTCGAGTCCTTTCAACATCGTACGACATCTTAAAACATATTACGACTCTGTATGCCATATTAGAACCTCGAAAAGCATGTTAGTACAATGTACGATGCCTTACAACTCCTAACAACACATTACAATACAGTTCGTAATCTTAAATCTCCATAATAAACCTAATGAATTCGTGCGAGTCCATTAAACATCGTTCGGTAACTCAGGACTTGTTACGACTCTTTATAAGACATTAACAACTTGAAAGGCAACTTAGAATAATGTAGGACGCATTACAACTCCAAAGAAGACCTTACATCACCGTACGAAACATTAAATCTCTATAATTAACCTAATGAATTCGTTCGAGTCCTTTCAACATCGTACGACAACTTAAAACATATTACGACTCTGTATGCCATATTAGAAACTCGAAAAGCATGTTAGTACAATGTACGATGTCTTACAACTCCTAACAACACATTACAATACGGTTCGTAAACTTAAATCTCCATAATAAACGTAATAAATTCGTCCGAGTCCATTAAAAATCGTACTGTAACTCAGGACTTGTTACGACTCTGTATGAGACATTAGCAACTTCAAAAGCAACTTAGAATAATGTAGGACGCACTACAACTCCATAGAAGACCTTACATCACCGTACGAAACATTAAATCTCTATAATTAACCTAATGAATTCGTTCGAGTCCTTTCAACATCGTACGACATCTTAAAACATATTACGACTCTGTATGCCATATTAGAACCTCGAAAAGCATGTTAGTACAATGTACGATGCCTTACAACTCCTAACAACACATTACAATACGGTTCGTAATCTTAAATCTCCATAATAAACATAATGAATTCGTCCGAGTCCATTAAACATCGTACTGTAACTCAGGACTTGTTACGACTCTGTATGAGACATTAGCAACTTGAAAAGCAACTTAGAATAATGTAGGACGCATTACAACTCCATAGAAGACCTTACATCACCGTACGAAACATTAAATCTCTATAATTAACCTAATGAATTCGTTCGAGTCCTTTCAACATCGTACGACAACTTAAAACATATTACGACTCTGTATGCCATATTAGAAACTCGAAAAGCATGTTAGTACAATGTACGATGTCTTACAACTCCTAACAACACATTACAATACGGTTCGTAAACTTAAATCTCCATAATAAACGTAATAAATTCGTCCGAGTCCATTAAAAATCGTACTGTAACTCAGGACTTGTTACGACTCTGTATGAGACATTAGCAACTTCAAAAGCAACTTAGAATAATGTAGGACGCACTACAACTCCATAGAAGACCTTACATCACCGTACGAAACATTAAATCTCTATAATTAACCTAATGAATTCGTTCGAGTCCTTTCAACATCGTACGACATCTTAAAACATATTACGACTCTGTATGCCATATTAGAAACTCGAAAAGCATGTTAGTACAATGTACGATGTCTTACAACTCCTAACAACACATTACAATACGGTTCGTAAACTTAAATCTCCATAATAAACGTAATAAATTCGTCCGAGTCCATTAAACATCGTACTGTAACTCAGGACTTGTTACGACTCTGTATGAGACATTAGCAACTTCAAAAGCAACTTAGAATAATGTAGGACGCACTACAACCTCATAGAAGACCTTACATCACCGTACGAAACATTAAATCTCTATAATTAACCTAATGAATTCGTTCGAGTCCTTTCAACATCGTACGACATCTTAAAACATATTACGACTCTGTATGCCATATTAGAACCTCGAAAAGCATGTTAGTACAATGTACGATGCCTTACAACTCCTAACAACACATTACAATACAGTTCGTAATCTTAAATCTCCATAATAAACCTAATGAATTCGTGCGAGTCCATTAAACATCGTTCGGTAACTCAGGACTTGTTACGACTCTTTATAAGACATTAACAACTTGAAAGGCAACTTAGAATAATGTAGGACGCATTACAACTCCAAAGAAGACCTTACATCACCGTACGAAACATTAAATCTCTATAATTAACCTAATGAATTCGTTCGAGTCCTTTCAACATCGTACGACAACTTAAAACATATTACGACTCTGTATGCCATATTAGAAACTCGAAAAGCATGTTAGTACAATGTACGATGTCTTACAACTCCTAACAACACATTACAATACGGTTCGTAAACTTAAATCTCCATAATAAACGTAATAAATTCGTCCGAGTCCATTAAAAATCGTACTGTAACTCAGGACTTGTTACGACTCTGTATGAGACATTAGCAACTTCAAAAGCAACTTAGAATAATGTAGGACGCACTACAACTCCATAGAAGACCTTACATCACCGTACGAAACATTAAATCTCTATAATTAACCTAATGAATTCGTTCGAGTCCTTTCAACATCGTACGACATCTTAAAACATATTACGACTCTGTATGCCATATTAGAACCTCGAAAAGCATGTTAGTACAATGTACGATGCCTTACAACTCCTAACAACACATTACAATACGGTTCGTAATCTTAAATCTCCATAATAAACATAATGAATTCGTCCGAGTCCATTAAACATCGTACTGTAACTCAGGACTTGTTACGACTCTGTATGAGACATTAGCAACTTGAAAAGCAACTTAGAATAATGTAGGACGCATTACAACTCCATAGAAGACCTTACATCACCGTACGAAACATTAAATCTCTATAATTAACCTAATGAATTCGTTCGAGTCCTTTCAACATCGTACGACAACTTAAAACATATTACGACTCTGTATGCCATATTAGAAACTCGAAAAGCATGTTAGTACAATGTACGATGTCTTACAACTCCTAACAACACATTACAATACGGTTCGTAAACTTAAATCTCCATAATAAACGTAATAAATTCGTCCGAGTCCATTAAAAATCGTACTGTAACTCAGGACTTGTTACGACTCTGTATGAGACATTAGCAACTTCAAAAGCAACTTAGAATAATGTAGGACGCACTACAACTCCATAGAAGACCTTACATCACCGTACGAAACATTAAATCTCTATAATTAACCTAATGAATTCGTTCGAGTCCTTTCAACATCGTACGACATCTTAAAACATATTACGACTCTGTATGCCATATTAGAAACTCGAAAAGCATGTTAGTACAATGTACGATGTCTTACAACTCCTAACAACACATTACAATACGGTTCGTAAACTTAAATCTCCATAATAAACGTAATAAATTCGTCCGAGTCCATTAAACATCGTACTGTAACTCAGGACTTGTTACGACTCTGTATGAGACATTAGCAACTTCAAAAGCAACTTAGAATAATGTAGGACGCACTACAACCTCATAGAAGACCTTACATCACCGTACGAAACATTAAATCTCTATAATTAACCTAATGAATTCGTTCGAGTCCTTTCAACATCGTACGACATCTTAAAACATATTACGACTCTGTATGCCATATTAGAACCTCGAAAAGCATGTTAGTACAATGTACGATGCCTTACAACTCCTAACAACACATTACAATACAGTTCGTAATCTTAAATCTCCATAATAAACCTAATGAATTCGTGCGAGTCCATTAAACATCGTTCGGTAACTCAGGACTTGTTACGACTCTTTATAAGACATTAACAACTTGAAAGGCAACTTAGAATAATGTAGGACGCATTACAACTCCAAAGAAGACCTTACATCACCGTACGAAACATTAAATCTCTATAATTAACCTAATGAATTCGTTCGAGTCCTTTCAACATCGTACGACAACTTAAAACATATTACGACTCTGTATGCCATATTAGAAACTCGAAAAGCATGTTAGTACAATGTACGATGTCTTACAACTCCTAACAACACATTACAATACGGTTCGTAAACTTAAATCTCCATAATAAACGTAATAAATTCGTCCGAGTCCATTAAACATCGTACTGTAACTCAGGACTTGTTACGACTCTGTATGAGACATTAGCAACTTCAAAAGCAACTTAGAATAATGTAGGACGCACTACAACCTCATAGAAGACCTTACATCACCGTACGAAACATTAAATCTCTATAATTAACCTAATGAATTCGTTCGAGTCCTTTCAACATCGTACGACATCTTAAAACATATTACGACTCTGTATGCCATATTAGAACCTCGAAAAGCATGTTAGTACAATGTACGATGCCTTACAACTCCTAACAACACATTACAATACAGTTCGTAATCTTAAATCTCCATAATAAACCTAATGAATTCGTGCGAGTCCATTAAACATCGTTCGGTAACTCAGGACTTGTTACGACTCTTTATAAGACATTAACAACTTGAAAGGCAACTTAGAATAATGTAGGACGCATTACAACTCCAAAGAAGACCTTACATCACCGTACGAAACATTAAATCTCTATAATTAACCTAATGAATTCGTTCGAGTCCTTTCAACATCGTACGACAACTTAAAACATATTACGACTCTGTATGCCATATTAGAAACTCGAAAAGCATGTTAGTACAATGTACGATGTCTTACAACTCCTAACAACACATTACAATACGGTTCGTAAACTTAAATCTCCATAATAAACGTAATAAATTCGTCCGAGTCCATTAAAAATCGTACTGTAACTCAGGACTTGTTACGACTCTGTATGAGACATTAGCAACTTCAAAAGCAACTTAGAATAATGTAGGACGCACTACAACTCCATAGAAGACCTTACATCACCGTACGAAACATTAAATCTCTATAATTAACCTAATGAATTCGTTCGAGTCCTTTCAACATCGTACGACATCTTAAAACATATTACGACTCTGTATGCCATATTAGAACCTCGAAAAGCATGTTAGTACAATGTACGATGCCTTACAACTCCTAACAACACATTACAATACGGTTCGTAATCTTAAATCTCCATAATAAACATAATGAATTCGTCCGAGTCCATTAAACATCGTACTGTAACTCAGGACTTGTTACGACTCTGTATGAGACATTAGCAACTTGAAAAGCAACTTAGAATAATGTAGGACGCATTACAACTCCATAGAAGACCTTACATCACCGTACGAAACATTAAATCTCTATAATTAACCTAATGAATTCGTTCGAGTCCTTTCAACATCGTACGACAACTTAAAACATATTACGACTCTGTATGCCATATTAGAAACTCGAAAAGCATGTTAGTACAATGTACGATGTCTTACAACTCCTAACAACACATTACAATACGGTTCGTAAACTTAAATCTCCATAATAAACGTAATAAATTCGTCCGAGTCCATTAAAAATCGTACTGTAACTCAGGACTTGTTACGACTCTGTATGAGACATTAGCAACTTCAAAAGCAACTTAGAATAATGTAGGACGCACTACAACTCCATAGAAGACCTTACATCACCGTACGAAACATTAAATCTCTATAATTAACCTAATGAATTCGTTCGAGTCCTTTCAACATCGTACGACATCTTAAAACATATTACGACTCTGTATGCCATATTAGAAACTCGAAAAGCATGTTAGTACAATGTACGATGTCTTACAACTCCTAACAACACATTACAATACGGTTCGTAAACTTAAATCTCCATAATAAACGTAATAAATTCGTCCGAGTCCATTAAACATCGTACTGTAACTCAGGACTTGTTACGACTCTGTATGAGACATTAGCAACTTCAAAAGCAACTTAGAATAATGTAGGACGCACTACAACCTCATAGAAGACCTTACATCACCGTACGAAACATTAAATCTCTATAATTAACCTAATGAATTCGTTCGAGTCCTTTCAACATCGTACGACATCTTAAAACATATTACGACTCTGTATGCCATATTAGAACCTCGAAAAGCATGTTAGTACAATGTACGATGCCTTACAACTCCTAACAACACATTACAATACAGTTCGTAATCTTAAATCTCCATAATAAACCTAATGAATTCGTGCGAGTCCATTAAACATCGTTCGGTAACTCAGGACTTGTTACGACTCTTTATAAGACATTAACAACTTGAAAGGCAACTTAGAATAATGTAGGACGCATTACAACTCCAAAGAAGACCTTACATCACCGTACGAAACATTAAATCTCTATAATTAACCTAATGAATTCGTTCGAGTCCTTTCAACATCGTACGACAACTTAAAACATATTACGACTCTGTATGCCATATTAGAAACTCGAAAAGCATGTTAGTACAATGTACGATGTCTTACAACTCCTAACAACACATTACAATACGGTTCGTAAACTTAAATCTCCATAATAAACGTAATAAATTCGTCCGAGTCCATTAAAAATCGTACTGTAACTCAGGACTTGTTACGACTCTGTATGAGACATTAGCAACTTCAAAAGCAACTTAGAATAATGTAGGACGCACTACAACTCCATAGAAGACCTTACATCACCGTACGAAACATTAAATCTCTATAATTAACCTAATGAATTCGTTCGAGTCCTTTCAACATCGTACGACATCTTAAAACATATTACGACTCTGTATGCCATATTAGAACCTCGAAAAGCATGTTAGTACAATGTACGATGCCTTACAACTCCTAACAACACATTACAATACGGTTCGTAATCTTAAATCTCCATAATAAACATAATGAATTCGTCCGAGTCCATTAAACATCGTACTGTAACTCAGGACTTGTTACGACTCTGTATGAGACATTAGCAACTTGAAAAGCAACTTAGAATAATGTAGGACGCATTACAACTCCATAGAAGACCTTACATCACCGTACGAAACATTAAATCTCTATAATTAACCTAATGAATTCGTTCGAGTCCTTTCAACATCGTACGACAACTTAAAACATATTACGACTCTGTATGCCATATTAGAAACTCGAAAAGCATGTTAGTACAATGTACGATGTCTAACAACTCCTAACAACACATTACAATACGGTTCGTAAACTTAAATCTCCATAATAAACGTAATAAATTCGTCCGAGTCCATTAAAAATCGTACTGTAACTCAGGACTTGTTACGACTCTGTATGAGACATTAGCAACTTCAAAAGCAACTTAGAATAATGTAGGACGCACTACAACTCCATAGAAGACCTTACATCACCGTACGAAACATTAAATCTCTATAATTAACCTAATGAATTCGTTCGAGTCCTTTCAACATCGTACGACATCTTAAAACATATTACGACTCTGTATGCCATATTAGAAACTCGAAAAGCATGTTAGTACAATGTACGATGTCTTACAACTCCTAACAACACATTACAATACGGTTCGTAAACTTAAATCTCCATAATAAACGTAATAAATTCGTCCGAGTCCATTAAACATCGTACCGTAACTCAGGACTTGTTACGACTCTGTATGAGACATTAGCAACTTCAAAAGCAACTTAGAATAATGTAGGACGCACTACAACCTCATAGAAGACCTTACATCACCGTACGAAACATTAAATCTCTATAATTAACCTAATGAATTCGTTCGAGTCCTTTCAACATCGTACGACATCTTAAAACATATTACGACTCTGTATGCCATATTAGAACCTCGAAAAGCATGTTAGTACAATGTACGATGCCTTACAACTCCTAACAACACATTACAATACAGTTCGTAATCTTAAATCTCCATAATAAACCTAATGAATTCGTGCGAGTCCATTAAACATCGTTCGGTAACTCAGGACTTGTTACGACTCTTTATAAGACATTAACAACTTGAAAGGCAACTTAGAATAATGTAGGACGCATTACAACTCCAAAGAAGACCTTACATCACCGTACGAAACATTAAATCTCTATAATTAACCTAATGAATTCGTTCGAGTCCTTTCAACATCGTACGACAACTTAAAACATATTACGACTCTGTATGCCATATTAGAAACTCGAAAAGCATGTTAGTACAATGTACGATGTCTTACAACTCCTAACAACACATTACAATACGGTTCGTAAACTTAAATCTCCATAATAAACGTAATAAATTCGTCCGAGTCCATTAAACATCGTACTGTAACTCAGGACTTGTTACAACTCTGTATGAGACATTAGCAACTTCAAAAGCAACTTAGAATAATGTAGGACGCACTACAACTCCATAGAAGACCTTACATCACCGTACGAAACATTAAATCTCTATAATTAACCTAATGAATTCGTTCGAGTCCTTTCAACATCGTACGACATCTTAAAACATATTACGACTCTGTATGCCGTATTAGAACCTCGAAAAGCATGTTAGTACAATGTACGATGCCTTACAACTCCTAACAACACATTACAATACAGTTCGTAATCTTAAATCTCCATAATAAACCTAATGAATTCGTCCGAGTCCATTAAACATCGTACGGTAACTCAGGACTTGTTACGACTCTCTATAAGACATTAGCAACTTCAAAAGCAACTTAGAATAATGTAGGACACACTACAACTCCATAGAAGACCTTACATCACCGTACGAAACATTAAATCTCTATAATTAACCTAATGAATTCGTTCGAGTCCTTTCAACATCGTACGACAACTTAAAACATATTACGACTCTGTATGCCATATTAGAAACTCGAAAAGCATGTTAGTACAATGTACGATGTCTTACAACTCCTAACAACACATTACAATACGGTTCGTAAACTTAAATCTCCATAATAAACGTAATAAATTCGTCCGAGTCCATTAAACATCGTACTGTAACTCAGGACTTGTTACAACTCTGTATGAGACATTAGCAACTTCAAAAGCAACTTAGAATAATGTAGGACGCACTACAACTCCATAGAAGACCTTACATCACCGTACGAAACATTAAATCTCTATAATTAACCTAATGAATTCGTTCGAGTCCTTTCAACATCGTACGACAACTTAAAACATATTACGACTCTGTATGCCATATTAGAAACTCGAAAAGCATGTTAGTACAATGTACGATGTCTTACAACTCCTAACAACACATTACAATACGGTTCGTAAACTTAAATCTCCATAATAAACGTAATAAATTCGTCCGAGTCCATTAAACATCGTACTGTAACTCAGGACTTGTTACAACTCTGTATGAGACATTAGCAACTTCAAAAGCAACTTAGAATAATGTAGGACGCACTACAACTCCATAGAAGACCTTACATCACCGTACGAAACATTAAATCTCTATAATTAACCTAATGAATTCGTTCGAGTCCTTTCAACATCGTACGACATCTTAAAACATATTACGACTCTGTATGCCATATTAGAACCTCGAAAAGCATGTTAGTACAATGTACGATGCCTTACAACTCCTAACAACACATTACAATACAGTTCGTAATCTTAAATCTCCTTAATAAACCTAATGAATTCGTCCGAGTCCATTAAACATCGTACGGTAACTCAGGACTTGTTACGACTCTGTATAAGACATTAGCAACTTCAAAAGCAACTTAGAATAATGTAGGACGCACTACAACTCCATAGAAGACCTTACATCACCGTACGAAACATTAAATCTCTATAATTAACCTAATGAATTCGTTCGAGTCCTTTCAACATCGTACGACATCTTAAAACATATTACGACTCTGTATGCCATATTAGAAACTCGAAAAGCATGTTAGTACAATGTACGATGTCTTACAACTCCTAACAACACATTACAATACGGTTCGTAAACTTAAATCTCCATAATAAACGTAATAAATTCGTCCGAGTCCATTAAACATCGTACTGTAACTCAGGACTTGTTACGACTCTGTATGAGACATTAGCAACTTCAAAAGCAACTTAGAATAATGTAGGACGCACTACAACCTCATAGAAGACCTTACATCACCGTACGAAACATTAAATCTCTATAATTAACCTAATGAATTCGTTCGAGTCCTTTCAACATCGTACGACATCTTAAAACATATTACGACTCTGTATGCCCTATTAGAACCTCGAAAAGCATGTTAGTACAATGTACGTTGCCTTACAACTCCTAACAACACATTACAATACAGTTCGTAATCTTAAATCTCCTTAATAAACCTAATGAATTCGTCCGAGTCCATTAAACATCGTACGGTAACTCAGGACTTGTTACGACTCTGTATAAGACATTAGCAACTTCAAAAGCAACTTAGAATAATGTAGGACGCACTACAACTCCATAGAAGACCTTACATCACCGTACGAAACATTAAATCTCTATAATTAACCTAATGAATTCGTTCGAGTCCTTTCAACATCGTACGACATCTTAAAACATATTACGACTCTGTATGCCATATTAGAAACTCGAAAAGCATGTTAGTACAATGTACGATGTCTTACAACTCCTAACAACACATTACAATACGGTTCGTAAACTTAAATCTCCATAATAAACGTAATAAATTCGTCCGAGTCCATTAAACATCGTACTGTAACTCAGGACTTGTTACGACTCTGTATGAGACATTAGCAACTTCAAAAGCAACTTAGAATAATGTAGGACGCACTACAACCTCATAGAAGACCTTACATCACCGTACGAAACATTAAATCTCTATAATTAACCTAATGAATTCGTTCGAGTCCTTTCAACATCGTACGACATCTTAAAACATATTACGACTCTGTATGCCATATTAGAACCTCGAAAAGCATGTTAGTACAATGTACGATGCCTTACAACTCCTAACAACACATTACAATACAGTTCGTAATCTTAAATCTCCATAATAAACCTAATGAATTCGTCCGAGTCCATTAAACATCGTACGGTAACTCAGGACTTGTTACGACTCTGTATAAGACATTAGCAACTTCAAAAGCAACTTAGAATAATGTAGGACGCACTACAACTCCATAGAAGACCTTACATCACCGTACGAAACATTAAATCTCTATAATTAACCTAATGAATTCGTTCGAGTCCTTTCAACATCGTACGACATCTTAAAACATATTACGACTCTGTATGCCATATTAGAACCTCGAAAAGCATGTTAGTACAATGTACGATGCCTTACAACTCCTAACAACACATTACAATACAGTTCGTAATCTTAAATCTCCATAATAAACCTAATGAATTCGTCCGAGTCCATTAAACATCGTACTGTAACTCAGGACTTGTTACGAATCTGTATGAGACATTAGCAACTTCAAAAGCAACTTAGAATAATGTAGGACGCACTACAACCTCATAGAAGACCTTACATCACCGTACGAAACATTAAATCTCAATAATTAACCTAATGAATTCGTTCGAGTCCTTTCAACATCGTACGACATCTTAAAACATATTACGACTCTGTATGCCATATTAGAACCTCGAAAAGCATGTTAGTACAATGTACGATGCCTTACAACTCCTAACAACACATTACAATACAGTTCGTAATCTTAAATCTCCATAATAAACCTAATGAATTCGTCCGAGTCCATTAAACATCGTACGGTAACTCAGGACTTGTTACGACTCTGTATAAGACATTAGCAAATTCAAAAGCAACTTAGAATAATGTAGGACGCACTACAACTCCATAGAAGACCTTACATCACCGTACGAAACATTAAATCTCTATAATTAACCTAATGAATTCGTTCGAGTCCTTTCAACATCGTACGACATCTTAAAACATATTACGACTCTGTATGCCATATTAGAAACTCGAAAAGCATGTTAGTACAATGTACGATGTCTTACAACTCCTAACAACACATTACAATACGGTTCGTAAACTTAAATCTCCATAATAAACGTAATAAATTCGTCCGAGTCCATTAAACATCGTACTGTAACTCAGGACTTGTTACGACTCTGTATGAGACATTAGCAACTTCAAAAGCAACTTAGAATAATGTAGGACGCACTACAACCTCATAGAAGACCTTACATCACCGTACGAAACATTAAATCTCTATAATTAACCTAATGAATTCGTTCGAGTCCTTTCAACATCGTACGACATCTTAAAACATATTACGACTCTGTATGCCATATTAGAACCTCGAAAAGCATGTTAGTACAATGTACGATGCCTTACAACTTCTAACAACACATTACAATACAGTTCGTAATCTTAAATCTCCATAATAAACCTAATGAATTCGTGCGAGTCCATTAAACATCGTACGGTAACTCAGGATTTGTTACGACTCTTTATAAGACATTAACAACTTGAAAAGCAACTTAGAATAATGTAGGACGCATTACAACTCCAAAGAAGACCTTACATCACCGTACGAAACATTAAATCTCTATAATTAACCTAATGAATTCGTTCGAGTCCTTTCAACATCGTACGACAACTTAAAACATATTACGACTCTGTATGCCATATTAGAAACTCGAAAAGCATGTTAGTACAATGTACGATGTCTTACAACTCTTAACAACACATTACAATACGGTTCGTAAACTTAAATCTCCATAATAAACGTAATAAATTCGTCCGAGTCCATTAAACATCGTACTGTAACTCAGGACTTGTTACGACTCTGTATGAGACATTAGCAACTTCAAAAGCAACTTAGAATAATGTAAGACGCACTACAACTCCATAGAAGACCTTACATCACCGTACGAAACATTAAATCTCTATAATTAACCTAATGAATTCGTTCGAGTCCTTTCAACATCGTATGACATCTTAAAACATATTACGACTCTGTATGCCATATTAGAACCTCGAAAAGCATGTTAGTACAATGTACGATGCCTTACAACTCCTAACAACACATTACAATACAGTTCGTAATCTTAAATCTCCGTAATAAACCTAATGAATTCGTCCGAGTCCATTAAACATCGTACGGTAACTCAGGACTTGTTACGACTCTGTATAAGACATTAGCAACTTGAAAAGCAACTTAGAATAATGTAGGACGCATTACAACTCCAAAGAAGACCTTACATCACCGTACGAAACATTAAATCTCCATAATTAACCTAATGAATTCGTTCGAGTCCTTTGAACATCGTACGACAACTTAAAACATACTACGACTCTGTATGCCGTATTAGAACCATGAAAAGCATGTTAGTACAATGTACGATACCTTACAACTCCTAACAACACATTACAATACGGTTCGTAATCTTAAATCTCCATAATAAACATAATGAATTCGTCCGAGTCCATTAAACATCGTACTGTAACTCAGGACTTGTTACGACTCTGTATGAGACATTAGCAACTTGAAAAGCAACTTAGAATAATGTAGGACGCATTACAACTCCATAGAAGACCTTACATCACCGTACGAAACATTAAATCTCTATAATTAACCTAATGAATTCGTTCGAGTCCTTTCAACATCGTACGACAACTTAAAACATACTACGACTCTGTATGCCGTATTAGAACCATGAAAAGCATGTTAGTACAATGTACGATACCTTACAACTCCTAACAACACATTACAATACGGTTCGTAATCTTAAATCTCCATAATAAACATAATGAATTCGTCCGAGTCCATTAAACATCGTACTGTAACTCAGGACTTGTTACGACTCTGTATGAGACATTAGCAACTTGAAAAGCAACTTAGAATAATGTAGGACGCATTACAACTCCATAGAAGACCTTACATCACCGTACGAAACATTAAATCTCTATAATTAACCTAATGAATTCGTTCGAGTCCTTTCAACATCGTACGACAACTTAAAACATACTACGACTCTGTATGCCGTATTAGAACCATGAAAAGCATGTTAGTACAATGTACGATACCTTACAACTCCTAACAACACATTACAATACGGTTCGTAATCTTAAATCTCCATAATAAACATAATGAATTCGTCCGAGTCCATTAAACATCGTACTGTAACTCAGGACTTGTTACGACTCTGTATGAGACATTAGCAACTTGAAAAGCAACTTAGAATAATGTAGGACGCATTACAACTCCATAGAAGACCTTACATCACCGTACGAAACATTAAATCTCTATAATTAACCTAATGAATTCGTTCGAGTCCTTTCAACATCGTACGACAACTTAAAACATACTACGACTCTGTATGCCGTATTAGAACCATGAAAAGCATGTTAGTACAATGTACGATGCCTTACAACTCCTAACAACACATTACAATACGGTTCGTAATCTTAAATCTCCATAATAAACATAATGAATTCGTCCGAGTCCATTAAACATCGTACTGTAACTCAGGACTTGTTACGACTCTGTATGAGACATTAGCAACTTGAAAAGCAACTTAGAATAATGTAGGACGCATTACAACTCCATAGAAGACCTTACATCACCGTACGAAACATTAAATCTCTATAATTAACCTAATGAATTCGTTCGAGTCCTTTCAACATCGTACGACATCTTAAAACATATTACGACTCTGTATGCCATATTAGAACCTCGAAAAGCATGTTAGTACAATGTACGATGCCTTACAACTCCTAACAACACATTACAATACGGTTCGTAATCTTAAATCTCCATAATAAACATAATGAATTCGTCCGAGTCCATTAAACATCGTACTGTAACTTAGGACTTGTTACGACTCTGTATGAGACATTAGCAACATGAAACGCAACTTAGAATAATGTAGGACGCATTACAACTCCATAGAAGACCTTACATCACCGTACAAAACATTAAATCTCTATAATTAACCTAATGAATTCGTTCGAGTCCTTTCAATATCGTACGACATCTTAAAACATATTACGACTCTGTATGCCATATTAGAACCTCGAAAAGCATGTTAGTACAATGTACGATGCCTTACAACTCCTAACAACACATTACAATACGGTTCGTAATCTTAAATTTCCATAATAAACATAATGAATTCGTCCGAGTCCATTAAACATCGTACTATAACTCAGGACTTGTTACGACTCTGTATGAGACATTAGCAACTTGAAAAGCAACTTAGAATAATGTAGGACGCATTACAACTCCATAGAAGACCTTACATCACCGTACGAAACATTAAATCTCTATAATTAACCTAATGAATTCGTTCGAGTCCTTTCAACATCGTACGACAACTTAAAACATATTACGACTCTGTAAGCCATATTAGAAACTCGAAAAGCATGGTAGTACAATGTACGATGCCTTACAACTCCTAACAACACATTACAATACGGTTCGTAATCTTAAATCTCCATAATAAACCTAATGAATTCGTCCGAGTCCATTAAACATCGTACTGTAACTCAGGACTTGTTACGACTCTGTATGAGACATTAGCAACTCGAAAAGCAACTTAGAATAATGTAAGACGCATTACAACTCCATAGAAGACCTTACATCACCGTACGAAACATTAAATCTCTATAATTAACCTAATGAATCGTTCGAGTCCTTTCAACATCGTACGACAACTTAAAACATATTACGACTCTGTATGCCATATTAGAACCTCAAAAAGCATGTTAGTACAATGTATGATGCCTTACAACTCCTAACAACACATTACAATACAGTACGTAATCTTAAATCTCCATAATAAACCTAATGAATTCGTCCGAGTCCATTGAACATCGTACGGTAACTCATGACTTGTTACGACTCAGTATGAGACACTAGCAACTTTAAAAGCAACTTAGAATAATGTAGGACGCATTACAACTCCAATGAAGACCTTACATCACCGTACAAAACATTAAATCTCTATAATTAACCTAATGAATTCGTTCGAGTCCTTTCAATATCGTACGACATCTTAAAACATATTACGACTCTGTATGCCATATTAGAACCTCGAAAAGCATGTTAGTACAATGTACGATGCCTTACAACTCCTAACAACACATTACAATACGGTTCGTAATCTTAAATCTCCATAATAAACCTAATGAATTCGTCCGAGTCCATTAAACATCGTACTGTAACTCAGGACTTGTTACGACTCTGTATGAGACATTAGCAACTCGAAAAGCAACTTAGAATAATGTAAGACGCATTACAACTCCATAGAAGACCTTACATCACCGTACGAAACATTAAATCTCTATAATTAACCTAATGAATCGTTCGAGTCCTTTCAACATCGTACGACAACTTAAAACATATTACGACTCTGTATGCCATATTAGAACCTCGAAAAGCATGTTAGTACAATGTACGATGCCTTACAACTCCTAACAACACATTACAATACGGTTCGTAATCTTAAATCTCCATAATAAACGTAATAAATTCGTCCGAGTCCATTAAACATCGTACTGTAACTCAGGACTTGTTACGACTCTGTATGAGACATTAGCAACTTCAAAAGCAACTTAGAATAATGTAGGACGCATTACAACTCCATAGAAGACCTTACATCACCGTACGAAACATTAAATCTCTATAATTAACCTAATGAATTCGTTCGAGTCCTTTCAACATCGTACGACAACTTAAAACATACTATGACTCTGTATGCCGTATTAGAACCTTGAAAAACATGTTAGTACAATGTACGACGCCTTACAACTCCTAACAACACATTACAATACAGTACGTAATCTTAAATCTCCATAATAAACCATATGAATTCGTCCGAGTCCATTGAACATCGTACGACAACTCAGGACTTGTTACGACTTTGTATTAGACATTAGCAACTTGAAAAGCAATTTATTATAATGTAGGACGCATTACAACTCCAAAGAAGACCTAAATCACTGTACGAAACATTAAATCTCTAAAATAAACCTAATGACTTCGTTCGAGTCCATTGAACATCGTACGACAACTTAAATATTATTACGACTCTGTATGCCATATTAGAACCTCGAAAAGCATGTTAGTACAATGTATGATGCCTTACAACTCCTAACAGAACATTACAATACAGTACGTAATCTTAAATCTCCATAGTAAACCTAATGAATTCGTCCGAGTCCATTGAACATCGTACGGTAACTCAGGACTTGTTACGACTCAGTATGAGACATTAGCAACTTGAAAAGCAACTTAGAATAATGTAGGACGCATTACAACTCCAATGAAGACCTTACATCACCGTACGAAACATTAAATCACTATAATTAACCGAATGAATTCGTTCGAGTCCTTTCAACATCGTACGACAACTTAAAACATATTACGACTCTGTATGCCATATTAGAACCTCGAAAAGCATGTTAGTACAATGTATGATGCCTTACAACTCCTAACAGAACATTACAATACGGTACGTAATCTTAAATCTCCATAGTAAACCTAATGAATTCGTCCGAGTCCATTGAACATCGTACGGTAACTCAGGACTTGTTACGACTCAGTATGAGACATTAGCAACTTGAAAAGCAACTTAGAATAATGTAGGACGCATTACAACTCCAATGAAGACCTTACATCACCGTACGAAACATTAAATCTCTATAATTAACCTAATGAATTCGTTCGAGTCTTTTCAACATCGTACGACAACTTAAAACATATTACGACTCTGTATGCCAAATTAGAACCTCGAAAAGCATGTTAGTACAATGTACGATGCCTTATAACTCCTAACAACACATTACAATACGGTTCGTAATCTTAAATCTCCATAATAAACCTAATATATTCGTCCGAGTCCATTAAACATCGTACTGTAACTCAGGACTTGTTACGACTCTATATGAGACATTAGCAACTTGAAAAGCAACTTAGAATAATGTAGGACGCATTACAACTCCAAAGAAGACCTTACATCACCGTACGAAACATTAAATCTCCATAATTAACCTAATGAATTTGTTCGAGTCCTTTGAACATCGTACGAAAACTTCAAACATACTACGACTCTGTATGCCATATTAGAACCTTGAAAAACATGTTAGTACTATATGTACGACGCCTTACAACTCCTAACAACACATTACAATACAGTACGTAATCTTAAATCTCCATAATAAACCATATGATTTCGTCCGAGTCCATTGAACATAGTACGACAACTCAGGACTTGTTACGACTTTGTATTAGACATTAGCAACATGAAAAGCAATTTATTATAATGTAGGACGCATAACAACTCCAAAGAAGACCTAAATCACTGTACGAAACATTAAATCTCTAAAATAAACCTAATGACTTCGTTCGAGTCCATTGAACATCGTACGACAACTTAAATATTATTACGACTCTGTATGCCATATTAGAACCTCGAAAAGCATGTTAGTACAATGTATGATGCCTTACAACTCCTAACAGAACATTACAATACAGTACGTAATCTTAAATCTCCATAGTAAACCTAATGAATTCGTCCGAGTCCATTGAACATCGTACGGTAACTCAGGACTTGTTACGACTCAGTATGAGACATTAGCAACTTGAAAAGCAACTTAGAATAATGTAGGACGCATTACAACTCCAATGAAGACCTTACATCACCGTACGAAACATTAAATCTCTATAATTAACCTAATGAATTCGTTCGAGTCCTTTCAACATCGTACGTCAACTTAAAACATATTACGACTCTGTATGCCATATTAGAACCTCGAAAAGCATGTTAGTACAATGTATGATGCCTTACAACTCCTAACAGAACATTACAATACGGTACGTAATCTTAAATCTCCATAGTAAACCTAATGAATTCGTCCGAGTCCATTGAACATCGTACGGTAACTCAGGACTTGTTACGACTCAGTATGAGACATTAGCAACTTGAAAAGCAACTTAGAATAATGTAGGACGCACTACAACTCCAATGAAGACCTTACATCACCGTACGAAACATTAAATCTCTATAATTAACCTAATGAATTCGTTCGAGTCCTTTCTACATCGTACGACAACTTAAAACATATTACGACTCTGTATGCCAAATTAGAACCTCGAAAAGCATGTTAGTACAATGTACGATGCCTTATAACTCCTAACAACACATTACAATACGGTTCGTAATCTTAAATCTCCATAATAAACCTAATGAATTCGTCCGAGTCCATTAAACATCGTACTGTAACTCAGGACTTGTTACGACTCTGTATGAGACATTAGCAACTTGAAAAGCAACTTAGAATAATGTAGGACGCATTACAACTCCAAAGAAGACCTTACATCACCGTACGAAACATTAAATCTCCATAATTAACCTAATGAATTCGTTCGAGTCCTTTGAACATCGTACGACAACTTAAAACATACTACGACTCTGTATGCCATATTAGAACCTTGAAAAACATGTTAGTACAATGTACGACGCCTTACAACTCCTAACAACACATTACAATACAGTACGTAATCTTAAATCTCCATAATAAACCATATGATTTCGTCCGAGTCCATTGAACATAGTACGACAACTCAGGACTTGTTACGACTTTGTATTAGACATTAGCAACTTGAAAAGCAATTTATTATAATGTAGGACGCATTACAACTCCAAAGAAGACCTAAATCACTGTACGAAACATTAAATCTATAAAATAAACCTAATGACTTCGTTTGAGTCCATTGAACATCGTACGACAACTTAAATATTATTACGACTCTGTATGCCATATTAGATCCTCGAAAAGCATGTTAGTACAATGTATGATGCCTTACAACTCCTAACAGAACATTACAATACAGTAGGTAATCTTAAATCTCCATAGTAAACCTAATGAATTCGTCCGAGTCCATTGAACATCGTACGGTAACTCGGGACTTTTTACGACTCAGTATGAGACATTAGCAACTTGAAAAGCAACTTAGAATAATGTAGGACGCATTACAACTCCAATGAAGACCTTACATCACCGTACGAAACATTAAATCTCTATAATTAACCTAATGAATTCGTTCGAGTCCTTTCAACATCGTACGACAACTTAAAACATATTACGACTCTGTGTGCCATATTAGAACCTCGAAAAGCATGTTAGTACAATGTATGATGCCTTACAACTCCTAACAGAACATTACAATACGGTACGTAATCTTAAATCTCCATAGTAAACCTAATTAATTCGTCCGAGTCCATTGAACATCGTACGGTAACTCAGGACTTGTTACGACTCAGTATGAGACATTAGCAACTTGAAAAGCAACTTAGAATAATGTAGGACGCATTACAACTCCAATGAAGACCTTACATCACCGTACGAAACATTAAATCTCTATAATTAACCTAATGAATTCGTTCGAGTCCTTTCTACATCGTACGACAACTTAAAACATATTAGGACTCTGTATGCCAAATTAGAACCTCGAAAAGCATGTTAGTACAATGTACGATGCCTTATAACTCCTAACAACACATTACAATACGGTTCGTAATCTTAAATCTCCATAATAAACCTAATATATTCGTCCGAGTCCATTAAACATCGTACTGTAACTCAGGACTTGTTACGACTCTGTATGAGACATTAGCAACTTGAAAAGCAACTTAGAATAATGTAGGACGCATTACAACTCCAAAGAAGACCTTACATCACCGTACGAAACATTAAATCTCCATAATTAACCTAATGAATTTGTTCGAGCCCATTGAACATCGTACGACAACTTCAAACATACTACGACTCTGTATGCCATATTAGAACCTTGAAAAACATGTTAGTACTATGTACGACGCCTTACAACTCCTAACAACACATTACAATACAGTACGTAATCTTAAATCTCCATAATAAACCATATGATTTCGTCCGAGTCCATTGAACATAGTACGACAACTCAGGACTTGTTACGACTTTGTATTAGACATTAGCAACTTGAAAAGCAATTTATTATAATGTAGGACGCATAACAACTCCAAAGAAGACCTAAATCACTGTACGAAACATTAAATCTCTAAAATAAACCTAATGACTTCGTTCGAGTCCATTGAACATCGTACGACAACTTAAATATTATTACGACTCTGTATGCCATATTAGAACCTCGAAAAGCATGTTAGTACAATGTATGATGCCTTACAACTCCTAACAGAACATTACAATACAGTACGTAATCTTAAATCTCCATAGTAAACCTCGTCCGAGTCCATTGAACATCGTACGGTAACTCAGGACTTGTTACGACTCAGTATGAGACATTAGCAACTTGAAAAGCAAGTTAGAATAATGTAGGACGCATTACAACTCCAATGAAGACCTTACATCACCGTACAAAACATTAAATCTCTATAATTAACCTAATGAATTCGTTCGAGTCCTTTCAACATCGTACGTCAACTTAAAACATATTACGACTCTGTATGCCATATTAGAACCTCGAAAAGCATGTTAGTACAATGTATGATGCCTTACAACTCCTAACAGAACATTACAATACGGTACGTAATCTTAAATCTCCATAGTAAACCTAATGAATTCGTCCGAGTCCATTGAACATCGTACGGTAACTCGGGACTTTTTACGACTCAGTATGAGACATTAGCAACTTGAAAAGCAACTTAGAATAATGTAGGACGCATTACAACTCCAATGAAGACCTTACATCACCGTACGAAACATTAAATCTCTATAATTAACCTAATGAATTTGTTCGAGTCCTTTCAACATCGTACGACAACTTAAAACATATTACGACTCTGTATGCCATATTAGAACCTCGAAAAGCATGTTAGTACAATGTACGATGCCTTATAACTCCTAACAATATATTACAATACGGTTCGTAATCTTAAATCTCCATAATAAACCTAATGAATTCGTCCGAGTCCATTAAACATCGTACTGTAACTCAGGACTTGTTACGACTCTGTATGAGACATTAGCAACTTGAAAAGCAACTTAGAATAATGTAGGACGCATTACAACTCCAAAGAAGACCTTACATCACCGTACGAAACATTAAATCTCCATAATTAACCTAATGAATTCGTTCGAGTCCTTTGAACATCGTACGACAACTTAAAACATACTACGACTCTGTATGCCATATTAGAACCTTGAAAAACATGTTAGTACAATGTACGACGCCTTACAACTCCTAACAACACATTACAATACAGTACGTAATCTTAAATCTCCATAATAAACCATATGATTTCGTCCGAGTCCATTGAACATAGTACGACAACTCAGGACTTGTTACGACTTTGTATTAGACATTAGCAATTTGAAAAGCAATTTATTATAATGTAGGACGCATTACAACTCCAAAGAAGACCTAAATCACTGTACGAAACATTAAATCTATAAAATAAACCTAATGACTTCGTTTGAGTCCATTGAACATCGTACGACAACTTAAATATTATTACGACTCTGTATGCCATATTAGAACCTCGAAAAGCATGTTAGTACAATGTATGATGCCTTACAACTCCTAACAGAACATTACAATACAGTACGTAATCTTAAATCTCCATAGTAAACCTAATGAATTCGTCCGAGTCCATTGAACATCGTACGGTAACTCAGGACTTGTTACGACTCAGTATGAGACATTAGCAACTTGAAAAGCAACTTAGAATAATGTAGGACGCATTACAACTCCAATGAAGACCTTACATCACTGTACGAAACATTAAATCTCTATAATTAACCTAATGAATTCGTTCGAGTCCTTTCAACATCGTACGACAACTTAAACCATATTACGACTCTGTATGCCATATTAGAACCTCGAAAAGCATGTTAGTACAATGTATGATGCCTTACAACTCCTAACAGAACATTACAATACAGTACGTAATCTTAAATCTCCATAGTAAACCTAATGAATTCGTCCGAGTCCATTGAACATCGTACGGTAACTCAGGACTTGTTACGACTCAGTATGAGACATTAGCAACTTGAAAAGCAACTTAGAATAATATATGACGCATTACAACTCCAATGAAGACCTTACATCACCGTACGAAACATTAAATCTCTATAATTAACCTAATGAATTCGTTCGAGTCCTTTCAACATCGTACGACAACTTAAAACATATTACGACTCTGTATGCCATATTAGAACCTCGAAAAGCATGTTAGTACAATGTATGATGCCTTACAACTCCTAACAGAACATTATAATACGATACGTAATCTTAAATCTCCATAGTAAACATAATGAATTCGTCCAAGTCCATTGAACATCGTACGGTAACTCAGGACTTGTTACGACTCAGTATGAGACATTAGCAACTTGAAAAGCAACTTAGAATAATGTAGGACGCATTACAACTCCAATGAAGACCTTACATCACCGTACGAAACATTAAATCTCTATAATTAACCTAATGAATTCGTTCGAGTCCTTTCAACATCGTACGACAACTTAAAGCATATTACGACTCTGTATGCCATATTAGAACCTCGAAAAGCATGTTAGTACAATGTACGATGCCTTATAACTCCTAACAACACATTACAATACGGTTCGTAATCTTAAATCTCCATAATAAACCTAATGAATTCGTCCGAGTCCATTAAACATCGTACTGTAACTCAGGACTTGTTACGACTCTGTATGAGACATTAGCAACTTGAAAAGCAACTTAGAATAATGTAGGACGCATTACAACTCCAAAGAAGACCTTACATCACCGTACGAAACATTAAATCTCCATAATTAACCTAATGAATTCGTTCGAGTCCTTTGAACATCGTACGACAACTTAAAACATACTACGACTCTGTATGCCATATTAGAACCTTGAAAAACATGTTAGTACAATGTACGACGTCTTACAACTCCTAACAACACATTACAATACAGTACGTAATCTTAAATCTCCATAATAAACCATATGATTTCGTCCGAGTCCATTGAACATAGTACGACAACTCAGGACTTGTTACGACTTTGTATTAGACATTAGCAACTTGAAAAGCAATTTATTATAATGTAGGACGCATTACAACTCCAAAGAAGACCTAAATCACTGTACGAAACATTAAATCTCTAAAATAAATCTAATGACTTCGTTCGAGTCCATTGAACATCGTACGATAACTTAAATAATATTACGACTCTGTATGCCATATTAGAACCTCGAAAAGCATGTTAGTACAATGTATGATGCCTTACAACTCCTAACAACACATTACAATACAGTACGTAATCTTAAATCTCCATAGTAAACCTAATGAATTCGTCCGAGTCCATTGAACATCGTACGGTAACTCAGGACTTGTTACGACTCAGTATGAGACATTAGCAACTTGAAAAGCAACTTAGAATAATGTAGAACGCATTACAACTCCAATGAAGACCTTACATCACCGTACAAAACATTAAATCTCTATAATTAACCTAATGAATTCGTTCGAGTCCTTCCAACATCGTACGACAACTTAAAACATATTACGACTCTGTATGCCATATTAGAAACTCGAAAAGCATGATAGTACAATGTGCGATGCCTTACAACTCCTAACAACACATTACAATACGGTTCGTAATCTTAAATCTCCATAATAAACCTAATGAATTCGTCCGAGTCCATTAAACATCGTACGGTAACTCAGGACTTGTTACGACTCTTTATGAGACATTAGCAACTTGAAAAGTAACTTAGAATAATGTAGGACGCATTACAACTCCATAGAAGACCTTACATCACCGTACGAAACATTAAATCTCTATAATTAACCTAATGAATTTGTTCGAGTCCTTTCAACATCGTACGACAACATAAAACATATTACGACTCTGTATGCCATATTAGAACCTCGAAAAGCATGTTAGTACAATGTACGATGCCTTACAACTCCTAACAACACATTACAATACAGTTCGTAATCTTAAATCTCCATAATAAACCTAATGAATTCGTCCGAGTCCATTAAACATCGTACAGTAACTCAGGACTTGTTACGACTCTGTATGAGACATTAGCAACTTGAAAAGCAACTTAGAATAATGTAGGATGCATTACAACTCCAAAGAAGACCTTACATCACCGTACGAAACATTAAATCTCCATAATTAACCTAATGAATTCCTTCGAGTCCTTTGAACATCGTACGACAACTTAAAACATACTACGACTCTGTATGCCATATTAGAACCTTGAAAAACATTTTAGTACAATGTACGACGCCTTACAACTCCTAACAACACATTACAATACAGTACGTAATCTTAAATCTCCTTAATAAACCATATGAATTCGTCCGAGTCCATTGAACATCGTACGACAACTCAGGACTTGTTACGACTTTGTATTAGACATTAGCAACTTGAAAAGCAATTTATTATAATGTAGGACGCATTACAACTCCAAAGAAGACCTAAATCACTGTACGAAACATTAAATCTCTAAAATAAACCTAATGACTTCGTTCGAGTTCTTTGAACATTGTACGACAACTTAAAACATACTACGACTCTGTATGCCATATTAGAACCTTGAAAAACATGTTAGTACAATGTACGACGCCTTACAACTCCTAACAGCATATTACAATACAGTAAGTAATCTTAAATCTCCATAGTAAACCTAATGAATTCGTCCGAGTCCATTGAACATCGTACGGTAACTGAGGACTTGTTACGACTTTGTATTAGACATTAGCAACTTGAAAAGCAATTTAGTATAATGTAGGACGCATTACAACTCCAAAGAAGACCTAAAATCACTGTACGAAACATTAAACCTCTATAATAAACCTAATGACTTCGTTCGAGTCCTTTGAACATCGTACGACAACTTAAAACATACTACGACTCTGTATGCCATATTAGAACCTTGAAAAACATGTTAGTACAATATACGACGCCTTACAACTCCTAACAACACATTACAATACAGTACGTAATCTTAAATCTCCATAATAAACCATATGAATTCGTCCGAGTCCATTGAACATCGTACGACAACTCAGGACTTGTTACGACTTTGTATTAGACATTAGCAACTTAAAAAGCAATTTATTATAATGTAGGACGCATTACAACTCCAAAGAAGACCTGAATCACTGTACGAAACATTAAATCTCTAAAATAAACCTAATGACTTCGTTCGAGTCCATTGAACATCGTACGACAACTTAAATAATATTACGACTCTGTATGCCATATTAGAACCTCGAAAAGCATGTTAGTACAATGTATGATGCCTTACAACTCCTAACAGCATATTACAATACAGTACGTAATCTTAAATCTCCATAGTAAACCTAATGAATTCGTCCGAGTCCAATGAACATCGTACGGTAACTCAGGACTTGTTACGACTCAGTATGAGACATTAGCAACTTGAAAAGCAACTTAGAATAATGTAGGACGCATTACAACTCCAATGAAGACCTTACATCACCGTACGAAACATTAAATCTCTATAATTAACCTAATGAATTCGTTCGAGTCCTTTCAACATCGTACGACAACTTAAAACATATTACGACTCTGTATGCCATATTAGAAACTCGAAAAGAATGTTAGTACAATGTACGATGCCTTACAACTCCTAACAACACATTATAATACGGTTCATAATCTTAAATCTCCATAATAAACCTAATGAATTCGTCCGAGTCCATTAAACATCGTACGGTAACTCAGGACTTGTTACGACTCTGTATGAGACATTAGCAACTTGCAAAGCAACTTAGAATAATGTAGGAGGCATTACAACTCCAAAGAAGACCTTATATCACCGTACGAAACATTAAATCTCCATAATTAACCTAATGAATTCGTTCGAGTCCTTTGAACATCGTACGACAACTTAAAACATACTACGACTCTGTATGCCATATTAGAACCTTGAAAAACATTTTAGTACAATGTACGACGCCTTACAACTCCTAACAACACATTACAATACAGTACGTAATCTTAAATCTCCTTAATAAACCATATGAATTCGTCCGAGTCCATTGAACATCGTACGACAACTCAGGACTTGTTACGACTTTGTATTAGACATTAGCAACTTAAAAAGCAATTTATTATAATGTAGGACGCATTACAACTCCAAAGAAGACCTGAATCACTGTACGAAACATTAAATCTCTAAAATAAACCTAATGACTTCGTTCGAGTCCATTGAACATCGTACGACAACTTAAATAATATTACGACTCTGTATGCCATATTAGAACCTCGAAAAGCATGTTAGTACAATGTATGATGCCTTACAACTCCTAACAGCATATTACAATACAGTACGTAATCTTAAATCTCCATAGTAAACCTAATGAATTCGTCCGAGTCCAATGAACATCGTACGGTAACTCAGGACTTGTTACGACTCAGTATGAGACATTAGCAACTTGAAAAGCAACTTAGAATAATGTAGGACGCATTACAACTCCAATGAAGACCTTACATCACCGTACGAAACATTAAATCTCTATAATTAACCTAATGAATTCGTTCGAGTCCTTTCAACATCGTACGACAACTTAAAACATATTACGACTCTGTATGCCATATTAGAAACTCGAAAAGAATGTTAGTACAATGTACGATGCCTTACAACTCCTAACAACACATTATAATACGGTTCATAATCTTAAATCTCCATAATAAACCTAATGAATTCGTCCGAGTCCATTAAACATCGTACGGTAACTCAGGACTTGTTACGACTCTGTATGAGACATTAGCAACTTGCAAAGCAACTTAGAATAATGTAGGAGGCATTACAACTCCAAAGAAGACCTTACATCACCGTACGAAACATTAAATCTCCATAATTAACCTAATGAATTCGTTCGAGTCCTTTGAACATCGTACGACAACTTAAAACATACTACGACTCTGTATGCCATATTAGAACCATGAAAAACATGTTAGTACAATGTACGACGCCTTACAACTACTAACAACACATTACAATACAGTACGTAATCTTAAATCTCCATAATAAACCATATGAATTCGTCCGAGTCCATTGAACATCGTACGGCAACTCAGGACTTGTTACGACTTTGTATTAGACATTAGCAACTTGAAAAGCAATTAAGAATAATGTAGGACGCATTACAACTCCAAAGAAGACCTAAAATCACTGTATGAAACATTAAATCTCTATAATAAACCTAATGAATTCGTTCGAGTCCTTTGAACATCGTACGACAACTTAAAACATACTACGACTCTGTATGCCATATTAGAACCTTGAAAAACATGTTAGTACAATGTACGACGCCTTACAACTCCTAACAACACATTACAATACAATACGTAATCTTAAATCTCCATAATAAACCATATGAATTCGTCCGAGTCCATTGAACATCGTACAGCAACTGAGGACTTGTTACGACTTTGTATTAGACATTAGCAACTTGAAAAGCAATTTAGTATAATGTAGGACGCATTACAACTCCAAAGAAGACCTAAAATCATTGTACGAAACATTAAACCTCTATAATAAACCTAATGACTTCGTTCGAGTCCTTTGAACATCGTACGACAACTTAAAACATACTACGACTCTGTATGCCATATTAGAACCTTGAAAAACATGTTAGTACAATATACGACGCCTTACAACTCCTAACAACACATTACAATACAGTAAGTATTCTTAAATCTCCATAATAAATCTTATGAATTCGTCCGAGTCCATTGAACATCGTACGACAACTTAAATAATATTACGACTCTGTATGCCATATTAGAACCTCGAAAAGCATGTTAGTACAATGTATGATGCCTTACAATCCTAACAACACATTACAATACAGTACGTAATCTTAAATCTCCATAATAAACCTAATGAATTCGTCCGAGTCCATTAAACATCGTACGGTAACTCAGGACTTATTACGACTCTGTATGAGACATTAGCAACTTGAAAAGCAACTTAGAATAATGTAGGACGCATTACAACTCCAAAGAAGACCTTACATCACCGTACGAAACATTAAATCTCCATAATTAACCTAATGAATTCGTTCGAGTCCTTTGAACATCGTACGACAACTTAAAACATACTACGACTCTGTATGCCATATTAGAACCTTGAAAAACATTTTAGTACAATGTACGACGCCTTACAACTCATAACAACACATTACAATACAGTACGTAATCTTATATCTCCATAATAAACCATATGAATTCGTCCGAGTCCATTGAACATCGTACGACAACTCAGGACTTGTTACGACTTTGTATTAGACATTAGCAACTTGAAAAGCAATTTATTATAATGTAGGACGCATTACAACTCCAAAGAAGACCTAAAATCACTGTACGAAACATTAAACCTCTATAATAAACCTAATGACTTCGTTCGAGTCCTTTGAACATCGTACGACAACTTAAAACATACTACGACTCTGTATGCCATATTAGAACCTTGAAAAACATGTTAGTACAAATACGACGCCTTACAACTCCTAACAACACATTACAATACAGTACGTATTCTTAAATCTCCATAATAAATCTTATGAATTCGTCCGAGTCCATTGAACATCGTAGGACAACTTAAATAATATTACGACTCTGTATGCCATATTAGAACCTCGAAAAGCATGTTAGTACAATGTATGATGCCTTACAATCCTAACAACACATTACAATACAGTACGTAATCTTAAATCTCCATAATAAACCTAATGAATTCGTCCGAGTCCATTAAACATCGTACGGTAACTCAGGACTTATTACGACTCTGTATGAGACATTAGCAACTTGAAAAGCAACTTAGAATAATGTAGGACGCATTACAACTCCAAAGAAGACCTTACATCACCGTACGAAACATTAAATCTCCATAATTAACCTAATGAATTCGTTCGAGTCCTTTGAACATCGTACGACAACTTAAAACATACTACGACTCTGTATGCCATATTAGAACCTTGAAAAACATTTTAGTACAATGTACGACGCCTTACAACTCATAACAACACATTACAATACAGTACGTAATCTTATATCTCCATAATAAACCATATGAATTCGTCCGAGTCCATTGAACATCGTACGACAACTCAGGACTTGTTACGACTTTGTATTAGACATTAGCAACTTGAAAAGCAATTTATTATAATGTAGGACGCATTACAACTCCAAAGAAGACCTAAAATCACTGTACGAAACATTAAACCTCTATAATAAACCTAATGACTTCGTTCGAGTCCTTTGAACATCGTACGACAACTTAAAACATACTACGACTCTGTATGCCATATTAGAACCTTGAAAAACATGTTAGTACAAATACGACGCCTTACAACTCCTAACAACACATTACAATACAGTACGTATTCTTAAATGTCCATAATAAATCTTATGAATTCGTCCGAGTCCATTGAACATCGTACGACAACTTAAATAATATTACGACTCTGTATGCCATATTAGAACCTCGAAAAGCATGTTAGTACAATGTATGATGCCTTACAATCCTAACAACACATTACAATACAGTACGTAATCTTAAATCTCCATAATAAACCTAATGAATTCGTCCGAGTCCATTAAACAACGTACGGTAACTCAGGACTTATTACGACTCTGTATGAGACATTAGCAACTTGAAAAGCAACTTAGAATAATGTAGGACGCATTACAACTCCAAAGAAGACCTTACATCACCGTACGAAACATTAAATCTCCATAATTAACCTAATGAATTCGTTCGAGTCCTTTGAACATCGTACGACAACTTAAAACATACTACGACTCTGTATGCCATATTAGAACCTTGAAAAACATTTTAGTACAATGTACGACGCCTTACAACTCATAACAACACATTACAATACAGTACGTAATCTTAAATCTCCATAATAAACCATATGAATTCGTCCGAGTCCATTGAACATCGTACGACAACTCATGACTTGTTATGACTTTGTATTAGACATTAGCAACTTGAAAAGCAATTTATTATAATGTAGGACGCATTACAACTCCAAAGAAGACCTAAAATCACTGTACGAAACATTAAACCTCTATAATAAACCTAATGACTTCGTTCGAGTCCTTTGAACATCGTACGACAACTTAAAACATACTACGACTCTGTATGCCATATTAGAACCTTGAAAAACATGTTAGTACAAATACGACGCCTTACAACTCCTAACAACACATTACAATACAGTACGTATTCTTAAATCTCCATAATAAATCTTATGAATTCGTCCGAGTCCATTGAACATCGTACGACAACTTAAATAATATTACGACTCTGTATGCCATATTAGAACCTCGAAAAGCATGTTAGTACAATGTATGATGCCTTACAATCCTAACAACACATTACAATACAGTACGTAATCTTAAATCTCCATAATAAACCTAATGAATTCGTCCGAGTCCATTAAACAACGTACGGTAACTCAGGACTTATTACGACTCTGTATGAGACATTAGCAACTTGAAAAGCAACTTAGAATAATGTAGGACGCATTACAACTCCAAAGAAGACCTTACATCACCGTACGAAACATTAAATCTCCATAATTAACCTAATGAATTCGTTCGAGTCCTTTGAACATCGTACGACAACTTAAAACATACTACGACTCTGTATGCCATATTAGAACCTTGAAAAACATTTTAGTACAATGTACGACGCCTTACAACTCATAACAACACATTACAATACAGTACGTAATCTTAAATCTCCATAATAAACCATATGAATTCGTCCGAGTCCATTGAACATCGTACGACAACTCAGGACTTGTTATGACTTTGTATTAGACATTAGCAACTTGAAAAGCAATTTATTATAATGTAGGACGCATTACAACTCCAAAGAAGACCTAAATCACTGTACGAAACATTAAATCTCTAAAATAAACCTAATGACTTCGTTCGAGTCCATTGAACATCGTACGACAACTTAAATAATATTACGACTCTGTATGCCATATTAGAACCTCGAAAAGCATGTTAGTACAATGTATGATGCCTTACAACTCCTAACAGCATATTACAATACAGTACGTAATCTTAAATCTCCATAGTAAACCTAATGAATTCGTCCGAGTCCATTGAACATCGTACGGTAACTCAGGACTTGTTACGACTCAGTATGAGACATTAGCAACTTGAAAAGCAACTTAGAATAATTTAGGACGCATTACAACTCCAATAAAGACCTTACATCACCGTACGAAACATTAAATCTCTATAATTAACCTAATGAATTCGTTCGAGTCCTTTCAACATCGTACGACAACTTAAAACATATTACGACTCTGTATGCCATATTAGAAACTCGAAAAGCATGTTAGTACAATGTACGATGCCTTACAACTCCTAACAACACATTATAATACGGTTCGTAATCTTAAATCTCCATAATAAACCTAATGAATTCGTACGAGTCCATTGAACATCGTACGGAAACTCAGGACTTGTTACAACTCTGTATCAGACATTAGCAACTTGAAAAGAAATTTTGAATAATGTAGGACGCATTACAACTCCAAAGAAGACCTTACATCACCGTACGAAACATTAAATCTCTATAATAAACCTAATGAATTCGTTCGAGTCCTTTGAACATCGTACGACAACTTAAAACATACTACGACTCTGTATGCCATATTAGAACCTTGAAAAACATTTTAGTACAATGTACGACGCCTTACAACTCATAACAACACATTACAATACAGTACGTAATCTTAAATCTCCATAATAAACCATATGAATTCGTCCGAGTCCATTGAACATCGTACGACAACTCAGGACTTGTTACGACTTTGTATTAGACATTAGCAACTTGAAAAGCAATTTATTATAATGTAGGACGCATTACAACTCCAAAGAAGACCTAAAATCACTGTACGAAACATTAAACCTCTATAATAAACCTAATGACTTCGTTCGAGTCCTTTGAACATCGTACGACAACTTAAAACATACTACGACTCTGTATGCCATATTAGAACCTTGAAAAACATGTTAGTACAAATACGACGCCTTACAACTCCTAACAACACATTACAATACAGTACGTATTCTTAAATCTCCATAATAAATCTTATGAATTCGTCCGAGTCCATTGAACATCGTACGACAACTTAAATAATATTACGACTCTGTATGCCATATTAGAACCTCGAAAAGCATGTTAGTACAATGTACGATGCCTTACAACTCCTAACAACACATTATAATACGGTTCGTAATCTTAAATCTCCATAATAAACCTAATGAATTCGTACGAGTCCATTGAACATCGTACGGAAACTCAGGACTTGTTACAACTCTGTATCAGACATTAGCAACTTGAAAAGAAATTTTGAATAATGTAGGACGCATTACAACTCCAAAGAAGACCTTACATCACCGTACGAAACATTAAATCTCTATAATAAACCTAATGAATTCGTTCGAGTCCTTTGAACATCGTACGACAACTTAAAACATACTACGACTCTGTATGCCATATTAGAACCTTGAAAAACATTTTAGTACAATGTACGACGCCTTACAACTCATAACAACACATTACAATACAGTACGTAATCTTAAATCTCCATAATAAACCATATGAATTCGTCCGAGTCCATTGAACATCGTACGACAACTCATGACTTGTTATGACTTTGTATTAGACATTAGCAACTTGAAAAGCAATTTATTATAATGTAGGACGCATTATAACTCCAAAGAAGACCTAAAATCACTGTACGAAACATTAAACCTCTATAATAAACCTAATGACTTCGTTCGAGTCCTTTGAACATCGTACGACAACTTAAAACATACTACGACTCTGTATGCCATATTAGAACCTTGAAAAACATGTTAGTACAAATACGACGCCTTACAACTCCTAACAACACATTACAATACAGTACGTATTCTTAAATCTCCATAATAAATCTTATGAATTCGTCCGAGTCCATTGAACATCGTACGACAACTTAAATAATATTACGACTCTGTATGCCATATTAGAACCTCGAAAAGCATGTTAGTACAATGTATGATGCCTTACAATCCTAACAACACATTACAATACAGTACGTAATCTTAAATCTCCATAATAAACCTAATGAATTCGTCCGAGTCCATTAAACAACGTACGGTAACTCAGGACTTATTACGACTCTGTATGAGACATTAGCAACTTGAAAAGCAACTTAGAATAATGTAGGACGCATTACAACTCCAAAGAAGACCTTACATCACCGTACGAAACATTAAATCTCCATAATTAACCTAATGAATTCGTTCGAGTCCTTTGAACATCGTACGACAACTTAAAACATACTACGACTCTGTATGCCATATTAGAACCTTGAAAAACATTTTAGTACAATGTACGACGCCTTACAACTCATAACAACACATTACAATACAGTACGTAATCTTAAATCTCCATAATAAACCATATGAATTCGTCCGAGTCCATTGAACATCGTACGACAACTCAGGACTTGTTATGACTTTGTATTAGACATTAGCAACTTGAAAAGCAATTTATTATAATGTAGGACGCATTACAACTCCAAAGAAGACCTAAATCACTGTACGAAACATTAAATCTCTAAAATAAACCTAATGACTTCGTTCGAGTCCATTGAACATCGTACGACAACTTAAATAATATTACGACTCTGTATGCCATATTAGAACCTCGAAAAGCATGTTAGTACAATGTATGATGCCTTACAACTCCTAACAGCATATTACAATACAGTACGTAATCTTAAATCTCCATAGTAAACCTAATGAATTCGTCCGAGTCCATTGAACATCGTACGGTAACTCAGGACTTGTTACGACTCAGTATGAGACATTAGCAACTTGAAAAGCAACTTAGAATAATTTAGGACGCATTACAACTCCAATAAAGACCTTACATCACCGTACGAAACATTAAATCTCTATAATTAACCTAATGAATTCGTTCGAGTCCTTTCAACATCGTACGACAACTTAAAACATATTACGACTCTGTATGCCATATTAGAAACTCGAAAAGCATGTTAGTACAATGTACGATGCCTTACAACTCCTAACAACACATTATAATACGGTTCGTAATCTTAAATCTCCATAATAAACCTAATGAATTCGTACGAGTCCATTGAACATCGTACGGAAACTCAGGACTTGTTACAACTCTGTATCAGACATTAGCAACTTGAAAAGAAATTTTGAATAATGTACGACGCATTACAACTCCAAAGAAGACCTTACATCACCGTACGAAACATTAAATCTCTATAATAAACCTAATGAATTCGTTCGAGTCCTTTGAACATCGTACGACAACTTAAAACATACTACGACTCTGTATGCCATATTAGAACCTTGAAAAACATTTTAGTACAATGTACGACGCCTTACAACTCATAACAACACATTACAATACAGTACGTAATCTTAAATCTCCATAATAAACCATATGAATTCGTCCGAGTCCATTGAACATCGTACGACAACTCAGGACTTGTTACGACTTTGTATTAGACATTAGCAACTTGAAAAGCAATTTATTATAATGTAGGACGCATTACAACTCCAAAGAAGACCTAAAATCACTGTACGAAACATTAAACCTCTATAATAAACCTAATGACTTCGTTCGAGTCCTTTGAACATCGTACGACAACTTAAAACATACTACGACTCTGTATGCCATATTAGAACCTTGAAAAACATGTTAGTACAAATACGACGCCTTACAACTCCTAACAACACATTACAATACAGTACGTATTCTTAAATCTCCATAATAAATCTTATGAATTCGTCCGAGTCCATTGAACATCGTAGGACAACTTAAATAATATTACGACTCTGTATGCCATATTAGAACCTCGAAAAGCATGTTAGTACAATGTACGATGCCTTACAACTCCTAACAACACATTATAATACGGTTCGTAATCTTAAATCTCCATAATAAACCTAATGAATTCGTACGAGTCCATTGAACATCGTACGGAAACTCAGGACTTGTTACAACTCTGTATCAAACATTAGCAACTTGAAAAGAAATTTTGAATAATGTAGGACGCATTACAACTCCAAAGAAGACCTTACATCACCGTACGAAACATTAAATCTCTATAATAAACCTAATGAATTCGTTCGAGTCCTTTGAACATCGTACGACAACTTAAAACATACTACGACTCTGTATGCCATATTAGAACCTTGAAAAACATTTTAGTACAATGTACGACGCCTTACAACTCATAACAACACATTACAATACAGTACGTAATCTTAAATCTCCATAATAAACCATATGAATTCGTCCGAGTCCATTGAACATCGTACGACAACTCATGACTTGTTATGACTTTGTATTAGACATTAGCAACTTGAAAAGCAATTTATTATAATGTAGGACGCATTACAACTCCAAAGAAGACCTAAAATCACTGTACGAAACATTAAACCTCTATAATAAACCTAATGACTTCGTTCGAGTCCTTTGAACATCGTACGACAACTTAAAACATACTACGACTCTGTATGCCATATTAGAACCTTGAAAAACATGTTAGTACAAATACGACGCCTTACAACTCCTAACAACACATTACAATACAGTACGTATTCTTAAATCTCCATAATAAATCTTATGAATTCGTCCGAGTCCATTGAACATCGTACGACAACTTAAATAATATTACGACTCTGTATGCCATATTAGAACCTCGAAAAGCATGTTAGTACAATGTATGATGCCTTACAATCCTAACAACACATTACAATACAGTACGTAATCTTAAATCTCCATAATAAACCTAATGAATTCGTCCGAGTCCATTAAACAACGTACGGTAACTCAGGACTTATTACGACTCTGTATGAGACATTAGCAACTTGAAAAGCAACTTAGAATAATGTAGGACGCATTACAACTCCAAAGAAGACCTTACATCACCGTACGAAACATTAAATCTCCATAATTAACCTAATGAATTCGTTCGAGTCCTTTGAACATCGTACGACAACTTAAAACATACTACGACTCTGTATGCCATATTAGAACCTTGAAAAACATTTTAGTACAATGTACGACGCCTTACAACTCATAACAACACATTACAATACAGTACGTAATCTTAAATCTCCATAATAAACCATATGAATTCGTCCGAGTCCATTGAACATCGTACGACAACTCAGGACTTGTTATGACTTTGTATTAGACATTAGCAACTTGAAAAGCAATTTATTATAATGTAGGACGCATTACAACTCCAAAGAAGACCTAAATCACTGTACGAAACATTAAATCTCTAAAATAAACCTAATGACTTCGTTCGAGTCCATTGAACATCGTACGACAACTTAAATAATATTACGACTCTGTATGCCATATTAGAACCTCGAAAAGCATGTTAGTACAATGTATGATGCCTTACAACTCCTAACAGCATATTACAATACAGTACGTAATCTTAAATCTCCATAGTAAACCTAATGAATTCGTCCGAGTCCATTGAACATCGTACGGTAACTCAGGACTTGTTACGACTCAGTATGAGACATTAGCAACTTGAAAAGCAACTTAGAATAATTTAGGACGCATTACAACTCCAATAAAGACCTTACATCACCGTACGAAACATTAAATCTCTATAATTAACCTAATGAATTCGTTCGAGTCCTTTCAACATCGTACGACAACTTAAAACATATTACGACTCTGTATGCCATATTAGAAACTCGAAAAGCATGTTAGTACAATGTACGATGCCTTACAACTCCTAACAACACATTATAATACGGTTCGTAATCTTAAATCTCCATAATAAACCTAATGAATTCGTACGAGTCCATTGAACATCGTACGGAAACTCAGGACTTGTTACAACTCTGTATCAGACATTAGCAACTTGAAAAGAAATTTTGAATAATGTACGACGCATTACAACTCCAAAGAAGACCTTACATCACCGTACGAAACATTAAATCTCTATAATAAACCTAATGAATTCGTTCGAGTCCTTTGAACATCGTACGACAACTTAAAACATACTACGACTCTGTATGCCATATTAGAACCTTGAAAAACATTTTAGTACAATGTACGACGCCTTACAACTCATAACAACACATTACAATACAGTACGTAATCTTAAATCTCCATAATAAACCATATGAATTCGTCCGAGTCCATTGAACATCGTACGACAACTCAGGACTTGTTACGACTTTGTATTAGACATTAGCAACTTGAAAAGCAATTTATTATAATGTAGGACGCATTACAACTCCAAAGAAGACCTAAAATCACTGTACGAAACATTAAACCTCTATAATAAACCTAATGACTTCGTTCGAGTCCTTTGAACATCGTACGACTACTTAAAACATACTACGACTCTGTATGCCATATTAGAACCTTGAAAAACATGTTAGTACAAATACGACGCCTTACAACTCCTAACAACACATTACAATACAGTACGTATTCTTAAATCTCCATAATAAATCTTATGAATTCGTCCGAGTCCATTGAACATCGTACGACAACTTAAATAATATTACGACTCTGTATGCCATATTAGAACCTCGAAAAGCATGTTAGTACAATGTACGATGCCTTACAACTCCTAACAACACATTATAATACGGTTCGTAATCTTAAATCTACATAATAAACCTAATGAATTCGTACGAGTCCATTGAACATCGTACGGAAACTCAGGACTTGTTACAACTCTGTATCAGACATTAGCAACTTGAAAAGAAATTTTGAATAATGTAGGACGCATTACAACTCCAAAGAAGACCTTACATCACCGTACGAAACATTAAATCTCTATAATAAACCTAATGAATTCGTTCGAGTCCTTTGAACATCGTACGACAACTTAAAACATACTACGACTCTGTATGCCATATTAGAACCTTGAAAAACATTTTAGTACAATGTACGACGCCTTACAACTCATAACAACACATTACAATACAGTACGTAATCTTAAATCTCCATAATAAACCATATGAATTCGTCCGAGTCCATTGAACATCGTACAGCAACTGAGGACTTGTTACGACTTTGTATTAGACATTAGCAACTTGAAAAGCAATTTAGTATAATGTAGGACGCATTACAACTCCAAAGAAGACCTAAAATCATTGTACGAAACATTAAACCTCTATAATAAACCTAATGACTTCGTTCGAGTCCTTTGAACATCGTACGACAACTTAAAACATACTACGACTCTGTATGCCATATTAGAACCTTGAAAAACATGTTAGTACAATATACGACGCCTTACAACTCCTAACAACACATTACAATACAGTACGTATTCTTAAATCTCCATAATAAATCTTATGAATTCGTCCGAGTCCATTGAACATCGTACGACAACTTAAATAATATTACGACTCTGTATGCCATATTAGAACCTCGAAAAGCATGTTAGTACAATGTACGATGCCTTACAACTCCTAACAACACATTATAATACGGTTCGTAATCTTAAATCTCCATAATAAACCTAATGAATTCGTACGAGTCCATTGAACATCGTACGGAAACTCAGGACTTGTTACAACTCTGTATCAGACATTAGCAACTTGAAAAGAAATTTTGAATAATGTACGACGCATTACAACTCCAAAGAAGACCTTACATCACCGTACGAAACATTAAATCTCTATAATAAACCTAATGAATTCGTTCGAGTCCTTTGAACATCGTACGACAACTTAAAACATACTACGACTCTGTATGCCATATTAGAACCTTGAAAAACATTTTAGTACAATGTACGACGCCTTACAACTCATAACAACACATTACAATACAGTACGTAATCTTAAATCTCCATAATAAACCATATGAATTCGTCCGAGTCCATTGAACATCGTACGACAACTCATGACTTGTTATGACTTTGTATTAGACATTAGCAACTTGAAAAGCAATTTATTATAATGTAGGACGCATTACAACTCCAAAGAAGACCTAAAATCACTGTACGAAACATTAAACCTCTATAATAAACCTAATGACTTCGTTCGAGTCCTTTGAACATCGTACGACAACTTAAAACATACTACGACTCTGTATGCCATATTAGAACCTTGAAAAACATGTTAGTACAAATACGACGCCTTACAACTCCTAACAACACATTACAATACAGTACGTATTCTTAAATCTCCATAATAAATCTTATGAATTCGTCCGAGTCCATTGAACATCGTACGACAACTTAAATAATATTACGACTCTGTATGCCATATTAGAACCTCGAAAAGCATGTTAGTACAATGTATGATGCCTTACAATCCTAACAACACATTACAATACAGTACGTAATCTTAAATCTCCATAATAAACCTAATGAATTCGTCCGAGTCCATTAAACAACGTACGGTAACTCAGGACTTATTACGACTCTGTATGAGACATTAGCAACTTGAAAAGCAACTTAGAATAATGTAGGACGCATTACAACTCCAAAGAAGACCTTACATCACCGTACGAAACATTAAATCTCCATAATTAACCTAATGAATTCGTTCGAGTCCTTTGAACATCGTACGACAACTTAAAACATACTACGACTCTGTATGCCATATTAGAACCTTGAAAAACATTTTAGTACAATGTACGACGCCTTACAACTCATAACAACACATTACAATACAGTACGTAATCTTAAATCTCCATAATAAACCATATGAATTCGTCCGAGTCCATTGAACATCGTACGACAACTCAGGACTTGTTATGACTTTGTATTAGACATTAGCAACTTGAAAAGCAATTTATTATAATGTAGGACGCATTACAACTCCAAAGAAGACCTAAATCACTGTACGAAACATTAAATCTCTAAAATAAACCTAATGACTTCGTTCGAGTCCATTGAACATCGTACGACAACTTAAATAATATTACGACTCTGTATGCCATATTAGAACCTCGAAAAGCATGTTAGTACAATGTATGATGCCTTACAACTCCTAACAGCATATTACAATACAGTACGTAATCTTAAATCTCCATAGTAAACCTAATGAATTCGTCCGAGTCCATTGAACATCGTACGGTAACTCAGGACTTGTTACGACTCAGTATGAGACATTAGCAACTTGAAAAGCAACTTAGAATAATTTAGGACGCATTACAACTCCAATAAAGACCTTACATCACCGTACGAAACATTAAATCTCTATAATTAACCTAATGAATTCGTTCGAGTCCTTTCAACATCGTACGACAACTTAAAACATATTACGACTCTGTATGCCATATTAGAAACTCGAAAAGCATGTTAGTACAATGTACGATGCCTTACAACTCCTAACAACACATTATAATACGGTTCGTAATCTTAAATCTCCATAATAAACCTAATGAATTCGTACGAGTCCATTGAACATCGTACGGAAACTCAGGACTTGTTACAACTCTGTATCAGACATTAGCAACTTGAAAAGAAATTTTGAATAATGTACGACGCATTACAACTCCAAAGAAGACCTTACATCACCGTACGAAACATTAAATCTCTATAATAAACCTAATGAATTCGTTCGAGTCCTTTGAACATCGTACGACAACTTAAAACATACTACGACTCTGTATGCCATATTAGAACCTTGAAAAACATTTTAGTACAATGTACGACGCCTTACAACTCATAACAACACATTACAATACAGTACGTAATCTTAAATCTCCATAATAAACCATATGAATTCGTCCGAGTCCATTGAACATCGTACGACAACTCAGGACTTGTTACGACTTTGTATTAGACATTAGCAACTTGAAAAGCAATTTATTATAATGTAGGACGCATTACAACTCCAAAGAAGACCTAAAATCACTGTACGAAACATTAAACCTCTATAATAAACCTAATGACTTCGTTCGAGTCCTTTGAACATCGTACGACTACTTAAAACATACTACGACTCTGTATGCCATATTAGAACCTTGAAAAACATGTTAGTACAAATACGACGCCTTACAACTCCTAACAACACATTACAATACAGTACGTATTCTTAAATCTCCATAATAAATCTTATGAATTCGTCCGAGTCCATTGAACATCGTACGACAACTTAAATAATATTACGACTCTGTATGCCATATTAGAACCTCGAAAAGCATGTTAGTACAATGTACGATGCCTTACAACTCCTAACAACACATTATAATACGGTTCGTAATCTTAAATCTACATAATAAACCTAATGAATTCGTACGAGTCCATTGAACATCGTACGGAAACTCAGGACTTGTTACAACTCTGTATCAGACATTAGCAACTTGAAAAGAAATTTTGAATAATGTAGGACGCATTACAACTCCAAAGAAGACCTTACATCACCGTACGAAACATTAAATCTCTATAATAAACCTAATGAATTCGTTCGAGTCCTTTGAACATCGTACGACAACTTAAAACATACTACGACTCTGTATGCCATATTAGAACCTTGAAAAACATTTTAGTACAATGTACGACGCCTTACAACTCATAACAACACATTACAATACAGTACGTAATCTTAAATCTCCATAATAAACCATATGAATTCGTCCGAGTCCATTGAACATCGTACAGCAACTGAGGACTTGTTACGACTTTGTATTAGACATTAGCAACTTGAAAAGCAATTTAGTATAATGTAGGACGCATTACAACTCCAAAGAAGACCTAAAATCATTGTACGAAACATTAAACCTCTATAATAAACCTAATGACTTCGTTCGAGTCCTTTGAACATCGTACGACAACTTAAAACATACTACGACTCTGTATGCCATATTAGAACCTTGAAAAACATGTTAGTACAATATACGACGCCTTACAACTCCTAACAACACATTACAATACAGTACGTATTCTTAAATCTCCATAATAAATCTTATGAATTCGTCCGAGTCCATTGAACATCGTACGACAACTTAAATAATATTACGACTCTGTATGCCATATTAGAACCTCGAAAAGCATGTTAGTACAATGTACGATGCCTTACAACTCCTAACAACACATTATAATACGGTTCGTAATCTTAAATCTCCATAATAAACCTAATGAATTCGTACGAGTCCATTGAACATCGTACGGAAACTCAGGACTTGTTACAACTCTGTATCAGACATTAGCAACTTGAAAAGAAATTTTGAATAATGTAGGACGCATTACAACTCCAAAGAAGACCTTACATCACCGTACGAAACATTAAATCTCTATAATAAACCTAATGAATTCGTTCGAGTCCTTTGAACATCGTACGACAACTTAAAACATACTACGACTCTGTATGCCATATTAGAACCTTGAAAAACATTTTAGTACAATGTACGACGCCTTACAACTCATAACAACACATTACAATACAGTACGTAATCTTAAATCTCCATAATAAACCATATGAATTCGTCCGAGTCCATTGAACATCGTACAGCAACTGAGGACTTGTTACGACTTTGTATTAGACATTAGCAACTTGAAAAGCAATTTAGTATAATGTAGGACGCATTACAACTCCAAAGAAGACCTAAAATCATTGTACGAAACATTAAACCTCTATAATAAACCTAATGACTTCGTTCGAGTCCTTTGAACATCGTACGACAACTTAAAACATACTACGACTCTGTATGCCATATTAGAACCTTGAAAAACATGTTAGTACAATATACGACGCCTTACAACTCCTAACAACACATTACAATACAGTAAGTATTCTTAAATCTCCATAATAAATCTTATGATTTCGTCCGAGTCCATTGAACATCGTACGACAACTTAAATAATATTACGACTCTGTATGCCATATAAGAACCTCGAAAAGCATGTTAGTACAATGTATGATGCCTTACAATCCTAACAACACATTACAATACAATACGTAATCTTAAATCTCCATAATAAACCTAATGAATTCGTCCGAGTCCATTAAACATCGTACGGTAACTCAGGACTTATTACGACTCTGTATGAGACATTAGCAACTTGAAAAGCAACTTAGAATAATGTAGGACGCATTACAACTCCAAAGAAGACCTTACATCACCGTACGAAACATTAAATCTCCATAATTAACCTAATGAATTCGTTCGAGTCCTTTGAACATCGTACGACAACTTAAAACATACTACGACTCTGTATGCCATATTAGAACCTTGAAAAACATTTTAGTACAATGTACGACGCCTTACAACTCATAACAACACATTACAATACAGTACGTAATCTTATATCTCCATAATAAACCATATGAATTCGTCCGAGTCCATTGAACATCGTACGACAACTCAGGACTTGTTACGACTTTGTATTAGACATTAGCAACTTGAAAAGCAATTTATTATAATGTAGGACGCATTACAACTCCAAAGAAGACCTAAAATCACTGTACGAAACATTAAACCTCTATAATAAACCTAATGACTTCGTTCGAGTCCTTTGAACATCGTACGACAACTTAAAACATACTACGACTCTGTATGCCATATTAGAACCTTGAAAAACATGTTAGTACAAATACGACGCCTTACAACTCCTAACAACACATTACAATACAGTACGTATTCTTAAATCTCCATAATAAATCTTATGAATTCGTCCGAGTCCATTGAACATCGTACGACAACTTAAATAATATTACGACTCTGTATGCCATATTAGAACCTCGAAAAGCATGTTAGTACAATGTATGATGCCTTACAATCCTAACAACACATTACAATACAGTACGTAATCTTAAATCTCCATAATAAACCTAATGAATTCGTCCGAGTCCATTAAACAACGTACGGTAACTCAGGACTTATTACGACTCTGTATGAGACATTAGCAACTTGAAAAGCAACTTAGAATAATGTAGGACGCATTACAACTCCAAAGAAGACCTTACATCACCGTACGAAACATTAAATCTCCATAATTAACCTAATGAATTCGTTCGAGTCCTTTGAACATCGTACGACAACTTAAAACATACTACGACTCTGTATGCCATATTAGAACCTTGAAAAACATTTTAGTACAATGTACGACGCCTTACAACTCATAACAACACATTACAATACAGTACGTAATCTTAAATCTCCATAATAAACCATATGAATTCGTCCGAGTCCATTGAACATCGTACGACAACTCAGGACTTGTTATGACTTTGTATTAGACATTAGCAACTTGAAAAGCAATTTATTATAATGTAGGACGCATTACAACTCCAAAGAAGACCTAAATCACTGTACGAAACATTAAATCTCTAAAATAAACCTAATGACTTCGTTCGAGTCCATTGAACATCGTACGACAACTTAAATAATATTACGACTCTGTATGCCATATTAGAACCTCGAAAAGCATGTTAGTACAATGTATGATGCCTTACAACTCCTAACAGCATATTACAATACAGTACGTAATCTTAAATCTCCATAGTAAACCTAATGAATTCGTCCGAGTCCATTGAACATCGTACGGTAACTCAGGACTTGTTACGACTCAGTATGAGACATTAGCAACTTGAAAAGCAACTTAGAATAATTTAGGACGCATTACAACTCCAATAAAGACCTTACATCACCGTACGAAACATTAAATCTCTATAATTAACCTAATGAATTCGTTCGAGTCCTTTCAACATCGTACGACAACTTAAAACATATTACGACTCTGTATGCCATATTAGAAACTCGAAAAGCATGTTAGTACAATGTACGATGCCTTACAACTCCTAACAACACATTATAATACGGTTCGTAATCTTAAATCTCCATAATAAACCTAATGAATTCGTACGAGTCCATTGAACATCGTACGGAAACTCAGGACTTGTTACAACTCTGTATCAGACATTAGCAACTTGAAAAGAAATTTTGAATAATGTAGGACGCATTACAACTCCAAAGAAGACCTTACATCACCGTACGAAACATTAAATCTCTATAATAAACCTAATGAATTCGTTCGAGTCCTTTGAACATCGTACGACAACTTAAAACATACTACGACTCTGTATGCCATATTAGAACCTTGAAAAACATTTTAGTACAATGTACGACGCCTTACAACTCATAACAACACATTACAATACAGTACGTAATCTTAAATCTCCATAATAAACCATATGAATTCGTCCGAGTCCATTGAACATCGTACGACAACTCAGGACTTGTTACGACTTTGTATTAGACATTAGCAACTTGAAAAGCAATTTATTATAATGTAGGACGCATTACAACTCCAAAGAAGACCTAAAATCACTGTACGAAACATTAAACCTCTATAATAAACCTAATGACTTCGTTCGAGTCCTTTGAACATCGTACGACAACTTAAAACATACTACGACTCTGTATGCCATATTAGAACCTTGAAAAACATGTTAGTACAAATACGACGCCTTACAACTCCTAACAACACATTACAATACAGTACGTATTCTTAAATCTCCATAATAAATCTTATGAATTCGTCCGAGTCCATTGAACATCGTACGACAACTTAAATAATATTACGACTTTTTATGCCATATTAGAACCTCGAAAAGCATGTTAGTACAATGTACGATGCCTTACAACTCCTAACAACACATTATAATACGGTTCGTAATCTTAAATCTCCATAATAAACCTAATGAATTCGTACGAGTCCATTGAACATCGTACGGAAACTCAGGACTTGTTACAACTCTGTATCAGACATTAGCAACTTGAAAAGAAATTTTGAATAATGTAGGACGCATTACAACTCCAAAGAAGACCTTACATCACCGTACGAAACATTAAATCTCTATAATAAACCTAATGAATTCGTTCGAGTCCTTTGAACATCGTACGACAACTTAAAACATACTACGACTCTGTATGCCATATTAGAACCTTGAAAAACATTTTAGTACAATGTACGACGCCTTACAACTCATAACAACACATTACAATACAGTACGTAATCTTAAATCTCCATAATAAACCATATGAATTCGTCCGAGTCCATTGAACATCGTACGACAACTCAGGACTTGTTACGACTTTGTATTAGACATTAGCAACTTGAAAAGCAATTTATTATAATGTAGGACGCATTACAACTCCAAAGAAGACCTAAAATCACTGTACGAAACATTAAACCTCTATAATAAACCTAATGACTTCGTTCGAGTCCTTTGAACATCGTACGACAACTTAAAACATACTACGACTCTGTATGCCATATTAGAACCTTGAAAAACATGTTAGTACAAATACGACGCCTTACAACTCCTAACAACACATTACAATACAGTACGTATTCTTAAATCTCCATAATAAATCTTATGAATTCGTCCGAGTCCATTGAACATCGTACGACAACTTAAATAATATTACGACTCTGTATGCCATATTAGAACCTCGAAAAGCATGTTAGTACAATGTATGATGCCTTACAATCCTAACAACACATTACAATACAGTACGTAATCTTAAATCTCCATAATAAACCTAATGAATTCGTCCGAGTCCATTAAACAACGTACGGTAACTCAGGACTTATTACGACTATGTATGAGACATTAGCAACTTGAAAAGCAACTTAGAATAATGTAGGACGCATTACAACTCCAAAGAAGACCTTACATCACCGTACGAAACATTAAATCTCCATAATTAACCTAATGAATTCGTTCGAGTCCTTTGAACATCGTACGACAACTTAAAACATACTACGACTCTGTATGCCATATTAGAACCTTGAAAAACATTTTAGTACAATGTACGACGCCTTACAACTCATAACAACACATTACAATACAGTACGTAATCTTAAATCTCCATAATAAACCATATGAATTCGTCCGAGTCCATTGAACATCGTACGACAACTCAGGACTTGTTACGACTTTGTATTAGACATTAGCAACTTGAAAAGCAATTTATTATAATGTAGGACGCATTACAACTCCAAAGAAGACCTAAATCACTGTACGAAACATTAAATCTCTAAAATAAACCTAATGACTTCGTTCGAGTCCATTGAACATCGTACGACAACTTAAATAATATTACGACTCTGTATGCCATATTAGAACCTCGAAAAGCATGTTAGTACAATGTATGATGCCTTACAACTCCTAACAGCATATTACAATACAGTACGTAATCTTAAATCTCCATAGTAAACCTAATGAATTCGTCCGAGTCCATTGAACATCGTACGGTAACTCAGGACTTGTTACGACTCAGTATGAGACATTAGCAACTTGAAAAGCAACATAGAATAATTTAGGACGCATTACAACTCCAATAAAGACCTTACATCACCGTACGAAACATTAAATCTCTATAATTAACCTAATGAATTCGTTCGAGTCCTTTCAACATCGTACGACAACTTAAAACATATTACGACTCTGTATGCCATATTAGAAACTCGAAAAGCATGTTAGTACAATGTACGATGCCTTACAACTCCTAACAACACATTATAATACGGTTCGTAATCTTAAATCTCCATAATAAACCTAATGAATTCGTCCGAGTCCATTAAACATCGTACGGTAACTCAGGACTTGTTACGACTCTGTATGAGACATTAGCAACTTGAAAAGCAACTTAGAATAATGTAGGACGCATCACAACTCCAAAGAAGACCTCTCATCACCGTACGAAACATTAAATCTCCATAATTAACCTAATGAATTCGTTCGAGTCCTTTGAACATCGTACGACAACTTAAAACATACTACGACTCTGTATGCCATATTAGAACCTTGAAAAACATGTTAGTACAATGTACGACGCCTTACAACTCCTAACAACACATTACAATACAGTACGTAATCTTAAATCTCCATAATAAACCATATGAATTCGTCCGAGTCCATTGAACATCGTACGACAACTCAGGACTTGTTACGACTTTGTATTAGACATTAGCAACTTGAAAAGCAATTAAGTATAATGTAGGACGCATTACAACTCCAAAGAAGACCTAAAATCACTGTACGAAACATTAAATCTCTATAATAAACCTAATAACTTCGTTCGAGTCCTTTGAACATCGTACGACAACTTAAAACATACTACGACTCTGTATGCCATATTAGAACCTTGAAAAACATGTTAGTACAGTGTACGACGCCTTACTACTCCTAACAACACATTACAATACAGTACGTAATCTTAAATCTCCATAATAAACCATATGAATTCGTCCGAGTCCATTGAACATCGTACGACAACTCAGGACTTGTTACGACTTTGTATTAGACATTAGCAACTTGAAAAGCAATTTATTACAATGTAGGACGCATTACAACTCCAAAGAAGACCTAAAATCACTGTACGAAACATTAAACCTCTATAATAAACCTAATGACACCGTTCGAGTCCTTTGAACATCGTACGACAACTTTAAACATACTACGACTCTGTATGCCATATTAGAACCTTGAAAAACATGTTAGTACAAATACGACGCCTTACAACTCCTAACAACACATTACAATACAGTACGTATTCTTAAATCTCCATAATAAATCTTATGAATTCGTCCGAGTCCATTGAACATCGTACGACAACTTAAATAATATTACGACTCTGTATGCCATATTAGAACCTCGAAAAGCATGTTAGTACAATGTATGATGCCTTACAATCCTAACAACACATTACAATACAGTACGTAATCTTAAATCTCCATAATAAACCTAATGAATTCGTCCGAGTCCATTAAACAACGTACGGTAACTCAGGACTTATTACGACTCTGTATGAGACATTAGCAACTTGAAAAGCAACTTAGAATAATGTAGGACGCATTACAACTCCAAAGAAGACCTTACATCACCGTACGAAACATTAAATCTCCATAATTAACCTAATGAATTCGTTCGAGTCCTTTGAACATCGTACGACAACTTAAAACATACTACGACTCTGTATGCCATATTAGAACCTTGAAAAACATTTTAGTACAATGTACGACGCCTTACAACTCATAACAACACATTACAATACAGTACGTAATCTTAAATCTCCATAATAAACCATATGAATTCGTCCGAGTCCATTGAACATCGTACGACAACTCAGGACTTGTTACGACTTTGTATTAGACATTAGCAACTTGAAAAGCAATTTATTATAATGTAGGACGCATTACAACTCCAAAGAAGACCTAAATCACTGTACGAAACATTAAATCTCTAAAATAAACCTAATGACTTCGTTCGAGTCCATTGAACATCGTACGACAACTTAAATAATATTACGACTCTGTATGCCATATTAGAACCTCGAAAAGCATGTTAGTACAATGTATGATGCCTTACAACTCCTAACAGCATATTACAATACAGTACGTAATCTTAAATCTCCATAGTAAACCTAATGAATTCGTCCGAGTCCATTGAACATCGTACGGTAACTCAGGACTTGTTACGACTCAGTATGAGACATTAGCAACTTGAAAAGCAACTTAGAATAATTTAGGACGCATTACAACTCCAATAAAGACCTTACATCACCGTACGAAACATTAAATCTCTATAATTAACCTAATGAAATCGTTCGAGTCCTTTCAACATCGTACGACAACTTAAAACATATTACGACTCTGTATGCCATATTAGAAACTCGAAAAGCATGTTAGTACAATGTACGATGCCTTACAACTCCTAACAACACATTATAATACGGTTCGTAATCTTAAATCTCCATAATAAACCTAATGAATTCGTCCGAGTCCATTAAACATCGTACGGTAACTCAGGACTTGTTACGACTCTGTATGAGACATTAGCAACTTGAAAAGCAACTTAGAATAATGTAGGACGCATCACAACTCCAAAGAAGACCTCTCATCACCGTACGAAACATTAAATCTCCATAATAAACCTAATGAATTCGTTCGAGTCCTTTGAACATCGTACGACAACTTAAAACATACTACGACTCTGTATGCCATATTAGAACCTTGAAAAACATGTTAGTACAATGTACGACGCCTTACAACTCCTAACAACACATTACAATACAGTACGTAATCTTAAATCTCCATAATAAACCATATGAATTCGTCCGAGTCCATTGAACATCGTACGGCAACTCAGGACTTGTTACGACTTTGTATTAGACATTAGCAACTTGAAAAGCAATTAAGTATAATGTAGGACGCATTACAACTCCAAAGAAGACCTAAAATCACTGTACGAAACATTAAATCTCTATAATAAACCTAATAACTTCGTTCGAGTCCTTTGAACATCGTACGACAACTTAAAACATACTACGACTCTGTATGCCATATTAGAACCTTGAAAAACATGTTAGTACAGTGTACGACGCCTTACTACTCCGAACAACACATTACAATACAGTACGTAATCTTAAATCTCCATAATAAACCATATGAATTCGTCCGAGTCCATTGAACATCGTACGACAACTCAGGACTTGTTACGACTTTGTATTAGACATTAGCAACTTGAAAAGCAATTTATTATAATGTAGGACGCATTACAACTCCAAAGAAGACCTAAAATCACTGTACGAAACATTAAACCTCTATAATAAACCTAATGACTTCGTTCGAGTCCTTTGAACATCGTACGACAACTTAAAACATACTACGACTCTATATGCCATATTAGAACCTTGAAAAACATGTTAGTACAAATACGACGCCTTACAACTCCTAACAACACATTACAATACAGTACGTATTCTTAAATCTCCATAATAAATCTTATGAATTCGTCCGAGTCCATTGAACATCGTACGACAACTTAAATAATATTACGACTCTGTATGCCATATTAGAACCTCGAAAAGCATGTTAGTACAATGTATGATGCCTTACAATCCTAACAACACATTACAATACAGTACGTAATCTTAAATCTCCATAATAAACCTAATGAATTCGTCCGAGTCCATTAAACAACGTACGGTAACTCAGGACTTATTACGACTCTGTATGAGACATTAGCAACTTGAAAAGCAACTTAGAATAATGTAGGACGCATTACAACTCCAAAGAAGACCTTACATCACCGTACGAAACATTAAATCTCCATAATTAACCTAATGAATTCGTTCGAGTCCTTTGAACATCGTACGACAACTTAAAACATACTACGACTCTGTATGCCATATTAGAACCTTGAAAAACATTTTAGTACAATGTACGACGCCTTACAACTCATAACAACACATTACAATACAGTACGTAATCTTAAATCTCCATAATAAACCATATGAATTCGTCCGAGTCCATTGAACATCGTACGACAACTCAGGACTTGTTACGACTTTGTATTAGACATTAGCAACTTGAAAAGCAATTTATTATAATGTAGGACGTATTACAACTCCAAAGAAGACCTAAATCACTGTACGAAACATTAAATCTCTAAAATAAACCTAATAACTTCGTTCGAGTCCTTTGAACATCGTACGACAACTTAAAACATACTACGACTCTGTATGCCATATTAGAACCTTGAAAAACATGTTAGTACAGTGTACGACGCCTTACTACTCCTAACAACACATTACAATACAGTACGTAATCTTAAATCTCCATAATAAACCATATGAATTCGTCCGAGTCCATTGAACATCGTACGACAACTCAGGACTTGTTACGACTTTGTATTAGACATTAGCAACTTGAAAAGCAATTTATTATAATGTAGGACGCATTACAACTCCAAAGAAGACCTAAAATCACTGTACGAAACATTAAACCTCTATAATAAACCTAATGACTTCGTTCGAGTCCTTTGAACATCGTACGACAACTTAAAACATACTACGACTCTGTATGCCATATTAGAACCTTGAAAAACATGTTAGTACAAATACGACGCCTTACAACTCCTAACAACACATTACAATACAGTACGTATTCTTAAATCTCCATAATAAATCTTATGAATTCGTCCGAGTCCATTGAACATCGTACGACAACTTAAATAATATTACGACTCTGTATGCCATATTAGAACCTCGAAAAGCATGTTAGTACAATGTATGATGCCTTACAATCCTAACAACACATTACAATACAGTACGTAATCTTAAATCTCCATAATAAACCTAATGAATTCGTCTGAGTCCATTAAACAACGTACGGTAACTCAGGACTTATTACGACTCTGTATGAGACATTAGCAACTTGAAAAGCAACTTAGAATAATGTAGGACGCATTACAACTCCAAAGAAGACCTTACATCACCGTACGAAACATTAAATCTCCATAATTAACCTAATGAATTCGTTCGAGTCCTTTGAACATCGTACGACAACTTAAAACATACTACGACTCTGTATGCCATATTAGAACCTTGAAAAACATTTTAGTACAATGTACGACGCCTTACAACTCATAACAACACATTACAATACAGTACGTAATCTTAAATCTCCATAATAAACCATATGAATTCGTCCGAGTCCATTGAACATCGTACGACAACTCAGGACTTGTTACGACTTTGTATTAGACATTAGCAACTTGAAAAGCAATTTATTATAATGTAGGACGTATTACAACTCCAAAGAAGACCTAAATCACTGTACGAAACATTAAATCTCTAAAATAAACCTAATAACTTCGTTCGAGTCCTTTGAACATCGTACGACAACTTAAAACATACTACGACTCTGTATGCCATATTAGAACCTTGAAAAACATGTTAGTACAGTGTACGACGCCTTACTACTCCTAACAACACATTACAATACAGTACGTAATCTTAAATCTCCATAATAAACCATATGAATTCGTCCGAGTCCATTGAACATCGTACGACAACTCAGGACTTGTTACGACTTTGTATTAGACATTAGCAACTTGAAAAGCAATTTATTATAATGTAGGACGCATTACAACTCCAAAGAAGACCTAAAATCACTGTACGAAACATTAAACCTCTATAATAAACCTAATGACTTCGTTCGAGTCCTTTGAACATCGTACGACAACTTAAAACATACTACGACTCTATATGCCATATTAGAACCTTGAAAAACATGTTAGTACAAATACGACGCCTTACAACTCCTAACAACACATTACAATACAGTACGTATTCTTAAATCTCCATAATAAATCTTATGAATTCGTCCGAGTCCATTGAACATCGTACGACAACTTAAATAATATTACGACTCTGTATGCCATATTAGAACCTCGAAAAGCATGTTAGTACAATGTATGATGCCTTACAATCCTAACAACACATTACAATACAGTACGTAATCTTAAATCTCCATAATAAACCTAATGAATTCGTCCGAGTCCATTAAACAACGTACGGTAACTCAGGACTTATTACGACTCTGTATGAGACATTAGCAACTTGAAAAGCAACTTAGAATAATGTAGGACGCATTACAACTCCAAAGAAGACCTTACATCACCGTACGAAACATTAAATCTCCATAATTAACCTAATGAATTCGTTCGAGTCCTTTGAACATCGTACGACAACTTAAAACATACTACGACTCTGTATGCCATATTAGAACCTTGAAAAACATTTTAGTACAATGTACGACGCCTTACAACTCATAACAACACATTACAATACAGTACGTAATCTTAAATCTCCATAATAAACCATATGAATTCGTCCGAGTCCATTGAACATCGTACGACAACTCAGGACTTGTTACGACTTTGTATTAGACATTAGCAACTTGAAAAGCAATTTATTATAATGTAGGACGTATTACAACTCCAAAGAAGACCTAAATCACTGTACGAAACATTAAATCTCTAAAATAAACCTAATAACTTCGTTCGAGTCCTTTGAACATCGTACGACAACTTAAAACATACTACGACTCTGTATGCCATATTAGAACCTTGAAAAACATGTTAGTACAGTGTACGACGCCTTACTACTCCTAACAACACATTACAATACAGTACGTAATCTTAAATCTCCATAATAAACCATATGAATTCGTCCGAGTCCATTGAACATCGTACGACAACTCAGGACTTGTTACGACTTTGTATTAGACATTAGCAACTTGAAAAGCAATTTATTATAATGTAGGACGCATTACAACTCCAAAGAAGACCTAAAATCACTGTACGAAACATTAAACCTCTATAATAAACCTAATGACTTCGTTCGAGTCCTTTGAACATCGTACGACAACTTAAAACATACTACGACTCTGTATGCCATATTAGAACCTTGAAAAACATGTTAGTACAAATACGACGCCTTACAACTCCTAACAACACATTACAATACAGTACGTATTCTTAAATCTCCATAATAAATCTTATGAATTCGTCCGAGTCCATTGAACATCGTACGACAACTTAAATAATATTACGACTCTGTATGCCATATTAGAACCTCGAAAAGCATGTTAGTACAATGTATGATGCCTTACAATCCTAACAACACATTACAATACAGTACGTAATCTTAAATCTCCATAATAAACCTAATGAATTCGTCTGAGTCCATTAAACAACGTACGGTAACTCAGGACTTATTACGACTCTGTATGAGACATTAGCAACTTGAAAAGCAACTTAGAATAATGTAGGACGCATTACAACTCCAAAGAAGACCTTACATCACCGTACGAAACATTAAATCTCCATAATTAACCTAATGAATTCGTTCGAGTCCTTTGAACATCGTACGACAACTTAAAACATACTACGACTCTGTATGCCATATTAGAACCTTGAAAAACATTTTAGTACAATGTACGACGCCTTACAACTCATAACAACACATTACAATACAGTACGTAATCTTAAATCTCCATAATAAACCATATGAATTCGTCCGAGTCCATTGAACATCGTACGACAACTCAGGACTTGTTACGACTTTGTATTAGACATTAGCAACTTGAAAAGCAATTTATTATAATGTAGGACGTATTACAACTCCAAAGAAGACCTAAATCACTGTACGAAACATTAAATCTCTAAAATAAACCTAATAACTTCGTTCGAGTCCTTTGAACATCGTACGACAACTTAAAACATACTACGACTCTGTATGCCATATTAGAACCTTGAAAAACATGTTAGTACAGTGTACGACGCCTTACTACTCCTAACAACACATTACAATACAGTACGTAATCTTAAATCTCCATAATAAACCATATGAATTCGTCCGAGTCCATTGAACATCGTACGACAACTCAGGACTTGTTACGACTTTGTATTAGACATTAGCAACTTGAAAAGCAATTTATTATAATGTAGGACGTATTACAACTCCAAAGAAGACCTAAATCACTGTACGAAACATTAAATCTCTAAAATAAACCTAATAACTTCGTTCGAGTCCTTTGAACATCGTACGACAACTTAAAACATACTACGACTCTGTATGCCATATTAGAACCTTGAAAAACATGTTAGTACAGTGTACGACGCCTTACTACTCCTAACAACACATTACAATACAGTACGTAATCTTAAATCTCCATAATAAACCATATGAATTCGTCCGAGTCCATTGAACATCGTACGACAACTCAGGACTTGTTACGACTTTGTATTAGACATTAGCAACTTGAAAAGCAATTTATTATAATGTAGGACGCATTACAACTCCAAAGAAGACCTAAAATCACTGTACGAAACATTAAACCTCTATAATAAACCTAATGACTTCGTTCGAGTCCTTTGAACATCGTACGACAACTTAAAACATACTACGACTCTGTATGCCATATTAGAACCTTGAAAAGCATGTTAGTACAATGTACGACGCCTTACAACTCCTAACAACACATTACAATACAGTACGTATTCTTAAATCTCCATAATAAATCTTATGAATTCGTCCGAGTCCATTGAACATCGTACGACAACTTAAATAATATTACGACTCTGTATGCCATATTAGAACCTCGAAAAGCATGTTAGTACAATGTATGATGCCTTACAATCCTAACAACACATTACAATACAGTACGTAATCTTAAATCTCCATAATAAACCTAATGAATTCGTCCGAGTCCATTAAACATCGTACGGTAACTCAGGACTTGTTACGACTCTGTTTGAGACATTAGCAACTTGAAAAGCAACTTAGAATAATGTAGGACTCATTACAACTCCAATGAAGACCTTACATCACCGTACGAAACATTAAATCTCTATAATTAACCTAATGAAATCGTTCGAGTCCTTTCAACATCGTACGACAACTTAAAACATATTACGACTCTGTATGCCATATTAGAACCTCGAAAAGCATGTTAGTACAATGTATGATGCCTTACAACTCCTAACAGAACATTACAATACGGTACGTAATCTTAAATCTCCATAATAAACCTAATGAATTCGTCCGAGTCCATTAAACATCGTACGGTAACTCAGGACTTGTTACGACTCTGTATGAGAGATTAGCAACTTGAAAAGCAACTTAGAATAATGTAGGACGCATCACAACTCCAAAGAAGACCTTACATCACCGTACGAAACCTTAAATCTCCATAATTAACCTAATGAATTCGTTCGAGTCCTTTGAACATCGTACGACAACTTAAAACATACTACGACTCTGTATGCCATATTAGAACCTTGAAAAACATGTTAGTACAATGTACGACGCCTTACAACTCCTAACAACACATTACAATACAGTACGTAATCTTAAATCTCCATAATAAACCATATGAATTCGTCCGAGTCCATTGAACATCGTACGACAACTCAGGACTTGTTACGACTTTGTATTAGACATTAGCAACTTGAAAAGCAATTTAGTATAATGTAGGGCACATTACAACTCCAAAGAAGACCTAAAATCACTGTACGAAACATTAAACCTCTATAATAAACCTAATGACTTCGTTCGAGTCCTTTGAACATCGTACGACAACTTAAAACATACTACGACTCTGTATGCCATATTAGAACCTTGAAAAGCATGTTAGTACAATGTACGACGCCTTACAACTCCTAACAACACATTACAATACAGTACGTATTCTTAAATCTCCATAATAAATCTTATGAATTCGTCCGAGTCCATTGAACATCGTACGACAACTTAAATAATATTACGACTCTGTATGCCATATTAGAACCTCGAAAAGCATGTTAGTACAATGTATGATGCCTTACAATCCTAACAACACATTACAATACAGTACATAATCTTAAATCTCCATAATAAACCTAATGAATTCGTCCGAGTCCATTAAACATCGTACGGTAACTCAGGACTTGTTACGACTCTGTATGAGACAATAGCAACTTGAAAAACAACTTAGAATAATGTAGGACGCATTACAACTCCAATGAAGACCTTACATCACCGTACGAAACATTAAATCTCTATAATTAACCTAATGAATTCGTTCGAGTCCTTTCAACATCGTACGACAACTTAAAACATATTACGACTCTGTATGCCATATTAGAACCTCGAAAAGCATGTTAGTACAATGTACGATGCCTTATAACTCCTAACAACACATTACAATACGGTTCGTAATCTTAAATCTCCATAATAAACCTAATGAATTCGTCCGAGTCCATTAAACATCGTACTGTAACTCAGGACTTGTTACGACTCTGTATGAGACATTAGCAACTTGAAAAGCAACTTAGAATAATGTAGGACGCATTACAACTCCAAAGAAGACCTTACATCACCGTACGAAACATTAAATCTCCATAATTAACCTAATGAATTCGTTCGAGTCCTTTGAACATCGTACGACAACTTAAAACATACTACGACTCTGTATGCCATATTAGAACCTTGAAAAACATGTTAGTACAATGTACGACGCCTTACAACTCCTAACAACACATTACAATACAGTACGTAATCTTAAATCTCCATAATAAACCATATGATTTCGTCCGAGTCCATTGAACATAGTACGACAACTCAGGACTTGTTACGACTTTGTATTAGACATTAGCAACTTGAAAAGCAATTTATTATAATGTAGGACGCATTACAACTCCAAAGAAGACCTAAATCACTGTACGAAACATTAAATCTCTAAAATAAACCTAATGACTTCGTTTGAGTCCATTGAACATCGTACGACAACTTAAATATTATTACGACTCTGTATGCCATATTAGAACCTCGAAAAGCATGTTAGTACAATGTATGATGCCTTACAACTCCTAACAGAACATTACAATACAGTACGTAATCTTAAATCTCCATAGTAAACCTAATGAATTCGTCCGAGTCCATTGAACATCGTACGGTAACTCAGGACTTGTTACGACTCAGTATGAGACATTAGCAACTTGAAAAGCAACTTAGAATAATGTAGGACGCATTACAACTCCAATGAAGACCTTACATCACCGTACGAAACATTAAATCTCTATAATTAACCTAATTAATTCGTTCGAGTCCTTTCAACATCGTACGACAACTTAAAACCTATTACGACTCTGTATGCCATATTAGAACCTCGAAAAGCATGTTAGTACAATGTATGATGCCTTACAACTCCTAACAGAACATTACAATACAGTACGTAATCTTACATCTCCATAGTAAACCTAATGAATTCGTCCGAGTCCATTGAACATCGTACGGTAACTCAGGACTTGTTACGACTCAGTATGAGACATTAGCAACTTGAAAAGCAACTTAGAATAATGTAGGACGCATTACAACTCCAATGAAGACCTTACATCACCGTACGAAACATTAAATCTCTATAATTAACCTAATGAATTCGTTCGAGTCCATTAAACATCGTACGGTAACTCAGGACTTGTTACGACTCTGTATGAGAGATTAGCAACTTGAAAAGCAACTTAGAATAATGTAGGACGCATCACAACTCCAAAGAAGACCTTACATCACCGTACGAAACCTTAAATCTCCATAATTAACCTAATGAATTCGTTCGAGTCCTTTGAACATCGTACGACAACTTAAAACATACTACGACTCTGTATGCCATATTAGAACCTTGAAAAACATGTTAGTACAATGTACGACGCCTTACAACTCCTAACAACACATTACAATACAGTACGTAATCTTAAATCTCCATAATAAACCATATGAATTCGTCCGAGTCCATTGAACATCGTACGACAACTCAGGACTTGTTATGACTTTGTATTAGACATTAGCAACTTGAAAAGCAATTTAGTATAATGTAGGGCACATTACAACTCCAAAGAAGACCTAAAATCACTGTACGAAACATTAAACCTCTATAATAAACCTAATGACTTCGTTCGAGTCCTTTGAACATCGTACGACAACTTAAATCATACTACGACTCTGTATGCCATATTAGAACCTTGAAAAGCATGTTAGTACAATGTACGACGCCTTACAACTCCTAACAACACATTACAATACAGTACGTATTCTTAAATCTCCATAATGAATCTTATGAATTCGTCCGAGTCCATTGAACATCGTACGACAACTTAAATAATATTACGACTCTGTATGCCATATTAGAACCTCGAAAAGCATGTTAGTACAATGTATGATGCCTTACAATCCTAACAACACATTACAATACAGTACATAATCTTAAATCTCCATAATAAACCTAATGAATTCGTCCGAGTCCATTAAACATCGTACGGTAACTCAGGACTTGTTACGACTCTGTATGAGACAATAGCAACTTGAAAAGCAACTTAGAATAATGTAGGACGCATTACAACTCCAATGAAGACCTTACATCACCGTACGAAACATTAAATCTCTATAATTAACCTAATGAATTCGTTCGAGTCCTTTCAACATCGTACGACAACTTAAAACATATTACGACTCTGTATGCCATATTAGAACCTCGAAAAGCATGTTAGTACAATGTACGATGCCTTATAACTCCTAACAACACATTACAATACGGTTCGTAATCTTAAATCTCCATAATAAACCTAATGAATTCGTCCGAGTCCATTAAACATCGTACTGTAACTCAGGACTTGTTACGACTCTGTATGAGACATTAGCAACTTGAAAAGCAACTTAGAATAATGTAGGACGCATTACAACTCCAAAGAAGACCTTACATCACCGTACGAAACATTAAATCTCCATAATTAACCTAATGAATTCGTTCGAGTCCTTTGAACATCGTACGACAACTTAAAACATACTACGACTCTGTATGCCATATTAGAACCTTGAAAAACATGTTAGTACAATGTACGACGCCTTACAACTCCTAACAACACATTACAATACAGTACGTAATCTTAAATCTCCATAATAAACCATATGATTTCGTCCGAGTCCATTGAACATAGTACGACAACTCAGGACTTGTTACGACTTTCTATTAGACATTAGCAACTTGAAAAGCAATTTATTATAATGTAGGACGCATTACAACTCCAAAGAAGACCTAAATCACTGTACGAAACATTAAATCTCTAAAATAAACCTAATGACTTCGTTTGAGTCCATTGAACATCGTACGACAACTTAAATATTATTACGACTCTGTATGCCATATTAGAACCTCGAAAAGCATGTTAGTACAATGTATGATGCCTTACAACTCCTAACAGAACATTACAATACAGTACGTAATCTTAAATCTCCATAGTAAACCTAATGAATTCGTCCGAGTCCATTGAACATCGTACGGTAACTCAGGACTTGTTAGGACTCAGTATGAGACATTAGCAACTTGAAAAGCAACTTAGAATAATGTAGGACGCATTACAACTCCAATGAAGACCTTACATCACCGTACGAAACATTAAATCTCTATAATTAACCTAATTAATTCGTTCGAGTCCTTTCAACATCGTACGACAACTTAAAACATATTACGACTCTGTATGCCATATTAGAACCTCGAAAAGCATGTTAGTACAATGTATGATGCCTTACAACTCCTAACAGAACATTACAATACAGTACGTAATCTTACATCTCCATAGTAAACCTAATGAATTCGTCCGAGTCCATTGAACATCGTACGGTAACTCAGGACTTGTTACGACTCAGTATGAGACATTAGCAACTTGAAAAGCAACTTAGAATAATGTAGGACGCATTACAACTCCAATGAAGACCTTACATCACCGTACGAAACATTAAATCTCTATAATTAACCTAATGAATTCGTTCGAGTCCTTTCAACATCGTACGACAACTTAAAACATATTACGACTCTGTATGCCATATTAGAAACTCGAAAAGCATGTTAGTACAATGTATGATGCCTTACAACTCCTAACAGAACATTACAATACGGTACGTAATCTTAAATCTCCATAGTAAACCTAATGAATTCGTCCGAGTCCATTGAACATCGTACGGTAACTCAGGACTTGTTACGACTAAGTATGAGACATTAGCAACTTGAAAAGCAACTTAGAATAATGTAGGACGCATTACAACTCCAATGAAGACCTTACATCACCGTACGAAACATTAAATCTCTATAATTAACCTAATGAATTCGTTCGAGTCCTTTCACCATCGTACGACAACTTAAAGCATATTACGACTCTGTATGCCATATTAGAACCTCGAAAAGCATGTTAGTACAATGTACGATGCCTTATAACTCCTAACAACACATTACAATACGGTTCGTAATCTTAAATCTCCATAATTAACCTAATGAATTCGTCCGAGTCCATTAAACATCGTACGGTAACTCAGGACTTGTTACGACTCTGTATGAGACATTAGCAACTTGAAAAGCAACTTAGAATAATGTAGGACTCATTACAACTCCAATGAAGACCTTACATCACCGTACGAAACATTAAATCTCTATAATTAACCTAATGAATTCGTTCGAGTCCTTTCAACATCGTACGACAACTTAAAACATATTACGACTCTGTATGCCATATTAGAACCTCGAAAAGCATGTTAGTACAATGTATGATGCCTTACAACTCCTAACAGAACATTACAATACGGTACGTAATCTTAAATCTCCATAGTAAACCTAATGAATTCGTCCGAGTCCATTGAACATCGTACGGTAACTCAGGACTTGTTACGACTAAGTATGAGACATTAGCAACTTGAAAAGCAACTTAGAATAATGTAGGACGCATTACAACTCCAATGAAGACCTTACATCACCGTACGAAACATTAAATCTCTATAATTAACCTAATGAATTCGTTCGAGTCCTTTCAACATCGTACGACAACTTAAAGCATATTACGACTCTGTATGCCATATTAGAACCTCGAAAAGCATGTTAGTACAATGTACGATGCCTTATAACTCCTAACAACACATTACAATACGGTTCGTAATCTTAAATCTCCATAATAAACCTAATGAATTCGTCCGAGTCCATTAAACATCGTACGGTAACTCAGGAATTGTTACGACTCTGTATGAGACATTAGCAACTTGAAAAGCAACTTAGAATAATGTAGGACTCATTACAACTCCAATGAAGACCTTACATCACCGTACGAAACATTAAATCTCTATAATTAACCTAATGAATTCGTTCGAGTCCTTTCAACATCGTACGACAACTTAAAACATATTACGACTCTGTATGCCATATTAGAACCTCGAAAAGCATGTTAGTACAATGTACGATGCCTTACAACTCCTAACAACACATTATAATACGGTTCGTAATCTTAAATCTCCATAATAAACCTAATGAATTCGTCCGAGTCCATTAAACATCGTACGGTAACTCAGGACTTGTTACGACTCTGTATGAGACATTAGCAACTTGAAAAGCAACTTATAATAATGTAGGACGCATCACAACTCCAAAGAAGACCTTACATCACCGTACGAAACCTTAAATCTCCATAATTAACCTAATGAATTCGTTCGAGTCCTTTGAACATCGTACGACAACTTAAAACATACTACGACTCTGTATGCCATATTAGAACCTTGAAAAACATGTTAGTACAATGTACGACGCCTTACAACTCCTAACAACACATTACAATACAGTACGTAATCTTAAATCTCCATAATAAACCATATGAATTCGTCCGAGTCCATTGAACATCGTACGGCAACTCAGGACTTGTTACGACTTTGTATTAGACATTAGCAACTTGAAAAGCAATTAAGTATAATGTAGGACGCATTACAACTCCAAAGAAGACCTAAAATCACTGTACGAAACATTAAATCTCTATAATAAACCTAATAACTTCGTTCGAGTCCTTTGAACATCGTACGACAACTTAAAACATACTACGACTCTGTATGCCATATTAGAACCTTGAAAAACATGTTAGTACAGTGTACGACGCCTTACAACTCCTAACAACACATTACAATACAGTACGTAATCTTAAATCTCCATAATAAACCATATGAATTCGTCCGAGTCCATTGAACATCGTACGGCAACTGAGGACTTGTTACGACTTTCTATTAGACATTAGCAACTTGAAAAGCAATTTAGTATAATGTAGGGCACATTACAACTCCAAAGAAGACCTAAAATCACTGTACGAAACATTAAACCTCTATAATAAACCTAATGACTTCGTTCGAGTCCTTTGAACATCGTACGACAACTTAAAACATACTACGACTCTGTATGCCATATTAGAACCTTGAAAAGCATGTTAGTACAATGTACGACGCCTTACAACTCCTAACAACACATTACAATACAGTACGTATTCTTAAATCTCCATAATAAATCTTATGAATTCGTCCGAGTCCATTGAACATCGTACGACAACTTAAATAATATTACGACTCTGTATGCCATATTAGAACCTCGAAAAGCATGTTAGTACAATGTACGATGCCTTATAACTCCTAACAACACATTACAATACGGTTCGTAATCTTAAATCTCCATAATAAACCTAATGAATTCGTCCGAGTCCATTAAACATCGTACGGTAACTCAGGACTTGTTACGACTCTGTATGAGACATTAGCAACTTGAAAAGCGACTTAGAATAATGTAGGACTCATTACAACTCCAATGAAGACCTTACATCACCGTACGAAACATTAAATCTCTATAATTAACTTAATGAATTCGTTCGAGTCCTTTCAACATCGTACGACAACTTAAAACATATTACGACTCTGTATGCCATATTAGAACCTCGAAAAGCATGTTAGTACAATGTACGATGCCTTACAACTCCTAACAACACATTATAATACGGTTCGTAATCTTAAATCTCCATAATAAACCTAATGAATTCGTCCGAGTCCATTAAACATCGTACGGTAACTCAGGACTTGTTACGACTCTGTATGAGACATTAGCAACTTGAAAAGCAACTTAGAATAATGTAGGACGCATCACAACTCCAAAGAAGACCTTACATCACCGTACGAAACCTTAAATCTCCATAATTAACCTAATGAATTCGTTCGAGTCCTTTGAACATCGTACGACAACTTAAAACATACTACGACTCTGTATGCCATATTAGAACCTTGAAAAACATGTTAGTACAATGTACGACGCCTTACAACTCCTAACAACACATTACAATACAGTACGTAATCTTAAATCTCCATAATAAACCATATGAATTCGTCCGAGTCCATTGAACATCGTACGGCAACTCAGGACTTGTTACGACTTTGTATTAGACATTAGCAACTTGAAAAGCAATTAAGTATAATGTAGGACGCATTACAACTCCAAAGAAGACCTAAAATCACTGTACGAAACATTAAATCTCTATAATAAACCTAATAACTTCGTTCGAGTCCTTTGAACATCGTACGACAACTTAAAACATACTACGACTCTGTATGCCATATTAGAACCTTGAAAAACATGTTAGTACAGTGTACGACGCCTTACAACTCCTAACAACACATTACAATACAGTACGTAATCTTAAATCTCCATAATAAACCATATGAATTCGTCCGAGTCCATTGAACATCGTACGGCAACTGAGGACTTGTTACGACTTTCTATTAGACATTAGCAACTTGAAAAGCAATTTAGTATAATGTAGGGCACGTTACAACTCCAAAGAAGACCTAAAATCACTGTACGAAACATTAAACCTCTATAATAAACCTAATGACTTCGTTCGAGTCCTTTGAACATCGTACGACAACTTAAAACATACTACGACTCTGTATGCCATATTAGAACCTTGAAAAGCATGTTAGTACAATGTACGACCCCTTACAACTCCTAACAACACATTACAATACAGTACGTATTCTTAAATCTCCATAATAAATCTTATGAATTCGTCCGAGTCCATTGAACATCGTACGACAACTTAAATAATATTACGACTCTGTATGCCATATTAGAACCTCGAAAAGCATGTTAGTACAATGTATGATGCCTTACAATCCTAACAACACATTACAATACAGTACATAATCTTAAATCTCCATAATAAACCTAATGAATTCGTCCGAGTCCATTAAACATCGTACGGTAACTCAGGACTTGTTACGACTCTGTATGAGACATTAGCAACTTGAAAAGCAACTTAGAATAATGTAGGACGCATTACAACTCCAATGAAGACCTTACATCACCGTACGAAACATTAAATCTCTATAATTAACCTAATGAATTCGTTCGAGTCCTTTCAACATCGTACGACAACTTAAAACATATTACGACTCTGTATGCCATATTAGAACCTCGAAAAGCATGTTAGTACAATGTACGATGCCTTATAACTCCTAACAACACATTACAATACGGTTCGTAATCTTAAATCTCCATAATAAACCTAATGAATTCGTCCGAGTCCATTAAACATCGTACGGTAACTCAGGACTTGTTACGACTCTGTATGAGACATTAGCAACTTGAAAAGCAACTTAGAATAATGTAGGACGCATCACAACTCCAAAGAAGACCTTACATCACCGTACGAAACCTTAAATCTCCATAATTAACCTAATGAATTCGTTCGAGTCCTTTGAACATCGTACGACAACTTAAAACATACTACGACTCTGTATGCCATATTAGAACCTTGAAAAACATGTTAGTACAATGTACGACGCCTTACAACTCCTAACAACACATTACAATACAGTACGTAATTTTAAATCTCCATAATAAACCATATGAATTCGTCCGAGTCCATTGAACATCGTACGGCAACTCAGGACTTGTTACGACTTTGTATTAGACATTAGCAACTTGAAAAGCAATTAAGTATAATGTAGGACGCATTACAACTCCAAAGAAGACCTAAAATCACTGTACGAAACATTAAATCTCTATAATAAACCTAATAACTTCGTTCGAGTCCTTTGAACATCGTACGACAACTTAAAACATACTACGACTCTGTATGCCATATTAGAACCTTGAAAAACATGTTAGTACAGTGTACGACGCCTTACAACTCCTAACAACACATTACAATACAGTACGTAATCTTAAATCTCCATAATAAACCATATGAATTCGTCCGAGTCCATTGAACATCGTACGGCAACTGAGGACTTGTTACGACTTTCTATTAGACATTAGCAACTTGAAAAGCAATTTAGTATAATGTAGGGCACGTTACAACTCCAAAGAAGACCTAAAATCACTGTACGAAACATTAAACCTCTATAATAAACCTAATGACTTCGTTCGAGTCCTTTGAACATCGTACGACAACTTAAAACATACTACGACTCTGTATGCCATATTAGAACCTTGAAAAGCATGTTAGTACAATGTACGACCCCTTACAACTCCTAACAACACATTACAATACAGTACGTATTCTTAAATCTCCATAATAAATCTTATGAATTCGTCCGAGTCCATTGAACATCGTACGACAACTTAAATAATATTACGACTCTGTATGCCATATTAGAACCTCGAAAAGCATGTTAGTACAATGTATGATGCCTTACAATCCTAACAACACATTACAATACAGTACATAATCTTAAATCTCCATAATAAACCTAATGAATTCGTCCGAGTCCATTAAACATCGTACGGTAACTCAGGACTTGTTACGACTCTGTATGAGACATTAGCAACTTGAAAAGCAACTTAGAATAATGTAGGACGCATTACAACTCCAATGAAGACCTTACATCACCGTACGAAACATTAAATCTCTATAATTAACCTAATGAATTCGTTCGAGTCCTTTCAACATCGTACGACAACTTAAAACATATTACGACTCTGTATGCCATATTAGAACCTCGAAAAGCATGTTAGTACAATGTACGATGCCTTATAACTCCTAACAACACATTACAATACGGTTCGTAATCTTAAATCTCCATAATAAACCTAATGAATTCGTCCGAGTCCATTAAACATCGTACGGTAACTCAGGACTTGTTACGACTCTGTATGAGACATTAGCAACTTGAAAAGCAACTTAGAATAATGTAGGACGCATCACAACTCCAAAGAAGACCTTACATCACCGTACGAAACCTTAAATCTCCATAATTAACCTAATGAATTCGTTCGAGTCCTTTGAACATCGTACGACAACTTAAAACATACTACGACTCTGTATGCCATATTAGAACCTTGAAAAACATGTTAGTACAATGTACGACGCCTTACAACTCCTAACAACACATTACAATACAGTACGTAATTTTAAATCTCCATAATAAACCATATGAATTCGTCCGAGTCCATTGAACATCGTACGGCAACTCAGGACTTGTTACGACTTTGTATTAGACATTAGCAACTTGAAAAGCAATTAAGTATAATGTAGGACGCATTACAACTCCAAAGAAGACCTAAAATCACTGTACGAAACATTAAATCTCTATAATAAACCTAATAACTTCGTTCGAGTCCTTTGAACATCGTACGACAACTTAAAACATACTACGACTCTGTATGCCATATTAGAACCTTGAAAAACATGTTAGTACAGTGTACGACGCCTTACAACTCCTAACAACACATTACAATACAGTACGTAATCTTAAATCTCCATAATAAACCATATGAATTCGTCCGAGTCCATTGAACATCGTACGGCAACTGAGGACTTGTTACGACTTTCTATTAGACATTAGCAACTTGAAAAGCAATTTAGTATAATGTAGGGCACGTTACAACTCCAAAGAAGACCTAAAATCACTGTACGAAACATTAAACCTCTATAATAAACCTAATGACTTCGTTCGAGTCCTTTGAACATCGTACGACAACTTAAAACATACTACGACTCTGTATGCCATATTAGAACCTTGAAAAGCATGTTAGTACAATGTACGACGCCTTACAACTCCTAACAACACATTACAATACAGTACGTATTCTTAAATCTCCATAATAAATCTTATGAATTCGTCCGAGTCCATTGAACATCGTACGACAACTTAAATAATATTACGACTCTGTATGCCATATTAGAACCTCGAAAAGCATGTTAGTACAATGTATGATGCCTTACAATCCTAACAACACATTACAATACAGTACATAATCTTAAATCTCCATAATAAACCTAATGAATTCGTCCGAGTCCATTAAACATCGTACGGTAACTCAGGACTTGTTACGACTCTGTATGAGACATTAGCAACTTGAAAAGCAACTTAGAATAATGTAGGACGCATTACAACTCCAATGAAGACCTTACATCACCGTACGAAACATTAAATCTCTATAATTAACCTAATGAATTCGTTCGAGTCCTTTCAACATCGTACGACAACTTAAAACATATTACGACTCTGTATGCCATATTAGAACCTCGAAAAGCATGTTAGTACAATGTACGATGCCTTATAACTCCTAACAACACATTACAATACGGTTCGTAATCTTAAATCTCCATAATAAACCTAATGAATTCGTCCGAGTCCATTAAACATCGTACTGTAACTCAGGACTTGTTACGACTCTGTATGAGACATTAGCAACTTGAAAAGCAACTTAGAATAATGTAGGACGCATTACAACTCCAAAGAAGACCTTACATCACCGTACGAAACATTAAATCTCCATAATTAACCTAATGAATTCGTTCGAGTCCTTTGAACATCGTACGACAACTTAAAACATACTACGACTCTGTATGCCATATTAGAACCTTGAAAAACATGTTAGTACAATGTACGACGCCTTACAACTCCTAACAACACATTACAATACAGTACGTAATCTTAAATCTCCATAATAAACCATATGATTTCGTCCGAGTCCATTGAACATAGTACGACAACTCAGGACTTGTTACGACTTTGTATTAGACATTAGCAACTTGAAAAGCAATTTATTATAATGTAGGACGCATTACAACTCCAAAGAAGACCTAAATCACTGTACGAAACATTAAATCTCTAAAATAAACCTAATGACTTCGTTTGAGTCCATTGAACATCGTACGACAACTTAAATATTATTACGACTCTGTATGCCATATTAGAACCTCGAAAAGCATGTTAGTACAATGTATGATGCCTTACAACTCCTAACAGAACATTACAATACAGTACGTAATCTTAAATCTCCATAGTAAACCTAATGAATTCATCCGAGTCCATTGAACATCGTACGGTAACTCAGGACTTGTTACGACTCAGTATGAGACATTAGCAACTTGAAAAGCAACTTAGAATAATGTAGGACGCATTACAACTCCAATGAAGACCTTACATCACCGTACGAAACATTAAATCTCTATAATTAACCTAATTAATTCGTTCGAGTCCTTTCAACATCGTACGACAACTTAAAACATATTACGACTCTGTATGCCATATTATAACCTCGAAAAGCATGTTAGTACAATGTATGATGCCTTACAACTCCTAACAGAACATTACAATACAGTACGTAATCTTACATCTCCATAGTAAACCTAATGAATTCGTCCGAGTCCATTGAATATTGTACGGTAACTCAGGACTTGTTACGACTCAGTATGAGACATTAGCAACTTGAAAAGCAACTTAGAATAATGTAGGACGCATTACAACTCCAATGAAGACCTTACATCACCGTACGAAACATTAAATCTCTATAATTAACCTAATGAATTCGTTCGAGTCCTTTCAACATCGTACGACAACTTAAAACATATTACGACTCTGTATGCCATATTAGAACCTCGAAAAGCATGTTAGTACAATGTATGATGCCTTACAACTCCTAACAGAACATTACAATACGGTACGTAATCTTAAATCTCCATAGTAAACCTAATGAATTCGTCCGAGTCCATTGAACATCGTACGGTAACTCAGGACTTGTTACGACTAAGTATGAGACATTAGCAACTTGAAAAGCAACTTAGAATAATGTAGGACGCATTACAACTCCAATGAAGACCTTACATCACCGTACGAAACATTAAATCTCTATAATTAACCTAATGAATTCGTTCGAGTCCTTTCAACATCGTACGACAACTTAAAGCATATTACGACTCTGTATGCCATATTAGAACCTCGAAAAGCATGTTAGTACAATGTACGATGCCTTATAACTCCTAACAACACATTACAATACGGTTCGTAATCTTAAATCTCCATAATAAACCTAATGAATTCGTCCGAGTCCATTAAACATCGTACGGTAACTCAGGACTTGTTACGACTCTGTATGAGACATTAGCAACTTGAAAAGCAACTTAGAATAATGTAGGACGCATTACAACTCCAATGAAGACCTTACATCACCGTACGAAACATTAAATCTCTATAATTAACCTAATGAATTCGTTCGAGTCCTTTCAACATCGTACGACAACTTAAAACATATTACGACTCTGTATGCCATATTAGAACCTCGAAAAGCATGTTAGTACAATGTACGATGCCTTACAACTCCTAACAACACATTATAATACGGTTCGTAATCTTAAATCTCCATAATAAACCTAATGAATTCGTCCGAGTCCATTAAACATCGTACGGTAACTCAGGACTTGTTACGACTCTGTATGAGACATTAGCAACTTGAAAAGCAACTTAGAATAATGTAGGACGCATCACAACTCCAAAGAAGACCTTACATCACCGTACGAAACATTAAATCTCCATAATTAACCTAAGGAATTCGTTCGAGTCCTTTGAACATCGTACGACAACTTAAAACATACTACGACTCTGTATGCCATATTAGAACCTTGAAAAACATGTTAGTACAATGTACGACGCCTTACAACTCCTAACAACACATTACAATACAGTACGTAATCTTAAATCTCCATAATAAACCATATGAATTCGTCCGAGTCCATTGAACATCGTACGGCAACTCAAGACTTGTTACGACTTTGTATTAGACATTAGCAACTTGAAAAGCAATTAAGTATAATGTAGGACGCATTACTGTTAGGGTTATTTCCTTGTTAAGATTTACTTTGTATTTTGTTTATATGTTTGTATAGTTTAGGGTTTATTATGTATTTTCCTTAAACTTGCATTTTGTTTTGTTATAGCATGTAGTGTGCGTGTGTTAGGAGAGAGGCTAGATCACTTTTACACTGTTAGAGAGAGAATTAACTGTGTGTGATTTATTTTCTCCTGCACATTGTACCGCAAATTGCTTTGATCATCAATATACAAGAGAATTTATGAGTATGAACTGTGTTTGTGATTGAATCGTTTGTTTGTACGCTTTATTCTGATCATTTGAGTGATATTATCGATCCAATTGAACCTATCAATTGGTATCAGAGCTTTCGGTTTGTGTTCTTCGCTGTTTCTAAGCAAAACACATCAATATTGCTCAAAATATCATGATCTGAATGAATTGTTGGTGTTTTTAGGTGTGATTTATCATCATAATCACTCTAATTCACAGCGATTGTGCAGATTCTATCAGATCATCATCAGATCTGAAGAATTAAGAAGAATAGAAAAAGTTACTGTTCGATCAATTTTTGCTCAAATTCATCGAAAAATGATGATGTTTTGGATTGATTGATACAAGGGTTTGATAATCGGACTATTTCACAGCTTGTGTGTGAATTTTGGACAATTTGGACAAGTTTTAGACAAAACCCAGAAAATCTTCATGAAGAAGATGATGAACAGTTGATTTTTGGTTGAAGATTAACTTGCCGGGTGATATATTTGACTTAGACAATTTCCTTGGACTTAGAATTTGTGAAGAAATTAGGTCCTGTGCAGCCGTGTAAAGGAATTTGTTCTAGACGGGTGAAGAAATTGACTTGAAAAAGTGCTACTGTTCAGACGGGTGATACACTGTTGTGCCGTGTAAAACACTGTTACGCCGGGTGATAGAGAAAATACAGCCGGGTAAGCATCAACTGTGTTGCCGGGTAAACAACTCTGCCGTGTGATCAAGTACTGTTCAGCCGGACAAAGAACTTTTTGCCGTGTCAAGATTCTGCCGTGTCAAGACTTATTGCCGTGTGAAGTTTTTCTTGCTGCCGGGTAACTGTTCATCCGGGTGAAGAACAAAGTATTTTTCAACTGTTTAGCCGGGTAACTATTTAGACGGGTGAAGACTTTTTCCTGCCGGGTGAAGAACAAATACACTGTTTAGCCGGTTGAAGAAGGATTTTTCACTGTGTTGCCGTGTGACGTATTTTAGTTGTTTTTAATACTTGTTTCTTATCTTGTCTTTAATTTCTTGTCTTTATTTTAGTATTTTAATCACTTCTTTTCAAAAATTAACAAAAACCAAAAATATTTTTTCTTTAAAAATTGTTAAAATGGCTCCTAATGATGATTCTGATAACCGTGTTCCTAGACTTTTGAATCGTGCAGATTTCAAGAACTGGACCATCAGGCTGAGACATCATTTGTGTTCTATTGACAATGACTTATGGAAATCCATTGAGAAGGGTCCTCACATTCCAACTCAGACACAACCAGATAGTGCCAGTACCTATACTAAGGATTCTACTACACCTTATCCAGAGGATAATCTGTCAGCTGAAGACTTGAGGAAGGTAAAGAATGATAGCAAGGCCTATTCGTTGATGTGCAAGGGGTTGCCATTACAAGTTTTGTCTAGATTGGATGCATATCAGACTGGTTATACATGCTTCAAGGCATTGAAGTCTATATGTGAAGGAGGAGAGCAGTTAAGAAGTTTGAAGAAATCTAAGTTGAAGAGACAATTGGAACTATTTGAACACATCAATGGAGAGACAATTCACCAGATGATGAACAGGTTTGTTCACTTAACTACTGAGATGTCAAACCTCGGAGTTAAGACTGAACTTCAAGACTTGAATGATCGATTGTTATGTGCTTTACCATCATCATGGAAGCAGACTGTTACTCTTTTGAAGCATACTGAGAAATTCCCAATGGAATTAGATCTGCTGATTGGGAAAATTGAAGAAGTTGAGATTGATGAAGGATCAAGAAATTCTGATAGATCAACATCACAAACTCAATACAAGTATGTGGTAAATCCTGCCAATACTGTGGATAATGCTTTTCTTGTGCAAAATACAACAAAGTTTGAAGATGAGGATGACTTATTTGTTGGTGCCAGTTTCTACACTGATTCAGCATACTTTCCAAATTCACCAACTTATTCTCAACCTCAATCTCCGCCAAGAGCTCAAGTTCAAGTTCCAAGTCAGAATCAGAAGAATCAGTCAGAAAATCAAATTCCAAATGTTCAAGCCAAGGTGAAAGACGTCATGAATATTCTGCTGCAAGATGACGAAACAAAAACTGCCTTCACTGCTTTTATGGCAAGTTTTCAAGCATATCAAGGTAGTCATTTAAGTCAAATGGACGTTGTTCTTCAAGACTTATTTGAAATGGATCCAGTAGATGTTGAGGAAATGGATCTTAATTGGCAAATGGTTATGGTAGCTGATCGTACTCAAAAGCATGCATATGTCAACCGAAGCTACAAACCTCATGCAAACAAAACCGTTGGATTTGATAAATCTAAGGCCAGATGCTTTAACTGTAACCAGTATGGTCATTTCTCAAGAGAATGTAAAGCTCCAAAGAATTTCAATGACCAAGCTAGTTCAAGCAATCAAGGTCAAGGTCAAAATTCTCAACAATCAACAAGTTATCAAGGCAGAAATCAACGTTTCTTTCAGAAACCATACCAAAGTCTTCCTATGCCTGAATTGAAGGATGAAGGAAAGAAGCCAGAAGACCAAACAAAGGCGTTGGTTGTAAGTGTGAAAGACGGGTATGATTGGAGCGCTTATGCAGAACAATTCACGTCTGATCTTACATCAAGTCTGGCATTGGTATGTGAAGTAGAAGAAGATTGGTCAGAAGAAGGGGATTGTAAAATGATTGAAGATGTGAGTGAAGATTCAGAAGATTATGACTGGAGTGCAAAATCTGATCCTACTGAAGAATCTGAGTCTGAACTCGTGCTGATGGCTACTGCCAGTGAATCTTCGTCATCTACAGAACAACCAAAGGTTAATACTGACCTACCCCCTAACTATGTTCCATTACCTGCTGATGTCAAGGAAAGGCTATGTTCTGAACAGTGCATTCAACAAGTAGAACATTATCGGACTCATTCATTTAAAATCGGTGACAAATTAAGCAAACATGAGAAAATTCATGAACAACTTAAAATTGATCACAAAATTGCTGATGAGAAGATTTTGTCACTTAAAGAATCATGGAACAAAACCTTAAAGGAACTGGAATTGATAACCAAACAACTTGAAGAAATGACAAAGAACTTTGAACAAGAAAAAGTTGCACATGCTGTCACTCAAGTTGAATTAACAAAGGTTAAAAGTTGTAAAACAATGGTTAAACAACTCATCAAAGAAAGAGGTAACAAAACCAAAACCGGGTTGGGTTTTACACATGAACCGATGCCAAATTCAATCACTCAAACCTTACCGGAAAACTTTAATGAATTTGATCATTCACCTGAAAATGAACGAAAATTTAAAGAAATTCAAAGATGTAAATCCGAGTCTGAAGGATCTGAGGTGTTGATTGAAAGTTTGAGAGAAGAACAAGGAATGACAACTGAAGCTGATGATGAAGCAAGCAACAAATCTGAAAACAAATTAGAACCTGTTCTTATCCAACTTGTTGAGTATCCAAAGCTTAATCCAGAACCAGAAACACCGGTGAAGGAAGAAGGAGAATTTTCAGGATACAATGATCCTGAGTACATCAAGTGGAAGAAAGAACAAAAGGCGCAAGTTGCTGCTCAGTTGGTCAAAAAGCCAGAAGTGAAAAAGGCTGAAGTTTCGAATGTTAAGAAGCAAAAATCGAAAACAATGAACAATCAATCTGAAACAAAACAGTCAAAAGGCAAAAATGTCTTCAAATCGAATGATAACACAAAAGTTCAAAGTGTTAAAACTGACAAAGTTAAACCTGTCAAGAAAGTGTCAAAAGAAAAGAAAATCAAGTTTGTGTCTGCAGGAACGTTTGATTTGAACGGATCTTATGGTAAACCAATCAATTCTCCAATCAAATCTAACTCTGGTCTGAAAACAGGTTCAGGTCCTAAGTCTTCCGCTGTCAATGAAAAGAGAATTGAAAACAAAAAGGTGACCAAACAGAACAGTTTAAAATCGAACCAAAGTCCCATGCAATCAAAAGCACAAACAATGACTCCACAGAAAAACGTTAATCTAAAACCGAACAACTATGATAACGAATCACATTTTGGTTCAACATCAAGAGTTAACAATCGGCTCTTTAGGATTAGCAAGAAACATTGTGAAATTTGTGATAGATATAATCATGCAACTGCTGAATGTTTCTTTAACAGGTACTGCAGTTTCTGTGACAAAAGAAATCATTCTTCAGAAGAATGTTATTTTAACAAATTTTGTGATATCTGTGAGAGAAGAAACCATGACACAAAGGATTGTTTCTTTCGATCAAACTCGACTAGAGAAATGACTCCATATTCAAATTTTCAAAGAAATAATTCATATGGTTTTCAAAATATGAGTCAAAGTCATTCTCCGGTTTTGAGAAATTTCAATCGAAACAATTCTGTTTCTAACTTTTCAAGGAATGTGCAGGTTAACAGTTTAAAACCAAGAACTTTAATGGTTAAGAATCAAAAGTTTGAAAATAACCTTGATCCTAAGCTAGAGGAAAGGTTTATTGCTTTGAGGAGAAAGCAATCATTGAACGCCAATGGGCGAAGTTATCAGCATCAAAATCTTTTAAACGAAACAAATTTTCAAAATGTTCAATACCAACAAGTTACTATTGCAGATAGATTCGGAAAACCCAAGACCGTGTGGGCCTGGGTTGACCAAACTAACTGAATGTTTTTGTTGAAATGCAGGTACGCCCAAGAAGACCTATCAACTCGTGGTTCGTTGATAGTGGGTGTAGCCGGCATATGACAGGCAACCATGCCTTACTTCAAGACTTTAAGTTGAAAAATGGTACTCATGTAGCGTTTGGAGGTGATGCGGGTGGAAAGATAACAGGAGAAGGAACAGTATCCAATGGGATCATTAGTTTTGATAAAGTCAACTACTGTGCACAGTTGAACTTTAACTTACTAAGTGTATCTCAAATTTGTGATAAATCTTATTCAACTTTATTTGATGATTCTTTCTGTTATATTCTTAAACCAGGTTTCAAGATTGACAATGAGTGGGTAGTGGTAAAAGCTCCAAGAGATCGTGATGTATACAAGTTGGATATGTCGCAGATTGATGCTGATACCGAAACAACCTGTCTCATTGCCCATGCTTCAAATGATGAGAGTCAGCTTTGGCATAGACGGCTGGGCCACTCCAATTTCAGAAACATGAACCGTTTGGTAACTGGAAATCACGCTGTGGGAATCCCATCGAAGAAATTCTCCACAACTGATCTCTGTCCAGCATGTTTGAAGGGCAAACAGCATCGAATGTCTTTTAAGTCCAAGCTCGAGAACTCCATTTCAAAACCTTTGCAGATGCTACATATGGATCTTTTTGGACCGACAAATGTTCAAAGCATCGGCAGAAAATCATATTGTTTAGTTATCATAGATGACTTCACTAGATTTTCATGGGTTTATTTTTTGCATGCAAAATCTGAAACAGCTGAATTATTGAAAGAATTTATCATTAAAATTGAAAATCAATTGGAATGCAAAGTTAAAACTTTAAGAAGTGATAATGGAACTGAATTTAAGAATGCTAATGTTGATTTATTTTGTGCAGAAAAGGGGATTGCTCGTCAGTATAGTGCTCCAAGAACGCCTCAGCAAAATGGGGTTGCGGAACGGAAAAACCGGACACTAATTGAAGCTGCAAGATCCATGCTCGCAGATGCTAAAATCCCTATCACTTTTTGGGATGAAGCCATTGCTACTGCGTGTTTTGTACAAAATAGAACATTATTAGTTCAAGATAAACAGAAAACTTCTTATGAGTTGTTGTTTGGAAGAAAACCAAATATTTCTTACTTGAAAGCATTTGGTTGTCCAGTTTCGATCCTTAATCTAAATGAACATCTCGGGAAGTTTGAGTCAAAATCTGACGATGGATTTTTCCTAGGATATTCGTCTGTTTCTAAAGCTTATCGAGTTTTTAATAGCAAAACAAATACTGTTATTGAAACTATCAACGTCAAGTTTTTAGAAAATTCGTTTCCGTTAGTGGCTCATGGTCCCGAATGGTTATTTGATTTGGATTCGTTATCTAGATCTTTCAATTCTAACTTATTTGATTTTTCAGGAAAAACAAGGAAGGAATCAGGTGACTTAGGAAGCTTTAGTGACGATTCTGATAATGACGAAGATGGAAATCTCAACTCTGAATATCCATTTATGTCTTTTCACAATCCTGATCAGGTCAAATCCAGTCAAGCTCCGGGTCCTTCTGGTTCGCAAGAAGATCAAGAATCAAACAATCATGAAGAAAATGAGAATTCGCAAATGTCTCCTAATGATGGTGGATCCGTTCAAAATCAACCATCATCGGATCCGAATGTTGAAGTTATTCCTGAATCATTCGATTACTTCATCAATTCACCGGATCAAGTCCCGAATTTCACACCGCATACTTCAACTATACTACAAGATCTACCAAATCTGAATACTTCTAATCTAGAGACTCAAGTGCAAGGAGGTGATATTCCTATTCATCGAATTCACAAGAAACATCCTGTCTCTCAGATTATTGGGCCGTTGAATCAGAGAACTACAAGAAGTCAGACAGAGCAAGCAAATGTTTGTCTTTATTCGTGTTTTCTATCTCAAGTGGTGCCAAAGAATATTTCAGAGGCATTGCAAGACAATAGTTGGATTGAAGCCATGCAAGAGGAATTGCTTCAGTTTCGCAAACAGGAAGTTTGGAAACTTGTGGACTTACCTGAAGGAGAGAATGCGATAGGTACAAGATGGTTGTACAAAAACAAGCCAGACGAACGTGGCATTGTTGTGAGAAACAAAGCAAGACTGATTGCACAGGGATACACTCAGGAAGAAGGCATTGATTATGAAGAGGTGTTTGCTCCAGTCGCAAGACTTGAAGCCATACGCGTTTTTCTTGCATATGCGTCTTTCATGAAGTTTAAGGTATTCCAGATGGACGTCAAAGGTGCTTTTCTTTATGGACCGATTACAGATGATGTATATGTCAGACAACCTCCGGGTTTTGAAGATCCTGACTATCCTCATCGGGTATACAAGTTGAGTAAAGCTCTTTACGGTCTACATCAAGCTCCTAGAATCTGGTATGAGACGTTATCCAAGCATTTACTAGAACATGGATTCACAAGAGGACAGATTGATCCAACTTTGTTTATGAAGAGGGAGAATGACGATCTCTTATGTGTTCAAGTTTATGTGGACGATATTATCTTCGGATCAACTAGTGAGTCAATGTGCAAAGAATTTGAAGAAATCATGAAGTGCAGATTCCAGATGAGTTCGATGGGGGAGATTAATTTCTTTCTGGGATTACAAGTGAAACAGTCTGCTGACGGAATTTTTATCAACCAATCAAAATTTGTTGAGAAGTTGCTGAAGAAGTTCAAGATGCAAGATTGTCAGACTATCCGAACTCCTTCTGACGTAAATTGCAAGATACAACCTGATCCAAAGGGCAAAGCAGTTGATCAGACACTATACAGATCAATGATCGGTTCTCTGATGTATCTTACTGCATCAAGACCAGACATCATGTACGCTGTGTGTGTATGCGCTAGATATCAGTCAGATCCGAAAGAGTCGCATCTCATTGCTGTGAAGCGTATATTCAGATATCTCAAAGGGAAACCGAATCTTGGGTTATGGTATCCTTATGAAGGAAATTTTGAATTATATAGCTATTCTGACAGTGATTTTGGTGGTTGTGCTCTTGACAGGAAATCGACTACTGGTGGTTGTCAATTTCTGGGTCCTAGGCTTGTCTCTTGGCAATGCAAGAAGCAAACCAATGTTTCTGTATCCACAGCTGAAGCAGAGTATATCGCTGCATCTGCAGGATGTTCTCAGGTTTTATGGTTACAAAATCAGTTGCTGGACTACGGGTTTAACTTTCTGAAAACTCCTATTTACATAGACAATACTGCTGCTATGTTTATAACTGCTAATCCTGTTCAACATTCTAAAACCAAACACATCGAAATTAGATATCACTTTTTAAGAGACAACTCTGAAAAAGGTTTAATAATCTTGATTAAAGTTCATACCGACAAACAACTGGCAGATCTTTTCACAAAATCTTTTTTGTCAGGCCGGTTTGAATTTTTAATTCAATCCATAGGATTAATCAATCATGATTGATTCTACTTTTCGAAAAACAAAAGAAAAATCAGAAAATATAAAAGCCAAAAATATAATAAGTTGATGATAAGTTTGATTCCTTTGCCTCTTATTTTATGTTTTTGCATTGTGTGTGTGCATGAAAAAGAAAATAGAAAAGCTAAAACAAAATATAAAAGCAAAAAGAAAAGAAAATATCATGTCATAAGAATCTATATTGCAAAATGTGAGAAATGATAGATACACTAGACATTATTTGGTACATCATTTTTAATAAAGACTGATGAATGTTAATTGATGTGCTAGACAGCTCAGGCAATTAGACTGAACAAGTAAGTTGATTGTTGACAAACATAAACTTAATGATCTTTGTGTTAAGTTCCATTGTTATACATGTCTAGATATATCTCTTTTGAAACATTACTTGTGATGATAGTTGTGCATGATCGGGTAACGATGCAGTGTATTCAGTGTGATGAACCGCATCGTGAGCTTCTTTGTTGTGGTACCCACAGACCTGAAGTCTCACACGAAGTCTCTTCTGAGCTTCAAGATGCAGCAAAAGATTCCAAAATGGAACAAAAAGAGTCCCAAATGTGGACCAACACCAAACAAAAATTCCAAAATGGAATTCAGAAGATTCCCAAGGGGAACGATAGGAAAGAAAAATTCCCAAAATTGGAATTAAAAGAAGTCCCAAAGTGGACCAAATCCGAATAGAACCCAGATTCCACACTGTGTATGACTGTAAGTGACCAGGTCTTGTGTAATATGCATTCAGGTAGTGATTGATTAGGAAATATGTTGACATATGTATACATGTGGGTCACATAAGTCATTCTAATCGAACCTTAAATATCATCATGATACTGAAAAAGTAAGTGTGTCAATTCGAGCTAATTGGTATGTTTTCATATCATCACTCAATCAAGCATAAGTCAAATGTCTATTCAAAACTTGCAAAACATGTTCAGATAATGTGTGGTATGATCTCACTGCGATATTTTGATTCATTGCATTGCATATGTATTTACTTTAATGTGTGTGCTTTGTCTGTGCAGGCATATGGAATCATTATTGACACATCAACATCCTTGTTAAACTTAAAAATTTCAAGAAATTTCAAGTTTAGGGGGAGAATAAATTGAAGAAAAATATCTAAAAAAATCCAAAAATATTTTGTTTTTGAATAAGTGTGTTTTGAATGAACAAGATTATAAGTTATGAAAAGCAAAGGTATTGGATGTGTTAAAAACAAACCCAAGGTCTTGTAATTTGTTTTTAAGAAATTGCTTCGGGATATAGAAAAATTGGTTGTGCAAAAACATTTTTTTGAAAAAGAAAAAGAAAAATTGATTTTTAATTGAAAATTAATTTGTTGCAATGTTTAATGTTGTTTGATAATTAATATGACAAACATTCTTTAAGGATATCTTGTCTAATTAATATGTCGGAGAATGTTGCAGGTGCAATAAATGATCGTTGAAAAAGTCAACAGACGAGGAAAATTGAAGAAATTGCTTAAGTGTTATTGCCGGGTAAAGATATCAGATACAACTGTTCAGCCGGGTAAAGAACTGTTCAGCCGGGTAAAGTTGTAAGTCTGATACTTGCCGGGTGATTGAGGAAAAAGGTGAAGATGTTATGACTACTGTACAGCCGGGCAATGATCATGTCAAATTCAGCCGGGTAAAGGTCATAGATATCTTGCCGGGTGACAAGTGTATACTATACAGCCGGGTAATGAAGAAGTCTTATTGCCGTGTAAAGTTATGACACTATGTTGCCGGGTAATGAAGAAGTGTGTATGCCGTGTGAAGAAGGTTGTCAAAGGTTGCCGTGTAAAGAAAAAAGCAAGCCGGATGATGAAGGAAAGCAACTGTGTTGCCGGGTGATGAAGAAAAGTTGCCGGGTGATGTTTTAAAGACAACTATTCTGCCGGGTGATGAAGAAAAACTCATCAGGTGTAGTTGTTCCTTAACCCTTACCCGTCACTACAGTGACTTACCCGTATCTACAGTGCTTGACCCGTCAAGTGATTTTCAAATGTTGGTGACTTGTTTTTATGTACTTGACCCGTATCTACAGTACATGACCCGTCACTACAGTACTTGACCCGGCAAGGTTATTGGGCCTATTTTGCTTCTGTTGACCCGGCACTTAAAGTTTGACCTAAAATTTTTGACGATACAAATACCGCCTCTTCACAAACACTTATCATTTCACACACTTTCACTTTCACCAAACACTCTGAACTTCAAATCGCCATTGTTATCATAGTCAATCTGTTGCTCTATAACAAGATTAATAGATTGATTAAGGTAGAGATTATGTGTTTTTGACCTAAATCGAACTGCAAATCAACTGTTAAAAGGAAAAACGATGATGAACAGTGTTTTGAACTTGAAACGACACTTTGATTTTGAACATTAAAACTTAAATCGAATGTTGTTTTAGGGTTAAAATCTGTCGATCATCAACATTCAATCATTCATTTGCACTAAAACACCTTAAAATCAACTGAACAAGTGAAATGTGCTTAACTGATAAAAATCGCCATTGATGAACTTTGAAGCTTTTAAAAGTTAAACATCAAAACGATGAAACATCTGTTTTAAAAGTGATTAAATCTGCTAAAACTAAACCAAAACATGTTAAACTCTTTCATCATAAAATTGTCAAAAATTTGCCTAAGTGATTAACTGTTAAAAGACTAAACATGATGTATAATCTTTAAAAAATTCAATGTTGTTTGATTAAAATGATGAAAATCAGGTTATTAGAACAATTTAGGATTTAAAATGATTATGTTAATGTTTGTTTTCTAACTTTTAGTTAAACACTTGTTAAAATTTTGATATATTTAATGAAGAATCTAATACATTTGCCTTGTTTTGTGTTTTGTTTATGTTTAACAGATGGAGACTCTCAAATTTGAGCCTAAACATAATCTGGTAGCATGTTTAGATGAATCATTGCCTGAGACAGAAGGTTATAGAGATATGATTCAGTTCATCAAGAGGACTAAGTATGTATATGCTATATGTGCCAAACCGGTCATATATGCAAGGCTGATTAAGAGCTTCTGGAGATCAGCAGAGGTTGTGAGGAATGAGAATGGTGATGTTATGGTTAGAGGACATATCACTAGGGATTGGGTACTGAATGTGACTGAAGATGCTATTAGACAAGCTCTGAGGATAGATGAAGATGAGGTTGGTATGATTGATGAACTAACCATGGAGGAATGTAAATCTGGATTTGTTAACATGGGGCATCCACCTGTGTTTCCAAAGTCGCAGTTTTACAGAGCCAAGTTGGGAAGGAAGTACAAATTGCTGTGTTATGTGGTACAGCAATGCATGTCAAGGAGAAGTACAGGTTTTGATAATTTTCCCTCTGACATTGCATCCCCGATAGTAGCTATTGCAGAAAACAAACCATTCAACATGTCAAGGTGGATAATGAATGGGTTTGTGTTCAACTTGGTGAAGGGCAAGAGATTCAAATTCCTTATGTACCCAAGGTTTTTGCAACTGATGATAAACATTGCCTATCCTATCATCAGAAGTGAAGGTTATGCTTGAGGCATGTTGTATACTGAGGACATGAACGATCTCTCTTATCGAAAGATGAGTATCGGGAATGTGCCTGATATTGAATTGTTTGACTATATGCGAGATATAGTCAACAATGAAGAAGATGTAGAAGGTGTATATTATCACATATCTCATGGTGAGATTGTGAATCCAATGGACCTTGTGGATGAGGTGCCAGACAATTTATTGGATGATGACGAGTACTTTGCTCGTCATCCAGAGGATGAAGAAGATGATGGCAATGAAGATGATGGTAATGATGATGGTGGTGATGATGCTGAATCAGAATCTAATTCAGAGGAGGCTGAACCAATGGAGACTGAAGAGGTTATGGAAACTGCTGAGATAGAAGAACCTGCTGAGGTTGCTTCTGTGATTGAAGAAAGTGTTGCTGAGATTCAAAGAGATATTTCTGTACAGTATGTTCGAAAGAAGAAGAAAACTGTAGAAAAACCTGAGGAGATTGATGTACTGCAGATTGCTGAGACAGTAATGGCCGAAGCTGAATCTATTGCACAAATAGATGAAGTGGATGCTGGCATTACTGATCCTATTCCCACCATGTCACCACAAACTGATGAAAACATTGGACAAGGTTTGGAGTCTTCACCAAACATTGGGCCAAGTGTTGATGAGATTTATGAGGAAAAGGAGAAACGGATTGCAGAGTTGGAGGAGATTGTTGAAAATTTGATTAAGTCGAATGATTTGTTAAAAGCTTCCAATGAACGTAAGAAGAAGAGATTTGATGAATACTGGGACATTCACAATCAGAATCTGAAGATTTTCAAAGAGTTAGATTCTGATCATCTGGAGTTGAAAATTGAGCATGCTAAGTTGAAAGATGAGCATGAGAAGTTGAAGGAGGAGTATGAAAACTTGAAATATGATTATGCTGAGGTTAAAGCTGAATGCAATACACTAGAGGATGAGAAGGAGATGTTAGAAAAGGAGTTGGAAGAAATGAGACCAAAGAAGGCTGGCTCGTCTTCAGATAAAGACTTTTCTGAAGATATTATTGAAGTGACTGGAGCTGAAGTGCCAAAAGTTTACCTAACTAGAGCTCGAGGTGTTGCAAACGCTGGTATTTTAGTCGAATCACCAATTATTATTCCCGATGAAGCTGTGGCTGAAACTGTCAATATGGACAAAGCTGAGGGAAAGAGGAAACTAGATGCAATACCGGAGATATTTGGTGATGAAGGAAGTTCTAAAAGGGCGAAGATTGATAAACCAGTGCAGATTGAGCCGATTCAATCTGTAGCTGAAGTAGAGGCAGAAAAGAGTGCAGAAACTGAGAATGTATCTGAAGCTGAAACCGAAGTATTTGAAACAACAGATAGTGAAAAAGAAGTAAACTCTGGAGATACAGTTCAGCTTGAGCCGATTCAAGCTGAAGCTGTTGAAGTTGTTGACAAGCCTGAAACTGAAACAGAAGCTGAAGTGGCTAGTCAGTTTGAGCCGGTTCAAACTGATGATGCACCTATGATAGAGGCATTGGATGATTTAGACATTGATTGGACTGAGTCTGAGGATGAAGCTGAGCCAGAGCCTGTACAGAATACTGTTGAAGAAGTGCCAGATGATTTAGATCAGAGGTTTGCCTATCTTGAACGAATGAATTATAATTCGGTGTTTTTGAATGGGTTGACGGTAACTCAGATTAATGAAGAGTACGAGAAATGCATGATTCATCAAGATAAGGCTGAAGCAGATAAGAAAGAGTTTGTTACTGAGATGGGCGAATGGACTCCAATGCAGGAAAGTCTAAACATAGAAGATCTGCCACCAACTGAGCTACATCATCCAAATCCGGACGAAATGACTGCTTATGAGATGCGGAGTTGGTTGAGTTCGAGGAACTATCCGTATAAAACTTTGCAGAGGTTGAAATCTGGATCTTTGAAGAAGATAGTGGTCAGTTTCATGAAAACAGAGAAAATGTACAATAAAATGTTTTATTTGGATTATAATAATCCTCAGTACTTTGAGCTGACGAAGAAATTTAAAGTACTTGGTCCAAAAGAAATTCCTGTGATGGCGCTTCCTGAAGATGCTCATAAAAAACGACACGAACTGATGGATATGTTTCCAAGCGAGGTTAAATCGTACAACATACCGATGGAAGTGCGTGAAACTTGGCATAAGGCAACAACACCAGGTGATGTGGTGAGGTCGCTGATGAGCAAAGGACAATCAATAGCTGAGTTATTAGATTCTATGATTGTGCCTGAAAAGAACAAGAAAGTAAAAATCATAGCATGGAAATACGACGAAGTATTTGATGCGTTTATGATCAAAAGAGTAAATGGTTTGTGTGACGTTTACCATTACTACTCGAGTATATTCAAGTTGGAAGTACAGGATCTGAAAGAGCTGCACAAGCTGAGGTTAATTAATCACACGCGTGCTGAGCGTGGTGAGAAATGCGTGATACTTCTTGATGCTGGAATGAGTAGAACAGCTAAGTTTCTTGACTTTAGAGGTCAACAAGAAGACACGGCATATGTGCAAGCAAAGAAACAGAGAAAGAAGAAGAGATTAGTGGTGACCGAGGATATGTATTTAGAAGAGTTCTCGGATGAATATTTTGACAAGGTGACAGATCCTGGTTTAAAAGTGATAGATGGTTCACAATTGACAAAACCTATACTCAAAGCTTTCTACAATCAGGAAACGTTTGAACTGAAGCTTGTTCGCAATTTGGAGGATTGGGATAAGGACATGATCACACTATTTAGTACTTTTGAGTTGAAATTGCTGCATCCGTCGTATATTGATTTTTTGAGAAGTTATAGAATTGAGAAGTGTAAAGATAAACTTGCAGAAGCTGACAGGAAATCGTTTACTGTGATGATAGAAGTAATTGCTGCAGCTTCAGAAAAGATTCGTGTGAGGAAGGCACTACTAAATTCTAATCTCGTGATGGTTGATATACCAGAGATAGAATATATGCGGATCAGTAGAAAGGGTACTTTGGAAGTGAAAGTTCAAGGCCAAGAGTTGCCGTTTGAGTTTTATGCTAATATCGATTTTGCAGGTTTAAATCTGGATTCGCTTAGACGCATGAATGCTTTGCCAATTCTGACGAATGAATCCAAGCCTCGACAAGCTAAGATCGCTGAGAAGTTCAAATCCTGCATTGAAGAAGCTCTGAAAGAAAAAGAAGAGTATAAAGGCCGAGAATTGCTGGATGTGAAAGAGGAACCAGAAGAATGGTAAGAAAAAGATTGAAGATTGATGCTGATAAATGAAGAAAAAGATTGAAGTTTTTGAAGATCCAAAGATAAATCTTAGGGGGAGTACTGTTAGGGTTATTTCCTTGTTAAGATTTACTTTGTATTTTGTTTATATGTTTGTATAGTTTAGGGTTTATTATGTATTTTCCTTAAACTTGCATTTTGTTTTGTTATAGCATGTAGTGTGCGTGTGTTAGGAGAGAGGCTAGATCACTTTTACACTGTTAGAGAGAGAATTAACTGTGTGTGATTTATTTTCTCCTGCACATTGTACCGCAAATTGCTTTGATCATCAATATACAAGAGAATTTATGAGTATGAACTGTGTTTGTGATTGAATCGTTTGTTTGTACGCTTTATTCTGATCATTTGAGTGATATTATCGATCCAATTGAACCTATCAATTACAACTCCAAAGAAGACCTAAAATCACTGTACGAAACATTAAATCTCTATAATAAACCTAATAACTTCGTTCGAGTCCTTTGAACATCGTACGACAACTTAAAACATACTACGACTCTGTATGCCATATTAGAACCTTGAAAAACATGTTAGTACAATGTACGGCGCCTTACAACTCCTAACAACACATTACAATACAGTACGTATTCTTAAATCTCCATAATAAATCTTATGAATTCGTCCGAGTCCATTGAACATCGTACGACAACTTAAATAATATTACGACTCTGTGTGCCATATTAGAACCTCGAAAAGCATGTTAGTACAATGTATGATGCCTTACAATCCTAACAACACATTACAATACAGTACGTAATCTTAAATCTCCATAATAAACCTAATGAATTCGTCCGAGTCCATTAAACATCGTACGGTAACTCAGGAGTTGTTACGACTCTGTATGAGACATTAGCAACTTGAAAAGCAACTTAGAATAATGTAGGACGCATTACAACTCCAATGAAGACCTTACATCACCGTACAAAACATTAAATCTCTATAATTAACCTAATGAATTCGTTCGAGTCCTTTCAACATCGTACGACAACTTAAAACATATTACGACTCTGTATGCCATATTAGAACCTCGAAAAGCATGTTAGTACAATGTACGATGCCTTATAACTCCTAACAACACATTACAATACGGTTCGTAATCTTAAATCTCCATAATAAACCTAATGAATTCGTCCGAGTCCATTAAACATCGTACTGTAACTCAGGACTTGTTACGACTCTGTATGAGACATTAGCAACTTGAAAAGCAACTTAGAATAATGTAGGACGCATTACAACTCCAAAGAAGACCTTACATCACCGTACGAAACATTAAATCTCCATAATTAACCTAATGAATTCGTTCGAGTCCTTTGAACATCGTACGACAACTTAAAACATACTACGACTCTGTATGCCATATTAGAACCTTGAAAAACATGTTAGTACAATGTACGACGCCTTACAACTCCTAACAACACATTACAATACAGTACGTAATCTTAAATCTCCATAATAAACCATATGATTTCGTCCGAGTCCATTGAACATAGTACGGCAACTCAGGACTTGTTACGACTTTGTATTAGACATTAGCAACTTGAAAAGCAATTTATTATAATGTAGGACGCATTTCAACTCCAAAGAAGACCTAAATCACTGTACGAAACATTAAATCTCTAAAATAAACCTAATGAATTCGTTTGAGTCCATTGAACATCGTACGACAACTTAAATATTATTACGACTCTGTATGCCATATTAGAAACTCGAAAAGCATGTTAGTACAATGTATGATGCCTTACAACTCCTAACAGAACATTACAATACGGTACGTAATCTTAAATCTCCATAGTAAACCTAATGAATTCGTCCGAGTCCATTGAACATCGTACGGTAACTCAGGACTTGTTACGACTCAGTATGAGACATTAGCAACTTGAAAAGCAACTTAGAATAATGTAGGACGCATTACAACTCCAATGAAGACCTTACATCACCGTACGAAACATTAAATCTCTATAATTAACCTAATGAATTCGTTCGAGTCCTTTCAACATCGTACGACAACTTAAAACATATTACGACTCTGTATGCCATATTAGAACCTCGAAAAGCATGTTAGTACAATGTACGATGCCTTATAACTCCTAACAACACATTACAATACGGTTCGTAATCTTAAATCTCCATAATAAACCTAATGAATTCGTCCGAGTCCATTAAACATCGTACTGTAACTCATGACTTGTTACGACTCTGTATGAGACATTAGCAACTTGAAAAGCAACTTAGAATAATGTAGGACGCATTACAACTCCAAAGAAGACCTTACATCACCATACGAAACATTAAATCTCCATAATTAACCTAATGAATTCGTTCGAGTCCTTTGAACATCGTACGACAACTTAAAACATACTACGACTCTGTATGCCATATTATAACCTTGAAAAACATGTTAGTACAATGTACGACGCCTTACAACTCCTAACAACACATTACAATACAGTACGTAATCTTAAATCTCCATAATAAACCATATGATTTCGTCCGAGTCCATTGAACATAGTACGACAACTCAGGACTTGTTACGACTTTGTATTAGACATTAGCAACTTGAAAAGCAACTTAGAATAATGTAGGACGCATTACAACTCCAATGAAGACCTTACATCACCGTACGAAACATTAAATCTCTATAATTAACCTAATGAATTCGTTCGAGTCCTTTCAACATCGTACGACAACTTAAAACATATTACGACTCTGTATGCCATATTAGAACCTCGAAAAGCATGTTAGTACAATGTATGATGCCTTACAACTCCTAACAGAACATTACAATACGGTACGTAATCTTAAATCTCCATAGTAAACCTAATGAATTCGTCCGAGTCCATTGAACATCGTACGGTAACTCAGGACTTGTTACGACTCAGTATGAGACATTAGCAACTTGAAAAGCAACTTAGAATAATGTAGGACGCATTACAACTCCAATGAAGACCTTACATCACCGTACGAAACATTAAATCTCTATAATTAACCTAATCAATTCGTTCGAGTCCTTTCAACATCGTACGACAACTTAAAGCATATTACGACTCTGTATGCCATATTAGAACCTCGAAAAGCATGTTAGTACAATGTACGATGCCTTATAACTCCTAACAACACATTACAATACGATTCGTAATCTTAAATCTCCATAATAAACCTAATGAATTCGTCCGAGTCCATTAAACATCGTACTGTAACTCATGACTTGTTACGACTCTGTATGAGACATTAGCAACTTGAAAAGCAACTTAGAATAATGTAGGACGCATTACAACTCCAAAGAAGACCTTACATCACCATACGAAACATTAAATCTCCATAATTAACCTAATGAATTCGTTCGAGTCCTTTGAACATCGTACGACAACTTAAAACATACTACGACTCTGTATGCCATATTATAACCTTGAAAAACATGTTAGTACAATGTACGACGCCTTACAACTCCTAACAACACATTACAATACAGTACGTAATCTTAAATCTCCATAATAAACCATATGATTTCGTCCGAGTCCATTGAACATAGTACGACAACTCAGGACTTGTTACGACTTTGTATTAGACATTAGCAACTTGAAAAGCAACTTAGAATAATGTAGGACGCATTACAACTCCAATGAAGACCTTACATCACCGTACGAAACATTAAATCTCTATAATTAACCTAATGAATTCGTTCGAGTCCTTTCAACATCGTACGACAACTTAAAACATATTACGACTCTGTATGCCATATTAGAACCTCGAAAAGCATGTTAGTACAATGTACGATGCCTTATAACTCCTAACAACACATTACAATACGGTTCGTAATCTTAAATCTCCATAATAAACCTAATGAATTCGTCCGAGTCCATTAAACATCGTACTGTAACTCATGACTTGTTACGACTCTGTATGAGACATTAGCAACTTGAAAAGCAACTTAGAATAATGTAGGACGCATTACAACTCCAAAGAAGACCTTACATCACCATACGAAACATTAAATCTCCATAATTAACCTAATGAATTCGTTCGAGTCCTTTGAACATCGTACGACAACTTAAAACATACTACGACTCTGTATGCCATATTATAACCTTGAAAAACATGTTAGTACAATGTACGACGCCTTACAACTCCTAACAACACATTACAATACAGTACGTAATCTTAAATCTCCATAATAAACCATATGATTTCGTCCGAGTCCATTGAACATAGTACGACAACTCAGGACTTGTTACGACTTTGTATTAGACATTAGCAACTTGAAAAGCAACTTAGAATAATGTAGGACGCATTACAACTCCAATGAAGACCTTACATCACCGTACGAAACATTAAATCTCTATAATTAACCTAATGAATTCGTTCGAGTCCTTTCAACATCGTACGACAACTTAAAACATATTACGACTCTGTATGCCATATTAGAACCTCGAAAAGCATGTTAGTACAATGTATGATGCCTTACAACTCCTAACAGAACATTACAATACGGTACGTAATCTTAAATCTCCATAGTAAACCTAATGAATTCGTCCGAGTCCATTGAACATCGTACGGTAACTCAGGACTTGTTACGACTCAGTATGAGACATTAGCAACTTGAAAAGCAACTTAGAATAATGTAGGACGCATTACAACTCCAATGAAGACCTTACATCACCGTACGAAACATTAAATCTCTATAATTAACCTAATCAATTCGTTCGAGTCCTTTCAACATCGTACGACAACTTAAAGCATATTACGACTCTGTATGCCATATTAGAACCTCGAAAAGCATGTTAGTACAATGTACGATGCCTTATAACTCCTAACAACACATTACAATACGATTCGTAATCTTAAATCTCCATAATAAACCTAATGAATTCGTCCGAGTCCATTAAACATCGTACTGTAACTCATGACTTGTTACGACTCTGTATGAGACATTAGCAACTTGAAAAGCAACTTAGAATAATGTAGGACGCATTACAACTCCAAAGAAGACCTTACATCACCATACGAAACATTAAATCTCCATAATTAACCTAATGAATTCGTTCGAGTCCTTTGAACATCGTACGACAACTTAAAACATACTACGACTCTGTATGCCATATTATAACCTTGAAAAACATGTTAGTACAATGTACGACGCCTTACAACTCCTAACAACACATTACAATACAGTACGTAATCTTAAATCTCCATAATAAACCATATGATTTCGTCCGAGTCCATTGAACATAGTACGACAACTCAGGACTTGTTACGACTTTGTATTAGACATTAGCAACTTGAAAAGCAACTTAGAATAATGTAGGACGCATTACAACTCCAATGAAGACCTTACATCACCGTACGAAACATTAAATCTCTATAATTAACCTAATGAATTCGTTCGAGTCCTTTCAACATCGTACGACAACTTAAATAATATTACGACTCTGTATGCCATATTAGAACCTCGAAAAGCATGTTAGTACAATGTATGATGCCTTACAACTCCTAACAGAACATTACAATACGGTACGTAATCTTAAATCTCCATAGTAAACCTAATGAATTCGTCCGAGTCCATTGAACATCGTACGGTAACTCAGGACTTGTTACGACTCTGTATGAGACATTAGCAACTTGAAAAGCAACTTAGAATAATGTAGGACGCATTACAACTCCAAAGAAGACCTTACATCACCGTACGAAACATTAAATCTCCATAATTAACCTAATGAATTCGTTCGAGTCCTTTGAACATCGTACGACAACTTAAAACATACTACGACTGTGTATGCCATATTAGAACCTTGAAAAACATTTTAGTACAATGTACGACGCCTTACAACTCCTAACAACACATTACAATACAGTACGTAATCTTAAATCTCCATAATAAACCATATGAATTCGTCCGAGTCCATTGAACATCGTACGACAACTGAGGACCTGTTACGACTTTGTATTAGACATTAGCAACTTGAAAAGCAATTTAGTATAATGTAGGACGCATTACAACTCCAAAGAAGACCTAAAATCACTGTACGAAACATTAAACCTCCATAATTAACCTAATGAATTCGTTCGAGTCCTTTGAACATCGTACGACAACTTAAAACATACTACGACTCTGTATGCCATATTAGAACCTTGAAAAACATGTTAGTACAATGTACGACGCCTTACAACTCATAACAACACATTACAATACAGTACGTAATCTTAAATCTCCGTAATAAACCATATGAATTCATCCGAAACCATTAAACAACGTACGGCAACTCAGGACTTGTTACGACTTTGTATTAGACATTAGCAACTTGAAAAGCAATTTATTATAATGTAGGACGCATTACAACTCCAAAGAAGACCTAAATCACTGTACGAAACATTAAATCTCTAAAATAAACCTAATGACTTCGTTCGAGTCCATTGAACATCGTACGAAAACTTAAATAATATTACGACTCTGTATGCCATATTAGAACCTCGAAAAGCATGTTTGTACAATGTATGATGCCTTACAACTCCTAACAACACATTACAATACAGAACGTAATCTTAAATCTCCATAGTAAACGTAATGAATTCGTCCGAGTCCATTGAACATCGTACGGTAACTCAGGACTTGTTACGACTCAGTATGAGACATTAGCAACTTGAAAAGCAACTTTGAATAATGTAGGACGCATTACAACTCCAATGAAGACCTTACATCACCGTACGAAACATTAAATCTCTATAATTAACCTAATGAATTAGTTCGAGTCCTTTCAACATCGTACGACAACTTAAAACATATTACGACTCTGTATGCCATATTAGAAACTCGAAAAGCATGTTAGTACAATGTACGATGCCTTACAACTTCTAACAACACATTACAATACGGTTCGTAATCTTAAATCTCCATAATAAACCTAATGAATTCGTCCGAGTCCATTAAACATCGTACGGCAACTCAGGACTTGTTACGACTCTGTATGAGACATTAGCAACTTGAAAAGCAACTTAGAATAATGTAGGAAGCATTACAACTCCAAAGAAGACCTTACATCACCGTACGAAACATTAAATATCCATAATTAACCTAATGAATTCGTTCGAGTCCTTTGAACATCGTACGACAACTTAAAACATACTACGACTCTATATGCCATATTAGAACCTTGAAAAACATGTTAGTACAATGTACGACGCCTTACAACTCCTAACAACACATTACAATACAGTACGTAATCTTAAATCTCCAAAATAAACCATATGAATTCGTCCGAGTCCATTGAACATCGTACGGCAACTCAGGACTTGTTACGACTTTGTATTAGACATAAGCAACTTGAAAAGCAATCAAGTATAATGTAGGACGCATTACAACTCCAAAGAAGACCTAAAATCACTGTACGAAACATTAAATCTCTATAATAAACCTAATTACTTCGTTCGAGTCCTTTGAACATCGTACGACAACTTAAAACATACTACGACTCTGTATGCCATATTAGAACCTTGAAAAACATGTTAGTACAATGTACGACGCCTTACAACTCCTAACAACACATTACAATACGGTTCGTAATCTTAAATCTCCATAATAAACCTAATGAATTCGTCCGAGTCCATTAAACATCGTACTGTAACTCAGGACTTGTTACGACTCTGTATGAGACATTAGCAACTTGAAAAGCAACTTAGAATAATGTAGGACGCATTACAACTCCATAGAAGACCTTACATCACCGTACGAAACATTAAATCTCTATAATTATCCTAATGAATTCGTTCGAGTCCTTTCAACATCGTACGACAACTTAAAACATATTACGACTCTGTATGCCATATTAGAAACTCGAAAAGCATGTTAGTACAATGTACGATGCCTTACAACTCCTAACAACACATTACAATACGGTTCGTAATCTTAAATCTCCATAATAAACCTAATGAATGCGTCCGAGTCCATTAAACATCGTACGGTAACTCAGGACTTGTTACGACTCTGTATGAGACATTAGCAACTTGAAAAGCAACTTAGAATAATGTAGGACGCATTACAACTCCAAAGAAGACCTTACATCACCGTACGAAACATTAAATCTCCATAATTAACCTAATGAATTCATTCGAGTCCTTTGAACATCGTACGACAACTTAAAACATACTACGACTCTGTATGCCATATTAGAACCTTGAAAAACATGTTAGTACAATGTACGACGCCTTACAACTCCTAACAACACATTACAATACAGTACGTAATCTTAAATCTCCATAATAAACCATATGAATTCGTCCGAGTCCATTGAACATCGTACGGCAACTCAGGACTTGTTACGACTTTGAATTAGACATTAGCAACTTGAAAAGCAATTAAGTATAATGTAGGACGCATTACAACTCCAAAGAAGACCTAAAATCACTGTACGAAACATTAAATCTCTATAATAAACCTAATGACTTCGTTCGAGTCCTTTGAACATCGTACGACAACTTAAAACATACTACGACTCTGTATGCCATATTAGAACCATGAAAAACATGTTAGTACAATGTACAACGCCTTACAATTCTTAACAACACATTACAATACAGTACGTAATCTTAAACTTCCATAATAAACCATATGAATTCGTCCGAGTCCATTGAACATCGTACGGCAACTCAGGACTTGTTACGACTTTGTATTAGACAATAGCAACTTGAAAAGCAATTTAGTATAATGTAGGACGCATTACAACTCCAAAGAAGACCTCAAATCACTGTACGAAACATTAAACCTCTATAATAAACCTAATGACTTCGTTCGAGTCCTTTTAACATCGTACGACAACTTAAAACATACTACGACTCTGTATGCCATATTAGAACCTTGAAAAACATGTTAGTACAATGTACGACGCCTTACAACTCCTAACAACACATTACAATACGGTTCGTAATCTTAAATCTCCATAATAAACCTAATGAATTCGTCCGAGTCCATTAAACATCGTACTGTAACTCAGGACTTGTTACGGCTCTGTATGAGACATTAGCAACTTGAAAAGCAACTTAGAATAATGTAGGACGCATTACAACTCCATAGAAGACCTTACATCACCGTACGAAACATTAAATCTCTATAATTAACCTAATGAATTCGTTCGAGTCCTTTCAACATCGTACGACAACTTAAAACATATTACGACTCTGTATGCCATATTAGAAACTCGAAAAGCATGTTAGTACAATGTACGATGCCTTACAACTCCTAACAACACATTACAATACGGTTCGTAATCTTAAATCTCCATAATAAACCTAATGAATGCGTCCGAGTCCATTAAACATCGTACGGTAACTCAGGACTTGTTACGACTCTGTATGAGACATTAGCAACTTGAAAAGCAACTTAGAATAATGTAGGACACATTACAGCTCCAAAGAAGACCTTACATCACCGTACGAAACATTAAATCTCCATAATTAACCTAATGAATTCATTCGAGTCCTTTGAACATCGTACGACAACTTAAAACATACTACGACTCTGTATGCCATATTAGAACCTTGAAAAACATGTTAGTACAATGTACGACGCCTTACAACTCCTAACAACACATTACAATACAGTACGTAATCTTAAATCTCCATAATAAACCATATGAATTCGTCCGAGTCCATTGAACATCGTACGGCAACTCAGGACTTGTTACGACTTTGAATTAGACATTAGTAACTTGAAAAGCAATTAAGTATAATGTAGGACGCATTACAACTCCAAAGAAGACCTAAAATCACTGTACGAAACATTAAATCTCTATAATAAACCTAATGACTTCGTTCGAGTCCTTTGAACATCGTACGACAACTTAAAACATACTACGACTCTGTATGCCATATTAGAACCTTGAAAAACATGTTAGTACAATGTACAACGCCTTACAATTCTTAACAACACATTACAATACAGTACGTAATCTTAAATCTCCATAATAAACCATATGAATTCGTCCGAGTCCATTGAACATCGTACGGCAACTCAGGACTTGTTACGACTTTGTATTAGACAATAGCAACTTGAAAAGCAATTTAGTATAATGTAGGACGCATTACAACTCCAAAGAAGACCTTACATCACCGTACGAAACATTAAATCTCCATTATTAACCTAATGAATTCGTTCGAGTCCTTTCAACATCGTACGACAACTTAAAACATATTACGACTCTGTATGCCATATTAGGACCTGGAAAAGCATGTTAGTACAATAACGATGCCATACAACAACTAACAACACATTACAATACAGTACGTAATCTTAAATCTCCATAATAAACCTAATGAATTCGTCCGAGTCCATTAAACATCGTACGGTAACTCAGGACTTGTTACGACTCTGTATGAGACATTAGCAACTTGAAAAGCAACTTAGAATAATGTAGGAAGCATTACAACTCCAAAGAAGACCTTACATCACCGTACGAAACATTAAATCTCTATAATTAACCTAATGAATTCGTTCGAGTCCTTTCAACATCGTACGACAACTTAAAACATATTACGACTCTGTATGCCATATTAGGACCTGGAAAAGCATGTTAGTACAATGTACGATGCCTTACAACAGCTAACAACACATTACAATACAGTACGTAATCTTAAATCTCCATAATAAACCTAATGAATTCGTCCGAGTCCATTGAACATCGTACGGTAATTCAGGACTTGTTACGACTCTGTATGAGACATTAGCAACTTGAAAAGCAACTTAGAATATTGTAGGACGCATTACAACTCCAACGAAGACCTTACATCACCGTACGAAACATTAAATCTCTATAATTAACCTAATGAATTCGTTCGAGTACTTTCAACATCGTACGACAACTTAAAACATATTACGACTCTGTATGCCATATTAGAACCTAGAAAAGCATGTTAGTACAATGTACGATGCCTTACAACTCCTAACAACACATTACAATACAGTACGTAATCTTAAATCTCCATAATAAACCTAATGAATTCGTCCGAGTCCATTAAACATCGTACGGTAACTCAGGACTTGTTACGACTCTGTATATGACATTAGCAACTTGAAAAGCAACTTAGAATAATGTAGGACGCATTACAACTCCAAAGAAGACCTTACATCACCGTACGAAACATTAAATCTCTATAATTAACCTAATGAATTCGTTCGAGTCCTTTCAACATCGTACGACAACTTAAAACATATTACGACTCTGTATGCCATATTAGGACCTGGAAAAGCATGTTAGTACAATGTACGATGCCTTACAACAACTAACAACACATTACAATACAGTACGTAATCTTAAATCTCCATAATAAACCTAATGAATTCGTCAGAGTCCATTGAACATCGTACGGTAATTCAGGACTTGTTACGACTCTGTATGAGACATTAGCAACTTGAAAAGCAACTTAGAATATTGTAGGACGCATTACAACAACTCCAAAGAAGACCTTACATCACCGTACGAAACATTAAATCTCTATAATTAACCTAATGAATTCGTTCGAGTCCTTTCAACATCGTACGACAACTTAAAACATATTACGACTCTGTATGCCATATTAGAAACTCGAAAAGCATGTTAGTACAATGTACGATGCCTTACAACTCCTAACAACACATTACAATACGATTCGTAATCTTAAATCTCCATAATAAACCTAATGAATTCGTCGGAGTTCATTAAACATCGTACTGTAACTCAGGACTTGTTACGACTCTGTATGAGACATTAGCAACTTGAAAAGCAACTTAGAATAATGTAGGACGCATTACAACTCCAAAGAAGACCTTACATCACCGTACGAAACATTAAATCTCCATAATTAACCTAATGAATTCGTTCGAGTCCTTTGAACATCGTACGACAACTTAAAACATACTATGACTCTGTATGCCATATTAGAACCTTGAAAAACATGTTAGTACAATGTACGACGCCTTACAACTCCTAACAACACATTACAATACAGTACGTAATCATAATTCTCCATAATAAACCTAATGAATTCGTCCGAGTCCATTAAACATCGTACGGTAACTCAGGACTTGTTACGACTCTGTATGAGACATTAGAAACTTGAAAAGCAACTTAGAATAATGTAGGACGCATTACAACTCCAAAGAAGACCTTACATCACCGTACGAAACATTAAATCTCCATAATTAACCTAATGAATTCGTTCGAGTCCTTTCAACATCGTACGACAACTTAAAACATATTACGACTCTGTATGCCATATTAGGACCTGGAAAAGCAGGTTAGTACAATGTACGATGCCATACAACAACTAACAACACATTACAATACAGTACGTAATCTTAAATCTCCATAATAAACCTAATGAATTCGTCCGAGTCCATTAAACATCGTACGGTAACTCAGGACTTGTTACGACTCTGTATGAGACATTAGCAACTTGAAAAGCAACTTAGAATAATGTAGGAAGCATTACAACTCCAAAGAAGACCTTACATCACCGTACGAAACATTAAATCTCTATAATTAACCTAATGAATTCGTTCGAGTCCTTTCAACATCGTACGACAACTTAAAACATATTACGACTCTGTATGCCATATTAGGACCTAGAAAAGCATGTTAGTACAATGTACGATGCCATACAACAACTAACAACACATTACAATACAGTACGTAATCTTAAATCTCCATAATAAACCTAATGAATTCGTCCGAGTCCATTAAACATCGTACGGTAACTCAGGACTTGTTACGACTCTGTATGAGACATTAGCAACTTGAAAAGCAACTTAGAATAATGTAGGACGCATTACAACTCCAAAGAAGACCTTACATCACCGTACGAAACATTAAATCTCCATAATTAACCTAATGAATTCGTTCGAGTCCTTTGAACATCGTACGACAACTTAAAACATACTATGACTCTGTATGCCATATTAGGACCTTGAAAAACATGTTAGTACAATGTACGACGCCTTACAACTCCTAACAACACATTACAATACAGTACGTAATCATAATTCTCCATAATAAACCTAATGAATTCGTCCGAGTCCATTAAACATCGTACGGTAACTCAGGACTTGTTACGACTCTGTATGAGACATTAGAAACTTGAAAAGCAACTTAGAATAATGTAGGACGCATTACAACTCCAAAGAAGACCTTACATCACCGTACGAAACATTAAATCTCCATAATTAACCTAATGAATTCGTTCGAGTCCTTTCAACATCGTACGACAACTTAAAACATATTACGACTCTGTATGCCATATTAGGACCTGGAAAAGCAGGTTAGTACAATGTACGATGCCATACAACAACTAACAACACATTACAATACAGTACGTAATCTTAAATCTCCATAATAAACCTAATGAATTCGTCCGAGTCCATTAAACATCGTACGGTAACTCAGGACTTGTTACGACTCTGTATGAGACATTAGCAACTTGAAAAGCAACTTAGAATAATGTAGGAAGCATTACAACTCCAAAGAAGACCTTACATCACCGTACGAAACATTAAATCTCTATAATTAACCTAATGAATTCGTTCGAGTCCTTTCAACATCGTACGACAACTTAAAACATATTACGACTCTGTATGCCATATTAGGACCTGGAAAAGCATGTTAGTACAATGTACGATGCCTTACAACAACTAACAACACATTACAATACAGTATGTAATCTTAAATCTCCATAATAAACCTAATGAATTCGTCCGAGTCCATTGAACATCGTACGGTAATTCAGGACTTGTTACGACTCTGTATGAGACATTAGCAACTTGAAAAGCAACTTAGAATATTGTAGGACGCATTACAACTCCAAAGAAGACCTTACATCACCGTACGAAACATTAAATCTCCATAATTAACCTAATGAATTCGTTCGAGTCCTTTCAACATCGTACGACAACTTAAAACATCTTACGACTCTGTATGCCATATTAGGACCTGGAAAAGCATGTTAGTACAATGTACGATGCCATACAACAACTAACAACACATTACAATACAGTACGTAATCTTAAATCTCCATAATAAACCTAATGAATTCGTCCGAGTCCATTAAACATCGTACGGTAACTCAGGACTTGTTACGACTCTGTATGAGACATTAGCAACTTGAAAAGCAACTTAGAATAATGTAGGACGCATTACAACTCCAAAGAAGACCTTACATCACCGTACGAAACATTAAATCTCCATAATTAACCTAATGAATTCGTTCGAGTCCTTTGAACATCGTACGACAACTTAAAACATACTATGACTCTGTATGCCATATTAGAACCTTGAAAAACATGTTAGTACAATGTACGACGCCTTACAACTCCTAACAACACATTACAATACAGTACGTAATCATAATTCTCCATAATAAACCTAATGAATTCGTCCGAGTCCATTAAACATCGTACGGTAACTCAGGACTTGTTACGACTCTGTATGAGACATTAGAAACTTGAAAAGCAACTTAGAATAATGTAGGATGCATTACAACTCCAAAGAAGACCTTACATCACCGTACGAAACATTAAATCTCCATAATTAACCTAATGAATTCGTTCGAGTCCTTTCAACATCGTACGACAACTTAAAACATATTACGACTCTGTATGCCATATTAGGACCTGGAAAAGCAGGTTAGTACAATGTACGATGCCATACAACAACTAGCAACACATTACAATACAGTACGTAATCTTAAATCTCCATAATAAACCTAATGAATTCGTCCGAGTCCATTAAACATCGTACGGTAACTCAGGACTTGTTACGACTCTGTATGAGACATTAGCAACTTGAAAAGCAACTTAGAATAACGTAGGAAGCATTACAACTCCAAAGAAGACCTTACATCACCGTACGAAACATTAAATCTCTATAATTAACCTAATGAATTCGTTCGAGTCCTTTCAACATCGTACGACAACTTAAAACATATTACGACTCTGTATGCCATATTAGGACCTGGAAAAGCATGTTAGTACAATGTACGATGCCATACAACAACTAACAACACATTACAATACAGTACGTAATCTTAAATCTCCATAATAAACCTAATGAATTCGTCCGAGTCCATTAAACATCGTACGGTAACTCAGGACTTGTTACGACTCTGTATGAGACATTAGCAACTTGAAAAGCAACTTAGAATAATGTAGGAAGCATTACAACTCCAAAGAAGACCTTACATCACCGTACGAAACATTAAATCTCTATAATTAACCTAATGAATTCGTTCGAGTCCTTTCAACATCGTACGACAACTTAAAACATATTACGACTCTGTATGCCATATTAGGACCTGGAAAAGCATGTTAGTACAATGTACGATGCCTTACAACAACTAACAACACATTACAATACAGTATGTAATCTTAAATCTCCATAATAAACCTAATGAATTCGTCCGAGTCCATTGAACATCGTACGGTAATTCAGGACTTGTTACGACTCTGTATGAGACATTAGCAACTTGAAAAGCAACTTAGAATATTGTAGGACGCATTACAACTCCAAAGAAGACCTTACATCACCGTACGAAACATTAAATCTCCATAATTAACCTAATGAATTCGTTCGAGTCCTTTCAACATCGTACGACAACTTAAAACATCTTACGACTCTGTATGCCATATTAGGACCTGGAAAAGCATGTTAGTACAATGTACGATGCCATACAACAACTAACAACACATTACAATACAGTACGTAATCTTAAATCTCCATAATAAACCTAATGAATTCGTCCGAGTCCATTAAACATCGTACGGTAACTCAGGACTTGTTACGACTCTGTATGAGACATTAGCAACTTGAAAAGCAACTTAGAATAATGTAGGACGCATTACAACTCTAAAGAAGACCTTACATCACCGTACGAAACATTAAATCTCCATAATTAACCTAATGAATTCGTTCGAGTCCTTTGAACATCGTACGACAACTTAAAACATACTATGACTCTGTATGCCATATTAGAACCTTGAAAAACATGTTAGTACAATGTACGACGCCTTACAACTCCTAACAACACATTACAATACAGTACGTAATCATAATTCTCCATAATAAACCTAATGAATTCGTCCGAGTCCATTAAACATCGTACGGTAACTCAGGACTTGTTACGACTCTGTATGAGACATTAGAAACTTGAAAAGCAACTTAGAATAATGTAGGACGCATTACAACTCCAAAGAAGACCTTACATCACCGTACGAAACATTAAATCTCCATAATTAACCTAATGAATTCGTTCGAGTCCTTTCAACATCGTACGACAACTTAAAACATATTACGACTCTGTATGCCATATTAGGACCTGGAAAAGCAGGTTAGTACAATGTACGATGCCATACAACAACTAGCAACACATTACAATACAGTACGTAATCTTAAATCTCCATAATAAACCTAATGAATTCGTCCGAGTCCATTAAACATCGTACGGTAACTCAGGACTTGTTACGACTCTGTATGAGACATTAGCAACTTGAAAAGCAACTTAGAATAATGTAGGAAGCATTACAACTCCAAAGAAGACCTTACATCACCGTACGAAACATTAAATCTCTATAATTAACCTAATGAATTCGTTCGAGTCCTTTCAACATCGTACGACAACTTAAAACATATTACGACTCTGTATGCCATATTAGGACCTGGAAAAGCATGTTAGTACAATGTACGATGCCATACAACAACTAACAACACATTACAATACAGTACGTAATCTTAAATCTCCATAATAAACCTAATGAATTCGTCCGAGTCCATTAAACATCGTACGGTAACTCAGGACTTGTTACGACTCTGTATGAGACATTAGCAACTTGAAAAGCAACTTAGAATAATGTAGGAAGCATTACAACTCCAAAGAAGACCTTACATCACCGTACGAAACATTAAATCTCTATAATTAACCTAATGAATTTGTTCGAGTCCTTTCAACATCGTACGACAACTTAAAACATATTACGACTCTGTATGCCATATTAGGACCTGGAAAAGCATGTTAGTACAATGTACGATGCCTTACAACAACTAACAACACATTACAATACAGTATGTAATCTTAAATCTCCATAATAAACCTAATGAATTCGTCCGAGTCCATTGAACATCGTACGGTAATTCAGGACTTGTTACGACTCTGTATGAGACATTAGCAACTTGAAAAGCAACTTAGAATATTGTAGGACGCATTACAACTCCAAAGAAGACCTTACATCACCGTACGAAACATTAAATCTCCATAATTAACCTAATGAATTCGTTCGAGTCCTTTCAACATCGTACGACAACTTAAAACATATTACGACTCTGTATGCCATATTAGGACCTGGAAAAGCATGTTAGTACAATGTACGATGCCATACAACAACTAACAACACATTACAATACAGTACGTAATCTTAAATCTCCATAATAAACCTAATGAATTCGTCCGAGTCCATTAAACATCGTACGGTAACTCAGGACTTGTTACGACTCTGTATGAGACATTAGCAACTTGAAAAGCAACTTAGAATAATGTAGGAAGCATTAGAACTCCAAAGAAGACCTTACACCACCGTACGAAACATTAAATCTCTATAATTAACCTAATGAATTCGTTCGAGTCCTTTCAACATCGTACGACAACTTAAAACATATTACGACTCTGTATGCCATATTAGGACCTGGAAAAGCATGTTAGTACAATGTACGATGCCTTACAACAACTAACAACACATTACAATACAGTATGTAATCTTAAATCTCCATAATAAACCTAATGAATTCGTCCGAGTCCAATGAACATCGTACGGTAATTCAGGACTTGTTACGACTCTATATGAGACATTAGCAACTTGAAAAGCAACTTAGAATATTGTAGGACGCATTACAACTCCAAAGAAGACCTTACATCACCGTACGAAACATTAAATCTCCATAATTAACCTAATGAATTCGTTCGAGTCCTTTCAACATCGTACGACAACTTAAAACATATTACGACTCTGTATGCCATATTAGGACCTGGAAAAGCATGTTAGTACAATGTACGATGCCATACAACAACTAACAACACATTACAATACAGTACGTAATCTTAAATCTCCATAATAAACCTAATGAATTCGTCCGAGTCCATTAAACATCGTACGGTAACTCAGGACTTGTTACGACTCTGTATGAGACATTAGCAACTTGAAAAGCAACTTAGAATAATGTAGGAAGCATTACAACTCCAAAGAAGACCTTACATCACCGTACGAAACATTAAATCTCTATAATTAACCTAATGAATTCGTTCGAGTCCTTTCAACATCGTACGACAACTTAAAACATATTACGACTCTGTATGCCATATTAGGACCTGGAAAAGCATGTTAGTACAATGTACGATGCCTTACAACAACTAACAACACATTACAATACAGTACGTAATCTTAAATCTCCATAATAAACCTAATGAATTCGTCCGAGTCCATTGAACATCGTACGGTAATTCAGGACTTGTTACGACTCTGTATGAGACATTAGCAACTTGAAAAGCAACTTAGAATATTGTAGGACGCATTACAACTCCAAAGAAGACCTTACACCACCGTACGAAACATTAAATCTCTATAATTAACCTAATGAATTCGTTCGAGTCCTTTCAACATCGTACGACAACTTAAAACATATTACGACTCTGTATGCCATATTAGAACCTAGAAAAGCATGTTAGTACAATGTACGATGCCTTACAACTCCTAACAACACATTACAATACAGTACGTAATCTTAAATCTCTATAATAAACCTAATGAATTCGTCCGAGTCCATTAAACATCGTACTGTAACTCAGGACTTGTTACGACTCTGTATGAGACATTAGCAACTTGAAAAGCAACTTAGAATAATGTAGGAAGCATTACAACTCCAAAGAAGACCTTACATCACCGTACGAAACATTAAATCTCCATAATTAACCTAATGAATTCCTTCGAGTCCTTTGAACATCGTACGACAACTTAAAACATACTACGACTCTGTATGCCATATTAGAACCTTGAAAAACATGTTAGTACAATGTACGACGCCTTACAACTCCTAACAACACATTACAATACAGTACGTAATCTTAAATCTCCATAATAAACCTAATGAATTCGTCCGAGTCCATTAAACATCGTACGGTAACTCAGGACTTGTTACGACTCTGTATGAGACATTAGCAACTTGAAAAGCAACTTAGAATAATGTAGGACGCATTACAACTCCAAAGAAGACCTTACATCACCGTACGAAACATTAAATCTCCATTATTAACCTAATGAATTCGTTCGAGTCCTTTCAACATCGTACGACAACTTAAAACATATTACGACTCTGTATGCCATATTAGGACCTGGAAAAGCATGTTAGTACAATAACGATGCCATACAACAACTAACAACACATTACAATACAGTACTTAATCTTAAATCTCCATAATAAACCTAATGAATTCGTCCGAGTCCATTAAACATCGTACGGTAACTCAGGACTTGTTACGACTCTGTATGAGACATTAGCAACTTGAAAAGCAACTTAGAATAATGTAGGAAGCATTACAACTCCAAAGAAGACCTTACATCACCGTACGAAACATTAAATCTCTATAATTAACCTAATGAATTCGTTCGAGTCCTTTCAACATCGTACGACAACTTAAAACATATTACGACTCTGTATGCCATATTAGGACCTGGAAAAGCATGTTAGTACAATGTACGATGCCTTACAACAACTAACAACACATTACAATACAGTACGTAATCTTAAATCTCCATAATAAACCTAATGAATTCGTCCGAGTCCATTGAACATCGTACGGTAATTCAGGACTTGTTACGACTCTGTATGAGACATTAGCAACTTGAAAAGCAACTTAGAATATTGTAGGACGCATTACAACTCCAAAGAAGACCTTACATCACCGTACGAAACATTAAATCTCTATAATTAACCTAACGAATTCGTTCGAGTCCTTTCAACATCGTACGACAACTTAAAACATATTACGACTCTGTATGCCATATTAGAACCTAGAAAAGCATGTTAGTACAATGTACGATGCCTTACAACACCTAACAACACATTACAATACAGTACGTAATCTTAAATCTCCATAATAAACCTAATGAATTCGTCCGAGTCCATTAAACATCGTACGGTAACTCAGGACTTGTTACGACTCTGTATATGACATTAGCAACTTGAAAAGCAACTTAGAATAATGTAGGACGCATTACAACTCCAAAGAAGACCTTACATCACCGTACGAAACATTAAATCTCTATAATTAACCTAATGAATTCGTTCGAGTCCTTTCAACATCGTACGATAACTTAAAACATATTACGACTCTGTATGCCATATTAGGACCTGGAAAAGCATGTTAGTACAATGTACGATGCCTTACAACAACTAACAACACATTACAATACAGTACGTAATCTTAAATCTCCATAATAAACCTAATGAATTCGTCAGAGTCCATTGAACATCGTACGGTAATTCAGGACTTGTTACGACTCTGTATGAGACATTAGCAACTTGAAAATCAACTTAGAATATTGTAGGACGCATTACAACAACTCCAAAGAAGACCTTACATCACCGTACGAAACATTAAATCTCTATAATTAACCTAATGAATTCGTTCGAGTCCTTTCAACATCGTACGACAACTTAAAACATATTACGACTCTGTATGCCATATTAGAAACTCGAAAAGCATGTTAGTACAATGTACGATGCCTTACAACTCCTAACAACACATTACAATACGGTTCGTAATCTTAAATCTCCATAATAAACCTAATGAATTCGTCCGAGTCCATTAAACATCGTACTGTAACTCAGGACTTGTTACGACTCTGTATGAGACATTAGCAACTTGAAAAGCAACTTAGAATAATGTAGGACGCATTACAACTCCAAAGAAGACCTTACATCACCGTACGAAACATTAAATCTCCATAATTAACCTAATGAATTCGTTCGAGTCCTTTGAACATCGTACGACAACTTAAAACATACTATGACTCTGTATGCCATATTAGAACCTTGAAAAACATGTTAGTACAATGTACGACGCCTTACAACTCCTAACAACACATTACAATACAGTACGTAATCATAATTCTCCATAATAAACCTAATGAATTCGTCCGAGTCCATTAAACATCGTACGGTAACTCAGGACTTGTTACGACTCTGTATGAGACATTAGAAACTTGAAAAGCAACTTAGAATAATGTAGGACGCATTACAACTCCAAAGAAGACCTTACATCACCGTACGAAACATTAAATCTCCATAATTAACCTAATGAATTCGTTCGAGTCCTTTCAACATCGTACGACAACTTAAAACATATTACGACTCTGTATGCCATATTAGAACCTAGAAAAGCATGTTAGTACAATGTACGATGCCTTACAACACCTAACAACACATTACAATACAGTACGTAATCTTAAATCTCCATAATAAACCTAATGAATTCGTCCGAGTCCATTAAACATCGTACGGTAACTCAGGACTTGTTACGACTCTGTATATGACATTAGCAACTTGAAAAGCAACTTAGAATAATGTAGGACGCATTACAACTCCAAAGAAGACCTTACATCACCGTACGAAACATTAAATCTCTATAATTAACCTAATGAATTCGTTCGAGTCCTTTCAACATCGTACGATAACTTAAAACATATTACGACTCTGTATGCCATATTAGGACCTGGAAAAGCATGTTAGTACAATGTACGATGCCTTACAACAACTAACAACACATTACAATACAGTACGTAATCTTAAATCTCCATAATAAACCTAATGAATTCGTCAGAGTCCATTGAACATCGTACGGTAATTCAGGACTTGTTACGACTCTGTATGAGACATTAGCAACTTGAAAATCAACTTAGAATATTGTAGGACGCATTACAACAACTCCAAAGAAGACCTTACATCACCGTACGAAACATTAAATCTCTATAATTAACCTAATGAATTCGTTCGAGTCCTTTCAACATCGTACGACAACTTAAAACATATTACGACTCTGTATGCCATATTAGAAACTCGAAAAGCATGTTAGTACAATGTACGATGCCTTACAACTCCTAACAACACATTACAATACGGTTCGTAATCTTAAATCTCCATAATAAACCTAATGAATTCGTCCGAGTCCATTAAACATCGTACTGTAACTCAGGACTTGTTACGACTCTGTATGAGACATTAGCAACTTGAAAAGCAACTTAGAATAATGTAGGACGCATTACAACTCCAAAGAAGACCTTACATCACCGTACGAAACATTAAATCTCCATAATTAACCTAATGAATTCGTTCGAGTCCTTTGAACATCGTACGACAACTTAAAACATACTATGACTCTGTATGCCATATTAGAACCTTGAAAAACATGTTAGTACAATGTACGACGCCTTACAACTCCTAACAACACATTACAATACAGTACGTAATCATAATTCTCCATAATAAACCTAATGAATTCGTCCGAGTCCATTAAACATCGTACGGTAACTCAGGACTTGTTACGACTCTGTATGAGACATTAGAAACTTGAAAAGCAACTTAGAATAATGTAGGACGCATTACAACTCCAAAGAAGACCTTACATCACCGTACGAAACATTAAATCTCCATAATTAACCTAATGAATTCGTTCGAGTCCTTTCAACATCTTACGACAACTTAAAACATATTACGACTCTGTATGCCATATTAGGACCTGGAAAAGCATGTTAGTACAATGTACGATGCCATACAACAACTAACAACACATTACAATACAGTACGTAATCTTAAATCTCCATAATAAACCTAATGAATTCGTCCGAGTCCATTAAACATCGTACGGTAACTCAGGACTTGTTACGACTCTGTATGAGACATTAGCAACTTGAAAAGCAACTTAGAATAATGTAGGAAGCATTACAACTCCAAAGAAGACCTTACATCACCGTACGAAACATTAAATCTCTATATTTAACCTAATGAATTCGTTCGAGTCCTTTCAACATCGTACGACAACTTAAAACATATTACGACTCTGTATGCCATATTAGGACCTGGAAAAGCATGTTAGTACAATGTACGATGCCTTACAACAACTAACAACACATTACAATACAGTACGTAATCTTAAATCTCCATAATAAACCTAATGAATTCGTCCGAGTCCATTGAACATCGTACGGTAATTCAGGACTTGTTACGACTCTGTATGAGACATTAGCAACTTGAAAAGCAACTTAGAATATTGTAGGACGCATTACAACTCCAAAGAAGACCTTACACCACCGTACGAAACATTAAATCTCTATAATTAACCTAATGAATTCGTTCGAGTCCTTTCAACATCGTACGACAACTTAAAACATATTACGACTCTGTATGCCATATTAGAACCTAGAAAAGCATGTTAGTACAATGTACGATGCCTTACAACTCCTAACAACACATTACAATACAGTACGTAATCTTAAATCTCTATAATAAACCTAATGAATTCGTCCGAGTCCATTAAACATCGTACGGTAACTCAGGACTTCTTACGACTCTGTATATGACATTAGCAACTTGAAAAGCAACTTAGAATAATGTAGGACGCATTACAACTCCAAAGAAGACCTTACATCACCGTACGAAACATTAAATCTCTATAATTAACCTAATGAATTCGTTCGAGTCCTTTCAACATCGTACGACAACTTAAAACATATTACGACTCTGTATGCCATATTAGGACCTAGAAAAGCATGCTAGTACAATGTACGATGCCTTACAACAACTAACAACACATTACAATACAGTATGTAATCTTAAATCTCCATAATAAACCTAATGAATTCGTCCGAGTCCATTGAACATCGTACGGTAATTCAGGACTTGTTACGACTCTGTATGAGACATTAGCAACTTGAAAAGCAACTTAGAATATTGTAGGACGCATTACAACTCCAAAGAAGACCTTACATCACCGTACGAAACATTAAATCTCTATAATTAACCTAATGAATTCGTTCGAGTCCTTTCAACATCGTACGACAACTTAAAACATATTACGACTTTGTATGCCATATTAGGACCTGGGAAAGCATGTTAGTACAATGTACGATGCCTTACAACTCCTAACAACACATTACAATACAATACGTAATCTTAAATCTCCATAATAAACCTAATGAATTCGTCCGAGTCCATTAAACATCGTACGGTAACTCAGGACTTGTTACGACTCTGTATGAGACATTAGCAACTTGAAAAGCAACTTAGAATAATGTAGGAAGCATTACAACTCCAAAGAAGACCTTACATCACCGTACGAAACATTAAATCTCTATAATTAACCTAATGAATTCGTTCAAGTCCTTTCAACATCGTACGACAACTTAAAACATATTACGACTCTGTATGCCATATTAGGACCTGGAAAAGCATGTTAGTACAATGTACGATGCCTTACAACAACTAACAACACATTACAATACAGTATGTAATCTTAAATCTCCATAATAAACCTAATGAATTCGTCCGAGTCCATTGAACATCGTACGGTAATTCAGGACTTGTTACGACTCTGTATGAGACATTAGCAACTTGAAAAGCAACTTAGAATATTGTAGGACGCATTACAACTCCAAAGAAGACCTTACATCACCGTACGAAACATTAAATCTCCATAATTAACCTAATGAATTCGTTCGAGTCCTTTCAACATCGTACGACAACTTAAAACATATTACGACTCTGTATGCCATATTAGGACCTGGAAAAGCATGTTAGTACAATGTACGATGCCATACAACAACTAACAACACATTACAATACAGTACGTAATCTTAAATCTCCATAATAAACCTAATGAATTCGTCCGAGTCCATTAAACATCGTACGGTAACTCAGGACTTGTTACGACTCTGTATGAGACATTAGCAACTTGAAAAGCAACTTAGAATAATGTAGGAAGCATTACAACTCCAAAGAAGACCTTACATCACCGTACGAAACATTAAATCTCTATATTTAACCTAATGAATTCGTTCGAGTCCTTTCAACATCGTACGACAACTTAAAACATATTACGACTCTGTATGCCATATTAGGACCTGGAAAAGCATGTTAGTACAATGTACGATGCCTTACAACAACTAACAACACATTACAATACAGTACGTAATCTTAAATCTCCATAATAAACCTAATGAATTCGTCCGAGTCCATTGAACATCGTACGGTAATTCAGGACTTGTTACGACTCTGTATGAGACATTAGCAACTTGAAAAGCAACTTAGAATATTGTAGGACGCATTACAACTCCAAAGAAGACCTTACACCACCGTACGAAACATTAAATCTCTATAATTAACCTAATGAATTCGTTCGAGTCCTTTCAACATCGTACGACAACTTAAAACATATTACGACTCTGTATGCCATATTAGAACCTAGAAAAGCATGTTAGTACAATGTACGATGCCTTACAACTCCTAACAACACATTACAATACAGTACGTAATCTTAAATCTCTATAATAAACCTAATGAATTCGTCCGAGTCCATTAAACATCGTACGGTAACTCAGGACTTCTTACGACTCTGTATATGACATTAGCAACTTGAAAAGCAACTTAGAATAATGTAGGACGCATTACAACTCCAAAGAAGACCTTACATCACCGTACGAAACATTAAATCTCTATAATTAACCTAATGAATTCGTTCGAGTCCTTTCAACATCGTACGACAACTTAAAACATATTACGACTCTGTATGCCATATTAGGACCTAGAAAAGCATGTTAGTACAATGTACGATGCCTTACAACAACTAACAACACATTACAATACAGTATGTAATCTTAAATCTCCATAATAAACCTAATGAATTCGTCCGAGTCCATTGAACATCGTACGGTAATTCAGGACTTGTTACGACTCTGTATGAGACATTAGCAACTTGAAAAGCAACTTAGAATATTGTAGGACGCATTACAACTCCAAAGAAGACCTTACATCACCGTACGAAACATTAAATCTCTATAATTAACCTAATGAATTCGTTCGAGTCCTTTCAACATCGTACGACAACTTAAAACATATTACGACTTTGTATGCCATATTAGGACCTGGGAAAGCATGTTAGTACAATGTACGATGCCTTACAACTCCTAAGAACACATTACAATACAATACGTAATCTTAAATCTCCATAATAAACCTAATGAATTCGTCCGAGTCCATTAAACATCGTACGGTAACTCAGGACTTGTTACGACTCTGTATGAGACATTAGCAACTTGAAAAGCAACTTAGAATAATGTAGGAAGCATTACAACTCCAAAGAAGACCTTACATCACCGTACGAAACATTAAATCTCTATAATTAACCTAATGAATTCGTTCAAGTCCTTTCAACATCGTACGACAACTTAAAACATATTACGACTCTGTATGCCATATTAGGACCTGGAAAAGCATGTTAGTACAATGTACGATGCCTTACAACAACTAACAACACATTACAATACAGTACGTAATCTTAAATCTCCATAATAAACCTAATGAATTCGTCCGAGTCCATTGAACATCGTACGGTAATTCAGGACATGTTACGACTCTGTATGAGACATTAGCAACTTGAAAAGCAACTTAGAATATTGTAGGACGCATTACAACTCCAAAGAAGACCTTACACCACCGTACGAAACATTAAATCTCTATAATTAACCTAATGAATTCGTTCGAGTCCTTTCAACATCGTACGACAACTTAAAACATATTACGACTCTGTATGCCATATTAGAACCTAGAAAAGCATGTTAGTACAATGTACGATGCCTTACAACTCCTAACAACACATTACAATACAGTACGTAATCTTAAATCTCTATAATAAACCTAATGAATTCGTCCGAGTCCATTAAACATCGTACGGTAACTCAGGACTTGTTACGACTCTGTATATGACATTAGCAACTTGAAAAGCAACTTAGAATAATGTAGGACGCATTACAACTCCAAAGAAGACCTTACATCACCGTACGAAACATTAAATCTCTATAATTAACCTAATGAATTTGTTCGAGTCCTTTCAACATCGTACGACAACTTAAAACATATTACGACTCTGTATGCCATATTAGGACCTAGAAAAGCATGTTAGTACAATGTACGATGCCTTACAACAACTAACAACACATTACAATACAGTATGTAATCTTAAATCTCCATAATAAACCTAATGAATTCGTCCGAGTCCATTGAACATCGTACGGTAATTCAGGACTTGTTACGACTCTGTATGAGACATTAGCAACTTGAAAAGCAACTTAGAATATTGTAGGACGCATTACAACTCCAAAGAAGACCTTACATCACCGTACGAAACATTAAATCTCTATAATTAACCTAATGAATTCGTTCGAGTCCTTTCAACATCGTACGACAACTTAAAACATATTACGACTTTGTATGCCATATTAGGACCTAGAAAAGCATGTTAGTACAATGTACGATGCCATACAACAACTAACAACACATTACAATACAGTATGTAATCTTAAATCTCCATAATAAACCTAATGAATTCGTCCGAGTCCATTGAACATCGTACGGTAATTCAGGACTTGTTACGACTCTGTATGAGACATTAGCAACTTGAAAAGCAACTTAGAATATTGTAGGACGCATTACAACTCCAAAGAAGACCTTACATCACCGTACGAAACATTAAATCTCCATAATTAACCTAATGAATTCGTTCGAGTCCTTTCAACATCGTACGACAACTTAAAACATATTACGACTCTGTATGCCATATTAGGACCTGGAAAAGCATGTTAGTACAATGTACGATGCCATACAACAACTAACTACACATTACAATACAGTACGTAATCTTAAATCTCCATAATAAACCTAATGAATTCGTCCGAGTCCATTAAACATCGTACGGTAACTCAGGACTTGTTACGACTCTGTATGAGACATTAGCAACTTGAAAAGCAACTTAGAATAATGTAGGAAGCATTACAACTCCAAAGAAGACCTTACATCACCGTACGAAACATTAAATCTCTATAATTAACCTAATGAATTCGTTCGAGTCCTTTCAACATCGTACGACAACTTAAAACATATTACGACTCCGTATGCCATATTAGAACCTAGAAAAGCATGTTAGTACAATGTACGATGCCTTACAACTCCTAACAATACATTACAATAAAGTACGTAATCTTAAATCTCCATAATAAACCTAATGAATTCGTCCGAGTCCATTAAACATCGTACGGTAACTCTGGACTTGTTACGACTCTGTATATGACATTAGCAACTTGAAAAGCAACTTAGAATAATGTAGGACGCATTACAACTCCAAAGAAGACCTTACATCACCGTACGAAACATTAAATCTCTATAATTAACCTAATGAATTCGTTCGAGTCCTTTCAACATCGTACGACAACTTAAAACATATTACAACTTTATATGCCATATTAGGACCTGGAAAAGCATGTTAGTACAATGTACGATGCCTTACAACTCTTAACAACACATTACAATACAATACGTAATCTTAAATCTCCATAATAAACCTAATGAATTCGTCTGAGTCCATTAAATATCGTACGGTAACTCAGGACTTGTTATGACTCTGTATGAGACATTAGCAACTTGAAAAGCAACTTAGAATAATGTAGGACACATTATAACTCCAAAGAAGACCTTACATCACCGTACGAAACATTAAATCTCTATAATTAACCTAATGAATTCGTTCGAGTCCTTTCAACATCGTACGAAAACTTAAAACATATTACGACTCTGTATGCAATATTAGAACCTCGAAAAGCATGTTAGTACAATGTACGATGCCTTACAACTCCTAACAACACATTACAATCTAGTACGTAATCTTAAATCTTCATAATAAACCTAATGAATTCGTCCGAGTCCATTAAACATCGTACGGTAACTAAGGACTTGTTACGATTCTGTATGAGACATTTGCAACTTGAAAAGCAACTTAGAATAATGTAGGACGCATTACAACTCCAAAGAAGACCTTACATCACCGTACGAAACATTAAATCTCTATAATTAACCTAATGAATTCGTTCGAGTCCTTTCAACATCGTACGACAACTTAAAACATATTACGACTCTGTATGCCATATTAGGACCTGGAAAAGCATGTTAGTACAATGTACGATGCCTTACAACAACTAACAACACATTACAATACATTACGTAATCTTAAATCTCCATAATAAACCTAATGAATTCGTCCGAGTCCATTGAACATCTTACGGTAGTTCAGGACTTGTTACGACTCTGTATGAGACATTAGCAACTTGAAAAAGCAACTTAGAATATTGTAGGACGCATTACAACTCCAAAGAAGACCTTACATCACTGTACGAAACATTAAATCTCTATAATTAACCTAATGAATTCGTTCGAGTCCTTTCAACATCGTACGACAACTTAAAACATATTACGATTCTTTATGCCACATCAGCGACTCGAAAAGAACATTAGTATAATATAGGACGCGTTACAGCTCCTAAGAACACCTTACACGTACGTACGAAACATTAAAACTCCATAATAAACCTAATGAATTCGTTCGAGTCCTTTGAACATCGTACGACTACTTAGGACATCTTAAGACTCTTTATGCCACATTAGTAACTCGAAAAGAACATTAGTATGATGTAGGACGCCTTACACCTCCTAAGAACACCTTACACCACCGTACGAAACATTAAAACTCCATAATAAACCTAATGAATTCGTCCGAGTCCTTTGAACATCGTACGACAACTTAGGACATCTTAAGACTCTTTATGCCACATTAGCAACTCGAAAAGAACGTTACTATAATGTAGGACGCCTTACAGCTCCTAAGAACACCTTACACCACCGTATGAAACATTAAAACTCCATAATAAACCTAATGATTTCGTCCGAGTCCTTTGAACATCGTACGGCAACTTAGGACATCTTACGACTCTTTATGCCACATTAGCAACTCGAAATGAACATTAGTATAATGTAGTACGCCTTACTGCTCCTAAGAACACCTTACACCACTGTACGAAACGTTAAAACTCCATAATAAACCTAATGAATTCGTCTGAGTCCTTTGAACATCATACGACAACTTAGGACATCTTAAGACTCTTTATGCCACATCAGCAACTCGAAAAGAACGTTAGTATGATGTAGGACGCCTTACAGCTCCTAAGAACACCTTACACCGACGTACGAAACTTTAAAACTCCATAATAAACCTAATGAATTCGTCCGAGTCCTTTGAACATCGTACGACAACTCAGGACATCTTATGACTCTTTATGCCACATTAGCAACTCGAAATGAACATTAGTATAATGTAGTACGCCTTACAGCTCCTAAGAACACCTTACACCACCGTATGAAACATTAAAACTCCATAATAAACCTAATGAATTCGTCCGAGACCTTTGAACATCGTACGACAACTCAGGAGAAGTTACAGCTCAGTATACAGCATTAGCAACATGAAAAGCATGTTAGAATAATTTAGGGCGCGTTACAACTCCTAAGAACACCTTACATCACCGTACAAAACTTTAAAACTTCATAATAAACCTAATGAATTTGTACGAGTCCTTTGAACATCGTACGACAACTTAGGACATGTTACGACTCTTTATGCCACATTACCAACTCGAAAAGATCGTTAGTATAATGTAGGACGCCTTACAGAACCTAAGAACACCTTACACCACCGTACGAAACATTAAAACTCCATAATAAACCTAATGAATTCGTCTGAGTCGTTTGAACATCGATCGACAACTTAGGACATCTTACGACTCTTTATGCCACATTAGCAACTCGAAATGAACATTAGTATAATGTAGTACGCCTTACAGCTCCTAAGAACACCTTACACCACCGTACGAAACGATAAAACTCCATAATAAACCTAATGAAATCGTCCGAGTCCTTTGAACATCGTACGACAACTTAGGAGATCTTAAGACTCTTTATGCCACATTAGCAACTCGAAATGAACGTTAGTATGATGTAGGACGCCTTACAGCTCCTAAGAACACCTTACACCACCGTACGAAACATTAAAACTCCATAATAAACCTAATGAATTCGTCCGAGTCCTTTGAACATCGTACGACAACTCAGGAGATGTCACAGCTCAGTATACAGCATTAGCAACATGAAAAGCATGTTAGAATAATTTAGGGCGCGTTATAACTCCTAAGAACACCTTACATCATCGTACAAAACTTTAAAACTCCATAATAAACGTAAATAATTCGTACGAGTCCTCTGAACATCGTACGACAACTTAGGACATCTTACGATTCTTTATGCCACATCAGCAACTCGAAAAGAACATTAGTATAATTTAGGACGTGTTACAGCTCCTAAGAACACCTTACACCACCGTACGAAACATTAAAACTCCATAATAAACCTAATGAATTCGTTCGAGTCCTTTGAACATCGTAGGACAACTTAGGACATGTTAAGACTCTTTATGCCACATTAGTAACTCGAAAAGAACGTTAGTATGATGTAGGACGCCGTACACCTCCTAAGAACACCTTACACCACCGTACGAAACATTAAAACTCCATAATAAACCTAATGAATTCGTCCGAGTCCATTGAACATCGTACGACAACTTAGGACATCTTAAGACTCTTTATGCCACATTAGCAACTCGAAAAGAACGTTACTATAATGTAGGACGCCTTACAGCTCCTAAGAACACCTTACACCACCGTATGAAACATTAAAACTCCATAATAAACCTAATGATTTCGTCCGAGTCCTTTGAACATCGTACGGCAACTTAGGACATCTTACGACTCTTTATGCCACATTAGCAACTCGAAATGAACATTAGTATAATGTAGTACGCCTTACAGCTACTAAGAACACCTTACACCACTGTACGAAACGTTAAAACTCCATAATAAACCTAATGAATTCGTCTGAGTCGTTTGAACATCGATCGACAACTTAGGACATCTTACGACTCTTTATGCCACATTAGCAACTCGAAATGAACATTTGTATAATGTAGTACGCCTTACAGCTCCTAAGAACACCTTACACCTCCGTACGAAACGTTAAAACTCCATAATAAACCTAATGAATTCGTCCGAGTCCTTTGAAAATCGTACGACAACTTAGGAGATCTTAAGACTCTTTATGCCACATTAGCAACTCGAAAAGAACGTTACTATAATGTAGGACGCCTTACAGCTCCTAAGAACACCTTACACCACCGTATGAAACATTAAAACTCCATAATAAACCTAATGATTTCGTCCGAGTCCTTTGAACATCGTACGGCAACTTAGGACATCTTACGACTCTTTATGCCACATTAGCAACTCGAAATGAACATTAGTATAATGTAGTACGCCTTACAGCTCCTAAGAACACCTTACACCACTGTACGAAACGTTAAAACTCCATAATAAAGCTAATGAATTCGTCTGAGTCGTTTGAACATCGATCGACAACTTAGGACATCTTACGACTCTTTATGCCACATTAGCAACTCGAAATAAACATTTGTATAATGTAGTACGCCTTACAGCTCCTAAGAACACCTTACACCACCGTACGAAATGTTAAAACTCCATAATAAACTTAATGAATTCGTCCGAGTCCTTTGAACATCGTACGACAACTTAGGAGATCTTAAGACTCTTTATGCCACATTAGCAACTCGAAAAGAACGTTAGTATGATGTAGGACGCCTTACAGCTCCTAAGAACACCTTACACCACCGTACGAAACATTAAAACTCCATAATAAACCTAATGAATTCGTCCGAGTCCTTTGAACATCGTACGACAACTCAGGAGATGTTACAGCTCAGTATACAGCATTAGCAACATGAAAAGCACGTTAGAATAATTTAGGGCGCGCTACAACTCCTAAGAACACATTACATCACCGTACAAAACTTTAAAACTCCATAATAAACCTAATTAATTCGTACGAGTCCTCTGAACATCGTACGACAACTTAGGACATCTTAAGACTCTTTATGCCACATTAGCAACTCGAAAAGAACGTTACTATAATGTAGGACGCCTTACAGCTCCTAAGAACACCTTACACCACCGTATGAAACATTAAAACTCCATAATAAACCTAATGATTTCGTCCGAGTCCTTTGAACATCGTACGGCAACTTAGGACATCTTACGACTCTTTATGCCACATTAGCAACTCGAAATGAACATTAGTATAATGTAGTACGCCTTACAGCTCCTAAGAACACCTTACACCACTGTACGAAACGTTAAAACTCCATAATAAACCTAATGAATTCGTCTGAGTCGTTTGAACATCGATCGACAACTTAGGACATCTTACGACTCTTAATGCCACATTAGCAACTCGAAATGAACATTTGTATAATGTAGTACGCCTTACAGCTCCTAAGAACACCTTACACCACCGTACGAAACGTTAAAACTCCATAATAAACCTAATGAATTCGTCCGAGTCCTTTGAACATCGTACGACAACTTAGGAGATCTTAAGACTCTTTATGCCACATTAGCAACTCGAAAAGAACGTTACTATAATGTAGGACGCCTTACAGCTCCTAAGAACACCTTACACCACCGTATGAAACATTAAAACTCCATAATAAACCTAATGATTTCGTCCGAGTCCTTTGAACATCGTACGGCAACTTAGGACATCTTACGACTCTTTATGCCACATTAGCAACTCGAAATGAACATTAGTATAATGTAGTACGCCTTACAGCTCCTAAGAACACCTTACACCACTGTACGAAACGTTAAAACTCCATAATAAACCTAATGAATTCGTCTGAGTCGTTTGAACATCGATCGACAACTTAGGACATCTTACGACTCTTTATGCCACATTAGCAACTCGAAATGAACATTAGTATAATGTAGTACGCCTTACAGCTCCTAAGAACACCTTACACCACCGTACGAAACCTTAAAACTACATAATAAACCTAATGAATTCGTCTGAGTCCTTTGAACATCGTACGACAACTTTGGAGATCTTAAGACTCTTTATGCCACATTAGCAACTCGAAAAGAACGTTAGTATGATGTAGGACGCCTTACAGCTCCTAAGAACACCTTACACCACCGTACGAAACATTAAAACTCCATAATAAACCTAATGAATTCGTCCGAGTCCTTTGAACATCGTACGACAACTCAGGAGATGTTACAGCTCAGTATACAGCATTAGCAACATGAAAAGCACGTTAGAATAATTTAGGGCGCGTTACAACTCCTGAGAACACCTTACATCACCGTACAAAACTTTAAAACTCCATAATAAACCTAATTAATTCGTACGAGTCCGCTGAACATCGTACGACAACTTAGGACATCTTACGACTCTTTATGCCACATCAGCAACATGAAAAGAACATTAGTATAATGTAGGACGCGTTACAGCTCCTAAGAACACCTTACACCACCGTACGAAACATTAAAACTCCATAATAAACCTTATGAATTCGTCCGAGTCCTTTGAACATCGTACGACAACTTAGGACATCTTAAGACTCTTTATGCCACATTAGCAACTCGAAAAGAACGTTACTATAATGTAGGACGCCTTACAGCTCCTAAGAACACCTTACACCACCGTATGAAACATTAAAACTCCATAATAAACCTAATGATTTCGTCCGAGTCCTTTGAACATCATACGGCAACTTAGGACATCTTACGACTCTTTATGCCACATTAGCAACTCGAAATGAACATTAGTATAATGTAGTACGCCTTACAGCTCCTAAGAACACCTTACACCACTGTACGAAACGTTAAAACTCCATAATAATCCTAATGAATTCGTCTGAGTCGTTTGAACATCGATCGACAACTTAGGACAACTTACGACTCTTTATGCCACATTAGCAACCCGAAATGAACATTAGTATAATGTAGTACGCCTTACAGCTCCTAAGAACACCTTACACCACTGTACGAAACGTTAAAACTCCATAATAAACCTAATGAATTCGTCTGAGTCGTTTGAACATCGATCGACAACTTAGGACATCTTACGACTCTTTATGCCACATTAGCAACTCGAAATGAACATTAGTATAATGTAGTACGCCTTACAGCTCCTAAGAACACCTTACACCACCGTACGAAACCTTAAAACTACATAATAAACCTAATGAATTCGTCTGAGTCCTTTGAACATCGTACGACAACTTTGGAGATCTTAAGACTCTTTATGCCACATTAGCAACTCGAAAAGAACGTTAGTATGATGTAGGACGCCTTACAGCTCCTAAGAACACCTTACACCACCGTACGAAACATTAAAACTCCATAATAAACCTAATGAATTCGTCCGAGTCCTTTGAACATCGTACGACAACTCAGGAGATGTTACAGCTCAGTATACAGCATTAGCAACATGAAAAGCACGTTAGAATAATTTAGGGCGCGTTACAACTCCTGAGAACACCTTACATCACCGTACAAAACTTTAAAACTCCATAATAAACCTAATTAATTCGTACGAGTCCGCTGAACATCGTACGACAACTTAGGACATCTTACGACTCTTTATGCCACATCAGCAACATGAAAAGAACATTAGTATAATGTAGGACGCGTTACAGCTCCTAAGAACACCTTACACCACCGTACGAAACATTAAAACTCCATAATAAACCTTATGAATTCGTCCGAGTCCTTTGAACATCGTACGACAACTTAGGACATCTTAAGACTCTTTATGCCACATTAGCAACTCGAAAAGAACGTTACTATAATGTAGGACGCCTTACAGCTCCTAAGAACACCTTACACCACCGTATGAAACATTAAAACTCCATAATAAACCTAATGATTTCGTCCGAGTCCTTTGAACATCGTACGGCAACTTAGGACATCTTACGACTCTTTATGCCACATTAGCAACTCGAAATGAACATTAGTATAATGTAGTACGCCTTACAGCTCCTAAGAACACCTTACACCACTGTACGAAACGTTAAAACTCCATAATAATCCTAATGAATTCGTCTGAGTCGTTTGAACATCGATCGACAACTTAGGACAACTTACGACTCTTTATGCCACATTAGCAACCCGAAATGAACATTAGTATAATGTAGTACGCCTTACAGCTCCTAAGAACACCTTACACCACTGTACGAAACGTTAAAACTCCATAATAAACCTAATGAATTCGTCTGAGTCGTTTGAACATCGATCGACAACTTAGGACATCTTACGACTCTTTATGCCACATTAGCAACTCGAAATGAACATTTGTATAATGTAGTACGCCTTACAGCTCCTAAGAACACCTTACACCACCGTACGAAATGTTAAAACTCCATAATAAACCTAATGAATTCGTCCGAGTCCTTTGAACATCGTACGACAACTTAGGAGATCTTAAGACTCTTTATGCCACATTAGCAACTCGAAAAGAACGTTAGTATGATGTAGGACGCCTTACAGCTCCTAAGAACACCTTACACCACCGTACGAAACATTAAAACTCCATAATAAACCTAATGAATTCGTCCGAGTCCTTTGAACATCGTACGACAACTCAGGAGATGTTACAGCTCAGTATACAGCATTAGCAACATGAAAAGCACGTTAGAATAATTTAGGGCGCGCTACAACTCCTAAGAACACCTTACATCACCGTACAAAACTTTAAAACTCGATAATAAACCTAATTAATTCGTACGAGTCCTCTGAACATCGTACGACAACTTAGGACATCTTACGATTCTTTATGCCACATCAGCAACTCGAAAAGAACATTAGTATAATTTAGTACGCGGTACAGCTCCTAAGAACACCTTACACCACCGTAAGAAACATTAAAACTCCATAATAAACCTAATGAATTCGTTCGAGTCCTTTGAACATCGTACGACAACTTAGGACATCTTAAGACTCTTTATGCCACATTAGTAACTCGAAAAGAACGTTAGTATGATGTAGGACGCCTTACACCTCCTAAGAACACCTTACACCACCGTACGAAACATTAAAACTCCATAATAAACCTAATGAATTCGCCCGAGTCCTTTGAACATCGTACGACAACTTAGGACATCTTAAGACTCTTTATGCCACATTAGCAACTCGAAAAGAACGTTACTATAATGTAGGACGCCTTACAGCTCCTAAGAACACCTTACACCACCGTATGAAACATTAAAACTCCATAATAAACCTAATGATTTCGTCCGCGTCCGTTGAACATCGTACGGCAACTTAGGACATCTTACGACTCTTTATGCCACATTAGCAACTCGAAATGAACATTAGTATAATGTAGTACGCCTTACAGCTCCTAAGAACACCTTACACCACTGTACGAAACGTTAAAACTCCATAATAAACCTAATGAATTCGTCTGAGTCGTTTGAACATCGATCGACAACTTAGGACATCTTACGACTCTTTATGCCACATTAGCAACTCGAAATGAACATTAGTATAATGTAGTACGCCTTACAGCTCCTAAGAACACCTTACACCACCGTACGAAACGTTAAAACTCCATAATAAACCTAATGAATTCGTCCGAGTCCTTTGAACATCGTACGACAACTTAGGAGATCTTAAGACTCTTTATGCCACATTAGCAACTCGAAAAGAACGTTAGTATGATGTAGGACGCCTTACAGCTCCTAAGAACACCTTACTCCACCGTACGAAACATTAAAACTCCATAATAAACCTAATGAATTCGTCCGAGTCCTTTGAACATCGTACGACAACTCAGGAGATGTTACAGCTCAGTATACAGCATTAGCAACATGAAAAGCACGTTAGAATAATTTAGGGCGCGTTACAACTCCTAAGAACACCTTACATCACCGTACAAAACTTTAAAAGTCCATAATAAACCTAATTAATTCGTCCGAGTCCTTTGAACATCGTACGACAACTTAGGACATCTTACGACTCTTTATGCCACATCAGCAACATGAAAAGAACATTAGTATAATGTAGGACGCGTTACAGCTCCTATGAACACCTTACACCACCGTACGAAACATTAAAACTCCATAATAAACCTAATGAATTCGTCCGAGTCCTTTGAACATCGTACGACAACTTAGGACATCTTAAGACTCTTTATGCCACATTAGCAACTCGAAAAGAACGTTACTATAATGTAGGACGCCTTACAGCTCCTAAGAACACCTTACACCACCGTATGAAACATTAAAACTCCATAATAAACCTAATGATTTCGTCCGAGTCCTTTGAACATCGTACGGCAACTTAGGACATCTTACGACTCTTTATGCCACATTAGCAACTCGAAATGAACATTAGTATAATGTAGTACGCCTTACAGCTCCTAAGAACACCTTACACCACTGTACGAAACGTTAAAACTCCATAATAATCCTAATGAATTCGTCTGAGTCGTTTGAACATCGATCGACAACATAGGACAACTTACGACTCTTTATGCCACATTAGCAACCCGAAATGAACATTAGTATAATGTAGTACGCCTTACGGCTCCTAAGAACACCTTGCACCACTGTACGAAACGTTAAAACTCCATAATAAACCTAATGAATTCGTCTGAGTCGTTTGAACATCGATCGACAACTTAGGACATCTTACGACTCTTTATGCCACATTAGCAACTCGAAATGAACATTAGTATAATGTAGTACGCCTTACAGCTCCTAAGAACACCTTACACCACCGTACGAAACGTTAAAACTACATAATAAACCTAATGAATTCGTCCGAGTCCTTTGAACATCGTACGACAACTCAGGAGATGTTACAGCTCAGTATACAACATTAGCAACATGAAAAGCACGTTAGAATAATTTAGGGCGCGTTACAACTCCTGAGAACACCTTACATCACCGTACAAAACTTTAAAACTCCATAATAAACCTAATTAATTCGTACGAGTCCTCTGAACATCGTACGACAACTTAGGACATCTTACGACTCTTTATGCCACATCAGCAACATGAAAAGAACATTAGTATAATGTAGGACGCGTTACAGCTCCTAAGAACACCTTACACCACCGTACGAAACATTAAAACTCCATAATAAACCTAATGAATTCGTCCGAGTCCTTTGAACATCGTACGACAACTTAGGACATCTTAAGACTCTTTATGCCACATTAGCAACTCGAAAAGAACGTTACTATAATGTAGGACGCCTTACAGCTCCTAAGAACACCTTACACCACCGTATGAAACATTAAAACTCCATAATAAACCTAATGATTTCGTCCGAGTCCTTTGAACATCGTACGGCAACTTAGGACATCTTACGACTCTTTATGCCACATTAGCAACTCGAAATGAACATTAGTATAATGTAGTACGCCTTACAGCTCCTAAGAACACCTTACACCACTGTACGAAACGTTAAAACTCCATAATAATCCTAATGAATTCGTCTGAGTCGTTTGAACATCGATCGACAACTTAGGACAACTTACGACTCTTTATGCCACATTAGCAACCCGAAATGAACATTAGTATAATGTAGTACGCCTTACAGCTCCTAAGAACACCTTACGCCACTGTACGAAACGTTAAAACTCCATAATAAACCTAATGAATTCGTCTGAGTCGTTTGAACATCGATCGACAACTTAGGACATCTTACGACTCTTTATGCCACATTAGCAACTCGAAATGAACATTAGTATAATGTAGTACGCCTTACAGCTCCTAAGAACACCTTACACCACCGTACGAAACCTTAAAACTACATAATAAACCTAATGAATTCGTCTGAGTCCTTTGAACATCGTACGACAACTTTGGAGATCTTAAGACTCTTTATGCCACATTAGCAACTCGAAAAGAACGTTAGTATGATGTAGGACGCCTTACAGCTCCTAAGAACACCTTACACCACCGTACGAAACATTAAAACTCCATAATAAACCTAATGAATTCGTCCGAGTCCTTTGAACGTCGTACGGCAACTCAGGAGATGTTACAGCTCAGTATACAGCATTAGCAACATGAAAAGCACGTTAGAATAATTTAGGGCGCGTTACAACTCCTGAGAACACCTTACATCACCGTACAAAACTTTAAAACTCCATAATAAACCTAATTAATTCGTACGAGTCCGCTGAACATCGTACGACAACTTAGGACATCTTACGACTCTTTATGCCACATCAGCAACATGAAAAGAACATTAGTATAATGTAGGACGCGTTACAGCTCCTAAGAACACCTTACACCACCGTACGAAACATTAAAACTCCATAATAAACCTTATGAATTCGTCCGAGTCCTTTGAACATCGTACGACAACTTAGGACATCTTAAGACTCTTTATGCCACATTAGCAACTCGAAAAGAACGTTACTATAATGTAGGACGCCTTACAGCTCCTAAGAACACCTTACACCACCGTATGAAACATTAAAACTCCATAATAAACCTAATGATTTCGTCCGAGTCCTTTGAACATCGTACGGCAACTTAGGACATCTTACGACTCTTTATGCCACATTAGCAACTCGAAATGAACATTAGTATAATGTAGTACGCCTTACAGCTCCTAAGAACACCTTACACCACTGTACGAAACGTTAAAACTCCATAATAATCCTAATGAATTCGTCTGAGTCGTTTGAACATCGATCGACAACTTAGGACAACTTACGACTCTTTATGCCACATTAGCAACCCGAAATGAACATTAGTATAATGTAGTACGCCTTACAGCTCCTAAGAACACCTTACACCACCGTACGAAACGTTAAAACTCCATAATAAACCTAATGAATTCGTCTGAGTCGTTTGAACATCGATCGACAACTTAGGACATCTTACGACTCTTTATGCCACATTAGCAACTCGAAATGAACATTTGTATAATGTAGTACGCCTTACAGCTCCTAAGAACACCTTACACCACCGTACGAAATGTTAAAACTCCATAATAAACCTAATGAATTCGTCCGAGTCCTTTGAACATCGTACGACAACTTAGGAGATCTTAAGACTCTTTATGCCACATTAGCAACTCGAAAAGAACGTTAGTATGATGTAGGACGCCTTACAGCTCCTAAGAACACCTTACACCACCGTACGAAACATTAAAACTCCATAATAAACCTAATGAATTCGTCCGAGTCCTTTGAACATCGTACGACAACTCAGGAGATGTTACAGCTCAGTATACAGCATTAGCAACATGAAAAGCACGTTAGAATAATTTAGGGCGCGCTACAACTCCTAAGAACACCTTACATCACCGTACAAAACTTTAAAACTCGATAATAAACCTAATTAATTCGTACGAGTCCTCTGAACATCGTACGACAACTTAGGACATCTTACGATTCTTTATGCCACATCAGCAACTCGAAAAGAACATTAGTATAATTTAGTACGCGGTACAGCTCCTAAGAACACCTTACACCACCGTACGAAACATTAAAACTCCATAATAAACCTAATGAATTCGTTCGAGTCCTTTGAACATCGTACGACAACTTAGGACATCTTAAGACTCTTTATGCCACATTAGTAACTCGAAAAGAACGTTAGTATGATGTAGGACGCCTTACACCTCCTAAGAACACCTTACACCACCGTACGAAACATTAAAACTCCATAATAAACCTAATGAATTCGCCCGAGTCCTTTGAACATCGTACGACAACTTAGGACATCTTAAGACTCTTTATGCCACATTAGCAACTCGAAAAGAACGTTACTATAATGTAGGACGCCTTACAGCTCCTAAGAACACCTTACACCACCGTATGAAACATTAAAACTCCATAATAAACCTAATGATTTCGTCCGCGTCCGTTGAACATCGTACGGCAACTTAGGACATCTTACGACTCTTTATGCCACATTAGCAACTCGAAATGAACATTAGTATAATGTAGTACGCCTTACAGCTCCTAAGAACACCTTACACCACTGTACGAAACGTTAAAACTCCATAATAAACCTAATGAATTCGTCTGAGTCGTTTGAACATCGATCGACAACTTAGGACATCTTACGACTCTTTATGCCACATTAGCAACTCGAAATGAACATTAGTATAATGTAGTACGCCTTACAGCTCCTAAGAACACCTTACACCACCGTACTAAACGTTAAAACTCCATAATAAACCTAATGAATTCGTCCGAGTCCTTTGAACATCGTACGACAACTTAGGAGATCTTAAGACTCTTTATGCCACATTAGCAACTCGAAAAGAACGTTAGTATGATGTAGGACGCCTTACAGCTCCTAAGAACACCTTACTCCACCGTACGAAACATTAAAACTCCATAATAAACCTAATGAATTCGTCCGAGTCCTTTGAACATCGTACGACAACTCAGGAGATGTTACAGCTCAGTATACAGCATTAGCAACATGAAAAGCACGTTAGAATAATTTAGGGCGCGTTACAACTCCTAAGAACACCTTACATCACCGTACAAAACTTTAAAAGTCCATAATAAACCTAATTAATTCGTCCGAGTCCTTTGAACATCGTACGACAACTTAGGACATCTTACGACTCTTTATGCCACATCAGCAACATGAAAAGAACATTAGTATAATGTAGGACGCGTTACAGCTCCTATGAACACCTTACACCACCGTACGAAACATTAAAACTCCATAATAAACCTAATGAATTCGTCCGAGTCCTTTGAACATCGTACGACAACTTAGGACATCTTAAGACTCTTTATGCCACATTAGCAACTCGAAAAGAACGTTACTATAATGTAGGACGCCTTACAGCTCCTAAGAACACCTTACACCACCGTATGAAACATTAAAACTCCATAATAAACCTAATGATTTCGTCCGAGTCCTTTGAACATCGTACGGCAACTTAGGACATCTTACGACTCTTTATGCCACATTAGCAACTCGAAATGAACATTAGTATAATGTAGTACGCCTTACAGCTCCTAAGAACACCTTACACCACTGTACGAAACGTTAAAACTCCATAATAATCCTAATGAATTCGTCTGAGTCGTTTGAACATCGATCGACAACATAGGACAACTTACGACTCTTTATGCCACATTAGCAACCCGAAATGAACATTAGTATAATGTAGTACGCCTTACAGCTCCTAAGAACACCTTGCACCACTGTACGAAACGTTAAAACTCCATAATAAACCTAATGAATTCGTCTGAGTCGTTTGAACATCGATCGACAACTTAGGACATCTTACGACTCTTTATGCCACATTAGCAACTCGAAATGAACATTAGTATAATGTAGTACGCCTTACAGCTCCTAAGAACACCTTACACCACTGTACGAAACGTTAAAACTCCATAATAAACCTAATGAATTCGTCTGAGTCGTTTGAACATCGATCGACAACTTAGGACATCTTACGACTCTTTATGCCACATTAGCAACTCGAAATGAACATTAGTATAATGTAGTACGCCTTACAGCTCCTAAGAACACCTTACACCACCGTACGAAACGTTAAAACTCCATAATAAACCTAATAAATTCGTCCGAGTCCTTTGAACATCGTACGACAACTTAGGAGATCTTAAGACTCTTTATGCCACATTAGCAACTCGAAAAGAACGTTAGTATGATGTAGGACGCCTTACAGCTCCTAAGAACACCTTACTCCACCGTACGAAACATTAAAACTCCATAATAAACCTAATGAATTCGTCCGAGTCCTTTGAACATCGTACGACAACTCAGGAGATGTTACAGCTCAGTATACAGCATTAGCAACATGAAAAGCACGTTAGAATAATTTAGGGCGCGTTACAACTCTTAAGAACACCTTACATCACCGTACAAAACTTTAAAAGTCCATAATAAACCTAATTAATTCGTCCGAGTCCTTTGAACATCGTACGACAACTTAGGACATCTTACGACTCTTTATGCCACATCAGCAACATGAAAAGAACATTAGTATAATGTAGGACGCGTTACAGCTCCTATGAACACCTTACACCACCGTACGAAACATTAAAACTCCATAATAAACCTAATGAATTCGTCCGAGTCCTTTGAACATCGTACGACAACTTAGGACATCTTAAGACTCTTTATGCCACATTAGCAACTCGAAAAGAACGTTACTATAATGTAGGACGCCTTACAGCTCCTAAGAACACCTTACACCACCGTATGAAACATTAAAACTCCATAATAAACCTAATGATTTCGTCCGAGTCCTTTGAACATCGTACGGCAACTTAGGACATCTTACGACTCTTTATGCCACATTAGCAACTCGAAATGAACATTAGTATAATGTAGTACGCCTTACAGCTCCTAAGAACACCTTACACCACTGTACGAAACGTTAAAACTCCATAATAATCCTAATGAATTCGTCTGAGTCGTTTGAACATCGATCGACAACATAGGACAACTTACGACTCTTTATGCCACATTAGCAACCCGAAATGAACATTAGTATAATGTAGTACGCCTTACAGCTCCTAAGAACACCTTGCACCACTGTACGAAACGTTAAAACTCCATAATAAACCTAATGAATTCGTCTGAGTCGTTTGAACATCGATCGACAACTTAGGACATCTTACGACTCTTTATGCCACATTAGCAACTCGAAATGAACATTAGTATAATGTAGTACGCCTTACAGCTCCTAAGAACACCTTACACCACCGTACGAAACGTTAAAACTACATAATAAACCTAATGAATTTGTCCGAGTCCTTTGAACATCGTACGACAACTCAGGAGATGTTACAGCTCAGTATACAACATTAGCAACATGAAAAGCACGTTAGAATAATTTAGGGCGCGTTACAACTCCTGAGAACACCTTACATCACCGTACAAAACTTTAAAACTCCATAATAAACCTAATTAATTCGTACGAGTCCTCTGAACATCGTACGACAACTTAGGACATCTTACGACTCTTTATGCCACATCAGCAACATGAAAAGAACATTAGTATAATGTAGGACGCGTTACAGCTCCTAAGAACACCTTACACCACCGTACGAAACATTAAAACTCCATAATAAACCTAATGAATTCGTCCGAGTCCTTTGAACATCGTACGACAACTTAGGACATCTTAAGACTCTTTATGCCACATTAGCAACTCGAAAAGAACGTTACTATAATGTAGGACGCCTTACAGCTCCTAAGAACACCTTACACCACCGTATGAAACATTAAAACTCCATAATAAACCTAATGATTTCGTCCGAGTCCTTTGAACATCGTACGGCAACTTAGGACATCTTACGACTCTTTATGCCACATTAGCAACTCGAAATGAACATTAGTATAATGTAGTACGCCTTACAGCTCCTAAGAACACCTTACACCACTATACGAAACGTTAAAACTCCATAATAAACCTAATGAATTCGTCTGAGTCGTTTGAACATCGATCGACAACTTAGGACAACTTACGACTCTTTATGCCACATTAGCAACCCGAAATGAACATTAGTATAATGTAGTACGCCTTACAGCTCCTAAGAACACCTTACACCACCGTACGAAACGTTAAAACTTCATAATAAACCTAATGAATTCGTCCGAGTCCTTTGAACATCGTACGACAACTTAGGAGATCTTAAGACTCTTTATGCCACATTAGCAACTCGAAAAGAACGTTAGTATGATGTAGGACGCCTTACAGCTCCTAAGAACACCTTACACCACCGTACGAAACATTAAAACTCCATAATAAACCTAATAAATTCGTCCGAGTCCTTTGAACATCGTACGACAACTCAGGAGATGTTACAGCTCAGTATACAGCATTAGCAACATGAAAAGCACGTTAGAATAATTTAGGGCGCGTTACAACTCCTAAGAACACCTTACATCACCGTACAAAACTTTAAAACTCCATAATAAAGCTAATTAATTCGTCCGAGTCCTTTGAACATCGTACGAAAACTTAGGACATCTTACGACTCTTTATGCCACATCAGCAACATGAAAAGAACATTAGTATAATGTAGGACGCGTTACAGCTCCTAAGAACACCTTACACCACCGTACGAAACATTAAAACTCCATAATAAACCTAATGAATTCGTCCGAGTCCTTTGAACATCGTACGACAACTTAGGACATCTTAAGACTCTTTATGCCACATTAGCAACTCGAAAAGAACGTTACTATAATGTAGGACGCCTTACAGCTCCTAAGAACACCTTACACCACCGTATGAAACATTAAAACTCCATAATAAACCTAATGATTTCGTCCGAGTCCTTTGAACATCGTACGGCAACTTAGGACATCTTACGACTCTTTATGCCACATTAGCAACTCGAAATGAACATTAGTATAATGTAGTACGCCTTACAGCTCCTAAGAACACCTTACACCACTATACGAAACGTTAAAACTCCATAATAAACCTAATGAATTCGTCTGAGTCGTTTGAACATCGATCGACAACTTAGGACAACTTACGACTCTTTATGCCACATTAGCAACCCGAAATGAACATTAGTATAATGTAGTACGCCTTACAGCTCCTAAGAACACCTTACACCACCGTACGAAACGTTAAAACTTCATAATAAACCTAATGAATTCGTCCGAGTCCTTTGAACATCGTACGACAACTTAGGAGATCTTAAGACTCTTTATGCCACATTAGCAACTCGAAAAGAACGTTAGTATGATGTAGGACGCCTTACAGCTCCTAAGAACACCTTACACCACCGTACGAAACATTAAAACTCCATAATAAACCTAATGAATTCGTCCGAGTCCTTTGAACATCGTACGACAACTCAGGAGATGTTACAGCTCAGTATACAGCATTAGCAACATGAAAAGCACGTTAGAATAATTTAGGGCGCGTTACAACTCCTAAGAACACCTTACATCACCGTACAAAACTTTAAAACTCCATAATAAACCTAATTAATTCGTCCGAGTCCTTTGAACATCGTACGACAACTTAGGACATCTTACGACTCTTTATGCCACATCAGCAACATGAAAAGAACATTAGTATAATGTAGGACGCGTTACAGCTCCTAAGAACACCTTACACCACCGTACGAAACATTAAAACTCCATAATAAACCTAATGAATTCGTCCGAGTCCTTTGAACATCGTACGACAACTTAGGACATCTTAAGACTCTTTATGCCACATTAGCAACTCGAAAAGAACGTTACTATAATGTAGGACGCCTTACAGCTCCTAAGAACACCTTACACCACCGTATGAAACATTAAAACTCCATAATAAACCTAATGATTTCGTCCGAGTCCTTTGAACATCGTACGGCAACTTAGGACATCTTACGACTCTTTATGCCACATTAGCAACTCGAAATGAACATTAGTATAATGTAGTACGCCTTACAGCTCCTAAGAACACCTTACACCACTGTACGAAACGTTAAAACTCCATAATAATCCTAATGAATTCGTCTGAGTCGTTTGAACATCGATCGACAACATAGGACAACTTACGACTCTTTATGCCACATTAGCAACCCGAAATGAACATTAGTATAATGTAGTACGCCTTACAGCTCCTAAGAACACCTTGCACCACTGTACGAAACGTTAAAACTCCATAATAAACCTAATGAATTCGTCTGAGTCGTTTGAACATCGATCGACAACTTAGGACATCTTACGACTCTTTATGCCACATTAGCAACTCGAAATGAACATTAGTATAATGTAGTACGCCTTACAGCTCCTAAGAACACCTTACACCACCGTACGAAACGTTAAAACTACATAATAAACCTAATGAATTTGTCCGAGTCCTTTGAACATCGTACGACAACTCAGGAGATGTTACAGCTCAGTATACAACATTAGCAACATGAAAAGCACGTTAGAATAATTTAGGGCGCGTTACAACTCCTGAGAACACCTTACATCACCGTACAAAACTTTAAAACTCCATAATAAACCTAATTAATTCGTACGAGTCCTCTGAACATCGTACGACAACTTAGGACATCTTACGACTCTTTATGCCACATCAGCAACATGAAAAGAACATTAGTATAATGTAGGACGCGTTACAGCTCCTAAGAACACCTTACACCACCGTACGAAACATTAAAACTCCATAATAAACCTAATGAATTCGTCCGAGTCCTTTGAACATCGTACGACAACTTAGGACATCTTAAGACTCTTTATGCCACATTAGCAACTCGAAAAGAACGTTACTATAATGTAGGACGCCTTACAGCTCCTAAGAACACCTTACACCACCGTATGAAACATTAAAACTCCATAATAAACCTAATGATTTCGTCCGAGTCCTTTGAACATCGTACGGCAACTTAGGACATCTTACGACTCTTTATGCCACATTAGCAACTCGAAATGAACATTAGTATAATGTAGTACGCCTTACAGCTCCTAAGAACACCTTACACCACTATACGAAACGTTAAAACTCCATAATAAACCTAATGAATTCGTCTGAGTCGTTTGAACATCGATCGACAACTTAGGACAACTTACGACTCTTTATGCCACATTAGCAACCCGAAATGAACATTAGTATAATGTAGTACGCCTTACAGCTCCTAAGAACACCTTACACCACCGTACGAAACGTTAAAACTTCATAATAAACCTAATGAATTCGTCCGAGTCCTTTGAACATCGTACGACAACTTAGGAGATCTTAAGACTCTTTATGCCACATTAGCAACTCGAAAAGAACGTTAGTATGATGTAGGACGCCTTACAGCTCCTAAGAACACCTTACACCACCGTACGAAACATTAAAACTCCATAATAAACCTAATAAATTCGTCCGAGTCCTTTGAACATCGTACGACAACTCAGGAGATGTTACAGCTCAGTATACAGCATTAGCAACATGAAAAGCACGTTAGAATAATTTAGGGCGCGTTACAACTCCTAAGAACACCTTACATCACCGTACAAAACTTTAAAACTCCATAATAAAGCTAATTAATTCGTCCGAGTCCTTTGAACATCGTACGAAAACTTAGGACATCTTACGACTCTTTATGCCACATCAGCAACATGAAAAGAACATTAGTATAATGTAGGACGCGTTACAGCTCCTAAGAACACCTTACACCACCGTACGAAACATTAAAACTCCATAATAAACCTAATGAATTCGTCCGAGTCCTTTGAACATCGTACGACAACTTAGGACATCTTAAGACTCTTTATGCCACATTAGCAACTCGAAAAGAACGTTACTATAATGTAGGACGCCTTACAGCTCCTAAGAACACCTTACACCACCGTATGAAACATTAAAACTCCATAATAAACCTAATGATTTCGTCCGAGTCCTTTGAACATCGTACGGCAACTTAGGACATCTTACGACTCTTTATGCCACATTAGCAACTCGAAATGAACATTAGTATAATGTAGTACGCCTTACAGCTCCTAAGAACACCTTACACCACTATACGAAACGTTAAAACTCCATAATAAACCTAATGAATTCGTCTGAGTCGTTTGAACATCGATCGACAACTTAGGACAACTTACGACTCTTTATGCCACATTAGCAACCCGAAATGAACATTAGTATAATGTAGTACGCCTTACAGCTCCTAAGAACACCTTACACCACCGTACGAAACGTTAAAACTTCATAATAAACCTAATGAATTCGTCCGAGTCCTTTGAACATCGTACGACAACTTAGGAGATCTTAAGACTCTTTATGCCACATTAGCAACTCGAAAAGAACGTTAGTATGATGTAGGACGCCTTACAGCTCCTAAGAACACCTTACACCACCGTACGAAACATTAAAACTCCATAATAAACCTAATGAATTCGTCCGAGTCCTTTGAACATCGTACGACAACTCAGGAGATGTTACAGCTCAGTATACAGCATTAGCAACATGAAAAGCACGTTAGAATAATTTAGGGCGCGTTACAACTCCTAAGAACACCTTACATCACCGTACAAAACTTTAAAACTCCATAATAAACCTAATTAATTCGTCCGAGTCCTTTGAACATCGTACGACAACTTAGGACATCTTACGACTCTTTATGCCACATCAGCAACATGAAAAGAACATTAGTATAATGTAGGACGCGTTACAGCTCCTAAGAACACCTTACACCACCGTACGAAACATTAAAACTCCATAATAAACCTAATGAATTCGTCCGAGTCCTTTGAACATCGTACGACAACTTAGGACATCTTAAGACTCTTTATGCCACATTAGCAACTCGAAAAGAACGTTACTATAATGTAGGACGCCTTACAGCTCCTAAGAACACCTTACACCACCGTATGAAACATTAAAACTCCATAATAAACCTAATGATTTCGTCCGAGTCCTTTGAACATCGTACGGCAACTTAGGACATCTTACGACTCTTTATGCCACATTAGCAACTCGAAATGAACATTAGTATAATGTAGTACGCCTTACAGCTCCTAAGAACACCTTACACCACTGTACGAAACGTTAAAACTCCATAATAAACCTAATGAATTCGTCTGAGTCGTTTGAACATCGATCGACAACTTAGGACAACTTACGACTCTTTATGCCACATTAGCAACCCGAAATGAACATTAGTATAATGTAGTACGCCTTACAGCTCCTAAGAACACCTTACACCACCGTACGAAACGTTAAAACTTCATAATAAACCTAATGAATTCGTCCGAGTCCTTTGAACATCGTACGACAACTTAGGAGATCTTAAGACTCTTTATGCCACATTAGCAACTCGAAAAGAACGTTAGTATGATGTAGGACGCCTTACAGCTCCTAAGAACACCTTACACCACCGTACGAAACATTAAAACTCCATAATAAACCTAATGAATTCGTCCGAGTCCTTTGAACATCGTACGACAACTCAGGAGATGTTACAGCTCAGTATACAGCATTAGCAACATGAAAAGCACGTTAGAATAATTTAGGGCGCGTTACAACTCCTAAGAACACCTTACATCACCGTACAAAACTTTAAAACTCCATAATAAACCTAATTAATTCGTCCGAGTCCTTTGAACATCGTACGACAACTTAGGACATCTTACGACTCTTTATGCCACATCAGCAACATGAAAAGAACATTAGTATAATGTAGGACGCGTTACAGCTCCTATGAACACCTTACACCACCGTACGAAACATTAAAACTCCATAATAAACCTAATGAATTCGTCCGAGTCCTTTGAACATCGTACGACAACTTAGGACATCTTAAGACTCTTTATGCCACATTAGCAACTCGAAAAGAACGTTACTATAATGTAGGACGCCTTACAGCTCCTAAGAACACCTTACACCACCGTATGAAACATTAAAACTCCATAATAAACCTAATGATTTCGTCCGAGTCCTTTGAACATCGTACGGCAACTGAGGACATCTTACGACTCTTTATGCCACATTAGCAACTCGAAATGAACATTAGTATAATGTAGTACGCCTTACAGCTCCTAAGAACACCTTACACCACTGTACGAAACGTTAAAACTCCATAATAATCCTAATGAATTCGTCTGAGTCGTTTGAACATCGATCGACAACTTAGGACAACTTACGACTCTTTATGCCACATTAGCAACCCGAAATGAACATTAGTATAATGTAGTACGCCTTACAGCTCCTAAGAACACCTTGCACCACTGTACGAAACGTTAAAACTCCATAATAAACCTAATGAATTCGTCTGAGTCGTTTGAACATCGATCGACAACTTAGGACATCTTACGACTCTTTATGCCATATTAGCAACTCGAAATGAACATTAGTATAATGTAGTACGCCTTACAGCTCCTAAGAACACCTTACACCACCGTACGAAACGTTAAAACTACATAATAAACCTAATGAATTCGTCCGAGTCCTTTGAACATCGTACGACAACTCAGGAGATGTTACAGCTCAGTATACAACATTAGCAACATGAAAAGCACGTTAGAATAATTTAGGGCGCGTTACAACTCCTGAGAACACCTTACATCACCGTACAAAACTTTAAAACTCCATAATAAACCTAATTAATTCGTACGAGTCCTCTGAACATCGTACGACAACTTAGGACATCTTACGACTCTTTATGCCACATCAGCAACATGAAAAGAACATTAGTATAATGTAGGACGCGTTACAGCTCCTAAGAACACCTTACACCACCGTACGAAACATTAAAACTCCATAATAAACCTAATGAATTCGTCCGAGTCCTTTGAACATCGTACGACAACTTAGGACATCTTAAGACTCTTTATGCCACATTAGCAACTCGAAAAGAACGTTACTATAATGTAGGACGCCTTACAGCTCCTAAGAACACCTTACACCACCGTATGAAACATTAAAACTCCATAATAAACCTAATGATTTCGTCCGAGTCCTTTGAACATCGTACGGCAACTTAGGACATCTTACGACTCTTTATGCCACATTAGCAACTCGAAATGAACATTAGTATAATGTAGTACGCCTTACAGCTCCTAAGAACACCTTACACCACTATACGAAACGTTAAAACTCCATAATAAACCTAATGAATTCGTCTGAGTCGTTTGAACATCGATCGACAACTTAGGACAACTTACGACTCTTTATGCCACATTAGCAACCCGAAATGAACATTAGTATAATGTAGTACGCCTTACAGCTCCTAAGAACACCTTACACCACCGTACGAAACGTTAAAACTTCATAATAAACCTAATGAATTCGTCCGAGTCCTTTGAACATCGTACGACAACTTAGGAGATCTTAAGACTCTTTATGCCACATTAGCAAGTCGAAAAGAACGTTAGTATGATGTAGGACGCCTTACAGCTCCTAAGAACACCTTACACCACCGTACGAAACATTAAAACTCCATAATAAACCTAATAAATTCATCCGAGTCCTTTGAACATCGTACGACAACTCAGGAGATGTTACAGCTCAGTATACAGCATTAGCAACATGAAAAGCACGTTAGAATAATTTAGGGCGCGTTACAACTCCTAAGAACACCTTACATCACCGTACAAAACTTTAAAACTCCATAATAAAGCTAATTAATTCGTCCGAGTCCTTTGAACATCGTACGAAAACTTAGGACATCTTACGACTCTTTATGCCACATCAGCAACATGAAAAGAACATTAGTATAATGTAGGACGCGTTACAGCTCCTAAGAACACCTTACACCACCGTACGAAACATTAAAACTCCATAATAAACCTAATGATTTCGTCCGAGTCCTTTGAACATCGTACGACAACTTAGGAGATCTTAAGACTCTTTATGCCACATTAGCAACTCGAAAAGAACGTTAGTATGATGTAGGACGCCTTACAGCTCCTAAGAACACCTTACACCACCGTACGAAACATTAAAACTCCATAATAAACCTAATGAATTCGTCCGAGTCCTTTGAACATCGTACGACAACTCAGGAGATGTTACAGCTCAGTATACAGCATTAGCAACATGAAAAGCACGTTAGAGTAATTTAGGGCGCGTTACAACTCCTAAGAACACCTTACATCACCGTACAAAACTTTAAAACTCCATAATAAACCTAATTAATTCGTCCGAGTCCTTTGAACATCGTACGACAACTTAGGACATCTTACGACTCTTTATGCCACATCAGCAACATGAAAAGAACATTAGTATAATGTAGGACGCGTTACAGCTCCTATGAACACCTTACACCACCGTACGAAACATTAAAACTCCATAATAAACCTAATGAATTCGTCCGAGTCCTTTGAACATCGTACGACAACTTAGGACATCTTAAGACTCTTTATGCCACATTAGCAACTCGAAAAGAACGTTACTATAATGTAGGACGCCTTACAGCTCCTAAGAACACCTTACACCACCGTATGAAACATTAAAACTCCATAATAAACCTAATGATTTCGTCCGAGTCCTTTGAACATCGTACGGCAACTGAGGACATCTTACGACTCTTTATGCCACATTAGCAACTCGAAATGAACATTAGTATAATGTAGTACGCCTTACAGCTCCTAAGAACACCTTACACCACTGTACGAAACGTTAAAACTCCATAATAATCCTAATGAATTCGTCTGAGTCGTTTGAACATCGATCGACAACTTAGGACAACTTACGACTCTTTATGCCACATTAGCAACCCGAAATGAACATTAGTATAATGTAGTACGCCTTACAGCTCCTAAGAACACCTTGCACCACTGTACGAAACGTTAAAACTCCATAATAAACCTAATGAATTCGTCTGAGTCGTTTGAACATCGATCGACAACTTAGGACATCTTACGACTCTTTATGCCATATTAGCAACTCGAAATGAACATTAGTATAATGTAGTACGCCTTACAGCTCCTAAGAACACCTTACACCACCGTACGAAACGTTAAAACTACATAATAAACCTAATGAATTCGTCCGAGTCCTTTGAACATCGTACGACAACTCAGGAGATGTTACAGCTCAGTATACAACATTAGCAACATGAAAAGCACGTTAGAATAATTTAGGGCGCGTTACAACTCCTGAGAACACCTTACATCACCGTACAAAACTTTAAAACTCCATAATAAACCTAATTAATTCGTACGAGTCCTCTGAACATCGTACGACAACTTAGGACATCTTACGACTCTTTATGCCACATCAGCAACATGAAAAGAACATTAGTATAATGTAGGACGCGTTACAGCTCCTAAGAACACCTTACACCACCGTACGAAACATTAAAACTCCATAATAAACCTAATGAATTCGTCCGAGTCCTTTGAACATCGTACGACAACTTAGGACATCTTAAGACTCTTTATGCCACATTAGCAACTCGAAAAGAACGTTACTATAATGTAGGACGCCTTACAGCTCCTAAGAACACCTTACACCACCGTACGAAACATTAAAACTCCATAATAAACCTAATGATTTCGTCCGAGTCCTTTGAACATCGTACGGCAACTTAGGACATCTTACGACTCTTTATGCCACATTAGCAACTCGAAATGAACATTAGTATAATGTAGTACGCCTTACAGCTCCTAAGAACACCTTGCACCACTGTACGAAACGTTAAAACTCCATAATAAACCTAATGAATTCGTCTGAGTCGTTTGAACATCGATCGACAACTTAGGACATCTTACGACTCTTTATGCCATATTAGCAACTCGAAATGAACATTAGTATAATGTAGTACGCCTTACAGCTCCTAAGAACACCTTACACCACCGTACGAAACGTTAAAACTACATAATAAACCTAATGAATTCGTCCGAGTCCTTTGAACATCGTACGACAACTCAGGAGATGTTACAGCTCAGTATACAACATTAGCAACATGAAAAGCACGTTAGAATAATTTAGGGCGCGTTACAACTCCTGAGAACACCTTACATCACCGTACAAAACTTTAAAACTCCATAATAAACCTAATTAATTCGTACGAGTCCTCTGAACATCGTACGACAACTTAGGACATCTTACGACTCTTTATGCCACATCAGCAACATGAAAAGAACATTAGTATAATGTAGGACGCGTTACAGCTCCTAAGAACACCTTACACCACCGTACGAAACATTAAAACTCCATAATAAACCTAATGAATTCGTCCGAGTCCTTTGAACATCGTACGACAACTTAGGACATCTTAAGACTCTTTATGCCACATTAGCAACTCGAAAAGAACGTTACTATAATGTAGGACGCCTTACAGCTCCTAAGAACACCTTACACCACCGTATGAAACATTAAAACTCCATAATAAACCTAATGATTTCGTCCGAGTCCTTTGAACATCGTACGGCAACTGAGGACATCTTACGACTCTTTATGCCACATTAGCAACTCGAAATGAACATTAGTATAATGTAGTACGCCTTACAGCTCCTAAGAACACCTTACACCACTGTACGAAACGTTAAAACTCCATAATAATCCTAATGAATTCGTCTGAGTCGTTTGAACATCGATCGACAACTTAGGACAACTTACGACTCTTTATGCCACATTAGCAAACCGAAATGAACATTAGTATAATGTAGTACGCCTTACAGCTCCTAAGAACACCTTGCACCACTGTACGAAACGTTAAAACTCCATAATAAACCTAATGAATTCGTCTGAGTCGTTTGAACATCGATCGACAACTTAGGACATCTTACGACTCTTTATGCCATATTAGCAACTCGAAATGAACATTAGTATAATGTAGTACGCCTTACAGCTCCTAAGAACACCTTACACCACCGTACGAAACGTTAAAACTACATAATAAACCTAATGAATTCGTCCGAGTCCTTTGAACATCGTACGACAACTCAGGAGATGTTACAGCTCAGTATACAACATTAGCAACATGAAAAGCACGTTAGAATAATTTAGGGCGCGTTACAACTCCTGAGAACACCTTACATCACCGTACAAAACTTTAAAACTCCATAATAAACCTAATTAATTCGTACGAGTCCTCTGAACATCGTACGACAACTTAGGACATCTTACGACTCTTTATGCCACATCAGCAACATGAAAAGAACATTAGTATAATGTAGGACGCGTTACAGCTCCTAAGAACACCTTACACCACCGTACGAAACATTAAAACTCCATAATAAACCTAATGAATTCGTCCGAGTCCTTTGAACATCGTACGACAACTTAGGACATCTTAAGACTCTTTATGCCACATTAGCAACTCGAAAAGAACGTTACTATAATGTAGGACGCCTTACAGCTCCTAAGAACACCTTACACCACCGTATGAAACATTAAAACTCCATAATAAACCTAATGATTTCGTCCGAGTCCTTTGAACATCGTACGGCAACTTAGGACATCTTACGACTCTTTATGCCACATTAGCAACTCGAAATGAACATTAGTATAATGTAGTACGCCTTACAGCTCCTAAGAACACCTTACACCACTATACGAAACGTTAAAACTCCATAATAAACCTAATGAATTCGTCTGAGTCGTTTGAACATCGATCGACAACTTAGGACAACTTACGACTCTTTATGCCACATTAGCAACCCGAAATGAACATTAGTATAATGTAGTACGCCTTACAGCTCCTAAGAACACCTTACACCACCGTACGAAACGTTAAAACTTCATAATAAACCTAATGAATTCGTCCGAGTCCTTTGAACATCGTACGACAACTTAGGAGATCTTAAGACTCTTTATGCCACATTAGCAAGTCGAAAAGAACGTTAGTATGATGTAGGACGCCTTACAGCTCCTAAGAACACCTTACACCACCGTACGAAACATTAAAACTCCATAATAAACCTAATAAATTCATCCGAGTCCTTTGAACATCGTACGACAACTCAGGAGATGTTACAGCTCAGTATACAGCATTAGCAACATGAAAAGCACGTTAGAATAATTTAGGGCGCGTTACAACTCCTAAGAACACCTTACATCACCGTACAAAACTTTAAAACTCCATAATAAAGCTAATTAATTCGTCCGAGTCCTTTGAACATCGTACGAAAACTTAGGACATCTTACGACTCTTTATGCCACATCAGCAACATGAAAAGAACATTAGTATAATGTAGGACGCGTTACAGCTCCTAAGAACACCTTACACCACCGTACGAAACATTAAAACTCCATAATAAACCTAATGATTTCGTCCGAGTCCTTTGAACATCGTACGACAACTTAGGAGATCTTAAGACTCTTTATGCCACATTAGCAACTCGAAAAGAACGTTAGTATGATGTAGGACGCCTTACAGCTCCTAAGAACACCTTACACCACCGTACGAAACATTAAAACTCCATAATAAACCTAATGAATTCGTCCGAGTCCTTTGAACATCGTACGACAACTCAGGAGATGTTACAGCTCAGTATACAGCATTAGCAACATGAAAAGCACGTTAGAGTAATTTAGGGCGCGTTACAACTCCTAAGAACACCTTACATCACCGTACAAAACTTTAAAACTCCATAATAAACCTAATTAATTCGTCCGAGTCCTTTGAACATCGTACGACAACTTAGGACATCTTACGACTCTTTATGCCACATCAGCAACATGAAAAGAACATTAGTATAATGTAGGACGCGTTACAGCTCCTATGAACACCTTACACCACCGTACGAAACATTAAAACTCCATAATAAACCTAATGAATTCGTCCGAGTCCTTTGAACATCGTACGACAACTTAGGACATCTTAAGACTCTTTATGCCACATTAGCAACTCGAAAAGAACGTTACTATAATGTAGGACGCCTTACAGCTCCTAAGAACACCTTACACCACCGTATGAAACATTAAAACTCCATAATAAACCTAATGATTTCGTCCGAGTCCTTTGAACATCGTACGGCAACTGAGGACATCTTACGACTCTTTATGCCACATTAGCAACTCGAAATGAACATTAGTATAATGTAGTACGCCTTACAGCTCCTAAGAACACCTTACACCACTGTACGAAACGTTAAAACTCCATAATAATCCTAATGAATTCGTCTGAGTCGTTTGAACATCGATCGACAACTTAGGACAACTTACGACTCTTTATGCCACATTAGCAACCCGAAATGAACATTAGTATAATGTAGTACGCCTTACAGCTCCTAAGAACACCTTGCACCACTGTACGAAACGTTAAAACTCCATAATAAACCTAATGAATTCGTCTGAGTCGTTTGAACATCGATCGACAACTTAGGACATCTTACGACTCTTTATGCCATATTAGCAACTCGAAATGAACATTAGTATAATGTAGTACGCCTTACAGCTCCTAAGAACACCTTACACCACCGTACGAAACGTTAAAACTACATAATAAACCTAATGAATTCGTCCGAGTCCTTTGAACATCGTACGACAACTCAGGAGATGTTACAGCTCAGTATACAACATTAGCAACATGAAAAGCACGTTAGAATAATTTAGGGCGCGTTACAACTCCTGAGAACACCTTACATCACCGTACAAAACTTTAAAACTCCATAATAAACCTAATTAATTCGTACGAGTCCTCTGAACATCGTACGACAACTTAGGACATCTTACGACTCTTTATGCCACATCAGCAACATGAAAAGAACATTAGTATAATGTAGGACGCGTTACAGCTCCTAAGAACACCTTACACCACCGTACGAAACATTAAAACTCCATAATAAACCTAATGAATTCGTCCGAGTCCTTTGAACATCGTACGACAACTTAGGACATCTTAAGACTCTTTATGCCACATTAGCAACTCGAAAAGAACGTTACTATAATGTAGGACGCCTTACAGCTCCTAAGAACACCTTACACCACCGTATGAAACATTAAAACTCCATAATAAACCTAATGATTTCGTCCGAGTCCTTTGAACATCGTACGGCAACTTAGGACATCTTACGACTCTTTATGCCACATTAGCAACTCGAAATGAACATTAGTATAATGTAGTACGCCTTACAGCTCCTAAGAACACCTTACACCACTATACGAAACGTTAAAACTCCATAATAAACCTAATGAATTCGTCTGAGTCGTTTGAACATCGATCGACAACTTAGGACAACTTACGACTCTTTATGCCACATTAGCAACCCGAAATGAACATTAGTATAATGTAGTACGCCTTACAGCTCCTAAGAACACCTTACACCACCGTACGAAACGTTAAAACTTCATAATAAACCTAATGAATTCGTCCGAGTCCTTTGAACATCGTACGACAACTTAGGAGATCTTAAGACTCTTTATGCCACATTAGCAAGTCGAAAAGAACGTTAGTATGATGTAGGACGCCTTACAGCTCCTAAGAACACCTTACACCACCGTACGAAACATTAAAACTCCATAATAAACCTAATAAATTCATCCGAGTCCTTTGAACATCGTACGACAACTCAGGAGATGTTACAGCTCAGTATACAGCATTAGCAACATGAAAAGCACGTTAGAATAATTTAGGGCGCGTTACAACTCCTAAGAACACCTTACATCACCGTACAAAACTTTAAAACTCCATAATAAAGCTAATTAATTCGTCCGAGTCCTTTGAACATCGTACGAAAACTTAGGACATCTTACGACTCTTTATGCCACATCAGCAACATGAAAAGAACATTAGTATAATGTAGGACGCGTTACAGCTCCTAAGAACACCTTACACCACCGTACGAAACATTAAAACTCCATAATAAACCTAATGAATTCGTCCGAGTCCTTTGAACATCGTACGACAACTTAGGATATCTTAAGACTCTTTATGCCACATTAGCAACTCGAAAAGAACGTTACTATAATGTAGGACGCCTTACAGCTCCTAAGAACACCTTACACCACCGTATGAAACATTAAAACTCCATAATAAACCTAATGATTTCGTCCGAGTCCTTTGAACATCGTACGGCAACTTAGGACATCTTACGACTCTTTATGCCACATTAGCAACTCGAAATGAACATTAGTATAATGTAGTACGCCTTACAGCTCCTAAGAACACCTTACACCACTGTACGAAACGTTAAAACTCCATAATAATCCTAATGAATTCGTCTGAGTCGTTTGAACATCGATCGACAACTTAGGACAACTTACGACTCTTTATGCCACATTAGCAACCCGAAATGAACATTAGTATAATGTAGTACGCCTTACAGCTCCTAAGAACACCTTGCACCACTGTACGAAACGTTAAAACTCCATAATAAACCTAATGAATTCGTCTGAGTCGTTTGAACATCGATCGACAACTTAGGACATCTTACGACTCTTTATGCCATATTAGCAACTCGAAATGAACATTAGTATAATGTAGTACGCCTTACAGCTCCTAAGAACACCTTACACCACCGTACGAAACGTTAAAACTACATAATAAACCTAATGAATTCGTCCGAGTCCTTTGAACATCGTACGACAACTCAGGAGATGTTACAGCTCAGTATACAACATTAGCAACATGAAAAGCACGTTAGAATAATTTAGGGCGCGTTACAACTCCTGAGAACACCTTACATCACCGTACAAAACTTTAAAACTCCATAATAAACCTAATTAATTCGTACGAGTCCTCTGAACATCGTACGACAACTTAGGACATCTTACGACTCTTTATGCCACATCAGCAACATGAAAAGAACATTAGTATAATGTAGGACGCGTTACAGCTCCTAAGAACACCTTACACCACCGTACGAAACATTAAAACTCCATAATAAACCTAATGAATTCGTCCGAGTCCTTTGAACATCGTACGACAACTTAGGACATCTTAAGACTCTTTATGCCACATTAGCAACTCGAAAAGAACGTTACTATAATGTAGGACGCCTTACAGCTCCTAAGAACACCTTACACCACCGTATGAAACATTAAAACTCCATAATAAACCTAATGATTTCGTCCGAGTCCTTTGAACATCGTACGGCAACTTAGGACATCTTACGACTCTTTATGCCACATTAGCAACTCGAAATGAACATTAGTATAATGTAGTACGCCTTACAGCTCCTAAGAACACCTTACACCACTGTACGAAACGTTAAAACTCCATAATAAACCTAATGAATTCGTCTGAGTCGTTTGAACATCGATCGACAACTTAGGACAACTTACGACTCTTTATGCCACATTAGCAACCCGAAATGAACATTAGTATAATGTAGTACGCCTTACAGCTCCTAAGAACACCTTACACCACCGTACGAAACGTTAAAACTCCATAATAAACCTAATGAATTCGTCCGAGTCCTTTGAACATCGTACGACAACTTAGGAGATCTTAAGACTCTTTATGCCACATTAGCAAGTCGAAAAGAACGTTAGTATGATGTAGGACGCCTTACAGCTCCTAAGAACACCTTACACCACCGTACGAAACATTAAAACTCCATAATAAACCTAAATAAATTCGTCCGAGTCCTTTGAACATCGTACGACAACTCAGGAGATGTTACATCTCAGTATACAGCATTAGCAACATGAAAAGCACGTTAGAATAATTTAGGGCGCGTTACAACTCCTAAGAACACCTTACATCACCGTACAAAACTTTAAAACTCCATAATAAACCTAATTAATTCGTCCGAGTCCTTTGAACATCGTACGACAACTTAGGACATCTTACGACTCTTTATGCCACATCAGCAACATGAAAAGAACATTAGTATAACGTAGGACGCTTTACAGCTCCTAAGAACACCTTACACCACCGTACGAAAAATTAAAACTCCATAATAAACCTAATGAATTCGTCCGAGTCCTTTGAACATCGTACCACAACTTAGGACATCTTAAGACTCTTTATGCCACATTAGCAACTCGAAAAGAACGTTACTATAATGTAGGACGCCTTACAGCTCCTAAGAACACCTTACACCACCGTATGAAACATTAAAACTCCATAATAAACCTAATGATTTCGTCCGAGTCCTTTGAACATCGTACGGCAACTTAGGACATCTTACGACTCTTTATGCCACATTAGCAACTCGAAATGAACATTAGTATAATGTAGTACGCCTTACAGCTCCTAAGAACACCTTACACCACTGTACGAAACGTTAAAACTCCATAATAAACCTAATGAATTCGTTTGAGTCGTTTGAACATCGATCGACAACTTAGGACAACTTACGACTCTTTATGCCACATTAGCAACCCGAAATGAACATTAGTATAATGTAGTACGCCTTACAGCTCCTAAGAACACCTTACACCACCGTACGAAACGTTAAAACTCCATAATAAACCTAATGAATTCGTCCGAGTCCTTTGAACATCGTACGACAACTTAGGAGATCTTAAGACTCTTTATGCCACATTAGCAACTCGAAAAGAACGTTAGTATGATGTAGGACGCCTTACAGCTCCTAAGAACACCTTACACCACCGTACGAAACATTAAAACTCCATAATAAACCTAATAAATTCGTCCGAGTCCTTTGAACATCGTACGACAACTCAGGAGATGTTACAGCTCAGTATACAGCATTAGCAACATGAAAAGCACGTTAGAATATTTTAGGGCGCGTTACAACTCCTAAGAACACCTTACATCACCGTACAAAACTTTAAAACTCCATAATAAACCTAATTAATTCGTCCGAGTCCTTTGAACATCGTACGACAACTTAGGATATCTTACGACTCTTTATGCCACATCAGCAACATGAAAAGTACATTAGTATAACGTAGGACGCGTTACAGCTCCTAAGAACACCTTACACCACCGTACGAAAAATTAAAACTCCATAATAAACCTAATGAATTCGTCCGAGTCCTTTGAACATCGTACCACAACTTAGGACATCTTAAGACTCTTTATGCCACATTAGCAACTCGAAAAGAACGTTACTATAATGTAGGACGCCTTACAGCTCCTAAGAACACCTTACACCACCGTATGAAACATTAAAACTCCATAATAAACCTAATGATTTCGTCCGAGTCCTTTGAACATCGTACGGCAACTTAGGACATCTTACGACTCTTTATGCCACATTAGCAACTCGAAATGAACATTAGTATAATGTAGTACGCCTTACAGCTCCTAAGAACACCTTACACCACTGTACGAAACGTTAAAACTCCATAATAAACCTAATGAATTCGTCTGAGTCGTTTGAACATCGATCGACAACTTAGGACAACTTACGACTCTTTATGCCACATTAGCAACCCGAAATGAACATTAGTATAATGTAGTACGCCTTACAGCTCCTAAGAACACCTTACACCACCGTACGAAACGTTAAAACTCCATAATAAACCTAATGAATTCGTCCGAGTCCTTTGAACATCGTACGACAACTTAGGAGATCTTAAGACTCTTTATGCCACATTAGCAACTCGAAAAGAACGTTAGTATGATGTAGGACGCCTTACAGCTCCTAAGAACACCTTACACCACCGTACGAAACATTAAAACTCCATAATAAACCTAATAAATTCGTCCGAGTCCTTTGAACATCGTACGACAACTCAGGAGATGTTACAGCTCAGTATACAGCAGTAGCAACATGAAAAGCACGTTAGAATATTTTAGGGCGCGTTACAACTCCTAAGAACACCTTACATCACCGTACAAAACTTTAAAACTCCATAATAAACCTAATTAATTCGTCCGAGTCCTTTGAACATCGTACGACAACTTAGGACATCTTACGACTCTTTATGCCACATCAGCAACATGAAAAGAACATTAGTATAATGTAGGACGCGTTACAGCTCCTAAGAACACCTTACACCACCGTACGAAACATTAAAACTCCATAATAAACCTAATGAATTCGTCCGAGTCCTTTGAACATCGTACGACAACTTAGGACATCTTAAGACTCTTTATGCCACATTAGCAACTCGAAAAGAACGTTACTATAATGTAGGACGCCTTACAGCTCCTAAGAACACCTTACACCACCGTATGAAACGTTAAAACTCCATAATAAACCTAATGATTTCGTCCGAGTCCTTTGAACATCGTACGACAACTCAGGACATCTTACGACTCTTTATGCCACATTAGCAACTCGAAATGAACATTAGTATAATGTAGTACGCCTTACAGCTCCTAAGAACACCTTACACCCCTGTACGAAACGTTAAAACTACATAATAAATCTAATGAATTCTTCTGAGTCCTTTGAACATCATACGACAACTTAGGACATCTTAAGACTCTTTATACCACATCAGCAACTCGAAAAGAACGTTAGTATGATGTAGGACGCCTTACAGCTCCTAAGAACACCTTACACCGACGTACGAAACATTAAAACTCCATAATAAACCTAATGAATTCGTTCGAGTCCTTTGAACATCGTACGACAACTTAGGACATCTTAAGACTCTTTATGCCACATTAGTAACTCGAAAAGAACGTTAGTATGATGTAGGACGCCTTACACCTCCTAAGAACACCTTACACCACCGTACGAAACATTAAAACTCCATAATAAACCTAAATAAATTCGTCCGAGTCCTTTGAACATCGTACGACAACTCAGGAGATGTTACAGCTCAGTATACAGCATTAGCAACATGAAAAGCACGTTAGAATAATTTAGGGCGCGTTACAACTCCTAAGAACACCTTACATCACCGTACAAAACTTTAAAACTCCATAATAAACCTAATTAATTCGTCCGAGTCCTTTGAACATCGTACGACAACTTAGGACATCTTACGACTCTTTATGCCACATCAGCAACATGAAAAGAACATTAGTATAACGTAGGACGCTTTACAGCTCCTAAGAACACCTTACACCACCGTACGAAAAATTAAAACTCCATAATAAACCTAATGAATTCGTCCGAGTCCTTTGAACATCGTACCACAACTTAGGACATCTTAAGACTCTTTATGCCACATTAGCAACTCGAAAAGAACGTTACTATAATGTAGGACGCCTTACAGCTCCTAAGAACACCTTACACCACTGTACGAAACGTTAAAACTCCATAATAAACCTAATGAATTCGTCTGAGTCGTTTGAACATCGATCGACAACTTAGGACAACTTACGACTCTTTATGCCACATTAGCAACCCGAAATGAACATTAGTATAATGTAGTACGCCTTACAGCTCCTAAGAACACCTTACACCACCGTACGAAACGTTAAAACTCCATAATAAACCTAATGAATTCGTCCGAGTCCTTTGAACATCGTACGACAACTTAGGAGATCTTAAGACTCTTTATGCCACATTAGCAAGTCGAAAAGAACGTTAGTATGATGTAGGAAGCCTTACAGCTCCTAAGAACACCTTACACCACCGTACGAAACATTAAAACTCCATAATAAACCTAAATAAATTCGTCCGAGTCCTTTGAACATCGTACGACAACTCAGGAGATGTTACAGCTCAGTATACAGCATTAGCAACATGAAAAGCACGTTAGAATAATTTAGGGCGCGTTACAACTCCTAAGAACACCTTACATCACCGTACAAAACTTTAAAACTCCATAATAAACCTAATTAATTCGTCCGAGTCCTTTGAACATCGTACGACAACTTAGGACATCTTACGACTCTTTATGCCACATCAGCAACATGAAAAGAACATTAGTATAACGTAGGACGCTTTACAGCTCCTAAGAACACCTTACACCACCGTACGAAAAATTAAAACTCCATAATAAACCTAATGAATTCGTCCGAGTCCTTTGAACATCGTACCACAACTTAGGACATCTTAAGACTCTTTATGCCACATTAGCAACTCGAAAAGAACGTTACTATAATGTAGGACGCCTTACAGCTCCTAAGAACACCTTACACCACCGTATGAAACATTAAAACTCCATAATAAACCTAATGATTTCGTCCGAGTCCTTTGAACATCGTACGGCAACTTAGGACATCTTACGACTCTTTATGCCACATTAGCAACTCGAAATGAACATTAGTATAATGTAGTACGCCTTACAGCTCCTAAGAACACCTTACACCACTGTACGAAACGTTAAAACTCCATAATAAACCTAATGAATTCGTCTGAGTCGTTTGAACATCGATCGACAACTTAGGACAACTTACGACTCTTTATGCCACATTAGCAACCCGAAATGAACATTAGTATAATGTAGTACGCCTTACAGCTCCTAAGAACACCTTACACCACCGTACGAAACGTTAAAACTCCATAATAAACCTAATGAATTCGTCCGAGTCCTTTGAACATCGTACGACAACTTAGGAGATCTTAAGACTCTTTATGCCACATTAGCAACTCGAAAAGAACGTTAGTATGATGTAGGACGCCTTACAGCTCCTAAGAACACCTTACACCACCGTACGAAACATTAAAACTCCATAATAAACCTAATAAATTCGTCCGAGTCCTTTGAACATCGTACGACAACTCAGGAGATGTTACAGCTCAGTATACAGCATTAGCAACATGAAAAGCACGTTAGAATATTTTAGGGCGCGTTACAACTCCTAAGAACACCTTACATCACCGTACAAAACTTTAAAACTCCATAATAAACCTAATTAATTCGTCCGAGTCCTTTGAACATCGTACGACAACTTAGGATATCTTACGACTCTTTATGCCACATCAGCAACATGAAAAGAACATTAGTATAACGTAGGACGCGTTACAGCTCCTAAGAACACCTTACACCACCGTACGAAAAATTAAAACTCCATAATAAACCTAATGAATTCGTCCGAGTCCTTTGAACATCGTACCACAACTTAGGACATCTTAAGACTCTTTATGCCACATTAGCAACTCGAAAAGAACGTTACTATAATGTAGGACGCCTTACAGCTCCTAAGAACACCTTACACCACCGTATGAAACATTAAAACTCCATAATAAACCTAATGATTTCGTCCGAGTCCTTTGAACATCGTACGGCAACTTAGGACATCTTACGACTCTTTATGCCACATTAGCAACTCGAAATGAACATTAGTATAATGTAGTACGCCTTACAGCTCCTAAGAACACCTTACACCACTGTACGAAACGTTAAAACTCCATAATAAACCTAATGAATTCGTCTGAGTCGTTTGAACATCGATCGACAACTTAGGACAACTTACGACTCTTTATGCCACATTAGCAACCCGAAATGAACATTAGTATAATGTAGTACGCCTTACAGCTCCTAAGAACACCTTACACCACCGTACGAAACGTTAAAACTCCATAATAAACCTAATGAATTCGTCCGAGTCCTTTGAACATCGTACGACAACTTAGGAGATCTTAAGACTCTTTATGCCACATTAGCAACTCGAAAAGAACGTTAGTATGATGTAGGACGCCTTACAGCTCCTAAGAACACCTTACACCACCGTACGAAACATTAAAACTCCATAATAAACCTAATAAATTCGTCCGAGTCCTTTGAACATCGTACGACAACTCAGGAGATGTTACAGCTCAGTATACAGCATTAGCAACATGAAAAGCACGTTAGAATATTTTAGGGCGCGTTACAACTCCTAAGAACACCTTACATCACCGTACAAAACTTTAAAACTCCATAATAAACCTAATTAATTCGTCCGAGTCCTTTGAACATCGTACGACAACTTAGGACATCTTACGACTCTTTATGCCACATCACCAACATGAAAAGAACATTAGTATAATGTAGGACGCGTTACAGCTCCTAAGAACACCTTACACCACCGTACGAAACATTAAAACTCCATAATAAACCTAATGAATTCGTCCGAGTCCTTTGAACATCGTACGACAACTTAGGACATCTTAAGACTCTTTATGCCACATTAGCAACTCGAAAAGAACGTTACTATAATGTAGGACGCCTTACAGCTCCTAAGAACACCTTACACCACCGTATGAAACGTTAAAACTCCATAATAAACCTAATGATTTCGTCCGAGTCCTTTGAACATCGTACGACAACTCAGGACATCTTACGACTCTTTATGCCACATTAGCAACTCGAAATGAACATTAGTATAATGTAGTACGCCTTACAGCTCCTAAGAACACCTTACACCCCTGTACGAAACGTTAAAACTACATAATAAATCTAATGAATTCTTCTGAGTCCTTTGAACATCATACGACAACTTAGGACATCTTAAGACTCTTTATACCACATCAGCAACTCGAAAAGAATGTTAGTATGATGTAGGACGCCTTACAGCTCCTAAGAACACCTTACACCGACGTACGAAACATTAAAACTCCATAATAAACCTAATGAATTCGTTCGAGTCCTTTGAACATCGTACGACAACTTAGGACATCTTAAGACTCTTTATGCCACATTAGTAACTCGAAAAGAACGTTAGTATGATGTAGGACGCCTTACACCTCCTAAGAACACCTTACACCACCGTACGAAACATTAAAACTCCATAATAAACCTAAATAAATTCGTCCGAGTCCTTTGAACATCGTACGACAACTCAGGAGATGTTACAGCTCAGTATACAGCATTAGCAACATGAAAAGCACGTTAGAATAATTTAGGGCGCGTTACAACTCCTAAGAACACCTTACATCACCGTACAAAACTTTAAAACTCCATAATAAACCTAATTAATTCGTCCGAGTCCTTTGAACATCGTACGACAACTTAGGACATCTTACGACTCTTTATGCCACATCAGCAACATGAAAAGAACATTAGTATAACGTAGGACGCTTTACAGCTCCTAAGAACACCTTACACCACCGTACGAAAAATTAAAACTCCATAATAAACCTAATGAATTCGTCCGAGTCCTTTGAACATCGTACCACAACTTAGGACATCTTAAGACTCTTTATGCCACATTAGCAACTCGAAAAGAACGTTACTATAATGTAGGACGCCTTACAGCTCCTAAGAACACCTTACACCACCGTATGAAACATTAAAACTCCATAATAAACCTAATGATTTCGTCCGAGTCCTTTGAACATCGTACGGCAACTTAGGACATCTTACGACTCTTTATGCCACATTAGCAACTCGAAATGAACATTAGTATAATGTAGTACGCCTTACAGCTCCTAAGAACACCTTACACCACTGTACGAAACGTTAAAACTCCATAATAAACCTAATGAATTCGTCTGAGTCGTTTGAACATCGATCGACAACTTAGGACAACTTACGACTCTTTATGCCACATTAGCAACCCGAAATGAACATTAGTATAATGTAGTACGCCTTACAGCTCCTAAGAACACCTTACACCACCGTACGAAACGTTAAAACTCCATAATAAACCTAATGAATTCGTCCGAGTCCTTTGAACATCGTACGACAACTTAGGAGATCTTAAGACTCTTTATGCCACATTAGCAACTCGAAAAGAACGTTAGTATGATGTAGGACGCCTTACAGCTCCTAAGAACACCTTACACCACCGTACGAAACATTAAAACTCCATAATAAACCTAATAAATTCGTCCGAGTCCTTTGAACATCGTACGACAACTCAGGAGATGTTACAGCTCAGTATACAGCATTAGCAACATGAAAAGCACGTTAGAATATTTTAGGGCGCGTTACAACTCCTAAGAACACCTTACATCACCGTACAAAACTTTAAAACTCCATAATAAACCTAATTAATTCGTCCGAGTCCTTTGAACATCGTACGACAACTTAGGATATCTTACGACTCTTTATGCCACATCAGCAACATGAAAAGAACATTAGTATAACGTAGGACGCGTTACAGCTCCTAAGAACACCTTACACCACCGTACGAAAAATTAAAACTCCATAATAAACCTAATGAATTCGTCCGAGTCCTTTGAACATCGTACCACAACTTAGGACATCTTAAGACTCTTTATGCCACATTAGCAACTCGAAAAGAACGTTACTATAATGTAGGACGCCTTACAGCTCCTAAGAACACCTTACACCACCGTATGAAACATTAAAACTCCATAATAAACCTAATGATTTCGTCCGAGTCCTTTGAACATCGTACGGCAACTTAGGACATCTTACGACTCTTTATGCCACATTAGCAACTCGAAATGAACATTAGTATAATGTAGTACGCCTTACAGCTCCTAAGAACACCTTACACCACTGTACGAAACGTTAAAACTCCATAATAAACCTAATGAATTCGTCTGAGTCGTTTGAACATCGATCGACAACTTAGGACAACTTACGACTCTTTATGCCACATTAGCAACCTGAAATGAACATTAGTATAATGTAGTACGCCTTACAGCTCCTAAGAACACCTTACACCACCGTACGAAACGTTAAAACTCCATAATAAACCTAATGAATTCGTCCGAGTCCTTTGAACATCGTACGACAACTTAGGAGATCTTAAGACTCTTTATGCCACATTAGCAACTCGAAAAGAACATTAGTATGATGTAGGACGCCTTACAGCTCCTAAGAACACCTTACACCACCGTACGAAACATTAAAACTCCATAATAAACCTAATAAATTCGTCCGAGTCCTTTGAACATCGTACGACAACTCAGGAGATGTTACAGCTCAGTATACAGCATTAGCAACATGAAAAGCACGTTAGAATATTTTAGGGCGCGTTACAACTCCTAAGAACACCTTACATCACCGTACAAAACTTTAAAACTCCATAATAAACCTAATTAATTCGTCCGAGTCCTTTGAACATCGTACGACAACTTAGGACATCTTACGACTCTTTATGCCACATCAGCAACATGAAAAGAACATTAGTATAATGTAGGACGCGTTACAGCTCCTAAGAACACCTTACACCACCGTACGAAACATTAAAACTCCATAATAAACCTAATGAATTCGTCCGAGTCCTTTGAACATCGTACGACAACTTAGGACATCTTAAGACTCTTTATGCCACATTAGCAACTCGAAAAGAACGTTACTATAATGTAGGACGCCTTACAGCTCCTAAGAACACCTTACACCACCGTATGAAACGTTAAAACTCCATAATAAACCTAATGATTTCGTCCGAGTCCTTTGAACATCGTACGACAACTCAGGACATCTTACGACTCTTTATGCCACATTAGCAACTCGAAATGAACATTAGTATAATGTAGTACGCCTTACAGCTCCTAAGAACACCTTACACCCCTGTACGAAACGTTAAAACTACATAATAAATCTAATGAATTCTTCTGAGTCCTTTGAACATCATACGACAACTTAGGACATCTTAAGACTCTTTATACCACATCAGCAACTCGAAAAGAACGTTAGTATGATGTAGGACGCCTTACAGCTCCTAAGAACACCTTACACCGACGTACGAAACATTAAAACTCCATAATAAACCTAATGAATTCGTTCGAGTCCTTTGAACATCGTACGACAACTTAGGACATCTTAAGACTCTTTATGCCACATTAGTAACTCGAAAAGAACGTTAGTATGATGTAGGACGCCTTACACCTCCTAAGAACACCTTACACCACCGTACGAAACATTAAAACTCCATAATAAACCTAATGAATTCGTCCGAGTCCTTTGAACATCGTACGACAACTTAGGACATCTTAAGACTCTTTATGCCACATTAGCAACTCGAAAAGAACGTAACTATATTGTAGGACGCCTTACAGCTCCTAAGAACACCTTACACCACCGTACGAAACGTTAAAACTCCATAATAAACCTAATGAATTCGTCCGAGTCCTTTGAACATCGTACGACAACTTAGGACATCTTAAGACTCTTTATGCCACATTAGCAACTCGAAAAGAACGTTACTATAATGTAGGACGCCTTACAGCTCCTAAGAACACCTTACACCACCGTATGAAACATTAAAACTCCATAATAAACCTAATGATTTCGTCCGAGTCCTTTGAACATCGTACGGCAACTTAGGACATCTTACGACTCTTTATGCCACATTAGCAACTCGAAATGAACATTAGTATAATGTAGTACGCCTTACAGCTCCTAAGAACACCTTACACCACTGTACGAAACGTTAAAACTCCATAATAAACCTAATGAATTCGTCTGAGTCGTTTGAACATCGATCGACAACTTAGGACAACTTACGACTCTTTATGCCACATTAGCAACCCGAAATGAACATTAGTATAATGTAGTACGCCTTACAGCTCCTAAGAACACCTTACACCACCGTACGAAACGTTAAAACTCCATAATAAACCTAATGAATTCGTCCGAGTCCTTTGAACATCGTACGACAACTTAGGAGATCTTAAGACTCTTTATGCCACATTAGCAACTCGAAAAGAACGTTAGTATGATGTAGGACGCCTTACAGCTCCTAAGAACACCTTACACCACCGTACGAAACATTAAAACTCCATAATAAACCTAATAAATTCGTCCGAGTCCTTTGAACATCGTACGACAACTCAGGAGATGTTACAGCTCAGTATACAGCATTAGCAACATGAAAAGCACGTTAGAATATTTTAGGGCGCGTTACAACTCCTAAGAACACCTTACATCACCGTACAAAACTTTAAAACTCCATAATAAACCTAATTAATTCGTCCGAGTCCTTTGAACATCGTACGACAACTTAGGATATCTTACGACTCTTTATGCCACATCAGCAACATGAAAAGAACATTAGTATAACGTAGGACGCGTTACAGCTCCTAAGAACACCTTACACCACCGTACGAAAAATTAAAACTCCATAATAAACCTAATGAATTCGTCCGAGTCCTTTGAACATCGTACCACAACTTAGGACATCTTAAGACTCTTTATGCCACATTAGCAACTCGAAAAGAACGTTACTATAATGTAGGACGCCTTACAGCTCCTAAGAACACCTTACACCACCGTATGAAACATTAAAACTCCATAATAAACCTAATGATTTCGTCCGAGTCCTTTGAACATCGTACGGCAACTTAGGACATCTTACGACTCTTTATGCCACATTAGCAACTCGAAATGAACATTAGTATAATGTAGTACGCCTTACAGCTCCTAAGAACACCTTACACCACTGTACGAAACGTTAAAACTCCATAATAAACCTAATGAATTCGTCTGAGTCGTTTGAACATCGATCGACAACTTAGGACAACTTACGACTCTTTATGCCACATTAGCAACCCGAAATGAACATTAGTATAATGTAGTACGCCTTACAGCTCCTAAGAACACCTTACACCACCGTACGAAACGTTAAAACTCCATAATAAACCTAATGAATTCGTCCGAGTCCTTTGAACATCGTACGACAACTTAGGAGATCTTAAGACTCTTTATGCCACATTAGCAACTCGAAAAGAACGTTAGTATGATGTAGGACGCCTTACAGCTCCTAAGAACACCTTACACCACCGTACGAAACATTAAAACTCCATAATAAACCTAATAAATTCGTCCGAGTCCTTTGAACATCGTACGACAACTCAGGAGATGTTACAGCTCAGTATACAGCATTAGCAACATGAAAAGCACGTTAGAATATTTTAGGGCGCGTTACAACTCCTAAGAACACCTTACATCACCGTACAAAACTTTAAAACTCCATAATAAACCTAATTAATTCGTCCGAGTCCTTTGAACATCGTACGACAACTTAGGACATCTTACGACTTTTTATGCCACATCAGCAACATGAAAAGAACATTAGTATAATGTAGGACGCGTTACAGCTCCTAAGAACACCTTACACCACCGTACGAAACATTAAAACTCCATAATAAACCTAATGAATTCGTCCGAGTCCTTTGAACATCGTACGACAACTTAGGACATCTTAAGACTCTTTATGCCACATTAGCAACTCGAAAAGAACGTTACTATAATGTAGGACGCCTTACAGCTCCTAAGAACACCTTACACCACCGTATGAAACGTTAAAACTCCAAAATAAACCTAATGATTTCGTCCGAGTCCTTTGAACATCGTACGACAACTCAGGACATCTTACGACTCTTTATGCCACATTAGCAACTCGAAATGAACATTAGTATAATGTTGTACGCCTTACAGCTCCTAAGAACACCTTACACCCCTGTACGAAACGTTAAAACTACATAATAAATCTAATGAATTCTTCTGAGTCCTTTGAACATCATACGACAACTTAGGACATCGTAAGACTCTTTATACCACATCAGCAACTCGAAAAGAACGTTAGTATGATGTAGGACGCCTTACAGCTCCTAAGAACACCTTACACCGACGTACGAAACATTAAAACTCCATAATAAACCTAATGAATTCGTTCGAGTCCTTTGAACATCGTACGACAACTTAGGACATCTTAAGACTCTTTATGCCACATTAGTAACTCGAAAAGAACGTTAGTATGATGTAGGACGCCTTACACCTCCTAAGAACACCTTACACCACCGTACGAAACATTAAAACTCCATAATAAACCTAATGAATTCGTCCGAGTCCTTTGAACATCGTACGACAACTTAGGACATCTTAAGACTCTTTATGCCACATTAGCAACTCGAAAAGAACGTAACTATATTGTAGGACGCCTTACAGCTCCTAAGAACACCTTACACCACCGTACGAAACGTTAAAACTCCATAATAAACCTAATGAATTCGTCCGAGTCCTTTGAACATCGTACGACAACTTAGGACATCTTAAGACTCTTTATGCCACATTAGCAACTCGAAAAGAACGTTACTATAATGTAGGACGCCTTACAGCTCCTAAGAACACCTTACACCACCGTATGAAACATTAAAACTCCATAATAAACCTAATGATTTCGTCCGAGTCCTTTGAACATCGTACGGCAACTTAGGACATCTTACGACTCTTTAGGCCACATTAGCAACTCGAAATGAACATTAGTATAATGTAGTACGCCTTACAGCTCCTAAGAACACCTTACACCACTGTACGAAACGTTAAAACTCCATAATAAACCTAATGAATTCGTCTGAGTCGTTTGAACATCGATCGACAACTTAGGACAACTTACGACTCTTTATGCCACATTAGCAACCCGAAATGAACATTAGTATAATGTAGTACGCCTTACAGCTCCTAAGAACACCTTACACCACCGTACGAAACGTTAAAACTCCATAATAAACCTAATGAATTCGTCCGAGTCCTTTGAACATCGTACGACAACTTAGGAGATCTTAAGACTCTTTATGCCACATTAGCAAGTCGAAAAGAACGTTAGTATGATGTAGGACGCCTTACAGCTCCTAAGAACACCTTACACCACCGTACGAAACATTAAAACTCCATAATAAACCTAAATAAATTCGTCCGAGTCCTTTGAACATCGTACGACAACTCAGGAGATGTTACAGCTCAGTATACAGCATTAGCAACATGAAAAGCACGTTAGAATAATTTAGGGCGCGTTACAACTCCTAAGAACACCTTACATCACCGTACAAAACTTTAAAACTCCATAATAAACCTAATTAATTCGTCCGAGTCCTTTGAACATCGTACGACAACTTAGGACATCTTACGACTCTTTATGCCACATCAGCAACATGAAAAGAACATTAGTATAACGTAGGACGCGTTACAGCTCCTAAGAACACCTTACACCACCGTACGAAAAATTAAAACTCCATAATAAACCTAATGAATTCGTCCGAGTCCTTTGAACATCGTACCACAACTTAGGACATCTTAAGACTCTTTATGCCACATTAGCAACTCGAAAAGAACGTTACTATAATGTAGGACGCCTTACAGCTCCTAAGAACACCTTACACCACCGTATGAAACATTAAAACTCCATAATAAACCTAATGATTTCGTCCGAGTCCTTTGAACATCGTACGGCAACTTAGGACATCTTACGACTCTTTATGCCACATTAGCAACTCGAAATGAACATTAGTATAATGTAGTACGCCTTACAGCTCCTAAGAACACCTTACACCACTGTACGAAACGTTAAAACTCCATAATAAACCTAATGAATTCGTCTGAGTCGTTTGAACATCGATCGACAACTTAGGACAACTTACGACTCTTTATGCCACATTAGCAACCCGAAATGAACATTAGTATAATGTAGTACGCCTTACAGCTCCTAAGAACACCTTACACCACCGTACGAAACGTTAAAACTCCATAATAAACCTAATGAATTCGTCCGAGTCCTTTGAACATCGTACGACAACTTAGGAGATCTTAAGACTCTTTATGCCACATTAGCAACTCGAAAAGAACGTTAGTATGATGTAGGACGCCTTACAGCTCCTAAGAACACCTTACACCACCGTACGAAACATTAAAACTCCATAATAAACCTAAATAAATTCGTCCGAGTCCTTTGAACATCGTACGACAACTCAGGAGATGTTACAGCTCAGTATACAGCATTAGCAACATGAAAAGCATGTTAGAATAATTTAGGGCGCGTTACAACTCCTAAGAACACCTTACATCACCGTACAAAACTTTAAAACTCCATAATAAACCTAATTAATTCGTCCGAGTCCTTTGAACATCGTACGACAACTTAGGACATCTTACGACTCTTTATGCCACATCAGCAACATGAAAAGAACATTAGTATAACGTAGGACGCGTTACAGCTCCTAAGAACACCTTACACCACCGTACGAAAAATTAAAACTCCATAATAAACCTAATGAATTCGTCCGAGTCCTTTGAACATCGTACCACAACTTAGGACATCTTAAGACTCTTTATGCCACATTAGCAACTCGAAAAGAACGTTACTATAATGTAGGACGCCTTACAGCTCCTAAGAACACCTTACACCACCGTATGAAACATTAAAACTCCATAATAAACCTAATGATTTCGTCCGAGTTCTTTGAACATCGTACGGCAACTTAGGACATCTTACGACTCTTTATGCCACATTAGCAACTCGAAATGAACATTAGTATAATGTAGTACGCCTTACAGCTCCTAAGAACACCTTACACCACTGTACGAAACGTTAAAACTCCATAATAAACCTAATGAATTCGTCTGAGTCGTTTGAACATCGATCGACAACTTAGGACAACTTACGACTCTTTATGCCACATTAGCAACCCGAAATGAACATTAGTATAATGTAGTACGCCTTATAGCTCCTAAGAACACCTTACACCACCGTACGAAACGTTAAAACTCCATAATAAACCTAATGAATTCGTCCGAGTCCTTTGAACATCGTACGACAACTTAGGAGATCTTAAGACTCTTTATGCCACATTAGCAACTCGAAAAGAACGTTAGTATGATGTAGGACGCCTTACAGCTCCTAAGAACACCTTACACCACCGTACGAAACATTAAAACTCCATAATAAACCTAAATAAATTCGTCCGAGTCCTTTGAACATCGTACGACAACTCAGGAGATGTTACAGCTCAGTATACAGCATTAGCAACATGAAAAGCACGTTAGAATAATTTAGGGCGCGTTACAACTCCTAAGAACACCTTACATCACCGTACAAAACTTTAAAACTCCATAATAAACCTAATTAATTCGTCCGAGTCCTTTGAACATCGTACGACAACTTAGGACATCTTACGACTCTTTATGCCACATCAGCAACATGAAAAGAACATTAGTATAACGTAGGACGCGTTACAGCTCCTAAGAACACCTTACACCACCGTACGAAAAATTAAAACTCCATAATAAACCTAATGAATTCGTCCGAGTCCTTTGAACATCGTACCACAACTTAGGACATCTTAAGACTCTTTATGCCACATTAGCAACTCGAAAAGAACGTTACTATAATGTAGGACGCCTTACAGCTCCTAAGAACACCTTACACCACCGTATGAAACATTAAAACTCCATAATAAACCTAATGATTTCGTCCGAGTTCTTTGAACATCGTACGGCAACTTAGGACATCTTACGACTCTTTATGCCACATTAGCAACTCGAAATGAACATTAGTATAATGTAGTACGCCTTACAGCTCCTAAGAACACCTTACACCACTGTACGAAACGTTAAAACTCCATAATAAACCTAATGAATTCGTCTGAGTCGTTTGAACATCGATCGACAACTTAGGACAACTTACGACTCTTTATGCCACATTAGAAACTCGAAATGAACATTAGTATAATGTAGTACGCCTTACAGCTCCTAAGAACACCTTACACCACCGTACGAAACGTTAAAACTCCATAATAAACCTAATGAATTCGTCCGAGTCCTTTGAACATCGTACGACAACTTAGGAGATCTTAAGACTCTTTATGCCACATTAGCAACTCGAAAAGAACGTTAGTATGATGTAGGACGCCTTACAGCTCCTAAGAACACCTTACACCACCGTACGAAACATTAAAACTCCATAATAAACCTAATAAATTCGTCCGAGTCCTTTGAACATCGTACGACAACTCAGGAGATGTTACAGCTCAGTATACAGCATTAGCAACATGAAAAGCACGTTAGAATATTTTAGGGCGCGTTACAACTCCTAAGAACACCTTACATCACCGTACAAAACTTTAAAACTCCATAATAAACCTAATTAATTCGTCCGAGTCCTTTGAACATCGTACGACAACTTAGGACATCTTACGACTTTTTATGCCACATCAGCAACATGAAAAGAACATTAGTATAATGTAGGACGCGTTACAGCTCCTAAGAACACCTTACACCACCGTACGAAACATTAAAACTCCATAATAAACCTAATGAATTCGTCCGAGTCCTTTGAACATCGTACGACAACTTAGGACATCTTAAGACTCTTTATGCCACATTAGCAACTCGAAAAGAACGTTACTATAATGTAGGACGCCTTACAGCTCCTAAGAACACCTTACACCACCGTATGAAACGTTAAAACTCCATAATAAACCTAATGATTTCGTCCGAGTCCTTTGAACATCGTACGACAACTCAGGACATCTTACGACTCTTTATGCCACATTAGCAACTCGAAATGAACATTAGTATAATGTAGTACGCCTTACAGCTCCTAAGAACACCTTACACCCCTGTACGAAACGTTAAAACTACATAATAAATCTAATGAATTCTTCTGAGTCCTTTGAACATCATACGACAACTTAGGACATCTTAAGACTCTTTATACCACATCAGCAACTCGAAAAGAACGTTAGTATGATGTAGGACGCCTTACAGCTCCTAAGAACACCTTACACCGACGTACGAAACATTAAAACTCCATAATAAACCTAATGAATTCGTTCGAGTCCTTTGAACATCGTACGACAACTTAGGACATCTTAAGACTCTTTATGCCACATTAGTAACTCGAAAAGAACGTTAGTATGATGTAGGACGCCTTACACCTCCTAAGAACACCTTACACCACCGTACGAAACATTAAAACTCCATAATAAACCTAATGAATTCGTCCGAGTCCTTTGAACATCGTACGACAACTTAGGACATCTTAAGACTCTTTATGCCACATTAGCAACTCGAAAAGAACGTAACTATATTGTAGGACGCCTTACAGCTCCTAAGAACACCTTACACCACCGTACGAAACGTTAAAACTCCATAATAAACCTAATGAATTCGTCCGAGTCCTTTGAACATCGTACGACAACTTAGGACATCTTAAGACTCTTTATGCCACATTAGCAACTCGAAAAGAACGTTACTATAATGTAGGACGCCTTACAGCTCCTAAGAACACCTTACACCACCGTATGAAACATTAAAACTCCATAATAAACCTAATGATTTCGTCCGAGTCCTTTGAACATCGTACGGCAACTTAGGACATCTTACGACTCTTTAGGCCACATTAGCAACTCGAAATGAACATTAGTATAATGTAGTACGCCTTACAGCTCCTAAGAACACCTTACACCACTGTACGAAACGTTAAAACTCCATAATAAACCTAATGAATTCGTCCGAGTCCTTTGAACATCGTACGACAACTTAGGAGATCTTAAGACTCTTTATGCCACATTAGCAAGTCGAAAAGAACGTTAGTATGATGTAGGACGCCTTACAGCTCCTAAGAACACCTTACACCACCGTACGAAACATTAAAACTCCATAATAAACCTAAATAAATTCGTCCGAGTCCTTTGAACATCGTACGACAACTCAGGAGATGTTACAGCTCAGTATACAGCATTAGCAACATGAAAAGCACGTTAGAATAATTTAGGGCGCGTTACAACTCCTAAGAACACCTTACATCACCGTACAAAACTTTAAAACTCCATAATAAACCTAATTAATTCGTCCGAGTCCTTTGAACATCGTACGACAACTTAGGACATCTTACGACTCTTTATGCCACATCAGCAACATGAAAAGAACATTAGTATAACGTAGGACGCGTTACAGCTCTTAAGAACACCTTACACCACCGTACGAAAAATTAAAACTCCATAATAAACCTAATGAATTCGTCCGAGTCCTTTGAACATCGTACCACAACTTAGGACATCTTAAGACTCTTTATGCCACATTAGCAACTCGAAAAGAACGTTACTATAATGTAGGACGCCTTACAGCTCCTAAGAACACCTTACACCACCGTATGAAACATTAAAACTCCATAATAAACCTAATGATTTCGTCCGAGTCCTTTGAACATCGTACGGCAACTTAGGACATCTTACGACTCTTTATGCCACATTAGCAACTCGAAATGAACATTAGTATAATGTAGTACGCCTTACAGCTCCTAAGAACACCTTACACCACTGTACGAAACGTTAAAACTCCATAATAAACCTAATGAATTCGTCTGAGTCGTTTGAACATCGATCGACAACTTAGGACAACTTACGACTCTTTATGCCACATTAGCAACCCGAAATGAACATTAGTATAATGTAGTACGCCTTACAGCTCCTAAGAACACCTTACACCACCGTACGAAACGTTAAAACTCCATAATAAACCTAATGAATTCGTCCGAGTCCTTTGAACATCGTACGACAACTTAGGAGATCTTAAGACTCTTTATGCCACATTAGCAACTCGAAAAGAACGTTAGTATGATGTAGGACGCCTTACAGCTCCTAAGAACACCTTACACCACCGTACGAAACATTAAAACTCCATAATAAACCTAAATAAATTCGTCCGAGTCCTTTGAACATCGTACGACAACTCAGGAGATGTTACAGCTCAGTATACAGCATTAGCAACATGAAAAGCACGTTAGAATAATTTAGGGCGCGTTACAACTCCTAAGAACACCTTACATCACCGTACAAAACTTTAAAACTCCATAATAAACCTAATTAATTCGTCCGAGTCCTTTGAACATCGTACGACAACTTAGGACATCTTACGACTCTTTATGCCACATCAGCAACATGAAAAGAACATTAGTATAACGTAGGACGCGTTACAGCTCCTAAGAACACCTTACACCACCGTACGAAAAATTAAAACTCCATAATAAACCTAATGAATTCGTCCGAGTCCTTTGAACATCGTACCACAACTTAGGACATCTTAAGACTCTTTATGCCACATTAGCAACTCGAAAAGAACGTTACTATAATGTAGGACGCCTTACAGCTCCTAAGAACACCTTACACCACCGTATGAAACATTAAAACTCCATAATAAACCTAATGATTTCGTCCGAGTCCTTTGAACATCGTACGGCAACTTAGGACATCTTACGACTCTTTATGCCACATTAGCAACTCGAAATGAACATTAGTATAATGTAGTACGCCTTACAGCTCCTAAGAACACCTTACACCACTGTACGAAACGTTAAAACTCCATAATAAACCTAATGAATTCGTCTGAGTCGTTTGAACATCGATCGACAACTTAGGACAACTTACGACTCTTTATGCCACATTAGCAACCCGAAATGAACATTAGTATAATGTAGTACGCCTTACAGCTCCTAAGAACACCTTACACCACCGTACGAAACGTTAAAACTCCATAATAAACCTAATGAATTCGTCCGAGTCCTTTGAACATCGTACGACAACTTAGGAGATCTTAAGACTCTTTATGCCACATTAGCAACTCGAAAAGAACGTTAGTATGATGTAGGACGCCTTACAGCTCCTAAGAACACCTTACACCACCGTACGAAACATTAAAACTCCATAATAAACCTAAATAAATTCGTCCGAGTCCTTTGAACATCGTACGACAACTCAGGAGATGTTACAGCTCAGTATACAGCATTAGCAACATGAAAAGCACGTTAGAATAATTTAGGGCGCGTTACAACTCCTAAGAACACCTTACATCACCGTACAAAACTTTAAAACTCCATAATAAACCTAATTAATTCGTCCGAGTCCTTTGAACATCGTACGACAACTTAGGACATCTTACGACTCTTTATGCCACATCAGCAACATGAAAAGAACATTAGTATAACGTAGGACGCGTTACAGCTCCTAAGAACACCTTACACCACCGTACGAAAAATTAAAACTCCATAATAAACCTAATGAATTCGTCCGAGTCCTTTGAACATCGTACCACAACTTAGGACATCTTAAGACTCTTTATGCCACATTAGCAACTCGAAAAGAACGTTACTATAATGTAGGACGCCTTACAGCTCCTAAGAACACCTTACACCACCGTATGAAACATTAAAACTCCATAATAAACCTAATGATTTCGTCCGAGTTCTTTGAACATCGTACGGCAACTTAGGACATCTTACGACTCTTTATGCCACATTAGCAACTCGAAATGAACATTAGTATAATGTAGTACGCCTTACAGCTCCTAAGAACACCTTACACCACTGTACGAAACGTTAAAACTCCATAATAAACCTAATGAATTCGTCTGAGTCGTTTGAACATCGATCGACAACTTAGGACAACTTACGACTCTTTATGCCACATTAGCAACCCGAAATGAACATTAGTATAATGTAGTACGCCTTACAGCTCCTAAGAACACCTTACACCACCGTACGAAACGTTAAAACTCCATAATAAACCTAATGAATTCGTCCGAGTCCTTTGAACATCGTACGACAACTTAGGAGATCTTAAGACTCTTTATGCCACATTAGCAACTCGAAAAGAACGTTAGTATGATGTAGGACGCCTTACAGCTCCTAAGAACACCTTACACCACCGTACGAAACATTAAAACTCCATAATAAACCTAAATAAATTCGTCCGAGTCCTTTGAACATCGTACGACAACTCAGGAGATGTTACAGCTCAGTATACAGCATTAGCAACATGAAAAGCACGTTAGAATAATTTAGGGCGCGTTACAACTCCTAAGAACACCTTACATCACCGTACAAAACTTTAAAACTCCATAATAAACCTAATTAATTCGTCCGAGTCCTTTGAACATCGTACGACAACTTAGGACATCTTACGACTCTTTATGCCACATCAGCAACATGAAAAGAACATTAGTATAACGTAGGACGCGTTACAGCTCCTAAGAACACCTTACACCACCGTACGAAAAATTAAAACTCCATAATAAACCTAATGAATTCGTCCGAGTCCTTTGAACATCGTACCACAACTTAGGACATCTTAAGACTCTTTATGCCACATTAGCAACTCGAAAAGAACGTTACTATAATGTAGGACGCCTTACAGCTCCTAAGAACACCTTACACCACCGTATGAAACATTAAAACTCCATAATAAACCTAATGATTTCGTCCGAGTCCTTTGAACATCGTACGGCAACTTAGGACATCTTACGACTCTTTATGCCACATTAGCAACTCGAAATGAACATTAGTATAATGTAGTACGCCTTACAGCTCCTAAGAACACCTTACACCACTGTACGAAACGTTAAAACTCCATAATAAACCTAATGAATTCGTCTGAGTCGTTTGAACATCGATCGACAACTTAGGACAACTTACGACTCTTTATGCCACATTAGCAACCCGAAATGAACATTAGTATAATGTAGTACGCCTTACAGCTCCTAAGAACACCTTACACCACCGTACGAAACGTTAAAACTCCATAATAAACCTAATGAATTCGTCCGAGTCCTTTGAACATCGTACGACAACTTAGGAGATCTTAAGACTCTTTATGCCACATTAGCAACTCGAAAAGAACGTTAGTATGATGTAGGACGCCTTACAGCTCCTAAGAACACCTTACACCACCGTACGAAACATTAAAACTCCATAATAAACCTAAATAAATTCGTCCGAGTCCTTTGAACATCGTACGACAACTCAGGAGATGTTACAGCTCAGTATACAGCATTAGCAACATGAAAAGCACGTTAGAATAATTTAGGGCGCGTTACAACTCCTAAGAACACCTTACATCACCGTACAAAACTTTAAAACTCCATAATAAACCTAATTAATTCGTCCGAGTCCTTTGAACATCGTACGACAACTTAGGACATCTTACGACTCTTTATGCCACATCAGCAACATGAAAAGAACATTAGTATAACGTAGGACGCGTTACAGCTCCTAAGAACACCTTACACCACCGTACGAAAAATTAAAACTCCATAATAAACCTAATGAATTCGTCCGAGTCCTTTGAACATCGTACCACAACTTAGGACATCTTAAGACTCTTTATGCCACATTAGCAACTCGAAAAGAACGTTACTATAATGTAGGACGCCTTACAGCTCCTAAGAACACCTTACACCACCGTATGAAACATTAAAACTCCATAATAAACCTAATGATTTCGTCCGAGTTCTTTGAACATCGTACGGCAACTTAGGACATCTTACGACTCTTTATGCCACATTAGCAACTCGAAATGAACATTAGTATAATGTAGTACGCCTTACAGCTCCTAAGAACACCTTACACCACTGTACGAAACGTTAAAACTCCATAATAAACCTAATGAATTCGTCTGAGTCGTTTGAACATCGATCGACAACTTAGGACAACTTACGACTCTTTATGCCACATTAGCAACCCGAAATGAACATTAGTATAATGTAGTACGCCTTACAGCTCCTAAGAACACCTTACACCACCGTACGAAACGTTAAAACTCCATAATAAACCTAATGAATTCGTCCGAGTCCTTTGAACATCGTACGACAACTTAGGAGATCTTAAGACTCTTTATGCCACATTAGCAACTCGAAAAGAACGTTAGTATGATGTAGGACGCCTTACAGCTCCTAAGAACACCTTACACCACCGTACGAAACGTTAAAACTCCATAATAAACCTAATGAATTCGTCCGAGTCCTTTGAACATCGTACGACAACTTAGGACATCTTACGACTCTTTATGCCACATCAGCAACATGAAAAGAACATTAGTATAATGTAGGACGCGTTACAGCTCCTAAGAACACCTTACACCACCGTACGAAACATTAAAACTCCATAATAAACCTAATGAATTCGTCCGAGTCCTTTGAACATCGTACGACAACTTAGGACATCTTAAGACTCTTTATGCCACATTAGCAACTCGAAAAGAACGTTACTATAATGTAGGACGCCTTACAGCTCCTAAGAACACCTTACACCACCGTATGAAACGTTAAAACTCCATAATAAACCTAATGATTTCGTCCGAGTCCTTTGAACATCGTACGACAACTCAGGACATCTTACGACTCTTTATGCCACATTAGCAACTCGAAATGAACATTAGTATAATGTAGTACGCCTTACAGCTCCTAAGAACACCTTACACCCCTGTACGAAACGTTAAAACTACATAATAAATCTAATGAATTCTTCTGAGTCCTTTGAACATCATACGACAACTTAGGACATCTTAAGACTCTTTATACCACATCAGCAACTCGAAAAGAACGTTAGTATGATGTAGGACGCCTTACAGCTCCTAAGAACACCTTACACCGACGTACGAAACATTAAAACTCCATAATAAACCTAATGAATTCGTTCGAGTCCTTTGAACATCGTACGACAACTTAGGACATCTTAAGACTCTTTATGCCACATTAGTAACTCGAAAAGAACGTTAGTATGATGTAGGACGCCTTACACCTCCTAAGAACACCTTACACCACCGTACGAAACATTAAAACTCCATAATAAACCTAATGAATTCGTCCGAGTCCTTTGAACATCGTACGACAACTTAGGACATCTTAAGACTCTTTATGCCACATTAGCAACTCGAAAAGAACGTAACTATATTGTAGGACGCCTTACAGCTCCTAAGAACACCTTACACCACCGTACGAAACGTTAAAACTCCATAATAAACCTAATGAATTCGTCCGAGTCCTTTGAACATCGTACGACAACTTAGGAGATCTTAAGACTCTTTATGCCACATTAGCAACTCGAAAAGAACGTTAGTATGATGTAGGACGCCTTACAGCTCCTAAGAACACCTTACACCACCGTACGAAACATTAAAACTCCATAATAAACCTAATGAATTCGTCCGAGTCCTTTGAACATCGTACGACAACTCAGGAGATGTTACAGCTCAGTATACAGCATTAGCAACATGAAAAGCACGTTAGAATAATTTAGGGCGCGTTACAACTCCTAAGAACACCTTACATCACCGTACAAAACTTTAAAACTCCATAATAAACCTAATTAATTCGTACGAGTCCTCTGAACATCGTACGACAACTTAGGACATCTTACGATTCTTTATGCCACATCAGCAACTCGAAAAGAACATTAGCATAATTTAGGACGCGTTACAGCTCCTAAGAACACCTTACACCACCGTACGAAACATTAAAACTCCATAATAAACCTAATGAATTCGTTCGAGTCCTTTGAACATCGCACGACAACTTAGGACATCTTAAGACTCTTTATGCCACATTAGTAACTCGAAAAGAACGTTAGTATGATGTAGGACGCCTTACACCTCCTAAGAACACCTTACACCACCGTACGAAACATTAAAACTCCATAATAAACCTAATGAATTCGTCCGAGTCCTTTGAACATCGTACGACAACTTAAGACATCTTAAGACTCTTTATGCCACATTAGCAACTCGAAAAGAACGTAACTATAATGTAGGACGCCTTACAGCTCCTAAGAACACCTTACACCACCGTATGAAACATTAAAACTCCATAATAAACCTAATGATTTCGTCCGAGTCCTTTGAACATCGTACGACAACTCAGGACATCTTACGACTCTTTATGCCACATTAGCAACTCGAAATGAACATTAGTATAATGTAGTACGCCTTACAGCTCCTAAGAACACCTTACACCCCTGTACGAAACGTTAAAACTACATAATAAATCTAATGAATTCTTCTGAGTCCTTTGAACATCATACGACAACTTAGGACATCTTAAGACTCTTTATACCACATCAGCAACTCGAAAAGAACGTTAGTATGATGTAGGACGCCTTACAGCTCCTAAGAACACCTTACACCGACGTACGAAACATTAAAACTCCATAATAAACCTAATGAATTCGTTCGAGTCCTTTGAACATCGTACGACAACTTAGGACATCTTAAGACTCTTTATGCCACATTAGTAACTCGAAAAGAACGTTAGTATGATGTAGGACGCCTTACACCTCCTAAGAACACCTTACACCACCGTACGAAACATTAAAACTCCATAATAAACCTAATGAATTCGTCCGAGTCCTTTGAACATCGTACGACAACTTAGGACATCTTAAGACTCTTTATGCCACATTAGCAACTCGAAAAGAACGTAACTATATTGTAGGACGCCTTACAGCTCCTAAGAACACCTTACACCACCGTATGAAACATTAAAACTCCATAATAAACCTAATGATTTCGTCCGAGTCCTTTGAACATCGTACGACAACTTAGGACATCTTACGACTCTTTATGCCACATTAGCAACTCGAAATGAACATTAGTATAATGTAGTACGCCTTACAACTCCTAAGAACACCTTACACCCCTGTACGAAACGTTAAAACTACATAATAAACCTAATTAATTCTTCTGAGTCCTTTGAACATCATACGACAACTTAGGACATCTTAAGACTCTTTATACCACATCAGCAACTCGAAAAGAACGTTAGTATGATGTAGGACGCCTTACAGCTCCTAAGAACACCTTACACCACCGTACGAAACATTAAAACTCCATAATAAACCTAATGAATTCGTCCGAGTCCTTTGAACATCGTACGACAACTCAGGAGATGTTACGGCTCAGTATACGGCACTAGCAACATGAAAAACACGTTACAATAATGTAGGACGCGTTACAACTCCTAAGAACACCTTACATCACCGTACAAAACATTAAAACTCCATAATAAACCTAATTAATTCGTACGAGTCCTCTGAACATCGTACGACAACTTAGGACATCTTACGATTCTTTATGCCACATCAGCAACTCGTAAAGAACATTAGTATAATTTAGGACGCGTTACAGCTCCTAAGACACCTTACACCACCGTACGAAACATTAAAACTCCATAATAAACCTAATGAATTCGTTCGAGTCCTTTGAACATCGTACGACAACTTAGGACATCTTAAGACTCTTTATGCCACATTAGTAACTCGAAAAGAACGTTAGTATGATGTAGGACGCCTTACACCTCCTAAGAACACCTTTCACCACCGTACGAAACATTAAAACTCCATAATAAACCTAATGAATTCGTCCGAGTCCTTTGAACATCGTACGACAACTTAGGACATCTTAAGACTCTTTATGCCACATTAGCAACTCGAAAAGAACGTTACTATAATGTAGGACGCCTTACAGCTCCTAAGAACACCTTACACCACCGTATGAAACATTAAAACTCCATAATAAACCTAATGATTTCGTCCGAGTCCGTTGAACATCGTACGGCAACTTAGGACATCTTACGACTCTTTATGCCACATTAGCAACTCGAAATGAACATTAGTATAATGTAGTACGCCTTACAGCTCCTAAGAACACCTTACACCACTGTACGAAACGTTAAAACTCCATAATAAACCTAATGAATTTGTCTGAGTCGTTTGAACATCGATCGACAACTTAGGACATCTTACGACTCTTTATGCCACATTAGCAACTTGAAATGAACATTAGTATAATGTAGTACGCCTTACAGCTCCTAAGAACACCTTACACCACCGTACGAAACGTTAAAACTCCATAATAAACCTAATGAATTCGTCCGAGTCCTTTGAACATCGTACGACAACTTAGGAGATCTTAAGACTCTTTATGCCACATTAGCAACTCGAAAAGAACGTTAGTATGATGTAGGACGCCTTACAGCTCCTAAGAACACCTTACACCACCGTACGAAACATTAAAACTCCATAATAAACCTAATGAATTCGTCCGAGTCCTTTGAACATCGTACGACAACTCAGGAGATGTTACAGCTCAGTATACAGCATTAGCAACATGAAAAGCACGTTAGAATAATTTAGGGCGCGTTACAACTCCTAAGAACACCTTACATCACCGTACAAAACTTTAAAACTCCATAATAAACCTAATTAATTCGTCCGAGTCCTTTGAACATCGTACAACAACTTAGGACATATTACGACTCTTTATGCCACATCAGCAACATGAAAAGAACATTATTATAATGTAGGACGCGTTACAGCTCCTAAGAACACCTTACACCACCGTACGAAACATTAAAACTCCATAATAAACCTAATGAATTCGTCCGAGTCCTTTGAACATCGTACGACAACTTAGGACATCTAAAGACTCTTTATGCCACATTAGCAACTCGAAAAGAACGTTACTATAATGTAGGACGCCTTACAGCTCCTAAGAACACCTTACACCACCGTATGAAACATTAAAACTCCATAATAAACCTAATGATTTCGTCCGAGTCCTTTGAACATCGTACGGCCTTAGGACATCTTACGACTCTTTATGCCATATTAGCAACTCGAAATGAACATTAGTATAATGTAGTACGCCTTACAGCTCCTAAGACCACCTTACACCACTGTACGAAACGTTAAAACTCCATAATAAACCTAATGAGTTTGTCTGAGTCGTTTGAACATCGATCGACAACTTAGGACAACTTACGACTCTTTATGCCACATTAGCAACCCGAAATGAACAATAGTATAATGTAGTACGCCTTACAGCTCCTAAGAACACCTTACACCACTGTACGAAACGTTAAAACTCCATAATAAACCTAATGAATTCGTCTGAGTCGTTTGAACATCGATCGACAACTTAGGACATCTTACGACTCTTTATGTCACATTAGCAACTCGAAATGAACATTAGTATAATGTAGTACGCCTTACAGCTCCTAAGAACACCTTACACCACCGTACGAAACGTTAAAACTCCATAATAAACCTAATGAATTCGTCCGAGTCCTTTGAACATCGTACGACAACTTAGGAGATCTTAAGACTCTTTATGCCACATTAGCAACTCGAAAAGAACGTTAGTATGATGTAGGACGCCTTACAGCTCCTAAGAACACCTTACACCACCGTACGAAACATTAAAACTCCATAATAAACCTAATGAATTCGTCCGAGTCCTTTGAACATCGTACGACAACTCAGGAGATGTTACAGCTCAGTATACAGCATTAGCAACATGAAAAGCACGTTAGAATAATTTAGGGCGCGTTACAACTCCTAAGAACACCTTACATCACCGTACAAAACTTTAAAACTCCATAATAAGCCTAATTAATTCGTACGAGTCCTCTGAACATCGTACGTCAACTTAGGACATCTTACGATTCTTTATGCCACATCAGCAACATGAAAAGAACATTAGTATAACGTAGGACGCGTTACAGCTCCTAAGAACACCTTACACCACCGTACGAAAAATTAAAACTCCATAATAAACCTAATGAATTCGTCCGAGTCCTTTGAACATCGTACCACAACTTAGGACATCTTAAGACTCTTTATGCCACATTAGCAACTCGAAAAGAACGTTACTATAATGTAGGACGCCTTACAGCTCCTAAGAACACCTTACACCACCGTATGAAACATTAAAACTCCATAATAAACCTAATGATTTCGTCCGAGTCCTTTGAACATCGTACGGCAACTTAGGACATCTTACGACTCTTTATGCCACATTAGCAACTCGAAATGAACATTAGTATAATGTAGTACGCCTTACAGCTCCTAAGAACACCTTACACCACTGTACGAAACGTTAAAACTCCATAATAAACCTAATGAATTCGTCTGAGTCGTTTGAACATCGATCGACAACTTAGGACAACTTACGACTCTTTATGCCACATTAGCAACCCGAAATGAACATTAGATAATGTAGTACGCCTTACGGCTCCTAAGAACACCTTACACCACCGTACGAAACGTTAAAACTCCTTAATAAACCTAATGAATTCGTCCGAGTCCTTTGAACATCGTACGACAACTTAGGAGATCTTAAGACTCTTTATGCCACATTAGCAACTCGAAAAGAACGTTAGTATGATGTAGGACGCCTTACAGCTCCTAAGAACACCTTACACCACCGTACGAAACATTAAAACTCCATAATAAACCTAATAAATTCGTCCGAGTCCTTTGAACATCGTACGACAACTCAGGAGATGTTACAGCTCAGTATACAGCATTAGCAACATGAAAAGCACGTTAGAATATTTTAGGGCGCGTTACAACTCCTAAGAACACCTTACATCACCGTACAAAACTTTAAAACTCCATAATAAACCTAATTAATTCGTCCGAGTCCTTTGAACATCGTACGACAACTTAGGACATCTTACGACTCTTTATGCCACATCAGCAACATGAAAAGTACATTAGTATAATGTAGGACGCGTTACAGCTCCTAAGAACACCTTACACCACCGTACGAAACATTAAAACTCCATAATAAACCTAATGAATTCGTCCGAGTCCTTTGAACATCGTACGACAACTTAGGACATCTTAAGACTCTTTATGCCACATTAGCAACTCGAAAAGAACGTTACTATAATGTAGGACGCCTTACAGCTCCTAAGAACACCTTACACCACCGTATGAAACGTTAAAACTCCATAATAAACCTAATGATTTCGTCCGAGTCCTTTGAACATCGTACGGCAGCTTAGGACATCTTACGACTCTTTAGGCCACATTAGCAACTCGAAATGAACATTAGTATAATGTAGTACGCCTTACAGCTCCTAAGAACACCTTACACCACCGTACAAAACATTAAAACTCCATAATAAACCTAATGATTTCGTCCGAGTCCTTTGAACATCGTACGGCAACTTAGGACATCTTACGACTCTTTATGCCACATTAGCAACTCGAAATGAACATTAGTATAATGTAGTACGCCTTACAGCTCCTAAGAACACCTTACACCACCGTACGAAACATTAAAACTCCATAATAAACCTAATGAATTCGTCCGAGTCTTTTGAACATCGTACGACAACTCAGGAGATGTTACAGCTCAGTATACAGCATTAGCAACATGAAAAGCACGTTAGAATAATTTAGGGCGCGTTACAACTCCTAAGAACACCTTACATCACCGTACAAAACTTTAAAACTTCATAATAAACCTAATGAATTTGTATGAGTCCTTTGAACATCGTACGACAACTTAGGACATGTTACGACTCTTTATGCCACATTAGCAACTCGAAAAGAACGTTAGTATAATGTAGGACGCCTTACAGATCCGAAGAACACCTTACACCACCGTACGAAACATTAAAACTCCATAATAAACCTAATGAATTCGTCTGAGTCGTTTGAACATCGATCGACAACTTAGGACATCTTACGACTCTTTATGCCACATTAGCAACTCGAAATGAACATTAGTATAATGTAGTACGCCTTACAGCTCCTAAGAACACCTTACACCACCGTACGAAACGTTAAAACTCCATAATAAACCTAATGAATTCGTCCGAGTCCTTTGAACATCGTACGACAACTTAGGAGATCTTAAGACTCTTTATGCCACATTAGCAACTCGAAAAGAACGTTAGTATGATGTAGGACGCCTTACAGCTCCTAAGAACACCTTACACCACCGTACGAAACATTAAAACTCCATAATAAACCTAATGAATTCGTCCGAGTCCTTTGAACATCGTACGACAACTCAGGAGATGTTACAGCTCAGTATACAGCATTAGCAACATGAAAAGCACGTTAGAATAATTTAGGGCGCGTTACAACTCCTAAGAACACCTTACATCACCGTACAAAACTTTAAAACTCCATAATAAACCTAATTAATTCGTACGAGTCCTCTGAACATCGTACGACAACTTAGGACATCTTACGATTCTTTATGCCACATCAGCAACTCGAAAAGAACATTAGCATAATTTAGGACGCGTTACAGCTCCTAAGAACACCTTACACCACCGTACGAAACATTAAAACTCCATAATAAACCTAATGAATTCGTTCGAGTCCTTTGAACATCGTACGACAACTTAGGACATCTTAAGACTCTTTATGCCACATTAGTAACTCGAAAAGAACGTTAGTATGATGTAGGACGCCTTACACCTCCTAAGAACACCTTACACCACCGTACGAAACATTAAAACTCCATAATAAACCTAATGAATTCGTCCGAGTCCTTTGAACATCGTACGACAACTTAAGACATCTTAAGACTCTTTATGCCACATTAGCAACTCGAAAAGAACGTAACTATAATGTAGGACGCCTTACAGCTCCTAAGAACACCTTACACCACCGTATGAAACATTAAAACTCCATAATAAACCTAATGATTTCGTCCGAGTCCTTTGAACATCGTACGACAACTCAGGACATCTTACGACTCTTTATGCCACATTAGCAACTCGAAATGAACATTAGTATAATGTAGTACGCCTTACAGCTCCTAAGAACACCTTACACCCCTGTACGAAACGTTAAAACTACATAATAAACCTAATGAATTCTTCTGAGTCCTTTGAACATCATACGACAACTTAGGACATCTTAAGACTCTTTATACCACATCAGCAACTCGAAAAGAACGTTAGTATGATGTAGGACGCCTTACAGCTCCTAAGAACACCTTACACCGACGTACGAAACATTAAAACTCCATAATAAACCTAATGAATTCGTTCGAGTCCTTTGAACATCGTACGACAACTTAGGACATCTTAAGACTCTTTATGCCACATTAGTAACTCGAAAAGAACGTTAGTATGATGTAGGACGCCTTACACCTCCTAAGAACACCTTACACCACCGTACGAAACATTAAAACTCCATAATAAACCTAATGAATTCGTCCGAGTCCTTTGAACATCGTACGACAACTTAGGACATCTTAAAACTCTTTATGCCACATTAGCAACTCGAAAAGAACGTAACTATATTGTAGGACGCCTTACAGCTCCTAAGAACACCTTACACCACCGTATGAAACATTAAAACTTCATAATAAACCTAATGATTTCGTCCGAGTCCTTTGAACATCGTACGACAACTTAGGACATCTTACGACTCTTTATGCCACATTAGCAACTCGAAATGAACATTAGTATAATGTAGTACGCCTTACAACTCCTAAGAACACCTTACACCCCTGTACGAAACGTTAAAACTACATAATAAACCTAATTAATTCTTCTGAGTCCTTTGAACATCATACGACAACTTAGGACATCTTAAGACTCTTTATACCACATCAGCAACTCGAAAAGAACGTTAGTATGATGTAGGACGCCTTACAGCTCCTAAGAACACCTTACACCACCGTACGAAACATTAAAACTCCATAATAAACCTAATGAATTCGTCCGAGTCCTTTGAACATCGTACGACAACTCAGGAGATGTTACGGCTCAGTATACGGCACTAGCAACATGAAAAACACGTTACAATAATGTAGGACGCGTTACAACTCCTAAGAACACCTTACATCACCGTACAAAACATTAAAACTCCATAATAAACCTAATTAATTCGTACGAGTCCTCTGAACATCGTACGACAACTTAGGACATCTTACGATTCTTTATGCCACATCAGCAACTCGTAAAGAACATTAGTATAATTTAGGACGCGTTACAGCTCCTAAGACACCTTACACCACCGTACGAAACATTAAAACTCCATAATAAACCTAATGAATTCGTTCGAGTCCTTTGAACATCGTACGACAACTTAGGACATCTTAAGACTCTTTATGCCACATTAGTAACTCGAAAAGAACGTTAGTATGATGTAGGACGCCTTACACCTCCTAAGAACACCTTTCACCACCGTACGAAACATTAAAACTCCATAATAAACCTAATGAATTCGTCCGAGTCCTTTGAACATCGTACGACAACTTAGGACATCTTAAGACTCTTTATGCCACATTAGCAACTCGAAAAGAACGTTACTATAATGTAGGACGCCTTACAGCTCCTAAGAACACCTTACACCACTGTACGAAACGTTAAAACTCCATAATAAACCTAATGATTTCGTCCGAGTCCGTTGAACATCGTACGGCAACTTAGGACATCTTACGACTCTTTATGCCACATTAGCAACTCGAAATGAACATTAGTATAATGTAGTACGCCTTACAGCTCCTAAGAACACCTTACACCACTGTACGAAACGTTAAAACTCCATAATAAACCTAATGAATTTGTCTGAGTCGTTTGAACATCGATCGACAACTTAGGACATCTTACGACTCTTTATGCCACATTAGCAACTTGAAATGAACATTAGTATAATGTAGTACGCCTTACAGCTCCTAAGAACACCTTACACCACCGTACGAAACGTTAAAACTCCATAATAAACCTAATGAATTCGTCCGAGTCCTTTGAACATCGTACGACAACTTAGGAGATCTTAAGACTCTTTATGCCACATTAGCAACTCGAAAAGAACGTTAGTATGATGTAGGACGCCTTACAGCTCCTAAGAACACCTTACACCACCGTACGAAACATTAAAACTCCATAATAAACCTAATGAATTCGTCCGAGTCCTTTGAACATCGTACGACAACTCAGGAGATGTTACAGCTCAGTATACAGCATTAGCAACATGAAAAGCACGTTAGAATAATTTAGGGCGCGTTACAACTCCTAAGAACACCTTACATCACCGTACAAAACTTTAAAACTCCATAATAAACCTAATTAATTCGTCCGAGTCCTTTGAACATCGTACAACAACTTAGGACATATTACGACTCTTTATGCCACATCAGCAACATGAAAAGAACATTATTATAATGTAGGACGCGTTACAGCTCCTAAGAACACCTTACACCACCGTACGAAACATTAAAACTCCATAATAAACCTAATGAATTCGTCCGAGTCCTTTGAACATCGTACGACAACTTAGGACATCTAAAGACTCTTTATGCCACATTAGCAACTCGAAAAGAACGTTACTATAATGTAGGACGCCTTACAGCTCCTAAGAACACCTTACACCACCGTATGAAACATTAAAACTCCATAATAAACCTAATGATTTCGTCCGAGTCCTTTGAACATCGTACGGCCTTAGGACATCTTATGACTCTTTATGCCATATTAGCAACTCGAAATGAACATTAGTATAATGTAGTACGCCTTACAGCTCCTAAGAACACCTTACACCACTGTACGAAACGTTAAAACTCCATAATAAACCTAATGAGTTTGTCTGAGTCGTTTGAACATCGATCGACAACTTAGGACAACTTACGACTCTTTATGCCACATTAGCAACCCGAAATGAACATTAGTATAATGTAGTACGCCTTACAGCTCCTAAGAACACCTTACACCACTGTACGAAACGTTAAAACTCCATAATAAACCTAATGAATTCGTCTGAGTCGTTTGAACATCGATCGACAACTTAGGACATCTTACGACTCTTTATGCCACATTAGCAACTCGAAATGAACATTAGTATAATGTAGTACGCCTTACAGCTCCTAAGAACACCTTACACCACCGTACGAAACGTTAAAACTCCATAATAAACCTAATGAATTCGTCCGAGTCCTTTGAACATCGTACGACAACTTAGGAGATCTTAAGACTCTTTATGCCACATTAGCAACTCGAAAAGAACGTTAGTATGATGTAGGACGCCTTACAGCTCCTAAGAACACCTTACACCACCGTACGAAACATTAAAACTCCATAATAAACCTAATGAATTCGTCCGAGTCCTTTGAACATCGTACGACAACTCAGGAGATGTTACAGCTCAGTATACAGCATTAGCAACATGAAAAGCACGTTAGAATAATTTAGGGCGCGTTACAACTCCTAAGAACACCTTACATCACCGTACAAAACTTTAAAACTCCATAATAAACCTAATTAATTCGTACGAGTCCTCTGAACATCGTACGACAACTTAGGACATCTTACGATTCTTTATGCCACATCAGCAACTCGAAAAGAACATTAGTATAATTTAGGACGCGTTACAGCTCCTAAGAACACCTTACACCACCGTACGAAACATTAAAACTCCATAATAAACCTAATGAATTCGTTCGAGTCCTTTGAACATCGTACGACAACCTAGGACATCTAAAGACTCTTTATGCCACATTAGCAACTCGAAAAGAACGTTACTATAATGTAGGACGCCTTACAGCTCCTAAGAACACCTTACACCACCGTATGAAACGTTAAAACTCCATAATAAACCTAATGAGTTTGTCTGAGTCGTTTGAACATCGATCGACAACTTAGGACAACTTACGACTCTTTATGCCACATTAGCAACCCGAAATGAACATTAGTATAATGTAGTACGCCTTACAGCTCCTAAGAACACCTTACACCACTGTACGAAACGTTAAAACTCCATAATAAACCTAATGAATTCGTCTGAGTCGTTTGAACATCGATCGACAACTTAGGACATCTTACGACTCTTTATGCCACATTAGCAACTCGAAATGAACATTAGTATAATGTAGTACGCCTTACAGCTCCTAAGAACACCTTACACCACCGTACGAAACGTTAAAACTCCATAATAAACCTAATGAATTCGTCCGAGTCCTTTGAACATCGTACGACAACTTAGGAGATCTTAAGACTCTTTATGCCACATTAGCAACTCGAAAAGAACGTTAGTATGATGTAGGACGCCTTACAGCTCCTAAGAACACCTTACACCACCGTACGAAACATTAAAACTCCATAATAAACCTAATGAATTCGTCCGAGTCCTTTGAACATCGTACGACAACTCAGGAGATGTTACAGCTCAGTATACAGCATTAGCAACATGAAAAGCACGTTAGAATAATTTAGGGCGCGTTACAACTCCTAAGAACACCTTACATCACCGTACAAAACTTTAAAACTCCATAATAAACCTAATTAATTCGTACGAGTCCTCTGAACATCGTACGACAACTTAGGACATCTTACGATTCTTTATGCCACATCAGCAACTCGAAAAGAACATTAGTATAATTTAGGACACGTTACAGCTCCTAAGAACACCTTACACCACCGTACGAAACATTAAAACTCCATAATAAACCTAATGAATTCGTTCGAGTCCTTTGAACATCGTACGACAACTTAGGACACCTTAAGACTCTTTATGCCACATTAGTAACTCGAAAAGAACGTTAGTATGATGTAGGACGCCTTACACCTCCTAAGAACACCTTACACCACCGTACGAAACATTAAAACTCCATAATAAACCTAATGAATTCGTCCGAGTCCTTTGAACATCGTACGACAACTTAGGACATCTTAAGACTCTTTATGCCACATTAGCAACTCGAAAAGAACGTAACTATAATGTAGGACGCCTTACAGCTCCTAAGAACACCTTACACCACCGTATGAAACATTAAAACTCCATAATAAACCTAATGATTTCGTCCGAGTCCTTTGAACATCGTACGGCCTTAGGACATCTTACGACTCTTTATGCCATATTAGCAACTCGAAATGAACATTAGTATAATGTAGTACGCCTTACAGCTCCTAAGAACACCTTACACCACTGTACGAAACGTTAAAACTCCATAATAAACCTAATGAGTTTGTCTGAGTCGTTTGAACATCGATCGACAACTTAGGACAACTTACGACTCTTTATGCCACATTAGCAACCCGAAATGAACATTAGTATAATGTAGTACGCCTTACAGCTCCTAAGAACACCTTACACCACTGTACGAAACGTTAAAACTCCATAATAAACCTAATGAATTCGTCTGAGTCGTTTGAACATCGATCGACAACTTAGGACATCTTACGACTCTTTATGCCACATTAGCAACTCGAAATGAACATTAGTATAATGTAGTACGCCTTACAGCTCCTAAGAACACCTTACACCACCGTACGAAACGTTAAAACTCCATAATAAACCTAATGAATTCGTCCGAGTCCTTTGAACATCGTACGACAACTTAGGAGATCTTAAGACTCTTTATGCCACATTAGCAACTCGAAAAGAACGTTAGTATGATGTAGGACGCCTTACAGCTCCTAAGAACACCTTACACCACCGTACGAAACATTAAAACTCCATAATAAACCTAATGAATTCGTCCGAGTCCTTTGAACATCGTACGACAACTCAGGAGATGTTACAGCTCAGTATACAGCATTAGCAACATGAAAAGCACGTTAGAATAATTTAGGGCGCGTTACAACTCCTAAGAACACCTTACATCACCGTACAAAACTTTAAAACTCCATAATAAACCTAATTAATTCGTACGAGTCCTCTGAACATCGTACGACAACTTAGGACATCTTACGATTCTTTATGCCACATCAGCAACTCGAAAAGAACATTAGTATAATTTAGGACGCGTTACAGCTCCTAAGAACACCTTACACCACCGTACGAAACATTAAAACTCCATAATAAACCTAATGAATTCGTTCGAGTCCTTTGAACATCGTACGACAACTTAGGACACCTTAAGACTCTTTATGCCACATTAGTAACTCGAAAAGAACGTTAGTATGATGTAGGACGCCTTACACCTCCTAAGAACACCTTACACCACCGTACGAAACATTAAAACTCCATAATAAACCTAATGAATTCGTCCGAGTCCTTTGAACATCGTACGACAACTTAGGACATCTTAAGACTCTTTATGCCACATTAGCAACTCGAAAAGAACGTAACTATAATGTAGGACGCCTTACAGCTCCTAAGAACACCTTACACCACCGTATGAAACATTAAAACTCCATAATAAACCTAATGATTTCGTCCGAGTCCTTTGAACATCGTACGGCCTTAGGACATCTTACGACTCTTTATGCCATATTAGCAACTCGAAATGAACATTAGTATAATGTAGTACGCCTTACAGCTCCTAAGAACACCTTACACCACTGTACGAAACGTTAAAACTCCATAATAAACCTAATGAGTTTGTCTGAGTCGTTTGAACATCGATCGACAACTTAGGACAACTTACGACTCTTTATGCCACATTAGCAACCCGAAATGAACATTAGTATAATGTAGTACGCCTTACAGCTCCTAAGAACACCTTACACCACTGTACGAAACGTTAAAACTCCATAATAAACCTAATGAATTCGTCTGAGTCGTTTGAACATCGATCGACAACTTAGGACATCTTACGACTCTTTATGCCACATTAGCAACTCGAAATGAACATTAGTATAATGTAGTACGCCTTACAGCTCCTAAGAACACCTTACACCACCGTACGAAACGTTAAAACTCCATAATAAACCTAATGAATTCGTCCGAGTCCTTTGAACATCGTACGACAACTTAGGAGATCTTAAGACTCTTTATGCCACATTAGCAACTCGAAAAGAACGTTAGTATGATGTAGGACGCCTTACAGCTCCTAAGAACACCTTACACCACCGTACGAAACATTAAAACTCCATAATAAACCTAATGAATTCGTCCGAGTCCTTTGAACATCGTACGACAACTCAGGAGATGTTACAGCTCAGTATACAGCATTAGCAACATGAAAAGCACGTTAGAATAATTTAGGGCGCGTTACAACTCCTAAGAACACCTTACATCACCGTACAAAACTTTAAAACTCCATAATAAACCTAATTAATTCGTACGAGTCCTCTGAACATCGTACGACAACTTAGGACATCTTACGATTCTTTATGCCACATCAGCAACTCGAAAAGAACATTAGTATAATTTAGGACGCGTTACAGCTCCTAAGAACACCTTACACCACCGTACGAAACATTAAAACTCCATAATAAACCTAATGAATTCGTTCGAGTCCTTTGAACATCGTACGACAACCTAGGACATCTAAAGACTCTTTATGCCACATTAGCAACTCGAAAAGAACGTTACTATAATGTAGGACGCCTTACAGCTCCTAAGAACACCTTACACCACCGTATGAAACGTTAAAACTCCATAATAAACCTAATGAGTTTGTCTGAGTCGTTTGAACATCGATCGACAACTTAGGACAACTTACGACTCTTTATGCCACATTAGCAACCCGAAATGAACATTAGTATAATGTAGTACGCCTTACAGCTCCTAAGAACACCTTACACCACTGTACGAAACGTTAAAACTCCATAATAAACCTAATGAATTCGTCTGAGTCGTTTGAACATCGATCGACAACTTAGGACATCTTACGACTCTTTATGCCACATTAGCAACTCGAAATGAACATTAGTATAATGTAGTACGCCTTACAGCTCCTAAGAACACCTTACACCACCGTACGAAACGTTAAAACTCCATAATAAACCTAATGAATTCGTCCGAGTCCTTTGAACATCGTACGACAACTTAGGAGATCTTAAGACTCTTTATGCCACATTAGCAACTCGAAAAGAACGTTAGTATGATGTAGGACGCCTTACAGCTCCTAAGAACACCTTACACCACCGTACGAAACATTAAAACTCCATAATAAACCTAATGAATTCGTCCGAGTCCTTTGAACATCGTACGACAACTCAGGAGATGTTACAGCTCAGTATACAGCATTAGCAACATGAAAAGCACGTTAGAATAATTTAGGGCGCGTTACAACTCCTAAGAACACCTTACATCACCGTACAAAACTTTAAAACTCCATAATAAACCTAATTAATTCGTACGAGTCCTCTGAACATCGTACGACAACTTAGGACATCTTACGATTCTTTATGCCACATCAGCAACTCGAAAAGAACATTAGTATAATTTAGGACGCGTTACAGCTCCTAAGAACACCTTACACCACCGTACGAAACATTAAAACTCCATAATAAACCTAATGAATTCGTTCGAGTCCTTTGAACATCGTACGACAACTTAGGACACCTTAAGACTCTTTATGCCACATTAGTAACTCGAAAAGAACGTTAGTATGATGTAGGACGCCTTACACCTCCTAAGAACACCTTACACCACCGTACGAAACATTAAAACTCCATAATAAACCTAATGAATTCGTCCGAGTCCTTTGAACATCGTACGACAACTTAGGACATCTTAAGACTCTTTATGCCACATTAGCAACTCGAAAAGAACGTAACTATAATGTAGGACGCCTTACAGCTCCTAAGAACACCTTACACCACCGTATGAAACATTAAAACTCCATAATAAACCTAATGATTTCGTCCGAGTCCTTTGAACATCGTACGACAACTTAGGACATCTTACGACTCTTTATGCCACATTAGCAACTCGAAATGAACATTAGTATAATGTAGTACGCCTTACAGCTCCTAAGAACACCTTACACCCCTGTACGAAACGTTAAAACTACATAATAAACCTAATGAATTCTTCTGAGTCCTTTGAACATCATACGACAACTTAGGACATCTTAAGACTCTTTATACCACATCAGCAACTCGATAAGAACGTTAGTATGATGTAGGACGCCTTACAGCTCCTAAGAACACCTTACACCGACGTACGAAACATTAAAACTCCATAATAAACCTAATGAATTCGTTCGAGTCCTTTGAACATCGTACGACAACTTAGGACATCTTAAGACTCTTTATGCCACATTAGTAACTCGAAAAGAACGTTAGTATGATGTAGGACGCCTTACACCTCCTAAGAACACCTTACACCACCGTACGAAACATTAAAACTCCATAATAAACCTAATGAATTCGTCCGAGTCCTTTGAACATCGTACGACAACTTAGGACATCTTAAGACTCTTTATGCCACATTAGCAACTCGAAAAGAACGTAACTATAATGTAGGACGCCTTACAGCTCCTAAGAACACCTTACACCACCGTATGAAACATTAAAACTCCATAATAAACCTAATGATTTCGTCCGAGTCCTTTGAACATCGTACGACAACTTAGGACATCTTACGACTCTTTATGCCACATTAGCAACTCGAAATGAACATTAGTATAATGTAGTACGCCTTACAGCTCCTAAGAACACCTTACACCCCTGTACGAAACGTTAAAACTACATAATAAACCTAATGAATTCTTCTGAGTCCTTTGAACATCATACGACAACTTAGGACATCTTAAGACTCTTTATACCACATCAGCAACTCGAAAAGAACGTTAGTATGATGTAGGACGCCTTACAGCTCCTAAGAACACCTTACACCACCGTACGAAACATTAAAACTCCATAATAAACCTAATGATTTCGTCCGAGTCCTTTGAACATCGTACGACAACTTAGGACATCTTACGACTCTTTATGCCACATTAGCAACTCGAAATGAACATTAGTATAATGTAGTACGCCTTACAGCTCCTAAGAACACCTTACACCCCTGTACGAAACGTTAAAACTACATAATAATCCTAATGAATTCTTCTGAGTCCTTTGAACATCATACGACAACTTAGGACATCTTACGATTCTTTATGCCACATCAGCAACTCGAAAAGAACATTAGTATAATTTAGGACGCGTTACAGCTCCTAAGAACACCTTACACCACCGTACGAAACATTAAAACTCCATAATAAACCTAATGAATTCGTTCGAGTCCTTTGAACATCGTACGACAACCTAGGACATCTAAAGACTCTTTATGCCACATTAGCAACTCGAAAAGAACGTTACTATAATGTAGGACGCCTTACAGCTCCTAAGAACACCTTACACCACCGTATGAAACGTTAAAACTCCATAATAAACCTAATGAGTTTGTCTGAGTCGTTTGAACATCGATCGACAACTTAGGACAACTTACGACTCTTTATGCCACATTAGCAACCCGAAATGAACATTAGTATAATGTAGTACGCCTTACAGCTCCTAAGAACACCTTACACCACTGTACGAAACGTTAAAACTCCATAATAAACCTAATGAATTCGTCTGAGTCGTTTGAACATCGATCGACAACTTAGGACATCTTACGACTCTTTATGCCACATTAGCAACTCGAAATGAACATTAGTATAATGTAGTACGCCTTACAGCTCCTAAGAACACCTTACACCACCGTACGAAACGTTAAAACTCCATAATAAACCTAATGAATTCGTCCGAGTCCTTTGAACATCGTATGACAACTTAGGAGATCTTAAGACTCTTTATGCCACATTAGCAACTCGAAAAGAACGTTAGTATGATGTAGGACGCCTTACAGCTCCTAAGAACACCTTACACCACCGTACGAAACATTAAAACTCCATAATAAACCTAATGAATTCGTCCGAGTCCTTTGAACATCGTACGACAACTCAGGAGATGTTACAGCTCAGTATACAGCATTAGCAACATGAAAAGCACGTTAGAATAATTTAGGGCGCGTTACAACTCCTAAGAACACCTTACATCACCGTACAAAACTTTAAAACTCCATAATAAACCTAATTAATTCGTACGAGTCCTCTGAACATCGTACGACAACTTAGGACATCTTACGATTCTTTATGCCACATCAGCAACTCGAAAAGAACATTAGTATAATTTAGGACGCGTTACAGCTCCTAAGAACACCTTACACCACCGTACGAAACATTAAAACTCCATAATAAACCTAATGAATTCGTTCGAGTCCTTTGAACATCGTACGACAACTTAGGACACCTTAAGACTCTTTATGCCACATTAGTAACTCGAAAAGAACGTTAGTATGATGTAGGACGCCTTACACCTCCTAAGAACACCTTACACCACCGTACGAAACATTAAAACTCCATAATAAACCTAATGAATTCGTCCGAGTCCTTTGAACATCGTACGACAACTTAGGACATCTTAAGACTCTTTATGCCACATTAGCAACTCGAAAAGAACGTAACTATAATGTAGGACGCCTTACAGCTCCTAAGAACACCTTACACCACCGTATGAAACATTAAAACTCCATAATAAACCTAATGATTTCGTCCGAGTCCTTTGAACATCGTACGACAACTTAGGACATCTTACGACTCTTTATGCCACATTAGCAACTCGAAATGAACATTAGTATAATGTAGTACGCCTTACAGCTCCTAAGAACACCTTACACCCCTGTACGAAACGTTAAAACTACATAATAAACCTAATGAATTCTTCTGAGTCCTTTGAACATCATACGACAACTTAGGACATCTTAAGACTCTTTATACCACATCAGCAACTCGATAAGAACGTTAGTATGATGTAGGACGCCTTACAGCTCCTAAGAACACCTTACACCGACGTACGAAACATTAAAACTCCATAATAAACCTAATGAATTCGTTCGAGTCCTTTGAACATCGTACGACAACTTAGGACATCTTAAGACTCTTTATGCCACATTAGTAACTCGAAAAGAACGTTAGTATGATGTAGGACGCCTTACACCTCCTAAGAACACCTTACACCACCGTACGAAACATTAAAACTCCATAATAAACCTAATGAATTCGTCCGAGTCCTTTGAACATCGTACGACAACTTAGGACATCTTAAGACTCTTTATGCCACATTAGCAACTCGAAAAGAACGTAACTATAATGTAGGACGCCTTACAGCTCCTAAGAACACCTTACACCACCGTATGAAACATTAAAACTCCATAATAAACCTAATGATTTCGTCCGAGTCCTTTGAACATCGTACGACAACTTAGGACATCTTACGACTCTTTATGCCACATTAGCAACTCGAAATGAACATTAGTATAATGTAGTACGCCTTACAGCTCCTAAGAACACCTTACACCCCTGTACGAAACGTTAAAACTACATAATAAACCTAATGAATTCTTCTGAGTCCTTTGAACATCATACGACAACTTAGGACATCTTAAGACTCTTTATACCACATCAGCAACTCGAAAAGAACGTTAGTATGATGTAGGACGCCTTACAGCTCCTAAGAACACCTTACACCACCGTACGAAACATTAAAACTCCATAATAAACCTAATGATTTCGTCCGAGTCCTTTGAACATCGTACGACAACTTAGGACATCTTACGACTCTTTATGCCACATTAGCAACTCGAAATGAACATTAGTATAATGTAGTACGCCTTACAGCTCCTAAGAACACCTTACACCCCTGTACGAAACGTTAAAACTACATAATAATCCTAATGAATTCTTCTGAGTCCTTTGAACATCATACGACAACTTAGGACATCTTAAGACTCTTTATACCACATCAGCAACTCGAAAAGAACGTTAGTATGATGTAGGACGCCTTACAGCTCCTAAGAACACCTTACACCACCGTACGAAACATTAAAACTCCATAATAAACCTAATGAATTCGTCCGAGTCCTTTGAACATCGTACGACAACTCAGGAGATGTTACGGCTCAGTATACGGCACTAGCAACATGAAAAACACGTTACAATAATGTAGGACGCGTTACAACTCCTAAGAACACCTTACATCACCGTACAAAACTTTAAAACTCCATAATAAACATAATTAATTCGTACGAGTCCTCTGAACATCGTACGACAACTTAGGACATCTTACGATTCTTTATGCCACATCAGCAACTCGAAAAGAACATTAGTATAATTTAGGACGCGTTACAGCTCCTAAGACACCTTACACCACCGTACGAAACATTAAAACTCCATAATAAACCTAATGAATTCGTTCGAGTCCTTTGAACATCGTACGACAACTTAGGACATCTTAAGACTCTTTATGCCACATTAGTAACACGAAAAGAACGTTAGTATGATGTAGGACGCCTTACACCTCCTAAGAACACCTTTCACCACCGTACGAAACATTAAAACTCCATAATAAACCTAATGAATTCGTCCGAGTCCTTTGAACATCGTACGACAACTTAGGACATCTTAAGACTCTTTATGCCACATTAGCAACTCGAAAAGAACGTTACTATAATGTAGGACGCCTTACAGCTCCTAAGAACACCTTACACCACCGTATGAAACATTAAAACTCCATAATAAACCTAATGATTTCGTCCGAGTCCGTTGAACATCGTACGGCAACTTAGGACATCTTACGACTCTTTATGCCACATTAGCAACTCGAAATGAACATTAGTATAATGTAGTACGCCTTACAGCTCCTAAGAACACCTTACACCCCTGTACGAAACGTTAAAACTACATAATAAACCTAATGAATTCTTCTGAGTCCTTTGAACATCATACGACAACTTAGGACATCTTAAGACTCTTTATACCACATCAGCAACTCGAAAAGAACGTTAGTATGATGTAGGACGCCTTACAGCTCCTAAGAACACCTTACACCACCGTACGAAACATTAAAACTCCATAATAAACCTAATGATTTCGTCCGAGTCCTTTGAACATCGTACGACAACTTAGGACATCTTACGACTCTTTATGCCACATTAGCAACTCGAAATGAACATTAGTATAATGTAGTACGCCTTACAGCTCCTAAGAACACCTTACACCCCTGTACGAAACGTTAAAACTACATAATAATCCTAATGAATTCTTCTGAGTCCTTTGAACATCATACGACAACTTAGGACATCTTAAGACTCTTTATACCACATCAGCAACTCGAAAAGAACGTTAGTATGATGTAGGACGCCTTACAGCTCCTAAGAACACCTTACACCACCGTACGAAACATTAAAACTCCATAATAAACCTAATGAATTCGTCCGAGTCCTTTGAACATCGTACGACAACTCAGGAGATGTTACGGCTCAGTATACGGCACTAGCAACATGAAAAACACGTTACAATAATGTAGGACGCGTTACAACTCCTAAGAACACCTTACATCACCGTACAAAACTTTAAAACTCCATAATAAACATAATTAATTCGTACGAGTCCTCTGAACATCGTACGACAACTTAGGACATCTTACGATTCTTTATGCCACATCAGCAACTCGAAAAGAACATTAGTATAATTTAGGACGCGTTACAGCTCCTAAGACACCTTACACCACCGTACGAAACATTAAAACTCCATAATAAACCTAATGAATTCGTTCGAGTCCTTTGAACATCGTACGACAACTTAGGACATCTTAAGACTCTTTATGCCACATTAGTAACACGAAAAGAACGTTAGTATGATGTAGGACGCCTTACACCTCCTAAGAACACCTTTCACCACCGTACGAAACATTAAAACTCCATAATAAACCTAATGAATTCGTCCGAGTCCTTTGAACATCGTACGACAACTTAGGACATCTTAAGACTCTTTATGCCACATTAGCAACTCGAAAAGAACGTTACTATAATGTAGGACGCCTTACAGCTCCTAAGAACACCTTACACCACCGTATGAAACATTAAAACTCCATAATAAACCTAATGATTTCGTCCGAGTCCGTTGAACATCGTACGGCAACTTAGGACATCTTACGACTCTTTATGCCACATTAGCAACTCGAAATGAACATTAGTATAATGTAGTACGCCTTACAGCTCCTAAGAACACCTTACACCACTGTACGAAACGTTAAAACTCCATAATAAACCTAATGAATTTGTCTGAGTCGTTTGAACATCGATCGACAACTTAGGACATCTTACGACTCTTTATGCCACATTAGCAACTTGAAATGAACATTAGTATAATGTAGTACGCCTTACAGCTCCTAAGAACACCTTACACCACCGTACGAAACGTTAAAACTCCATAATAAACCTAATGAATTCGTCCGAGTCCTTTGAACATCGTACGACAACTTAGGAGATCTTAAGACTCTTTATGCCACATTAGCAACTCGAAAAGAACGTTAGTATGATGTAGGACGCCTTACAGCTCCTAAGAACACCTTACACCACCGTACGAAACATTAAAACTCCATAATAAACCTAATGAATTCGTCCGAGTCCTTTGAACATCGTACGACAACTCAGGAGATGTTACAGCTCAGTATACAGCATTAGCAACATGAAAAGCACGTTAGAATAATTTAGGGCGCGTTACAACTCCTAAGAACACCTTACATCACCGTACAAAACTTTAAAACTCCATAATAAACCTAATTAATTCGTCCGAGTCCTTTGAACATCGTACGACAACTTAGGACATCTTACGACTCTTTATGCCACATCAGCAACATGAAAAGAACATTATTATAATGTAGGACGCGTTACAGCTCCTAAGAACACCTTACACCACCGTACGAAACATTAAAACTCCATAATAAACCTAATGAATTCGTCCGAGTCCTTTGAACATCGTACGACAACTTAGGACATCTAAAGACTCTTTATACCACATTAGCAACTCGAAAAGAACGTTACTATAATGTAGGACGCCTTACAGCTCCTAAGAACACCTTACACCACCGTATGAAACATTAAAACTCCATAATAAACCTAATGATTTCGTCCGAGTCCTTTGAACATCGTACGGCCTTAGGACATCTTACGACTCTTTATGCCATATTAGCAACTCGAAATGAACATTAGTACAATGTAGTACGCCTTACAGCTCCTAAGAACACCTTACACCACTGTACGAAACGTTAAAACTCCATAATAAACCTAATGAGTTTGTCTGAGTCGTTTGAACATCGATCGACAACTTAGGACAACTTACGACTCTTTATGCCACATTAGCAACCCGAAATGAACATTAGTATAATGTAGTACGCCTTACAGCTCCTAAGAACACCTTACACCACTGTACGAAACGTTAAAACTCCATAATAAACCTAATGAATTCGTCTGAGTCGTTTGAACATCGATCGACAACTTAGGACATATTACGACTCTTTATGCCACATTAGCAACTCGAAATGAACATTAGTATAATGTAGTACGCCTTACAGCTCCTAAGAACACCTTACACCACCGTACGAAACGTTAAAACTACATAATAAACCTAATGAATTCGTCTGAGTCCTTTGAACAGCGTACGACAACTTAGGAGATCTTAAGACTCTTTATGCCACATTAGCAACTCGAAAAGAACGTTAGTATGATGTAGGACGCCTTACAGCTCCTAAGAACACCTTACACCACCGTACGAAACATTAAAACTCCATAATAAACCTAATGAATTCGTCCGAGTCCTTTGAACATCGTACGACAACTCAGGAGATGTTGCAGCTCAGTATACAGCATTAGCAACATGAAAAGCACGTTAGAATAATTTAGGGCGCGTTACAACTCCTTAGAACACCTTACATCACCGTACAAAACTTTAAAACTCCATAAAAAACCTAATTAATTCGTACGAGTCCTCTGAACATCGTACGACAACTTAGGACATCTTACGACTCTTTATGCCACATCAGCAACATGAAAAGAACATTAGTATAATGTAGGACGCGTTACAGCTCCTAAGAACACCTTACACCACCGTACGAAACATTAAAACTCCATAATAAACCTAATGAATTCGTCCGAGTCCTTTGAACATCGTACGACAACTTAGGACATCTTAAGACTCTTTATGCCACATTAGCAACTCGAAAAGAACGTTACTATAATGTAGGACGCCTTACAGCTCCTAAGAACACCTTACACCACCGTATGAAACATTAAAACTCCATAATAAACCTAATGATTTCGTCCGAGTCCTTTGAACATCGTACGGCAACTTAGGACATCTTACGACTCTTTATGCCACATTAGCAACTTGAAATGAACATTAGTATAATGTAGTACGCCTTACAGCTCCTAAGAACACCTTACACCACTGTACGAAACGTTAAAACTCCATAATAAACCTAATGAATTCGTCTGAGTCGTTTGAACATCGATCGACAACTTAGGACAACTTACGACTCTTTATGCCACATTAGCAACCCGAAATGAACATTAGTATAATGTAGTACGCCTTACAGCTTCTAAGAACACCTTACACCACCGTACGAAACGTTAAAACTTCATAATAAACCTAATGAATTCGTCTAAGTCCTTTGAACATCGTACGACAACTTAGGAGATCTTAAGACTCTTTATGCCACATTAGCAACTCGAAAAGAACGTTAGTATGATGTAGGACGCCTTACAGCTCCTAAGAACACCTTACACCACCGTACGAAACATTAAAACTCCATAATAAACCTAATGAATTCGTCCGAGTCCTTTGAACATCGTACGACAACTCAGGAGATGTTACAGCTCAGTATACAGCATTAGCAACATGAAAAGCACGTTAGAATAATTTAGGGCGCGTTACAACTCCTGAGAACACCTTACATCACCGTACAAAACTTTAAAACTCCATAATAAACCTAATTAATTCGTACGAGTCCTCTTAACATCGTACGACAACTTAGGACATCTTAGGACTCTTTATGCCACATCAGCAACATGAAAAGAACATTAGTATAATGTAGGACGCGTTACAGCTCCTAAGAACACCTTACACCACCGTACGAAACTTTAAAACTCCATAATAAACCTAATTAATTCGTCCGAGTCCTTTGAACATCGTACGACAACTTAGGACATCTTACGACTCTTTATGCCACATCAGCAACATGAAAAGAACATTATTATAATGTAGGACGCGTTACAGCTCCTAAGAACACCTTACACCACCGTACGAAACATTAAAACTCCATAATAAACCTAATGAATTCGTCCGAGTCCTTTGAACATCGTACGACAACTTAGGACATCTAAAGACTCTTTATACCACATTAGCAACTCGAAAAGAACGTTACTATAATGTAGGACGCCTTACAGCTCCTAAGAACACCTTACACCACCGTATGAAACATTAAAACTCCATAATAAACCTAATGATTTCGTCCGAGTCCTTTGAACATCGTACGGCCTTAGGACATCTTACGACTCTTTATGCCATATTAGCAACTCGAAATGAACATTAGTACAATGTAGTACGCCTTACAGCTCCTAAGAACACCTTACACCACTGTACGAAACGTTAAAACTCCATAATAAACCTAATGAGTTTGTCTGAGTCGTTTGAACATCGATCGACAACTTAGGACAACTTACGACTCTTTATGCCACATTAGCAACCCGAAATGAACATTAGTATAATGTAGTACGCCTTACAGCTCCTAAGAACACCTTACACCACTGTACGAAACGTTAAAACTCCATAATAAACCTAATGAATTCGTCTGAGTCGTTTGAACATCGATCGACAACTTAGGACATATTACGACTCTTTATGCCACATTAGCAACTCGAAATGAACATTAGTATAATGTAGTACGCCTTACAGCTCCTAAGAACACCTTACACCACCGTACGAAACGTTAAAACTACATAATAAACCTAATGAATTCGTCTGAGTCCTTTGAACAGCGTACGACAACTTAGGAGATCTTAAGACTCTTTATGCCACATTAGCAACTCGAAAAGAACGTTAGTATGATGTAGGACGCCTTACAGCTCCTAAGAACACCTTACACCACCGTACGAAACATTAAAACTCCATAATAAACCTAATGAATTCGTCCGAGTCCTTTGAACATCGTACGACAACTCAGGAGATGTTGCAGCTCAGTATACAGCATTAGCAACATGAAAAGCACGTTAGAATAATTTAGGGCGCGTTACAACTCCTTAGAACACCTTACATCACCGTACAAAACTTTAAAACTCCATAAAAAACCTAATTAATTCGTACGAGTCCTCTGAACATCGTACGACAACTTAGGACATCTTACGACTCTTTATGCCACATCAGCAACATGAAAAGAACATTAGTATAATGTAGGACGCGTTACAGCTCCTAAGAACACCTTACACCACCGTACGAAACATTAAAACTCCATAATAAACCTAATGAATTCGTCCGAGTCCTTTGAACATCGTACGACAACTTAGGACATCTTAAGACTCTTTATGCCACATTAGCAACTCGAAAAGAACGTTACTATAATGTAGGACGCCTTACAGCTCCTAAGAACACCTTACACCACCGTATGAAACATTAAAACTCCATAATAAACCTAATGATTTCGTCCGAGTCCTTTGAACATCGTACGGCAACTTAGGACATCTTACGACTCTTTATGCCACATTAGCAACTTGAAATGAACATTAGTATAATGTAGTACGCCTTACAGCTCCTAAGAACACCTTACACCACTGTACGAAACGTTAAAACTCCATAATAAACCTAATGAATTCGTCTGAGTCGTTTGAACATCGATCGACAACTTAGGACAACTTACGACTCTTTATGCCACATTAGCAACCCGAAATGAACATTAGTATAATGTAGTACGCCTTACAGCTTCTAAGAACACCTTACACCACCGTACGAAACGTTAAAACTTCATAATAAACCTAATGAATTCGTCTAAGTCCTTTGAACATCGTACGACAACTTAGGAGATCTTAAGACTCTTTATGCCACATTAGCAACTCGAAAAGAACGTTAGTATGATGTAGGACGCCTTACAGCTCCTAAGAACACCTTACACCACCGTACGAAACATTAAAACTCCATAATAAACCTAATGAATTCGTCCGAGTCCTTTGAACATCGTACGACAACTCAGGAGATGTTACAGCTCAGTATACAGCATTAGCAACATGAAAAGCACGTTAGAATAATTTAGGGCGCGTTACAACTCCTGAGAACACCTTACATCACCGTACAAAACTTTAAAACTCCATAATAAACCTAATTAATTCGTACGAGTCCTCTTAACATCGTACGACAACTTAGGACATCTTAGGACTCTTTATGCCACATCAGCAACATGAAAAGAACATTAGTATAATGTAGGACGCGTTACAGCTCCTAAGAACACCTTACACCACCGTACGAAACATTAAAACTCCATAATAAACCTAATGAATTCGTCCGAGTCCTTTGAACATCGTACGACAACTTAGGACATCTTAAGACTCTTTATGCCACATTAGCAACTCGAAAAGAACGTTACTATAATGTAGGACGCCTTACAGCTCCTAAGAACACCTTACACCACCGTATGAAACATTAAAACTCCATAATAAACCTAATGATTTCGTCCGAGTCCTTTGAACATCGTACGGCAACTTAGGACATCTTACGACTCTTTATGCCACATTAGCAACTTGAAATGAACATTAGTATAATGTAGTACGCCTTACAGCTCCTAAGAACACCTTACACCACTGTACGAAACGTTAAAACTCCATAATAAACCTAATGAATTCGTCTGAGTCGTTTGAACATCGATCGACAACTTAGGACAACTTACGACTCTCTATGCCACATTAGCAACCCGAAATGAACATTAGTATAATGTAGTACGCCTTACAGCTCCTAAGAACACCTTACACCACCGTACGAAACGTTAAAACTTCATAATAAACCTAATGAATTCGTGCGAGTCCTTTGAACATCGTACGACAACTTAGGAGATCTTAAGACTCTTTATGCCACATTAGCAACTCGAAAAGAACGTTAGTATGATGTAGGACGCCTTACAGCTCCTAAGAACACCTTACACCACCGTACGAAACATTAAAACTCCATAATAAAACTAATGAATTCGTCCGAGTCCTTTGAACATCGTACGACAACTCAGGAGATGTTACAGCTCAGTATACAGCATTAGCAACATGAAAAGCACATTAGAATAATTTAGGGCGCGTTACAACTCCTAAGAACACCTTACATCACCGTACAAAACTTTAAAACTCCATAATAAACCTAATTAATTCGTCCGAGTCCTTTGAACATCGTACGACAACTTAGGACATCTTACGACTCTTTATGCCACATCAGCAACATGAAAAGAACATTAGTATAATGTAGGACGCGTTACAGCTCCTAAGAACACCTTACACCACCGTACGAAACATTAAAACTCCATAATAAACCTAATGAATTCGTCCGAGTCCTTTGAACATCGTACGACAACTTAGGACATCTTAAGACTCTTTATGCCACATTAGCAACTCGAAAAGAACGTTACTATAATGTAGGACGCCTTACAGCTCCTAAGAACACCTTACACCACCGTATGAAACATTAAAACTCCATAATAAACCTAATGATTTCGTCCGAGTCCTTTGAACATCGTACGGCAACTTAGGACATCTTACGACTCTTTATGCCACATTAGCAACTCGAAATGAACATTAGTATAATGTAGTACGCCTTACAGCTCCTAAGAAAACCTTACACCACTGTACGAAACGTTAAAACTCCATAATAAACCTAATGAATTCGTCTGAGTCGTTTGAACATCGATCGACAACTTAGGACAACTTACGTCTCTCTTTATGCCACATTAGCAACCCGAAATGAACATTAGTATAATCTAGTACGCCTTACAGCTCCTAAGAACACCTTACACCACCGTACGAAACGTTAAAACTCCATAATAAACCTAATGAATTCGTCCGAGTCCTTTGAACATCGTACGACAACTTAGGACATCTTAAGACTCTTTATGCCACATTAGCAACTCGAAAAGAACGTTACTATAATGTAGGACGCCTTACAGCTCCTAAGAACACCTTACACCACCGTATGAAACATTAAAACTCCATAATAAACCTAATGATTTCGTCCGAGTCCTTTGAACATCGTACGGCAACTTAGGACATCTTACGACTCTTTATGCCACATTAGCAACTTGAAATGAACATTAGTATAATGTAGTACGCCTTACAGCTCCTAAGAACACCTTACACCACTGTACGAAACGTTAAAACTCCATAATAAACCTAATGAATTCGTCTGAGTCGTTTGAACATCGATCGACAACTTAGGACAACTTACGACTCTCTATGCCACATTAGCAACCCGAAATGAACATTAGTATAATGTAGTACGCCTTACAGCTCCTAAGAACACCTTACACCACCGTACGAAACGTTAAAACTTCATAATAAACCTAATGAATTCGTGCGAGTCCTTTGAACATCGTACGACAACTTAGGAGATCTTAAGACTCTTTATGCCACATTAGCAACTCGAAAAGAACGTTAGTATGATGTAGGACGCCTTACAGCTCCTAAGAACACCTTACACCACCGTACGAAACATTAAAACTCCATAATAAAACTAATGAATTCGTCCGAGTCCTTTGAACATCGTACGACAACTCAGGAGATGTTACAGCTCAGTATACAGCATTAGCAACATGAAAAGCACGTTAGAATAATTTAGGGCGCGTTACAACTCCTAACAACACCTTACATCACCGTACAAAACTTTAAAACTCCATAATAAACCTAATTAATTCGTCCGAGTCCTTTGAACATCGTACGACAACTTAGGACATCTTACGACTCTTTATGCCACATCAGCAACATGAAAAGAACATTAGTATAATGTAGGACGCGTTACAGCTCCTAAGAACACCTTACACCACCGTACGAAACATTAAAACTCCATAATAAACCTAATGAATTCGTCCGAGTCCTTTGAACATCGTACGACAACTTAGGACATCTTAAGACTCTTTATGCCACATTAGCAACTCGAAAAGAACGTTACTATAATGTAGGACGCCTTACAGCTCCTAAGAACACCTTACACCACCGTATGAAACATTAAAACTCCATAATAAACCTAATGATTTCGTCCGAGTCCTTTGAACATCGTACGGCAACTTAGGACATCTTACGACTCTTTATGCCACATTAGCAACTTGAAATGAACATTAGTATAATGTAGTACGCCTTACAGCTCCTAAGAACACCTTACACCACTGTACGAAACGTTAAAACTCCATAATAAACCTAATGAATTCGTCTGAGTCGTTTGAACATCGATCGACAACTTAGGACAACTTACGACTCTCTATGCCACATTAGCAACCCGAAATGAACATTAGTATAATGTAGTACGCCTTACAGCTCCTAAGAACACCTTACACCACCGTACGAAACGTTAAAACTTCATAATAAACCTAATGAATTCGTGCGAGTCCTTTGAACATCGTACGACAACTTAGGAGATCTTAAGACTCTTTATGCCACATTAGCAACTCGAAAAGAACGTTAGTATGATGTAGGACGCCTTACAGCTCCTAAGAACACCTTACACCACCGTACGAAACATTAAAACTCCATAATAAAACTAATGAATTCGTCCGAGTCCTTTGAACATCGTACGACAACTCAGGAGATGTTACAGCTCAGTATACAGCATTAGCAACATGAAAAGCACGTTAGAATAATTTAGGGCGCGTTACAACTCCTAACAACACCTTACATCACCGTACAAAACTTTAAAACTCCATAATAAACCTAATTAATTCGTCCGAGTCCTTTGAACATCGTACGACAACTTAGGACATCTTACGACTCTTTATGCCACATCAGCAACATGAAAAGAACATTAGTATAATGTAGGACGCGTTACAGCTCCTAAGAACACCTTACACCACCGTACGAAACATTAAAACTCCATAATAAACCTAATGAATTCGTCCGAGTCCTTTGAACATCGTACGACAACTTAGGACATCTTAAGACTCTTTATGCCACATTAGCAACTCGAAAAGAACGTTACTATAATGTAGGACGCCTTACAGCTCCTAAGAACACCTTACACCACCGTATGAAACATTAAAACTCCATAATAAACCTAATGATTTCGTCCGAGTCCTTTGAACATCGTACGGCAACTTAGGACATCTTACGACTCTTTATGCCACATTAGCAACTTGAAATGAACATTAGTATAATGTAGTACGCCTTACAGCTCCTAAGAACACCTTACACCACTGTACGAAACGTTAAAACTCCATAATAAACCTAATGAATTCGTCTGAGTCGTTTGAACATCGATCGACAACTTAGGACAACTTACGACTCTCTATGCCACATTAGCAACCCGAAATGAACATTAGTATAATGTAGTACGCCTTACAGCTCCTAAGAACACCTTACACCACCGTACGAAACGTTAAAACTTCATAATAAACCTAATGAATTCGTGCGAGTCCTTTGAACATCGTACGACAACTTAGGAGATCTTAAGACTCTTTATGCCACATTAGCAACTCGAAAAGAACGTTAGTATGATGTAGGACGCCTTACAGCTCCTAAGAACACCTTACACCACCGTACGAAACATTAAAACTCCATAATAAAACTAATGAATTCGTCCGAGTCCTTTGAACATCGTACGACAACTCAGGAGATGTTACAGCTCAGTATACAGCATTAGCAACATGAAAAGCACGTTAGAATAATTTAGGGCGCGTTACAACTCCTAAGAACACCTTACATCACCGTACAAAACTTTAAAACTCCATAATAAACCTAATTAATTCGTCCGAGTCCTTTGAACATCGTACGACAACTTAGGACATCTTACGACTCTTTATGCCACATCAGCAACATGAAAAGAACATTAGTATAATGTAGGACGCGTTACAGCTCCTAAGAACACCTTACACCACCGTACGAAACATTAAAACTCCATAATAAACCTAATGAATTCGTCCGAGTCCTTTGAACATCGTACGACAACTTAGGACATCTTAAGACTCTTTATGCCACATTAGCAACTCGAAAAGAACGTTACTATAATGTAGGACGCCTTACAGCTCCTAAGAACACCTTACACCACCGTATGAAACATTAAAACTCCATAATAAACCTAATGATTTCGTCCGAGTCCTTTGAACATCGTACGGCAACTTAGGACATCTTACGACTCTTTATGCCACATTAGCAACTTGAAATGAACATTAGTATAATGTAGTACGCCTTACAGCTCCTAAGAACACCTTACACCACTGTACGAAACGTTAAAACTCCATAATAAACCTAATGAATTCGTCTGAGTCGTTTGAACATCGATCGACAACTTAGGACAACTTACGACTCTTTATGCCACATTAGCAACCCGAAATGAACATTAGTATAATGTAGTACGCCTTACAGCTCCTAAGAACACCTTACACCACCGTACGAAACGTTAAAACTCCATAATAAACCTAATGAATTCGTCCGAGTCCTTTGAACATCGTACGACAACTTAGGAGATCTTAAGACTCTTTATGCCACATTAGCAACTCGAAAAGAACGTTAGTATGATGTAGGACGCCTTACAGCTCCTAAGAACACCTTACACCACCGTACGAAACATTAAAACTCCATAATAAACCTAAATAAATTCGTCCGAGTCCTTTGAACATCGTACGACAACTCAGGAGATGTTACAGCTCAGTATACAGCATTAGCAACATGAAAAGCACGTTAGAATAATTTAGGGCGCGTTACAACTCCTAAGAACACCTTACATCACCGTACAAAACTTTAAAACTCCATAATAAACCTAATTAATTCGTCCGAGTCCTTTGAACATCGTACGACAACTTAGGACATCTTACGACTCTTTATGCCACATCAGCAACATGAAAAGAACATTAGTATAATGTAGGACGCGTTACAGCTCCTAAGAACACCTTACACCACCGTACGAAACATTAAAACTCCATAATAAACCTAATGAATTCGTCCGAGTCCTTTGAACGTCGTACGACAACTTAGGACATCTTAAGACTCTTTATGCCACATTAGCAACTCGAAAAGAACGTTACTATAATGTAGGACGCCTTACAGCTCCTAAGAACACCTTACACCACCGTATGAAACATTAAAACTCCATAATAAACCTAATGATTTCGTCCGAGTCCTTTGAACATCGTACGGCAACTTAGGACATCTTACGACTCTTTATGCCACATTAGCAACTCGAAATGAACATTACTATAATGTAGTACGCCTTACAGCTCCTAAGAACACCTTACACCACTGTACGAAACGTTAAAACTCCATAATAAACCTAATGAATTCGTCTGAGTCGTTTGAACATCGATCGACAACTTAGGACAACTTACGTCTCTCTTTATGCCACATTAGCAACCCGAAATGAACATTAGTATAATCTAGTACGCCTTACAGCTCCTAAGAACACCTTACACCACCGTACGAAACGTTAAAACTCCATAATAAACCTAATGAATTCGTCCGAGTCCTTTGAACATCGTACGACAACTTAGGAGATCTTAAGACTCTTTATGCCACATTAGCAACTCGAAAAGAACGTTAGTATGATGTAGGACGCCTTACAGCTCCTAAGAACACCTTACACCACCGTACGAAACATTAAAACTCCATAATAAAACTAATGAATTCGTCCGAGTCCTTTGAACATCGTACGACAACTCAGGAGATGTTACAGCTCAGTATACAGCATTAGCAACATGAAAAGCACGTTAGAATAATTTAGGGCGCGTTACAACTCCTAAGAACACCTTACATCACCGTACAAAACTTTAAAACTCCATAATAAACCTAATTAATTCGTCCGAGTCCTTTGAACATCGTACGACAACTTAGGACATCTTACGACTCTTTATGCCACATCAGCAACATGAAAAGAACATTAGTATAATGTAGGACGTGTTACAGCTCCTAAGAACACCTTACACCACCGTACGAAACATTAAAACTCCATAATAAACCTAATGAATTCGTCCGAGTCCTTTGAACGTCGTACGACAACTTAGGACATCTTAAGACTCTTTATGCCACATTAGCAACTCGAAAAGAACGTTACTATAATGTAGGACGCCTTACAGCTCCTAAGAACACCTTACACCACCGTATGAAACATTAAAACTCCATAATAAACCTAATGATTTCGTCCGAGTCCTTTGAACATCGTACGGCAACTTAGGACATCTTACGACTCTTTATGCCACATTAGCAACTCGAAATGAACATTAGTATAATGTAGTACGCCTTACAGCTCCTAAGAACACCTTACACCACTGTACGAAACGTTAAAACTCCATAATAAACCTAATGAATTCGTCTGAGTCGTTTGAACATCGATCGACAACTTAGGACAACTTACGTCTCTCTTTATGCCACATTAGCAACCCGAAATGAACATTAGTATAATCTAGTACGCCTTACAGCTCCTAAGAACACCTTACACCACCGTACGAAACGTTAAAACTTCATAATAAACCTAATGAATTCGTGCGAGTCCTTTGAACATCGTACGACAACTTAGGAGATCTTAAGACTCTTTATGCCACATTAGCAACTCGAAAAGAACGTTAGTATGATGTAGGACGCCTTACAGCTCCTAAGAACACCTTACACCACCGTACGAAACATTAAAACTCCATAATAAAACTAATGAATTCGTCCGAGTCCTTTGAACATCGTACGACAACTCAGGAGATGTTACAGCTCAGTATACAGCATTAGCAACATGAAAAGCACGTTAGAATAATTTAGGGCGCGTTACAACTCCTAAGAACACCTTACATCACCGTACAAAACTTTAAAACTCCATAATAAACCTAATTAATTCGTCCGAGTCCTTTGAACATCGTACGACAACTTAGGACATCTTACGACTCTTTATGCCACATCAGCAACATGAAAAGAACATTAGTATAATGTAGGACGCGTTACAGCTCCTAAGAACACCTTACACCACCGTACGAAACATTAAAACTCCATAATAAACCTAATGAATTCGTCCGAGTCCTTTGAACATCGTACGACAACTTAGGACATCTTAAGACTCTTTATGCCACATTAGCAACTCGAAAAGAACGTTACTATAATGTAGGACGCCTTACAGCTCCTAAGAACACCTTACACCACCGTATGAAACATTAAAACTCCATAATAAACCTAATGATTTCGTCCGAGTCCTTTGAACATCGTACGGCAACTTAGGACATCTTACGACTCTTTATGCCACATTAGCAACTTGAAATGAACATTAGTATAATGTAGTACGCCTTACAGCTCCTAAGAACACCTTACACCACTGTACGAAACGTTAAAACTCCATAATAAACCTAATGAATTCGTCTGAGTCGTTTGAACATCGATCGACAACTTAGGACAACTTACGACTCTTTATGCCACATTAGCAACCCGAAATGAACATTAGTATAATGTAGTACGCCTTACAGCTCCTAAGAACACCTTACACCACCGTACGAAACGTTAAAACTCCATAATAAACCTAATGAATTCGTCCGAGTCCTTTGAACATCGTACGACAACTTAGGAGATCTTAAGACTCTTTATGCCACATTAGCAACTCGAAAAGAACGTTAGTATGATGTAGGACGCCTTACAGCTCCTAAGAACACCTTACACCACCGTACGAAACATTAAAACTCCATAATAAACCTAAATAAATTCGTCCGAGTCCTTTGAACATCGTACGACAACTCAGGAGATGTTACAGCTCAGTATACAGCATTAGCAACATGAAAAGCACGTTAGAATAATTTAGGGCGCGTTACAACTCCTAAGAACACCTTACATCACCGTACAAAACTTTAAAACTCCATAATAAACCTAATTAATTCGTCCGAGTCCTTTGAACATCGTACGACAACTTAGGACATCTTACGACTCTTTATGCCACATCAGCAACATGAAAAGAACATTAGTATAATGTAGGACGCGTTACAGCTCCTAAGAACACCTTACACCACCGTACGAAACATTAAAACTCCATAATAAACCTAATGAATTCGTCCGAGTCCTTTGAACGTCGTACGACAACTTAGGACATCTTAAGACTCTTTATGCCACATTAGCAACTCGAAAAGAACGTTACTATAATGTAGGACGCCTTACAGCTCCTAAGAACACCTTACACCACCGTATGAAACATTAAAACTCCATAATAAACCTAATGATTTCGTCCGAGTCCTTTGAACATCGTACGGCAACTTAGGACATCTTACGACTCTTTATGCCACATTAGCAACTCGAAATGAACATTACTATAATGTAGTACGCCTTACAGCTCCTAAGAACACCTTACACCACTGTACGAAACGTTAAAACTCCATAATAAACCTAATGAATTCGTCTGAGTCGTTTGAACATCGATCGACAACTTAGGACAACTTACGTCTCTCTTTATGCCACATTAGCAACCCGAAATGAACATTAGTATAATCTAGTACGCCTTACAGCTCCTAAGAACACCTTACACCACCGTACGAAACGTTAAAACTCCATAATAAACCTAATGAATTCGTCCGAGTCCTTTGAACATCGTACGACAACTTAGGAGATCTTAAGACTCTTTATGCCACATTAGCAACTCGAAAAGAACGTTAGTATGATGTAGGACGCCTTACAGCTCCTAAGAACACCTTACACCACCGTACGAAACATTAAAACTCCATAATAAAACTAATGAATTCGTCCGAGTCCTTTGAACATCGTACGACAACTCAGGAGATGTTACAGCTCAGTATACAGCATTAGCAACATGAAAAGCACGTTAGAATAATTTAGGGCGCGTTACAACTCCTAAGAACACCTTACATCACCGTACAAAACTTTAAAACTCCATAATAAACCTAATTAATTCGTCCGAGTCCTTTGAACATCGTACGACAACTTAGGACATCTTACGACTCTTTATGCCACATCAGCAACATGAAAAGAACATTAGTATAATGTAGGACGTGTTACAGCTCCTAAGAACACCTTACACCACCGTACGAAACATTAAAACTCCATAATAAACCTAATGAATTCGTCCGAGTCCTTTGAACGTCGTACGACAACTTAGGACATCTTAAGACTCTTTATGCCACATTAGCAACTCGAAAAGAACGTTACTATAATGTAGGACGCCTTACAGCTCCTAAGAACACCTTACACCACCGTATGAAACATTAAAACTCCATAATAAACCTAATGATTTCGTCCGAGTCCTTTGAACATCGTACGGCAACTTAGGACATCTTACGACTCTTTATGCCACATTAGCAACTCGAAATGAACATTAGTATAATGTAGTACGCCTTACAGCTCCTAAGAACACCTTACACCACTGTACGAAACGTTAAAACTCCATAATAAACCTAATGAATTCGTCTGAGTCGTTTGAACATCGATCGACAACTTAGGACAACTTACGTCTCTCTTTATGCCACATTAGCAACCCGAAATGAACATTAGTATAATCTAGTACGCCTTACAGCTCCTAAGAACACCTTACACCACCGTACGAAACGTTAAAACTCCATAATAAACCTAATGAATTCGTCCGAGTCCTTTGAACATCGTACGACAACTTAGGAGATCTTAAGACTCTTTATGCCACATTAGCAACTCGAAAAGAACGTTAGTATGATGTAGGACGCCTTACAGCTCCTAAGAACACCTTACACCACCGTACGAAACATTAAAACTCCATAATAAACCTAATGAATTCGTCCGAGTCCTTTGAACATCGTACGACAACTCAGGAGATGTTACAGCTCAGTATACAGCATTAGCAACATGAAAAGCACGTTAGAATAATTTAGGGCGCGTTACAACTCCTATGAACACCTTACATCACCGCACAAAACTTTAAAACTCCATAATAAACCTAATTAATTCGTACGAGTCCTCTGAACATCGTACGACAACTTAGGACATCTTACGACTCTTTATGCCACATCAGCAACATGAAAAGAACATTAGTATAATGTAGGACGCGTTACAGCTCCTAAGAACACCTTACACCACCATACGAAACATTAAAACTCCATAATAAACCTAATGAATTCGTCCGAGTCCTTTGAACATCGTACGACAACTCAGGAGATGTTACAACTCAGTATACAGCATTAGCAACATGAAAAGCACGTTAGAATAATTTAGGGCGCGTTACAACTCCTAAGAACACCTTACATCACCGCACAAAACTTTAAAACTCCATAATAAACCTAATTAATTCGTACGAGTCCTCTGAACATCGTACGACAACTTAGGACATCTTACGACTCTTTATGCCACATTAGCAACATGAAAAGAACATTAGTATAATGTAGGACGCGTTACAGCTCCTAAGAACACCTTACACCACCGTACGAAACATTAAAACTCCATAATAAACCTAATGAATTCGTCCGAGTCCTTTGAACATCGTACGACAACTTAGGACATCTTAAGACTCTTTATGCCACATTAGCAACTCGAAAAGAACGTTACTATAATGTAGGACGCCTTACAGCTCCTAAGAACACCTTACACCACCGTATGAAACATTAAAACTCCATAATAAACCTAATGATTTCGTCCGAGTCCTTTGAACATCGTACGGCAACTTAGGACATCTTACGACTCTTTATGCCACATAAGCAACTCGAAATTCACATTAGTGTAATGTAGTACGCCTTACAGCTCCTAAGAACACCTTACACCACTGTACGAAACGTTAAAACTCCATAATAAACCTAATGAATTCGTCTGAGTCGTTTGAACATCGATCGACAACTTAGGACAACTTACGACTCTCTATGCCACATTAGCAACCCGAAATGAACATTAGTATAATGTAGTACGCCTTACAGCTCCTAAGAACACCTTACACCACCGTACGAAACGTTAAAACTTCATAATAAACCTAATGAATTCGTCCAAGTCCTTTGAACATCGTACGACAACTTAGGAGATCTTAAGACTCTTTATGCCACATTAGCAACTCGAAAAGAACGTTAGTATGATGTAGGACGCCTTACAGCTCCTAAGAACACCTTACACCACCGTACGAAACATTAAAACTCCATAATAAAACTAATGAATTCGTCCGAGTCCTTTGAACATCGTACGACAACTCAGGAGATGTTACAGCTCAGTATACAGCATTAGCAACATGAAAAGCACGTTAGAATAATTTAGGGCGCGTTACAACTCCTAAGAACACCTTACATCACCGTACAAAACTTTAAAACTCCATAATAAACCTAATTAATTCGTCCGAGTCCTTTGAACATCGTACGGCAACTTAGGACATCTTACGACTCTTTATGCCACATCAGCAACATGAAAAGAACATTAGTATAATGTAGGACGCGTTACAGCTCCTAAGAACACCTTACACCACCGTACGAAACATTAAAACTCCATAATAAACCTAATGAATTCGTCCGAGTCCTTTGAACATCGTACGACAACTTAGGACATCTTAAGACTCTTTATGCCACATTAGCAACTCGAAAAGAACGTTAGTATGATGTAGGACGCCTTACAGCTCCTAAGAACACCTTACACCACCGTACGAAACATTAAAACTCCATAATAAACCTAATGAATTCGTCCGAGTCCTTTGAACATCGTACGACAACTCAGGAGATGTTACAGCTCAGTATACAGCATTAGCAACATGAAAAGCACGTTAGAATAATTTAGGGCGCGTTACAACTCCTAAGAACACCTTACATCACCGCACAAAACTTTAAAACTCCATAATAAACCTAATTAATTCGTACGAGTCCTCTGAACATCGTACGACAACTTAGGACATCTTACGACTCTTTATGCCACATCAGCAACATGAAAAGAACATTAGTATAATGTAGGACGCGTTACAGCTCCTAAGAACACCTTACACCACCGTACGAAACATTAAAACTCCATAATAAACCTAATGAATTCGTTCGAGTCCTTTGAACATCGTACGACAACTTAGGACATCTTAAGACTCTTTATGCCACATTAGTAACTCGAAAAGAACATTAGTATGATGTAGGACGCCTTACACCTCCTAAGAACACCTTACACCACCGTACGAAACATTAAAACTCCACAATAAACCTAATGAATTCGTCCGAGTCGTTTGAACATCGATCGACAACTTAGGACATCTTACGACTCTTTATGCCACATTAGCAACTCGAAATGAACATTAGTATAATGTAGTACGCCTTACAGCTCCTAAGAACACCTTACACCACCGTACGAAACGTTAAAACTCCATAATAAACCTAATGAATTCGTCTGAGTCCTTTGAACATCGTACGACAACTTAGGAGATCTTAAGACTCTTTATGCCACATTAGCAACTCGAAAAGAACGTTAGTATGATGTAGGACGCCATACAGCTCCTAAGAACACCTTACACCACCGTACGAAACATTAAAACTCCATAATAAACCTAATGAATTCGTCCGAGTCCTTTGAACATCGTACGACAACTCAGGAGATGTTACAGCTCAGTATACAGCATTAGCAACATGAAAAGCACGTTAGAATAATTTAGGGCGCGTTACAACTCCTAAGAACACCTTACATCATCGTACAAAACTTTAAAACTCCATAATAAACCTAATTAATTCGTACGAGTCCTCTGAACATCGTACGACAACTTAGGACATCTTACGACTCTTTATGCCACATCAGCAACATGAAAAGAACATTAGTATAATGTAGGACGCGTTACAGCTCCTAAGAACACCTTACACCACCGTACGAAACATTAAAACTCCATAATAAACCTAATGAATTCGTTCGAGTCCTTTGAACATCGTACGACAACTTAGGACATCTTAAGACTCTTTATGCCACATTAGTAACTCGAAAAGAACATTAGTATGATGTAGGACGCCTTACACCTCCTAAGAACACCTTACACCACCGTACGAAACATTAAAACTCCACAATAAACCTAATGAATTCGTCCGAGTCGTTTGAACATCGATCGACAACTTAGGACATCTTACGACTCTTTATGCCACATTAGCAACTCGAAATGAACATTAGTATAATGTAGTACGCCTTACAGCTCCTAAGAACACCTTACACCACCGTACGAAACGTTAAAACTCCATAATAAACCTAATGAATTCGTCTGAGTCCTTTGAACATCGTACGACAACTTAGGAGATCTTAAGACTCTTTATGCCACATTAGCAACTCGAAAAGAACGTTAGTATGATGTAGGACGCCATACAGCTCCTAAGAACACCTTACACCACCGTACGAAACATTAAAACTCCATAATAAACCTAATGAATTCGTCCGAGTCCTTTGAACATCGTACGACAACTCAGGAGATGTTACAGCTCAGTATACAGCATTAGCAACATGAAAAGCACGTTAGAATAATTTAGGGCGCGTTACAACTCCTAAGAACACCTTACATCATCGTACAAAACTTTAAAACTCCATAATAAACCTAATTAATTCGTACGAGTCCTCTGAACATCGTACGACAACTTAGGACATCTTACGACTCTTTATGCCACATCAGCAACATGAAAAGAACATTAGTATAATGTAGGACGCGTTACAGCTCCTAAGAACACCTTACACCACCGTACGAAACATTAAAAGTCCATAATAAACCTAATGAATTCGTTCGAGTCCTTTGAACATCGTACGACAACTTAGGACATCTTAAGACTCTTTATGCCACATTAGTAACTCGAAAAGAACATTAGTATGATGTAGGACGCCTTACACCTCCTAAGAACACCTTACACCACCGTACGAAACATTAAAACTCCATAATAAACCTAATGAATTCGTCCGAGTCGTTTGAACATCGATCGACAACTTAGGACATCTTACGACTCTTTATGCCACATTAGCAACTCGAAATGAACATTAGTATAATGTAGTACGCCTTACAGCTCCTAAGAACACCTTACATCACCGTACAAAACTTTAAAACTCCATAATAAACCTAATTAATTCGTCCGAGTCCTTTGAACATCGTACGACAACTTAGGACATCTTACGACTCTTTATGCCACATCAGCAACATGAAAAGAACATTAGTATAATGTAGGACGCGTTACAGCTCCTAAGAACACCTTACACCACCGTACGAAACATTAAAACTCCATAATAAACCTAATGAATTCGTCCGAGTCCTTTGAACATCGTACGACAACTTAGGACATCTTAAGACTCTTTATGCCACATTAGCAACTCGAAAAGAACGTTACTATAATGTAGGACGCCCTACAGCTCCTAAGAACACCTTACACCACCGTATGAAACATTAAAACTCCATAATAAACCTAATGATTTCGTCCGAGTCCTTTGAACATCGTACGGCAACTTAGGACATCTTACGACTCTTTATGCCACATTAGCAACTCGAAATGAACATTAGTATAATGTAGTACGCCTTACAGCTCCTAAGAACACCTTACACCACCGTACGAAACGTTAAAACTCCATAATAAACCTAATGAATTCGTCTGAGTCGTTTGAACATCGATCGACAACTTAGGACAACTTACGTCTCTCTTTATGCCACATTAGCAACCCGAAATGAACATTAGTATAATCTAGTACGCCTTACAGCTCCTAAGAACACCTTACACCACCGTACGAAACGTTAAAACTCCATAATAAACCTAATGAATTCGTCCGAGTCCTTTGAACATCGTACGACAACTTAGGAGATCTTAAGACTCTTTATGCCACATTAGCAACTCGAAAAGAACGTTAGTATGATGTAGGACGCCTTACAGCTCCTAAGAACACCTTACACCACCGTACGAAACATTAAAACTCCATAATAAACCTAATGAATTCGTCCGAGTCCTTTGAACATCGTACGACAACTCAGGAGATGTTACAGCTCAGTATACAGCATTAGCAACATGAAAAGCACGTTAGAATAATTTAGGGCGCGTTACAACTCCTAAGAACACCTTACATCACCGCACAAAACTTTAAAACTCCATAATAAACCTAATTAATTCGTACGAGTCCTCTGAACATCGTACGACAACTTAGGACATCTTACGACTCTTTATGCCACATCAGCAACATGAAAAGAACATTAGTATAATGTAGGACGCGTTACAGCTCCTAAGAACACCTTACACCACCGTACGAAACATTAAAACTCCATAATAAACCTAATGAATTCGTCCGAGTCCTTTGAACATCGTACGACAACTTAGGACATCTTATGACTCTTTATGCCACATTAGCAACTCGAAAAGAACGTTACTATAATGTAGGACGCCTTACAGCTCCTAAGAACACCTTACACCACCGTATGAAACATTAAAACTCCATAATAAACCTAATGATTTCGTCCGAGTCCTTTGAACATCGTACGGCAACTTAGGAAATCTTACGACTCTTTATGCCACATTAGCAACTCGAAATGAACATTAGTATAATGTAGTACGCCTTACAGCTCCTAAGAACACCTTACACCACTGTACAAAACGTTAAAACTCCATAATAAACCTAATGAATTCGTCTGAGTCGTTTGAACATCGATCGACAACTTAGGACATCTTACGACTCTTTATGCCACATTAGCAACTCGAAAAGAACGTTACTATAATGTAGGACGCCTTACAGCTCCTAAGAACACCTTACACCACCGTATGAAACATTAAAACTCCATAATAAACCTAATGATTTCGTCCGAGTCCTTTGAACATCGTACGGCAACTTAGGACATCTTACGACTCTTTATGCCACATTAGCAACTCGAAATGAACATTAGTATAATGTAGTACGCCTTACAGCTCCTAAGAACACCTTACACCACTGTACGAAACGTTAAAACTCCATAATAAACCTAATGAATTCGTCTGAGTCGTTTGAACATCGATCGACAACTTAGGACAACTTACGTCTCTCTTTATGCCACATTAGCAACCCGAAATGAACATTAGTATAATCTAGTACGCCTTACAGCTCCTAAGAACACCTTACACCACCGTACGAAACGTTAAAACTCCATAATAAACCTAATGAATTCGTCCGAGTCCTTTGAACATCGTACAACAACTTAGGAGATCTTAAGACTCTTTATGCCACATTAGCAACTCGAAAAGAACGTTAGTATGATGTAGGACGCCTTACAGCTCCTAAGAACACCTTACACCACCGTACGAAACATTAAAACTCCATAATAAACCTAATGAATTCGTCCGAGTCCTTTGAACATCGTACGACAACTCAGGAGATGTTACAGCTCAGTATACAGCATTAGCAACATGAAAAGCACGTTAGAATAATTTAGGGCGCGTTACAACTCCTAAGAACACCTTACATCACCGCACAAAACTTTAAAACTCCATAATAAACCTAATTAATTCGTACGAGTCCTCTGAACATCGTACGACAACTTAGGACATCTTACGACTCTTTATGCCACATCAGCAACATGAAAAGAACATTAGTATAATGTAGGACGCGTTACAGCTCCTAAGAACACCTTACACCACCGTACGAAACATTAAAACTCCATAATAAACCTAATGAATTCGTCCGAGTCCTTTGAACATCGTACGACAACTTAGGACATCTTATGACTCTTTATGCCACATTAGCAACTCGAAAAGAACGTTATTATAATGTAGGACGCCTTACAGCTCCTAAGAACACCTTACACCACCGTATGAAACATTAAAACTCCATAATAAACCTAATGATTTCGTCCGAGTCCTTTGAACATCGTACGGCAACTTAGGACATCTTACGACTCTTTATGCCACATTAGCAACTCGAAATGAACATTAGTATAATGTAGTACGCCTTACAGCTCCTAAGAACACCTTACACCACTGTACAAAACGTTAAAACTCCATAATAAACCTAATGAATTCGTCTGAGTCGTTTGAACATCGATCGACAACTTAGGACAACTTACGACTCTTTATGCCACATTAGCAACCCGAAATGAACATTAGTATAATGTAGTACGCCTTACAGCTCCTAAGAACACCTTACACCACTGTACGAAACGTTAAAACTCCATAATAAACCTAATGAATTCGTCTGAGTCGTATGAACATCGATCGACAACTTAGGACATCTTACGACTCTTTATGCCACATTAGCAACTCGAAATGAACATTAGTATAATGTAGTACGCCTTATAGCTCCTAAGAACACCTTACACCATTGTACGAAACGTTAAAACTCCATAATAAACCTAATGAATTCGTCTGAGTCGTTTGAACATCGATCGACAACTTAGGACAACTTACGACTCTTTATGCCACATTAGCAACCCGAAATGAACATTAGTATAATGTAGTACGCCTTACAGCTCCTAAGAACACCTTACACCACCGTACGAAACGTTAAAACTCCATAATAAACCTAATGAATTCGTCTGAGTCCTTTGAACATCGTACGACAACTTAGGAGATCTTAAGACTCTTTATGCCACATTAGCAACTCGAAAAGAACGTTAGTATGATGTAGGACGCCATACAGCTCCTAAGAAAACCTTACACCACCGTACGAAACATTAAAACTCCATAATAAACCTAATGAATTCGTCCGAGTCCTTTGAACATCGTACGACAACTCAGGAGATGTTACAGCTCAGTATACAGCATTAGCAACATGAAAAGCACGTTAGAATAATTTAGGGCGCGTTACAACTCCTAAGAACACCTTACATCACCGTACAAAACTTTAAAACTCCATAATAAACCTAATTAATTCGTACGAGTCCTCTGAACATCGTACGACAACTTAGGACATCTTACGACTCTTTATGCCACATCAGCAACATGAAAAGAACATTAGTATAATGTAGGACGCGTTACAGCTCCTAAGAACACCTTACACCACCGTACGAAACATTAAAAGTCCATAATAAACCTAATGAATTCGTTCGAGTCCTTTGAACATCGTACGACAACTTAGGACATCTTAAGACTCTTTATGCCACATTAGTAACTCGAAAAGAACATTAGTATGATGTAGGACGCCTTACACCTCCTAAGAACACCTTACACCACCGTACGAAACATTAAAACTCCATAATAAACCTAATGAATTCGTCCGAGTCGTTTGAACATCGATCGACAACTTAGGACATCTTACGACTCTTTATGCCACATTAGCAACTCGAAATGAACATTAGTATAATGTAGTACGCCTTATAGCTCCTAAGAACACCTTACACCACCGTACGAAACATTAAAACTCCATAATAAACCTAATGAATTCGTCCGAGTCCTTTGAACATCGTACGACAACTCAGGAGATGTTACAGCTCAGTATACAGCATTAGCAACATGAAAAGCACGTTAGAATAATTTAGGGTGCGTTACAACTCCTGAGAACACCTTACATCACCGTACAAAACTTTAAAACTCCATAATAAACCTAATTAATTCGTATGAGTCCTCTGAACATCGTACGACAACTTAGGACATCTTACGACTCTTTATGCCACATCAGCAACATGAAAAGAACATTAGTATAATGTAGGACGCGTTACAGCTCCTAAGAACACCTTACACCACCGTACGAAACATTAAAACTCCATAATAAATCTAATGAATTCGTCCGAGTCCTTTGAACATCGTACGACAACTTAGGACATCTTAAGACTCTTTATGCCACATTAGCAACTCGAAAAGAACGTTACTATAATGTAGGACGCCTTACAGCTCCTAAGAACACCTTACACCACCGTATGAAACATTAAAACTCCATAATAAACCTAATGATTTCGTCCGAGTCCTTTGAACATCGTACGGCAACTTAGGACATCTTACGACTCTTTATGCCACATTAGCAACTCGAAATGAACATTAGTATAATGTAGTACGCCTTACAGCTCCTAAGAACACCTTACACCACTGTACGAAACGTTAAAACTCCATAATAAACCTAATGAATTCGTCTGAGTCGTTTGAACATCGATCGACAACTTAGGACAACTTACGACTCTTTATGCCACATTAGCAACCCGAAATGAACATTAGTATAATGTAGTATGCCTTACAGCTCCTAAGAACACCTTACACCACCGTACGAAACGTTAAAACTTCATAATAAACCTAATGAATTCGTCCGAGTCCTTTGAACATCGTACGACAACTTAGGAGATCTTAAGACTCTTTATGCCACATTAGCAACTCGAAAAGAACGTTAGTATGATGTAGGACGCCTTACAGCTCCTAAGAACACCTTACACCACCGTACGAAACATTAAAACTCCATAATAAACCTAATGAATTCGTCCGAGTCCTTTGAACATCGTACGACAACTCAGGAGATGTTACAGCTCAGTATACCGCATTAGCAACATGAAAAGCACGTTAGAATAATTTAGGGCGCGTTACAACTCCTAAGAACACCTTATATCACCGTACAAAACTTTAAAACTCCATAATAAACCTAATTAATTCGTCCGAGTCCGTTGAACATCGTACGACAACTTAGGACATCTTACGACTCTTTATGCCACATCAGCAACATGAAAAGAACATTAGTATAATGTAGGACGCGTTACAGCTCCTAAGAACGCCTTACACCACCGTACGAAACATTAAAACTCCATAATAAACCTAATGAATTCGTCCGAGTCCTTTGAACATCGTACGACAACTTAGGACATCTTAAGACTCTTTATGCCACATTAGCAACTCGAAAAGAACGTTACTATAATGTAGGACGCCTTACAGCTCCTAAGAACACCTTACACCACCGTATGAAACATTAAAACTCCATAATAAACCTAATGATTTCGTCCGAGTCCTTTGAACATCGTACGGCAACTTAGGACAACTTACGACTCTTTATGCCACATTAGCAACTCGAAATGAACATTAGTATAATGTAGTACGCCTTACAGCTCCTAAGAACACCTTACACCACTGTACGAAACGTTAAAACTCCATAATAAACCTAATGAATTCGTCTGAGTCGTTTGAACATCGATCGACAACTTAGGACAACTTACGACTCTTTATGCCACATTAGCAACCCGAAATGAACATTAATATAATGTAGTACGCCTTACAGCTCCTAAGAACACCTTACACCACCGTACGAAACGTTAAAACTCCATAATAAACCTAATGAATTCGTCCGAGTCCTTTGAACATCGTACGACAACTTAGGACATCTTAAGACTCTTTATGCCACATTAGCAACTCGAAAAGAACGTTACTATAATGTAGGACGCCTTACAGCTCCTAAGAACACCTTACACCACCGTATGAAACATTAAAACTCCATAATAAACCTAATGATTTTGTCCGAGTCCTTTGAACATCGTACGGCAACTTAGGACATCTTACGACTCTTTATGCCACATTAGCAACTCGAAATGAACATTAGTATAATGTAGTACGCCTTACAGCTCCTAAGAACACCTTACACCACTGTACGAAACGTTAAAACTCCATAATAAACCTAATGAATTCGTCTGAGTCGTTTGAACATCGATCGACAACTTAGGACAACTTACGACTCTTTATGCCACATTAGCAACCCGAAATGAACATTAGTATAATGTAGTACGCCTTACAGCTCCTAAGAACACCTTACACCACCGTACGAAACGTTAAAACTTCATAATAAACCTAATGAATTCGTCCGAGTCCTTTGAACATCGTACGACAACTTAGGAGATCTTAAGACTCTTTATGCCACATTAGCAACTCGAAAAGAACGTTAGTATGATGTAGGACGCCTTACAGCTCCTAAGAACACCTTACACCACCGTACGAAACATTAAAACTCCATAATAAACCTAATGAATTCGTCCGAGTCCTTTGAACATCGTACGACAACTCAGGAGATGTTACAGCTCAGTATACCACATTAGCAACATGAAAAGCACGTTAGAATAATTTAGGGCGCGTTACAACTCCTAAGAACACCATACATCACCGTACAAAACTTTAAAACTCCATAATAAACCTAATTAATTCGTCCGAGTCCGTTGAACATCGTACGACAACTTAGGACATCTTACGACTCTTTATGCCACATCAGCAACATGAAAAGAACATTAGTATAATGTAGGACGCGTTACAGCTCCTAAGAACGCCTTACACCACCGTACGAAACATTAAAACTCCATAATAAACCTAATGAATTCGTCCGAGTCCTTTGAACATCGTACGACAACTCAGGAGATGTTACAGCTCAGTATACCGCATTAGCAACATGAAAAGCACGTTAGAATAATTTAGGGCGCGTTACAACTCCTAAGAACACCTTATATCACCGTACAAAACTTTAAAACTCCATAATAAACCTAATTAATTCGTCCGAGTCCGTTGAACATCGTACGACAACTTAGGACATCTTACGACTCTTTATGCCACATCAGCAACATGAAAAGAACATTAGTATAATGTAGGACGCGTTACAGCTCCTAAGAACGCCTTACACCACCGTACGAAACATTAAAACTCCATAATAAACCTAATGAATTCGTCCGAGTCCTTTGAACATCGTACGACAACTTAGGACATCTTAAGACTCTTTATGCCACATTAGCAACTCGAAAAGAACGTTACTATAATGTAGGACGCCTTACAGCTCCTAAGAACACCTTACACCACCGTATGAAACATTAAAACTCCATAATAAACCTAATGATTTCGTCCGAGTCCTTTGAACATCGTACGGCAACTTAGGACAACTTACGACTCTTTATGCCACATTAGCAACTCGAAATGAACATTAGTATAATGTAGTACGCCTTACAGCTCCTAAGAACACCTTACACCACTGTACGAAACGTTAAAACTCCATAATAAACCTAATGAATTCGTCTGAGTCGTTTGAACATCGATCGACAACTTAGGACAACTTACGACTCTTTATGCCACATTAGCAACCCGAAATGAACATTAATATAATGTAGTACGCCTTACAGCTCCTAAGAACACCTTACACCACCGTACGAAACGTTAAAACTCCATAATAAACCTAATGAATTCGTCCGAGTCCTTTGAACATCGTACGACAACTTAGGACATCTTAAGACTCTTTATGCCACATTAGCAACTCGAAAAGAACGTTACTATAATGTAGGACGCCTTACAGCTCCTAAGAACACCTTACACCACCGTATGAAACATTAAAACTCCATAATAAACCTAATGATTTTGTCCGAGTCCTTTGAACATCGTACGGCAACTTAGGACATCTTACGACTCTTTATGCCACATTAGCAACTCGAAATGAACATTAGTATAATGTAGTACGCCTTACAGCTCCTAAGAACACCTTACACCACTGTACGAAACGTTAAAACTCCATAATAAACCTAATGAATTCGTCTGAGTCGTTTGAACATCGATCGACAACTTAGGACAACTTACGACTCTTTATGCCACATTAGCAACCCGAAATGAACATTAGTATAATGTAGTACGCCTTACAGCTCCTAAGAACACCTTACACCACCGTACGAAACGTTAAAACTTCATAATAAACCTAATGAATTCGTCCGAGTCCTTTGAACATCGTACGACAACTTAGGAGATCTTAAGACTCTTTATGCCACATTAGCAACTCGAAAAGAACGTTAGTATGATGTAGGACGCCTTACAGCTCCTAAGAACACCTTACACCACCGTACGAAACATTAAAACTCCATAATAAACCTAATGAATTCGTCCGAGTCCTTTGAACATCGTACGACAACTCAGGAGATGTTACAGCTCAGTATACCACATTAGCAACATGAAAAGCACGTTAGAATAATTTAGGGCGCGTTACAACTCCTAAGAACACCTTATATCACCGTACAAAACTTTAAAACTCCATAATAAACCTAATTAATTCGTCCGAGTCCGTTGAACATCGTACGACAACTTAGGACATCTTACGACTCTTTATGCCACATCAGCAACATGAAAAGAACATTAGTATAATGTAGGACGCGTTACAGCTCCTAAGAACACCTTACACCACCGTACGAAACATTAAAACTCCATAATAAACCTAATGAATTCGTCCGAGTCCTTTGAACATCGTACGACAACTTAGGACATCTTAAGACTCTTTATGCCACATTAGCAACTCGAAAAGAACGTTACTATAATGTAGGACGCCTTACAGCTCCTAAGAACACCTTACACCACCGTATGAAACATTAAAACTCCATAATAAACCTAATGATTTCGTCCGAGTCCTTTGAACATCGTACGGCAACTTAGGACAACTTACGACTCTTTATGCCACATTAGCAACTCGAAATGAACATTAGTATAATGTAGTACGCCTTACAGCTCCTAAGAACACCTTACACCACTGTACGAAACGTTAAAACTCCATAATAAACCTAATGAATTCGTCTGAGTCGTTTGAACATCGATCGACAACTTAGGACAACTTACGACTCTTTATGCCACATTAGCAACCCGAAATGAACATTAATATAATGTAGTACGCCTTACAGCTCCTAAGAACACCTTACACCACCGTACGAAACGTTAAAACTCCATAATAAACCTAATGAATTCGTCCGAGTCCTTTGAACATCGTACGACAACTTAGGACATCTTAAGACTCTTTATGCCACATTAGCAACTCGAAAAGAACGTTACTATAATGTAGGACGCCTTACAGCTCCTAAGAACACCTTACACCACCGTATGAAACATTAAAACTCCATAATAAACCTAATGATTTTGTCCGAGTCCTTTGAACATCGTACGGCAACTTAGGACATCTTACGACTCTTTATGCCACATTAGCAACTCGAAATGAACATTAGTATAATGTAGTACGCCTTACAGCTCCTAAGAACACCTTACACCACTGTACGAAACGTTAAAACTCCATAATAAACCTAATGAATTCGTCTGAGTCGTTTGAACATCGATCGACAACTTAGGACAACTTACGACTCTTTATGCCACATTAGCAACCCGAAATGAACATTAGTATAATGTAGTACGCCTTACAGCTCCTAAGAACACCTTACACCACCGTACGAAACGTTAAAACTTCATAATAAACCTAATGAATTCGTCCGAGTCCTTTGAACATCGTACGACAACTTAGGAGATCTTAAGACTCTTTATGCCACATTAGCAACTCGAAAAGAACGTTAGTATGATGTAGGACGCCTTACAGCTCCTAAGAACACCTTACACCACCGTACGAAACATTAAAACTCCATAATAAACCTAATGAATTCGTCCGAGTCCTTTGAACATCGTACGACAACTCAGGAGATGTTACAGCTCAGTATACCACATTAGCAACATGAAAAGCACGTTAGAATAATTTAGGGCGCGTTACAACTCCTAAGAACACCTTATATCACCGTACAAAACTTTAAAACTCCATAATAAACCTAATTAATTCGTCCGAGTCCGTTGAACATCGTACGACAACTTAGGACATCTTACGACTCTTTATGCCACATCAGCAACATGAAAAGAACATTAGTATAATGTAGGACGCGTTACAGCTCCTAAGAACGCCTTACACCACCGTACGAAACATTAAAACTCCATAATAAACCTAATGAATTCGTCCGAGTCCTTTGAACATCGTACGACAACTTAGGACATCTTAAGACTCTTTATGCCACATTAGCAACTCGAAAAGAACGTTACTATAATGTAGGACGCCTTACAGCTCCTAAGAACACCTTACACCACCGTATGAAACATTAAAACTCCATAATAAACCTAATGATTTCGTCCGAGTCCTTTGAACATCGTACGGCAACTTAGGACAACTTACGACTCTTTATGCCACATTAGCAACTCGAAATGAACATTAGTATAATGTAGTACGCCTTACAGCTCCTAAGAACACCTTACACCACTGTACGAAACGTTAAAACTCCATAATAAACCTAATGAATTCGTCTGAGTCGTTTGAACATCGATCGACAACTTAGGACAACTTACGACTCTTTATGCCACATTAGCAACCCGAAATGAACATTAATATAATGTAGTACGCCTTACAGCTCCTAAGAACACCTTACACCACCGTACGAAACGTTAAAACTCCATAATAAACCTAATGAATTCGTCCGAGTCCTTTGAACATCGTACGACAACTTAGGACATCTTAAGACTCTTTATGCCACATTAGCAACTCGAAAAGAACGTTACTATAATGTAGGACGCCTTACAGCTCCTAAGAACATCTTACACCACCGTATGAAACATTAAAACTCCATAATAAACCTAATGATTTTGTCCGAGTCCTTTGAACATCGTACGGCAACTTAGGACATCTTACGAGTCTTTATGCCACATTAGCAACTCGAAATGAACATTAGTATAATGTAGTACGCCTTACAGCTCCTAAGAACACCTTACACCACTGTACGAAACGTTAAAACTCCATAATAAACCTAATGAATTCGTCTGAGTCGTTTGAACATCGATCGACAACTTAGGACAACTTACGACTCTTTATGCCACATTAGCAACCCGAAATGAACATTAGTATAATGTAGTACGCCTTACAGCTCCTAAGAACACCTTACACCACCGTACGAAACGTTAAAACTTCATAATAAACCTAATGAATTCGTCCGAGTCCTTTGAACATCGTACGACAACTTAGGAGATCTTAAGACTCTTTATGCCACATTAGCAACTCGAAAAGAACGTTAGTATGATGTAGGACGCCTTACAGCTCCTAAGAACACCTTACACCACCGTACGAAACATTAAAACTCCATAATAAACCTAATGAATTCGTCCGAGTCCTTTGAACATCGTACGACAACTCAGGAGATGTTACAGCTCAGTATACCACATTAGCAACATGAAAAGCACGTTAGAATAATTTAGGGCGCGTTACAACTCCTAAGAACACCATACATCACCGTACAAAACTTTAAAACTCCATAATAAACCTAATTAATTCGTCCGAGTCCTTTGAACATCGTACGACAACTTAGGACATCTTACGACTCTTTATGCCACATCAGCAACATGAAAAGAACATTAGTATAATGTAGGACGCGTTACAGCTCCTAAGAACACCTTACACCACCGTACGAAACATTAAAACTCCATAATAAACCTAATGAATTCGTCCGAGTCCTTTGAACATCGTACGACAACTTAGGACATCTTAAGACTCTTTATGCCACATTAGCAACTCGAAAAGAACGTTACTATAATGTAGGACGCCTTACAGCTCCTAAGAACACCTTACACCACCGTATGAAACATTAAAACTCCATAATAAACCTAATGATTTCGTCCGAGTCCTTTGAACATCGTACGGCAACTTAGGACATCTTACGACTCTTTATGCCACATTAGCAACTCGAAATGAACATTAGTATAATGTAGTACGCCTTACAGCTCCTAAGAACACCTTACACCACTGTACGAAACGTTAAAACTCCATAATAAACCTAATGAATTCGTCTGAGTCGTTTGAACATCGATCGACAACTTAGGACAACTTACGACTCTTTATGCCACATTAGCAACCCGAAATGAACATTAATATAATGTAGTACGCCTTACAGCTCCTAAGAACACCTTACACCACCGTACGAAACGTTAAAACTCCATAATAAACCTAATGAATTCGTCCGAGTCCTTTGAACATCGTACGACAACTTAGGAGATCTTAAGACTCTTTATGCCACATTAGCAACTCGAAAAGAACGTTAGTATGATGTAGGACGCCTTACAGCTCCTAAGAACACCTTACACCACCGTACGAAACATTAAAACTCCATAATAAACCTAATGAATTCGTCCGAGTCCTTTGAACATCGTACGACAACTCAGGAGATGTTACAGCTCAGTATACCACATTAGCAACATGAAAAGCACGTTAGAATAATTTAGGGCGCGTTACAACTCCTAAGAACACCATACATCACCGTACAAAACTTTAAAACTCCATAATAAACCTAATTAATTCGTCCGAGTCCTTTGAACATCGTACGACAACTTAGGACATCTTACGACTCTTTATGCCACATCAGCAACATGAAAAGAACATTAGTATAATGTAGGACGCGTTACAGCTCCTAAGAACACCTTACACCACCGTACGAAACATTAAAACTCCATAATAAACCTAATGAATTCGTTCGAGTCCTTTGAACATCGTACGACAACTTAGGACATCTTAAGACTCTTTATGCCACATTAGTAACTCGAAAAGAACATTAGTATGATGTAGGACGCCTTACACCTCCTAAGAACACCTTACACCACCGTACGAAACATTAAAACTCCATAATAAACCTAATGAATTCGTCCGAGTCGTTTGAACATCGATCGACAACTTAGGACATCTTACGACTCTTTATGCCACATTAGCAACTCGAAATGAACATTAGTATAATGTAGTACGCCTTACAGCTCCTAAGAACACCTTACACCACCGTACGAAACATTAAAACTCCATAATAAACCTAATGATTTCGTCCGAGTCCTTTGACCATCGTACTGCAACTTAGGACATCTTACGACTCTTTATGCCACATTAGCAACTCGAAATGAACATTAGTATAATGTAGTACGCCTTACAGCTCCTAAGAACACCTTACACCACCGTACGAAACATTAAAACTCCATAATAAACCTAATGAATTCGTCAGAGTCTTTTGAACATCATACGACAACTCAGGAGATGTTACAGCTCAGTATACAGCATTAGCAACATGAAAAGCACGTTAGAATAATTTAGGGCGCGTTACAACTCCTAAGAACACCTTACATCACCGTACAAAACTTTAAAACTTCATAATAAACCTAATGAATTTGTATGAGTCCTATGAACATCGTACGACAACTTAGGACATGTTACGACTCTTTATGCCACAATAGCAACTCGAAAAGAACGTTAGTATAATGTAGGACGCCTTACAGATCCGAAGAACACCTTACACCACCGTACGAAACATTAAAACTCCATAATAAACCTAATGAATTCGTCTGAGTCGTTTGAACATCGATCGACAACTTAGGACATCTTAAGACTCTTTATGCCACATTAGCAACTCGAAATGAACATTAGTATAATGTAGTACGCCTTACAGCTCCTATGAACACCTTACACCACCGTACGAAACATTAAAACTCCATAATAAACCTAATGATTTCGTCCGAGTCCTTTGAACATCGTACGGCAACTTAGGACATCTTACGACTCTTTATGCCACATTAGCAACTCGAAATGAACATTAGTATAATGTAGTACGCCTTACAGCTCCTAAGAACACCTTACACCACCGTACGAAACATTAAAACTCCATAATAAACCTAATGAATTCGTCCGAGTCTTTTGAACATCGTACGACAACTCAGGAGATGTTACAGCTCAGTATACAGCATTAGCAACATGAAAAGCACGTTAGAATAATTTAGGGCGCGTTACAACTCCTAAGAACACCTTACATCACCGTACAAAACTTTAAAACTTCATAATAAACCTAATGAATTTGTATGAGTCCTTTGAACATCGTACGACAACTTAGGACATGTTACGACTCTTTATGCCACATTAGCAACTCGAAAAGAACGTTAGTATAATGTAGGACGCCTTACAGATCCGAAGAACACCTTACACCACCGTACGAAACATTAAAACTTCATAATAAACCTACTGAATTCGTCTGAGTCGTTTGAACATCGATCGACAACTTAGGACATGTTACGACTCTTTATGCCACATTAGCAACTCGAAATGAACATTAGTATAATGTAGTACGCCTTACAGCTCCTAAGAACACCTTACACCACCGTACGAAACGTTAAAACTCCATAATAAACCTAATGAATTCGTCCGAGTCCTTTGAACATCGTACGACAACTTAGGAGATCTTAAGACTCTTTATGCCACATTAGCAACTCGAAAAGAACGTTAGTATGATGTAGGACGCCTTACAGCTCCTAAGAACACCTTACACCACCGTAGGAAACATTAAAACTCCATAATAAACCTAATGAATTCGTCCGAGTCCTTTGAACATCGTACGACAACTCAGGAGATGTTACAGCTCAGTATACAGCATTAGCAACATGAAAAGCACGTTAGAATAATTTAGGGCGCGTTACAACTCCTAAGAACACCTTACATCACCGTACAAAACTTTAAAACTCCATAATAAACCTAATTAATTCGTACGAGTCCTCTGAACATCGTACGACAACTTAGGACATCTTACGATTCTTTATGCCACATCAGCAACTCGAAAAGAACATTAGTATAATTTAGGACGCGTTACAGCTCCTAAGAACACTTTACACCACCGTACGAAACATTAAAACTCCATAATAAACCTAATGAATTCGTTCGAGTCCTTTGAACATCGTACGACAACTTAGGACATCTTAAGACTCTTTATGCCACATTAGTAACTCGAAAAGAACATTAGTATGATGTAGGACACCTTACACCTCCTAAGAACACCTTACACCACCGTACGAAATATTAAAACTCCATAATAAACCTAATGAATTCGTCCGAGTCGTTTGAACATCGATCGACAACTTAGGACATCTTACGACTCTTTATGCCACATTAGCAACTCGAAATGAACATTAGTATAATGTAGTACGCCTTACAGCTCCTAAGAACAACTTACACCACCGTACGAAACATTAAAACTCCATAATAAACCTAATGATTTCGTCCGAGTCCTTTGAACATCGTACGGCAACTTAGGACATCTTACGACTCTTTATGCCACATTAGCAACTCGAAATGAACATTAGTATAATGTAGTACGCCTTACAGCTCCTAAGAACACCTTACACCACCGTACGAAACATTAAAACTCCATAATAAACCTAATGAATTCGTCCGAGTCTTTTGAACATCGTACGACAACTCAGGAGATGTTACAGCTCAGTATACAGCATTAGCAACATGAAAAGCACGTTAGAATAATTTAGGGTGCGTTACAACTCCTAAGAACACCTTACATCACCGTACAAAACTTTAAAACTTCATAATAAACCTAATGAATTTGTATGAGTCCTTTGAACATCGTACGACAACTTAGGACATGTTACGACTCTTTATGCCACATTAGCAACTCGAAAAGAACGTTAGTATAATGTAGGACGCCTTACAGATCCGAAGAACACCTTACACCACCGTACGAAACATTAAAACACAATAATAAACCTAATGAATTCGTCTGAGTCGTTTGAACATCGATCGACAACTTAGGACATGTTACGACTCTTTATGCCACATTAGCAACTCGAAATGAACATTAGTATAATGTAGTACGCCTTACAGCTCCTAAGAACACCTTACACCACCGTACGAAACGTTAAAACTCCATAATAAACCTAATGAATTCGTCCGAGTCCTTTGAACATCGTACGACAACTTAGGAGATCTTAAGACTCTTTATGCCACATTAGCAACTCGAAAAGAACGTTAGTATGATGTAGGACGCCTTACAGCTCCTAAGAACACCTTACACCACCGTACGAAACATTAAAACTCCATAATAAACCTAATGAATTCGTCCGAGTCCTTTGAACATCGTACGACAACTCAGGAGATGTTACAGCTCAGTATACAGCATTAGCAACATGAAAAGCACGTTAGAATAATTTAGGGCGCGTTACAACTCCTAAGAACACCTTACATCACCGTACAAAACTTTAAAACTCCATAATAAACCTAATTAATTCGTACGAGTCCTCTGAACATCGTACGACAACTTAGGACATCTTACGACTCTTTATGCCACATCAGCAACATGAAAAGAACATTAGTATAATGTAGGACGCGTTACAGCTCCTAAGAACACCTTACACCACCGTACGAAACATTAAAACTCCATAATAAACCTAATGAATTCGTTCGAGTCCTTTGAACATCGTACGACAACTTAGGACATCTTAAGACTCTTTATGCCACATTAGTAACGGGAAAAGAACATTAGTATGATGTAGGACGCCTTACACCTCCTAAGAACACCTTACACCACCGTACGAAATATTAAAACTCGATAATAAACCTAATGAATTCGTCCGAGTCGTTTGAACATCGATCGACAACTTAGGACATCTTACGACTCTTTATGCCACATTAGCAACTCGAAATGAACATTAGTATAATGTAGTACGCCTTACAGCTCCTAAGAACACCTTACACCACCGTACGAAACATTAAAACTCCATAATAAACCTAATGATTTCGTCCGAGTCCTTTGAACATCGTACGGCAACTTAGGACATCTTACGACTCTTTATGCCACATTAGCAACTCGAAATGAACATTAGTATAATGTAGTACGCCTTACAGCTCCTAAGAACACCTTACACCACCGTACGAAACATTAAAACTCCATAATAAACCTAATGAATTCGTCCGAGTCTTTTGAACATCGTACGACAACTCAGGAGATGTTACAGCTCAGTATACAGCATTAGCAACATGAAAAGCACGTTAGAATAATTTAGGGTGCGTTACAACTCCTAAGAACACCTTACATCACCGTACAAAACTTTAAAACTTCATAATAAACCTAATGAATTTGTATGAGTCCTTTGAACATCGTACGACAACTTAGGACATGTTACGACTCTTTATGCCACATTAGCAACTCGAAAAGAACGTTAGTATAATGTAGGACGCCTTACAGATCCGAAGAACACCTTACACCACCGTACGAAACATTAAAACTCCATAATAAACCTACTGAATTCGTCTGAGTCGTTTGAACATCGATCGACAACTTAGGACATGTTACGACTCTTTATGCCACATTAGCAACTCGAAATGAACATTAGTATAATGTAGTACGCCTTACAGCTCCTAAGAACACCTTACACCACCGTACGAAACGTTAAAACTCCATAATAAACCTAATGAATTCGTCCGAGTCCTTTGAACATCGTACGACAACTTAGGAGATCTTAAGACTCTTTATGCCACATTAGCAACTCGAAAAGAACGTTAGTATGATGTAGGACGCCTTACAGCTCCTAAGAACACCTTACACCACCGTAGGAAACATTAAAACTCCATAATAAACCTAATGAATTCGTCCGAGTCCTTTGAACATCGTACGACAACTCAGGAGATGTTACAGCTCAGTATACAGCATTAGCAACATGAAAAGCACGTTAGAATAATTTAGGGCGCGTTACAACTCCAAAGAACACCTTACATCACCGTACAAAACTTTAAAACTCCATAATAAACCTAATTAATTCGTACGAGTCCTCTGAACATCGTACGACAACTTAGGACATCTTACGATTCTTTATGCCACATCAGCAACTCGAAAAGAACATTAGTATAATTTAGGACGCGTTACAGCTCCTAAGAACACTTTACACCACCGTACGAAACATTAAAACTCCATAATAAACCTAATGAATTCGTTCGAGTCCTTTGAACATCGTACGACAACTTAGGACATCTTAAGACTCTTTATGCCACATTAGTAACTCGAAAAGAACATTAGTATGATGTAGGACGCCTTACACCTCCTAGGAACACCTTACACCACCGTACGAAATATTAAAACTCCATAATAAACCTAATGAATTCGTCCGAGTCGTTTGAACATCGATCGACAACTTAGGACATCTTACGACTCTTTATGCCACATTAGCAACTCGAAATGAACATTAGTATAATGTAGTACGCCTTACAGCTCCTAAGAACACCTTACACCACCGTACGAAACATTAAAACTCCATAATAAACCTAATGATTTCGTCCGAGTCCTTTGAACATCGTACGGCAACTTAGGACATCTTACGACTCTTTATGCCACATTAGCAACTCGAAATGAACATTAGTATAATGTAGTACGCCTTACAGCTCCTAAGAACACCTTACACCACCGTACGAAACATTAAAACTCCATAATAAACCTAATGAATTCGTCCGAGTCTTTTGAACATCGTACGACAACTCAGGAGATGTTACAGCTCAGTATACAGCATTAGCAACATGAAAAGCACGTTAGAATAATTTAGGGTGCGTTACAACTCCTAAGAACACCTTACATCACCGTACAAAACTTTAAAACTTCATAATAAACCTAATGAATTTGTATGAGTCCTTTGAACATCGTACGACAACTTAGGACATGTTACGACTCTTTATGCCACATTAGCAACTCGAAAAGAACGTTAGTATAATGTAGGACGCCTTACAGATCCGAAGAACACCTTACACCACCGTACGAAACATTAAAACACAATAATAAACCTAATGAATTCGTCTGAGTCGTTTGAACATCGATCGACAACTTAGGACAACTTACGACTCTTTATGCCACATTAGCAACCCGAAATGAACATTAGTATAATGTAGTACGCCTTACAGCTCCTAAGAACACCTTACACCACCGTACGAAACGTTAAAACTCCATAATAAACCTAATGAATTCGTCCGAGTCCTTTGAACATCGTACTACAACTTAGGAGATCTTAAGACTCTTTATGCCACATTAGCAACTCGAAAAGAACGTTAGTATGATGTAGGACGCCTTACAGCTCCTAAGAACACCTTACACCACCGTAGGAAACATTAAAACTCCATAATAAACCTAATGAATTCGTCCGAGTCCTTTGAACATCGTACGACAACTCAGGAGATGTTACAGCTCAGTATACAGCATTAGCAACATGAAAAGCACGTTAGAATAATTTAGGGCGCGTTACAACTCCTAAGAACACCTTACATCACCGTACAAAACTTTAAAACTCCATAATAAACCTAATTAATTCGTACGAGTCCTCTGAACATCGTACGACAACTTAGGACATCTTACGATTCTTTATGCCACATCAGCAACTCGAAAAGAACATTAGTATAATTTAGGACGCGTTACAGCTCCTAAGAACAGTTTACACCACCGTACGAAACATTAAAACTCCATAATAAACCTAATGAATTCGTTCGAGTCCTTTGAACATCGTACGACAACTTAGGACATCTTAAGACTCTTTATGCCACATTAGCAACTCGAAAAGAACGTAACTATAATGTAGGACGCCTTACAGCTCCTAAGAACACCTTACACCACCGTATGAAACATTAAAACTCCATAATAAACCTAATGATTTCGTCCGAGTCCTTTGAACATCGTACGACAACTTAGGACATCTTACGACTCTTTATGCCACATTAGCAACTCGAAATGAACATTAGTATAATGTAGTACGCCTTACAGCTCCTAAGAACACCTTACACCACTGTACGAAACGTTAAAACTCCATAATAAACCTAATGAATTCTTCTGAGTCCTTTGAACATCATACGACAACTTAGGACATCTTAAGACTCTTTATGCCACATCAGCAACTCTAAAAGAACGTTAGTATGATGTAGGACGCCTTACAGCTCCTAAGAACACCTTACACCGACGTACGAAACATTAAAACTCCATAAGAAACCTAATGAATTCGTCCGAGTCCTTTGAACATCGTACGACAACTCAGGAGATGTTACGGCTCAGTATACGGCACTAGCAACATGAAAAACACGTTACAATAATGTAGGACGCGTTACAACTCCTAAGAACACCTTACATCACCGTACAAAACTTTAAAACTCCATAATAAACCAAATTAATTCGTACGAGTCCTTTGAACATCGTACGACAACTTGGGACATCTTACGACTCTTTATGCCACATTAGCAACATGAAAAGCATGTTAGAATAATGTAGGACGCGTTACAACTCCTAAGAACACCTTACATCACCTTACAAAACTTTAAAACTTCATAATAAACCTAATGAATTTGTACGAGTCCTTTGAACATCGTACGACAACTTAGGACATGTTACGACTCTTTATGCCACATTAGCAACTCGAAAAGAACGTTAGTATAATGTAGGACGCCTTACAGATCCTAAGAACACCTTACACCACCGTACAAACATTAAAACTCCATAATAAACCTAATGAATTCGTCTGAGTCGTTTGAACATCGATCGACAACTTAGGACATCTTACGACTCTTTATGCCACATTAGCAACTCGAAATGAACATTAGTATAATGTAGTACGCCTAACAGCTCCTAAGAACACCTTACACCACCGTACGAAACGTTAAAACTCCATAATAAACCTAATGAATTCGTCCGAGTCCTTTGAACATCGTACGACAACTTAGGAGATCTTAAGACTCTTTATGCCACATTAGCAACTCGAAAAGAACGTTAGTATGATGTAGGACGCCTTACAGCTCCTAAGAACACCTTACACCACCGTACGAAACATTAAAACTCCATAATAAACCTAATGAATTCGTCCGAGTCCTTTGAACAACGTACGACAACTCAGGAGATGTTACAGCTCAGTATACAGCATTAGCAACATGAAAAGCACGTTAGAATAATCTAGGGCGCGTTACAACTCCTAAGAACACCTTACATCACCGTACAAAACTTTAAAACTCCATAATAAAACTAATTAATTCGTACGAGTCCTCTGAACATCGTACGACAACTTAGGACATCTTACGATTCTTTATGCCACATCAGCAACTCGAAAAGAACATTAGTATAATTTAGGACGCGTTACAGCTCCTAAGAACAGTTTACACCACCGTACGAAACATTAAAACTCCATAATAAAACTAATGAATTCGTTCGAGTCCTTTGAACATCGTACGACAACTTAGGACATCTTAAGACTCTTTATGCCACATTAGTAACTCGAAAAGAACGTTAGTATGATGTAGGACGCCTTACACCTCTTAAGAACACCTTACACCACCGTACGAAACATTAAAACTCCATAATAAACCTAATGAATTCGTCCGAGTCCTTTGAACATCGTACGACAACTTAGGACATCTTAAGACTCTTTATGCCACATTAGCAACTCGAAAAGAACGTAACTATAATGTAGGACGCCTTACAGCTCCTAAGAACACCTTACACCACCGTATGAAACATTTAAACTCCATAATAAACCTAATGATTTCGTCCGAGTCCTTTGAACATCGTACGACAACTTAGGACATCTTACGACTCTTTATGCCACATTAGCAACTCGAAATGAACATTAGTATAATGTAGTACGCCTTACAGCTCCTAAGAACACCTTACACCACCGTACGAAACGTTAAAACTCCATAATAAACCTAATGAATTCGTCCGAGTCCTTTGAACATCGTACGACAACTTAGGAGATCTTAAGACTCTTTATGCCACATTAGCAACTCGAAAAGAACGTTAGTATGATGTAGGACGCCTTACAGCTCCTAAGAACACCTTACACCACCGTACGAAACATTAAAACTCCATAATAAACCTAATGAATTCGTCCGAGTCCTTTGAACAACGTACGACAACTCAGGAGATGTTACAGCTCAGTATACAGCATTAGCAACATGAAAAGCACGTTAGAATAATCTAGGGCGCGTTACAACTCCTAAGAACACCTTACATCACCGTACAAAACTTTAAAACTCCATAATAAAACTAATTAATTCGTACGAGTCCTCTGAACATCGTACGACAACTTAGGACATCTTACGATTCTTTATGCCACATCAGCAACTCGAAAAGAACATTAGTATAATTTAGGACGCGTTACAGCTCCTAAGAACAGTTTACACCACCGTACGAAACATTAAAACTCCATAATAAACCTAATGAATTCGTTCGAGTCCTTTGAACATCGTACGACAACTTAGGACATCTTAAGACTCTTTATGCCACATTAGTAACTCGAAAAGAACGTTAGTATGATGTAGGACGCCTTACACCTCTTAAGAACACCTTACACCACCGTACGAAACATTAAAACTCCATAATAAACCTAATGAATTCGTCCGAGTCCTTTGAACATCGTACGACAACTTAGGACATCTTAAGACTCTTTATGCCACATTAGCAACTCGAAAAGAACGTAACTATAATGTAGGACGCCTTACAGCTCCTAAGAACACCTTACACCACCGTATGAAACATTAAAACTCCATAATAAACCTAATGATTTCGTCCGAGTCCTTTGAACATCGTACGACAACTTAGGACATCTTACGACTCTTTATGCCACATTAGCAACTCGAAATGAACATTAGTATAATGTAGTACGCCTTACAGCTCCTAAGAACACCTTACACCACTGTACGAAACGTTAAAACTCCATATAAACCTAATGAATTCTTCTGAGTCCTTTGAAAATCAAACGACAACTTAGGACATCTTAAGACTCTTTATGCCACATCAGCAACTCTAAAAGAACGTTAGTATGATGTAGGACGCCTTACAGCTCCTAAGAACACCTTACACCGACGTACGAAACATTAAAACTCCATAATAAACCTAATGAATTCGTCCGAGTCCTTTGAACATCGTACGACAACTCAGGAGATGTTACGGCTCAGTATACGGCACTAGCAACATGAAAAACACGTTACAATAATGTAGGACGCGTTACAACTCCTAAGAACACCTTACATCACCGTACAAAACTTTAAAACTCCATAATAAACCAAATTAATTCGTACGAGTCCTTTGAACATCGTACGACAACTTGGGACATCTTACGACTCTTTATGCCACATTAGCAACATGAAAAGCATGTTAGAATAATGTAGGACGCGTTACAACTCCTAAGAACACCTTACATCACCGTACAAAACTTTAAAACTTCATAATAAACCTAATGAATTTGTACGAGTCCTTTGAACATCGTACGACAACTTAGGACATGTTACGACTCTTTATGCCACATTAGCAACTCGAAAAGAACGTTAGTATAATGTAGGACGCCTTACAGATCCTAAGAACACCTTACACCACCGTACGAAACATTAAAACTCCATAATAAACCTAATGAATTCGTCTGAGTCGTTTGAACATCGATCGACAACTTAGGACATCTTACGACTCTTTATGCCACATTAGCAACTCGAAATGAACATTAGTATAATGTAGTACGCCTAACAGCTCCTAAGAACACCTTACACCACCGTAAGAAACGTTAAAACTCCATAATAAACCTAATGAATCCGTCCGAGTCCTTTGAACATCGTACGACAACTTAGGAGATCTTAAGACTCTTTGTGCCACATTAGCAACTCGAAAAGAACGTTAGTATGATGTAGGACGCCTTACAGCTCCTAAGAACACCTTACACCACCGTACGAAACATTAAAACTCCATAATAAACCTAATGAATTCGTCCGAGTCCTTTGAACAACGTACGACAACTCAGGAGATGTTACAGCTCAGTATACAGCATTAGCAACATGAAAAGCACGTTAGAATAATCTAGGGCGCGTTACAACTCCTAAGAACACCTTACATCACCGTACAAAACTTTAAAACTCCATAATAAAAATAATTAATTCGTACGAGTCCTCTGAACATCGTACGACAACTTAGGACATCTTACGACTCTTTATGCCACATCAGCAACTGGAAAAGAACGTTAGTATGATGTAGGACGCCTTACAGCTCCTAAGAACACCTTACACCGACGTACGAAACATTAAAACTCCATAATAAACCTAATGAATTCGTCCGAGTCCTTTGAACATCGTACGACAACTCAGGAGATGTTACAGCTCAGTATACAGCATTATCAACATGAAAAGCACGTTAGAATAATTTAGGGCGCGTTACAACTCCTAAGAACACCTTACATCACCATACAAAACTTTAAAACTCCATAATAAACCTAATTAATTCGTACGAGTCCTCTGAACATCGTACGACAACTTAGGACATCTTACGATTCTTTATGCCACATCAGCAACTCGAAAAGAACATTAGTATAATTTAGGACGCGTTACAGCTCCTAAGAACACTTTACACCACCGTACGAAACATTAAAACTCCATAATAAACCTAATGAATTCGTTCGAGTCCTTTGAACATCGTACGACAACTTAGGACATCTTAAGACTCTTTATGCCACATTAGTAACTCGAAAAGAACGTTAGTATGATGTAGGACGCCTTACACCTCCTAAGAACACCTTACACCACCGTACGAAACATTAAAACTCCATAATAAACCTAATGAATTCGTTCGAGTCCTTTGAACATCGTACGACAACTTAGGACATCTTAAGACTCTTTATGCCACATTAGCAACTCGAAAAGAACGTAACTATAATGTAGGACGCCTTACAGCTCCTAAGAACACCTGACACCACTGTACGAAACGTTAAAACTCCATAATAAACCTAATGAATTCTTCTGAGTCCTTTGAACATCATACGACAACTTAGGACATCTTAGGACTCTTTATGCCACATCAGCAACTCGAAAAGAACGTTAGTATGATGTAGGACGCCTTACAGCTCCTAAGAACACCTTACACCGACGTACGAAACATTAAAACTCCATAATAAACCTAATGAATTCGTCCGAGTCCTTTGAACATCGTACGACAACTCAGGAGATGTTACGGCTCAGTATACGGCACTAGCAACAGGAAAAGCACGTTACAATAATGTAGGACGCGTTACAACTACTAAGAACACCTTACATCACCGTACAAAACTTTAAAACTCCATAATAAACCAAATTAATTTGTACGAGTCCTTTGAACATCGTACGACAACTTGGGACATCTTACGACTCTTTATGCCATATTAGCAACATGAAAAGCATGTTAGAATAATGTAGGACGCGTTACAACTCCTAAGAACACCTTACATCACCGTACAAAACTTTAAAACTTCATAATAAACCTAATGAATTTGTACGAGTCCTTTGAACATCGTACGACAACTTAGGACATGTTACGACTCTTTATGCCAACATTAGCAACTCGAAAAGAACGTTAGTATAATGTAGGACGCCTTACAGATCCTAAGAACACCTTACACCACCGTACGAAACATTAAAACTCCATAATAAACCTAATGAATTCGTCTGAGTCGTTTGAACATCGATCGACAACTTAGGACATCTTACGACTCTTTATGCCACATTAGCAACTCGAAATGAACATTAGTATAATGTAGTACGCCTTACAGCTCCTAAGAACACCTTACACCACCGTACGAAACGTTAAAACTCCATAATAAACCTAATGAATTCGTCCGAGTCCTTTGAACATCGTACGACAACTTAGGAGATCTTAAGACTCTTTATGCCACATTAGCAACTCGAAATGAACATTAGTATAATGTAGTACGCCTTACAGCTCCTAAGAACACCTTACACCACCGTACGAAACGTTAAAACTCCATAATAAACCTAATGAATTGGTCCGAGTCCTTTGAACAACGTACGACAACTCAGGAGATGTTACAGCTCAGTATACAGCATTAGCAACATGAAAAGCACGTTAGAATAATCTAGGGCGCGTTACAACTCCTAAGAACACCTTACATCACCGTACAAAACTTTAAAACTCCATAATAAACCTAATTAATTCGTACGAGTCCTCTGAACATCGTACGACAACTTACGACATCTTACGACTCTTTATGCCACTTCAGCAACTCGAAAAGAACATTAGTATAATGTAGGACGCGTTACAGCTCCTAAGAACACCTTACACCACCGTACGAAACATTAAAACTCCATAATAAACCTAATGAATTCGTTCGAGTCCTTTGAACATCGTACGACAACTTAAGACATCTTAAGACTCTTTATGCCACATTAGCAACTCGAAAAGAACGTTAGTATGATGTAGGACGCCTTACAGCTCCTAAGAACACCTTACGCCACCGTACGAAACATTAAAACTCCATAATAAACCTAATGAATTCGTCTCATTATACGGCATTAGCAACATGAAAAGCACGTTAGAATAATGTAGGACGCGTTACAATTCCTAAGAACACCTTACAACAACGTACAAAACTTTAAAACTCCATAATAAACCTAATTAATTCGTACGAGTCCTTTGAACATCGTACGACAAACTTAGGACATCTTACGACTCTTTATGCCACATTAGCAACATGAAAAGCACATTAGAATAATGTAGGACGTGTTACAACTCCTAAGAACACCTTACATCACCGTACAAAACTTTAAAACTCCATAATAAACGTAAATAATTCGTACGAGTCCTTTGAACATCGTACGACAACTTAGGACATCTTAAGACTCTTTATGCCATATTAGCAAATCGAAAAGAACATTAGTATAATGTAGGACGCCTTACAGCTCCTAAGAACACCTTACACAACCGTGCGAAACATTAAAACTCCATAATAAAACTAATGAATTCGTCCGAGTCCTTTGAACATCGTACGACAACTTAGGACATCTTGCGACTCTTTATGCCACATTAGCAACTCGAAATGAACATTAGTATAATGTAGTACGCCTTACAGCTCCCAAGAACACCTTACACCACCATACGAAACGTTAAAACTCCATAATAAACCTAATGAATTCGTCTGAGTCGTTTGAACATCGATCGACAACTTAGGACATCTTACGACTCTTTATGCCACATCAGCAACTCGAAAAGAACATTAGTATAATGTAGGACGCCTTACAGCTTCTAAGAACACCTTACACCACCGTACGAAACGGTAAAACTCCATAATAAACCTAATGAATTCGTCCGAGTCCTTTGAACATCGTACGACAACTTAGGACATCTTAAGACTCTTTATGCCACATTAGCAACTCGAAAAGAACGTTAGTATGATGTAGGACGCCTTACAGCTCCTAAGAACACCTTACACCACCGTACGAAACATTAAAACTCCATAATAAACCTAATGAATTCGTCCGAGTCCTTTGAACAACGTACGACAACTCAGGAGATGTTACAGCTCAGTATACAGCATTAGCAACATGAAAAGCACGTTAGAATAATCTAGGGCGCGTTACAACTCCTAAGAACACCTTACATCACCGTACAAAACTTTAAAACTCCATAATAAAACTAATTAATTCGTACGAGTCCTCTGAACATCGTACGACAACTTAGGACATCTTACGACTCTTTATGCCACATCAGCAACTCGAAAAGAACGTTAGTATGATGTAGGACGCCTTACAGCTCCTAAGAACACCTTACACCGACGTACGAAACATTAAAACTCCATAATAAACCTAATGAATTCGTCCGAGTCCTTTGAACATCGTACGACAACTCAGGAGATGTTACGGCTCAGTATACGGCACTAGCAACATGAAAAGCACGTTACAATAATGTAGGACGCGTTACAACTCCTAAGAACACCTTACATCACTGTACAAAACTTTAAAACTCCATAATAAACCAAATTAATTCGTACGAGTCCTTTGAACATCGTACGACAACTTGGGACATCTTACGACTCTTTATGCCACATTAGCAACATGAAAAGCATGTTAGAATAATGTAGGACGCGTTACAACTCCTAAGAACACCTTACATCACCGTACAAAACTTTAAAACTTCATAATAAACCTAATGAATTTGTACGAGTCCTTTGAACATCGTACGACAACTTAGGACATGTTACGACTCTTTATGCCACATTAGCAACTCGAAAAGAACGTTAGTATAATGTAGGACGCCTTACAGATCCTAAGAACACCTTACACCACCGTACGAAACATTAAAACTCCATAATAAACCTAATGAATTCGTCTGAGTCGTTTGAACATCGATCGACAACTTAGGACATCTTACGACTCTTTATGCCACATTAGCAACTCGAAATGAACATTAGTATAATGTAGTACGCCTTACAGCTCCTAAGAACACCTTACACCACCGTACGAAACGTTAAAACTCCATAATAAACCTAATGAATTGGTCCGAGTCCTTTGAACATCGTACGACAACTTAGGAGATCTTAAGACTCTTTATGCCACATTAGCAACTCGAAAACAACGTTAGTATGATGTAGGACGCCTTACAGCTCCTAAGAACACCTTACACCACCGTACGAAACATTAAAACTCCATAATAAACCTAATGAATTCGTCCGAGTCCTTTGAACAACGTACGACAACTCAGGAGATGTTACAGCTCAGTATACAGCATTAGCAACATGAAAAGCACGTTAGAATAATCTAGGGCGCGTTACAACTCCTAAGAACACCTTACAACACCGTACAAAACTTTAAAACTCCATAATAAACCTAATTAATTCGTACGAGTCCTCTGAACATCGTACGACAACTTACGACATCTTACGACTCTTTATGCCACTTCAGCAACTCGAAAAGAACATTAGTATAATGTAGGACGCGTTACAGCTCCTAAGAACACCTTACACCACCGTACGAAACATTAAAACTCCATAATAAACCTAATGAATTCGTTCGAGTCCTTTGAACATCGTACGACAACTTAAGACATCTTAAGACTCTTTATGCCACATTAGCAACTCGAAAAGAACGTTAGTATGATGTAGGACGCCTTACAGCTCCTAAGAACACCTTACGCCACCGTACGAAACATTAAAACTCCATAATAAACCTAATGAATTCGTCTCATTATACGGCATTAGCAACATGAAAAGCACGTTAGAATAATGTAGGACGCGTTACAATTCCTAAGAACACCTTACAACAACGTACAAAACTTTAAAACTCCATAATAAACCTAATTAATTCGTACGAGTCCTTTGAACATCGTACGACAAACTTAGGACATCTTACGACTCTTTATGCCACATTAGCAACATGAAAAGCACATTAGAATAATGTAGGACGTGTTACAACTCCTAAGAACACCTTACATCACCGTACAAAACTTTAAAACTCCATAATAAACGTAAATAATTCGTACGAGTCCTTTGAACATCGTACGACAACTTAGGACATCTTAAGACTCTTTATGCCATATTAGCAAATCGAAAAGAACATTAGTATAATGTAGGACGCCTTACAGCTCCTAAGAACACCTTACACAACCGTGCGAAACATTAAAACTCCATAATAAAACTAATGAATTCGTCCGAGTCCTTTGAACATCGTACGACAACTTAGGACATCTTGCGACTCTTTATGCCACATTAGCAACTCGAAATGAACATTAGTATAATGTAGTACGCCTTACAGCTCCCAAGAACACCTTACACCACCATACGAAACGTTAAAACTCCATAATAAACCTAATGAATTCGTCTGAGTCGTTTGAACATCGATCGACAACTTAGGACATCTTACGACTCTTTATGCCACATCAGCAACTCGAAAAGAACATTAGTATAATGTAGGACGCCTTACAGCTTTTAAGAACACCTTACACCACCGTACGAAACGGTAAAACTCCATAATAAACCTAATGAATTCGTCCGAGTCCTTTGAACATCGTACGACAACTTAGGACATCTTAAGACTCTTTATGCCACATTAGCAACTCGAAAAGAACGTTAGTATGATGTAGGACGCCTTACAGCTCCTAAGAACACCTTACACCACCGTACGAAACATTAAAACTCCATAATAAACCTAATGAATTCGTCCGAGTCCTTTGAACATCGTACGACAACTCAGGAGATGTTACAGCTCAGTATACAGCATTAGCAACATGAAAAGCACGTTAGAATAATCTAGGGCGCGTTACAACTCCTAAGAACACCTTACATCACCGTACAAAACTTTAAAACTCCATAATAAAACTAATTAATTCGTACGAGTCCTCTGAACATCGTACGACAACTTAGGACATCTTACGACTCTTTATGCCACATCAGCAACTCGAAAAGAACGTTAGTATGATGTAGGACGCCTTACAGCTCCTAAGAACACCTTACACCGACGTACGAAACATTAAAACTCCATAATAAACCTAATGAATTCGTCCGAGTCCTTTGAACATCGTACGACAACTCAGGAGATGTTACGGCTCAGTATACGGCACTAGCAACATGAAAAGCACGTTACAATAATGTAGGACGCGTTACAACTCCTAAGAACACCTTACATCACTGTACAAAACTTTAAAACTCCATAATAAACCAAATTAATTCGTACGAGTCCTTTGAACATCGTACGACAACTTGGGACATCTTACGACTCTTTATGCCACATTAGCAACATGAAAAGCATGTTAGAATAATGTAGGACGCGTTACAACTCCTAAGAACACCTTACATCACCGTACAAAACTTTAAAACTTCATAATAAACCTAATGAATTTGTACGAGTCCTTTGAACATCGTACGACAACTTAGGACATGTTACGACTCTTTATGCCACATTAGCAACTCGAAAAGAACGTTAGTATAATGTAGGACGCCTTACAGATCCTAAGAACACCTTACACCACCGTACGAAACATTAAAACTCCATAATAAACCTAATGAATTCGTCTGAGTCGTTTGAACATCGATCGACAACTTAGGACATCTTACGACTCTTTATGCCACATTAGCAACTCGAAATGAACATTAGTATAATGTAGTACGCCTTACAGCTCCTAAGAACACCTTACACCACCGTACGAAACGTTAAAACTCCATAATAAACCTAATGAATTGGTCCGAGTCCTTTGAACATCGTACGACAACTTAGGAGATCTTAAGACTCTTTATGCCACATTAGCAACTCGAAAACAACGTTAGTATGATGTAGGACGCCTTACAGCTCCTAAGAACACCTTACACCACCGTACGAAACATTAAAACTCCATAATAAACCTAATGAATTCGTCCGAGTCCTTTGAACAACGTACGACAACTCAGGAGATGTTACAGCTCAGTATACAGCATTAGCAACATGAAAAGCACGTTAGAATAATCTAGGGCGCGTTACAACTCCTAAGAACACCTTACAACACCGTACAAAACTTTAAAACTCCATAATAAACCTAATTAATTCGTACGAGTCCTCTGAACATCGTACGACAACTTACGACATCTTACGACTCTTTATGCCACTTCAGCAACTCGAAAAGAACATTAGTATAATGTAGGACGCGTTACAGCTCCTAAGAACACCTTACACCACCGTACGAAACATTAAAACTCCATAATAAACCTAATGAATTCGTTCGAGTCCTTTGAACATCGTACGACAACTTAAGACATCTTAAGACTCTTTATGCCACATTAGCAACTCGAAAAGAACGTTAGTATGATGTAGGACGCCTTACAGCTCCTAAGAACACCTTACGCCACCGTACGAAACATTAAAACTCCATAATAAACCTAATGAATTCGTCTCATTATACGGCATTAGCAACATGAAAAGCACGTTAGAATAATGTAGGACGCGTTACAATTCCTAAGAACACCTTACAACAACGTACAAAACTTTAAAACTCCATAATAAACCTAATTAATTCGTACGAGTCCTTTGAACATCGTACGACAAACTTAGGACATCTTACGACTCTTTATGCCACATTAGCAACATGAAAAGCACATTAGAATAATGTAGGACGTGTTACAACTCCTAAGAACACCTTACATCACCGTACAAAACTTTAAAACTCCATAATAAACGTAAATAATTCGTACGAGTCCTTTGAACATCGTACGACAACTTAGGACATCTTAAGACTCTTTATGCCATATTAGCAAATCGAAAAGAACATTAGTATAATGTAGGACGCCTTACAGCTCCTAAGAACACCTTACACAACCGTGCGAAACATTAAAACTCCATAATAAAACTAATGAATTCGTCCGAGTCCTTTGAACATCGTACGACAACTTAGGACATCTTGCGACTCTTTATGCCACATTAGCAACTCGAAATGAACATTAGTATAATGTAGTACGCCTTACAGCTCCCAAGAACACCTTACACCACCGTACGAAACGTTAAAACTCCATAATAAACCTAATGAATTCGTCTGAGTCGTTTGAACATCGATCGACAACTTAGGACATCTTACGACTCTTTATGCCACATCAGCAACTCGAAAAGAACATTAGTATAATGTAGGACGCCTTACAGCTTCTAAGAACACCTTACACCACCGTACGAAACGGTAAAACTCCATAATAAACCTAATGAATTCGTCCGAGTCCTTTGAACATCGTACGACAACTTAGGACATCTTAAGACTCTTTATGCCACATTAGCAACTCGAAAAGAACGTTAGTATGATGTAGGACGCCTTACAGCTCCTAAGAACACCTTACACCACCGTACGAAACATTAAAACTCCATAATAAACCTATTGAATTCGTCCGAGTCCTTTGAACATCGTACGACAACTCATGAGATGTTACAGCTCAGTATACAGCATTAGCAACATGAAAAGCACGTTAGAATAATTTAGGACGCGTTACAACTCCTAAGAACACCCTACATCACCGTACAAAACTTAAAAATCCATAATAAACCTAATTAATTCGTACGAGTCCTCTGAACATCGTACGACAACTTAGGACATCTTACGACTCTTTATGCCACATCAGCAACTCGAAAAGAACATTAGTATAATGTAGGACGCATTACAGCTCCTAAGAACACCTTACACCACCGTACGAAACATTAAAACTCCATAATAAACCTAATGAATTCGTTCGAGTCTTTTGAAAATCGTACGACAACTTAAGACATCTTAAGACTCTTTATGCCTCATTAGCAACTCGAAAAGAACGTTAGTATGATTTGGACGCCTTACAGCTCCTAACAACACCTTACACCACCGTACGAAACATTAAAACTCCATAATAAACCTAATGAATTCGTCCGAGTCCTTTGAACAACGTACGACAACTCAGGAGATGTTACAGCTCAGTATACAGCATTAGCAACATGAAAAGCACGTTAGAATAATCTAGGGCGCGTTACAACTCCTAAGAACACCTTACATCACCGTACAAAACTTTAAAACTCCATAATAAACCTAATTAATTCGTACGAGTCCTCTGAACATCGTACGGCAACTTACGACATCTTACGACTCTTTATGCCACTTCAGCAACTCGAAAAGAACATTAGTATAATGTAGGACGCGTTACAGCTCCTAAGAACACCTTACACCACCGTACGAAACATTAAAACTCCATAATAAACCTAATGAATTCGTCTCATTATACGGCATTAGCAACATGAAAAGCACGTTAGAATAATGTAGGACGCGTTACAATTCCTAAGAACACCTTACATCACCGTACAAAACTTTAAAAATCCATAATAAACCTAATTAATTCGTACGAGTCCTCTGAACATCGTACGACAACTTAGGACATCTTACGACTCTTTATGCCACATCAGCAACTCGAAAAGAACATTAGTATAATGTAGGACGCGTTACAGCTCCTAAGAACACCTGACACCACCGTACGAAAAATTAAAACTCCATAATAAACCTAATGAATTCGTTCGAGTCCTTTGAACATCGTACGACAAATTAAGACATCTTAAGACTCTTTATGCCACATTAGCAACTCGAAAAGAACGTTAGTATGATGTAGGACGCCTTACAGCTCCTAAGAACACCTTACACCACCGTACGAAACATTAAAACTCCATAATAAACCTAATGAATTCGTCCGAGTCCTTTGAACATCGTACGACAACTTAGGACATCTTAAGACTCTTTATGCCATATTAGCAAATCGAAAAGAACATTAGTATAATGTAGGACGCCTTACAGCTCCTAAGAACACCTTACACAACCGTGCGAAACATTAAAACTCCATAATAAAACTAATGAATTCGTCCGAGTCCTTTGAACATCGTACGACAACTTAGGACATCTTACGACTCTTTATGCCACATTAGCAACTCGAAATGAACATTAGTATAATGTAGTACGCCTTACAGCTCCCAAGAACACCTTACACCACCGTACGAAACATTAAAACTCCATAATAAACCTAATGAATTCGTCTGAGTCGTTTGAACATCGATCGACAACTTAGGACATCTTAAGACTCTTTATGCCACATCAGCAACTCGAAAAGAACAATAGTATAATGTAGGACGCCTTACAGCTTCTAAGAACACCTTACACCACCGTACGAAACGGTAAAACTCCATAATAAACCTAATGAATTCGTCCGAGTCCTTTGAACATCGTACGACAACTTAGGACATCTTAAGACTCTTTATGCCATATTAGCAAATCGAAAAGAACATTAGTATAATGTAGGACGCCTTACAGCTCCTAAGAACACCTTACACAACCGTGCGAAACATTAAAACTCCATAATAAAACTAATGAATTCGTCCGAGTCCTTTGAACATCGTACGACAACTTAGGACATCTTAAGACTCTTTATGCCACATTAGCAACTCGAAAAGAACGTTAGTATGATGTAGGACGCCTTACAGCTCCTAAGAACACCTTACACCACCGTACGAAACATTAAAACTCCATAATAAACCTATTGAATTCGTCTGAGTCCTTTGAACATCGTACGACAACTCAGGAGATGTTACAGCTCAGTATACAGCATTAGCAACATGAAAAGCACGTTAGAATAATTTAGGACGCGTTACAACTCCTAAGAACACCTTACATCACCGTACAAAACTTTAAAAATCCATAATAAACCTAATTAATTCGTACGAGTCCTCTGAACATCGTACGACAACTTAGGACATCTTACGACTCTTTATGCCACATCAGCAACTCGAAAAGAACATTAGTATAATGTAGGACGCATTACAGCTCCTAAGAACACCTTACACCACCGTACGAAACATTAAAACTCCATAATAAACCTAATGAATTCGTTCGAGTCCTTTGAACATCGTACGACAACTTAAGACATCTTAAGACTCTTTATGCCACATTAGCAACTCGAAAAGAACGTTAGAATGATTTGGACGCCTTACAGCTCCTAACAACACCTTACACCACCGTACGAAACATTAAAACTCCATAATAAACCTAATGAATTCGTCCGAGTCCTTTGAACAACGTACGACAACTCAGGAGATGTTACAGCTCAGTATACAGCATTAGCAACATGAAAAGCACGTTAGAATAATCTAGGGCGGGTTACAACTCCTAAGAACACCTTACATCACCGAACAAAACTTTAAAACTCCATAATAAACCTAATTAATTCGTACGAGTCCTCTGAACATCGTACGGCAACTTACGACATCTTACGACTCTTTATGCCACTTCAGCAACTCGAAAAGAACATTAGTATAATGTAGGACGCGTTACAGCTCCTAAGAACACCTTACACCACCGTACGAAACATTAAAACTCCATAATAAACCTAATGAATTCGTCTCATTATACGGCATTAGCAACATGAAAAGCACGTTAGAATAATGTAGGACGCGTTACAATTCCTAAGAACACCTTACATCACCGTACAAAACTTTAAAAATCCATAATAAACCTAATTAATTCGTACGAGTCCTCTGAACATCGTACGACAACTTAGGACATCTTACGACTCTTTATGCCACATCAGCAACTCGAAAAGAACATTAGTATAATGTAGGACGCGTTACACCTCCTAAGAACACCTGACACCACCGTACGAAACATTAAAACTCCATAATAAACCTAATGAATTCGTTCGAGTCCTTTGAACATCGTACGACAAATTAAGACATCTTAAGACTCTTTATGCCACATTAGCAACTCGAAAAGAACGTTAGTATGATGTAGGACGCCTTACAGCTCCTAAGAACACCTTACACCACCGTACGAAACATTAAAACTCCATAATAAACCTAATGAATTCGTCCGAGTCCTTTGAACATCGTACGACAACTTAGGACATCTTAAGACTCTTTATGCCATATTAGCAAATCGAAAAGAACATTAGTATAATGTAGGACGCCTTACAGCTCCTAAGAACACCTTACACAACCGTGCGAAACATTAAAACTCCATAATAAACCTAATTAATTCGTACGAGTCCTCTGAACATCGTACGACAACTTAGGACATCTTACGACTCTTTATGCCACATCAGCAACTCGAAAAGAACATTAGTATAATGTAGGACGCCTTACAGCTTCTAAGAACACCTTACACCACCGTACGAAACATTAAAACTCCATAATAAACCTAATGAATTCGTTCGAGTCCTTTGAACATCGTACGACAACTTAAGACATCTTAAGACTCTTTATGCCACATTAGCAACTCGAAAAGAACGTTAGTATGATTTGGACGCCTTACAGCTCCTAACAACACCTTACACCACCGTACGAAACATTAAAACTCCATAATAAACCTAATGAATTCGTCCGAGTCCTTTGAACAACGTACGACAACTCAGGAGATGTTACAGCTCAGTATACAGCATTAGCAACATGAAAAGCACGTTAGAATAATCTAGGGCGGGTTACAACTCCTAAGAACACCTTACATCACCGAACAAAACTTTAAAACTCCATAATAAACCTAATTAATTCGTACGAGTCCTCTGAACATCGTACGGCAACTTACGACATCTTACGACTCTTTATGCCACTTCAGCAACTCGAAAAGAACATTAGTATAATGTAGGACGCGTTACAGCTCCTAACAACACCTTACACCACCGTACGAAACATTAAAACTCCATAATAAACCTAATGAATTCGTCCGAGTCCTTTGAACAACGTAGGACAACTCAGGAGATGTTACAGCTCAGTATACAGCATTAGCAACATGAAAAGCACGTTAGAATAATCTAGGGCGCGTTACAACTCCTAAGAACACCTTACATCACCGTACAAAACTTTAAAACTCCATAATAAACCTAATTAATTCGTACGAGTCCTCTGAACATCGTACGGCAACTTACGACATCTTACGACTCTTTATGCCACTTCAGCAACTCGAAAAGAACATTAGTATAATGTAGGACGCGTTACAGCTCCTAAGAACACCTTACACCACCGTACGAAACATTAAAACTCCATATTAAACCTAATGAATTCGTCTCATTATACGGCATTAGCAACATGAAAAGCACGTTAGAATAATGTAGGACGCGTTACAATTCCTAAGAACACCTTACATCACCGTACAAAACTTTAAAACTCCATAATAAACCTAATTAATTCGTACGAGTCCTTTGAACATCGTACGACAAACTTAGGACATCTTACGACTCTTTATGCCACATTAGCAACATGAAAAGCACATTAGAATAATGTAGGACGTGTTACAACTCCTAAGAACACCTTACATCACCGTACAAAACTTTAAAACTCCATAATAAACGTAAATAATTCTTACGAGTCCTTTGAACATCGTTCGACAACTTAGGACATCTTAAGACTCTTTATGCCATATTAGCAAATCGAAAAGAACATTAGTATAATGTAGTACGCCTTACAGCTCCCAAGAACACCTTACACCACCGTACGAAACGTTAAAACTCCATAATAAACCTAATGAATTCGTCTGAGTCGTTTGAACATCGATCGACAACTTAGGACATCTTACGACTCTTTATGCCACATCAGCAACTCGAAAAGAACATTAGTATAATGTAGGACGCCTTACAGCTTCTAAGAACACCTTACACCACCGTACGAAACGGTAAAACTCCATAATAAACCTAATGAATTCGTCCGAGTCCTTTGAACATCGTACGACAACTTAGGACATCTTAAGACTCTTTATTCCATATTAGCAAATCGAAAAGAACATTAGTATAATGTAGGACGCCTTACAGCTCCTAAGAACACCTTACACAACCGTGCGAAACATTAAAACTCCATAATAAAACTAATGAATTCGTCCGAGTCCTTTGAACATCGTACGACAACTTAGGACATCTTAAGACTCTTTATGCCATATTAGCAAATCGAAAAGAACATTAGTATAATGTAGGACGCCTTACAGCTCCTAAGAACACCTTACACAACCGTGCGAAACATTAAAACTCCATAATAAAACTAATGAATTCGTCCGAGTCCTTTGAACATCGTACGACAACTTAGGACATCTTACGACTCTTTATGCCACATTAGCAACTCGAAATGAACATTAGTATAATGTAGTACGCCTTACAGCTCCCAAGAACACCTTACACCACCGTACGAAACGTTAAAACTCCATAATAAACCTAATGAATTCGTCTGAGTCGTTTGAACATCGATCGACAACTTAGGACATCTTACGACTCTTTATGCCACATCAGCAACTCGAAAAGAACATTAGTATAATGTAGGACGCCTTACAGCTTCTAAGAACACCTTACACCACCGTACGAAACGGTAAAACTCCATAATAAACCTAATGAATTCGTCCGAGTCCTTTGAACATCGTACGACAACTTAGGACATCTTAAGACTCTTTATTCCATATTAGCAAATCGAAAAGAACATTAGTATAATGTAGGACGCCTTACAGCTCCTAAGAACACCTTACACAACCGTGCGAAACATTAAAACTCCATAATAAAACTAATGAATTCGTCCGAGTCCTTTGAACATCGTACGACAACTTAGGACATCTTAAGACTCTTTATGCCACATTAGCAACTCGAAAAGAACGTTAGTATGATGTAGGACGCCTTACAGCTCCTAAGAACACCTTACACCACCGTACGAAACATTAAAACTCCATAATAAACCTATTGAATTCGTCTGAGTCCTTTGAACATCGTACGACAACTCAGGAGATGTTACAGCTCAGTATACAGCATTAGCAACATGAAAAGCACGTTAGAATAATTTAGGACGCGTTACAACTCCTAAGAACACCTTACATCACCGTACAAAACTTTAAAAATCCATAATAAACCTAATTAATTCGTACGAGTCCTCTGAACATCGTATGACAACTTAGGACATCTTACGACTCTTTATGCCACATCAGCAACTCGAAAAGAACATTAGTATAATGTAGGACGCGTTACAGCTCCTAAGAACACCTGACACCACCGTACGAAACATTAAAACTCCATAATAAACCTAATGAATTCGTTCGAGTCCTTTGAACATCGTACGACAACTTAAGACATCTTAAGACTCTTTATGCCACATTAGCAACTCGAAAAGAACGTTAGTATGATGTAGGACGCCTTACAGCTCCTAACAACACCTTACACCACCGTACGAAACATTAAAACTCCATAATAAACCTATTTAATTCGTCTGAGTCCTTTGAACATCGTACGACAACTCAGGAGATGTTACAGCTCAGTATACAGCATTAGCAACATGAAAAGCACGTTAGAATAATTTAGGACGCGTTACAACTCCTAAGAACACCTTACATCACCGTACAAAACTTTAAAAATCCATAATAAACCTAATGAATTCGTTCGAGTCCTTTGAACATCGTACGACAACTTAAGACATCTTAAGACTCTTTATGCCACATCAGCAACTCGAAAAGAACGTTAGTATGATGTAGGACGCCTTACAGCTCCTAACAACACCTTACACCACCGTACGAAACATTAAAACTCCATAATAAACCTAATGAATTCGTCCGAGTCCTTTGAACAACGTAGGACAACTCAGGAGATGTTACAGCTCAGTATACAGCATTAGCAACATGAAAAGCACGTTAGAATAATCTAGGGCGCGTTACAACTCCTAAGAACACCTTACATCACCGTACAAAACTTTAAAACTCCATAATAAACCTAATTAATTCGTACGAGTCCTCTGAACTTCGTACGGCAACTTACGACATCTTACGACTCTTTATGCCACTTCAGCAACTCGAAAAGAACATTAGTATAATGTAGGACGCGTTACAGCTCCTAAGAACACCTTACACCACCGTACGAAACATTAAAACTCCATATTAAACCTAATGAATTCGTCTCATTATACGGCATTAGCAACATGAAAAGCACGTTAGAATAATGTAGGACGCGTTACAATTCCTAAGAACACCTTACATCACCGTACAAAACTTTAAAACTCCATAATAAACCTAATTAATTCGTACAAGTCCTTTGAACATCGTACGACAAACTTAGGACATCTTAAGACTCTTTATTCCATATTAGCAAATCGAAAAGAACATTAGTATAATGTAGGACGCCTTACAGCTCCTAAGAACACCTTACACAACCGTGCGAAACATTAAAACTCCATAATAAAACTAATGAATTCGTCCGAGTCCTTTGAACATCGTACGACAACTTAGGACATCTTAAGACTCTTTATGCCATATTAGCAAATCGAAAAGAACATTAGTATAATGTAGGACGCCTTACAGCTCCTAAGAACACCTTACACAACCGTGCGAAACATTAAAACTCCATAATAAAACTAATGAATTCGTCCGAGTCCTTTGAACATCGTACGACAACTTAGGACATCTTACGACTCTTTATGCCACATTAGCAACTCGAAATGAACATTAGTATAATGTAGTACGCCTTACAGCTCCCAAGAACACCTTACACCACCGTACGAAACGTTAAAACTCCATAATAAACCTAATGAATTCGTCTGAGTCGTTTGAACATCGATCGACAACTTAGGACATCTTACGACTCTTTATGCCACATCAGCAACTCGAAAAGAACATTAGTATAATGTAGGACGCCTTACAGCTTCTAAGAACACCTTACACCACCGTACGAAACGGTAAAACTCCATAATAAACCTAATGAATTCGTCCGAGTCCTTTGAACATCGTACGACAACTTAGGACATCTTAAGACTCTTTATTCCATATTAGCAAATCGAAAAGAACATTAGTATAATGTAGGACGCCTTACAGCTCCTAAGAACACCTTACACAACCGTGCGAAACATTAAAACTCCATAATAAAACTAATGAATTCGTCCGAGTCCTTTGAACATCGTACGACAACTTAGGACATCTTAAGACTCTTTATGCCACATTAGCAACTCGAAAAGAACGTTAGTATGATGTAGGACGCCTTACAGCTCCTAAGAACACCTTACACCACCGTACGAAACATTAAAACTCCATAATAAACCTATTGAATTCGTCTGAGTCCTTTGAACATCGTACGACAACTCAGGAGATGTTACAGCTCAGTATACAGCATTAGCAACATGAAAAGCACGTTAGAATAATTTAGGACGCGTTACAACTCCTAAGAACACCTTACATCACCGTACAAAACTTTAAAAATCCATAATAAACCTAATTAATTCGTACGAGTCCTCTGAACATCGTATGACAACTTAGGACATCTTACGACTCTTTATGCCACATCAGCAACTCGAAAAGAACATTAGTATAATGTAGGACGCGTTACAGCTCCTAAGAACACCTGACACCACCGTACGAAACATTAAAACTCCATAATAAACCTAATGAATTCGTTCGAGTCCTTTGAACATCGTACGACAACTTAAGACATCTTAAGACTCTTTATGCCACATTAGCAACTCGAAAAGAACGTTAGTATGATGTAGGACGCCTTACAGCTCCTAACAACACCTTACACCACCGTACGAAACATTAAAACTCCATAATAAACCTATTTAATTCGTCTGAGTCCTTTGAACATCGTACGACAACTCAGGAGATGTTACAGCTCAGTATACAGCATTAGCAACATGAAAAGCACGTTAGAATAATTTAGGACGCGTTACAACTCCTAAGAACACCTTACATCACCGTACAAAACTTTAAAAATCCATAATAAACCTAATGAATTCGTTCGAGTCCTTTGAACATCGTACGACAACTTAAGACATCTTAAGACTCTTTATGCCACATCAGCAACTCGAAAAGAACGTTAGTATGATGTAGGACGCCTTACAGCTCCTAACAACACCTTACACCACCGTACGAAACATTAAAACTCCATAATAAACCTAATGAATTCGTCCGAGTCCTTTGAACAACGTAGGACAACTCAGGAGATGTTACAGCTCAGTATACAGCATTAGCAACATGAAAAGCACGTTAGAATAATCTAGGGCGCGTTACAACTCCTAAGAACACCTTACATCACCGTACAAAACTTTAAAACTCCATAATAAACCTAATTAATTCGTACGAGTCCTCTGAACTTCGTACGGCAACTTACGACATCTTACGACTCTTTATGCCACTTCAGCAACTCGAAAAGAACATTAGTATAATGTAGGACGCGTTACAGCTCCTAAGAACACCTTACACCACCGTACGAAACATTAAAACTCCATATTAAACCTAATGAATTCGTCTCATTATACGGCATTAGCAACATGAAAAGCACGTTAGAATAATGTAGGACGCGTTACAATTCCTAAGAACACCTTACATCACCGTACAAAACTTTAAAACTCCATAATAAACCTAATTAATTCGTACAAGTCCTTTGAACATCGTACGACAAACTTAGGACATCTTACGACTCTTTATGCCACATTAGCAACATGAAAAGCACATTAGAATAATGTAGGACGTGTTACAACTCCTAAGAACACCTTACATCACCGTACAAAACTTTAAAACTCCATAATAAACGTAAATAATTCTTACGAGTCCTTTGAACATCGTTCGACAACTTAGGACATCTTAAGACTCTTTATGCCATATTAGCAAATCGAAAAGAACATTAGTATAATGTAGGACGCCTTACAGCTCCTAAGAACACCTTACACAACCGTGCGAAACATTAAAACTCCATAATAAAACTAATGAATTCGTCCGAGTCCTTTGAACATCGTACGACAACTTAGGACATCTTACGACTCTTTATGCCACATTAGCAACTCGAAATGAACATTAGTATAATGTAGTACGCCTTACAGCTCCCAAGAACACCTTACACCACCTTACGAAACGTTAAAACTCCATAATAAACCTAATGAATCCGTCTGAGTCGTTTGAACATCGATCGACAACTTAGGACATCTTACGACTCTTTATGCCACATCAGCAACTCGAAAAGAGCATTAGTATAATGTAGGACGCCTTACAGCTTCTAAGAACACCTTACACCACCGTACGAAACGGTAAAACTCCATAATAAACCTAATGAATTTGTCCGAGTCCTTTGAACATCGTACGACAACTTAGGACATCTTAAGACTCTTTATGCCACATTAGCAACTCGAAAAGAACGTTAGTATGATGTAGGACGCCTTACAGCTCCTAAGAACACCTTACACCACCGTACGAAACATTAAAACTCCATAATAAACCTATTGAATTCGTCCGAGTCCTTTGAACATCGTACGACAACTCAGGAGATGTTACAGCTCAGTATACAGCATTAGCAACATGAATAGCACGTTAGAATAATTTAGGACGCGTTACAACTCCTAAGAACACGTTACATCACCGTACAAAACTTTAAAAATCCATAATAAACCTAATTAATTCGTACGAGTCCTCTGAACATCGTACGACAACTTAGGACATCTTACGAATCTTTATGCCACATCAGCAACTCGAAAAGAACATTAGTATAATGTAGGACGCGTTACAGCTCCTAAGAACACCTGACACCACCGTACGAAACATTAAAACTCCATAATAAACCTAATGAATTCGTTCGAGTCCTTTGAACATCGTACGACAACTTAAGACATCTTAAGACTCTTTATGCCACATTAGCAACTCGAAAAGAACGTTAGTATGATGTAGGACGCCTTACAGCTCCTAAGAACACCTTACACCACCGTACGAAACATTAAAACTCCATAATAAACCTAATGAATTCGTCCGAGTCCTTTGAACATCGTACGACAACTTAGGACATCTTAAGACTCTTTATGCCATATTAGCAAATCGAAAAGAACATTAGTATAATGTAGGACGCCTTACATCTCCTAAGAACACCTTACACAACCGTGCGAAACATTAAAACTCCATAATAAAACTAATGAATTCGTCCGAGTCCTTTGAACATCGTACGACAACTTAGGACATCTTACGACTCTTTATGCCACATCAGCAACTCGAAAAGAACATTAGTATAATGTAGTACGCCTTACAGCTCCCAAGAACACCTTACACCACCGTACGAAACGTTAAAACTCCATAATAAACCTAATGAATTCGTCTGAGTCGTTTGAACATCGATCGACAACTTAGGACATCTTACGACTCTTTATGCCACATCAGCAACTCGAAAAGAACATTAGTATAATGTAGGACGCCTTACAGCTTCTAAGAACACCTTACACCACCGTACGAAACGGTAAAACTCCATAATAAACCTAATGAATTCGTCCGAGTCCTTTGAACATCGTACGACAACTTAGGACATCTTAAGACTGTTTATGCCACATTAGCAACTCGAAAAGAACGTTAGTATGATGTAGGACGCCTTACAGCTCCTAAGAACACCTTACACCACCGTACGAAACATTAAAACTCCATAATAAACCTATTGAATTCGTCCGAGTCCTTTGAACATCGTACGACAACTCAGGAGATGTTACAGCTCAGTATACAGCATTAGCAACATGAAAAGCACGTTAGAATAATTTAGGACGCGTTACAACTCCTAAGAACACCTTACATCACCGTACAAAACTTTAAAACTCCATAATAAACCTAATTAATTCGTACGAGTCCTCTGAACATCGTACGGCAACTTACGACATCTTACGACTCTTTATGCCACTTCAGCAACTCGAAAAGAACATTAGTGTAATGTAGGACGCGTTACAGCTCCTAAGAACACCTTACACCACCGTACGAAACATTAAAACTCCATAATAAACCTAATGAATTCGTCTCATTATACGGCATTAGCAACATGAAAAGCACGTTAGAATAATGTAGGACGCGTTACAATTCCTAAGAACACCTTACATCACCGTACAAAACTTTAAAAATCCATAATAAACCTAATTAATTCGTACGAGTCCTCTGAACATCGTACGACAACTTAGGACATCTTACGACTCTTTATGCCACATCAGCAACTCGAAAAGAACATTAGTATAATGTAGGACGCGTTACAGCTCCTAAGAACACCTGACACCACCGTACGAAACATTAAAACTCCATAATAAACCTAATGAATTCGTTCGAGTCCTTTGAACATCGTACGACAAATTAAGACATCTTAAGACTCTTTATGCCACATTAGCAACTCGAAAAGAACGTTAGTATGATGTAGGACGCCTTACAGCTCCTAAGAACACCTTACACCACCGTACGAAACATTAAAACTCCATAATAAACCTAATGAATTCGTCCGAGTCCTTTGAACATCGTACGACAACTTAGGACATCTTAAGACTCTTTATGCCATATTAGCAAATCGAAAAGAACATTAGTATAATGTAGGACGCCTTACAGCTCCTAAGAACACCTTACACAACCGTGCGAAACATTAAAACTCCATAATAAAACTAATGAATTCATCCGAGTCCTTTGAACATCGTACGACAACTTAGGACATCTTAAGACTGTTTATGCCACATTAGCAACTCGAAAAGAACGTTAGTATGATGTAGGACGCCTTACAGCTCCTAAGAACACCTTACACCACCGTACGAAACATTAAAACTCCATAATAAACCTATTGAATTCGTCCGAGTCCTTTGAACATCGTACGACAACTCAGGAGATGTTACAGCTCAGTATACAGCATTAGCAACATGAAAAGCACGTTAGAATAATTTAGGACGCGTTACAACTCCTAAGAACACCTTACATCACCGTACAAAACTTTAAAACTCCATAATAAACCTAATTAATTCGTACGAGTCCTCTGAACATCGTACGGCAACTTACGACATCTTACGACTCTTTATGCCACTTCAGCAACTCGAAAAGAACATTAGTGTAATGTAGGACGCGTTACAGCTCCTAAGAACACCTTACACCACCGTACGAAACATTAAAACTCCATAATAAACCTAATGAATTCGTCTCATTATACGGCATTAGCAACATGAAAAGCACGTTAGAATAATGTAGGACGCGTTACAATTCCTAAGAACACCTTACATCACCGTACAAAACTTTAAAAATCCATAATAAACCTAATTAATTCGTACGAGTCCTCTGAACATCGTACGACAACTTAGGACATCTTACGACTCTTTATGCCACATCAGCAACTCGAAAAGAACATTAGTATAATGTAGGACGCGTTACAGCTCCTAAGAACACCTGACACCACCGTACGAAACATTAAAACTCCATAATAAACCTAATGAATTCGTTCGAGTCCTTTGAACATCGTACGACAAATTAAGACATCTTAAGACTCTTTATGCCACATTAGCAACTCGAAAAGAACGTTAGTATGATGTAGGACGCCTTACAGCTCCTAAGAACACCTTACACCACCGTACGAAACATTAAAACTCCATAATAAACCTAATGAATTCGTCCGAGTCCTTTGAACATCGTACGACAACTTAGGACATCTTAAGACTCTTTATGCCATATTAGCAAATCGAAAAGAACATTAGTATAATGTAGGACGCCTTACAGCTCCTAAGAACACCTTACACAACCGTGCGAAACATTAAAACTCCATAATAAAACTAATGAATTCATCCGAGTCCTTTGAACATCGTACGACAACTTAGGACATCTTACGACTCTTTATGCCACATTAGCAACTCGAAATGAACATTAGTATAATGTAGTACGCCTTACAGCTCCCAAGAACACCTTACACCACCGTACGAAACGTTAAAACTCCATAATAAACCTAATGAATTCGTCTGAGTCGTTTGAACATCGATCGACAACTTAGGACATCTTACGACTCTTTATGCCACATCAGCAACTCGAAAAGAACATTAGTATAATGTAGGACGCCTTACAGCTTCTAAGAACACCTTACACCACCGTACGAAACGGTAAAACTCCATAATAAACCTAATGAATTCGTCCGAGTCCTTTGAACATCGTACGACAACTTAGGACATCTTAAGACTCTTTATGCCATATTAGCAAATCGAAAAGAACATTAGTATAATGTAGGACGCCTTACAGCTCCTAAGAACACCTTACACAACCGTGCGAAACATTAAAACTCCATAATAAAACTAATGAATTCGTCCGAGTCCTTTGAACATCGTACGACAACTTAGGACATCTTAAGACTCTTTATGCCACATTAGCAACTCGAAAAGAACGTTAGTATGATGTAGGACGCCTTACAGCTCCTAAGAACACCTTACACCACCGTACGAAACATTAAAACTCCATAATAAACCTATTGAATTCGTCTGAGTCCTTTGAACATCGTACGACAACTCAGGAGATGTTACAGCTCAGTATACAGCATTAGCAACATGAAAAGCACGTTAGAATAATTTAGGACGCGTTACAACTCCTAAGAACACCTTACATCACCGTACAAAACTTTAAAAATCCATAATAAACCTAATTAATTCGTACGAGTCCTCTGAACATCGTACGACAACTTAGGACATCATACGACTCTTTATGTCACATCAGCAACTCGAAAAGAACATTAGTATAATGTAGGACGCATTACAGCTCCTAAGAACACCTTACACCACCGTACGAAACATTAAAACTTCATAATAAACCTAATGAATTCGTTCGAGTCCTTTGAACATCGTACGACAAATTAAGACATCTTAAGACTCTTTATGCCACATTAGCAACTCGAAAAGAACGTTAGTATGATGTAGGACGCCTTACAGCTCCTAAGAACACCTTACACCACCGTACGAAACATTAAAACTCCATAATAAACCTAATGAATTCGTCCGAGTCCTTTGAACATCGTACGACAACTTAGGACATCTTAAGACTCTTTATGCCATATTAGCAAATCGAAAAGAACATTAGTATAATGTAGGACGCCTTACAGCTCCTAAGAACACCTTACACAACCGTGCGAAACATTAAAACTCCATAATAAAACTAATGAATTCATCCGAGTCCTTTGAACATCGTACGACAACTTAGGACATCTTACGACTCTTTATGCCACATTAGCAACTCGAAATGAACATTAGTATAATGTAGTACGCCTTACAGCTCCCAAGAACACCTTACACCACCGTACGAAACGTTAAAACTCCATAATAAACCTAATGAATTCGTCTGAGTCGTTTGAACATCGATCGACAACTTAGGACATCTTACGACTCTTTATGCCACATCAGCAACTCGAAAAGAACATTAGTATAATGTAGGACGCCTTACAGCTTCTAAGAACACCTTACACCACCGTACGAAACGGTAAAACTCCATAATAAACCTAATGAATTCGTCCGAGTCCTTTGAACATCGTACGACAACTTAGGACATCTTAAGACTCTTTATGCCATATTAGCAAATCGAAAAGAACATTAGTATAATGTAGGACGCCTTACAGCTCCTAAGAACACCTTACACAACCGTGCGAAACATTAAAACTCCATAATAAAACTAATGAATTCGTCCGAGTCCTTTGAACATCGTACGACAACTTAGGACATCTTAAGACTCTTTATGCCACATTAGCAACTCGAAAAGAACGTTAGTATGATGTAGGACGCCTTACAGCTCCTAAGAACACCTTACACCACCGTACGAAACATTAAAACTCCATAATAAACCTATTGAATTCGTCTGAGTCCTTTGAACATCGTACGACAACTCAGGAGATGTTACAGCTCAGTATACAGCATTAGCAACATGAAAAGCACGTTAGAATAATTTAGGACGCGTTACAACTCCTAAGAACACCTTACATCACCGTACAAAACTTTAAAAATCCATAATAAACCTAATTAATTCGTACGAGTCCTCTGAACATCGTACGACAACTTAGGACATCATACGACTCTTTATGTCACATCAGCAACTCGAAAAGAACATTAGTATAATGTAGGACGCATTACAGCTCCTAAGAACACCTTACACCACCGTACGAAACATTAAAACTCCATAATAAACCTAATGAATTCGTTCGAGTCCTTTGAACATCGTACGACAACTTAAGACATCTTAAGACTCTTTATGCCACATTAGCAACTCGAAAAGAACTTTAGTATGATGTAGGACGCCTTACAGCTCCTAACAACACCTTACACCACCGTACGAAACATTAAAACTCCATAATAAACCTATTGAATTCGTCTGAGTCCTTTGAACATCGTACGACAACTCAGGAGATGTTACAGCTCAGTATACAGCTTTAGCAACATGAAAAGCACGTTAGAATAATTTAGGACGCGTTACAACTCCTAAGAACACCTTACATCACCGTACAAAACTTTAAAAATCCATAATAAACCTAATTAATTCGTACGAGTCCTCTGAACATCGTACGACAACTTAGGACATCTTACGACTCTTTATGCCACATCAGCAACTCGAAAAGAACATTAGTATAATGTAGGACGCATTACAGCTCCTAAGAACACCTTACACCACCGTACGAAACATTAAAACTCCATAATAAACCTAATGAATTCGTTCGAGTCCTTTGAACATCGTACGACAACTTAAGACATCTTAAGACTCTTTATGCCACATTAGCAACTCGAAAAGAACGTTAGTATGATGTAGGACGCCTTACAGCTCCTAACAACACCTTACACCACCGTACGAAACATTAAAACTCCATAATAAACCTAATGAATTCGTCCGAGTCCTTTGAACAACGTACGACAACTCAGGAGATGTTACAGCTCAGTATACAGCATTAGCAACATGAAAAGCACGTTAGAATAATCTAGGGCGCGTTACAACTCCTAAGAACACCTTACATCACCGTACAAAACTTTAAAACTCCATAATAAACCTAATTAATTCGTACGAGTCCTCTGAACATCGTACGGCAACTTACGACATCTTACGACTCTTTATGCCACTTCAGCACCTCGAAAAGAACATTAGTATAATGTAGGACGCGTTACAGCTCCTAAGAACACCTTACACCACCGTACGAAACATTAAAACTCCATAATAAACCTAATGAATTCGTCTCATTATACGGCATTACCAACATGAAAAGCACGTTAGAATAATGTAGGACGCGTTACAATTCCTAAGAACACCTTACATCACCGTACAAAACTTTAAAACTCCATAATAAACCTAATTAATTCGTACGAGTCCTTTGAACATCGTACGACAAACTTAGGACATCTTACGACTCTTTATGCCACATTAGCAACATGAAAAGCACATTAGAATAATGTAGGACGTGTTACAACTCCTAAGAACACCTTACATCACCGTACAAAACTTTAAAACTCCATAATAAACGTAAATAATTCTTACGAGTCCTTTGAACATCGTTCGACAACTTAGGACATCTTAAGACTCTTTATGCCATATTAGCAAATCGAAAAGAACATTAGTATAATGTAGGACGCCTTACAGCTCCTAAGAACACCTTACACAACCGTGCGAAACATTAAAACTCCATAATAAAACTAATGAATTCGTCCGAGTCCTTTGAACATCGTACGACAACTTAGGACATCTTACGACTCTTTATGCCACATTAGCAACTCGAAATGAACATTAGTATAATGTAGTACGCCTTACAGCTCCCAAGAACACCTTACACCACCGTACGAAACGATAAAACTCCATAATAAACCTAATGAATTCGTCTGAGTCGTTTGAACATCGATCGACAACTTAGGACATCTTACGACTCTTTATGCCACATCAGCAACTCGAAAAGAACATTAGTATAATGTAGGACGCCTTACAGCTTCTAAGAACACCTTACACCACCGTACGAAACGGTAAAACTCCATAATAAACCTAATGAATTCATCCGAGTCCTTTGAACATCGTACGACAACTTAGGACATCTTAAGACTCTTTATGCCACATTAGCAACTCGAAAAGAACGTTAGTATGATGTAGGACGCCTTACAACTCCTAAGAACACCTTACACCACCGTACGAAACATTAAAACTCCATAATAAACCTATTGAATTCGTCTGAGTCCTTTGAACATCGTACGACAACTCAGGAGATGTTACAGCTCAGTATACAGCATTAGCAACATGAAAAGCACGTTAGAATAATTTAGGACGCGTTACAACTCCTAAGAACACCTTACATCACCGTACAAAACTTTAAAAATCCATAATAAACCTAATTAATTCGTACGAGTCCTCTGAACATCGTACGACAACTTAGGACATCATACGACTCTTTATGTCACATCAGCAACTCGAAAAGAACATTAGTATAATGTAGGACGCATTACAGCTCCTAAGAACACCTTACACCACCGTACGAAACATTAAAACTCCATAATAAACCTAATGAATTCGTTCGAGTCCTTTGAACATCGTACGACAACTTAAGACATCTTAAGACTCTTTATGCCACATTAGCAACTCGAAAAGAACTTTAGTATGATGTAGGACGCCTTACAGCTCCTAACAACACCTTACACCACCGTACGAAACATTAAAACTCCATAATAAACCTATTGAATTCGTCTGAGTCCTTTGAACATCGTACGACAACTCAGGAGATGTTACAGCTCAGTATACAGCTTTAGCAACATGAAAAGCACGTTAGAATAATTTAGGACGCGTTACAACTCCTAAGAACACCTTACATCACCGTACAAAACTTTAAAAATCCATAATAAACCTAATTAATTTGTACGAGTCCTCTGAACATCGTACGACAACTTAGGACATCTTACGACTCTTTATGCCACATCAGCAACTCGAAAAGAACATTAGTATAATGTAGGACGCATTACAGCTCCTAAGAACACCTTACACCACCGTACGAAACATTAAAACTCCATAATAAACCTAATGAATTCGTTCGAGTCCTTTGAACATCGTACGACAACTTAAGACATCTTAAGACTCTTTATGCCACATTAGCAACTCGAAAAGAACGTTAGTATGATGTAGGACGCCTTACAGCTCCTAACAACACCTTACACCACCGTACGAAACATTAAAACTCCATAATAAACCTAATGAATTCGTCCGAGTCCTTTGAACAACGTACGACAACTCAGGAGATGTTACAGCTCAGTATACAGCATTAGCAACATGAAAAGCACGTTAGAATAATCTAGGGCGCGTTACAACTCCTAAGAACACCTTACATCACCGTACAAAACTTTAAAACTCCATAATAAACCTAATTAATTCGTACGAGTCCTCTGAACATCGTACGGCAACTTACGACATCTTACGACTCTTTATGCCACTTCAGCACCTCGAAAAGAACATTAGTATAATGTAGGACGCGTTACAGCTCCTAAGAACACCTTACACCACCGTACGAAACATTAAAACTCCATAATAAACCTAATGAATTCGTCTCATTATACGGCATTACCAACATGAAAAGCACGTTAGAATAATGTAGGACGCGTTACAATTCCTAAGAACACCTTACATCACCGTACAAAACTTTAAAACTCCATAATAAACCTAATTAATTCGTACGAGTCCTTTGAACATCGTACGACAAACTTAGGACATCTTACGACTCTTTATGCCACATTAGCAACATGAAAAGCACATTAGAATAATGTAGGACGTGTTACAACTCCTAAGAACACCTTACATCACCGTACAAAACTTTAAAACTCCATAATAAACGTAAATAATTCTTACGAGTCCTTTGAACATCGTTCGACAACTTAGGACATCTTAAGACTCTTTATGCCATATTAGCAAATCGAAAAGAACATTAGTATAATGTAGGACGCCTTACAGCTCCTAAGAACACCTTACACAACCGTGCGAAACATTAAAACTCCATAATAAAACTAATGAATTCGTCCGAGTCCTTTGAACATCGTACGACAACTTAGGACATCTTACGACTCTTTATGCCACATTAGCAACTCGAAATGAACATTAGTATAATGTAGTACGCCTTACAGCTCCCAAGAACACCTTACACCACCGTACGAAACGTTAAAACTCCATAATAAACCTAATGAATTCGTCTGAGTCGTTTGAACATCGATCGACAACTTAGGACATCTTACGACTCTTTATGCCACATCAGCAACTCGAAAAGAACATTAGTATAATGTAGGACGCCTTACAGCTTCTAAGAACACCTTACACCACCGTACGAAACGGTAAAACTCCATAATAAACCTAATGAATTCATCCGAGTCCTTTGAACATCGTACGACAACTTAGGACATCTTAAGACTCTTTATGCCACATTAGCAACTCGAAAAGAACGTTAGTATGATGTAGGACGCCTTACAGCTCCTAAGAACACCTTACACCACCGTACGAAACATTAAAACTCCATAATAAACCTATTGAATTCGTCTAAGTCCTTTGAACATCGTACGACAACTCAGGAGATGTTACAGCTCAGTATACAGCATTAGCAACATGAAAAGCACGTTAGAATAATTTAGGACGCGTTACAACTCCTAAGAACACCTTACATCACCGTACAAAACTTTAAAAATCCATAATAAACCTAATTAATTCGTACGAGTCCTCTGAACATCGTACGACAACTTAGGACATCATACGACTCTTTATGTCACATCAGCAACTCGAAAAGAACATTAGTATAATGTAGGACGCATTACAGCTCCTAAGAACACCTTACACCACCGTACGAAACATTAAAACTCCATAATAAACCTAATGAATTCGTTCGAGTCCTTTGAACATCGTACGGCAACTTAAGACATCTTAAGACTCTTTATGCCACATTAGCAACTCGAAAAGAACTTTAGTATGATGTAGGACGCCTTACAGCTCCTAACAACACCTTACACCACCGTACGAAACATTAAAACTCCATAATAAACCTATTGAATTCGTCTGAGTCCTTTGAACATCGTACGACAACTCAGGAGATGTTACAGCTCAGTATACAGCTTTAGCAACATGAAAAGCACGTTAGAATAATTTAGGACGCGTTACAACTCCTAAGAACACCTTACATCACCGTACAAAACTTTAAAAATCCATAATAAACCTAATTAATTCGTACGAGTCCTCTGAACATCGTACGACAACTTAGGACATCTTACGACTCTTTATGCCACATCAGCAACTCGAAAAGAACATTAGTATAATGTAGGACGCATTACAGCTCCTAAGAACACCTTACACCACCGTACGAAACATTAAAACTCCATAATAAACCTAATGAATTCGTTCGAGTCCTTTGAACATCGTACGACAACTTAAGACATCTTAAGACTCTTTATGCCACATTAGCAACTCGAAAAGAACGTTAGTATGATGTAGGACGCCTTACAGCTCCTAACAACACCTTACACCACCGTACGAAACATTAAAACTCCATAATAAACCTAATGAATTCGTCCGAGTCCTTTGAACAACGTACGACAACTCAGGAGATGTTACAGCTCAGTATACAGCATTAGCAACATGAAAAGCACGTTAGAATAATCTAGGGCGCGTTACAACTCCTAAGAACACCTTACATCACCGTACAAAACTTTAAAACTCCATAATAAACCTAATTAATTCGTACGAGTCCTCTGAACATCGTACGGCAACTTACGACATCTTACGACTCTTTATGCCACTTCAGCACCTCGAAAAGAACATTAGTATAATGTAGGACGCGTTACAGCTCCTAAGAACACCTTACACCACCGTACGAAACATTAAAACTCCATAATAAACCTAATGAATTCGTCTCATTATACGGCATTACCAACATGAAAAGCACGTTAGAATAATGTAGGACGCGTTACAATTCCTAAGAACACCTTACATCACCGTACAAAACTTTAAAACTCCATAATAAACCTAATTAATTCGTACGAGTCCTTTGAACATCGTACGACAAACTTAGGACATCTTACGACTCTTTATGCCACATTAGCAACATGAAAAGCACATTAGAATAATGTAGGACGTGTTACAACTCCTAAGAACACCTTACATCACCGTACAAAACTTTAAAACTCCATAATAAACGTAAATAATTCTTACGAGTCCTTTGAACATCGTTCGACAACTTAGGACATCTTAAGACTCTTTATGCCATATTAGCAAATCGAAAAGAACATTAGTATAATGTAGGACGCCTTACAGCTCCTAAGAACACCTTACACAACCGTGCGAAACATTAAAACTCCATAATAAAACTAATGAATTCGTCCGAGTCCTTTGAACATCGTACGACAACTTAGGACATCTTACGACTCTTTATGCCACATTAGCAACTCGAAATGAACATTAGTATAATGTAGTACGCCTTACAGCTCCCAAGAACACCTTACACCACCGTACGAAACGTTAAAACTCCATAATAAACCCAATGAATTCGTCTGAGTCGTTTGAACATCGATCGACAACTTAGGACATCTTACGACTCTTTATGCCACATCAGCAACTCGAAAAGAACATTAGTATAATGTAGGACGCCTTACAGCTTCTAAGAACACCTTACACCACCGTACGAAACGGTAAAACTCCATAATAAACCTAATGAATTCATCCGAGTCCTTTGAACATCGTACGACAACTTAGGACATCTTAAGACTCTTTATGCCACATTAGCAACTCGAAAAGAACGTTAGTATGATGTAGGACGCCTTACAGCTCCTAAGAACACCTTACACCACCGTACGAAACATTAAAACTCCATAATAAACCTATTGAATTCGTCCGAGTCCTTTGAACATCGTACGACAACTCAGGAGATGTTACAGCTCAGTATACAGCATTAGCAACATGAAAAGCACGTTAGAATAATTTAGGACGCGTTACAACTCCTAAGAACACGTTACATCACCGTACAAAACTTTAAAAATCCATAATAAACCTAATTAATTCGTACGAGTCCTCTGAACATCGTACGACAACTTAGGACATCTTACGACTCTTTATGCCACATCAGCAACTCGAAAAGAACATTAGTATAATGTAGGACGCGTTACAGCTCCTAAGAACACCTGACACCACCGTACGAAACATTAAAACTCCATAATAAACCTAATGAATTCGTTCGAGTCCTTTGAACATCGTACGACAACTTAAGACATCTTAAGACTCTTTATGCCACATTAGCAACTCGAAAAGAACGTTAGTATGATGTAGGACGCCTTACAGCTCCTAAGAACACCTTACACCACCGTACGAAACATTAAAACTCCATAATAAACCTAATGAATTCGTCCGAGTCCTTTGAACATCGTACGACAACTTAGGACATCTTAAGACTCTTTATGCCATATTAGCAAATCGAAAAGAACATTAGTATAATGTAGGACGCCTTACAGCTCCTAAGAACACCTTAAACAACCGTGCGAAACATTAAAACTCCATAATAAAACTAATGAATTCGTCCGAGTCCTTTGAACATCGTACGACAACTTAGGACATCTTACGACTCTTTATGCCACATCAGCAACTCGAAAAGAACATTAGTATAATGTAGTACGCCTTACAGCTCCCAAGAACACCTTACACCACCGTACGAAACGTTAAAACTCCATAATAAACCTAATGAATTCGTCTGAGTCGTTTGAACATCGATCGACAACTTAGGACATGTTACGACTCTTTATGCCACATCAGCAACTCGAAAAGAACATTAGTATAATGTAGGACGCCTTACAGCTTCTAAGAACACCTTACACCACCGTACGAAACGGTAAAACTCCATAATAAACCTAATGAATTCGTCCGAGTCCTTTGAACATCGTACGACAACTTAGGACATCTTAAGACTCTTTATGCCACATTAGCAACTCGAAAAGAACGTTAGTATGATGTAGGACGCCTTACAGCTCCTAAGAACACCTTACACCACCGTACGAAACATTAAAACTCCATAATAAACCTATTGAATTCGTCCGAGTCCTTTGAACATCGTACGACAACTCAGGAGATGTTACAGCTCAGTATACAGCATTAGCAACATGAAAAGCACGTTAGAATAATTTAGGACGCGTTACAACTCCTAAGAACACCTTACATCACCGTACAAAACTTTAAAAATCCATAATAAACCTAATTAATTCGTACGAGTCCTCTGAACATCGTACGACAACTTAGGACATCTTACGACTCTTTATGCCACATCAGCAACTCGAAAAGAAAATTAGTATAATGTAGGACGCGTTACAGCTCCTAAGAACACCAGACACCACCGTACGAAACATTAAAACTCCATAATAAACCTAATGAATTCGTTCGAGTCCTTTGAACATCGTACGGCAACTTAAGACATCTTAAGACTCTTTATGCCACATTAGCAACTCGAAAAGAACGTTAGTATGATGTAGGACGCCTTACAGCTCCTAAGAACACCTTACACCACCGTACGAAACATTAAAACTCCATAACAAACCTAATGAATTCGTCCGAGTCCTTTGAACATCGTACGACAACTTAGGACATCTTAAGACTCTTTATGCCACATTAGCAACTCGAAAAGAACGTTAGTATGATGTAGGACGCCTTACAGCTCCTAAGAACACCTTACACCACCGTACGAAACATTAAAACTCCATAATAAACCTATTGAATTCGTCCGAGTCCTTTGAACATCGTACGACAACTCAGGAGATGTTACAGCTCAGTATACAGCATTAGCAACATGAAAAGCACGTTAGAATAATTTAGGACGCGTTACAACTCCTAAGAACACCTTACATCACCGTACAAAACTTTAAAAATCCATAATAAACCTAATTAATTCGTACGAGTCCTCTGAACATCGTACGACAACTTAGGACATCTTACGACTCTTTATGCCACATCAGCAACTCGAAAAGAAAATTAGTATAATGTAGGACGCGTTACAGCTCCTAAGAACACCAGACACCACCGTACGAAACATTAAAACTCCATAATAAACCTAATGAATTCGTTCGAGTCCTTTGAACATCGTACGGCAACTTAAGACATCTTAAGACTCTTTATGCCACATTAGCAACTCGAAAAGAACGTTAGTATGATGTAGGACGCCTTACAGCTCCTAAGAACACCTTACACCACCGTACGAAACATTAAAACTCCATAACAAACCTAATGAATTCGTCCGAGTCCTTTGAACATCGTACGACAACTTAGGACATCTTAAGACTCTTTATGCCATATTAGCAAATCGAAAAGAACATTAGTATAATGTAGGACGCCTTACAGCTCCTAAGAACACCTTACACAACCGTGCGAAACATTAAAACTCCATAATAAAACTAATGAATTCGTCCGAGTCCTTTGAACATCGTACGACAACTTAGGACATCTTACGACTCTTTATGCCACATTAGCAACTCGAAATGAACATTAGTATAATGTAGTACGCCTTACAGCTCCCAAGAACACCTTACACCACCGTACGAAACGTTAAAACTCCATAATAAACCTAATGAATTCGTCTGAGTCGTTTGAACATCGATCGATAACTTAGGACATGTTACGACTCTTTATGCCACATCAGCAACTCGAAAAGAACATTAGTATAATGTAGGACGCCTTACAGCTTCTAAGAACACCTTACACCACTGTACGAAACGGTAAACTCCATAATAAACCTAATGAATTCGTCCGAGTCCTTTGAACATCGTACGACAACTTAGGACATCTTAAGACTCTTTATGCCACATTAGCAACTCGAAAAGAACGTTAGTATGATGTAGGACGCCTTACAGCTCCTAAGAACACCTTACACCACCGTACGAAACATTAAAACTCCATAATAAACCTATTGAATTCGTCCGAGTCCTTTGAACATCGTACGACAACTCAGGAGATGTTACAGCTCAGTATACAGCATTAGCAACATGAAAAGCACGTTAGAATAATTTAGGACGCGTTACAACTCCTAAGAACACTTTACATCACCGTACAAAACTTTAAAAATCCATAATAAACCTAATTAATTCGTACGAGTCCTCTGAACATCGTACGACAACTTAGGACATCTTACGACTCTTTATGCCACATCAGCAACTCGAAAAGAACATTAGTATAATGTAGGACGCGTTACAGCTCCTAAGAACACCTGACACCACCGTACGAAACATTAAAACTCCATAATAAACCTAATGAATTCGTTCGAGTCCTTTGAACATCGTACGACAACTTAAGACATCTTAAGACTCTTTATGCCACATTAGCAACTCGAAAAGAACGTTAGTATGATGTAGGACGCCTTACAGCTCCTAAGAACACCTTACACCACCGTACGAAACATTAAAACTCCATAATAAACCTAATGAATTCGTCCGAGTCCTTTGAACATCGTACGACAACTTAGGACATCTTAAGACTCTTTATGCCATATTAGCAAATCGAAAAAGAACATTAGTATAATGTAGGACGCCTTACAGCTCCTAAGAACACCTTACACAACCGTGCGAAACATTAAAACTCCATAATAAAACTAATGAATTCGTCCGAGTCCTTTGAACATCGTACGACAACTTAGGACATCTTACGACTCTTTATGCCACATTAGCAACTCGAAATGAACATTAGTATAATGTAGTACGCCTTACAGCTCCCAAGAACACCTTACACCACCGTACGAAACGTTAAAACTCCATAATAAACCTAATGAATTCGTCTGAGTCGTTTGAACATCGATCGACAACTTAGGACATCTTACGACTCTTTATGCCACATCAGCAACTCGAAAAGAACATTAGTATAATGTAGGACGCCTTACAGCTTCTAAGAACACTTTACACCACCGTACGAAACGGTAAAACTCCATAATAAACCTAATGAATTCGTCCGAGTCCTTTGAACATCGTACGACAACTTAGGACATCTTAAGACTCTTTATGCCACATTAGCAACTCGAAAAGAACGTTAGTATGATGTAGGACGCCTTACAGCTCCTAAGAACACCTTACACCACCGTACGAAACATTAAAACTCCATAATAAACCTATTGAATTCGTCCGAGTCCTTTGAACATCGTACGACAACTCAGGAGATGTTACAGCTCAGTATACAGCATTAGCAACATGAAAAGCACGTTAGAATAATTTAGGACGCGTTACAACTCCTAAGAACACTTTACATCACCGTACAAAACTTTAAAAATCCATAATAAACCTAATTAATTCGTACGAGTCCTCTGAACATCGTACGACAACTTAGGACATCTTACGACTCTTTATGCCACATCAGCAACTCGAAAAGAACATTAGTATAATGTAGGACGCGTTACAGCTCCTAAGAACACCTGACACCACCGTACGAAACATTAAAACTCCATAATAAACCTAATGAATTCGTTCGAGTCCTTTGAACATCGTACGACAACTTAAGACATCTTAAGACTCTTTATGCCACATTAGCAACTCGAAAAGAACGTTAGTATGATGTAGGACGCCTTACAGCTCCTAAGAACACCTTACACCACCGTACGAAACATTAAAACTCCATAATAAACCTAATGAATTCGTCCGAGTCCTTTGAACATCGTACGACAACTTAGGACATCTTAAGACTCTTTATGCCATATTAGCAAATCGAAAAAGAACATTAGTATAATGTAGGACGCCTTACAGCTCCTAAGAACACCTTACACAACCGTGCGAAACATTAAAACTCCATAATAAAACTAATGAATTCGTCCGAGTCCTTTGAACATCGTACGACAACTTAGGACATCTTACGACTCTTTATGCCACATTAGCAACTCGAAATGAACATTAGTATAATGTAGTACGCCTTACAGCTCCCAAGAACACCTTACACCACCGTACGAAACGTTAAAACTCCATAATAAACCTAATGAATTCGTCTGAGTCGTTTGAACATCGATCGACAACTTAGGACATCTTACGACTCTTTATGCCACATCAGCAACTCGAAAAGAACATTAGTATAATGTAGGACGCCTTACAGCTTCTAAGAACACCTTACACCACCGTACGAAACGGTAAAACTCCATAATAAACCTAATGAATTCGTCCGAGTCCTTTGAACATCGTACGACAACTTAGGACATCTTAAGACTCTTTATGCCACATTAGCAACTCGAAAAGAACGTTAGTATGATGTAGGACGCCTTACAGCTCCTAAGAACACCTTACACCACCGTACGAAACATTAAAACTCCATAATAAACCTATTGAATTCGTCTGAGTCCTTTGAACATCGTACGACAACTCAGGAGATGTTACAGCTCAGTATACAGCATTAGCAACATGAAAAGCACGTTAGAATAATTTAGGACGCGTTACAACTCCTAAGAACACCTTACATCACCGTACAAAACTTTAAAAATCCATAATAAACCTAATTAATTCGTACGAGTCCTCTGAACTTCGTACGACAACTTAGGACATCTTACGACTCTTTATGCGACATCAGCAACTCGAAAAGAACTTTAGTATAATGTAGGACGCATTACAGCTCCTAAGAACACCTGACACCACCGTACGAAACATTAAAACTCCATAATAAACCTAATGAATTCGTTCGAGTCCTTTGAACATCGTACGACAACTTAAGACATCTTAAGACTCTTTATGCCACATTAGCAACTCGAAAAGAACGTTAGTATGATGTAGGACGCCTTACAGCTCCTAAGAACACCTTACACCACCGTACGAAACATTAAAACTCCATAATAAACCTAATGAATTCGTCCGAGTCCTTTGAACATCGTACGACAACTTAGGACATCTTAAGACTCTTTATGCCATATTAGCAAATCGAAAAGAACATTAGTATAATGTAGGACGCCTTACAGCTCCTAAGAACACCTTACACAACCGTGCGAAACATTAAAACTCCATAATAAAACTAATGAATTCGTCCGAGTCCTTTGAACATCGTACGACAACTTAGGACATCTTACGACTCTTTATGCCACATCAGCAACTCGAAATGAACATTAGTATAATGTAGTACGCCTTACAGCTCCCAAGAACACCTTACACCACCGTACGAAACGTTAAAACTCCATAATAAACCTAATGAATTCGTCTGAGTCGTTTGAACATCGATCGACAACTTAGGACATCTTACGAATCTTTATGCCACATCAGCAACTCGAAAAGAACATTAGTATAATGTAGGACGCCTTACAGCTTCTAAGAACACCTTACACCACCGTACGAAACGGAAAAACTCCATAATAAACCTAATGAATTCTTCCGAGTCGTTTGAACATCGTACGACAACTTAGGACATCTTAAGACTCTTTATGCCACATTAGCAACTCGAAAAGAACGTTAGTATGATGTAGGACGCCTTACATCTCCTAAGAACACCTTACACCACCGTACGAAACATTAAAACTCCATAATAAACCTATTGAATTCGTCCGAGTCCTTTGAACATCGTACGACAACTCAGGAGATGTTACAGCTCAGTATACAGCATTAGCAACATGAAAAGCACGTTAGAATAATTTAGGACGCGTTACAACTCCTAAGAACACCTTACATCACCGTACAAAACTTTAAAAATCCATAATAAACCTAATTAATTCGTACGAGTCCTCTGAACATCGTACGACAACTTAGGACATCTTACGACTCTTTATGCCACATCAGCAACTCGAAAAGAACGTTAGTATGATGTAGGACGCCTTACAGCTCCTAAGAACACCTTACACCGACGTACGAAACATTAAAACTCCATAATAAACCTAATCAATTCGTCCGAGTCCTTTGAACATCGTACGACAACTCAGGAGATGTTACGGCTCAGTATACGGCACTAGCAACATGAAAAGCACGTTACAATAATGTAGGACGCGTTACAACTCCTAAGAACACCTTACATCACCGTACAAAACTTTAAAACTCCATAATAAACCAAATTAATTCGTACGAGTCCTTTGAACATCGTACGACAACTTGGGACATCTTACGACTCTTTATGCCACATTAGCAACATGAAAAGCATGTTAGAATAATGTAGGACGCGTTACAACTCCTAAGAACACCTTACATCACCGTACAAAACTTTAAAACTTCATAATAAACCTAATGAATTTGTACGAGTCCTTTGAACATCGTACGACAACTTAGGACATGTTACGACTCTTTATGCCACATTAGCAACTCGAAAAGAACGTTAGTATAATGTAGGACGCCTTACAGATCCTAAGAACACCTTACACCACCGTACGAAACATTAAAACTCCATAATAAACCTAATGAATTCGTCTGAGTCGTTTGAACATCGATCGACAACTTAGGACATCTTACGACTCTTTATGCCACATTAGCAACTCGAAATGAACATTAGTATAATGTAGTACGCCTTACAGCTCCTAAGAACACCTTACACCACCGTACGAAACGTTAAAACTCCATAATAAACCTAATGAATTCGTCCGAGTCCTTTGAACATCGTACGACAACTTAGGAGATCTTAAGACTCTTTATGCCACATTAGCAACTCGAAAAGAACGTTAGTATGATGTAGGACGCCTTACAGCTCCTAAGAACACCTTACACCACCGTACGAAACATTAAAACTCCATAATAAACCTAATGAATTCGTCCGAGTCCTTTGAACAACGTACGACAACTCAGGAGATGTTACAGCTCAGTATACAGCATTAGCAACATGAAAAGCACGTTAGAATAATCTAGGGCGTGTTACAACTCCTAAGAACACCTTACATCACCGTACAAAACTTTAAAACTCCGTAATAAAACTAATTAATTCGTACGAGTCCTCTGAACATCGTACGACAACTTAGGACATCTTACGACTCTTTATGCCACATCAGCAACTCGAAAAGAACGTTAGTATGATGTAGGACGCCTTACAGCTCCTAAGAACACCTTACACCGACGTACGAAACATTAAAACTCCATAATAAACCTAATGAATTCGTCCGAGTCCTTTGAACATCGTACGACAACTCAGGAGATGTTACGGCTCAGTATACGGCACTAGCAACATGAAAAGCACGTTACAATAAAGTAGGACGCGTTACAACTCCTAAGAACACCTTACATCACCGTACAAAACTTTAAAACTCCATAATAAACCAAATTAATTCGTACGAGTCCTTTGAACATCGTACGACAACTTGGGACATCTTACGACTCTTTATGCCACATTAGCAACATGAAAAGCATGTTAGAATAATGTAGGACGCGTTACAACTCCTAAGAACACCTTACATCACCGTACAAAACTTTAAAACTTCATAATAAACCTAATGAATTTGTACGAGTCCTTTGAACATCGTACGACAACTTAGGACATGTTACGACTCTTTATGCCACATTAGCAACTCGAAAAGAACGTTAGTATAATGTAGGACGCCTTACAGATCCTAAGAACACCTTACACCACCGTACGAAACATTAAAACTCCATAATAAACCTAATGAATTCGTCTGAGTTGTTTGAACATCGATCGACAACTTAGGACATCTTACGACTCTTTATGCCACATTAGCAACTCGAAATGAACATTAGTATAATGTAGTACGCCTTACAGCTCCTAAGAACACCTTACACCACCGTACGAAATGTTAAAACTCCATAATAAACCTAATGAATTGGTCCGAGTCCTTTGAACATCGTACGACAACTTAGGAGATCTTAAGACTCTTTATGCCACATTAGCAACTCGAAAAGAACGTTAGTATGATGTAGGACGCCTTACAGCTCCTAAGAACACCTTACACCACCGTACGAAACATTAAAACTCCATAATAAACCTAATGAATTCGTCCGAGTCCTTTGAACAACGTACGACAACTCTGGAGATGTTACAGCTCAGTATACAGCATTAGCAACATGAAAAGCACGTTAGAATAATCTAGGGCGCGTTACAACTCCTAAGAACACCTTACATCACCGTACAAAACTTTAAAACTCCATAATAAACCTAATTAATTCGTACGAGTCCTCTGAACATCGTACGACAACTTACGACATCTTACGACTCTTTATGCCACTTCAGCAACTCGAAAAGAACATTAGTATAATGTAGGACGCGTTACAGCTCCTAAGAACACCTTACACCACCGTACGAAACATTAAAACTCCATAATAAACCTAATGAATTCGTTCGAGTCCTTTGAACATCGTACGACAACTTAAGACATCTTAAGACTCTTTATGCCACATTAGCAACTCGAAAAGAACGTTAGTATGATGTAGGACGCCTTACAGCTCCTAAGAACACCTTACGCCACCGTACGAAACATTAAAACTCCATAATAAACCTAATGAATTCGTCTGAGTCGTTTGAACATCGATCGACAACTTAGGACATCTTACGACTCTTTATGCCACATTAGCATCTCGAAATGAACATTAGTATAATGTAGTACGCCTTACAGCTCCTAAGAACACCTTACACCACCGTACGAAATGTTAAAACTCCATAATAAACCTAATGAATTGGTCCGAGTGCTTTGAACATCGTACGACAACTTAGGAGATCTTAAGACTCTTTATGCCACAATAGCAACTCGAAAAGAACGTTAGTATGATGTAGGACGCCTTACAGCTCCTAAGAACACCTTACACCACCGTACGAAACATTAAAACTCCATAATAAACCTAATGAATTCGTCCGAGTCCTTTGAACAACGTACGACAACTCTGGAGATGTTACAGCTCAGTATACAGCATTAGCAACATGAAAAGCACGTTAGAATAATCTAGGGCGCGTTACAACTCCTAAGAACACCTTACATCACCGTACAAAACTTTAAAACTCCATAATAAACCTAATTAATTCGTACGAGTCCTCTGAACATCGTACGACAACTTACGACTCTTTATGCCACTTCAGCAACTCGAAAAGAACATTAGTATAATGTAGGACGCGTTACAGCTCCTAAGAACACCTTACACCACCGTACGAAACATTAAAACTCCATAATAAACCTAATGAATTCGTTCGAGTCCTTTGAACATCGTACGACAACTTAAGACATCTTAAGACTCTTTATGCCACATTAGCAACTCGAAAAGAACATTAGTATGATGTAGGACGCCTTACAGCTCCTAAGAACACCTTACGCCACCGTACGAAACATTAAAACTCCATAATAAACCTAATGAATTCGTCTCATTATACGGCATTAGCAACATGAAAAGCACGTTAGAATAATGTAGGACGCGTTACAATTCCTAAGAACACCTTACAACACCGTACAAAACTTTAAAACTCCATAATAAACCCAATTAATTCGTACGAGTCCTTTGAACATCGTACGACAAACTTAGGACATCTTACGACTCTTTATGCCACATTAGCAACATGAAAAGCACATTAGAATAATGTAGGACGTGTTACAACTCCTAAGAACACCTTACATCACCGTACAAAACTTTAAAACTCCATAATAAACGTAAATAATTCGTACGAGTCCTTTGAACATCGTACGACAACTTAGGACATCTTAAGACTCTTTATGCCATATTAGCAAATCGAAAAGAACATTAGTATAATGTAGGACGCCTTACAGCTCCTAAGAACACCTTACACAACCGTGCGAAACATTAAAACTCCATAATAAAACTAATGAATTCGTCCGAGTCCTTTGAACATCGTACGACAACTTAGGACATCTTACGACTCTTTATGCCACATTAGCAACTCGAAATGAACATTAGTATAATGTAGTACGCCTTACAGCTCCCAAGAACACCTTACACCACCGTACGAAACGTTAAAACTCCATAATAAACCTAATGAATTCGTCTGAGTCGTTTGAATATCGATCGACAACTTAGGACATCTTACGACTCTTTATGCCACATCAGCAACTCGAAAAGAACATTAGTATAATGTAGGACGCCTTACAGCTTCTAAGAACACCTTACACCACCGTACGAAACGGTAAAACTCCATAATAAACCTAATGAATTCGTCCGAGTCCTTTGAACATCGTACGACAACTTAGGACATCTTAAGACTCTTTATGCCACATTAGCAACTCGAAAAGAACGTTAGTATGATGTAGGACGCCTTACAGCTCCTAAGAACACCTTACACCACCGTACGAAACATTAAAACTCCATAATAAACCTATTGAATTCGTCCGAGTCCTTTGAACATCGTACGACAACTCAGGAGATGGTACAGCTCAGTATACAGCATTAGCAACATGAAAAGCACGTTAGAAAAATTTAGGACGCGTTACAACTCCTAAGAACACCTTACATCACCGTACAAAACTTTAAATATCCATAATAAACCTAATTAATTCGTACGAGTCCTCTGAACATCGTACGACAACTTAGGACATCTTACGACTCTTTATGCCACATCAGCAACTCGAAAAGAACATTAGTATAATGTAGGACGCGTTACAGCTCCTAAGAACACCTGACACCACCGTACGAAACATTAAAACTCCATATTAACCTAATGAATTCGTTCGAGTCCTTTGAACATCGTACGACAACTTAAGACATCTTAAGACTCTTTATGCCACATTAGCAACTCGAAAAGAACGTTAGTATGATGTAGGACGCCTTACAGCTCCTAAGAACACCTTACACCACCGTACGAAACATTAAAACTCCATAATAAACCTAATGAATTCGTCCGAGTCCTTTGAACATCGTACGACAACTTAGGACATCTTACGACTCTTTATGCCACATTAGCAACTCGAAATGAACATTAGTATAATGTAGTACGCCTTACAGCTCCCAAGAACACCTTACACCACCGTACGAAACGTTAAAACTCCATAATAAACCTAATGAATTCGTCTGAGTCGTTTGAATATCGATCGACAACTTAGGACATCTTACGACTCTTTATGCCACATCAGCAACTCGAAAAGAACATTAGTATAATGTAGGACGCCTTACAGCTTCTAAGAACACCTTACACCACCGTACGAAACGGTAAAACTCCATAATAAACCTAATGAATTCGTCCGAGTCCTTTGAACATCGTACGACAACTTAGGACATCTTAAGACTCTTTATGCCACATTAGCAACTCGAAAAGAACGTTAGTATGATGTAGGACGCCTTACAGCTCCTAAGAACACCTTACACCACCGTACGAAACATTAAAACTCCATAATAAACCTATTGAATTCGTCCGAGTCCTTTGAACATCGTACGACAACTCAGGAGATGGTACAGCTCAGTATACAGCATTAGCAACATGAAAAGCACGTTAGAAAAATTTAGGACGCGTTACAACTCCTAAGAACACCTTACATCACCGTACAAAACTTTAAATATCCATAATAAACCTAATTAATTCGTACGAGTCCTCTGAACATCGTACGACAACTTAGGACATCTTACGACTCTTTATGCCACATCAGCAACTCGAAAAGAACATTAGTATAATGTAGGACGCGTTACAGCTCCTAAGAACACCTGACACCACCGTACGAAACATTAAAACTCCATATTAACCTAATGAATTCGTTCGAGTCCTTTGAACATCGTACGACAACTTAAGACATCTTAAGACTCTTTATGCCACATTAGCAACTCGAAAAGAACGTTAGTATGATGTAGGACGCCTTACAGCTCCTAAGAACACCTTACACCACCGTACGAAACATTAAAACTCCATAATAAACCTAATGAATTCGTCCGAGTCCTTTGAACATCGTACGACAACTTAGGACATCTTAAGACTCTTTATGCCATATTAGCAAATCGAAAAGAACATTAGTATAATGTAGGACGCCTTACAGCTCCTAAGAACACCTTACACAACCGTGCGAAACATTAAAACTCCATAATAAAACTAATGAATTCGTCCGAGTCCTTTGAACATCGTACGACAACTTAGGACATCTTACGACTCTTTATGCCACATTAGCAACTCGAAATGAACATTAGTATAATGTAGTACGCCTTACAGCTCCCAAGAACACCTTACACCACCGTACGAAACGTTAAAACTCCATAATAAACCTAATGAATTCGTCTGAGTCGTTTGAATATCGATCGACAACTTAGGACATCTTACGACTCTTTATGCCACATCAGCAACTCGAAAAGAACATTAGTATAATGTAGGACGCCTTACAGCTTCTAAGAACACCTTACTCCACCGTACGAAACGGTAAAACTCCATAATAAACCTAATGAATTCGTCCGAGTCCTTTGAACATCGTACGACAACTTAGGACATCTTAAGACTCTTTATGCCACATTAGCAACTCGAAAAGAACGTTAGTATGATGTAGGACGCCTTACAGCTCCTAAGAACACCTTACACCACCGTACGAAACATTAAAACTCCATAATAAACCTATTGAATTCGTCCGAGTCCTTTGAACATCGTACGACAACTCAGGAGATGGTACAGCTCAGTATACAGCATTAGCAACATGAAAAGCACGTTAGAAAAATTTAGGACGCGTTACAACTCCTAAGAACACCTTACATCACCGTACAAAACTTTAAATATCCATAATAAACCTAATTAATTCGTACGAGTCCTCTGAACATCGTACGACAACTTAGGACATCTTACGACTCTTTATGCCACATCAGCAACTCGAAAAGAACATTAGTATAATGTAGGACGCGTTACAGCTCCTAAGAACACCTGACACCACCGTACGAAACATTAAAACTCCATATTAACCTAATGAATTCGTTCGAGTCCTTTGAACATCGTACGACAACTTAAGACATCTTAAGACTCTTTATGCCACATTAGCAACTCGAAAAGAACGTTAGTATGATGTAGGACGCCTTACAGCTCCTAAGAACACCTTACACCACCGTACGAAACATTAAAACTCCATAATAAACCTAATGAATTCGTCCGAGTCCTTTGAACATCGTACGACAACTTAGGACATCTTAAGACTCTTTATGCCATATTAGCAAATCGAAAAGAACATTAGTATAATGTAGGACGCCTTACAGCTCCTAAGAACACCTTACACAACCGTGCGAAACATTAAAACTCCATAATAAAACTAATGAATTCGTCCGAGTCCTTTGAACATCGTACGACAACTTAGGACATCTTACGACTCTTTATGCCACATTAGCAACTCGAAATGAACATTAGTATAATGTAGTACGCCTTACAGCTCCCAAGAACACCTTACACCACCGTACGAAACGTTAAAACTCCATAATAAACCTAATGAATTCGTCTGAGTCGTTTGAATATCGATCGACAACTTAGGACATCTTACGACTCTTTATGCCACATCAGCAACTCGAAAAGAACATTAGTATAATGTAGGACGCCTTACAGCTTCTAAGAACACCTTACACCACCGTACGAAACGGTAAAACTCCATAATAAACCTAATGAATTCGTCCGAGTCCTTTGAACATCGTACGACAACTTAGGACATCTTAAGACTCTTTATGCCACATTAGCAACTCGAAAAGAACGTTAGTATGATGTAGGACGCCTTACAGCTCCTAAGAACACCTTACACCACCGTACGAAACATTAAAACTCCATAATAAACCTATTGAATTCGTCCGAGTCCTTTGAACATCGTACGACAACTCAGGAGATGGTACAGCTCAGTATACAGCATTAGCAACATGAAAAGCACGTTAGAAAAATTTAGGACGCGTTACAACTCCTAAGAACACCTTACATCACCGTACAAAACTTTAAATATCCATAATAAACCTAATTAATTCGTACGAGTCCTCTGAACATCGTACGACAACTTAGGACATCTTACGACTCTTTATGCCACATCAGCAACTCGAAAAGAACATTAGTATAATGTAGGACGCGTTACAGCTCCTAAGAACACCTGACACCACCGTACGAAACATTAAAACTCCATATTAACCTAATGAATTCGTTCGAGTCCTTTGAACATCGTACGACAACTTAAGACATCTTAAGACTCTTTATGCCACATTAGCAACTCGAAAAGAACGTTAGTATGATGTAGGACGCCTTACAGCTCCTAAGAACACCTTACACCACCGTACGAAACATTAAAACTCCATAATAAACCTAATGAATTCGTCCGAGTCCTTTGAACATCGTACGACAACTTAGGACATCTTAAGACTCTTTATGCCATATTAGCAAATCGAAAAGAACATTAGTATAATGTAGGACGCCTTACAGCTCCTAAGAACACCTTACACAACCGTGCGAAACATTAAAACTCCATAATAAAACTAATGAATTCGTCCGAGTCCTTTGAACATCGTACGACAACTTAGGACATCTTACGACTCTTTATGCCACATTAGCAACTCGAAATGAACATTAGTATAATGTAGTACGCCTTACAGCTCCCAAGAACACCTTACACCACCGTACGAAACGTTAAAACTCCATAGTAAACCTAATGAATTCGTCTGAGTCGTTTGAACATCGATCGACAACTTAGGACATCTTACGACTCTTTATGCCACATCAGCAACTCGAAAAGAACATTAGTATAATGTAGGACGCCTTACAGCTTCTAAGAACACCTTACACCACCGTACGAAACGGTAAAACTCCATAATAAACCTAATGAATTCGTCCGAGTCCTTTGAACATCGTACGACAACTTAGGACATCTTAAGACTCTTTATGCCACATTAGCAACTCGAAAAGAACGTTAGTATGATGTAGGACGCCTTACAGCTCCTAAGAACACCTTACACCACCGTACGAAACATTAAAACTCCATAATAAACCTATTGAATTCGTCCGAGTCCTTTGAACATCGTACGACAACTCAGGAGATGGTACAGCTCAGTATACAGCATTAGCAACATGAAAAGCACGTTAGAAAAATTTAGGACGCGTTACAACTCCTAAGAACACCTTACATCACCGTACAAAACTTTAAAAATCCATAATAAACCTAATTAATTCGTACGAGTCCTCTGAACATCGTACGACAACTTAGGACATCTTACGACTCTTTATGCCACATCAGCAACTCGAAAAGAACATTAGTATAATGTAGGACGCGTTACAGCTCCTAAGAACACCTGACACCACCGTACGAAACATTAAAACTCCATAATAAACCTAATGAATTCGTTCGAGTCCTTTGAACATCGTACGACAACTTAAGACATCTTAAGACTCTTTATGCCACATTAGCAACTCGAAAAGAACGTTAGTATGATGTAGGACGCCTTACAGCTCCTAAGAACACCTTACACCACCGTACGAAACATTAAAACTCCATAATAGACCTAATGAATTCGTCCGAGTCCTTTGAACATCGTACGACAACTTAGGACATCTTAAGACTCTTTATGCCACATTAGCAACTCGAAAAGAACGTTAGTATGATGTAGGACGCCTTACAGCTCCTAAGAACACCTTACACCACCGTACGAAACATTAAAACTCCATAATAAACCTATTGAATTCGTCCGAGTCCATTGAACATCGTACGACAACTCAGGAGATGTTACAGCTCAGTATACAGCATTAGCAACATGAAAAGCACGTTAGAATAATTTAGGACGCGTTACAACTCCTAAGAACACCTTACATCACCGTACAAAACTTTAAAAATCCATAATAAACCTAATTAATTCGTACGAGTCCTCTGAACATCGTACGACAACTTAGGACATCTTACGACTCTTTATGCCACATCAGCAACTCGAAAAGAACATTAGTATAATGTATGACGCATCAGCTCCTAGGAACACCTTACACCACCGTACGAAACATTAAAACTCCATAATAAACCTAATGAATTCGTTCGAGTCCTTTGAACATCGTACGACAACTTAAGACATCTTAAGACTCTTTATGCCACATTAGCAACTCGAAAAGAACGTTTGTATGATGTAGGACGCCTTACAGCTCCTAAGAACACCTTACACCACCGTACGAAACATTAAAACTCCATAATAAACCTAATGAATTCGTCCGAGTCCTTTGAACAACGTACGACAACTCAGGAGATGTTACAGTTCAGTATACAGCATTAGCAACATGAAAAGCACGTTAGAATAATCTAGGGCGCGTTACAACTCCTAAGAACACCTTACATCACCGTATAAAACATTAAAACTCCATAATAAACCGAATTAATTCGTACGAGTCCTCTGAACATCGTACGACAACTTACGACATCTTACGACTCTTTATGCCACTTCAGCAACTCGAAAAGAACATTAGTATAATGTAGGACGCGTTACAGCTCCTAAGAACACCTTACACCACCGTACGAAACATTAAAACTCCATAATAAACCTAATGAATTCGTTCGAGTCCTTTGAACATTGTACGACAACTTAAGACATCTTAAGACTCTTTATGCCACATTAGCAACTCGAAAAGAACGTTAGTATGATGTAGGACGCCTTACAGCTCCTAAGAACACCTTACGCCACCGTACGAAACATTAAAACTCAATAATAAACCTAATGAATTCGTCTCATTATACGGCATTAGCAACATGAAAAGCACGTTAGAATAATGTAGGACGCGTTACAATTCCTAAGAACACCTTACATCACCGTACAAAACTTTAAAACTCCATAATAAACCTAATTAATTCGTACGAGTCCTTTGATCATCGTACGACAAACTTAGGACATCTTACGACTCTTTATGCCACATTAGCAACATGAAAAGCACATTAGAATAATGTAGGACGTGTTACAACTCCTAAGAACACCTTACGTCACCGTACAAAACTTTAAAACTCCATAATAAACGTAAATAATTCTTACGAGTCCTTTGAACATCGTACGACAACTTAGGACATCTTAAGACTCTTTATGCCATGTTAGCAAATCGAAAAGAACATTAGTATAATGTAGGACGCCTTACAGCTCCTAAGAACACCTTACACAACCGTGCGAAACATTAAAACTCCATAATAAACCTAATGAATTCGTCCGAGTCCTTTGAACATCGTACGACAACTTAGGACATCTTAAGACTCTTTATGCCATATTAGCAAATCGAAAAGAACATTAGTATAATGTAGGACGCCTTACAGCTCCTAAGAACACCTTACACAACCGTGCGAAACATTAAAACTCCATAATAAAACTAATGAATTCGTCCGAGTCCTTTGAACATCGTACGACAACTTAGGACATCTTAAGACTCTTTATGCCACATTAGCAACTCGAAAAGAACGTTAGTATGATGTAGGACGCCTTACAGCTCCTAAGAACACCTTACACCACCGTACGAAACATTAAAACTCCATAATAAACCTAATGAATTCGTCCGAGTCATTTGAACAACGTACGACAACTCAGGAGATGTTACAGCTCAGTATACAGCATTAGCAACATGAAAAGCACGTTAGAATAATCTAGGGCGCGTTACAACTCCTAAGAACACCTTACATCACCGTAGAAAACTTTAAAACTCCATAATAAACCTAATTAATTCGTACGAGTCCTCTGAACATCGTACGACAACTTACGACATCTTACGACTCTTTATGCCACTTCAGCAACTCGAAAAGAACATTAGTATAATGTAGGACGCGTTACAGCTCCTAAGAACACCTTACACCACCGTACGAAACATTAAAACTCCATAATAAACCTAATGAATTCGTTCGAGTCCTTTGAACATGGTACGACAACTTAAGACATCTTAAGACTCTTTATGCCACATTAGCAACTCGAAAAGAACGTTAGTATGATGTAGGACGCCTTACAGCTCCTAAGAACACCTTACGCCACGGTACGAAACATTAAAACTCCATAATAAACCTAATGAATTCGTCTCATTATACGGCATTAGCAACATGAAAAGCACGTTAGAATAATGTAGGACGCGTTACAATTCCTAAGAACACCTTACATCACCGTACAAAACTTTAAAACTCCATAATAAACCTAATTAATTCGTACGAGTCCTTTGATCATCGTACGACAAACTTAGGACATCTTACGACTCTTTATGCCACATTAGCAACATGAAAAGCACATTAGAATAATGTAGGACGTGTTACAACTCCTAAGAACACCTTACGTCACCGTACAAAACTTTAAAACTCCATAATAAACGTAAATAATTCTTACGAGTCCTTTGAACATCGTACGACAACTTAGGACATCTTAAGACTCTTTATGCCATGTTAGCAAATCGAAAAGAACATTAGTATAATGTAGGACGCCTTACAGCTCCTAAGAACACCTTACACAACCGTGCGAAACATTAAAACTCCATAATAAACCTAATGAATTCGTCCGAGTCCTTTGAACATCGTACGACAACTTAGGACATCTTAAGACTCTTTATGCCATATTAGCAAATCGAAAAGAACATTAGTATAATGTAGGACGCCTTACAGCTCCTAAGAACACCTTACACAACCGTGCGAAACATTAAAACTCCATAATAAAACTAATGAATTCGTCCGAGTCCTTTGAACATCGTACGACAACTTAGGACATCTTAAGACTCTTTATGCCACATTAGCAACTCGAAAAGAACGTTAGTATGATGTAGGACGCCTTACAGCTCCTAAGAACACCTTACACCACCGTACGAAACATTAAAACTCCATAATAAACCTAATGAATTCGTCCGAGTCATTTGAACAACGTACGACAACTCAGGAGATGTTACAGCTCAGTATACAGCATTAGCAACATGAAAAGCACGTTAGAATAATCTAGGGCGCGTTACAACTCCTAAGAACACCTTACATCACCGTAGAAAACTTTAAAACTCCATAATAAACCTAATTAATTCGTACGAGTCCTCTGAACATCGTACGACAACTTACGACATCTTACGACTCTTTATGCCACTTCAGCAACTCGAAAAGAACATTAGTATAATGTAGGACGCGTTACAGCTCCTAAGAACACCTTACACCACCGTACGAAACATTAAAACTCCATAATAAACCTAATGAATTCGTTCGAGTCCTTTGAACATGGTACGACAACTTAAGACATCTTAAGACTCTTTATGCCACATTAGCAACTCGAAAAGAACGTTAGTATGATGTAGGACGCCTTACAGCTCCTAAGAACACCTTACGCCACGGTACGAAACATTAAAACTCCATAATAAACCTAATGAATTCGTCTCATTATACGACATTAGCAACATGAAAAGCACGTTAGAATAATGTAGGACGCGTTACAATTCCTAAGAACACCTTACATCACCGTACAAAACTTTAAAACTCCATAATAAACCTAATTAATTCGTACGAGTCCTTTGAACATCGTACGACAAACTTAGGACATCTTACGACTCTTTATGCCACATTAGCAACATGAAAAGCACATTAGAATAATGTAGGACGTGTTACAACTCCTAAGAACACCTTACGTCACCGTACAAAACTTTAAAACTCCATAATAAACGTAAATAATTCTTACGAGTCCTTTGAACATCGTACGACAACTTAGGACATCTTAAGACTCTTTATGCCATGTTAGCAAATCGAAAAGAACATTAGTATAATGTAGGACGCCTTACAGCTCCTAAGAACACCTTACACAACCGTGCGAAACATTAAAACTCCATAATAAACCTAATGAATTCGTCCGAGTCCTTTGAACATCGTACGACAACTTAGGACATCTTAAGACTCTTTATGCCATATTAGCAAATCGAAAAGAACATTAGTATAATGTAGGACGCCTTACAGCTCCTAAGAACACCTTACACAACCGTGCGAAACATTAAAACTCCATAATAAAACTAATGAATTCGTCCGAGTCCTTTGAACATCGTACGACAACTTAGGACATCTTAAGAATCTTTATGCCACATTAGCAACTCGAAAAGAACGTTAGTATGATGTAGGACGCCTTACAGCTCCTAAGAACACCTTACACCACCGTACGAAACATTAAAACTCCATAATAAACCTAATGAATTCGTCCGAGTCATTTGAACAACGTACGACAACTCAGGAGATGTTACAGCTCAGTATACAGCATTAGCAACATGAAAAGCACGTTAGAATAATCTAGGGCGCGTTACAACTCCTAAGAACACCTTACATCACCGTACAAAACTTTAAAACTCCATAATAAACCTAATTAATTCGTACGAGTCCTCTGAACATCGTACGACAACTTACGACATCTTACGACTCTTTATGCCACTTCAGCAACTCGAAAAGAACATTAGTATAATGTAGGACGCGTTACAGCTCCTAAGAACACCTTACACCACCGTACGAAACATTAAAACTCCATAATAAACCTAATGAATTCGTTCGAGTCCTTTGAACATGGTACGACAACTTAAGACATCTTAAGACTCTTTATGCCACATTAGCAACTCGAAAAGAACGTTAGTATGATGTAGGACGCCTTACAGCTCCTAAGAACACCTTACGCCACCGTACGAAACATTAAAACTCCATAATAAACCTAATGAATTCGTCTCATTATACGGCATTAGCAACATGAAAAGCACGTTAGAATAATGTAGGACGCGTTACAATTCCTAAGAACACCTTACATCACCGTACAAAACTTTAAAACTCCATAATAAACCTAATTAATTCGTACGAGTCCTTTGAACATCGTACGACAAACTTAGGACATCTTACGACTCTTTATGCCACATTAGCAACATGAAAAGCACATTAGAATAATGTAGGACGTGTTACAACTCCTAAGAACACCTTACGTCACCGTACAAAACTTTAAAACTCCATAATAAACGTAAATAATTCTTACGAGTCCTTTGAACATCGTACGACAACTTAGGACATCTTAAGACTCTTTATGCCATGTTAGCAAATCGAAAAGAACATTAGTATAATGTAGGACGCCTTACAGCTCCTAAGAACACCTTACACAACCGTGCGAAACATTAAAACTCCATAATAAACCTAATGAATTCGTCCGAGTCCTTTGAACATCGTACGACAACTTAGGACATCTTAAGACTCTTTATGCCATATTAGCAAATCGAAAAGAACATTAGTATAATGTAGGACGCCTTACAGCTCCTAAGAACACCTTACACAACCGTGCGAAACATTAAAACTCCATAATAAAACTAATGAATTCGTCCGAGTCCTTTGAACATCGTACGACAACTTAGGACATCTTAAGAATCTTTATGCCACATTAGCAACTCGAAAAGAACGTTAGTATGATGTAGGACGCCTTACAGCTCCTAAGAACACCTTACACCACCGTACGAAACATTAAAACTCCATAATAAACCTAATGAATTCGTCCGAGTCATTTGAACAACGTACGACAACTCAGGAGATGTTACAGCTCAGTATACAGCATTAGCAACATGAAAAGCACGTTAGAATAATCTAGGGCGCGTTACAACTCCTAAGAACACCTTACATCACCGTACAAAACTTTAAAACTCCATAATAAACCTAATTAATTCGTACGAGTCCTCTGAACATCGTACGACAACTTACGACATCTTACGACTCTTTATGCCACTTCAGCAACTCGAAAAGAACATTAGTATAATGTAGGACGCGTTACAGCTCCTAAGAACACCTTACACCACCGTACGAAACATTAAAACTCCATAATAAACCTAATGAATTCGTTCGAGTCCTTTGAACATGGTACGACAACTTAAGACATCTTAAGACTCTTTATGCCACATTAGCAACTCGAAAAGAACGTTAGTATGATGTAGGACGCCTTACAGCTCCTAAGAACACCTTACGCCACCGTACGAAACATTAAAACTCCATAATAAACCTAATGAATTCGTCTCATTATACGGCATTAGCAACATGAAAAGCACGTTAGAATAATGTAGGACGCGTTACAATTCCTAAGAACACCTTACATCACCGTACAAAACTTTAAAACTCCATAATAAACCTAATTAATTCGTACGAGTCCTTTGAACATCGTACGACAAACTTAGGACATCTTACGACTCTTTATGCCACATTAGCAACATGAAAAGCACATTAGAATAATGTAGGACGTGTTACAACTCCTAAGAACACCTTACGTCACCGTACAAAACTTTAAAACTCCATAATAAACGTAAATAATTCTTACGAGTCCTTTGAACATCGTACGACAACTTAGGACATCTTAAGACTCTTTATGCCATGTTAGCAAATCGAAAAGAACATTAGTATAATGTAGGACGCCTTACAGCTCCTAAGAACACCTTACACAACCGTGCGAAACATTAAAACTCCATAATAAACCTAATGAATTCGTCCGAGTCCTTTGAACATCGTACGACAACTTAGGACATCTTAAGACTCTTTATGCCATATTAGCAAATCGAAAAGAACATTAGTATAATGTAGGACGCCTTACAGCTCCTAAGAACACCTTACACAACCGTGCGAAACATTAAAACTCCATAATAAAACTAATGAATTCGTCCGAGTCCTTTGAACATCGTACGACAACTTAGGACATCTTAAGACTCTTTATGCCACATTAGTAACTCGAAAAGAACGTTAGTATGATGTAGGACGCCTTACAGCTCCTAAGAACACCTTACACCACCGTACGAAACATTAAAACTCCATAATAAACCTAATGAATTCGTCCGAGTCATTTGAACAACGTACGACAACTCAGGAGATGTTACAGCTCAGTATACAGCATTAGCAACATGAAAAGCACGTTAGAATAATCTAGGGCGCGTTACAACTCCTAAGAACACCTTACATCACCGTAGAAAACTTTAAAACTCCATAATAAACCTAATTAATTCGTACGAGTCCTCTGAACATCGTACGACAACTTACGACATCTTACGACTCTTTATGCCACTTCAGCAACTCGAAAAGAACATTAGTATAATGTAGGACGCGTTACAGCTCCTAAGAACACCTTACACCACCGTACGAAACATTAAAACTCCATAATAAACCTAATGAATTCGTTCGAGTCCTTTGAACATGGTACGACAACTTAAGACATCTTAAGACTCTTTATGCCACATTAGCAACTCGAAAAGAACGTTAGTATGATGTAGGACGCCTTACAGCTCCTAAGAACACCTTACGCCACGGTACGAAACATTAAAACTCCATAATAAACCTAATGAATTCGTCTCATTATACGGCATTAGCAACATGAAAAGCACGTTAGAATAATGTAGGACGCGTTACAATTCCTAAGAACACCTTACATCACCGTACAAAACTTTAAAACTCCATAATAAACCTAATTAATTCGTACGAGTCCTTTGATCATCGTACGACAAACTTAGGACATCTTACGACTCTTTATGCCACATTAGCAACATGAAAAGCACATTAGAATAATGTAGGACGTGTTACAACTCCTAAGAACACCTTACGTCACCGTACAAAACTTTAAAACTCCATAATAAACGTAAATAATTCTTACGAGTCCTTTGAACATCGTACGACAACTTAGGACATCTTAAGACTCTTTATGCCATGTTAGCAAATCGAAAAGAACATTAGTATAATGTAGGACGCCTTACAGCTCCTAAGAACACCTTACACAACCGTGCGAAACATTAAAACTCCATAATAAACCTAATGAATTCGTCCGAGTCCTTTGAACATCGTACGACAACTTAGGACATCTTAAGACTCTTTATGCCATATTAGCAAATCGAAAAGAACATTAGTATAATGTAGGACGCCTTACAGCTCCTAAGAACACCTTACACAACCGTGCGAAACATTAAAACTCCATAATAAAACTAATGAATTCGTCCGAGTCCTTTGAACATCGTACGACAACTTAGGACATCTTAAGACTCTTTATGCCACATTAGCAACTCGAAAAGAACGTTAGTATGATGTAGGACGCCTTACAGCTCCTAAGAACACCTTACACCACCGTACGAAACATTAAAACTCCATAATAAACCTAATGAATTCGTCCGAGTCATTTGAACAACGTACGACAACTCAGGAGATGTTACAGCTCAGTATACAGCATTAGCAACATGAAAAGCACGTTAGAATAATCTAGGGCGCGTTACAACTCCTAAGAACACCTTACATCACCGTAGAAAACTTTAAAACTCCATAATAAACCTAATTAATTCGTACGAGTCCTCTGAACATCGTACGACAACTTACGACATCTTACGACTCTTTATGCCACTTCAGCAACTCGAAAAGAACATTAGTATAATGTAGGACGCGTTACAGCTCCTAAGAACACCTTACACCACCGTACGAAACATTAAAACTCCATAATAAACCTAATGAATTCGTTCGAGTCCTTTGAACATGGTACGACAACTTAAGACATCTTAAGACTCTTTATGCCACATTAGCAACTCGAAAAGAACGTTAGTATGATGTAGGACGCCTTACAGCTCCTAAGAACACCTTACGCCACGGTACGAAACATTAAAACTCCATAATAAACCTAATGAATTCGTCTCATTATACGGCATTAGCAACATGAAAAGCACGTTAGAATAATGTAGGACGCGTTACAATTCCTAAGAACACCTTACATCACCGTACAAAACTTTAAAACTCCATAATAAACCTAATTAATTCGTACGAGTCCTTTGAACATCGTACGACAAACTTAGGACATCTTACGACTCTTTATGCCACATTAGCAACATGAAAAGCACATTAGAATAATGTAGGACGTGTTACAACTCCTAAGAACACCTTACGTCACCGTACAAAACTTTAAAACTCCATAATAAACGTAAATAATTCTTACGAGTCCTTTGAACATCGTACGACAACTTAGGACATCTTAAGACTCTTTATGCCATGTTAGCAAATCGAAAAGAACATTAGTATAATGTAGGACGCCTTACAGCTCCTAAGAACACCTTACACAACCGTGCGAAACATTAAAACTCCATAATAAACCTAATGAATTCGTCCGAGTCCTTTGAACATCGTACGACAACTTAGGACATCTTAAGACTCTTTATGCCATATTAGCAAATCGAAAAGAACATTAGTATAATGTAGGACGCCTTACAGCTCCTAAGAACACCTTACACAACCGTGCGAAACATTAAAACTCCATAATAAAACTAATGAATTCGTCCGAGTCCTTTGAACATCGTACGACAACTTAGGACATCTTAAGAATCTTTATGCCACATTAGCAACTCGAAAAGAACGTTAGTATGATGTAGGACGCCTTACAGCTCCTAAGAACACCTTACACCACCGTACGAAACATTAAAACTCCATAATAAACCTAATGAATTCGTCCGAGTCATTTGAACAACGTACGACAACTCAGGAGATGTTACAGCTCAGTATACAGCATTAGCAACATGAAAAGCACGTTAGAATAATCTAGGGCGCGTTACAACTCCTAAGAACACCTTACATCACCGTACAAAACTTTAAAACTCCATAATAAACCTAATTAATTCGTACGAGTCCTCTGAACATCGTACGACAACTTACGACATCTTACGACTCTTTATGCCACTTCAGCAACTCGAAAAGAACATTAGTATAATGTAGGACGCGTTACAGCTCCTAAGAACACCTTACACCACCGTACGAAACATTAAAACTCCATAATAAACCTAATGAATTCGTTCGAGTCCTTTGAACATGGTACGACAACTTAAGACATCTTAAGACTCTTTATGCCACATTAGCAACTCGAAAAGAACGTTAGTATGATGTAGGACGCCTTACAGCTCCTAAGAACACCTTACGCCACCGTACGAAACATTAAAACTCCATAATAAACCTAATGAATTCGTCTCATTATACGGCATTAGCAACATGAAAAGCACGTTAGAATAATGTAGGACGCGTTACAATTCCTAAGAACACCTTACATCACCGTACAAAACTTTAAAACTCCATAATAAACCTAATTAATTCGTACGAGTCCTTTGAACATCGTACGACAAACTTAGGACATCTTACGACTCTTTATGCCACATTAGCAACATGAAAAGCACATTAGAATAATGTAGGACGTGTTACAACTCCTAAGAACACCTTACGTCACCGTACAAAACTTTAAAACTCCATAATAAACGTAAATAATTCTTACGAGTCCTTTGAACATCGTACGACAACTTAGGACATCTTAAGACTCTTTATGCCATGTTAGCAAATCGAAAAGAACATTAGTATAATGTAGGACGCCTTACAGCTCCTAAGAACACCTTACACAACCGTGCGAAACATTAAAACTCCATAATAAACCTAATGAATTCGTCCGAGTCCTTTGAACATCGTACGACAACTTAGGACATCTTAAGACTCTTTATGCCATATTAGCAAATCGAAAAGAACATTAGTATAATGTAGGACGCCTTACAGCTCCTAAGAACACCTTACACAACCGTGCGAAACATTAAAACTCCATAATAAAACTAATGAATTCGTCCGAGTCCTTTGAACATCGTACGACAACTTAGGACATCTTAAGACTCTTTATGCCACATTAGTAACTCGAAAAGAACGTTAGTATGATGTAGGACGCCTTACAGCTCCTAAGAACACCTTACACCACCGTACGAAACATTAAAACTCCATAATAAACCTAATGAATTCGTCCGAGTCATTTGAACAACGTACGACAACTCAGGAGATGTTACAGCTCAGTATACAGCATTAGCAACATGAAAAGCACGTTAGAATAATCTAGGGCGCGTTACAACTCCTAAGAACACCTTACATCACCGTAGAAAACTTTAAAACTCCATAATAAACCTAATTAATTCGTACGAGTCCTCTGAACATCGTACGACAACTTACGACATCTTACGACTCTTTATGCCACTTCAGCAACTCGAAAAGAACATTAGTATAATGTAGGACGCGTTACAGCTCCTAAGAACACCTTACACCACCGTACGAAACATTAAAACTCCATAATAAACCTAATGAATTCGTTCGAGTCCTTTGAACATGGTACGACAACTTAAGACATCTTAAGACTCTTTATGCCACATTAGCAACTCGAAAAGAACGTTAGTATGATGTAGGACGCCTTACAGCTCCTAAGAACACCTTACGCCACGGTACGAAACATTAAAACTCCATAATAAACCTAATGAATTCGTCTCATTATACGGCATTAGCAACATGAAAAGCACGTTAGAATAATGTAGGACGCGTTACAATTCCTAAGAACACCTTACATCACCGTACAAAACTTTAAAACTCCATAATAAACCTAATTAATTCGTACGAGTCCTTTGAACATCGTACGACAAACTTAGGACATCTTACGACTCTTTATGCCACATTAGCAACATGAAAAGCACATTAGAATAATGTAGGACGTGTTACAACTCCTAAGAACACCTTACGTCACCGTACAAAACTTTAAAACTCCATAATAAACGTAAATAATTCTTACGAGTCCTTTGAACATCGTACGACAACTTAGGACATCTTAAGACTCTTTATGCCATGTTAGCAAATCGAAAAGAACATTAGTATAATGTAGGACGCCTTACAGCTCCTAAGAACACCTTACACAACCGTGCGAAACATTAAAACTCCATAATAAACCTAATGAATTCGTCCGAGTCCTTTGAACATCGTACGACAACTTAGGACATCTTAAGACTCTTTATGCCATATTAGCAAATCGAAAAGAACATTAGTATAATGTAGGACGCCTTACAGCTCCTAAGAACACCTTACACAACCGTGCGAAACATTAAAACTCCATAATAAAACTAATGAATTCGTCCGAGTCCTTTGAACATCGTACGACAACTTAGGACATCTTAAGAATCTTTATGCCACATTAGCAACTCGAAAAGAACGTTAGTATGATGTAGGACGCCTTACAGCTCCTAAGAACACCTTACACCACCGTACGAAACATTAAAACTCCATAATAAACCTAATGAATTCGTCCGAGTCATTTGAACAACGTACGACAACTCAGGAGATGTTACAGCTCAGTATACAGCATTAGCAACATGAAAAGCACGTTAGAATAATCTAGGGCGCGTTACAACTCCTAAGAACACCTTACATCACCGTACAAAACTTTAAAACTCCATAATAAACCTAATTAATTCGTACGAGTCCTCTGAACATCGTACGACAACTTACGACATCTTACGACTCTTTATGCCACTTCAGCAACTCGAAAAGAACATTAGTATAATGTAGGACGCGTTACAGCTCCTAAGAACACCTTACACCACCGTACGAAACATTAAAACTCCATAATAAACCTAATGAATTCGTTCGAGTCCTTTGAACATGGTACGACAACTTAAGACATCTTAAGACTCTTTATGCCACATTAGCAACTCGAAAAGAACGTTAGTATGATGTAGGACGCCTTACAGCTCCTAAGAACACCTTACGCCACCGTACGAAACATTAAAACTCCATAATAAACCTAATGAATTCGTCTCATTATACGGCATTAGCAACATGAAAAGCACGTTAGAATAATGTAGGACGCGTTACAATTCCTAAGAACACCTTACATCACCGTACAAAACTTTAAAACTCCATAATAAACCTAATTAATTCGTACGAGTCCTTTGAACATCGTACGACAAACTTAGGACATCTTACGACTCTTTATGCCACATTAGCAACATGAAAAGCACATTAGAATAATGTAGGACGTGTTACAACTCCTAAGAACACCTTACGTCACCGTACAAAACTTTAAAACTCCATAATAAACGTAAATAATTCTTACGAGTCCTTTGAACATCGTACGACAACTTAGGACATCTTAAGACTCTTTATGCCATGTTAGCAAATCGAAAAGAACATTAGTATAATGTAGGACGCCTTACAGCTCCTAAGAACACCTTACACAACCGTGCGAAACATTAAAACTCCATAATAAACCTAATGAATTCGTCCGAGTCCTTTGAACATCGTACGACAACTTAGGACATCTTAAGACTCTTTATGCCATATTAGCAAATCGAAAAGAACATTAGTATAATGTAGGACGCCTTACAGCTCCTAAGAACACCTTACACAACCGTGCGAAACATTAAAACTCCATAATAAAACTAATGAATTCGTCCGAGTCCTTTGAACATCGTACGACAACTTAGGACATCTTAAGACTCTTTATGCCACATTAGTAACTCGAAAAGAACGTTAGTATGATGTAGGACGCCTTACAGCTCCTAAGAACACCTTACACCACCGTACGAAACATTAAAACTCCATAATAAACCTAATGAATTCGTCCGAGTCATTTGAACAACGTACGACAACTCAGGAGATGTTACAGCTCAGTATACAGCATTAGCAACATGAAAAGCACGTTAGAATAATCTAGGGCGCGTTACAACTCCTAAGAACACCTTACATCACCGTAGAAAACTTTAAAACTCCATAATAAACCTAATTAATTCGTACGAGTCCTCTGAACATCGTACGACAACTTACGACATCTTACGACTCTTTATGCCACTTCAGCAACTCGAAAAGAACATTAGTATAATGTAGGACGCGTTACAGCTCCTAAGAACACCTTACACCACCGTACGAAACATTAAAACTCCATAATAAACCTAATGAATTCGTTCGAGTCCTTTGAACATGGTACGACAACTTAAGACATCTTAAGACTCTTTATGCCACATTAGCAACTCGAAAAGAACGTTAGTATGATGTAGGACGCCTTACAGCTCCTAAGAACACCTTACGCCACGGTACGAAACATTAAAACTCCATAATAAACCTAATGAATTCGTCTCATTATACGGCATTAGCAACATGAAAAGCACGTTAGAATAATGTAGGACGCGTTACAATTCCTAAGAACACCTTACATCACCGTACAAAACTTTAAAACTCCATAATAAACCTAATTAATTCGTACGAGTCCTTTGAACATCGTACGACAAACTTAGGACATCTTACGACTCTTTATGCCACATTAGCAACATGAAAAGCACATTAGAATAATGTAGGACGTGTTACAACTCCTAAGAACACCTTACGTCACCGTACAAAACTTTAAAACTCCATAATAAACGTAAATAATTCTTACGAGTCCTTTGAACATCGTACGACAACTTAGGACATCTTACGACTCTTTATGCCACATTAGCAACTCGAAATGAACATTAGTATAATGTAGTACGCCTTACAGCTCCCAAGAACACCTTACACCACCGTACGAAACGTTAAAACTCCATAATAAACCTAATGAATTCGTCTGAGTCGTTTGAACATCGATCGACAACTTAGGACATCTTACGACTCTTTATGCCACATCAGCAACTCGAAAAGAACATTAGTATAATGTAGGACGCCTTACAGCTTCTAAGAACACCTTACACCACCATACGAAACGGTAAAACTCCATAATAAACCTAATGAATTCGTCCGAGTCCTTTGAACATCGTACGACAACTTAGGACATCTTAAGACTCTTTATGCCACATTAGCAACTCGAAAAGAACGTTAGTATGATGTAGGACGCCTTACAGCTCCTAAGAACACCTTACACCACCGTACGAAACATTAAAACTCCATAATAATCCTATTGAATTCGTCCGAGTCCTTTGAACATCGTACGACAACTCAGGAGATGTTACAGCTCAGTATACAGCATTAGCAACATGAAAAGCACGTTAGAATAATTTAGGACGCGTTACAACTCCTAAGAACACCTTACATCACCGTACAAAACTTTAAAAATCCATAATAAACCTAATTAATTCGTACGAGTCCTCTGAACATCGTACGACAACTTACGACATCTTACGACTCTTTATGCCACTTCAGCAACTCGAAAAGAACATTAGTATAATGTAGGACGCGTTACAGCTCCTAAGAACACCTTACACCACCGTACGAAACATTAAAACTCCATAATAAACCTAATGAATTCGTTCGAGTCCTTTGAACATCGTACGACAACTTAAGACATCTTAAGACTCTTTATGCCACATTAGCAACTCGAAAAGAACGTTAGTATGATGTAGGACGCCTTACAGCTCCTAAGAACACCTTACGCCACCGTACGAAACATTAAAACTCCATAATAAACCTAATGAATTCGTCTCATTATACGGCATTAGCAACATGAAAAGCACGTTAGAATAATGTAGGACGCGTTACAATTCCTAAGAACACCTTACATCACCGTACAAAACTTTAAAACTCCATAATAAACCTAATTAATTCGTACGAGTCCTTTGAACATCGTACGACAAACTTAGGACTTCTTACGACTCTTTATGCCACATTAGCAACATGAAAAGCACATTAGAATAATGTAGGACGTCTTACAACTCCTAAGAACACCTTACGTCACCGTACAAAACTTTAAAACTCCATAATAAACGTAAATAATTCTTACGAGTCCTTTGAACATCGTACGACAACTTAGGACATCTTAAGACTCTTTATGCCATGTTAGCAAATCGAAAAGAACATTAGTATAATGTAGGACGCCTTACAGCTCCTAAGAACACCTTACACAACCGTGCGAAACATTAAAACTCCATAATAAAACTAATGAATTCGTCCGAGTCCTTTGAACATCGTACGAAAACTTAGGACATCTTACGACTCTTTATGCCACATTAGCAACTCGAAATGAACATTAGTATAATGTAGTACGCCTTACAGCTCCCAAGAACACCTTACACCACCGTACGAAACGTTAAAACTCCATAATAAAACTAATGAATTCGTCTGAGTCGTTTGAACATCGATCGACAACTTAGGACATCTTACGACTCTTTATGCCACATCAGCAACTCGAAAAGAACGTTAGTATAATGTAGGACGCCTTACAGCTTCTAAGAACACCTTACACCACCGTACGAAACGGTAAAACTCCATAATAAACCTAATGAATTCGTCCGAGTCCTTTGAACATCGTACGACAACTTAGGACATCTTAAGACTCTTTATGCCACATTAGCAACTCGAAAAGAACGTTAGTATGATGTAGGACGCCTTACAGCTCCTAAGAACACCTTACACCACCGTACGAAACATTAAAACTCCATAATAAACCTATTGAATTCGTCCGAGTCCTTTGAACATCGTACGACAACTCAGGAGATGTTACAGCTCAGTATACAGCATTAGCAACATGAAAAGCACGTTAGAATAATTTAGGACGCGTTACAACTCCTAAGAACACCTTACATCACCGTACAAAACTTTAAAAATCCATAATAAACCTAATTAATTCGTACGAGTCCTCTGAACATCGTACGACAACTTAGGACATCTTACGACTCTTTATGCCACATCAGCAACTCGAAAAGAACATTAGTATAATGTAGGACGCGTTACAGCTCCTAAGAACACCTGACACCACCGTACGAAACATTAAAACTCCATAATAAACCTAATGAATTCGTTCGAATCCTTTGAACATCGTACGACAACTTAAGACATCTTAAGACTCTTTATGCCACATTAGCAACTCGAAAAGAACGTTAGTATGATGTAGGACGCCTTACAGCTCCTAAGAACACCTTACACCACCGTACGAAACATTAAAACTCCATAATAAACCTAATGAATTCGTCCGAGTCCTTTGAACATCGTACGACAACTTAGGACATCTTAAGACTCTTTATGCCATATTAGCAAATCGAAAAGAACATTTGTATAATGTAGGACGCCTTACAGCTCCTAAGAACACCTTACACAACCGTGCGAAACATTAAAACTCCATAATAAAACTAATGAATTCGTCCGAGTCCTTTGAACATCGTACGACAACTTAGGACATCTTACGACTCTTTATGCCACATTAGCAACTCGAAATGAACATTAGTATAATGTAGTACGCCTTACAGCTCCCAAGAACACCTTACACCACCGTACGAAACGTTAAAACTCCATAATAAACCTAATGAATTCGTCTGAGTCGTTTGAACATCGATCGACAACTTAGGACATCTTACGACTCTTTATGCCACATCAGCAACTCGAAAAGAACATTAGTATAATGTAGGACGCCTTACAGCTTCTAAGAACACCTTACACCACCGTACGAAACGGTAAAACTCCATAATAAACCTAATGAATTCGTCCGAGTCCTTTGAACATCGTACGACAACTTAGGACATCTTAAGACTCTTTATGCCACATTAGCAACTCGAAAAGAACGTTTGTATGATGTAGGACGCCTTACAGCTCCTAAGAACACCTTACACCACCGTACGAAACATTAAAACTCCATAATAAACCTATTGAATTCGTCCGAGTCCTTTGAACATCGTACGACAACTCAGGAGATGTTACAGCTCAGTATACAGCATTAGCAACATGAAAAGCACGTTAGAATAATTTAGGACGCGTTACAACTCCTAAGAACACCTTACATCACCGTACAAAACTTTAAAAATCCATAATAAACCTAATTAATTCGTACGAGTCCTCTGAACATCGTACGACAACTTAGGACATCTTACGACTCTTTATGCCACATCAGCAACTCGAAAAGAACATTAGTATAATGTAGGACGCGTTACAGCTCCTAAGAACACCTGACACCACCGTACGAAACATTAAAACTCCATAATAAACCTAATGAATTCGTTCGAATCCTTTGAACATCGTACGACAACTTAAGACATCTTAAGACTCTTTATGCCACATTAGCAACTCGAAAAGAACGTTAGTATGATGTAGGACGCCTTACAGCTCCTAAGAACACCTTACACCACCGTACGAAACATTAAAACTCCATAATAAACCTAATGAATTCGTCCGAGTCCTTTGAACATCGTACGACAACTTAGGACATCTTAAGACTCTTTATGCCATATTAGCAAATCGAAAAGAACATTAGTATAATGTAGGACGCCTTACAGCTCCTAAGAACACCTTACACAACCGTGCGAAACATTAAAACTCCATAATAAAACTAATGAATTCGTCCGAGTCCTTTGAACATCGTACGACAACTTAGGACATCTTACGACTCTTTATGCCACATTAGCAACTCGAAATGAACATTAGTATAATGTAGTACGCCTTACAGCTCCCAAGAACACCTTACACCACCGTACGAAACGTTAAAACTCCATAATAAACCTAATGAATTCGTCTGAGTCGTTTGAACATCGATCGACAACTTAGGACATCTTACGACTCTTTATGCCACATCAGCAACTCGAAAAGAACATTAGTATAATGTAGGACGCCTTACAGCTTCTAAGAACACCTTACACCACCGTACGAAACGGTAAAACTCCATAATAAACCTAATGAATTCGTCCGAGTCCTTTGAACATCGTACGACAACTTAGGACATCTTAAGACTCTTTATGCCACATTAGCAACTCGAAAAGAACGTTAGTATGATGTAGGACGCCTTACAGCTCCTAAGAACACCTTACACCACCGTACGAAACATTAAAACTCCATAATAAACCTATTGAATTCATCCAAGTCCTTTGAACATCGTACGACAACTCAGGAGATGTTACAGCTCAGTATACAGCATTAGCAACATGAAAAGCACGTTAGAATAATTTAGGACGCGTTACAACTCCTAAGAACACCTTACATCACCGTACAAAACTTTAAAAATCCATAATAAACCTAATTAATTCGTACGAGTCCTCTGAACATCGTACGACAACTTAGGACATCTTACGACTCTTTATGCCACATCAGCAACTCGAAAAGAACATTAGTATAATGTAGGACGCGTTACAGCTCCTAAGAACACCTGACACCACCGTACGAAACATTAAAACTCCATAATAAACCTAATGAATTCGTTCGAGTCCTTTGAACATCGTACGACAACTTAAGACATCTTAAGACTCTTTATGCCACATTAGCAACTCGAAAAGAACGTTAGTATGATGTAGGACGCCTTATAGCTCCTAAGAACACCTTACACCACCGTACGAAACATTAAAACTCCATAATAAACCTAATGAATTCGTCCGAGTCCTTTGAACATCGTACGACAACTTAGGACATCTTAAGACTCTTTATGCCATATTAGCAAATCGAAAAGAACATTAGTATAATGTAGGACGCCTTACAACTCCTAAGAACACCTTACACAACCGTGCGAAACATTAAAACTCCATTATAAAACTAATGAATTCGTCCGAGTCCTTTGAACATCGTACGACAACTTAGGACATCTTACGACTCTTTATGCCACATTAGCAACTCGAAATGAACATTAGTATAATGTAGTACGCCTTACAGCTCCCAAGAACACCTTACACCACCGTACGAAACGTTAAAACTCCATAATAAACCTAATGAATTCGTCTGAGTCGTTTGAACATCGATCGACAACTTAGGACATCTTACGACTCTTTATGCCACATCAGCAACTCGAAAAGAACATTAGTATAATGTAGGACGCCTTACAGCTTCTAAGAACACCTTACACCACCGTACGAAACGGTAAAACTCCATAATAAACCTAATGAATTCGTCCGAGTCCTTTGAACATCGTACGACAACTTAGGACATCTTAAGACTCTTTATGCCACATTAGCAACTCGAAAAGAACGTTAGTATGATGTAGGACGCCTTACAGCTCCTAAGAACACCTTACACCACCGTACGAAACATTAAAACTCCATAATAAACCTATTGAATTCATCCGAGTCCTTTGAACATCGTACGACAACTCAGGAGATGTTACAGCTCAGTATACAGCATTAGCAACATGAAAAGCACGTTAGAATAATTTAGGACGCGTTACAACTCCTAAGAACACCTTACATCACCGTACAAAACTTTAAAAATCCATAATAAACCTAATTAATTCGTACGAGTCCTCTGAACATCGTACGACAACTTAGGACATCTTACGACTCTTTATGCCACATCAGCAACTCGAAAAGAACATTAGTATAATGTAGGACGCGTTACAGCTCCTAAGAACACCTGACACCACCGTACGAAACATTAAAACTCCATAATAAACCTAATGAATTCGTTCGAATCCTTTGAACATCGTACGACAACTTAAGACATCTTAAGACTCTTTATGCCACATTAGCAACTCGAAAAGAACGTTAGTATGATGTAGGACGCCTTACAGCTCCTAAGAACACCTTACACCACCGTACGAAACATTAAAACTCCATAATAAACCTAATGAATTCGTCCGAGTCCTTTGAACATCGTACGACAACTTAGGACATCTTAAGACTCTTTATGCCATATTAGCAAATCGAAAAGAACATTAGTATAATGTAGGACGCCTTACAGCTCCTAAGAACACCTTACACAACCGTGCGAAACATTAAAACTCCATAATAAAACTAATGAATTCGTCCGAGTCCTTTGAACATCGTACGACAACTTAGGACATCTTACGACTCTTTATGCCACATTAGCAACTCGAAATGAACATTAGTATAATGTAGTACGCCTTACAGCTCCCAAGAACACCTTACACCACCGTATGAAACGTTAAAACTCCATAATAAACCTAATGAATTCGTCTGAGTCATTTGAACATCGATCGACAACTTAGGACATCTTACGACTCTTTATGCCACATCAGCAACTCGAAAAGAACATTAGTATAATGTAGGACGCCTTACAGCTTCTAAGAACACCTTACACCACCGTACGAAACGGTAAAACTCCATAATAAACCTAATGAATTCGTCCGAGTCCTTTGAACATCGTACGACAACTTAGGACATCTTAAGACTCTTTATGCCACATTAGCAACTCGAAAAGAACGTTAGTATGATGTAGGACGCCTTACAGCTCCTAAGAACACCTTACACCACCGTACGAAACATTAAAACTCCATAATAAACCTATTGAATTCATCCGAGTCCTTTGAACATCGTACGACAACTCAGGAGATGTTACAGCTCAGTATACAGCATTAGCAACATGAAAAGCACGTTAGAATAATTTAGGACGCGTTACAACTCCTAAGAACACCTTACATCACCGTACAAAACTTTAAAAATCCATAATAAACCTAATTAATTCGTACGAGTCCTCTGAACATCGTACGACAACTTAGGACATCTTACGACTCTTTATGCCACATCAGCAACTCGAAAAGAACATTAGTATAATGTAGGACGCGTTACAGCTCCTAAGAACACCTGACACCACCGTACGAAACATTAAAACTCCATAATAAACCTAATGAATTCGTTCGAATCCTTTGAACATCGTACGACAACTTAAGACATCTTAAGACTCTTTATGCCACATTAGCAACTCGAAAAGAACGTTAGTATGATGTAGGACGCCTTACAGCTCCTAAGAACACCTTACACCACCGTACGAAACATTAAAACTCCATAATAAACCTAATGAATTCGTCCGAGTCCTTTGAACATCGTACGACAACTTAGGACATCTTAAGACTCTTTATGCCATATTAGCAAATCGAAAAGAACATTAGTATAATGTAGGACGCCTTACAGCTCCTAAGAACACCTTACACAACCGTGCGAAACATTAAAACTCCATAATAAAACTAATGAATTCGTCCGAGTCCTTTGAACATCGTACGACAACTTAGGACATCTTACGACTCTTTATGCCACATTAGCAACTCGAAATGAACATTAGTATAATGTAGTACGCCTTACAGCTCCCAAGAACACCTTACACCACCGTACGAAACGTTAAAACTCCATAATAAACCTAATGAATTCGTCTGAGTCGTTTGAACATCGATCGACAACTTAGGACATCTTACGACTCTTTATGCCACATCAGCAACTCGAAAAGAACATTAGTATAATGTAGGACGCCTTACAGCTTCTAAGAACACCTTACACCACCGTACGAAACGGTAAAACTCCATAATAAACCTAATGAATTCGTCCGAGTCCTTTGAACATCGTACGACAACTTAGGACATCTTAAGACTCTTTATGCCACATTAGCAACTCGAAAAGAACGTTAGTATGATGTAGGACGCCTTACAGCTCCTAAGAACACCTTACACCACCGTACGAAACATTAAAACTCCATAATAAACCTATTGAATTCATCCGAGTCCTTTGAACATCGTACGACAACTCAGGAGATGTTACAGCTCAGTATACAGCATTAGCAACATGAAAAGCACGTTAGAATAATTTAGGACGCGTTACAACTCCTAAGAACACCTTACATCACCGTACAAAACTTTAAAAATCCATAATAAACCTAATTAATTCGTACGAGTCCTCTGAACATCGTACGACAACTTAGGACATCTTACGACTCTTTATGCCACATCAGCAACTCGAAAAGAACATTAGTATAATGTAGGACGCGTTACAGCTCCTAAGAACACCTGACACCATCGTACGAAACATTAAAACTCCATAATAAACCTAATGAATTCGTTCGAGTCCTTTGAACATCGTACGACAACTTAAGACATCTTAAGACTCTTTATGCCACATTAGCAACTCGAAAAGAACGTTAGTATGATGTAGGACGCCTTATAGCTCCTAAGAACACCTTACACCACCGTACGAAACATTAAAACTCCATAATAAACCTAATGAATTCGTCCGAGTCCTTTGAACATCGTACGACAACTTAGGACATCTTAAGACTCTTTATGCCATATTAGCAAATCGAAAAGAACATTAGTATAATGTAGGACGCCTTACAACTCCTAAGAACACCTTACACAACCGTGCGAAACATTAAAACTCCATTATAAAACTAATGAATTCGTCCGAGTCCTTTGAACATCGTACGACAACTTAGGACATCTTACGACTCTTTATGCCACATTAGCAACTCGAAATGAACATTAGTATAATGTAGTACGCCTTACAGCTCCCAAGAACACCTTACACCACCGTACGAAACGTTAAAACTCCATAATAAACCTAATGAATTCGTCTGAGTCGTTTGAACATCGATCGACAACTTAGGACATCTTACGACTCTTTATGCCACATCAGCAACTCGAAAAGAACATTAGTATAATGTAGGACGCCTTACAGCTTCTAAGAACACCTTACACCACCGTACGAAACGGTAAAACTCCATAATAAACCTAATGAATTCGTCCGAGTCCTTTGAACATCGTACGACAACTTAGGACATCTTAAGACTCTTTATGCCACATTAGCAACTCGAAAAGAACGTTAGTATGATGTAGGACGCCTTACAGCTCCTAAGAACACCTTACACCACCGTACGAAACATTAAAACTCCATAATAAACCTATTGAATTCATCCGAGTCCTTTGAACATCGTACGACAACTCAGGAGATGTTACAGCTCAGTATACAGCATTAGCAACATGAAAAGCACGTTAGAATAATTTAGGACGCGTTACAACTCCTAAGAACACCTTACATCACCGTACAAAACTTTAAAAATCCATAATAAACCTAATTAATTCGTACGAGTCCTCTGAACATCGTACGACAACTAAGGACATCTTACGACTCTTTATGCCACATCAGCAACTCGAAAAGAACATTAGTATAATGTAGGACGCGTTACAGCTCCTAAGAACACCTGACACCACCGTACGAAACATTAAAACTCCATAATAAACCTAATGAATTCGTTCGAGTCCTTTGAACATCGTACGACAACTTAAGACATCTTAAGACTCTTTATGCCACATTAGCAACTCGAAAAGAACGTTAGTATGATGTAGGACGCCTTATAGCTCCTAAGAACACCTTACACCACCGTACGAAACATTAAAACTCCATAATAAACCTAATGAATTCGTCCGAGTCCTTTGAACATCGTACGACAACTTAGGACATCTTAAGACTCTTTATGCCATATTAGCAAATCGAAAAGAACATTAGTATAATGTAGGACGCCTTACAACTCCTAAGAACACCTTACACAACCGTGCGAAACATTAAAACTCCATAATAAAACTAATGAATTCGTCCGAGTCCTTTGAACATCGTACGACAACTTAGGACATCTTACGACTCTTTATGCCACATTAGCAACTCGAAATGAACATTAGTATAATGTAGTACGCCTTACAGCTCCCAAGAACACCTTACACCACCGTACGAAACGTTAAAACTCCATAATAAACCTAATGAATTCGTCTGAGTCGTTTGAACATCGATCGACAACTTAGGACATCTTACGACTCTTTATGCCACATCAGCAACTCGAAAAGAACATTAGTATAATGTAGGACGCCTTACAGCTTCTAAGAACACCTTACACCACCGTACGAAACGGTAAAACTCCATAATAAACCTAATGAATTCGTCCGAGTCCTTTGAACATCGTACGACAACTTAGGACATCTTAAGACTCTTTATGCCACATTAGCAACTCGAAAAGAACGTTAGTATGATGTAGGACGCCTTACAGCTCCTAAGAACACCTTACACCACCGTACGAAACATTAAAACTCCATAATAAACCTATTGAATTCATCCGAGTCCTTTGAACATCGTACGACAACTCAGGAGATGTTACAGCTCAGTATACAGCATTAGCAACATGAAAAGCACGTTAGAATAATTTAGGACGCGTTACAACTCCTAAGAACACCTTACATCACCGTACAAAACTTTAAAAATCCATAATAAACCTAATTAATTCGTACGAGTCCTCTGAACATCGTACGACAACTTAGGACATCTTACGACTCTTTATGCCACATCAGCAACTCGAAAAGAACATTAGTATAATGTAGGACGCGTTACAGCTCCTAAGAACACCTGACACCACCGTACGAAACATTAAAACTCCATAATAAACCTAATGAATTCGTTCGAGTCCTTTGAACATCGTACGACAACTTAAGACATCTTAAGACTCTTTATGCCACATTAGCAACTCGAAAAGAACGTTAGTATGATGTAGGACGCCTTATAGCTCCTAAGAACACCTTACACCACCGTACGAAACATTAAAACTCCATAATAAACCTAATGAATTCGTCCGAGTCCTTTGAACATCGTACGACAACTTAGGACATCTTAAGACTCTTTATGCCATATTAGCAAATCGAAAAGAACATTAGTATAATGTAGGACGCCTTACAACTCCTAAGAACACCTTACACAACCGTGCGAAACATTAAAACTCCATTATAAAACTAATGAATTCGTCCGAGTCCTTTGAACATCGTACGACAACTTAGGACATCTTACGACTCTTTATGCCACATTAGCAACTCGAAATGAACATTAGTATAATGTAGTACGCCTTACAGCTCCCAAGAACACCTTACACCACCGTACGAAACGTTAAAACTCCATAATAAACCTAATGAATTCGTCTGAGTCGTTTGAACATCGATCGACAACTTAGGACATCTTACGACTCTTTATGCCACATCAGCAACTCGAAAAGAACATTAGTATAATGTAGGACGCCTTACAGCTTCTAAGAACACCTTACACCACCGTACGAAACGGTAAAACTCCATAATAAACCTAATGAATTCGTCCGAGTCCTTTGAACATCGTACGACAACTTAGGACATCTTAAGACTCTTTATGCCACATTAGCAACTCGAAAAGAACGTTAGTATGATGTAGGACGCCTTACAGCTCCTAAGAACACCTTACACCACCGTACGAAACATTAAAACTCCATAATAAACCTATTGAATTCATCCGAGTCCTTTGAACATCGTACGACAACTCAGGAGATGTTACAGCTCAGTATACAGCATTAGCAACATGAAAAGCACGTTAGAATAATTTAGGACGCGTTACAACTCCTAAGAACACCTTACATCACCGTACAAAACTTTAAAAATCCATAATAAACCTAATTAATTCGTACGAGTCCTCTGAACATCGTACGACAACTTAGGACATCTTACGACTCTTTATGCCACATCAGCAACTCGAAAAGAACATTAGTATAATGTAGGACGCGTTACAGCTCCTAAGAACACCTGACACCACCGTACGAAACATTAAAACTCCATAATAAACCTAATGAATTCGTTCGAGTCCTTTGAACATCGTACGACAACTTAAGACATCTTAAGACTCTTTATGCCACATTACCAACTCGAAAAGAACGTTAGTATGATGTAGGACGCCTTACAGCTCCTAAGAACACCTTACACCACCGTACGAAACATTAAAACTCCATAATAAACCTAATGAATTCGTCCGAGTCATTTGAACAACGTACGACAACTCAGGAGATGTTACAGCTCAGTATACAGCATTAGCAACATGAAAAGCACGTTAGAATAATCTAGGGCGCGTTACAACTCCTAAGAACACCTTACATCACCGTACAAAACTTTAAAACTCCATAATAAACCTAATTAATTCGTACGAGTCCTCTGAACATCGTACGACAACTTACGACATCTTACGACTCTTTATGCCACTTCAGCAACTCGAAAAGAACATTAGTATAATGTAGGACGCGTTACAGCTCCTAAGAACACCTTACACCACCGTACGAAACATTAAAACTCCATAATAAACCTAATGAATTCGTTCGAGTCCTTTGAACATGGTACGACAACTTAAGACATCTTAAGACTCTTTATGCCACATTAGCAACTCGAAAAGAACGTTAGTATGATGTAGGACGCCTTACAGCTCCTAAGAACACCTTACGCCACCGTACGAAACATTAAAACTCCATAATAAACCTAATGAATTCGTCTCATTATACGGCATTAGCAACATGAAAAGCACGTTAGAATAATGTAGGACGCGTTACAATTCCTAAGAACACCTTACATCACCGTACAAAACTTTAAAACTCCATCATAAACCTAATTAATTCGTACGAGTCCTTTGAACATCGTACGACAAACTTAGGACATCTTACAACTCTTTATGCCACATTAGCAACATGAAAAGCACATTAGAATAATGTAGGACGTGTTACAACTCCTAAGAACACCTTACGTCACCGTACAAAACTTTAAAACTCCATAATAAACGTAAATAATTCTTACGAGTCCTTTGAACATCGTACGACAACTTAGGACATCTTAAGACTCTTTATGCCATGTTAGCAAATCGAAAAGAACATTAGTATAATGTAGGACGCCTTACAGCTCCTAAGAACACCTTACACAACCGTGCGAAACATTAAAACTCCATAATAAACCTAATGAATTCGTCCGAGTCCTTTGAACATCGTACGACAACTTAGGACATCTTAAGACTCTTTATGCCATATTAGCAAATCGAAAAGAACATTAGTATAATGTAGGACGCCTTACAGCTCCTAAGAACACCTTACACAACCGTGCGAAACATTAAAACTCCATAATAAAACTAATGAATTCGTCCGAGTCCTTTGAACATCGTACGACAACTTAGGACATCTTAAGACTCTTTATGCCACATTAGCAACTCGAAAAGAACGTTAGTATGCTGTAGGACGCCTTACAGCTCCTAAGAACACCTTACACCACCGTACGAAACATTAAAACTCCATAATAAACCTAATGAATTCGTCCGAGTCATTTGAACAACGTACGACAACTCAGGAGATGTTACAGCTCAGTATACAGCATTAGCAACATGAAAAGCACGTTAGAATAATCTAGGGCGCGTTACAACTCCTAAGAACACCTTACATCACCGTACAAAACTTTAAAACTCCATAATAAACCTAATTAATTCGTACGAGTCCTCTGAACATCGTACGACAACTTACGACATCTTACGACTCTTTATGCCACTTCAGCAACTCGAAAAGAACATTAGTATAATGTAGGACGCGTTACAGCTCCTAAGAACACCTTACACCACCGTACGAAACATTAAAACTCCATAATAAACCTAATGAATTCGTTCGAGTCCTTTGAACATGGTACGACAACTTAAGACATCTTAAGACTCTTTATGCCACATTAGCAACTCGAAAAGAACGTTAGTATGATGTAGGACGCCTTACAGCTCCTAAGAACACCTTACGCCACCGTACGAAACATTAAAACTCCATAATAAACCTAATGAATTCGTCTCATTATACGGCATTAGCAACATGAAAAGCACGTTAGAATAATGTAGGACGCGTTACAATTCCTAAGAACACCTTACATCACCGTACAAAACTTTAAAACTCCATCATAAACCTAATTAATTCGTACGAGTCCTTTGAACATCGTACGACAAACTTAGGACATCTTACAACTCTTTATGCCACATTAGCAACATGAAAAGCACATTAGAATAATGTAGGACGTGTTACAACTCCTAAGAACACCTTACGTCACCGTACAAAACTTTAAAACTCCATAATAAACGTAAATAATTCTTACGAGTCCTTTGAACATCGTACGACAACTTAGGACATCTTAAGACTCTTTATGCCATGTTAGCAAATCGAAAAGAACATTAGTATAATGTAGGACGCCTTACAGCTCCTAAGAACACCTTACACAACCGTGCGAAACATTAAAACTCCATAATAAACCTAATGAATTCGTCCGAGTCCTTTGAACATCGTACGACAACTTAGGACATCTTAAGACTCTTTATGCCATATTAGCAAATCGAAAAGAACATTAGTATAATGTAGGACGCCTTACAGCTCCTAAGAACACCTTACACAACCGTGCGAAACATTAAAACTCCATAATAAAACTAATGAATTCGTCCGAGTCCTTTGAACATCGTACGACAACTTAGGACATCTTAAGACTCTTTATGCCACATTAGCAACTCGAAAAGAACGTTAGTATGCTGTAGGACGCCTTACAGCTCCTAAGAACACCTTACACCACCGTACGAAACATTAAAACTCCATAATAAACCTAATGAATTCGTCCGAGTCATTTGAACAACGTACGACAACTCAGGAGATGTTACAGCTCAGTATACAGCATTAGCAACATGAAAAGCACGTTAGAATAATCTAGGGCGCGTTACAACTCCTAAGAACACCTTACATCACCGTACAAAACTTTAAAACTCCATAATAAACCTAATTAATTCGTACGAGTCCTCTGAACATCGTACGACAACTTACGACATCTTACGACTCTTTATGCCACTTCAGCAACTCGAAAAGAACATTAGTATAATGTAGGACGCGTTACAGCTCCTAAGAACACCTTACACCACCGTACGAAACATTAAAACTCCATAATAAACCTAATGAATTCGTTCGAGTCCTTTGAACATGGTACGACAACTTAAGACATCTTAAGACTCTTTATGCCACATTAGCAACTCGAAAAGAACGTTAGTATGATGTAGGACGCCTTACAGCTCCTAAGAACACCTTACGCCACCGTACGAAACATTAAAACTCCATAATAAACCTAATGAATTCGTCTCATTATACGGCATTAGCAACATGAAAAGCACGTTAGAATAATGTAGGACGCGTTACAATTCCTAAGAACACCTTACATCACCGTACAAAACTTTAAAACTCCATCATAAACCTAATTAATTCGTACGAGTCCTTTGAACATCGTACGACAAACTTAGGACATCTTACAACTCTTTATGCCACATTAGCAACATGAAAAGCACATTAGAATAATGTAGGACGTGTTACAACTCCTAAGAACACCTTACGTCACCGTACAAAACTTTAAAACTCCATAATAAACGTAAATAATTCTTACGAGTCCTTTGAACATCGTACGACAACTTAGGACATCTTAAGACTCTTTATGCCATGTTAGCAAATCGAAAAGAACATTAGTATAATGTAGGACGCCTTACAGCTCCTAAGAACACCTTACACAACCGTGCGAAACATTAAAACTCCATAATAAACCTAATGAATTCGTCCGAGTCCTTTGAACATCGTACGACAACTTAGGACATCTTAAGACTCTTTATGCCATATTAGCAAATCGAAAAGAACATTAGTATAATGTAGGACGCCTTACAGCTCCTAAGAACACCTTACACAACCGTGCGAAACATTAAAACTCCATAATAAAACTAATGAATTCGTCCGAGTCCTTTGAACATCGTACGACAACTTAGGACATCTTAAGACTCTTTATGCCACATTAGCAACTCGAAAAGAACGTTAGTATGCTGTAGGACGCCTTACAGCTCCTAAGAACACCTTACACCACCGTACGAAACATTAAAACTCCATAATAAACCTAATGAATTCGTCCGAGTCATTTGAACAACGTACGACAACTCAGGAGATGTTACAGCTCAGTATACAGCATTAGCAACATGAAAAGCACGTTAGAATAATCTAGGGCGCGTTACAACTCCTAAGAACACCTTACATCACCGTACAAAACTTTAAAACTCCATAATAAACCTAATTAATTCGTACGAGTCCTCTGAACATCGTACGACAACTTACGACATCTTACGACTCTTTATGCCACTTCAGCAACTCGAAAAGAACATTAGTATAATGTAGGACGCGTTACAGCTCCTAAGAACACCTTACACCACCGTACGAAACATTAAAACTCCATAATAAACCTAATGAATTCGTTCGAGTCCTTTGAACATCGTACGACAACTTAAGACATCTTAAGACTCTTTATGCCACATTAGCAACTCGAAAAGAACGTTAGTATGATGTAGGACGCCTTACAGCTCCTAAGAACACCTTACGCCACCGTACGAAACATTAAAACTCCATAATAAACCTAATGAATTCGTCTCATTATACGGCATTAGCAACATGAAAAGCACGTTAGAATAATGTAGGACGCGTTACAATTCCTAAGAACACCTTACATCACCGTACAAAACTTTAAAACTCCATAATAAACCTAATTAATTCGTACGAGTCCTTTGAACATCGTACGACAAACTTAGGACTTCTTACGACTCTTTATGCCACATTAGCAACATGAAAAGCACATTAGAATAATGTAGGACGTGTTACAACTCCTAAGAACACCTTACATCACCGTACAAAACTTTAAAACTCCATAATAAACGTAAATAATTCTTACGAGTCCTTTGAACATCGTACGACAACTTAGGACATCTTAAGACTCTTTATGCCATATTAGCAAATCGAAAAGAACATTAGTATAATGTAGGACGCCTTACAGCTCCTAAGAACACCTTACACAACCGTGCGAAACATTAAAACTCCATAATAAAACTAATGAATTCGTCCGAGTCCTTTGAACATCGTACGACAACTTAGGACATCTTAAGACTCTTTATGCCACATTAGCAACTCGAAAAGAACGTTAGTATGCTGTAGGACGCCTTACAGCTCCTAAGAACACCTTACACCACCGTACGAAACATTAAAACTCCATAATAAACCTAATGAATTCGTCCGAGTCATTTGAACAACGTACGACAACTCAGGAGATGTTACAGCTCAGTATACAGCATTAGCAACATGAAAAGCACGTTAGAATAATCTAGGGCGCGTTACAACTCCTAAGAACACCTTACATCACCGTACAAAACTTTAAAACTCCATAATAAACCTAATTAATTCGTACGAGTCCTCTGAACATCGTACGACAACTTACGACATCTTACGACTCTTTATGCCACTTCAGCAACTCGAAAAGAACATTAGTATAATGTAGGACGCGTTACAGCTCCTAAGAACACCTTACACCACCGTACGAAACATTAAAACTCCATAATAAACCTAATGAATTCGTTCGAGTCCTTTGAACATGGTACGACAACTTAAGACATCTTAAGACTCTTTATGCCACATTAGCAACTCGAAAAGAACGTTAGTATGATGTAGGACGCCTTACAGCTCCTAAGAACACCTTACGCCACCGTACGAAACATTAAAACTCCATAATAAACCTAATGAATTCGTCTCATTATACGGCATTAGCAACATGAAAAGCACGTTAGAATAATGTAGGACGCGTTACAATTCCTAAGAACACCTTACATCACCGTACAAAACTTTAAAACTCCATCATAAACCTAATTAATTCGTACGAGTCCTTTGAACATCGTACGACAAACTTAGGACATCTTACAACTCTTTATGCCACATTAGCAACATGAAAAGCACATTAGAATAATGTAGGACGTGTTACAACTCCTAAGAACACCTTACGTCACCGTACAAAACTTTAAAACTCCATAATAAACGTAAATAATTCTTACGAGTCCTTTGAACATCGTACGACAACTTAGGACATCTTAAGACTCTTTATGCCATGTTAGCAAATCGAAAAGAACATTAGTATAATGTAGGACGCCTTACAGCTCCTAAGAACACCTTACACAACCGTGCGAAACATTAAAACTCCATAATAAACCTAATGAATTCGTCCGAGTCCTTTGAACATCGTACGACAACTTAGGACATCTTAAGACTCTTTATGCCATATTAGCAAATCGAAAAGAACATTAGTATAATGTAGGACGCCTTACAGCTCCTAAGAACACCTTACACAACCGTGCGAAACATTAAAACTCCATAATAAAACTAATGAATTCGTCCGAGTCCTTTGAACATCGTACGACAACTTAGGACATCTTAAGACTCTTTATGCCACATTAGCAACTCGAAAAGAACGTTAGTATGCTGTAGGACGCCTTACAGCTCCTAAGAACACCTTACACCACCGTACGAAACATTAAAACTCCATAATAAACCTAATGAATTCGTCCGAGTCATTTGAACAACGTACGACAACTCAGGAGATGTTACAGCTCAGTATACAGCATTAGCAACATGAAAAGCACGTTAGAATAATCTAGGGCGCGTTACAACTCCTAAGAACACCTTACATCACCGTACAAAACTTTAAAACTCCATAATAAACCTAATTAATTCGTACGAGTCCTCTGAACATCGTACGACAACTTACGACATCTTACGACTCTTTATGCCACTTCAGCAACTCGAAAAGAACATTAGTATAATGTAGGACGCGTTACAGCTCCTAAGAACACCTTACACCACCGTACGAAACATTAAAACTCCATAATAAACCTAATGAATTCGTTCGAGTCCTTTGAACATGGTACGACAACTTAAGACATCTTAAGACTCTTTATGCCACATTAGCAACTCGAAAAGAACGTTAGTATGATGTAGGACGCCTTACAGCTCCTAAGAACACCTTACGCCACCGTACGAAACATTAAAACTCCATAATAAACCTAATGAATTCGTCTCATTATACGGCATTAGCAACATGAAAAGCACGTTAGAATAATGTAGGACGCGTTACAATTCCTAAGAACACCTTACATCACCGTACAAAACTTTAAAACTCCATCATAAACCTAATTAATTCGTACGAGTCCTTTGAACATCGTACGACAAACTTAGGACATCTTACAACTCTTTATGCCACATTAGCAACATGAAAAGCACATTAGAATAATGTAGGACGTGTTACAACTCCTAAGAACACCTTACGTCACCGTACAAAACTTTAAAACTCCATAATAAACGTAAATAATTCTTACGAGTCCTTTGAACATCGTACGACAACTTAGGACATCTTAAGACTCTTTATGCCATGTTAGCAAATCGAAAAGAACATTAGTATAATGTAGGACGCCTTACAGCTCCTAAGAACACCTTACACAACCGTGCGAAACATTAAAACTCCATAATAAACCTAATGAATTCGTCCGAGTCCTTTGAACATCGTACGACAACTTAGGACATCTTAAGACTCTTTATGCCATATTAGCAAATCGAAAAGAACATTAGTATAATGTAGGACGCCTTACAGCTCCTAAGAACACCTTACACAACCGTGCGAAACATTAAAACTCCATAATAAAACTAATGAATTCGTCCGAGTCCTTTGAACATCGTACGACAACTTAGGACATCTTAAGACTCTTTATGCCACATTAGCAACTCGAAAAGAACGTTAGTATGCTGTAGGACGCCTTACAGCTCCTAAGAACACCTTACACCACCGTACGAAACATTAAAACTCCATAATAAACCTAATGAATTCGTCCGAGTCATTTGAACAACGTACGACAACTCAGGAGATGTTACAGCTCAGTATACAGCATTAGCAACATGAAAAGCACGTTAGAATAATCTAGGGCGCGTTACAACTCCTAAGAACACCTTACATCACCGTACAAAACTTTAAAACTCCATAATAAACCTAATTAATTCGTACGAGTCCTCTGAACATCGTACGACAACTTACGACATCTTACGACTCTTTATGCCACTTCAGCAACTCGAAAAGAACATTAGTATAATGTAGGACGCGTTACAGCTCCTAAGAACACCTTACACCACCGTACGAAACATTAAAACTCCATAATAAACCTAATGAATTCGTTCGAGTCCTTTGAACATCGTACGACAACTTAAGACATCTTAAGACTCTTTATGCCACATTAGCAACTCGAAAAGAACGTTAGTATGATGTAGGACGCCTTACAGCTCCTAAGAACACCTTACGCCACCGTACGAAACATTAAAACTCCATAATAAACCTAATGAATTCGTCTCATTATACGGCATTAGCAACATGAAAAGCACGTTAGAATAATGTAGGACGCGTTACAATTCCTAAGAACACCTTACATCACCGTACAAAACTTTAAAACTCCATAATAAACCTAATTAATTCGTACGAGTCCTTTGAACATCGTACGACAAACTTAGGACTTCTTACGACTCTTTATGCCACATTAGCAACATGAAAAGCACATTAGAATAATGTAGGACGTGTTACAACTCCTAAGAACACCTTACGTCACCGTACAAAACTTAAAAACTCCATAATAAACGTAAATAATTCTTACGAGTCCTTTGAACATCGTACGACAACTTAGGACATCTTAAGACTCTTTATGCCATATTAGCAAATCGAAAAGAACATTAGTATAATGTAGGACGCCTTACAGCTCCTAAGAACACCTTACACAACCGTGCGAAACATTAAAACTCCATAATAAAACTAATGAATTCGTCCGAGTCCTTTGAACATCGTACGACAACTTAGGACATCTTACGACTCTTTATGCCACATTAGCAACTCGAAATGAACATTAGTATAATGTAGTACGCCTTACAGCTCCCAAGAACACCTTACACCACCGTACGAAACGTTAAAACTCCATAATAAACCTAATGAATTCGTCTGAGTCGTTTGAACATCGATCGACAACTTAGGACATCTTACGACTCTTTATGCCACATCAGCAACTCGAAAAGAACATTAGTATAATGTAGGACGCCTTACAGCTTCTAAGAACACCTTACACCACCGTACGAAACGGTAAAACTCCATAATAAACCTAATGAATTCGTCCGAGTCCTTTGAACATCGTACGACAACTTAGGACATCTTAAGACTCTTTATGCCACATTAGCAACTCGAAAAGAACGTTAGTATGATGTAGGACGCCTTACAGCTCCTAAGAACACCTTACACCACCGTACGAAACATTAAAACTCCATAATAATCCTATTGAATTCGTCCGAGTCCTTTGAACATCGTACGACAACTCAGGAGATGTTACAGCTCAGTATACAGCATTAGCAACATGAAAAGCACGTTAGAATAATTTAGGACGCGTTACAACTCCTAAGAACACCTTACATCACCGTACAAAACTTTAAAAATCCATAATAAACCTAATTAATTCGTACGAGTCCTCTGAACATCGTACGACAACTTACGACATCTTACGACTCTTTATGCGACTTCAGCAACTCGAAAAGAACATTAGTATAATGTAGGACGCGTTACAGCTCCTAAGAACACCTTACACCACCGTACGAAACATTAAAACTCCATAATAAACCTAATGAATTCGTTCGAGTCCTTTGAACATCGTACGACAACTTAAGACATCTTAAGACTCTTTATGCCACATTAGCAACTCGAAAAGAACGTTAGTATGATGTAGGACGCCTTACAGCTCCTAAGAACACCTTACGCCACCGTACGAAACATTAAAACTCCATAATAAACCTAATGAATTCGTCTCATTATACGGCATTAGCAACATGAAAAGCACGTTAGAATAATGTAGGACGCGTTACAATTCCTAAGAACACCTTACATCACCGTACAAAACTTTAAAACTCCATAATAAACCTAATTAATTCGTACGAGTCCTTTGAACATCGTACGACAAACTTAGGACTTCTTACGACTCTTTATGCCACATTAGCAACATGAAAAGCACATTAGAATAATGTAGGACGTGTTACAACTCCTAAGAACACCTTACATCACCGTACAAAACTTTAAAACTCCATAATAAACGTAAATAATTCTTACGAGTCCTTTGAACATCGTACGACAACTTAGGACATCTTAAGACTCTTTATGCCATATTAGCAAATCGAAAAGAACATTAGTATAATGTAGGACGCCTTACAGCTCCTAAGAACACCTTACACAACCGTGCGAAACATTAAAACTCCATAATAAAACTAATGAATTCGTCCGAGTCCTTTGAACATCGTACGACAACTTAGGACATCTTACGACTCTTTATGCCACATTAGCAACTCGAAATGAACATTAGTATAATGTAGTACGCCTTACAGCTCCCAAGAACACCTTACACCACCGTACGAAACGTTAAAACTCCATAATAAACCTAATGAATTCGTCTGAGTCGTTTGAACATCGATCGACAACTTAGGACATCTTACGACTCTTTATGCCACATCAGCAACTCGAAAAGAACATTAGTATAATGTAGGACGCCTTACAGCTTCTAAGAACACCTTACACCACCGTACGAAACGGTAAAACTCCATAATAAACCTAATGAATTCGTCCGAGTCCTTTGAACATCGTACGACAACTTAGGACATCTTAAGACTCTTTATGCCACATTAGCAACTCGAAAAGAACGTTAGTATGATGTAGGACGCCTTACAGCTCCTAAGAACACCTTACACCACCGTACGAAACATTAAAACTCCATAATAATCCTATTGAATTCGTCCGAGTCCTTTGAACATCGTACGACAACTCAGGAGATGTTACAGCTCAGTATACAGCATTAGCAACATGAAAAGCACGCTAGAATAATTTAGGACGCGTTACAACTCCTAAGAACACCTTACATCACCGTACAAAACTTTAAAAATCCATAATAAACCTAATTAATTCGTACGAGTCCTCTGAACATCGTACGACAACTTACGACATCTTACGACTCTTTATGCCACTTCAGCAACTCGAAAAGAACATTAGTATAATGTAGGACGCGTTACAGCTCCTAAGAACACCTTACACCACCGTACGAAACATTAAAACTCCATAATAAACCTAATGAATTCGTTCGAGTCCTTTGAACATCGTACGACAACTTAAGACATCTTAAGACTCTTTATGCCACATTAGCAACTCGAAAAGAACGTTAGTATGATGTAGGACGCCTTACAGCTCCTAAGAACACCTTACGCCACCGTACGAAACATTAAAACTCCATAATAAACCTAATGAATTCGTCTCATTATACGGCATTAGCAACATGAAAAGCACGTTAGAATAATGTAGGACGCGTTACAATTCCTAAGAACACCTTACATCACCGTACAAAACTTTAAAACTCCATAATAAACCTAATTAATTCGTACGAGTCCTTTGAACATCGTACGACAAACTTAGGACTTCTTACGACTCTTTATGCCACATTAGCAACATGAAAAGCACATTAGAATAATGTAGGACGTGTTACAACTCCTAAGAACACCTTACATCACCGTACAAAACTTTAAAACTCCATAATAAACGTAAATAATTCTTACGAGTCCTTTGAACATCGTACGACAACTTAGGACATCTTAAGACTCTTTATGCCATATTAGCAAATCGAAAAGAACATTAGTATAATGTAGGACGCCTTACAGCTCCTAAGAACACCTTACACAACCGTGCGAAACATTAAAACTCCATAATAAAACTAATGAATTCGTCCGAGTCCTTTGAACATCGTACGACAACTTAGGACATCTTACGACTCTTTATGCCACATTAGCAACTCGAAATGAACATTAGTATAATGTAGTACGCCTTACAGCTCCCAAGAACACCTTACACCACCGTACGAAACGTTAAAACTCCATAATAAACCTAATGAATTCGTCTGAGTCGTTTGAACATCAATCGACAACTTAGGACATCTTACGACTCTTTATGCCACATCAGCAACTCGAAAAGAACATTAGTATAATGTAGGACGCCTTACAGCTTCTAAGAACACCTTACACCACCGTACGAAACGGTAAAACTCCATAATAAACCTAATGAATTCGTCTGAGTCCTTTGAACATCGTACGACAACTTAGGACATCTTAAGACTCTTTATGCCACATTAGCAACTCGAAAAGAACGTTAGTATGATGTAGGACGCCTTACAGCTCCTAAGAACACCTTACACCACCGTACGAAACATTAAAACTCCATAATAAACCTATTGAATTCGTCCGAGTCCTTTGAACATCGTACGACAACTCAGGAGATGTTACAGCTCAGTATACAGCATTAGCAACATGAAAAGCACGTTAGAATAATTTAGGACACGTTACAACTCCTAAGAACACCTTACATCACCGTACAAAACTTTAAAAATCCATAATAAACCTAATTAATTCGTACGAGTCCTCTGAACATCGTACGACAACTTAGGACATCTTACGACTCTTTATGCCACATCAGCAACTCGAAAAGAACATTAGTATAATGTAGGACGCGTTACAGCTCCTAAGAACACCTGACACCACCGTACGAAACATTAAAACTCCATAATAAACCTAATGAATTCGTTCGAATCCTTTGAACATCGTACGACAACTTAAGACATCTTAAGACTCTTTATGCCACATTAGCAACTCGAAAAGAACGTTAGTATGATGTAGGACGCCTTACAGCTCCTAAGAACACCTTACACCACCGTACGAAACATTAAAACTCCATAATAAACCTAATGAATTCGTCCGAGTCCTTTGAACATCGTACGACAACTTAGGACATCTTAAGACTCTTTATGCCATATTAGCAAATCGAAAAGAACATTAGTATAATGTAGGACGCCTTACAGCTCCTAAGAACACCTTACACAACCGTGCGAAACATTAAAACTCCATAATAAAACTAATGAATTCGTCCGAGTCCTTTGAACATCGTACGACAACTTAGGACATCTTACGACTCTTTATGCCACATTAGCAACTCGAAATGAACATTAGTATAATGTAGTACGCCTTACAGCTCCCAAGAACACCTTACACCACCGTACGAAACGTTAAAACTCCATAATAAACCTAATGAATTCGTCTGAGTCGTTTGAACATCGATCGACAACTTAGGACATCTTACGACTCTTTATGCCACATCAGCAACTCGAAAAGAACATTAGTATAATGTAGGACGCCTTACAGCTTCTAAGAACACCTTACACCACCGTACGAAACGGTAAAACTCCATAATAAACCTAATGAATTCGTCTGAGTCGTTTGAACATCGATCGACAACTTAGGACATCTTACGACTCTTTATGCCACATCAGCAACTCGAAAAGAACATTAGTATAATGTAGGACGCCTTACAGCTTCTAAGAACACCTTACACCACCGTACGAAACGGTAAAACTCCATAATAAACCTAATGAATTCGTCCGAGTCCTTTGAACATCGTACGACAACTTAGGACATCTTAAGACTCTTTATGCCACATTAGCAACTCGAAAAGAACGTTTGTATGATGTAGGACGCCTTACAGCTCCTAAGAACACCTTACACCACCGTACGAAACATTAAAACTCCATAATAAACCTATTGAATTCGTCCGAGTCCTTTGAACATCGTACGACAACTCAGGAGATGTTACAACTCAGTATACAGCATTAGCAACATGAAAAGCACGTTAGAATAATTTAGGACGCGTTACAACTCCTAAGAACACCTTACATCACCGTACAAAACTTTAAAAATCCATAATAAACCTAATTAATTCGTACGAGTCCTCTGAACATCGTACGACAACTTAGGACATCTTACGACTCTTTATGCCACATCAGCAACTCGAAAAGAACATTAGTATAATGTAGGACGCGTTACAGCTCCTAAGAACACCTGACACCACCGTACGAAACATTAAAACTCCATAATAAACCTAATGAATTCGTTCGAGTCCTTTGAACATCGTACGACAACTTAAGACATCTTAAGACTCTTTATGCCACATTAGCAACTCGAAAAGAACGTTAGTATGATGTAGGACGCCTTACAGCTCCTAAGAACACCTTACACCACCGTACGAAACATTAAAACTCCATAATAAACCTAATGAATTCGTCCGAGTCCTTTGAACATCGTACGACAACTTAGGACATCTTAAGACTCTTTATGCCATATTAGCAAATCGAAAAGAACATTAGTATAATGTAGGACGCCTTACAGCTCCTAAGAACACCTTACACAACCGTGCGAAACATTAAAACTCCATAATAAAACTAATGAATTCGTCCGAGTCCTTTGAACATCGTACGACAACTTAGGACATCTTACGACTCTTTATGCCACATTAGCAACTCGAAATGAACATTAGTATAATGTAGTACGCCTTACAGCTCCCAAGAACACCTTACACCACCGTACGAAACGTTAAAACTCCATAATAAACCTAATGAATTCGTCTGAGTCGTTTGAACATCGATCGACAACTTAGGACATCTTACGACTCTTTATGCCACATCAGCAACTCGAAAAGAACATTAGTATAATGTAGGACGCCTTACAGCTTCTAAGAACACCTTACACCACCGTACGAAACGGTAAAACTCCATAATAAACCTAATGAATTCGTCCGAGTCCTTTGAACATCGTACGACAGCTTAGGACATCTTAAGACTCTTTATGCCACATTACCAACTCGAAAAGAACGTTAGTATGATGTAGGACGCCTTACAGCTCCTAAGAACACCTTACACCACCGTACGAAACATTAAAACTCCATAATAAACCTATTGAATTCGTCCGAGTCCTTTGAACATCGTACGACAACTCAGGAGATGTTACAGCTCAGTATACAGCATTAGCAACATGAAAAGCACGTTAGAATAATTTAGGACGCGTTACAACTCCTAAGAACACCTTACATCACCGTACAAAACTTTAAAAATCCATAATAAACCTAATTAATTCGTACGAGTCCTCTGAACATCGTACGACAACTTAGGACATCTTACGACTCTTTATGCCACATTAGCAACTCGAAAAGAACATTAGTATAATGTAGGACGCGTTACAGCTCCTAAGAACACCTGACACCACCGTACGAAACATTAAAACTCCATAATAAACCTAATGAATTCGTTCGAGTCCTTTGAACATCGTACGACAACTTAAGACATCTTAAGACTCTTTATGCCACATTAGCAACTCGAAAAGAACGTTAGTATGATGTAGGACGCCTTACAGCTCCTAAGAACACCTTACACCACCGTACGAAACATTAAAACTCCATAATAAACCTAATGAATTCGTCCGAGTCCTTTGAACATCGTACGACAACTTAGGACATCTTAAGACTCTTTATGCCATATTAGCAAATCGAAAAGAACATTAGTATAATGTAGGACGCCTTACAGCTCCTAAGAACACGTTACACAACCGTGCGAAACATTAAAACTCCATAATAAAACTAATGAATTCGTCCGAGTCCTTTGAACATCGTACGACAACTTAGGACATCTTACGACTCTTTATGCCACATTAGCAACTCGAAATGAACATTAGTATAATGTAGTACGCCTTACAGCTCTCAAGAACACCTTACACCACCGTACGAAACGTTAAAACTCCATAATAAACCTAATGAATTCGTCTGAGTCGTTTGAACATCGATCGACAACTTAGGACATCTTACGACTCTTTATGCCACATCAGCAACTCGAAAAGAACATTAGTATAATGTAGGACGCCTTACAGCTTCTAAGAACACCTTACACCACCGTACGAAACGGTAAAACTCCATAATAAACCTAATGAATTCGTCCGAGTCCTTTGAACATCGTACGACAGCTTAGGACATCTTAAGACTCTTTATGCCACATTACCAACTCGAAAAGAACGTTAGTATGATGTAGGACGCCTTACAGCTCCTAAGAACACCTTACACCACCGTACGAAACATTAAAACTCCATAATAAACCTATTGAATTCGTCCGAGTCCTTTGAACATCGTACGACAACTCAGGAGATGTTACAGCTCAGTATACAGCATTAGCAACATGAAAAGCACGTTAGAATAATTTAGGACGCGTTACAACTCCTAAGAACACCTTACATCACCGTACAAAACTTTAAAAATCCATAATAAACCTAATTAATTCGTACGAGTCCTCTGAACATCGTACGACAACTTAGGACATCTTACGACTCTTTATGCCACATTAGCAACTCGAAAAGAACATTAGTATAATGTAGGACGCGTTACAGCTCCTAAGAACACCTGACACCACCGTACGAAACATTAAAACTCCATAATAAACCTAATGAATTCGTTCGAGTCCTTTGAACATCGTACGACAACTTAAGACATCTTAAGACTCTTTATGCCACATTAGCAACTCGAAAAGAACGTTAGTATGATGTAGGACGCCTTACAGCTCCTAAGAACACCTTACACCACCGTACGAAACATTAAAACTCCATAATAAACCTAATGAATTCGTCCGAGTCCTTTGAACATCGTACGACAACTTAGGACATCTTAAGACTCTTTATGCCATATTAGCAAATCGAAAAGAACATTAGTATAATGTAGGACGCCTTACAGCTCCTAAGAACACCTTACACAACCGTGCGAAACATTAAAACTCCATAATAAAACTAATGAATTCGTCCGAGTCCTTTGAACATCGTACGACAACTTAGGACATCTTACGACTCTTTATGCCACATTAGCAACTCGAAATGAACATTAGTATAATGTAGTACGCCTTACAGCTCCCAAGAACACCTTACACCACCGTACGAAACGTTAAAACTCCATAATAAACCTAATGAATTCGTCTGAGTCGTTTGAACATGGATCGACAACTTAGGACATCTTACGACTCTTTATGCCACATCAGCAACTCGAAAAGAACATTAGTATAATGTAGGACGCCTTACAGCTTCTAAGAACACCTTACACCACCGTACGAAACGGTAAAACTCCATAATAAACCTAATGAATTCGTCCGAGTCCTTTGAACATCGTACGACAACTTAGGACATCTTAAGACTCTTTATGCCACATTACCAACTCGAAAAGAACGTTAGTATGATGTAGGACGCCTTACAGCTCCTAAGAACACCTTACACCACCGTACGAAACATTAAAACTCCATAATAAACCTATTGAATTCGTCCGAGTCCTTTGAACATCGTACGACAACTCAGGAGATGTTACAGCTCAGTATACAGCATTAGCAACATGAAAAGCACGTTAGAATAATTTAGGACGCGTTACAACTCCTAAGAACACCTTACATCACCGTACAAAACTTTAAAAATCCATAATAAACCTAATTAATTCGTACGAGCCCTCTGAACATCGTACGACAACTTAGGACATCTTACGACTCTTTATGCCACATCAGCAACTCGAAAAGAACATTAGTATAATGTAGGACGCGTTACAGCTCCTAAGAACACCTGACACCACCGTACGAAACATTAAAACTCCATAATAAACCTAATGAATTCGTTCGAGTCCTTTGAACATCATACGACAACTTAAGACATCTTAAGACTCTTTATGCCACATTAGCAACTCGAAAAGAACGTTAGTATGATGTAGGACGCCTTATAGCTCCTAAGAACACCTTACACCACCGTACGAAACATTAAAACTCCATAATAAACCTAATGAATTCGTCCGAGTCCTTTGAACATCGTACGACAACTTAGGACATCTTAAGACTCTTTATGCCATATTAGCAAATCGAAAAGAACATTAGTATAATGTAGGACGCCTTACAGCTCCTAAGAACACCTTACACAACCGTGCGAAACATTAAAACTCCATAATAAAACTAATGAATTCGTCCGAGTCCTTTGAACATCGTACGACAACTTAGGACATCTTACGACTCTTTATGCCACATTAGCAACTCGAAATGAACATTATTATAATGTAGTACGCCTTACAGCTCCCAAGAACACCTTACACCACCGTACGAAACGTTAAAACTCCATAATAAACCTAATGAATTCGTCTGAGTCGTTTGAACATCGATCGACAACTTAGGACATCTTACGACTCTTTATGCCACATCAGCAACTCGAAAAGAACATTAGTATAATGTAGGACGCCTTACAGCTTCTAAGAACACCTTACACCACCGTACGAAACGGTAAAACTCCATAATAAACCTAATGAATTCGTCCGAGTCCTTTGAACATCGTACGACAACTTAGGACATCTTAAGACTCTTTATGCCACATTAGCAACTCGAAAAGAACGTTTGTATGATGTAGGACGCCTTACAGCTCCTAAGAACACCTTACACCACCGTACGAAACATTAAAACTCCATAATAAACCTATTGAATTCGTCCGAGTCCTTTGAACATCGTACGACAACTCAGGAGATGTTACAACTCAGTATACAGCATTAGCAACATGAAAAGCACGTTAGAATAATTTAGGACGCGTTACAACTCCTAAGAACACCTTACATCACCGTACAAAACTTTAAAAATCCATAATAAACCTAATTAATTCGTACGAGTCCTCTGAACATCGTACGACAACTTAGGACATCTTACGACTCTTTATGCCACATCAGCAACTCGAAAAGAACATTAGTATAATGTAGGACGTGTTACAGCTCCTAAGAACACCTGACACCACCGTACGAAACATTAAAACTCCATAATAAACCTAATGAATTCGTTCGAGTCCTTTGAACATCGTACGACAACTTAAGACATCTTAAGACTCTTTATGCCACATTAGCAACTCGAAAAGAACGTTAGTATGATGTAGGACGCCTTACAGCTCCTAAGAACACCTTACACCACCGTACGAAACATTAAAACTCCATAATAAACCTAATGAATTCGTCCGAGTCCTTTGAACATCGTACGACAACTTAGGACATCTTAAGACTCTTTATGCCATATTAGCAAATCGAAAAGAACATTAGTATAATGTAGGACGCCTTACAGCTCCTAAGAACACCTTACACAACCGTGCGAAACATTAAAACTCCATAATAAAACTAATGAATTCGTCCGAGTCCTTTGAACATCGTACGACAACTTAGGACATCTTACGACTCTTTATGCCACATTAGCAACTCGAAATGAACATTAGTATAATGTAGTACGCCTTACAGCTCCCAAGAACACCTTACACCACCGTACGAAACGTTAAAACTCCATAATAAACCTAATGAATTCGTCTGAGTCGTTTGAACATCGATCGACAACTTAGGACATCTTACGACTCTTTATGCCACATCAGCAACTCGAAAAGAACATTAGTATAATGTAGGACGCCTTACAGCTTCTAAGAACACCTTACACCACCGTACGAAACGGTAAAACTCCATAATAAACCTAATGAATTCGTCCGAGTCCTTTGAACATCGTACGACAGCTTAGGACATCTTAAGACTCTTTATGCCACATTACCAACTCGAAAAGAACGTTAGTATGATGTAGGACGCCTTACAGCTCCTAAGAACACCTTACACCACCGTACGAAACATTAAAACTCCATAATAAACCTATTGAATTCGTCCGAGTCCTTTGAACATCGTACGACAACTCAGGAGATGTTACAGCTCAGTATACAGCATTAGCAACATGAAAAGCACGTTAGAATAATTTAGGACGCGTTACAACTCCTAAGAACACCTTACATCACCGTACAAAACTTTAAAAATCCATAATAAACCTAATTAATTCGTACGAGTCCTCTGAACATCGTACGACAACTTAGGACATCTTACGACTCTTTATGCCACATTAGCAACTCGAAAAGAACATTAGTATAATGTAGGACGCGTTACAGCTCCTAAGAACACCTGACACCACCGTACGAAACATTAAAACTCCATAATAAACCTAATGAATTCGTTCGAGTCCTTTGAACATCGTACGACAACTTAAGACATCTTAAGACTCTTTATGCCACATTAGCAACTCGAAAAGAACGTTAGTATGATGTAGGACGCCTTACAGCTCCTAAGAACACCTTACACCACCGTACGAAACATTAAAACTCCATAATAAACCTAATGAATTCGTCCGAGTCCTTTGAACATCGTACGACAACTTAGGACATCTTAAGACTCTTTATGCCATATTAGCAAATCGAAAAGAACATTAGTATAATGTAGGACGCCTTACAGCTCCTAAGAACACCTTACACAACCGTGCGAAACATTAAAACTCCATAATAAAACTAATGAATTCGTCCGAGTCATTTGAACATCGTACGACAACTTAGGACATCTTACGACTCTTTATGCCACATTAGCAACTCGAAATGAACATTAGTATAATGTAGTACGCCTTACAGCTCCCAAGAACACCTTACACCACCGTACGAAACGTTAAAACTCCATAATAAACCTAATGAATTCGTCTGAGTCGTTTGAACATGGATCGACAACTTAGGACATCTTACGACTCTTTATGCCACATCAGCAACTCGAAAAGAACATTAGTATAATGTAGGACGCCTTACAGCTTCTAAGAACACCTTACACCACCGTACGAAACGGTAAAACTCCATAATAAACCTAATGAATTCGTCCGAGTCCTTTGAACATCGTACGACAACTTAGGACATCTTAAGACTCTTTATGCCACATTACCAACTCGAAAAGAACGTTAGTATGATGTAGGACGCCTTACAGCTCCTAAGAACACCTTACACCACCGTACGAAACATTAAAACTCCATAATAAACCTATTGAATTCGTCCGAGTCCTTTGAACATCGTACGACAACTCAGGAGATGTTACAGCTCAGTATACAGCATTAGCAACATGAAAAGCACGTTAGAATAATTTAGGACGCGTTACAACTCCTAAGAACACCTTACATCACCGTACAAAACTTTAAAAATCCATAATAAACCTAATTAATTCGTACGAGCCCTCTGAACATCGTACGACAACTTAGGACATCTTACGACTCTTTATGCCACATCAGCAACTCGAAAAGAACATTAGTATAATGTAGGACGCGTTACAGCTCCTAAGAACACCTGACACCACCGTACGAAACATTAAAACTCCATAATAAACCTAATGAATTCGTTCGAGTCCTTTGAACATCGTACGACAACTTAAGACATCTTAAGACTCTTTATGCCACATTAGCAACTCGAAAAGAACGTTAGTATGATGTAGGACGCCTTATAGCTCCTAAGAACACCTTACACCACCGTACGAAACATTAAAACTCCATAATAAACCTAATGAATTCGTCCGAGTCCTTTGAACATCGTACGACAACTTAGGACATCTTAAGACTCTTTATGCCATATTAGCAAATCGAAAAGAACATTAGTATAATGTAGGACGCCTTACAGCTCCTAAGAACACCTTACACAACCGTGCGAAACATTAAAACTCCATAATAAAACTAATGAATTCGTCCGAGTCCTTTGAACATCGTACGACAACTTAGGACATCTTACGACTCTTTATGCCACATTAGCAACTTGAAATGAACATTATTATAATGTAGTACGCCTTACAGCTCCCAAGAACACCTTACACCACCGTACGAAACGTTAAAACTCCATAATAAACCTAATGAATTCGTCTGAGTCGTTTGAACATCGATCGACAACTTAGGACATCTTACGACTCTTTATGCCACATCAGCAACTCGAAAAGAACATTAGTATAATGTAGGACGCCTTACAGCTTCTAAGAACACCTTACACCACCGTACGAAACGGTAAAACTCCATAATAAACCTAATGAATTCGTCCGAGTCCTTTGAACATCGTACGACAACTTAGGACATCTTAAGACTCTTTATGCCACATTACCAACTCGAAAAGAACGTTAGTATGATGTAGGACGCCTTACAGCTCCTAAGAACACCTTACACCACCGTACGAAACATTAAAACTCCATAATAAACCTATTGAATTCGTCCGAGTCCTTTGAACATCGTACGACAACTCAGGAGATGTTACAGCTCAGTATACAGCATTAGCAACATGAAAAGCACGTTAGAATAATTTAGGACGCGTTACAACTCCTAAGAACACCTTACATCACCGTACAAAACTTTAAAAATCCATAATAAACCTAATTAATTCGTACGAGTCCTCTGAACATCGTACGACAACTTAGGACATCTTACGACTCTTTATGCCACATCAGCAACTCGAAAAGAACATTAGTATAATGTAGGACGCGTTACAGCTCCTAAGAACACCTGACACCACCGTACGAAACATTAAAACTCCATAATAAACCTAATGAATTCGTTCGAGTCCTTTGAACATCGTACGACAACTTAAGACATCTTAAGACTCTTTATGCCACATTAGCAACTCGAAAAGAACGTTAGTATGATGTAGGACGCCTTATAGCTCCTAAGAACACCTTACACCACCGTACGAAACATTAAAACTCCATAATAAACCTAATGAATTCGTCCGAGTCCTTTGAACATCGTACGACAACTTAGGACATCTTAAGACTCTTTATGCCATATTAGCAAATCGAAAAGAACATTAGTATAATGTAGGACGCCTTACAGCTCCTAAGAACACCTTACACAACCGTGCGAAACATTAAAACTCCATAATAAAACTAATGAATTCGTCCGAGTCCTTTGAACATCGTACGACAACTTAGGACATCTTACGACTCTTTATGCCACATTAGCAACTCGAAATGAACATTAGTATAATGTAGTACGCCTTACAGCTCCCAAGAACACCTTACACCACCGTACGAAACGTTAAAACTCCATAATAAACCTAATGAATTCGTCTGAGTCGTTTGAACATCGATCGACAACTTAGGACATCTTACGACTCTTTATGCCACATCAGCAACTCGAAAAGAACATTAGTATAATGTAGGACGCCTTACAGCTTCTAAGAACACCTTACACCACCGTACGAAACGGTAAAACTCCATAATAAACCTAATGAATTCGTCCGAGTCCTTTGAACATCGTACGACAACTTAGGACATCTTAAGACTCTTTATGCCACATTACCAACTCGAAAAGAACGTTAGTATGATGTAGGACGCCTTACAGCTCCTAAGAACACCTTACACCACCGTACGAAACATTAAAACTCCATAATAAACCTATTGAATTCGTCCGAGTCCTTTGAACATCGTACGACAACTCAGGAGATGTTACAGCTCAGTATACAGCATTAGCAACATGAAAAGCACGTTAGAATAATTTAGGACGCGTTACAACTCCTAAGAACACCTTACATCACCGTACAAAACTTTAAAAATCCATAATAAACCTAATTAATTCGTACGAGTCCTCTGAACATCGTACGACAACTTAGGACATCTTACGACTCTTTATGCCACATCAGCAACTCGAAAAGAACATTAGTATAATGTAGGACGCGTTACAGCTCCTAAGAACACCTGACACCACCGTACGAAACATTAAAACTCCATAATAAACCTAATGAATTCGTTCGAGTCCTTTGAACATCGTACGACAACTTAAGACATCTTAAGACTCTTTATGCCACATTAGCAACTCGAAAAGAACGTTAGTATGATGTAGGACGCCTTACAGCTCCTAAGAACACCTTACACCACCGTACGAAACATTAAAACTCCATAATAAACCTAATGAATTCGTCCGAGTCCTTTGAACATCGTACGACAACTTAGGACATCTTAAGACTCTTTATGCCATATTAGCAAATCGAAAAGAACATTAGTATAATGTAGGACGCCTTACAGCTCCTAAGAACACCTTACACAACCGTGCGAAACATTAAAACTCCATAATAAAACTAATGAATTCGTCCGAGTCCTTTGAACATCGTACGACAACTTAGGACATCTTACGACTCTTTATGCCACATTAGCAACTCGAAATGAACATTAGTATAATGTAGTACGCCTTACAGCTCCCAAGAACACCTTACACCACCGTACGAAACGTTAAAACTCCATAATAAACCTAATGAATTCGTCTGAGTCGTTTGAACATCGATCGACAACTTAGGACATCTTACGACTCTTTATGCCACATCAGCAACTCGAAAAGAACATTAGTATAATGTAGGACGCCTTACAGCTTCTAAGAACACCTTACACCACCGTACGAAACGGTAAAACTCCATAATAAACCTAATGAATTCGTCCGAGTCCTTTGAACATCGTACGACAACTTAGGACATCTTAAGACTCTTTATGCCACATTACCAACTCGAAAAGAACGTTAGTATGATGTAGGACGCCTTACAGCTCCTAAGAACACCTTACACCACCGTACGAAACATTAAAACTCCATAATAAACCTATTGAATTCGTCCGACTCCTTTGAACATCGTACGACAACTCAGGAGATGTTACAGCTCAGTATACAGCATTAGCAACATGAAAAGCACGTTAGAATAATTTAGGACGCGTTACAACTCCTAAGAACACCTTACATCACCGTACAAAACTTTAAAAATCCATAATAAACCTAATTAATTCGTACGAGTCCTCTGAACATCGTACGACAACTTAGGACATCTTACGACTCTTTATGCCACATCAGCAACTCGAAAAGAACATTAGTATAATGTAGGACGCGTTACAGCTCCTAAGAACACCTGACACCACCGTACGAAACATTAAAACTCCATAATAAACCTAATGAATTCGTTCGAGTCCTTTGAACATCGTACGACAACTTAAGACATCTTAAGACTCTTTATGCCACATTAGCAACTCGAAAAGAACGTTAGTATGATGTAGGACGCCTTATAGCTCCTAAGAACACCTTACACCACCGTACGAAACATTAAAACTCCATAATAAACCTAATGAATTCGTCCGAGTCCTTTGAACATCGTACGACAACTTAGGACATCTTAAGACTCTTTATGCCATATTAGCAAATCGAAAAGAACATTAGTATAATGTAGGACGCCTTACAGCTCCTAAGAACACCTTACACAACCGTGCGAAACATTAAAACTCCATAATAAAACTAATGAATTCGTCCGAGTCCTTTGAACATCGTACGACAACTTAGGACATCTTACGACTCTTTATGCCACATTAGCAACTCGAAATGAACATTAGTATAATGTAGTACGCCTTACAGCTCCCAAGAACACCTTACACCACCGTACGAAACGTTAAAACTCCATAATAAACCTAATGAATTCGTCTGAGTCGTTTGAACATCGATCGACAACTTAGGACATCTTACGACTCTTTATGCCACATCAGCAACTCGAAAAGAACATTAGTATAATGTAGGACGCCTTACAGCTTCTAAGAACACCTTACACCACCGTACGAAACGGTAAAACTCCATAATAAACCTAATGAATTCGTCCGAGTCCTTTGAACATCGTACGACAACTTAGGACATCTTAAGACTCTTTATGCCACATTACCAACTCGAAAAGAACGTTAGTATGATGTAGGACGCCTTACAGCTCCTAAGAACACCTTACACCACCGTACGAAACATTAAAACTCCATAATAAACCTATTGAATTCGTCCGAGTCCTTTGAACATCGTACGACAACTCAGGAGATGTTACAGCTCAGTATACAGCATTAGCAACATGAAAAGCACGTTAGAATAATTTAGGACGCGTTACAACTCCTAAGAACACCTTACATCACCGTACAAAACTTTAAAAATCCATAATAAACCTAATTAATTCGTACGAGTCCTCTGAACATCGTACGACAACTTAGGACATCTTACGACTCTTTATGCCACATCAGCAACTCGAAAAGAACATTAGTATAATGTAGGACGCGTTACAGCTCCTAAGAACACCTGACACCACCGTACGAAACATTAAAACTCCATAATAAACCTAATGAATTCGTTCGAGTCCTTTGAACATCGTACGACAACTTAAGACATCTTAAGACTCTTTATGCCACATTAGCAACTCGAAAAGAACGTTAGTATGATGTAGGACGCCTTATAGCTCCTAAGAACACCTTACACCACCGTACGAAACATTAAAACTCCATAATAAACCTAATGAATTCGTCCGAGTCCTTTGAACATCGTACGACAACTTAGGACATCTTAAGACTCTTTATGCCATATTAGCAAATCGAAAAGAACATTAGTATAATGTAGGACGCCTTACAGCTCCTAAGAACACCTTACACAACCGTGCGAAACATTAAAACTCCATAATAAAACTAATGAATTCGTCCGAGTCCTTTGAACATCGTACGACAACTTAGGACATCTTACGACTCTTTATGCCACATTAGCAACTCGAAATGAACATTAGTATAATGTAGTACGCCTTACAGCTCCCAAGAACACCTTACACCACCGTACGAAACGTTAAAACTCCATAATAAACCTAATGAATTCGTCTGAGTCGTTTGAACATCGATCGACAACTTAGGACATCTTACGACTCTTTATGCCACATCAGCAACTCGAAAAGAACATTAGTATAATGTAGGACGCCTTACAGCTTCTAAGAACACCTTACACCACCGTACGAAACGGTAAAACTCCATAATAAACCTAATGAATTCGTCCGAGTCCTTTGAACATCGTACGACAACTTAAGACATCTTAAGACTCTTTATGCCACATTAGCAACTCGAAAAGAACGTTAGTATGATGTAGGACGCCTTATAGCTCCTAAGAACACCTTACACCACCGTACGAAACATTAAAACTCCATAATAAACCTAATGAATTCGTCCGAGTCCTTTGAACATCGTACGACAACTTAGGACATCTTAAGACTCTTTATGCCATATTAGCAAATCGAAAAGAACATTAGTATAATGTAGGACGCCTTACAGCTCCTAAGAACACCTTACACAACCGTGCGAAACATTAAAACTCCATAATAAAACTAATGAATTCGTCCGAGTCCTTTGAACATCGTACGACAACTTAGGACATCTTACGACTCTTTATGCCACATTAGCAACTCGAAATGAACATTAGTATAATGTAGTACGCCTTACAGCTCCCAAGAACACCTTACACCACCGTACGAAACGTTAAAACTCCATAATAAACCTAATGAATTCGTCTGAGTCGTTTGAACATCGATCGACAACTTAGGACATCTTACGACTCTTTATGCCACATCAGCAACTCGAAAAGAACATTAGTATAATGTAGGACGCCTTACAGCTTCTAAGAACACCTTACACCACCGTACGAAACGGTAAAACTCCATAATAAACCTAATGAATTCGTCCGAGTCCTTTGAACATCGTACGACAACTTAGGACATCTTAAGACTCTTTATGCCACATTACCAACTCGAAAAGAACGTTAGTATGATGTAGGACGCCTTACAGCTCCTAAGAACACCTTACACCACCGTACGAAACATTAAAACTCCATAATAAACCTATTGAATTCGTCCGAGTCCTTTGAACATCGTACGACAACTCAGGAGATGTTACAGCTCAGTATACAGCATTAGCAACATGAAAAGCACGTTAGAATAATTTAGGACGCGTTACAACTCCTAAGAACACCTTACATCACCGTACAAAACTTTAAAAATCCATAATAAACCTAATTAATTCGTACGAGTCCTCTGAACATCGTACGACAACTTAGGACATCTTACGACTCTTTATGCCACATCAGCAACTCGAAAAGAACATTAGTATAATGTAGGACGCGTTACAGCTCCTAAGAACACCTGACACCACCGTACGAAACATTAAAACTCCATAATAAACCTAATGAATTCGTTCGAGTCCTTTGAACATCGTACGACAACTTAAGACATCTTAAGACTCTTTATGCCACATTAGCAACTCGAAAAGAACGTTAGTATGATGTAGGACGCCTTATAGCTCCTAAGAACACCTTACACCACCGTACGAAACATTAAAACTCCATAATAAACCTAATGAATTCGTCCGAGTCCTTTGAACATCGTACGACAACTTAGGACATCTTAAGACTCTTTATGCCATATTAGCAAATCGAAAAGAACATTAGTATAATGTAGGACGCCTTACAGCTCCTAAGAACACCTTACACAACCGTGCGAAACATTAAAACTCCATAATAAAACTAATGAATTCGTCCGAGTCCTTTGAACATCGTACGACAACTTAGGACATCTTACGACTCTTTATGCCACATTAGCAACTCGAAATGAACATTAGTATAATGTAGTACGCCTTACAGCTCCCAAGAACACCTTACACCACCGTACGAAACGTTAAAACTCCATAATAAACCTAATGAATTCGTCTGAGTCGTTTGAACATCGATCGACAACTTAGGACATCTTACGACTCTTTATGCCACATCAGCAACTCGAAAAGAACATTAGTATAATGTAGGACGCCTTACAGCTTCTAAGAACACCTTACACCACCGTACGAAACGGTAAAACTCCATAATAAACCTAATGAATTCGTCCGAGTCCTTTGAACATCGTACGACAACTTAGGACATCTTAAGACTCTTTATGCCACATTACCAACTCGAAAAGAACGTTAGTATGATGTAGGACGCCTTACAGCTCCTAAGAACACCTTACACCACCGTACGAAACATTAAAACTCCATAATAAACCTATTGAATTCGTCCGAGTCCTTTGAACATCGTACGACAACTCAGGAGATGTTACAGCTCAGTATACAGCATTAGCAACATGAAAAGCACGTTAGAATAATTTAGGACGCGTTACAACTCCTAAGAACACCTTACATCACCGTACAAAACTTTAAAAATCCATAATAAACCTAATTAATTCGTACGAGTCCTCTGAACATCGTACGACAACTTAGGACATCTTACGACTCTTTATGCCACATCAGCAACTCGAAAAGAACATTAGTATAATGTAGGACGCGTTACAGCTCCTAAGAACACCTGACACCACCGTACGAAACATTAAAACTCCATAATAAACCTAATGAATTCGTTCGAGTCCTTTGAACATCGTACGACAACTTAAGACATCTTAAGACTCTTTATGCCACATTAGCAACTCGAAAAGAACGTTAGTATGATGTAGGACGCCTTATAGCTCCTAAGAACACCTTACACCACCGTACGAAACATTAAAACTCCATAATAAACCTAATGAATTCGTCCGAGTCCTTTGAACATCGTACGACAACTTAGGACATCTTAAGACTCTTTATGCCATATTAGCAAATCGAAAAGAACATTAGTATAATGTAGGACGCCTTACAGCTCCTAAGAACACCTTACACAACCGTGCGAAACATTAAAACTCCATAATAAAACTAATGAATTCGTCCGAGTCCTTTGAACATCGTACGACAACTTAGGACATCTTACGACTCTTTATGCCACATTAGCAACTCGAAATGAACATTAGTATAATGTAGTACGCCTTACAGCTCCCAAGAACACCTTACACCACCGTACGAAACGTTAAAACTCCATAATAAACCTAATGAATTCGTCTGAGTCGTTTGAACATCGATCGACAACTTAGGACATCTTACGACTCTTTATGCCACATCAGCAACTCGAAAAGAACATTAGTATAATGTAGGACGCCTTACAGCTTCTAAGAACACCTTACACCACCGTACGAAACGGTAAAACTCCATAATAAACCTAATGAATTCGTCCGAGTCCTTTGAACATCGTACGACAACTTAAGACATCTTAAGACTCTTTATGCCACATTAGCAACTCGAAAAGAACGTTAGTATGATGTAGGACGCCTTATAGCTCCTAAGAACACCTTACACCACCGTACGAAACATTAAAACTCCATAATAAACCTAATGAATTCGTCCGAGTCCTTTGAACATCGTACGACAACTTAGGACATCTTAAGACTCTTTATGCCATATTAGCAAATCGAAAAGAACATTAGTATAATGTAGGACGCCTTACAGCTCCTAAGAACACCTTACACAACCGTGCGAAACATTAAAACTCCATAATAAAACTAATGAATTCGTCCGAGTCCTTTGAACATCGTACGACAACTTAGGACATCTTACGACTCTTTATGCCACATTAGCAACTCGAAATGAACATTAGTATAATGTAGTACGCCTTACAGCTCCCAAGAACACCTTACACCACCGTACGAAACGTTAAAACTCCATAATAAACCTAATGAATTCGTCTGAGTCGTTTGAACATCGATCGACAACTTAGGACATCTTACGACTCTTTATGCCACATCAGCAACTCGAAAAGAACATTAGTATAATGTAGGACGCCTTACAGCTTCTAAGAACACCTTACACCACCGTACGAAACGGTAAAACTCCATAATAAACCTAATGAATTCGTCCGAGTCCTTTGAACATCGTACGACAACTTAGGACATCTTAAGACTCTTTATGCCACATTACCAACTCGAAAAGAACGTTAGTATGATGTAGGACGCCTTACAGCTCCTAAGAACACCTTACACCACCGTACGAAACATTAAAACTCCATAATAAACCTATTGAATTCGTCCGAGTCCTTTGAACATCGTACGACAACTCAGGAGATGTTACAGCTCAGTATACAGCATTAGCAACATGAAAAGCACGTTAGAATAATTTAGGACGCGTTACAACTCCTAAGAACACCTTACATCACCGTACAAAACTTTAAAAATCCATAATAAACCTAATTAATTCGTACGAGTCCTCTGAACATCGTACGACAACTTAGGACATCTTACGACTCTTTATGCCACATCAGCAACTCGAAAAGAACATTAGTATAATGTAGGACGCGTTACAGCTCCTAAGAACACCTGACACCACCGTACGAAACATTAAAACTCCATAATAAACCTAATGAATTCGTTCGAGTCCTTTGAACATCGTACGACAACTTAAGACATCTTAAGACTCTTTATGCCACATTAGCAACTCGAAAAGAACGTTAGTATGATGTAGGACGCCTTATAGCTCCTAAGAACACCTTACACCACCGTACGAAACATTAAAACTCCATAATAAACCTAATGAATTCGTCCGAGTCCTTTGAACATCGTACGACAACTTAGGACATCTTAAGACTCTTTATGCCATATTAGCAAATCGAAAAGAACATTAGTATAATGTAGGACGCCTTACAGCTCCTAAGAACACCTTACACAACCGTGCGAAACATTAAAACTCCATAATAAAACTAATGAATTCGTCCGAGTCCTTTGAACATCGTACGACAACTTAGGACATCTTACGACTCTTTATGCCACATTAGCAACTCGAAATGAACATTAGTATAATGTAGTACGCCTTACAGCTCCCAAGAACACCTTACACCACCGTACGAAACGTTAAAACTCCATAATAAATCTAATGAATTCGTCTGAGTCGTTTGAACATCGATCGACAACTTAGGACATCTTACGACTCTTTATGCCACATCAGCAACTCGAAAAGAACATTAGTATAATGTAGGACGCCTTACAGCTTCTAAGAACACCTTACACCACCGTACGAAACGGTAAAACTCCGTAATAAACCTAATGAATTCGTCCGAGTCCTTTGAACATCGTACGACAACTTAGGACATCTTAAGACTCTTTATGCCACATTAGCAACTCGAAAAGAACGTTAGTATGATGTAGGACGCCTTACAGCTCCTAAGAACACCTTACACCACCGTACGAAACATTAAAACTCCATAATAAACCTATTGAATTCGTCCGAGTCCTTTGAACATCGTACGACAACTCAGGAGATGTTACAGCTCAGTATACAGCATTAGCAACATGAAAAGCTCGTTAGAATAACTTAGGACGCGTTACAACTCCTAAGAACACCTTACATCACCGTACAAAACTTTAAAAATCCATAATAAACCTAATTAATTCGTACGAGTCCTCTGAACATCGTAAGACAACTTAGGACATCTTACGACTCTTTATGCCACATCAGCAACTCGAAAAGAACATTAGTATAATGTAGGACGCGTTACAGCTCCTAAGAACACCTTACACCACCGTACGAAACATTAAAACTCCATAATAACCTAATGAATTCGTTCGAGTCCTTTGAACATCGTACGACAACTTAGGACATCTTAAGACTCTTTATGCCACATTAGCAACTCGAAAAGAACGTTAGTATGATGTAGGACGCCTTACAGCTCCTAAGAACACCTTACACCACCGTACGAAACATTAAAACTCCATAATAAACCTATTGAATTCGTCCGAGTCCTTTGAACGTCGTACGACAACTCAGGAGATGTTACAGCTCAGTATACAGCATTAGCAACATGAAAAGCACGTTAGAATAATTTAGGACGCGTTACAACTCCTAAGAACACCTTACATCACCGTACAAAACTTTAAAAATCCATAATAAACCTAATTAATTCGTACGAGTCCTCTGAACATCATACGACAACTTAGGACATCTTACGACTCTTTATGCCACATCAGCAACTCGAAAAGAACATTAGTATAATGTAGGACGCTTTACAGCTCCTAAGAACACCTTACACCACCGTACGAAACATTAAAACTCCATAATAAACCTAATGAATTCGTTCGAGTCCTTTGAACATCGTACGACAACTTAAGACATCTTAAGACTCTTTATGCCACATTAGCAACTCGAAAATAACGTTAGTATGATGTAGGACGCCTTACAGCTCCTAAGAACACCTTACACCACCGTACGAAACATTAAAACTCCATAATAAACCTAATGAATTCGTCCGAGTCCTTTGAACATCGTACGACAACTTAGGACATCTTAAGACTCTTTATGCCATATTAGCAAATCGAAAAGAACATTAGTATAATGTAGGACGCCTTACAGCTCCTAAGAACACCTTACACAACCGTGCGAAACATTAAAACTCCATAATAAAACTAATGAATTCGTCCGAGTCCTTTGAACATCGTACGACAACTTAGGACATCTTACGACTCTTTATGCCACATTAGCAACTCGAAATGAACATTAGTATAATGTAGTACGCCTTACAGCTCCCAAGAACACCTTACACCACCGTACGAAACGTTAAAACTCCATAATAAACCTAATGAATTCGTCTGAGTCGTTTGAACATCGATCGACAACTTAGGACATCTTACGACTCTTTATGCCACATCAGCAACTCGAAAAGAACATTAGTATAATGTAGGACGCCTTACAGCTTCTAAGAACACCTTACACCACCGTACGAAACGGTAAAACTCCATAATAAACCTAATGAATTCGTCCGAGTCCTTTGAACATCGTACGACAACTTAGGACATCTTAAGACTCTTTATGCCACATTAGCAACTCGAAAAGAACGTTAGTATGATGTAGGACGCCTTACAGCTCCTAAGAACACCTTACACCACCGTACGAAACATTAAAACTCCATAATAAACCTATTGAATTCGTCCGAGTCCTTTGAACATCGTACGACAACTCAGGAGATGTTACAGCTCAGTATACAGCATTAGCAACATGAAAAGCACGTTAGAATAATTTAGGACGCGTTACAACTCCTAAGAACACCTTACATCACCGTACAAAACTTTAAAAATCCATAATAAACCTAATTAATTCGTACGAGTCCTCTGAACATCGTACGACAACTTAGGACATCTTACGACTCTTTATGCCACATCAGCAACTCGAAAAGAACATTAGTATAATGTAGGACGCGTTACAGCTCCTAAGAACACCTTACACCACCGTACGAAACATTAAAACTCCATAATAAACCTAATGAATTCGTTCGAGTCCTTTGAACATCGTACGACAACTTAAGACATCTTAAGACTCTTTATGCCACATTAGCAACTCGAAAAGAACGTTAGTATGATGTAGGACGCCTTACAGCTCCTAAGAACACCTTACACCACCGTACGAAACATTAAAACTCCATAATAAACCTAATGAATTCGTCCGAGTCCTTTGAACATCGTACGACAACTTAGGACATCTTAAGACTCTTTATCCCATATTAGCAAATCGAAAAGAACATTAGTATAATGTAGGACACCTTACAGCTCCTAAGAACACCTTACACAACCGTGCGAAACATTAAAACTCCATAATAAAACTAATGAATTCGTCCGAGTCCTTTGAACATCGTACGACAACTTAGGACATCTTAAGACTCTTTATGCCACATTAGCAACTCGAAAAGAACGTTAATATGATGTAGGACGCCTTACAGCTCCTAAGAACACCTTACACCACCGTACGAAACATTAAAACTCCATAATAAAGCTATTGAATTCGTCCGAGTCCTTTGAACATCGTACGACAACTCAGGAGATGTTACAGCTCAGCATACAGCATTAGCAACATGAAAAGCACGTTAGAATAATTTAGGACGCGTTACAACTCCTAAGAACACCTTACATCACCGTACAAAACTTTAAAAATCCATAATAAACCTAATTAATTCGTACGAGTCCTCTGAACATCGTACGACAACTTAGGACATCTTACGACTCTTTATGCCACATCAGAAACTCGAAAAGAACATTAGTATAATGTAGGACGCGTTACAGCTCCTAAGAACACCTTACACCACCGTACGAAACATTAAAACTCCATAATAAACCTAATGAATTCGTTCGAGTCCTTTGAACATCGTACGACAACTTAAGACATCTTAAGACTCTTTATGCCACATTAGCAACTCGAAAAGAACGTTAGTATGATGTAGGACGCCTTACAGCTCCTAAGAACACCTTACACCGCCGTACGAAACATTAAAACTCCATAATAAACCTAATTAATTCGTCCGAGTCCTTTGAACATCGTACGACAACTTAGGACATCTTAAGACTCTTTATGCCATATTAGCAAATCGAAAAGAACATTAGTATAATGTAGGACACCTTACAGCTCCTAAGAACACCTTACACAACCGTGCGAAACATTAAAACTCCATAATAAAACTAATGAATTCGTCCGAGTCCTTTGAACATCGTACGACAACTTAGGACATCTTATGACTCTTTATGCCACATTAGCAACTCGAAATGAACATTAGTATAATGTAGTACGCTTTACAGCTCCCAAGAACACCTTACACCACCGTACGAAACATTAAAACTCCATAATAAACCTATTGAATTCGTCCGAGTCCTTTGAACATCGTACGACAACTCAGGAGATGTTACAGCTTAGTATACAGCATTAGCAACATGAAAAGCACGTTAGAATAATTTAGGACGCGTTACAACTCCTAAGAACACCTTACATCACCGTACAAAATTTTAAAAATCCATAATAAACCTAATTAATTCGTACGAGTCCTCTGAACATCGTACGACAACTTAGGACATCTTACGACTCTTTATGCCACATCAGCAACTCGAAAAGAACATTAGTATAATGTAGGACGCGTTACAGCTCCTAAGAACACCTTACACCACCGTACGAAACATTAAAACTCCATAATAAACCTAATGAATTCGTTCGAGTCCTTTGAACATCGTACGACAACTTAAGACATCTTAAGACTCTTTATGCCACATTAGCAACTCGAAAAGAACGTTAGTATGATGTAGGACGCCTTACAGCTCCTAAGAACACCTTACACCACCGTACGAAACATTAAAACTCCATAATAAACCTAATGAATTCGTCCGAGTCCTTTGAACATCGTACGACAACTTAGGACATCTTAAGACTCTTTATGCCATATTAGCAAATCGAAAAGAACATTAGTATAATGTAGGACACCTTACAGCTCCTAAGAACACCTTACACAACCGTGCGAAACATTAAAACTCCATAATAAACCTAATGAATTCGTCCGAGTCCTTTGAACATCGTACGACAACTTAGGACATCTTAAGACTCTTTATGCCACATTACCAACTCGAAAAGAACGTTAGTATGATGTAGGACGCCTTACAGCTCCTAAGAACACCTTACACCACCGTACGAAACATTAAAACTCCATAATAAACCTATTGAATTCGTCCGAGTCCTTTGAACATCGTACGACAACTCAGGAGATGTTACAGCTCAGTATACAGCATTAGCAACATGAAAAGCACGTTAGAATAATTTAGGACGCGTTACAACTCCTAAGAACACCTTACATCACCGTACAAAACTTTAAAAATCCATAATAAACCTAATTAATTCGTACGAGTCCTCTGAACATCGTACGACAACTTAGGACATCTTACGACTCTTTATGCCACATCAGCAACTCGAAAAGAACATTAGTATAATGTAGGACGCGTTACAGCTCCTAAGAACACCTGACACCACCGTACGAAACATTAAAACTCCATAATAAACCTAATGAATTCGTTCGAGTCCTTTGAACATCGTACGACAACTTAAGACATCTTAAGACTCTTTATGCCACATTAGCAACTCGAAAAGAACGTTAGTATGATGTAGGACGCCTTATAGCTCCTAAGAACACCTTACACCACCGTACGAAACATTAAAACTCCATAATAAACCTAATGAATTCGTCCGAGTCCTTTGAACATCGTACGACAACTTAGGACATCTTAAGACTCTTTATGCCATATTAGCAAATCGAAAAGAACATTAGTATAATGTAGGACGCCTTACAGCTCCTAAGAACACCTTACACAACCGTGCGAAACATTAAAACTCCATAATAAAACTAATGAATTCGTCCGAGTCCTTTGAACATCGTACGACAACTTAGGACATCTTACGACTCTTTATGCCACATTAGCAACTCGAAATGAACATTAGTATAATGTAGTACGCCTTACAGCTCCCAAGAACACCTTACACCACCGTACGAAACGTTAAAACTCCATAATAAATCTAATGAATTCGTCTGAGTCGTTTGAACATCGATCGACAACTTAGGACATCTTACGACTCTTTATGCCACATCAGCAACTCGAAAAGAACATTAGTATAATGTAGGACGCCTTACAGCTTCTAAGAACACCTTACACCACCGTACGAAACGGTAAAACTCCGTAATAAACCTAATGAATTCGTCCGAGTCCTTTGAACATCGTACGACAACTTAGGACATCTTAAGACTCTTTATGCCACATTAGCAACTCGAAAAGAACGTTAGTATGATGTAGGACGCCTTACAGCTCCTAAGAACACCTTACACCACCGTACGAAACATTAAAACTCCATAATAAACCTATTGAATTCGTCCGAGTCCTTTGAACATCGTACGACAACTCAGGAGATGTTACAGCTCAGTATACAGCATTAGCAACATGAAAAGCTCGTTAGAATAACTTAGGACGCGTTACAACTCCTAAGAACACCTTACATCACCGTACAAAACTTTAAAAATCCATAATAAACCTAATTAATTCGTACGAGTCCTCTGAACATCGTAAGACAACTTAGGACATCTTACGACTCTTTATGCCACATCAGCAACTCGAAAAGAACATTAGTATAATGTAGGACGCGTTACAGCTCCTAAGAACACCTTACACCACCGTACGAAACATTAAAACTCCATAATAACCTAATGAATTCGTTCGAGTCCTTTGAACATCGTACGACAACTTAGGACATCTTAAGACTCTTTATGCCACATTAGCAACTCGAAAAGAACGTTAGTATGATGTAGGACGCCTTACAGCTCCTAAGAACACCTTACACCACCGTACGAAACATTAAAACTCCATAATAAACCTATTGAATTCGTCCGAGTCCTTTGAACGTCGTACGACAACTCAGGAGATGTTACAGCTCAGTATACAGCATTAGCAACATGAAAAGCACGTTAGAATAATTTAGGACGCGTTACAACTCCTAAGAACACCTTACATCACCGTACAAAACTTTAAAAATCCATAATAAACCTAATTAATTCGTACGAGTCCTCTGAACATCATACGACAACTTAGGACATCTTACGACTCTTTATGCCACATCAGCAACTCGAAAAGAACATTAGTATAATGTAGGACGCTTTACAGCTCCTAAGAACACCTTACACCACCGTACGAAACATTAAAACTCCATAATAAACCTAATGAATTCGTTCGAGTCCTTTGAACATCGTACGACAACTTAAGACATCTTAAGACTCTTTATGCCACATTAGCAACTCGAAAATAACGTTAGTATGATGTAGGACGCCTTACAGCTCCTAAGAACACCTTACACCACCGTACGAAACATTAAAACTCCATAATAAACCTAATGAATTCGTCCGAGTCCTTTGAACATCGTACGACAACTTAGGACATCTTAAGACTCTTTATGCCATATTAGCAAATCGAAAAGAACATTAGTATAATGTAGGACGCCTTACAGCTCCTAAGAACACCTTACACAACCGTGCGAAACATTAAAACTCCATAATAAAACTAATGAATTCGTCCGAGTCCTTTGAACATCGTACGACAACTTAGGACATCTTACGACTCTTTATGCCACATTAGCAACTCGAAATGAACATTAGTATAATGTAGTACGCCTTACAGCTCCCAAGAACACCTTACACCACCGTACGAAACGTTAAAACTCCATAATAAACCTAATGAATTCGTCTGAGTCGTTTGAACATCGATCGACAACTTAGGACATCTTACGACTCTTTATGCCACATCAGCAACTCGAAAAGAACATTAGTATAATGTAGGACGCCTTACAGCTTCTAAGAACACCTTACACCACCGTACGAAACGGTAAAACTCCATAATAAACCTAATGAATTCGTCCGAGTCCTTTGAACATCGTACGACAACTTAGGACATCTTAAGACTCTTTATGCCACATTAGCAACTCGAAAAGAACGTTAGTATGATGTAGGACGCCTTACAGCTCCTAAGAACACCTTACACCACCGTACGAAACATTAAAACTCCATAATAAACCTATTGAATTCGTCCGAGTCCTTTGAACATCGTACGACAACTCAGGAGATGTTACAGCTCAGTATACAGCATTAGCAACATGAAAAGCACGTTAGAATAATTTAGGACGCGTTACAACTCCTAAGAACACCTTACATCACCGTACAAAACTTTAAAAATCCATAATAAACCTAATTAATTCGTACGAGTCCTCTGAACATCGTACGACAACTTAGGACATCTTACGACTCTTTATGCCACATCAGCAACTCGAAAAGAACATTAGTATAATGTAGGACGCGTTACAGCTCCTAAGAACACCTTACACCACCGTACGAAACATTAAAACTCCATAATAAACCTAATGAATTCGTTCGAGTCCTTTGAACATCGTACGACAACTTAAGACATCTTAAGACTCTTTATGCCACATTAGCAACTCGAAAAGAACGTTAGTATGATGTAGGACGCCTTACAGCTCCTAAGAACACCTTACACCACCGTACGAAACATTAAAACTCCATAATAAACCTAATGAATTCGTCCGAGTCCTTTGAACATCGTACGACAACTTAGGACATCTTAAGACTCTTTATCCCATATTAGCAAATCGAAAAGAACATTAGTATAATGTAGGACACCTTACAGCTCCTAAGAACACCTTACACAACCGTGCGAAACATTAAAACTCCATAATAAAACTAATGAATTCGTCCGAGTCCTTTGAACATCGTACGACAACTTAGGACATCTTAAGACTCTTTATGCCACATTAGCAACTCGAAAAGAACGTTAATATGATGTAGGACGCCTTACAGCTCCTAAGAACACCTTACACCACCGTACGAAACATTAAAACTCCATAATAAAGCTATTGAATTCGTCCGAGTCCTTTGAACATCGTACGACAACTCAGGAGATGTTACAGCTCAGCATACAGCATTAGCAACATGAAAAGCACGTTAGAATAATTTAGGACGCGTTACAACTCCTAAGAACACCTTACATCACCGTACAAAACTTTAAAAATCCATAATAAACCTAATTAATTCGTACGAGTCCTCTGAACATCGTACGACAACTTAGGACATCTTACGACTCTTTATGCCACATCAGAAACTCGAAAAGAACATTAGTATAATGTAGGACGCGTTACAGCTCCTAAGAACACCTTACACCACCGTACGAAACATTAAAACTCCATAATAAACCTAATGAATTCGTTCGAGTCCTTTGAACATCGTACGACAACTTAAGACATCTTAAGACTCTTTATGCCACATTAGCAACTCGAAAAGAACGTTAGTATGATGTAGGACGCCTTACAGCTCCTAAGAACACCTTATACCGCCGTACGAAACATTAAAACTCCATAATAAACCTAATTAATTCGTCCGAGTCCTTTGAACATCGTACGACAACTTAGGACATCTTAAGACTCTTTATGCCATATTAGCAAATCGAAAAGAACATTAGTATAATGTAGGACACCTTACAGCTCCTAAGAACACCTTACACAACCGTGCGAAACATTAAAACTCCATAATAAAACTAATGAATTCGTCCGAGTCCTTTGAACATCGTACGACAACTTAGGACATCTTATGACTCTTTATGCCACATTAGCAACTCGAAATGAACATTAGTATAATGTAGTACGCTTTACAGCTCCCAAGAACACCTTACACCACCGTACGAAACATTAAAACTCCATAATAAACCTATTGAATTCGTCCGAGTCCTTTGAACATCGTACGACAACTCAGGAGATGTTACAGCTTAGTATACAGCATTAGCAACATGAAAAGCACGTTAGAATAATTTAGGACGCGTTACAACTCCTAAGAACACCTTACATCACCGTACAAAATTTTAAAAATCCATAATAAACCTAATTAATTCGTACGAGTCCTCTGAACATCGTACGACAACTTAGGACATCTTACGACTCTTTATGCCACATCAGCAACTCGAAAAGAACATTAGTATAATGTAGGACGCGTTACAGCTCCTAAGAACACCTTACACCACCGTACGAAACATTAAAACTCCATAATAAACCTAATGAATTCGTTCGAGTCCTTTGAACATCGTACGACAACTTAAGACATCTTAAGACTCTTTATGCCACATTAGCAACTCGAAAAGAACGTTAGTATGATGTAGGACGCCTTACAGCTCCTAAGAACACCTTACACCACCGTACGAAACATTAAAACTCCATAATAAACCTAATGAATTCGTCCGAGTCCTTTGAACATCGTACGACAACTTAGGACATCTTAAGACTCTTTATGCCATATTAGCAAATCGAAAAGAACATTAGTATAATGTAGGACACCTTACAGCTCCTAAGAACACCTTACACAACCGTGCGAAACATTAAAACTCCATAATAAAACTAATGAATTCGTCTGAGTCCTTTGAACATCGTACGACAACTTAGGACATCTTATGACTCTTTATGCCACATTAGCAACTCGAAATGAACATTAGTATAATGTAGTACGCCTTACAGCTCCCAAGAACACCTTACACCACCGTACGAAACATTAAAACTCCATAATAAACCTATTGAATTCGTCCGAGTCCTTTGAACATCGTACGACAACTCAGGAGATGTTACAGCTCAGTATACAGCATTAGCAACATGAAAAGCACGTTAGAATAATTTAGGACGTGTTACAACTCCTAAGAACACCTTACATCACCGTACAAAACTTTAAAAATCCATAATAAACCTAATTAATTCGTACGAGTCCTCTGAACATCGTACGACAACTTAGGACATCTTACGACTCTTTATGCCACATCAGCAACTCGAAAAGAACATTAGTATAATGTAGGACGCGTTACAGCTCCTAAGAACACCTTACACCACCGTACGAAACATTAAAACTCCATAATAAACCTAATAAATTCGTTCGAGTCCTTTGAACATCGTACGACAACTTAAGACATCTTAAGATTCTTTATGCCACATTAGCAACTCGAAAAGAACGTTAGTATGATGTAGGACGCCTTACAGCTCCTAAGAACACCTTACACCACCGTACGAAACATTAAAACTCCATAATAAACCTAATGAATTCGTCCGAGTCCTTTGAACATCGTACGACAACTTAGGACATCTTAAGACTCTTTATGCCATATTAGCAAATCGAAAAGAACATTAGTATAACGTAGGACGCCTTACAGCTCCTAAGAACACCTTACACAACCGTGCGAAACATTAAAACTCCATAATAAAACTAATGAATTCGTCCGAGTCCTTTGAACATCGTACGACAACATAGGACATCTTATGACTCTTTATGCCACATTAGCAACTCGAAATGAACATTAGTATAATGTAGTACGCCTTACAGCTCCCAAGAACACCTTACACCACCGTACGAAACATTAAAACTCCATAATAAACCTAATGAATTCGAACGACTCCTTTGAACATTGTACGACAACTCAGGAGATGTTACAGCTCAGTATACAACATTAGCAACCTGAAAAGCACGTTAGAATAATTTAGGACGCGTTACAACTCCTAAGAACACCATACATCACCGTACAAAACTTTAAAACTCCATAATAAACCTAATTAATTCGTACGAGTCCTCTGAACATCGTACGACAACTTAGGACATCTTACGACTCCTTATGCCACATCAGCAACTCGAAAAGAACATTAGTATAATGTAGGACGCGTTACAGCTCCTAAGAACACCTTACACCACCGTACGAAACATTAAAACTCCATAATAAACCTAATGAATTCGTTCGAGTCCTTTGAACATCGTACGACAACTTAAGACATCTTAAGACTCTTTATGCCACATTAGCAACTCGAAAAGAACGTTAGTATGATGTAGGACGCCTTACAGCTCCTAAGAACACCTTACACCACCGTACGAAACATTAAAACTCCATAATAAACCTAATGAATTCGTCCGAGTCCTTTGAACATCGTACGACAACTTAGGACATCTTAAGACTCTTTATGCCATATTAGCAAATCGAAAAGAACATAAGTATAATGTAGGACGCCTTACAGCTCCTAAGAACACCTTACACAACCGTGCGAAACATTAAAACTCCATAATAAAACTAATGAATTTGTCCGAGTCCTTTGAACATCGTACGACAACTTAGGACATCTTATGACTCTTTATGCCACATTAGCAACTCGAAATGAACATTAGTATAATGTAGTACGCCTTACAGCTCCCAAGAACACCTTACACCACCGTACGAAACGTTAAAACTCCATAATAAACCTAATGAATTCGTCTGAGTCCTTTGAACATCGTACGACAACTTAGGACATCTTAAGACTCTTTATGCCACATTAGCAACTCGAAAAGAACATTAGTATGATGTAGGACGCCTTACAGCTCCTAAGAACACCTTACACCACCGTACGAAACATTAAAACTCCATAATAAACCTAATGAATTCGTCCGAGTCCTTTGAACATCGTACGACAACTCAGGAGATGTTACGGCTCAGTATACGGCACTAGCAACATGAAAAGCACGTTAGAATAATGTAGGACGCGTTACAACACCTAAGAACACCTTACGTCACCGTACAAAAGTTTAAAACTCCATAATAAACCTAATTAATTCGTACGAGTCCTTTGAACATCGTACGACAACTTAGGACATCTTACGACTCTTTATGCCACATTAGCAACATGAAAAGCATGTTAGAATAATGTAGGACGCGTTACAACTCCTAAGAACTCCTTACATCACCGTACAAAACTTTAAAACTCCATAATAAACCTAATGAATTTGTACGACTCCTTTGAACATCGTACGACAACTTAGGACATGTTACGACTCTTTATGCCACATTAGCAACTCGAAAAGAACGTTAGTATAATGTAGGACGCTTTACAGATCCTAAGAACACCTTACACCACCGTACGAAACATTAAAACTCCATAATAAACCTAATGAATTCGTCTGAGTCGTTTGAACATCGATCGACAACTTAGGACATCTTACGACTCTTTATGCCACATTAGCAACTCGAAATGCACATTAGTATAATGTAGTACGCCTTACAGCTCCTAAGAACACCTTACACCACCGTACGAAACGTTAAAACTCCATAATAAACCTAATGAATTCGTCCGAGTCCTTTGAACATCGTACGACAACTTAGGAGATCTTAAGACTCTTTATGCCACATTAGCACCTCGAAAAGAACGTTAGTATGATGTAGGACGCCTTACAGCTCCTTAGAACACCTTAAACCACCGTACGAAACATTAAAACTCCATAATAAACCTAATGAATTCGTCCGACTCCTTTGAACATTGTACGACAACTCAGGAGATGTTACAGCTCAGTATACAGCATTAGCAACATGAAAAGCACGTTAGAATAATTTAGGACGCGTTACAACTCCTAAGAACACCTTACATCACCGTACAAAACTTTAAAACTCCATAATAAACCTAATTAATTCGTACGAGTCCTCTGAACATCGTACGACAACTTAGGACATCTTACGACTCTTTATGCCACATCAGCAACTCGAAAAGAACATTAGTATAATGTAGGACGCGTTACAGCTCCTAAGAACACCTTACACCACCGTACGAAACATTAAAACTCCATAATAAACCTAATGAATTCGTTCGAGTCCTTTGAACATCGTACGACAACTTAAGACATCTTAAGATTCTTTATGCCACATTAGCAACTCGAAAAGAACGTTAGTATGATGTAGGACGCCTTACAGCTCCTAAGAACACCTTACACCACCGTACGAAACATTAAAACTCCATAATAAACCTAATGAATTCGTCTGAGTCCTTTGAACATCGTACGACAACTTAGGACATCTTAAGACTCTTTATGCCATATTAGCAAATCAAAAAGAACATTAGTATAACGTAGGACGCCTTACAGCTCCTAAGAACACCTTACACAACCGTGCGAAACATTAAAACTCCATAATAAAACTAATGAATTCGTCCGAGTCCTTTGAACATCGTACGACAACTTAGGACATCTTATGACTCTTTATGCCACATTAGCAACTCGAAATGAACATTAGTATAATGTAGTACGCCTTACAGCTCCCACGAACACCTTACACCACCGTACGAAACGTTAAAACTCCATAATAAACCTAATGAATTCGTCTGAGTCCTTTGAACATCGTACGACAACTTAGGACATCTTAAGACTCTTTATGCCACATTAGCAACTCGAAAAGAACATTAGTATGATGTAGGACGCCTTACAGCTCCTAAGAACACCTTACACCACCGTACGAAACATTAAAACTCCATAATAAACCTAATGAATTCGTCCGAGTCCTTTGAACATCGTACGACAACTCAGGAGATGTTACGGCTCAGTATACGGCACTAGCAACATGAAAAGCACGTTAGAATAATGTAGGACGCGTTACAACTCCTAAGACCACCTTACGTCACCGTACAAAAGTTTAAAACTCCATAATAAACCTAATTAATTCGTACGAGTCCTTTGAACATCGTACGACAACTTAGGACATCTTACGACTCTTTATGCCACATTAGCAACATGAAAAGCATGTTAGAATAATGTAGGACGCGTTACAACTCCTAAGAACACCTTACATCACCGTACAAAACTTTAAAACTCCATAATAAACCTAATGAATTTGTATGACTCCTTTGAACATCGTACGACAACTTAGGACATGTTACGACTCTTTATGCCACATTAGCAACTCGAAAAGAACGTTAGTATAATGTAGGACGCTTTACAGATCCTAAGAACACCTTACACCACCGTACGAAACATTAAAACTCCATAATAAACCTAATGAATTCGTCTGAGTCGTTTGAACATCGATCGACAACTTAGGACATCTTACGACTCTTTATGCCACATTAGAAACTCGAAATGCACATTAGTATAATGTAGTACGCCTTACAGCTCCTAAGAACACCTTACACCACCGTACGAAACGTTAAAACTCCATAATAAACCTAATGAATTCGTCCGAGTCCTTTGAACATCGTACGACAACTTAGGAGATCTTAAGACTCTTTATGCCACATTAGCAACTCGAAAAGAATGTTAGTATGATGTAGGACGCCTTACAGCTCCTAAGAACACCTTAAACCACCGTACGAAACATTAAAACTCCATAATAAACCTAATGAATTCGTCCGACTCCTTTGAACATTGTACGACAACTCAGGAGATGTTACAGCTCAGTATACAGCATTAGCAACATGAAAAGCACGTTAGAATAATTTAGGACGCGTTACAACTCCTAAGAACACCTTACATCACCGTACAAAACTTTAAAACTCCATAATAAACCTAATTAATTCGTACGAGTCCTCTGAACATCGTACGACAACTTAGGACATCTTACGACTCCTTATGCCACATCAGCAACTCGAAAAGAACATTAGTATAATGTAGGACGCGTTACAGCTCCTAAGATCACCTTACACCACCGTACGAAACATTAAAACTCCATAATAAACCTAATGAATTCGTTCGAGTCCTTTGAACATCGTACGACAACTTAAGACATCTTAAGACTCTTTATGCCACATTAGCAACTCGAAAAGAACGTTAGTATGATGTAGGACGCCTTACAGCTCCTAAGAACACCTTACACCACCATACGAAACATTAAAACTCCATAATAAACCTAATGAATTCGTCCGAGTCCTTTGAACATCGTACGACAACTTAGGACATCTTAAGACTCTTTATGCCATATTAGCAAATCGAAAAGAACATAAGTATAATGTAGGACGCCTTACAGCTCCTAAGAACACCTTACACAACCGTGCGAAACATTAAAACTCCATAATAAAACTAATGAATTTGTCCGAGTCCTTTGAACATCGTACGACAACTTAGGACATCTTATGACTCTTTATGCCACATTAGCAACTCGAAATGAACATTAGTATAATGTAGTACGCCTTACAGCTCCCAAGAACACCTTACACCACCGTACGAAACGTTAAAACTCCATAATAAACCTAATGAATTCGTCTGAGTCCTTTGAACATCGTACGACAACTTAGGACATCTTAAGACTCTTTATGCCACATTAGCAACTCGAAAAGAACATTAGTATGATGTAGGACGCCTTACAGCTCCTAAGAACACCTTACACCACCGTACGAAACATTAAAACTCCATAATAAACCTAATGAATTCGTCCGAGTCCTTTGAACATCGTACGACAACTCAGGAGATGTTACGGCTCAGTATACGGCACTAGCAACATGAAAAGCACGTTAGAATAATGTAGGACGCGTTACAACTCCTAAGAACACCTTACGTCACCGTACAAAAGTTTAAAACTCCATAATAAACCTAATTAATTCGTACCAGTCCTTTGAACATCGTACGACAACTTAGGACATGTTACGACTCTTTATGCCACATTAGCAACTCGAAAAGAACGTTAGTATAATGTAGGACGCTTTACAGATCCTAAGAACACCTTACACCACCGTACGAAACATTAAAACTCCATAATAAACCTAATGAATTCGTCTGAGTCGTTTGAACATCGATCGACAACTTAGGACATCTTACGACTCTTTATGCCACATTAGAAACTCGAAATGCACATTAGTATAATGTAGTACGCCTTACAGCTCCTAAGAACACCTTACACCACCGTACGAAACGTTAAAACTCCATAATAAACCTAATGAATTCGTCCGAGTCCTTTGAACATCGTACGACAACTTAGGAGATCTTAAGACTCTTTATGCCACATTAGCAACTCGAAAAGAACGTTAGTATGATGTAGGACGCCTTACAGCTCCTAAGAACACCTTAAACCACCGTACGAAACATTAAAACTCCATAATAAACCTAATGAATTCGTCCGACTCCTTTGAACATTGTACGACAACTCAGGAGATGTTACAGCTCAGTATACAGCATTAGCAACATGAAAAGCACGTTAGAATAATTTAGGACGCGTTACAACTCCTAAGAACACCTTACATCACCGTACAAAACTTTAAAACTCCATAATAAACCTAATTAATTCGTACGAGTCCTCTGAACATCGTACGACAACTTAGGACATCTTACGACTCCTTATGCCTCATCAGCAACTCGAAAAGAACATTAGTATAATGTAGGACGCGTTACAGCTCCTAAGAACACCTTACACCACCGTACGAAACATTAAAACTCCATAATAAACCTAATGAATTCGTTCGAGTCCTTTGAACATCGTACGACAACTTAAGACATCTTAAGACTCTTTATGCCACATTAGCAACTCGAAAAGAACGTTAGTATGATGTAGGACGCCTTACAGCTCCTAAGAACACCTTACACCACCGTACGAAACATTAAAACTCCATAATAAACCTAATGAATTCGTCCGAGTCCTTTGAACATCGTACGACAACTTAGGACATCTTAAGACTCTTTATGCCATATTAGCAAATCGAAAAGAACATAAGTATAATGTAGGACGCCTTACAGCTCCTAAGAACACCTTACACAACCGTGCGAAACATTAAAACTCCATAATAAAACTAATGAATTTGTCCGAGTCCTTTGAATATCGTACGACAACTTAGGACATCTTATGACTCTTTATGCCACATTAGCAACTCGAAATGAACATTAGTATAATGTAGTACGCCTTACAGCTCCCAAGAACACCTTACACCACCGTACGAAACGTTAAAACTCCATAATAAACCTAATGAATTCGTCTGAGTCCTTTGAACATCGTACGACAACTTAGGACATCTTAAGACTCTTTATGCCACATTAGCAACTCGAAAAGAACATTAGTATGATGTAGGACGCCTTACAGCTCCTAAGAACACCTTACACCACCGTACGAAACATTAAAACTCCATAATAAACCTAATGAATTCGTCCGAGTCCTTTGAACATCGTACGACAACTCAGGAGATGTTACGGCTCAGTATACGGCACTAGCAACATGAAAAGCACGTTAGAATAATGTAGGACGCGTTACAACTCCTAAGAACACCTTACGTCACCGTACAAAAGTTTAAAACTCCATAATAAACCTAATTAATTCGTACGAGTCCTTTGAACATCGTACGACAACTTAGGACATCTTACGACTCTTTATGCCACATTAGCAACATGAAAAGCATGTTAGAATAATGTAGGACGCGTTACAACTCCTAAGAACTCCTTACATCACCGTACAAAATATTAAAACTCCATAATAAACCTAATGAATTTGTACGACTCCTTTGAACATCGTACGACAACTTAGGACATGTTACGACTCCTTATACCACATTAGCAACTCGAAAAGAATGTTAGTATAATGTAGGACGCTTTACAGATCCTAAGAACACCTTACACCACCGAACGAAACATTAAAACTCCATAATAAACCTAATGAATTCGTCTGAGTCGTTTGAACATCGATCGACAACTTAGGACATCTTACGACTCTTTATGCCACATTAGCAACTCGAAATGCACATTAGTATAATGTAGTACGCCTTACAGCTCCTAAGAACACCTTACACCACCGTACGAAACGTTGAAACTCCATAATAAACCTAATGAATTCGTCCGAGTCCTTTGAACATCGTACGACAACTTAGGAGATCTTAAGACTCTTTATGCCACATTAGCAACTCGAAAAGAACGTTAGTATGATGTAGGACGCCTTACAGCTCCTAAGAACACCTTACACCACCGTACGAAACATTAAAACTCCATAATAAACCTAATGAATTCGTCCGACTCCTTTGAACATTGTACGACAACTCAGGAGATGTTACAGCTCAGTATACAGCATTAGCAACATGAAAAGCACGTTAGAATAATTTAGGACGCGTTACAACTCCTAAGAACACCTTACATCACCGTACAAAACTTTAAAACTCCATAATAAACCTAATTAATTCGTACGAGTCCTCTGAACATCGTACGACAACTTAGGACATCTTACGACTCCTTATGCCACATCAGCAACTCGAAAAGAACATTAGTATAATGTAGGACGCGTTACAGCTCCTAAGAACACCTTACACCACCGTACGAAACAATAAAACTCCATAATAAACCTAATGAATTCGTTCGAGTCCTTTGAACATCGTACTACAACTTAGGACATCTTAAGACTCTTTATGCCACATTAGTAACTCGAAAAGAACGTTAGTATGATGTAGGACGCCTTACACCTCCTAAGAACAACTTACACCACCGTACGAAACATTAAAACTCCATAATAAACCTAATGAATTCGTCTGAGTCGTTTGAACATTGATCGACAACTTAGGACATCTTACGACTCTTTATGCCACATTAGCAACTCGAAATGAACATTAGTATAATGTAGTACGCCTTACAGCTCCTAAGAACACCTTACACCACTGTACGAAACGTTAAAACTCCATAATAAACCTAATGAATTCGTCCGAGTCCTTTGAACATCGTACGACAACTTAGGAGATCTTAAGACTCTTTATGCCACATTAGCAACTCGAAAAGAACGTTAGTATGATGTAGGACGCCTTACAGCTCCTAAGAACACCTTACACCACCGTACGAAACATTAAAACTCCATAATAAACCTAATGAATTTGTCCGAGTCCTTTGAACATTGTACGACAACTCAGGAGATGTTACAGCTCAGTATACAGCATTAGCAACATGAAAAGCACGTTAGAATAATTTAGGACGCGTTACAACTCCTAAGAACACCTTACATCACCGTACAAAACTTTAAAACTCCATAATAAACCTAATTAATTCGTACGAGTCCTCTGAACATCGTACGACAACTTAGGACATCTTACGACTCCTTATGCCACATCAGCAACTCGAAAAGAACATTAGTATAATGTAGGACGCGTTACAGCTCCTAAGAACACCTTACACCACCGTACGAAACATTAAAACTCCATAATAAACCTAATGAATTCGTTCGAGTCCTTTGAACATCGTACTACAACTTAGGACATCTTAAGACTCTTTATGCCACATTAGTAACTCGAAAAGAACGTTAGTATGATGTAGGACGCCTTACACCTCCTAAGAACAACTTACACCATCGTACGGAACATTAAAACTCCATAATAAACCTAATGAATTCGTCTGAGTCGTTAGAACATCGATCGACAACTTAGGACATCTTACGACTCTTTATGCCACATTAGCTACTCGAAATGAACATTAGTATAATGTAGTACGCCTTACAGCTCCTAAGAACACCTTACACCACCGTACGAAACGTTAAAACTCCATAATAAACCTAATGAATTCGTCCGAGTCCTTTGAACATCGTACGACAACTTAGGAGATCTTAAGACTCTTTATGCCACATTAGCAACTCGAAAAGAACGTTAGTATGATGTAGGACGCCTTACAGCTCCTAAGAACACCTTACACCACCGTACGAAACATTAAAACTCCATAATAAACCTAATGAATTCGTCCGACTCCTTTGAACATTGTACGACAACTCAGGAGATGTTACAGCTCAGTATACAGCATTAGCAACATGAAAAGCACGTTAGAATAATTTAGGACGCGTTACAACTCCTAAGAACACCTTACATCACCGTACAAAACTTTAAAACTCCATAATAAACCTAATTAATTCGTACGAGTCCTCTGAACAACGTACGACAACTTAGGACATCTTACGACTCCTTATGCCACATCAGCAACTCGAAAAGAACATTAGTATAATGTAGGACGCGTTACAGCTCCTAAGAACACCTTACACCACCGTACGAAACATTAAAACTCCATAATAAACCTAATGAATTCGTTCGAGTCCTTTGAACATCGTACTACAACTTAGGACATGTTAAGACTCTTTATGCCACATTAGTAACTCGAAAAGAACGTTAGTATGATGTAGGACGCCTTACACCTCCTAAGAACAACTTACACCACCGTACGAAACATTAAAACTCCATAATAAACCTACGACAACTTAGGACATCTTAAGACTCTTTATGCCACATTAGCAACTCGAAAAGAACGTTACTATAATGTAGGACGCCTTACAGCTCCTAAGAACACCTTACACCACCGTATGAAACATTAAAACTCCGTAATAAACCTAATGATTTCGTCCGAGTCATTTTAACATCGTGCGGCAACTTAGGACATCTTACGACTCTTTATGCCACATTAGCAACTCGAAATGAACATTAGTATAATGTAGTACGCCTTACAGCTCCTAAGAACACCTTACACCACTGTATGAAACGTTAAAACTCCATAATAAACCTAATGAATTCGTCCGAGTCCATTGAACATCGTACGACAACTTAGGAGATCTTAAGACTCTTTATGCCACATTAGCAACTCGAAAAGAACGTTAGTATGATGTAGGACGCCTTACAGCTCCTAAGAACACCTTACACCACCGTACGAAACATTAAAACTCCATAATAAACCTAATGAATTTGTCCGAGTCCTTTGAACATTGTACGACAACTCAGGAGATGTTACAGCTCAGTATACAGCATTAGCAACATGAAAAGCACGTTTGAATAATTTAGGACGCGTTACAACTCCTAAGAACACCTTACATCACCGTACAAAACTTTAAAACTCCATAATAAACCTAATTAATTCGTACGAGTCCTCTGAACATCGTACGACAACTTAGGACATCTTACGACTCCTTATGCCACATCAGCAACTCGAAAAGAACATTAGTATAATGTAGGACGCGTTACAGCTCCTAAGAACACCTTACACCACCGTACGAAACATTAAAACTCCATAATAAACCTAATGAATTCGTTCGAGTCCTTTGAACATCGTACTACAACTTAGGACATCTTAAGACTCTTTATGCCACATTAGTAACTCGAAAAGAACGTTAGTATGATGTAGGACGCCTTACACCTCCTAAGAACAACTTACACCATCGTACGAAACATTAAAACTCCATAATAAACCTAATGAATTCGTCTGAGTCGTTTGAACATCGATCGACAACTTAGGACATCTTACGACTCTTTATGCCACATTAGCTACTCGAAATGAACATTAGTATAATGTAGTACGCCTTACAGCTCCTAAGAACACCTTACACCACCGTACGAAACGTTAAAACTCCATAATAAACCTAATGAATTCGTCCGAGTCCTTTGAACATCGTACGACAACTTAGGAGATCTTAAGACTCTTTATGCCACATTAGCAACTCGAAAAGAACGTTAGTATGATGTAGGACGCCTTACAGCTCCTAAGAACACCTTACACCACCGTACGAAACATTAAAACTCCATAATAAACCTAATGAATTCGTCCGACTCCTTTGAACATTGTACGACAACTCAGGAGATGTTACAGCTCAGTATACAGCATTAGCAACATGAAAAGCACGTTAGAATAATTTAGGACGCGTTACAACTCCTAAGAACACCTTACATCACCGTACAAAACTTTAAAACTCCATAATAAACCTAATTAATTCGTACGAGTCCTCTGAACATCGTACGACAACTTAGGACATCTTACGACTCCTTATGCCACATCAGCAACTCGAAAAGAACATTAGTATAATGTAGGACGCGTTACAGCTCCTAAGAACACCTTACACCACCGTACGAAACATTAAAACTCCATAATAAACCTAATGAATTCGTTCGAGTCCTTTGAACATCGTACTACAACTTAGGACATCTTAAGACTCTTTATGCCACATTAGTAACTCGAAAAGAACGTTAGTATGATGTAGGACGCCTTACACCTCCTAAGAACAACTTACACCACCGTACGAAACATTAAAACTCCATAATAAACCTACGACAACTTAGGACATCTTAAGACTCTTTATGCCACATTAGCAACTCGAAAAGAACGTTACTATAATGTAGGACGCCTTACAGCTCCTAAGAACACCTTACACCACCGTATGAAACATTAAAACTCCGTAATAAACCTAATGATTTCGTCCGAGTCATTTTAACATCGTGCGGCAACTTAGGACATCTTACGACTCTTTATGCCACATTAGCAACTCGAAATGAACATTAGTATAATGTAGTACGCCTTACAGCTCCTAAGAACACCTTACACCACTGTATGAAACGTTAAAACTCCATAATAAACCTAATGAATTCGTCTGAGTCCTTTGAACATCATACAACAACTTAGGACATCTTAAGACTCTTTATGCCACATCAGCAACTCGAAAAGAACGTTAGTATGATGTAGGACGCCTTACAGCTCCTAAGAACACCTTACACCGACGTACAAAACATTAAAACTCCATAATAAACCTAATGAATTCGTCCGAGTCCTTTGAACATCGTACGACAACTCAGGAGATGTTACGGCTCAGTATACGGCACTAGCAACATGAAAAGCACGTTACAATAATGTAGGACGCGTTACAACTCCTAAGAACACCTTACATCACCGTACAAAACTTTAAAACTCCATAATAAACCTAATTAATTCGTACGAGTGCTCTGAACATCGTACGACAACTTAGGACATCTTACGACTCCTTATGCCACATCAGCAACTCGAAAAGAACATTAGTATAATGTAGGACGCGTTACAGCTCCTAAGAACACCTTACACCACCGTACGAAACATTAAAACTCCATAATAAACCTAATGAATTCGTTCGAGTCCTTTGAACATCGTACTACAACTTAGGACATCTTAAGACTCTTTATGCCACATTAGTAACTCGAAAAGAACGTTAGTATGATGTAGGACGCCTTACACCTCCTAAGAACAACTTACACCACCGTACGAAACATTAAAACTCCATAATAAACCTAATGAATTCGTCTGAGTCGTTTGAACATCGATCGACAACTTAGGACATCTTACGACTCTTTATGCCACATTAGCAACTCGAAATGAACATTAGTATAATGTAGTACGCCTTACAGCTCCTAAGAACACCTTACACCACCGTACGAAACGTTAAAACTCCATAATAAACCTAATGAATTCGTCCGAGTCCTTTGAACATTGTACGACAACTCAGGAGATGTTACAGCTCAGTATACAGCATTAGCAACATGAAAAGCACGTTAGAATAATTTAGGACGCGTTACAACTCCTAAGAACACCTTACATCACCGTACAAAACTTTAAAACTCCATAATAAACCTAATTAATTCGTACGAGTCCTCTGAACATCGTACGACAACTTAGGACATCTTACGACTCTTTATGCCACATCAGCAACTCGAAAAGAACATTAGTATAATGTAGGACGCGTTACAGCTCCTAAGAACACCTTACACCACCGTACGAAACATTAAAACTCCATAATAAACCTAATGAATTCGTTCGAGTCCTTTGAACATCGTACGACAACTTAGGACATCTTAAGACTCTTTATGCCACGTTAGTAACTCGAAAAGAACGTTAGTATGATGTAGGACGCCTTACAGCTCCTAAGAACACCTTACACCACCATATGAAACATTAAAACTCCATAATAAACCTAATGATTTCGTCCGAGTCATTTGAACATCGTGCGGCAACTTAGGACATCTTACGACTCTTTATGCCACATTAGCAACTCGAAATGAACATTAGTATAATGTAGTACGCCTTACAGCTCCTAAGAACACCTTACACCACTGTACGTAACGTTAAAACTCCATAATAAACCTAATGAATTCGTCTGAGTCCTTTGAACATCATACAACAACTTAGGACATCTTAAGACTCTTTATGCCACATCAGCAACTCGAAAAGAACGTTAGTATGATGTAGGACGCCTTACAGCTCCTAAGAACACCTTACACCGACGTACGAAACATTAAAACTCCATAATAAACCTAATGAATTCGTCCGAGTCCTTTGAACATCGTACGACAACTCAGGAGATGTTACGGCTCAGCATACGGCACTAGCAACATGAAAAGCACGTTACAATAATGTAGGACGCGTTACAACTCCTAAGAACACCTTACATCACCATACAAAACTTTAAAACTCCATAATAAACCAAATTAATTCGTACGAGTCCTTTGAACATCGTACGACAACTTAGGACATCTTACGACTCTTTATGCCACATTAGCAACATGAAAAGCACGTTACAATAATGTAGGACGCGTTACAACTCCTAAGAACACCTTACATCACCGTACAAAACTTTAAAACTCCATAATAAACCAAATTAATTCGTACGAGTCCTTTGAACATCGTACGACAACTTAGGACATCTTACGACTCTTTATGCCACATTAGCAACATGAAAAGCATGTTAGAATAATGTAGGACGCGTTACAACTCCTAAGAACACCTTACATCACCGTACAAAACTTTAAAACTCCATAATAAACCTAATGAATTTGTACGAGTCCTTTGCACATCGTACGACAACTTAGGGCATGTTACGACTCTTTATGCCACATTAGCAACTCGAAATGAACATTAGTATAATGTAGTACGCCTTAAAGCTCCCAAGACCACCTTACACCACCGTACGAAACGTTAAAACTCCATAATAAACCTAATGAATTCGTCTGAGTCCTTTGAACATCATACGACAACTTAGGACATCTTAAGACTCTTTATGCCACATCAGCAACTCGAAAAGAACGTTAGTATGATGTAGGACGCCTTACAGCTCCTAAGAACACCTTACACCGACGTACGAAACATTAAAACTCCATAACAAACCTAATGAATTCGTCCGAGTCCTTTGAACATCGTACGACAACTCAGGAGATGTTACGGCTCAGTATACGGCACTAGCAACATGAAAAGCACGTTACAATAATGTAGGACGCGTTACAACTCCTAAGAACACCTTACATCACCGTACAAAACTTTAAAACTCCATAATAAACCAAATTAATTCGTACGAGTCCTTTGAACATCGTACGACAACTTAGGACATCTTACGACTCTTTATGCCACATTAGCAACATGAAAAGCATGTTAGAATAATGTAGGACGCGTTACAACTCCTAAGAACACCTTACATCACCGTACAAAACTTTAAAACTCCATAATAAACCTAATGAATTTGTACGAGTCCTTTGAACATCGTACGACAACTTAGGACATGTTACGACTCTTTATGCCACATTAGCAACTCGAAATGAACATTAGTATAATGTAGTACGCCTTAAAGCTCCCAAGACCACCTTACACCACCGTACGAAACGTTAAAACTCCATAATAAACCTAATGAATTCGTCTGAGTCCTTTGAACATCATACGACAACTTAGGACATCTTAAGACTCTTTATGCCACATCAGCAACTCGAAAAGAACGTTAGTATGATGTAGGACGCCTTACAGCTCCTAAGAACACCTTACACCGACGTACGAAACATTAAAACTCCATAACAAACCTAATGAATTCGTCTGAGTCCTTTGAACATCGTACGACAACTCAGGAGATGTTACGGCTCAGTATACGGCACTAGCATCATGAAAAGCACGTTACAAAAATGTAGGACGCGTTACAACTCCTAAGAACACCTTACATCACCGTACAAAACTTTAAAACTCCATAATAAACCAAATTAATTCGTACGAGTCCTTTGAACATCGTACGACAACTCAGGAGATGTTACGGCTCAGTATACGGCACTAGCAACATGAAAAGCACGTTACAATAATGTAGGACGCGTTACAACTCCTAAGAACACCTTACATCACCATACAAAACTTTAAAACTCCATAATAAACCAAATTAATTCGTACGAGTCCTTTGAACATCGTACGACAACTTAGGACATCTTACGACTCTTTATGCCACATTAGCAACATGAAAAGCACGTTACAATAATGTAGGACGCGTTACAACTCCTAAGAACACCTTACATCACCGTACAAAACTTTAAAACTCCATAATAAACCAAATTAATTCGTACGAGTCCTTTGAACATCGTACGACAACTTAGGACATCTTACGACTCTTTATGCCACATTAGCAACATGAAAAGCATGTTAGAATAATGTAGGACGCGTTACAACTCCTAAGAACACCTTACATCACCGTACAAAACTTTAAAACTCCATAATAAACCTAATGAATTTGTACGAGTCCTTTGCACATCGTACGACAACTTAGGGCATGTTACGACTCTTTATGCCACATTAGCAACTCGAAATGAACATTAGTATAATGTAGTACGCCTTAAAGCTCCCAAGACCACCTTACACCACCGTACGAAACGTTAAAACTCCATAATAAACCTAATGAATTCGTCTGAGTCCTTTGAACATCATACGACAACTTAGGACATCTTAAGACTCTTTATGCCACATCAGCAACTCGAAAAGAACGTTAGTATGATGTAGGACGCCTTACAGCTCCTAAGAACACCTTACACCGACGTACGAAACATTAAAACTCCATAACAAACCTAATGAATTCGTCCGAGTCCTTTGAACATCGTACGACAACTCAGGAGATGTTACGGCTCAGTATACGGCACTAGCAACATGAAAAGCACGTTACAATAATGTAGGACGCGTTACAACTCCTAAGAACACCTTACATCACCGTACAAAACTTTAAAACTCCATAATAAACCAAATTAATTCGTACGAGTCCTTTGAACATCGTACGACAACTTAGGACATCTTACGACTCTTTATGCCACATTAGCAACATGAAAAGCATGTTAGAATAATGTAGGACGCGTTACAACTCCTAAGAACACCTTACATCACCGTACAAAACTTTAAAACTCCATAATAAACCTAATGAATTTGTACGAGTCCTTTGAACATCGTACGACAACTTAGGACATGTTACGACTCTTTATGCCACATTAGCAACTCGAAATGAACATTAGTATAATGTAGTACGCCTTAAAGCTCCCAAGACCACCTTACACCACCGTACGAAACGTTAAAACTCCATAATAAACCTAATGAATTCGTCTGAGTCCTTTGAACATCATACGACAACTTAGGACATCTTAAGACTCTTTATGCCACATCAGCAACTCGAAAAGAACGTTAGTATGATGTAGGACGCCTTACAGCTCCTAAGAACACCTTACACCGACGTACGAAACATTAAAACTCCATAACAAACCTAATGAATTCGTCTGAGTCCTTTGAACATCGTACGACAACTCAGGAGATGTTACGGCTCAGTATACGGCACTAGCATCATGAAAAGCACGTTACAAAAATGTAGGACGCGTTACAACTCCTAAGAACACCTTACATCACCGTACAAAACTTTAAAACTCCATAATAAACCAAATTAATTCGTACGAGTCCTTTGAACATCGTACGACAACTTAGGACATCTTACGACTCTTTATGCCACATTAGCAACATGAAAAGCATGTTAGAATAATGTAGGACGTGTTACAACTCCTAAGAACACCTTACATCATCGTACAAAACTTTAAAACTCCATAATAAACCAAATGAATTTGTACGAGTCCTTTGAACATCGTACGACAACTTAGGACATGTTACGACTCTTTATGCCACATTAGCAACTCGAAAAGAACGTTAGTATAATGTAGGACGCCTTACAGATCCTAAGAACACCTTACACCACCGTACGAAACATTAAAACTCCATAATAAACCTAATGAATTTGTCTGAGTCGTTTGAACATCGTACGACAACTTAGGACATCTTACGACTCTTTATGCAACATTAGCAACTCGAAATGAACATTAGTATAATGTAGTACTCCTTAAAGCTCCCAAGAACACCTTACACCACCGTACGAAACGTTAAAACTCCATAATAAACCTAATGAATTCGTCTGAGTCCTTTAAACATCGTTCGACAACTTAGGACATCTTAAGACTCTTTATGCCACATTAGCAACTCGAAAAGAACGTTAGTATGATGTAGGACGCCTTACAGCTCCTAAGAACACCTTACACCACCGTACGAAACATTAAAATTCCATAATAAACCTAATGAATTCGTCCGAGTCCTTTGAACATCGTACGACAACTCAGGAGATGTTACGGCTCAGTATACGGCACTAGCAACATGAAAAGCACGTTAGAATAATGTAGGACGCGTTACAACTCCTAAGAACACCTTACGTCACCGTACAAAAGTTTAAAACTCCATAATAAACCTAATTAATTCGTACGAGTCCTTTGAACATCTTACGACAACTTAGGACATCTTACGACTCTTTATGCCACATTAACAACATGAAAAGCATGTTAGAATAATGTAGGACGCGTTACAACTCCTAAGAACACCTTACATCACCGTACAAAACTTTAAAACTCCATAATAAACCTAATGAATTTGTACGAGTCCTTTGACCATCGTACGACAACTTAGGACATGTTACGACTCTTTATGCCACATTAGCAACTCGAAAAGAACGTTAGTATAATGTAGGACGCCTTACAGATCCTAAGAACACCTTACACCACCGTACGAAACATTAAAACTCCATAATAAACCTAATGAATTCGTCTGAGTCGTTTGAACATCGATCAACAACTTAGGACATCTTACGACTCTTTATGCCACATTAGCAACTCGAAATGAACATTAGTATAATGTAGTACGCCTTACAGCTCCTAAGAACACCTTACACCACCGTACGAAACGTTAAAACTCCATAATAAACCTAATGAATTCGTCCGAGTCCTTTGAACATCGTACGACAACTTAGGAGATCTTAAGACTCTTTATGCCACATTAGCAACTCGAAAAGAACGTTAGTATGATGTAGGACGCGTTACAACTCCTAAGAACACCTTACGTCACCGTACAAAAGTTTAAAACTCCATAATAAACCTAATTAATTCGTACGAGTCCTTTGAACATCTTACGACAACTTAGGACATCTTACGACTCTTTATGCCACATTAGCAACATGAAAAGCATGTTAGAATAATGTAGGACGCGTTACAACTCCTAAGAACACCTTACATCACCGTACAAAACTTTAAAACTCCATAATAAACCTAGTTAATACGTAGGAGTCCTTTGAACATCGTACGACAACTTAGGACATGTTACGACTCTTTATGCCACATTAGCAACTCGAAAAGAACGTTAGTATAATGTAGGACGCCTTACAGATCCTAAGAACACCTTACACCACCGTACGAAACATTAAAACTCCATAATAAACCTAATGAATTTGTCTGAGTCGTTTGAACATCGTACGACAACTTAGGACATCTTACGACTCTTTATGCCACATTAGCAACTCGAAATGAACATTAGTATAATGTAGTACTCCTTAAAGCTCCCAAGAACACCTTACACCACCGTACGAAACGTTAAAACTCCATAATAAACCTAATGAATTCGTCTGAGTCCTTTGAACATCGTACGACAACTTAGGACATCTTAAGACTCTTTATGCCACATTAGCAACTCGAAAAGAACGTTAGTATGATGTAGGACGCCTTACAGCTCCTAAGAACACCTTACACCACCGTACGAAACATTAAAATTACATAATAAACCTAATGAATTCGTCCGAGTCCTTTGAACATCGTACGACAACTCAGGAGATGTTACGGCTCAGTATACGGCACTAGCAACATGAAAAGCACGTTAGAATAATGTAGGACGCGTTACAACTCCTAAGAACACCTTACGTCACCGTACAAAAGTTTAAAACTCCATAATAAACCTAATTAATTCGTACGAGTCCTTTGAACATCTTACGACAAGTTAGGACATCTTACGACTCTTTATGCCACATTAGCAACATGAAAAGCATGTTAGAATAATGTAGGACGCGTTACAACTCCTAAGAACACCTTACATCACCGTACAAAACTTTAAAACTCCATAATAAACCTAATGAATTTGTACGAGTCCTTTGACCATCGTACGACAACTTAGGACATGTTACGACTCTTTATGCCACATTAGCAACTCGAAAAGAACGTTAGCATAATGTAGGACGCCTTACAGATCCTAAGAACACCTTACACCACCGTACGAAACATTAAAACTCCATAATAAACCTAATGAATTCGTCTGAGTCGTTTGAACATCGATCAACAACTTAGGACATCTTACGACTCTTTATGCCACATTAGCAACTCGAAATGAACATTAGTATAATGTAGTACGCCTTACAGCTCCTAAGAACACCTTACACCACCGTACGAAACGTTAAAACTCCATAATAAACCTAATGAATTCGTCCGAGTCCTTTGAACATCGTACGGCAACTTAGGAGATCTTAAGACTCTTTATGCCACATTAGCAACTCGAAAAGAACGTTAGTATGATGTAGGACGCCTTACAGCTCCTAAGAACACCTTACACCACCGTACGAAACATTAAAACTCCATAATAAACCTAATGAATTCGTCCGAGTCCTTTGAACATCGTACGACAACTCAGGAGATGTTACAGCTCAGTATACAGCATTAGCAACATGAAAACCACGTTATAATAATTTAGGACACGTTACAACTCCTAAGAACACCTTACATCACCGTACAAAACTTTAAAACTCTATAATAAACCTAGTTAATTCGTAGGAGTCCTTTGAACATCGTACGACAACTTAGGACATGTTACGACTCTTTATGCCACATTATCAACTCGAAAAGAACGTTAGTATAATGTAGGACGCCTTACAGATCCTAAGAACACCTTACACCACCGTACGAAACATTAAAACTCCATAATAAACCTAATGAATTCGTCTGAGTCGTTTGAACATCGATCAACAACTTAGGACATCTTACGACTCTTTATGCCACATTAGCAACTCGAAATGAACATTAGTATAATGTAGTACGCCTTACAGCTCCTAAGAACACCTTACACCACCGTACGAAACGTTAAAACTCCATAATAAACCTAATGAATTCGTCCGAGTCCTTTGAACATCGTACGACAACTTAGGAGATCTTAAGACTCTTTATGCCACATTAGCAACTCGAAAAGAACGTTAGTATGATGTAGGACGCCTTACAGCTCCTAAGGACACCTTACACCACCGTACGATGCATTAAAACTCCATAATAAACCTAATGAATTCGTCCGAGTCCTTTGAACATCGTACGACAACTCAGGAGATGTTACAGCTCAGTATATAGCATTAGCAACATGAAAACCACGTTATAATAATTTAGGACACGTTACAACTCCTAAGAACACCTTACATCACAGTACAAAACTTTAAAACTCCATAATAAACCTAATTAATTCTTAGGAGTCCTTTGAACATCGTACGACAACTTAGGACATCTTACGACTCTTTATGCCACATTAGCAACATGAAAAGCATGTTAGAATAATGTAGGACGCGTTACAACTCCTAAGAACACCTTACATCACCGTACAAAACTTTAAAACTCCATAATAAACCTAATGAATTTGTACGAGTCCGTTGAACATCGTACGACAACTTAGGACCTGTCACGACTCTTTATGCCACATTAGCAACTCGAAAAGAACGTTAGTATAATGTAGGACGCCTTACAGATCCTAAGAACACCTTACACCACCGTACGAAACATTAAAACTCCATAATAAACCTAATGAATTCGTCTGAGTCGTTTGAACATCGTACGACAACTTAGGACATCTTACGACTCTTTATGCCACGTTAGCAACTCGAAATGAACATTAGTATAATGTAGTACGCCTTACAGCTCCCAAGAACACCTTACACCACAGTACGAAACGTTAAAACTCCATAATAAACCTAATGAATTCGTCTAAGTCCTTTGAACATCGTACGACAACTTAGGACATCTTAAGACTCTTTATGCCACATTAGCAACTCGAAAAGAACGTTAGTATGATGTAGGACGCCTTACAGCTCCTAAGAACACCTTACACCACCGTACGAAACATTAAAATTCCATAATAAACCTAATGAATTCGTCCGAGTCCTTTGAACATCGTACGACAACTCAGGAGATGTTACGGCTCAGTATACGGCACTAGCGACATGAAAAGCATGTTAGAATAATGTAGGACGCGTTACAACTCCTAAGAACACCTTACATCACCGTACAAAACTTTAAAACTCCATAATAAACCTAATGAATTTGTACGAGTCCTTTGAACATCGTACGACAACTTAGGACATGTTACGACTCTTTATGCCACATTAGCAACTCGAAATGAACATTAGTATAATGTAGTACGCCTTAAAGCTCCCAAGACCACCTTACACCACCGTACGAAACGTTAAAACTCCATAATAAACCTAATGAATTCGTCTGAGTCCTTTGAACATCATACGACAACTTAGGACATCTTAAGACTCTTTATGCCACATCAGCAACTCGAAAAGAACGTTAGTATGATGTAGGACGCCTTACAGCTCCTAAGAACACCTTACACCGACGTACGAAACATTAAAACTCCATAACAAACCTAATGAATTCGTCCGAGTCCTTTGAACATCGTACGACAACTCAGGAGATGTTACGGCTCAGTATACGGCACTAGCAACATGAAAAGCACGTTACAATAATGTAGGACGCATTACAACTCCTAAGAACACCTTACATCACCGTACAAAACTTTAAAACTCCATAATAAACCAAATTAATTCGTACGAGTCCTTTGAACATCGTACGACAACTTAGGACATCTTACGACTCTTTATGCCACATTAGCAACATGAAAAGCATGTTAGAATAATGTAGGACGCGTTACAACTCCTAAGAACACCTTACATCACCGTACAGAACTTTAAAACTCCATAATAAACCTAATGAATTTGTACGAGTCCGTTGAACATCGTACGACAACTTAGGACATGTCACGACTCTTTATGCCACATTAGCAACTCGAAAAGAACGTTAGTATAATGTAGGACGCCTTACAGATCCTAAGAACACCTTACACCACCGTACGAAACATTAAAACTCCATAATAAACCTAATGAATTCGTCTGAGTCGTTTGAACATCGTACGACAACTTAGGACATCTTACGACTCTTTATGCCACGTTAGCAACTCTAAATGAACATTAGTATAATGTAGTACGCCTTACAGCTCCCAAGAACACCTTACACCACAGTACGAAACGTTAAAACTCCATAATAAACCTAATGAATTCGTCTAAGTCCTTTGAACATCGTAAGACAACTTAGGACATCTTAAGACTCTTTATGCCACATTAGCAACTCGAAAAGAACGTTAGTATGATGTAGGACGCCTTACAGCTCCTAAGAACACCTTACACCACCGTACGAAACATTAAAATTCCATAATAAACCTAATGAATTCGTCCGAGTCCTTTGAACATCGTACGACAACTCAGGAGATGTTACGGCTCAGTATACGGCACTAGCGACATGAAAAGCATGTTAGAATAATGTAGGACGCGTTACAACTCCTAAGAACACCTTACATCACCGTACAAAACTTTAAAACTCCATAATAAACCTAATGAATTTGTACGAGTCCTTTGAACATCGTACGACAACTTAGGACATGTTACGACTCTTTATGCCACATTAGCAACTCGAAATGAACATTAGTATAATGTAGTACGCCTTAAAGCTCCCAAGACCACCTTACACCACCGTACGAAACGTTAAAACTCCATAATAAACCTAATGAATTCGTCTGAGTCCTTTGAACATCATACGACAACTTAGGACATCTTAAGACTCTTTATGCCACATCAGCAACTCGAAAAGAACGTTAGTATGATGTAGGACGCCTTACAGCTCCTAAGAACACCTTACACCGACGTACGAAACATTAAAACTCCATAACAAACCTAATGAATTCGTCAGAGTCCTTTGAACATCGTACGACAACTCAGGAGATGTTACGGCTCAGTATACGGCACTAGCAACATGAAAAGCACGTTACAATAATGTAGGACGCATTACAACTCCTAAGAACACCTTACATCACCGTACAAAACTTTAAAACTCCATAATAAACCAAATTAATTCGTACGAGTCCTTTGAACATCGTACGACAACTTAGGACATCTTACGACTCTTTATGCCACATTAGCAACATGAAAAGCATGTTAGAATAATGTAGGACGCGTTACAACTCCTAAGAACACCTTACATCACCGTACAAAACATTAAAACTCCATAATAAACCAAATGAATTTGTACGAGTCCTTTGAACATCGTACGACAACTTAGGACATGTTACGACTCTTTATGCCACATTAGCAACTCGAAAAGAACGTTAGTATAATGTAGGACGCCTTACAGATCCTAAGAACACCTTACACCACCGTACGAAACATTAAAACTCCATAATAAACCTAATGAATTCGTCTGAGTCGTTTGAACATCGTACGACAACTTAGGACATCTTACGACTCTTTATGCCACGTTAGCAACTCGAAATGAACATTAGTATAATGTAGTACGCCTTACAGCTCCCAAGAACACCTTACACCACCGTACGAAACGTTAAAACTCCATAATAAACCTAATGAATTCGTCCGAGTCCTTTGAACATCGTACGACAACTTAGGACATCTTAAGACTCTTTATGCCACATTAGCAACTCGAAAAGAACGTTAGTATGATGTAGGACGCCTTACAGCTCCTAAGAACACCTTACACCACCGTACGATGCATTAAAACTCCATAATAAACCTAATGAATTCGTCCGAGTCCTTTGAACATCGTACGACAACTCAGGAGATGTTACAGCTCAGTATACAACATTAGCAACATGAAAACCACGTTATAATAATTTAGGACACGTTACAACTCCTAAGAACACCTTACATCACCGTACAAAACTTTAAAACTCCATAATAAACCTAATTAATTCGTAGGAGTACTTTGAACATCGTACGACAACTTAGGACATCTTACGACTCTTTATGCCACATTAGCAACATGAAAAGCATGTTAGAATAATGTAGGACGCGTTACAACTCCTAAGAACACCTTACATCACCGTACAGAACTTTAAAACTCCATAATAAACCTAATGAATTTGTACGAGTCCGTTGAACATCGTATGACAACTTAGGACATGTCACGACTCTTTATGCCACATTAGCAACTCGAAAAGAACGTTAGTATAATGTAGGACGCCTTACAGATCCTAAGAACACCTTACACCACCGTACGAAACATTAAAACTCCATAATAAACCTAATGAATTCGTCTGAGTCGTTTGAACATCGTACGACAACTTAGGACATCTTACGACTCTTTATGCCACGTTAGCAACTCGAAATGAACATTAGTATAATGTAGTACGCCTTACAGCTCCCAAGAACACCTTACACCACAGTACGAAACGTTAAAACTCCATAATAAACCTAATGAATTCGTCTAAGTCCTTTGAACATCGTACGACAACTTAGGACATCTTAAGACTCTTTATGCCACATTAGCAACTCGAAAAGAACGTTAGTATGATGTAGGACGCCTTACAGCTCCTAAGAACACCTTACACCACCGTACGAAACATTAAAACTCCATAATAAACCTAATGAATTCGTCCGAGTCCTTTGAACATCGTACGACAACTCAGGAGATGTTACAGCTCAGTATATAGCATTAGCAACATGAAAACCACGTTATAATAATTTAGGACACGTTACAACTCCTAAGAACACCTTACATCACCGTACAAAACTTTAAAACTCCATAATAAACCTAATTAATTCGTAGGAGTCCTTTGAACATCGTACGACAACTTAGGACATCTTACGACTCTTTATGCCACATTAGCAACATGAAAAGCATGTTAGAATAATGTAGGACGCGTTACAACTCCTAAGAACACCTTACATCACCGTACAAAACTTTAAAACTCCATAATAAACCTAATGAATTTGTACGAGTCCGTTGAACATCGTACGACAACTTAGGACATGTCACGACTCTTTATGCCACATTAGCAACTCGAAAAGAACGTTAGTATAATGTAGGACGCCTTACAGATCCTAAGAACACCTTACACCACCGTACGAAACATTAAAACTCCATAATAAACCTAATGAATTCGTCTGAGTCGTTTGAACATCGTACGACAACTTAGGACATCTTACGACTCTTTATGCCACGTTAGCAACTCGAAATGAACATTAGTATAATGTAGTACGCCTTACAGCTCCCAAGAACACCTTACACCACAGTACGAAACGTTAAAACTCCATAATAAACCTAATGAATTCGTCTAAGTCCTTTGAACATCGTACGACAACTTAGGACATCTTAAGACTCTTTATGCCACATTAGCAACTCGAAAAGAACGTTAGTATGATGTAGGACGCCTTACAGCTCCTAAGAACACCTTACACCACCGTACAAAACATTAAAATTCCATAATAAACCTAATGAATTCGTCCGAGTCCTTTGAACATCGTACGACAACTCAGGAGATGTTACGTCTCAGTATACGGCACTAGCAACATGAAAAGCACGTTAGAATAATGTAGGACGCGTTACAACTCCTAAGAACACCTTACGTCACCGTACAAAAGTTTAAAACTCCATAATAAACCTAATTAATTCGTACGAGTCCTTTGAACATCTTACGACAACTTAGGACATCTTACGACTCTTTATGCCACATTAGCAACATGAAAAGCATGTTAGAATAATGTAGGACGCGTTACAACTCCTAAGAACACCTTACATCACCGTACAAAACTTTAAAACTCCATAATAAACCTAATGAATTTGTACGAGTCCTTTGACCATCGTACGACAACTTAGGACATGTTACGACTCTTTATGCCACATTAGCAACTCGAAAAGAACGTTAGTATAATGTAGGACGCCTTACAGATCCTAAGAACACCTTACACCACCGTACGAAACATTAAAACTCCATAATAAACCTAATGAATTCGTCTGAGTCGTTTGAACATCGATCAACAACTTAGGACATCTTACGACTCTTTATGCCACATTAGCAACTCGAAATGAACATTAGTATAATGTAGTACGCCTTACAGCTCCTAAGAACACCTTACACCACCGTACGAAACGTTAAAACTCCATAATAAACCTAATGAATTCGTCCGAGTCCTTTGAACATCGTACGACAACTTAGGAGATCTTAAGACTCTTTATGCCACATTAGCAACTCGAAAAGAACGTTAGTATGATGTAGGACGCCTTACAGCTCCTAAGGACACCTTACACCACCGTACGATGCATTAAAACTCCATAATAAACCTAATGAATTCCTCCGAGTCCTTTGAACATCGTACGACAACTCAGGAGATGTTACAGCTCAGTATATAGCATTAGCAACATGAAAACCACGTTATAATAATTTAGGACACGTTACAACTCCTAAGAACACCTTACATCACAGTACAAAACTTTAAAACTCCATAATAAACCTAATTAATTCTTAGGAGTCCTTTGAACATCGTACGACAACTTAGGACATCTTACGACTCTTTATGCCACATTAGCAACATGAAAAGCATGTTAGAATAATGTAGGACGCGTTACAACTCCTAAGAACACCTTACATCACCGTACAAAACTTTAAAACTCCATAATAAACCTAATGAATTTGTACGAGTCCGTTGAACATCGTACGACAACTTAGGACATGTCACGACTCTTTATGCCACATTAGCAACTCGAAAAGAACGTTAGTATAATGTAGGACGCCTTACAGATCCTAAGAACACCTTACACCACCGTACGAAACATTAAAACTCCATAATAAACCTAATGAATTCGTCTGAGTCGTTTGAACATCGTACGACAACTTAGGACATCTTACGACTCTTTATGCCACGTTAGCAACTCGAAATGAACATTAGTATAATGTAGTACGCCTTACAGCTCCCAAGAACACCTTACACCACAGTACGAAACGTTAAAACTCCATAATAAACCTAATGAATTCGTCTAAGTCCTTTGAACATCGTACGACAACTTAGGACATCTTAAGACTCTTTATGCCACATTAGCAACTCGAAAAGAACGTTAGTATGATGTAGGACGCCTTACAGCTCCTAAGAACACCTTACACCACCGTACGAAACATTAAAATTCCATAATAAACCTAATGAATTCGTTCGAGTCCTTTGAACATCGTACGACAACTCAGGAGATGTTACGGCTCAGTATACGGCACTAGCGACATGAAAAGCACGTTATAATAATTTAGGACACGTTACAACTCCTAAGAACACCTTACATCACCGTACAAAACTTTAAAACTCCATAATAAACCTAATTAATTCGTAGGAGTACTTTGAACATCGTACGACAACTTAGGACATCTTACGACTCTTTATGCCAAATTAGCAACATGAAAAGCATGTTAGAATAATGTAGGACGCGTTACAACTCATAAGAACACCTTACATCACCGTACAGAACTTTAAAACTCCATAATAAACCTAATGAATTTGTACGAGTCCGTTGAACATCGTACGACAACTTAGGACATGTCACGACTCTTTATGCCACATTAGCAACTCGAAAAGAACGTTAGTATAATGTAGGACGCCTTACAGATCCTAAGAACACCTTACACCACCGTACGAAACATTAAAACTCCATAATAAACCTAATGAATTCGTCTGAGTCGTTTGAACATCGTACGACAACTTAGGACATCTTACGACTCTTTATGCCACGTTAGCAACTCTAAATGAACATTAGTATAATGTAGTACGCCTTACAGCTCCCAAGAACACCTAACACCACAGTACGAAACGTTAAAACTCCATAATAAACCTAATGAATTCGTCTAAGTCCTTTGAACATCGTACGACAACTTAGGACATCTTAAGACTCTTTATGCCACATTAGCAACTCGAAAAGAACGTTAGTATGATGTAGGACGCCTTACAGCTCCTAAGAACACCTTACACCACCGTACGAAACATTAAAATTCCATAATAAACCTAATGAATTCGTCCGAGTCCTTTGAACATCGTACGACAACTCAGGAGATGTTACGGCTCAGTATACGGCACTAGCGACATGAAAAGCATGTTAGAATAATGTAGGACGCGTTACAACTCCTAAGAACACCTTACATCACCGTACAAAACTTTAAAACTCCATAATAAACCTAATGAATTTGTACGAGTCCTTTGAACATCGTACGACAACTTAGGACATGTTACGACTCTTTATGCCACATTAGCAACTCGAAATGAACATTAGTATAATGTAGTACGCCTTAAAGCTCCCAAGACCACCTTACACCACCGTACGAAACGTTAAAACTCCATAATAAACCTAATGAATTCGTCTGAGTCCTTTGAACATCATACGACAACTTAGGACATCTTAAGACTCTTTATGCCACATCAGCAACTCGAAAAGAACGTTAGTATGATGTAGGACGCCTTACAGCTCCTAAGAACACCTTACACCGACGTACGAAACATTAAAACTCCATAACAAACCTAATGAATTCGTCCGAGTCCTTTGAACATCGTACGACAACTCAGGAGATGTTACGGCTCAGTATACGGCACTAGCAACATGAAAAGCACGTTACAATAATGTAGGACGCATTACAACTCCTAAGAACACCTTACATCACCGTACAAAACTTTAAAACTCCATAATAAACCAAATTAATTCGTACGAGTCCTTTGAACATCGTACGACAACTTAGGACATCTTACGACTCTTTATGCCACATTAGCAACATGAAAAGCATGTTAGAATAATGTAGGACGCGTTACAACTCCTAAGAACACCTTACATCACCGTACAAAACATTAAAACTCCATAATAAACCAAATGAATTTGTACGAGTCCTTTGAACATCGTACGACAACTTAGGACATGTTACGACTCTTTATGCCACATTAGCAACTCGAAAAGAACGTTAGTATAATGTAGGACGCCTTACAGATTCTAAGAACACCTTACACCACCGTACGAAACATTAAAACTCCATAATAAACCTAATGAATTCGTCTGAGTCGTTTGAACATCGTACGACAACTTAGGACATCTTACGACTCTTTATGCCACGTTAGCAACTCGAAATGAACATTAGTATAATGTAGTACGCCTTACAGCTCCCAAGAACACCTTACACCACCGTACGAAACGTTAAAACTCCATAATAAACCTAATGAATTCGTCCGAGTCCTTTGAACATCGTACGACAACTTAGGACATCTTAAGACTCTTTATGCCACATTAGCAACTCGAAAAGAACGTTAGTATGATGTAGGACGCCTTACAGCTCCTAAGAACACCTTACACCACCGTACGATGCATTAAAACTCCATAATAAACCTAATGAATTCGTCCGAGTCCTTTGAACATCGTACGACAACTCAGGAGATGTTACAGCTCAGTATACAGCATTAGCAACATGAAAACCACGTTATAATAATTTAGGACACGTTACAACTCCTAAGAACACCTTACATCACCGTACAAAACTTTAAAACTCCATAATAAACCTAATTAATTCGTAGGAGTACTTTGAACATCGTACGACAACTTAGGACATCTTACGACTCTTTATGCCACATTAGCAACATGAAAAGCATGTTAGAATAATGTAGGACGCGTTACAACTCCTAAGAACACCTTACATCACCGTACAGAACTTTAAAACTCCATAATAAACCTAATGAATTTGTACGAGTCCGTTGAACATCGTACGACAACTTAGGACATGTCACGACTCTTTATGCCACATTAGCAACTCGAAAAGAACGTTAGTATAATGTAGGACGCCTTACAGATCCTAAGAACACCTTACACCACCGTACGAAACATTAAAACTCCATAATAAACCTAATGAATTCGTCTGAGTCGTTTGAACATCGTACGACAACTTAGGACATCTTACGACTCTTTATGCCACGTTAGCAACTCGAAATGAACATTAGTATAATGTAGTATGCCTTACAGCTCCCAAGAACACCTTACACCACAGTACGAAACGTTAAAACTCCATAATAAACCTAATGAATTCGTCTAAGTCCTTTGAACATCGTACGACAACTTAGGACATCTTAAGACTCTTTATGCCACATTAGCAACTCGAAAAGAACGTTAGTATGATGTAGGACGCCTTACAGCTCCTAAGAACACCTTACACCACCGTACGAAACATTAAAATTCCATAATAAACCTAATGAATTCGTCCGAGTCCTTTGAACATCGTACGACAACTCAGGAGATGTTACGGCTCAGTATACGGCACTAGTGACATGAAAAGCACGTTAGAATAATGTAGGACGCGTTACAACTCCTAAGAACACCTTACATCACCGTACAAAACTTTAAAACTCCATAATAAACCTAATGAATTTGTACGAGTCCTTTGAACATCGTACGACAACTTAGGACATGTTACGACTCTTTATGCCACATTAGCAACTCGAAATGAACATTAGTATAATGTAGTACGCCTTAAAGCTCCCAAGACCACCTTACACCACCGTACGAAACGTTAAAACTCCATAATAAACCTAATGAATTCGTCTGAGTCCTTTGAACATCATACGACAACTTAGGACATCTTAAGACTCTTTATGCCACATCAGCAACTCGAAAAGAACGTTAGTATGATGTAGGACGCCTTACAGCTCCTAAGAACACCTTACACCGACGTACGAAACATTAAAACTCCATAACAAACCTAATGAATTCGTCCGAGTCCTTTGAACATCCTACGACAACTCAGGAGATGTTACGGCTCAGTATACGACACTAGCAACATGAAAAGCACGTTACAATAATGTAGGACGCATTACAACTCCTAAGAACACCTTACATCACCGTACAAAACTTTAAAACTCCATAATAAACCTAATTAATTCGTAGGAGTACTTTGAACATCGTACGACAACTTAGGACATCTTACGACTCTTTATGCCACATTAGCAACATGAAAAGCATGTTAGAATAATGTAGGACGCGTTACAACTCCTAAGAACACCTTACATCACCGTACAGAACTTTAAAACTCCATAATAAACCTAATGAATTTGTACGAGTCCGTTGAACATCGTACGACAACTTAGGACATGTCACGACTCTTTATGCCACATTAGCAACTCGAAAAGAACGTTAGTATAATGTAGGACGCCTTACAGATCCTAAGAACACCTTACACCACCGTACGAAACATTAAAACTCCATAATAAACCTAATGAATTCGTCTGAGTCGTTTGAACATCGTACGACAACTTAGGACATCTTACGACTCTTTATGCCACGTTAGCAACTCGAAATGAACATTAGTATAATGTAGTACGCCTTACAGCTCCCAAGAACACCTTACACCACAGTACGAAACGTTAAAACTCCATAATAAACCTAATGAATTCGTCTAAGTCCTTTGAACATCGTACGACAACTTAGGACATCTTAAGACTCTTTATGCCACATTAGCAACTCGAAAAGAACGTTAGTATGATGTAGGACGCCTTACAGCTCCTAAGAACACCTTACACCACCGTACGAAACATTAAAATTCCATAATAAACCTAATGAATTCGTCCGAGTCCTTTGAACATCGTACGACAACTCAGGAGATGTTACGGCTCAGTATACGGCACTAGCGACATGAAAAGCACGTTAGAATAATGTAGGACGCGTTACAACTCCTAAGAACACCTTACATCACCGTACAAAACTTTAAAACTCCATAATAAACCTAATGAATTTGTACGAGTCCTTTGAACATCGTACGACAACTTAGGACATGTTACGACTCTTTATGCCACATTAGCAACTCGAAATGAACATTAGTATAATGTAGTACGCCTTAAAGCTCCCAAGACCACCTTACACCACCGTACGAAACGTTAAAACTCCATAATAAACCTAATGAATTCGTCTGAGTCCTTTGAACATCATACGACAACTTAGGACATCTTAAGACTCTTTATGCCACATCAGCAACTCGAAAAGAACGTTAGTATGATGTAGGACGCCTTACAGCTCCTAAGAACACCTTACACCGACGTACGAAACATTAAAACTCCATAACAAACCTAATGAATTCGTCCGAGTCCTTTGAACATCCTACGACAACTCAGGAGATGTTACGGCTCAGTATACGGCACTAGCAACATGAAAAGCACGTTACAATAATGTAGGACGCATTACAACTCCTAAGAACACCTTACATCACCGTACAAAACTTTAAAACTCCATAATAAACCAAATTAATTCGTACGAGTCCTTTGAACATCGTACGACAACTTAGGACATCTTACGACTCTTTATGCCACATTAGCAACATGAAAAGCATGTTAGAATAATGTAGGACGCGTTACAACTCCTAAGAACACCTTACATCACCGTACAAAACTTTAAAACTTCATAATAAACCAAATGAATTTGTACGAGTCCTTTGAACATCGTACGACAACTTAGGACATGTTACGACTCTTTATGCCACGTTAGCAACTCGAAAAGAACGTTAGTATAATGTAGGACGCCTTACAGCTCCCAAGAACACCTAACACCACAGTACGAAACGTTAAAACTCCATAATAAACCTAATGAATTCGTCTAAGTCCTTTGAACATCGTACGACAACTTAGGACATCTTAAGACTCTTTATGCCACATTAGCAACTCGAAAAGAACGTTAGTATGATGTAGGACGCCTTACAGCTCCTAAGAACACCTTACACCACCGTACGAAACATTAAAATTCCATAATAAACCTAATGAATTCGTCCGAGTCCTTTGAACATCGTACGACAACTCAGGAGATGTTACGGCTCAGTATACGGCACTAGCGACATGAAAAGCATGTTAGAATAATGTAGGACGCGTTACAACTCCTAAGAACACCTTACATCACCGTACAAAACTTTAAAACTCCATAATAAACCTAATGAATTTGTACGAGTCCTTTGAACATCGTACGACAACTTAGGACATGTTACGACTCTTTATGCCACATTAGCAACTCGAAATGAACATTAGTATAATGTAGTACGCCTTAAAGCTCCCAAGACCACCTTACACCACCGTACGAAACGTTAAAACTCCATAATAAACCTAATGAATTCGTCTGAGTCCTTTGAACATCATACGACAACTTAGGACATCTTAAGACTCTTTATGCCACATCAGCAACTCGAAAAGAACGTTAGTATGATGTAGGACGCCTTACAGCTCCTAAGAACACCTTACACCGACGTACGAAACATTAAAACTCCATAACAAACCTAATGAATTCGTCCGAGTCCTTTGAACATCGTACGACAACTCAGGAGATGTTACGGCTCAGTATACGGCACTAGCAACATGAAAAGCACGTTACAATAATGTAGGACGCATTACAACTCCTAAGAACACCTTACATCACCGTACAAAACTTTAAAACTCCATAATAAACCAAATTAATTCGTACGAGTCCTTTGAACATCGTACGACAACTTAGGACATCTTACGACTCTTTATGCCACATTAGCAACATGAAAAGCATGTTAGAATAATGTAGGACGCGTTACAACTCCTAAGAACACCTTACATCACCGTACAAAACATTAAAACTCCATAATAAACCAAATGAATTTGTACGAGTCCTTTGAACATCGTACGACAACTTAGGACATGTTACGACTCTTTATGCCACATTAGCAACTCGAAAAGAACGTTAGTATAATGTAGGACGCCTTACAGATTCTAAGAACACCTTACACCACCGTACGAAACATTAAAACTCCATAATAAACCTAATGAATTCGTCTGAGTCGTTTGAACATCGTACGACAACTTAGGACATCTTACGACTCTTTATGCCACGTTAGCAACTCGAAATGAACATTAGTATAATGTAGTACGCCTTACAGCTCCCAAGAACACCTTACACCACCGTACGAAACGTTAAAACTCCATAATAAACCTAATGAATTCGTCCGAGTCCTTTGAACATCGTACGACAACTTAGGACATCTTAAGACTCTTTATGCCACATTAGCAACTCGAAAAGAACGTTAGTATGATGTAGGACGCCTTACAGCTCCTAAGAACACCTTACACCACCGTACGATGCATTAAAACTCCATAATAAACCTAATGAATTCGTCCGAGTCCTTTGAACATCGTACGACAACTCAGGAGATGTTACAGCTCAGTATACAGCATTAGCAACATGAAAACCACGTTATAATAATTTAGGACACGTTACAACTCCTAAGAACACCTTACATCACCGTACAAAACTTTAAAACTCCATAATAAACCTAATTAATTCGTAGGAGTACTTTGAACATCGTACGACAACTTAGGACATCTTACGACTCTTTATGCCACATTAGCAACATGAAAAGCATGTTAGAATAATGTAGGACGCGTTACAACTCCTAAGAACACCTTACATCACCGTACAGAACTTTAAAACTCCATAATAAACCTAATGAATTTGTACGAGTCCGTTGAACATCGTACGACAACTTAGGACATGTCACGACTCTTTATGCCACATTAGCAACTCGAAAAGAACGTTAGTATAATGTAGGACGCCTTACAGATCCTAAGAACACCTTACACCACCGTACGAAACATTAAAACTCCATAATAAACCTAATGAATTCGTCTGAGTCGTTTGAACATCGTACGACAACTTAGGACATCTTACGACTCTTTATGCCACGTTAGCAACTCGAAATGAACATTAGTATAATGTAGTATGCCTTACAGCTCCCAAGAACACCTTACACCACAGTACGAAACGTTAAAACTCCATAATAAACCTAATGAATTCGTCTAAGTCCTTTGAACATCGTACGACAACTTAGGACATCTTAAGACTCTTTATGCCACATTAGCAACTCGAAAAGAACGTTAGTATGATGTAGGACGCCTTACAGCTCCTAAGAACACCTTACACCACCGTACGAAACATTAAAATTCCATAATAAACCTAATGAATTCGTCCGAGTCCTTTGAACATCGTACGACAACTCAGGAGATGTTACGGCTCAGTATACGGCACTAGTGACATGAAAAGCACGTTAGAATAATGTAGGACGCGTTACAACTCCTAAGAACACCTTACATCACCGTACAAAACTTTAAAACTCCATAATAAACCTAATGAATTTGTACGAGTCCTTTGAACATCGTACGACAACTTAGGACATGTTACGACTCTTTATGCCACATTAGCAACTCGAAATGAACATTAGTATAATGTAGTACGCCTTAAAGCTCCCAAGACCACCTTACACCACCGTACGAAACGTTAAAACTCCATAATAAACCTAATGAATTCGTCTGAGTCCTTTGAACATCATACGACAACTTAGGACATCTTAAGACTCTTTATGCCACATCAGCAACTCGAAAAGAACGTTAGTATGATGTAGGACGCCTTACAGCTCCTAAGAACACCTTACACCGACGTACGAAACATTAAAACTCCATAACAAACCTAATGAATTCGTCCGAGTCCTTTGAACATCCTACGACAACTCAGGAGATGTTACGGCTCAGTATACGACACTAGCAACATGAAAAGCACGTTACAATAATGTAGGACGCATTACAACTCCTAAGAACACCTTACATCACCGTACAAAACTTTAAAACTCCATAATAAACCTAATTAATTCGTAGGAGTACTTTGAACATCGTACGACAACTTAGGACATCTTACGACTCTTTATGCCACATTAGCAACATGAAAAGCATGTTAGAATAATGTAGGACGCGTTACAACTCCTAAGAACACCTTACATCACCGTACAGAACTTTAAAACTCCATAATAAACCTAATGAATTTGTACGAGTCCGTTGAACATCGTACGACAACTTAGGACATGTCACGACTCTTTATGCCACATTAGCAACTCGAAAAGAACGTTAGTATAATGTAGGACGCCTTACAGATCCTAAGAACACCTTACACCACCGTACGAAACATTAAAACTCCATAATAAACCTAATGAATTCGTCTGAGTCGTTTGAACATCGTACGACAACTTAGGACATCTTACGACTCTTTATGCCACGTTAGCAACTCGAAATGAACATTAGTATAATGTAGTACGCCTTACAGCTCCCAAGAACACCTTACACCACAGTACGAAACGTTAAAACTCCATAATAAACCTAATGAATTCGTCTAAGTCCTTTGAACATCGTACGACAACTTAGGACATCTTAAGACTCTTTATGCCACATTAGCAACTCGAAAAGAACGTTAGTATGATGTAGGACGCCTTACAGCTCCTAAGAACACCTTACACCACCGTACGAAACATTAAAATTCCATAATAAACCTAATGAATTCGTCCGAGTCCTTTGAACATCGTACGACAACTCAGGAGATGTTACGGCTCAGTATACGGCACTAGCGACATGAAAAGCACGTTAGAATAATGTAGGACGCGTTACAACTCCTAAGAACACCTTACATCACCGTACAAAACTTTAAAACTCCATAATAAACCTAATGAATTTGTACGAGTCCTTTGAACATCGTACGACAACTTAGGACATGTTACGACTCTTTATGCCACATTAGCAACTCGAAATGAACATTAGTATAATGTAGTACGCCTTAAAGCTCCCAAGACCACCTTACACCACCGTACGAAACGTTAAAACTCCATAATAAACCTAATGAATTCGTCTGAGTCCTTTGAACATCATACGACAACTTAGGACATCTTAAGACTCTTTATGCCACATCAGCAACTCGAAAAGAACGTTAGTATGATGTAGGACGCCTTACAGCTCCTAAGAACACCTTACACCGACGTACGAAACATTAAAACTCCATAACAAACCTAATGAATTCGTCCGAGTCCTTTGAACATCCTACGACAACTCAGGAGATGTTACGGCTCAGTATACGGCACTAGCAACATGAAAAGCACGTTACAATAATGTAGGACGCATTACAACTCCTAAGAACACCTTACATCACCGTACAAAACTTTAAAACTCCATAATAAACCAAATTAATTCGTACGAGTCCTTTGAACATCGTACGACAACTTAGGACATCTTACGACTCTTTATGCCACATTAGCAACATGAAAAGCATGTTAGAATAATGTAGGACGCGTTACAACTCCTAAGAACACCTTACATCACCGTACAAAACTTTAAAACTTCATAATAAACCAAATGAATTTGTACGAGTCCTTTGAACATCGTACGACAACTTAGGACATGTTACGACTCTTTATGCCACGTTAGCAACTCGAAAAGAACGTTAGTATAATGTAGGACGCCTTACAGATCCTAAGAACACCTTACACCACCGTACGAAACATTAAAACTCCATAATAAACCTAATGAATTTGTCTGAGTCGTTTGAACATCGTACGACAACTTAGGACATCTTACGACTCTTTATGCCACATTAGCAACTCGAAAAGAACGTTAGTATGATGTAGGACGCCTTACAGCTCCTAAGAACACCTTACACCACCGTACGAAACATTAAAATTCCATAATAAACCTAATGAATTCGTCCGAGTCCTTTGAACATCGTACGACAACTCAGGAGATGTTACGGCTCAGTATACGACAGTAGCAACATGAAAAGCACGTTAGAATAATGTAGGACGCGTAACAACTCCTAAGAAGACCTTACGTCACCGTACAAAAGTTTAAAACTCCATAATAAACCTAATTAATTCGTACGAGTCCTTTGAACATCTTACGACAACTTAGGACATCTTACGACTCTTTATGCCACATTAGCAACATGAAAAGCATGTTAGAATAATGTAGGACGCGTTACAACTCCTAAGAACACCTTACATCACCGTACAAAACTTTAAAACTCCATAATAAACCTAATGAATTTGTACGAGTCCTTTGACCATCGTACGACAACTTAGGACATGTTACGACTCTTTATGCCACATTAGCAACTCGAAAAGAACGTTAGTATAATGTAGGACGCCTTACAGATCCTAAGAACACCTTACACCACCCTACGAAACATTAAAACTCCATAATAAACCTAATGAATTCGTCTGAGTCGTTTGAACATCGTACGACAACTTAGGACATCTTACGACTCTTTATGCCACATTAGCAACTCGAAATGAACATTAGTATAATGTAGTACGCCTTACAGCTCCCAAGAACACCTTACACCACAGTACGAAACGTTAAAACTCCATAATAAACCTAATGAATTCGTCTAAGTCCTTTGAACATCGTACGACAACTTAGGACATCTTAAGACTCTTTATGCCACATTAGCAACTCGAAAAGAACGTTAGTATGATGTAGGACGCCTTACAGATCCTAAGAACACCTTACACCACCGTACGAAACATTAAAACTCCATATAAACCTAATGAATTCGTCTGAGTCGTTTGAACATCGTACGACAACTTAGGACATCTGACGACTCTTTATGCCAATTAGCAACTCGAAATGAACATTAGTATAATGTAGTACGCCTTACAGCTCCCAAGAACACCTTACACCACAGTACGAAACGTTAAAACTCCATAATAAACCTAATGAATTCGTCTAAGTCCTTTGAACATCGTACGACAACTTAGGACATCTTAAGACTCTTTATGCCACATTAGCAACTCGAAAAGAACGTTAGTATGATGTAGGACGCCTTACAGCTCCTAAGAACACCTTACACCACCGTACGAAACATTAAAATTCCATAATAAACCTAATGAATTCGTCCGAGTCCTTTGAACATCGTACGACAACTCAGGAGATGTTACGGCTCAGTATACGGCACTAGCAACATGAAAAGCACGTTAGAATAATGTAGGACGCGTTACAACTCCTAAGAACACCTTACGTGACTGTACAAAAGTTTAAAACTCCATAATAAACCTAATGAATTTGTACGAGTCCTTTGAACATCCTACGACAACTTAGGACATCTTACGACTCTTTATGCCACATTAGCAACATGAAAAGCATGTTAGAATAATGTAAGACGCGTTACAACTCCTAAGAACACCTTACATCACCGTACAAAACTTTAAAACTTCATAATAAACCAAATGAATTTGTACGAGTCCTTTGAACATCGTACGACAACTTAGGACATGTTACGACTCTTTATGCAACATTAGCAACTCGAAAAGAACGTTAGTATAATGTAGGACGCCTTACAGATCCTAAGAACACCTTACACCACCGTACGAAACATTAAAACTCCATAATAAACCTAATGAATTTGTCTGAGTCGTTTGAACATCGTACGACAACTTAGGACATCTTACGACTCTTTATGCCACATTAGCAACTCGAAAAGAACGTTAGTATGATGTAGGACGCCTTACAGCTCCTAAGAACACCTTACACCACCGTACGAAACATTAAAATTCCATAATAAACCTAATGAATTCGTCCGAGTCCTTTGAACATCGTACGACAACTCAGGAGATGTTACGGCTCAGTATACGGCACTAGCAACATGAAAAGCACGTTAGAATAATGTAGGACGCGTAACAACTCCTAAGAAGACCTTACGTCACCGTACAAAAGTTTAAAACTCCATAATAAACCTAATTAATTCGTACGAGTCCTTTGAACATCTTACGACAACTTAGGACATCTTACGACTCTTTATGCCACATTAGCAACATGAAAAGCATGTTAGAATAATGTAGGACGCGTTACAACTCCTAAGAACACCTTACATCACCGTACAAAACTTTAAAACTACATAATAAACCTAATGAATTTGTACGAGTCCTTTGACCATCGTACGACAACTTAGGACATGTTACGACTCTTTATGCCACATTAGCAACTCGAAAAGAACGTTAGTATAACGTAGGACGCCTTACAGATCCTAAGAACACCTTACACCACCCTACGAAACATTAAAACTCCATAATAAACCTAATGAATTCGTCTGAGTCGTTTGAACATCGTACGACAACTTAGGACATCTTACGACTCTTTATGCCACATTAGCAACTCGAAATGAACATTAGTATAATGTAGTACGCCTTACAGCTCCCAAGAACACCTTACACCACAGTACGAAACGTTAAAACTCCATAATAAACCTAATGAATTCGTCTAAGTCCTTTGAACATCGTACGACAACTTAGGCCATCTTAAGACTCTTTATGCCACATTAGCAACTCGAAAAGAACGTTAGTATGATGTAGGACGCCTTACAGCTCCTAAGAACACCTTACACCACCGTACGAAACATTAAAATTCCATAATAAACCTAATGAATTCGTCCGAGTCCTTTGAACATCGTACGACAACTCAGGAGATGTTACGGCTCAGTATACGGCACTAGCAACATGAAAAGCACGTTAGAATAATGTAGGACGCGTTACAACTCCTAAGAACACCTTACGTGACTGTACAAAAGTTTAAAACTCCATAATAAACCTAATGAATTTGTACGAGTCCTTTGAACATCATACGACAACTTAGGACATCTTAAGACTCTTTATGCCACATCAGCAACTCGAAAAGAACGTTAGTATGATGTAGGACGCCTTACAGCTCCTAAGAACACCTTACACCGACGTACGAAACATTAAAACTGCATAACAAACCTAATGAATTCGTCCGAGTCCTTTGAACATCGTACGACAACTCAGGAGATGTTACGGCTCAGTATACGGCACTAGCAACATGAAAAGCACGTTACAATAATGTAGGACGCGTTACAACTCCTAAGAACACCTTACATCACCGTACAAAACTTTAAAACTCCATAATAAACCAAATTAATTCGTACGAGTCCTTTGAACATCGTACGACAACTTAGGACATCTTACGACTCTTTATGCCACATTAGCAACATGAAAAGCATGTTAGAATAATGTAGGACGCGTTACAACTCCTAAGAACACCTTACATCACCGTACAAAACTTTAAAACTCCATAATAAACCTAATGAATTTGTACGAGTCCTTTGACCATCGTACGACAACTTAGGACATGTTACGACTCTTTATGCCACATTAGCAACTCGAAAAGAACGTTAGTATAATGTAGGACGCCTTACAGATCCTAAGAACACCTTACACCACCCTACGAAACATTAAAACTCCATAATAAACCTAATGAATTCGTCTGAGTCGTTTGAACATCGTACGACAACTTAGGACATCTTACGACTCTTTATGCCACATTAGCAACTCGAAATGAACATTAGTATAATGTAGTACGCCTTACAGCTCCCAAGAACACCTTACACCACAGTACGAAACGTTAAAACTCCATAATAAACCTAATGAATTCGTCTAAGTCCTTTGAACATCGTACGACAACTTAGGACATCTTAAGACTCTTTATGCCACATTAGCAACTCGAAAAGAACGTTAGTATGATGTAGGACGCCTTACAGATCCTAAGAACACCTTACACCACCGTACGAAACATTAAAACTCCATATAAACCTAATGAATTCGTCTGAGTCTTTTGAACATCGTACGACAACTTAGGACATCTTACGACTCTTTATGCCACATTAGCAACTCGAAATGAACATTAGTATAATGTAGTACGCCTTACAGCTCCCAAGAACACCTTACACCACAGTACGAAACGTTAAAACTCCATAATAAACCTAATGAATTCGTCTAAGTCCTTTGAACATCGTACGACAACTTAGGACATCTTAAGACTCTTAATGCCACATTAGCAACTCGAAAAGAACGTTAGTATGATGTAGGACGCCTTACAGCTCCTAACAACACCTTACACCACCGTACGAAACATTAAAATTCCATAATAAACCTAATGAATTCGTCCGAGTCCTTTGAACATCGTACGATAACTCAGGAGATGTTACGGCTCAGTATACGGCACTAGCAACATGAAAAGCACGTTAGAATAATGTAGGACGCGTTACAACTCCTAAGAACACCTTACGTGACTGTACAAAAGTTTAAAACTCCATAATAAACCTAATGAATTTGTACGAGTCCTTTGACCATCGTACGACAACTTAGCACATGTTACGACTCTTTATGCCACATTAGCAACTCGAAAAGAACGTTAGTATAATGTAGGACGCCTTACAGATCCTAAGAACACCTTACACCACCGTACGAAACATTAAAACTCCATAATAAACTTAATGAATTCGTCTGAGTCGTTTGAACATCGATCGACAACTTAGGACATGTTACGACTCTTTATGCCACATTAGCAACTCGAAATGAACATTAGTATAATGTAGTACGCCTTACAGCTCCTAAGAACACCTTACACCACCGTACGAAACGTTAAAACTCCATAATAAACCTAATGAATTCGTCCGAGTCCTTTGAACATCGTACGACAACTCAGGAGATGTTACGGCTCAGTATACGGCACTAGCAACATGAAAAGCACGTTAGAATAATGTAGGACGCGTTACAACTCCTAAGAACACCTTACGTGACTGTACAAAAGTTTAAAACTCCATAATAAACCTAATGAATTTGTACGAGTCCTTTGAACATCATACGACAACTTAGGACATCTTAAGACTCTTTATGCCACATCAGCAACTCGAAAAGAACGTTAGTATGATGTAGGACGCCTTACAGCTCCTAAGAACACCTTACACCGACGTACGAAACATTAAAACTCCATAACAAACCTAATGAATTCGTCCGAGTCCTTTGAACATCGTACGACAACTCAGGAGATGTTACGGCTCAGTATACGGCACTAGCAACATGAAAAGCACGTTACAATAATGTAGGACGCGTTACAACTCCTAAGAACACCTTACATCACCGTACAAAACTTTAAAACTCCATAATAAACCAAATTAATTCGTACGAGTCCTTTGAACATCGTACGACAACTTAGGACATCTTACGACTCTTTATGCCACATTAGCAACATGAAAAGCATGTTAGAATAATGTAGGACGCGTTACAACTCCTAAGAACACCTTACATCACCGTACAAAACTTTAAAACTCCATAATAAACCTAATGAATTTGTACGAGTCCTTTGACCATCGTACGACAACTTAGGACATGTTACGACTCTTTATGCCACATTAGCAACTCGAAAAGAACGTTAGTATAATGTAGGACGCCTTACAGATCCTAAGAACACCTTACACCACCCTACGAAACATTAAAACTCCATAATAAACCTAATGAATTCGTCTGAGTCGTTTGAACATCGTACGACAACTTAGGACATCTTACGACTCTTTATGCCACATTAGCAACTCGAAATGAACATTAGTATAATGTAGTACGCCTTACAGCTCCCAAGAACACCTTACACCACAGTACGAAACGTTAAAACTCCATAATAAACCTAATGAATTCGTCTAAGTCCTTTGAACATCGTACGACAACTTAGGACATCTTAAGACTCTTTATGCCACATTAGCAACTCGAAAAGAACGTTAGTATGATGTAGGACGCCTTACAGATCCTAAGAACACCTTACACCACCGTACGAAACATTAAAACTCCATATAAACCTAATGAATTCGTCTGAGTCTTTTGAACATCGTACGACAACTTAGGACATCTTACGACTCTTTATGCCACATTAGCAACTCGAAATGAACATTAGTATAATGTAGTACGCCTTACAGCTCCCAAGAACACCTTACACCACAGTACGAAACGTTAAAACTCCATAATAAACCTAATGAATTCGTCTAAGTCCTTTGAACATCGTACGACAACTTAGGACATCTTAAGACTCTTAATGCCACATTAGCAACTCGAAAAGAACGTTAGTATGATGTAGGACGCCTTACAGCTCCTAACAACACCTTACACCACCGTACGAAACATTAAAATTCCATAATAAACCTAATGAATTCGTCCGAGTCCTTTGAACATCGTACGATAACTCAGGAGATGTTACGGCTCAGTATACGGCACTAGCAACATGAAAAGCACGTTAGAATAATGTAGGACGCGTTACAACTCCTAAGAACACCTTACGTGACTGTACAAAAGTTTAAAACTCCATAATAAACCTAATGAATTTGTACGAGTCCTTTGACCATCGTACGACAACTTAGCACATGTTACGACTCTTTATGCCACATTAGCAACTCGAAAAGAACGTTAGTATAATGTAGGACGCCTTACAGATCCTAAGAACACCTTACACCACCGTACGAAACATTAAAACTCCATAATAAACTTAATGAATTCGTCTGAGTCGTTTGAACATCGATCGACAACTTAGGACATGTTACGACTCTTTATGCCACATTAGCAACTCGAAATGAACATTAGTATAATGTAGTACGCCTTACAGCTCCTAAGAACACCTTACACCACCGTACGAAACGTTAAAACTCCATAATAAACCTAATGAATTCGTCCGAGTCCTTTGAACATCGTACGACAACTTAGGAGATGTTACAGCTCAGTAAACAGCATTAGCAACATGAAAAGCACGTTATAATAATTTAGGACACGTTACAACTCCTAAGAACACCTTACATCACCGTACAAAAGTTTAAAACTCCATAATAAACCTAATTAATTCGTAGGAGTCCTTTGAACATCGTACGACAACTTAGGACATCTTACGACTCTTTATGCCACATTAGCAACATGAAAAGCATGTTAGAATAATGTAGGACGCGTTACAACTCCTAAGAACACCTTACATCACCGTACAAAACTTTAAAACTCCATAATAAACCTAATGAATTTGTACGAGTCCTTTGAACATCGTACGACAACTTAGGACATGTTACGACTCTTTATGCCACATTAGCAACTCGAAAAGAACGTTAGTATAATGTAGGACGCCTTACAGATCCTAAGAACACCTTACACCACCGTACGAAACATTAAAACTCCATAATAAACCTAATGAATTCGTCTGAGTCGTTTGAACATCGTAAGACAACTTAGGACATCTTACGACTCTTTATGCCTCATTAGCAACTCAAAATGAACATTAGTATAATGTAGTACGCCTTACAGCTCCCAAGAACACCTTACACCACAGTACGAAACGTTAAAACTCCATAATAAACCTAATGAATTCGTCTAAGTCCTTTGAACATCGTACGACAACTTAGGACATTTTAAGACTCTTTATGCCACATTAGCAACTCGAAAAGAACGTTAGTATGATGTAGGACGCCTTACAGCTCCTAAGAACACCTTACACCACCGTACGAAACATTAAAATTCCATAATAAACCTAATGAATTCTTCCGAGTCCTTTGAACATCGTACGACAACTCAGGAGAGGTTACGGCTCAGTATACGGCACTAGCAACATGAAAAGCAAGTTAGAATAATGTAGGACGCGTTACAACTCTTAAGAACACCTTACGTCACCGTACAAAAGTTTAAAACTCCATAATAAAACTAATGAATTTGTACGAGTCCTTTGAACATCGTACGACAACTTAGGACATGTTAAGACTCTTTATGCCACATTAGCAACTCGAAAAGAACGTTAGTATAATGTAGGACGCCTTACAGATCCTAAAAACACCTTACACCACCGTACGAAACATTAAAACTCCATAATAAACCTAATGAATTCGTCTGAGTCGTTTGAACATCGATCGACAACTTAGGACATTTACGACTCTTTATGCCACATTAGCAACTCGAAATGAACATTAGTATAATGTAGTACGCCTTACAGCTCCTAAGAACACCTTACACTACCGTACGAAACGTTAAAACTCCATAATAAACCTAATGAATTCGTCCGAGTCCTTTGAACATCGTACGACAACTTAGGAGATCTTAAGACTCTTTATGCCACATTAGCAACTCGAAAAGAACGTTAGTTTGATGTAGGACGCCTTACAGCTCCTAAGAACACCTTACACCACCGTACGAAACATTAAAACTCCATAATAAACCTAATGAATTCGTCCGAGTCCTTTGAACATAGTACGACAACTCAGGAGATGTTACAGCTCAGTATACAGCATTAGCAACATGAAAAGCACGTTATAATAATTTAGGACGCGTTACAACTCCTAAGAACACCTTACATCACCGTACAAAACTTTAAAACTCCATAATAAACCTAATTAATTCGTAGGAGTCCTTTGAACATCGTACGACAACTTAGGACATCTTACGACTCTTTATGCCACATTAGCAACATGAAAAGCATGTTAGAATAATGTAGGACGTGTTACAACTCCTAAGAACACCTTACATCACCGTACAAAACTTTAAAACTCCATAATAAACCTAATGAATTTGTACGAGTCCTTTGAACATCGTACGACAACTTAGGACATGTTACGACTCTTTATGCCACATTAGCAACTCGAAAAGAACGTTAGTATAATTTACGACGCCTTACAGATCCAAAGAACACCTTACACCACCGTACGAAACATTAAAACTCCATAATAAACCTAATGAATTCGTCTGAGTCGTTTGAACATCGATCGACAACTTAGGACATTTACGACTCTTTATGCCACATTAGCAACTCGAAATGAACATTAGTATAATGTAGTACGCCTTACATCTCCTAAGAACTACTTACACTACCGTACGAAACGTTAAAACTCCATAATAAACCTAATGAATTCGTCCGAGTCCTTTGAACATCGTACGACAACTTAGGAGATCTTAAGACTCTTTATGCCACATTAGCAACTCGAAAAGAACGTTAGTTTGATGTAGGACGCCTTACAGCTCCTAAGAACACCTTACACCACCGTACGAAACATTAAAACTCCATAATAAACCTAATGAATTCGTCCGAGTCCTTTGAACATAGTACGACAACTCAGGAGATGTTACAGCTCAGTATACAGCATTAGCAACATGAAAAGCACGTTATAATAATTTAGGACGCGTTACAACTCCTAAGAACACCTTACATCACCGTACAAAACATTAAAACTCCATAATAAACCTAATTAATTCGTAGGAGTCCTTTGAACATCGTACGACAACTTAGGACATCTTACGACTCTTTATGCCACATTAGCAACATGAAAAGCATGTTAGAATAATGTAGGACGTGTTACAACTCCTAAGAACACCTTACATCACAGTACAAAACTTTAAAACTCCATAATAAACCTAATGAATTTGTACGAGTCCTTTGAACATCGTACGACAACTTAGGACATGTTACGACTCTTTATGCCACATTAGCAACTCGAAAAGAACGTTAGTATAATTTACGACGCCTTACAGATCCAAAGAACACCTTACACCACCGTACGAAACATTAAAACTCCATAATAAACCTAATGAATTCGTCCGAGTCCTTTGAACATCGTACGACAACTTAGGACATCTTAAGACTCTTTATGCCACATTAGCAACTCGATAAGAACATTACTATAATGTAGGACGCCTTACAGCTCCTAAGAACACCTTACACCACCGTACGAAAAGTTAAAACTCCATAATAAACCTAGCTAATGAATTCGTCTGAGTCCTTTGAACATCGTACGACAACTTAGGACATCTTAAGACTCTTTATGCCACATTAGCAACTCGAAAAGAACGTTAGTATGATGTAGGACGCCTTACAGCTCCTAAGAACACCTTACACCACCGTACGAAACATTAAAATTCCATAATAAACCTAATGAATCGTCCGAGTCCTTTGAACATCATACGACAACTCAGGAGATGTTACGGCTCAGTATACGGCACTAGCAACATGAAAAGCACGTTAGAATAATGTAGGACGCGTTACAACTCCTAAGAACACCTTACGTCACCGTACAAAAGTTTAAAACTCCATAATAAACCTAATTAATTCGTAGGAGTCCTTTGAACATCGTACGACAACTTACGACATCTTACGACTCTTTATGCCACATTAGCAACATGAAAAGCATGTTAGAATAATGTAGGACGCGTTACAACTCCTAAGAACACCTTACATCACCGTACAAAACTTTAAAACTCCATAATAAACCTAATGAATTTGTACGAGTCCCTTGAACATCGTACAACAACTTAGGACATCTTACGACTCTTTATGCCACATTAGCAACTCGAAAAGAACGTTAGTATAATGTAGGACGCCTTACAGCTCCTAAGAACACCTTACACCACCGTACGAAACATTAAAACCCCATAATGAACCTAATGAATTCGTCTGAGTTGTTTGAACATCGAACGACAACTTAGGACATCTTACGACTCTTTAAGCCACATTAGCAACTCGAAATGAACATTAGTATAATGTAGTACGCCTTACAGCTCCTAAGAACACCTTACACCACCGTACGAAACGTTAAAACTCCGTAATAAACCTAATGAGTTCGTCCGAGTCCTTTGAACATCGTACGACAGCTTAGGAGATCTTAAGACTCTTTATGCCACATTAGCAACTCGAAAAGAACGTTAGTATGATGTAGGACGCCTTACAGCTCCTAAGATCACCTTACACCACCGTACGAAACATTAAAACTCCATAATAAACCTAATGAATTCGTCCGAGTCCTTTGAACATCGTAAGACAACTCAGGAGATGTTACAGCTCAGTATACAGCATTAGCAACATGAAAAGCACGTTAGAATAATGTAGGACGCGTTACAACTCCTAAGAACACCTTACATCACCGTACAAAACTTTAAAACTCCAAAATAAACCAAATTAATTCGTACGAGTCCTTTGAACATCGTACGACAACTTAGGACATCTTACGACTCTTTATGCCACATCAGCAACCCGAAAAGAACATTAGTATAATGTAGGACGCCTTACAGCTCCTAAGAACACCTTACACCACCGTACGAAACATTAAAACTCCATAATAAACCTAATGAATTCGTCCGAGTCCTTTGAACATCGTACGACAACTCAGGAGATGTTACAGCTCAGTATACAGCATTAGCAACATGAAAAGCACGTTAGAATAATGTAGGACGCGTTACAACTCCTAAGAACACCTTCCATCACCGTACAAAACTTTAAAACTCCATAATAAACCAAATTAATTTGTACGAGTCCTTTGAACATCGTACGACAACTTAGGACATCTTACGACTCTTTATGCCACATTACCAACATGAAAAGCGTGTTAGAATAATGTAGGACGCGTTACAACTCCTAAGAACAACTTACATCACCGTACAAAACTTTAAAACTCGATAATAAACCTAATGAATTTGTACGAGTCCCTTGAACATCGTACAACAACTTAGGACATCTTACGACTCTTTATGCCACATTAGCAACTCGAAAAGAACGTTAGTATAATGTAGGACGCCTTACAGCTCCTAAGAACACCTTACACCACCGTACGAAACATTAAAACCCCATAATGAACCTAATGAATTCGTCTGAGTTGTTTGAACATCGAACGACAACTTAGGACATCTTACGACTCTTTAAGCCACATTAGCAACTCGAAATGAACATTAGTATAATGTAGTACGCCTTACAGCTCCTAAGAACACCTTACACCACCGTACGAAACGTTAAAACTCCGTAATAAACCTAATGAGTTCGTCCGAGTCCTTTGAACATCGTACGACAACTTAGGAGATCTTAAGACTCTTTATGCCACATTAGCAACTCGAAAAGAACGTTAGTATGATGTAGGACGCCTTACAGCTCCTTAGATCACCTTACACCACCGTACGAAACATTAAAACTCCATAATAAACCTAATGAATTCGTCCGAGTCCTTTGAACATCGTAAGACAACTCAGGAGATGTTACAGCCCAGTATACAGCATTAGCAACATGAAAAGCACGTTAGAATAATGTAGGACGCGTTACAACTCCTAAGAACACCTTACATCACCGTACAAAACTTTAAAACTCCATAATAAACCAAATTAATTTGTACGAGTCCTTTGAACATCGTACGACAACTTAGGACATCTTACGACTCTTTATGCCACATTACCAACATGAAAAGCGTGTTAGAATAATGTAGGACGCGTTACAACTCCTAAGAACAACTTACATCACCGTACAAAACTTTAAAACTCGATAATAAACCTAATGAATTTGTACGAGTCCCTTGAACATCGTACAACAACTTAGGACATCTTACGACTCTTTATGCCACATTAGCAACTCGAAAAGAACGTTAGTATAATGTAGGACGCCTTACAGCTCCTAAGAACACCTTACACCACCGTACGAAACATTAAAACCCCATAATGAACCTAATGAATTCGTCTGAGTTGTTTGAACATCGAACGACAACTTAGGACATCTTACGACTCTTTAAGCCACATTAGCAACTCGAAATGAACATTAGTATAATGTAGTACGCCTTACAGCTCCTAAGAACACCTTACACCACCGTACGAAACGTTAAAACTCCGTAATAAACCTAATGAGTTCGTCCGAGTCCTTTGAACATCGTACGACAACTTAGGAGATCTTAAGACTCTTTATGCCACATTAGCAACTCGAAAAGAACGTTAGTATGATGTAGGACGCCTTACAACTCCTTAGATCACCTTACACCACCGTACGAAACATTAAAACTCCATAATAAACCTAATGAATTCGTCCGAGTCCTTTGAACATTGTAAGACAACTCAGGAGATGTTACAGCCCAGTATACAGCATTAGCAACATGAAAAGCACGTTAGAATAATGTAGGACGCGTTACAACTCCTAAGAACACCTTACATCACCGTACAAAACTTTAAAACTCCATAATAAACCAAATTAATTTGTACGAGTCCTTTGAACATCGTACGACAACTTAGGACATCTTACGACTCTTTATGCCACATTACCAACATGAAAAGCGTGTTAGAATAATGTAGGACGCGTTACAACTCCTAAGAACAACTTACATCGCCGTACAAAACTTTAAAACTCGATAATAAACCTAATGAATTTGTACGAGTCCCTTGAACATCGTACAACAACTTAGGACATCTTACGACTCTTTATGCCACATTAGCAACTCGAAAAGAACGTTAGTATAATGTAGGACGCCTTACAGCTCCTAAGAACACCTTACACCACCGTACGAAACATTAAAACCCCATAATGAACCTAATGAATTCGTCTGAGTTGTTTGAACATCGAACGACAACTTAGGACATCTTACGACTCTTTAAGCCACATTAGCAACTCGAAATGAACATTAGTATAATGTAGTACGCCTTACAGCTCCTAAGAACACCTTACACCACCGTACGAAACGTTAAAACTCCGTAATAAACCTAATGAGTTCGTCCGAGTCCTTTGAACATCGTACGACAACTTAGGAGATCTTAAGACTCTTTATGCCACATTAGCAACTCGAAAAGAACGTTAGTATGATGTAGGACGCCTTACAGCTCCTTAGATCACCTTACACCACCGTACGAAACATTAAAACTCCATAATAAACCTAATGAATTCGTCCGAGTCCTTTGAACATTGTAAGACAACTCAGGAGATGTTACAGCCCAGTATACAGCATTAGCAACATGAAAAGCACGTTAGAATAATGTAGGACGCGTTACAACTCCTAAGAACACCTTACATCACCGTACAAAACTTTAAAACTCCATAATAAACCAAATTAATTTGTACGAGTCCTTTGAACATCGTACGACAACTTAGGACATCTTACGACTCTTTATGCCACATTACCAACATGAAAAGCGTGTTAGAATAATGTAGGACACGTTACAACTCCTAAGAACAACTTACATCACCGTACAAAACTTTAAAACTCGATAATAAACCTAATGAATTTGTACGAGTCCCTTGAACATCGTACAACAACTTAGGACATCTTACGACTCTTTATGCCACATTAGCAACTCGAAAAGAACGTTAGTATAATGTAGGACGCCTTACAGCTCCTAAGAACACCTTACACCATCGTACGAAACATTAAAACCCCATAATGAACCTAATGAATTCGTCTGAGTTGTTTCAACATCGAACGACAACTTAGGACATCTTACGACTCTTTAAGCCACATTAGCAACTCGAAATGAGCATTAGTATAATGTAGTACGCCTTACAGCTCCTAAGAACACCTTACACCACCGTACGAAACGTTAAAACTCCGTAATAAACCTAATGAGTTCGTCCGAGTCCTTTGAACATCGTACGACAGCTTAGGAGATCTTAAGACTCTTTATGCCACATTAGCAACTCGAAAAGAACGTTAGTATGATGTAGGACGCCTTACATCTCCTAAGATCACCTTACACCACCGTACGAAACATTAAAACTCCATAATAAACCTAATGAATTCGTCCGAGTCCTTTGAACATCGTAAGACAACTCAGGAGATGTTACAGCTCAGTATACAGCATTAGCAACATGAAAAGCACGTTAGAATAATGTAGGACGCGTTACAACTCCTAAGAACACCTTACATCACCGCACATAACTTTAAAACTCCATAATAAACCAAATTAATTCGTACGAGTCCTTTGAACATCGTACGACAACTTAGGACATCTTACGACTCTTTATGCCACATTACCAACATGAAAAGCGTGTTAGAATAATGTAGGACGCGTTACAACTCCTAAGAACAACTTACATCACCGTACAAAACTTTAAAACTCGATAATAAACCTAATGAATTTGTACGAGTCCCTTGAACATCGTACAACAACTTAGGACATCTTACGACTCTTTATGCCACATTAGCAATTCGAAAAGAACGTTAGTATAATGTAGGACGCCTTACAGCTCCTAAGAACACCTTACACCATCGTACGAAACATTAAAACCCCATAATGAACCTAATGAATTCGTCTGAGTTGTTTGAACATCGAACGACAACTTAGGACATCTTACGACTCTTTAAGCCACATTAGCAACTCGAAATGAGCATTAGTATAATGTAGTACGCCTTACAGCTCCTAAGAACACCTTACACCACCGTACGAAACGTTAAAACTCCGTAATAAACCTAATGAGTTCGTCCGAGTCCTTTGAACATCGTACGACAGCTTAGGAGATCTTAAGACTCTTTATGCCACATTAGCAACTCGAAAAGAACGTTAGTATGATGTAGGACGCCTTACAGCTCCTAAGATCACCTTACACCACCGTACGAAACATTAAAACTCCATAATAAACCTAATGAATTCGTCCGAGTCCTTTGAACATCGTAAGACAACTCAGGAGATGTTACAGCTCAGTATACAGCATTAGCAACATGAAAAGCACGTTAGAATAATGTAGGACGCGTTACAACTCCTAAGAACACCTTACATCACCGCACATAACTTTAAAACTCCATAATAAACCAAATTAATTCGTACGAGTCCTTTGAACATCGTACGACAACTTAGGACATCTTACGACTCTTTATGCCACATTAGCAACTCGAAAAGAACATTAGTATAATGTAGGACGCCTTACAGCTCCTAAGAACACCTTACACCACCGTACGAAACATTAAAACTCCATAATAAACCTAATGAATTCGTCCGAGTCCTTTGAACATCGTACGACAACTCAGGAAATGTTACAGCTCAGTATACAGCATTAGCAAAATGAAAAGCACGTTAGAATAATGTAGGACGCATTACAACTCCCAAGAACACCTTACATCACCGTACAAAACTTTAAAACTCCATAATAAACCAAATTAATTCGTACGAGTCCTTTGAACATCGTACGACAACTTAGGACATCTTACGACTCTTTATGCCACATTACCAACATGAAAAGCGTGTTAGAGTAATGTAGGACGCGTTACAACTCCTAAGAACAACTTACATCACCGTACAAACTTTAAAACTCGATAATAAACCTAATGAATTTGTACGAGTCCCTTGAACATCGTACAACAACTTAGGACATCTTACGACTCTTTATGCCACATTAGCAACTCGAAAAGAACGTTAGTATAATGTAGGACGCCTTACAGCTCCTAAGAACACCTTACACCACCGTACGAAACATTAAAACCCCATAATGAACCTAATGAATTCGTCTGAGTTGTTTGAACATCGAACGACAACTTAGGACATCTTACGACTCTTTAAGCCACATTAGCAACTCGAAATGAACATTAGTATAATGTAGTACGCCTTACAGCTCCTAAGAACACCTTACACCACCGTACGAAACGTTAAAACTCCGTAATAAACCTAATGAGTTCGTCCGAGTCCTTTGAACATCGTACGACAGCTTAGGAGATCTTAAGACTCTTTATTCCACATTAGCAACTCGAAAAGAACGTTAGTATGATGTAGGACGCCTTACAGCTCCTTAGATCACCTTACACCACCGTACGAAACATTAAAACTCCATAATAAACCTAATGAATTCGTCCGAGTCCTTTGAACATCGTAAGACAACTCAGGAGATGTTACAGCTCAGTATACAGCATTAGCAACATGAAAAGCACGTTAGAATAATGTAGGACGCGTTACAACTCCTAAGAACACCTTACATCACCGTACAAAACTTTAAAACTCCAAAATAAACCAAATTAATTCGTACGAGTCCTTTGAACATCGTACGACAACTTAGGACATCTTACGACTCTTTATGCCACATCAGCAACTCGAAAAGAACATTAGTATAATGTAGGACGCCTTACAGCTCCTAAGAACACCTTACACCACCGTACGAAACATTAAAACTCCATAATAAACCTAATGAATTCGTCCGAGTCCTTTGAACATCGTACGACAACTCAGGAGATGTTACAGCTCAGTATACAGCATTAGCAACATGAAAAGCACGTTAGAATAATGTAGGACGCGTTACAACTCCTAAGAACACCTTACATCACCGTACAAAACTTTAAAACTCCATAATAAACCAAATTAATTCGTACGAGTCCTTTGAACATCGTACGACAACTTAGGACATCTTACGACTCTTTATGCCACATTACCAACATGAAAAGCGTGTTAGAATAATGTAGGACGCGTTACAACTCCTAAGAACAACTTACATCACCGTACAAAACTTTAAAACTCCATAATAAACCTAATGAATTTGTACGAGTCCCTTGAACATCGTACAACAACTTAGGACATCTTACGACTCTTTATGCCACATTAGCAACTCGAAAAGAACGTTAGTATAATGTAGGACGCCTTACAGCTCCTAAGAACACCTTACACCACCGTACGAAACATTAAAACTCCATAATGAACCTAATGAATTCGTCTGAGTCATTTGAACATCGAACGACAACTTAGGACATCTTACGACTCTTTATGCCACATTAGCAACTCGAAATGAACATTAGTATAATGTAGTACGCCTTACAGCTCCTAAGAACACCTTACACCACCGTACGAAACGTTAAAACTCCGTAATAAACCTAATGAGTTCGTCCGAGTCCTTTGAACATCGTACGACAGCTTAGGAGATCTTAAGACTCTTTATGCCACATTAGCAACTCGAAAAGAACGTTAGTATGATGTATAACGCCTTACAGCTCCTAAGATCACCTTACACCACCGTACGAAACATTAAAACTCCATAATAAACCTAATGAATTCATCCGAGTCCTTTGAACATCGTAAGACAACTCAGGAGATGTTACAGCTCAGTATACAGCATTAGCAACATGAAAAGCACGTTAGAATAATGTAGGACGCGTTAGAACTCCTAAGAACACCTTACATCACCGTACAAAACTTTAAAACTCCATAATAAACCAAATTAATTCGTACGAGTCCTTTGAACATCGTACGACAACTTAGGACATCTTACGACTCTTTATGCCACATCAGCAACTCGAAAAGAACATTAGTATAATGTAGGACGCCTTACAGCTCCTAAGAACACCTTACACCACCGTACGAAACATTAAAACTCCATAATAAACCTAATGAATTCGTCCGAGTCCTTTGAACATCGTACGACAACTCAGGAGATGTTACAGCTCAGTATACAGCATTAGCAACATGAAAAGCACGTTAGAATAATGTAGGACGCGTTACAACTCCTAAGAACACCTTACATCACCGTACAAAACTTTAAAACTCCATAATAAACCAAATTAATTCGTACGAGTCCTTTGAACATCGTACGACAACTTAGGACATCTTACGACTCTTTATGCCACATTACCAACATGAAAAGCGTGTTAGAATAATGTAGGACGCGTTACAACTCCTAAGAACAACTTACATCACCGTACAAAACTTTAAAACTCCATAATAAACCTAATGAATTTGTACGAGTCCCTTGAACATCGTACAACAACTTAGGACATCTTACGACTCTTTATGCCACATTAGCAACTCGAAAAGAACGTTAGTATAATGTAGGACGCCTTACAGCTCCTAAGAACACCTTACACCACCGTACGAAACATTAAAACTCCATAATGAACCTAATGAATTCGTCTGAGTCGTTTGAACATCGAACGACAACTTAGGACATCTTACGACTCTTTATGCCACATTAGCAACTCGAAATGAACATTAGTATAATGTAGTACGCCTTACAGCTCCTAAGAACACCTTACACCACCGTACGAAACGTTAAAACTCCGTAATAAACCTAATGAGTTCGTCCGAGTCCTTTGAACATCGTACGACAGCTTAGGAGATCTTAAGACTCTTTATGCCACATTAGCAACTCGAAAAGAACGTTAGTATGATGTAGGACGCCTTACAGCTCCTAAGATCACCTTACACCACCGTACGAAACATTAAAACTCCATAATAAACCTAATGAATTCATCCGAGTCCTTTGAACATCGTAAGACAACTCAGGAGATGTTACAGCTCAGTATACAGCATTAGCAACATGAAAAGTACGTTAGAATAATGTAGGACGCGTTACAACTCCTAAGAACACCTTACATCACCGCACATAACTTTAAAACTCCATAATAAACCAAATTAATTCGTACGAGTCCTTTGAACATCGTACGACAACTTAGGACATCTTACGACTCTTTATGCCACATCAGCAACTCGAAAAGAACATTAGTATAATGTAGGACGCCTTACAGCTCCTAAGAACACCTTACACCACCGTACGAAACATTAAAACTCCATAATAAACCTAATGAATTCGTCCGAGTCCTTTGAACATCGTACGACAACTCAGGAAATGTTACAGCTCAGTATACAGCATTAGCAAAATGAAAAGCACGTTAGAATAATGTAGGACGCATTACAACTCCCAAGAACACCTTACATCACCGTACAAAACTTTAAAACTCCATAATAAACCAAATTAATTCGTACGAGTCCTTTGAACATCGTACGACAACTTAGGACATCTTACGACTCTTTATGCCACATTACCAACATGAAAAGCATGTTAGAATAACGTAGAACGCGTTACAACTCCTAAGAACAACTTACATCACCGTACAAAACTTTAAAACTCCATAATAAACCTAATGAATTTGTACGAGTCCCTTGAACATCGTACAACAACTTAGGACATGTTACGACTCTTTATGCCACATTAGCAACTCGAAAAGAACGTTAGTATAATGTAGGACGCCTTACAGCTCCTAAGAACACCTTACACCACCGTACGAAACATTAAAACTCCATAATGAACCTAATGAATTCGTCTGAGTCGTTTGAACATCGAACGACAACTTAGGACATCTTACGACTCTTTATGCCACATTAGCAACTCGAAATGAACATTAGTATAATGTAGTACGCCTTACAGCTCCTAAGAACACCTTACACCACCGTACGAAACGTTAAAACTCCGTAATAAACCTAATGAGTTCGTCCGAGTCCTTTGAACATCGTACGACAACTTAGGAGATCTTAAGACTCTTTATGCCACATTAGCAACTCGAAAAGAACGTTAGTATGATGTAGGACGCCTTACAGCTCCTAAGATCACCTTACACCACCGTACGAAACATTAAAACTCCATAATAAACCTAATGAATTCATCCGAGTCCTTTGAACATCGTAAGACAACTCAGGAGATGTTACAGCTCAGTATACAGCATTAGCAACATGAAAAGTACGTTAGAATAATGTAGGACGCGTTACAACTCCTAAGAACACCTTACATCACCGCACATAACTTTAAAACTCCATAATAAACCAAATTAATTCGTACGAGTCCTTTGAACATCGTACGACAACTTAGGACATCTTACGACTCTTTATGCCACATCAGCAACTCGAAAAGAACATTAGTATAATGTAGGACGCCTTACAGCTCCTAAGAACACCTTACACCACCGTACGAAACATTAAAACTCCATAATAAACCTAATGAATTCGTCCGAGTCCTTTGAACATCGTACGACAACTCAGGAAATGTTACAGCTCAGTATACAGCATTAGCAAAATGAAAAGCACGTTAGAATAATGTAGGACGCATTACAACTCCCAAGAACACCTTACATCACCGTACAAAACTTTAAAACTCCATAATAAACCAAATTAATTCGTACGAGTCCTTTGAACATCGTACGACAACTTAGGACATCTTACGACTCTTTATGCCACATTACCAACATGAAAAGCATGTTAGAATAACGTAGAACGCGTTACAACTCCTAAGAACAACTTACATCACCGTACAAAACTTTAAAACTCGATAATAAACCTAATGAATTTGTACGAGTCCCTTGAACATCGTACAACAACTTAGGACATCTTACGACTCTTTATGCCACATTAGCAACTCGAAAAGAACGTTAGTATAATGTAGGACGCCTTACAGCTCCTAAGAACACCTTACACCACCGTACGAAACATTAAAACCCCATAATGAACCTAATGAATTCGTCTGAGTTGTTTGAACATCGAACGACAACTTAGGACATCTTACGACTCTTTAAGCCACATTAGCAACTCGAAATGAACATTAGTATAATGTAGTACGCCTTACAGCTCCTAAGAACACCTTACACCACCGTACGAAACGTTAAAACTCCGTAATAAACCTAATGAGTTCGTCCGAGTCCTTTGAACATCGTACGACAGCTTAGGAGATCTTAAGACACTTTATGCCACATTAGCAACTCGAAAAGAACGTTAGTATGATGTAGGACGCCTTACAGCTCCTTAGATCACCTTACACCACCGTGCGAAACATTAAAACTCCATAATAAACCTAATGAATTCGTCCGAGTCCTTTGAACATCGTAAGACAACTCAGGAGATGTTACAGCTCAGTATACAGCATTAGCAACATGAAAAGCACGTTAGAATAATGTAGGACGCGTTACAACTCCTAAGAACACCTTACATCACCGTACAAAACTTTAAAACTCCAAAATAAACCAAATTAATTCGTACGAGTCCTTTGAACATCGTAAGTCAACTTAGGACATCTTACGACTCTTTATGCCACATCAGCAACTCGAAAAGAACATTAGTATAACGTAGGACGCCTTACAGCTCCTAAGAACACCTTACACCACCGTACGAAACATTAAAACTCCATAATAAACCTAATGAATTCGTCCGAGTCCTTTGAACATCGTACGACAACTCAGGAGATGTTACAGCTCAGTATACAGCATTAGCAACATGAAAAGCACGTTAGAATAATGTAGGACGCGTTACAACTCCTAAGAACATCTTACATCACCGTACAAAACTTTAAAACTCCATAATAAACCAAATTAATTCGTACGAGTCCTTTGAACATCGTACGACAACTTAGGACATCTTACGACTCTTTATGCCACATTACCAACATGAAAAGCGTGTTAGAATAATGTAGGACGCGTTACAACTCCTAAGAACAACTTACATCACTGTACAAAACTTTAAAACTCCATAATAAACCTAATGAATTTGTACGAGTCCCTTGAACATCGTACAACAACTTAGGACATCTTACGACTCTTTATGCCACATTAGCAACTCGAAAAGAACGTTAGTATAATGTAGGACGCCTTACAGCTCCTAAGAACACCTTACACCACCGTACGAAACATTAAAACTCCATAATGAACCTAATGAATTCGTCTGAGTCGTTTGAACATCGAACGACAACTTAGGACATCTTACGACTCTTTATGCCACATTAGCAACTCGAAATGAACATTAGTATAATGTAGTACGCCTTACAGCTCCTAAGAACACCTTACACCACCGTACGAAACGTTAAAACTCCGTAATAAACCTAATGAGTTCGTCCGAGTCCTTTGAACATCGTACGACAGCTTAGGAGATCTTAAGACTCTTTATGCCACATTAGCAACTCGAAAAGAACGTTAGTATGATGTAGGACGCCTTACAGCTCCTAAGATCAGCTTACACCACCGTACGAAACATTAAAACTCCATAATAAACCTAATGAATTCATCCGAGTCCTTTGAACATCGTAAGACAACTTAGGAGATGTTACAGCTCAGTATACAGCATTAGCAACATGAAAAGCACGTTAGAATAATGTAGGACGCGTTACAACTCCTAAGAACACCTTACATCACCGTACAAAACTTTAAAACTCCAAAATAAACCAAATTAATTCGTACGAGTCCTTTGAACATCGTACGACAACTTAGAACATCTTACGACTCTTTATGCCACATCAGCAACTCGAAAAGAACATTAGTATAATGTAGGACGCCTTACAGCTCCTAAGAACACCTTACACCACCGTACGAAACATTAAAACTCCATAATAAACCTAATGAATTCGTCCGAGTCCTTTGAACATCGTACGACAACTCAGGAGATGTTACAGCTCAGTATACAGCATTAGCAACATGAAAAGCACGTTAGAATAATGTAGGACGCGTTACAACTCCTAAGAACACCTTACATCACCGTACAAAACTTTAAAACTCCATAATAAACCAAATTAATTCGTACGAGTCCTTTGAACATCGTACGACAACTTAGGACATCTTACGACTCTTTATGCCACATTACCAACATGAAAAGCGTGTCAGAATAATGTAGGACGCGTTACAACTCCTAAGAACAACTAACATCACCGTACAAAACTTTAAAACTCCATAATAAACCTAATGAATTTGTACGAGTCCCTTGAACATCGTACAACAACTTAGGACATCTTACGACTCTTTATGCCACATTAGCAACTCGAAAAGAACGTTAGTATAATGTAGGACGCCTTACAGCTCCTAAGAACACCTTACACCACCGTACGAAACATTAAAACTCCATAATGAACCTAATGAATTCGTCTGAGTCGTTTGAACATCGAACGACAACTTAGGACATCTTACGACTCTTTATGCCACATTAGCAACTCGAAATGAACATTAGTATAATGTAGTACGCCTTACAGCTCCTAAGAACACCTTACACCACCGTACGAAACGTTAAAACTCCGTAATAAACCTAATGAGTTCGTCTGAGTCCTTTGAACATCGTACGACAGCTTAGGAGATCTTAAGACTCTTTATGCCACATTAGCAACTCGAAAAGAACGTTAGTATGATGTAGGACGCCTTACAGCTCCTAAGATCACCTTACACCACCGTACGAAACATTAAAACTCCATAATAAACCTAAAGAATTCGTCCGAGTCCTTTGAACATCGTAAGACAACTCAGGAGATGTTACAGCTCAGTATACAGCATTAGCAACATGAAAAGCACGTTAGAATAATGTAGGACGCGTTACAACTCCTAAGAACACCTTACATCACCGTACAAAACTTTAAAACTCCAAAATAAACCAAATTAATTCGTACGAGTCCTTTGAACATCGTACGACAACTTAGGACATCTTACGACTCTTTATGCCACATCAGCAACTCGAAAAGAACATTAGTATAATGTAGGACGCCTTACAGCTCCTAAGAACACCTTACACCACCGTACGAAACATTAAAACTCCATAATAAACCTAATGAATTCGTCCGAGTCCTTTGAACATCGTACGACAACTCAGGAGATGTTACAGCTCAGTATACAGCATTAGCAACATGAAAAGCACGTTAGAATAATGTAGGACGCGTTACAACTCCTAAGAACACCTTACATCACCGTACAAAACTTTAAAACTCCATAATAAACCAAATTAATTCGTACGAGTCCTTTGAACATCGTACGACAACTTAGGACATCTTACGACTCTTTATGCCACATTACCAACATGAAAAGCGTGTTAGAATAATGTAGGACGCGTTACAACTCCTAAGAACAACTAACATCACCGTACAAAACTTTAAAACTCCATAATAAACCTAATGAATTTGTACGAGTCCCTTGAACATCGTACAACAACTTAGGACATCTTACGACTCTTTATGCCACATTAGCAACTCGAAAAGAACGTTAGTATAATGTAGGACGCCTTACAGCTCCTAAGAACACCTTACACCACCGTACGAAACATTAAAACTCCATAATGAACCTAATGAATTCGTCTGAGTCGTTTGAACATCGAACGACAACTTAGGACATCTTACGACTCTTTATGCCACATTAGCAACTCGAAATGAACATTAGTATAATGTAGTACGCCTTACAGCTCCTAAGAACACCTTACACCACCGTACGAAACGTTAAAACTCCGTAATAAACCTAATGAGTTCGTCTGAGTCCTTTGAACATCGTACGACAGCTTAGGAGATCTTAAGACTCTTTATGCCACATTAGCAACTCGAAAAGAACGTTAGTATGATGTAGGACGCCTTACAGCTCCTAAGATCACCTTACACCACCGTACGAAACATTAAAACTCCATAATAAACCTAATGAATTCGTCCGAGTCCTTTGAACATCGTAAGACAACTCAGGAGATGTTACAGCTCAGTATACAGCATTAGCAACATGAAAAGCACGTTAGAATAATGTAGGACGCGTTACAACTCCTAAGAACACCTTACATCACCGTACAAAACTTTAAAACTCCAAAATAAACCAAATTAATTCGTACGAGTCCTTTGAACATCGTACGACAACTTAGGACATCTTACGACTCTTTATGCCACATCAGCAACTCGAAAAGAACATTAGTATAATGTAGGACGCCTTACAGCTCCTAAGAACACCTTACACCACCGTACGAAACATTAAAACTCCATAATAAACCTAATGAATTCGTCCGAGTCCTTTGAACATCGTACGACAACTCAGGAGATGTTACAGCTCAGTATACAGCATTAGCAACATGAAAAGCACGTTAGAATAATGTAGGACGCGTTACAACTCCTAAGAACACCTTACATCACCGTACAAAACTTTAAAACTCCATAATAAACCAAATTAATTCGTACGAGTCCTTTGAACATCGTACGACAACTTAGGACATCTTACGACTCTTTATGCCACATTACCAACATGAAAAGCGTGTTAGAATAATGTAGGACGCGTTACAACTCCTAAGAACAACTAACATCACCGTACAAAACTTTAAAACTCCATAATAAACCTAATGAATTTGTACGAGTCCCTTGAACATCGTACAACAACTTAGGACATCTTACGACTCTTTATGCCACATTAGCAACTCGAAAAGAACGTTAGTATAATGTAGGACGCCTTACAGCTCCTAAGAACACCTTACACCACCGTACGAAACATTAAAACTCCATAATGAACCTAATGAATTCGTCTGAGTCGTTTGAACATCGAACGACAACTTAGGACATTTTACGACTCTTTATGCCACATTAGCAACTCGAAATGAACATTAGTATAATGTAGTACGCCTTACAGCTCCTAAGAACACCTTACACCACCGTACGAAACGTTAAAACTCCGTAATAAACCTAATGAGTTCGTCTGAGTCCTTTGAACATCGTACGACAGCTTAGGAGATCTTAAGACTCTTTATGCCACATTAGCAACTCGAAAAGAACGTTAGTATGATGTAGGACGCCTTACAGCTCCTAAGATCACCTTACACCACCGTACGAAACATTAAAACTCCATAATAAACCTAATGAATTCGTCCGAGTCCTTTGAACATCGTAAGACAACTCAGGAGATGTTACAGCTCAGTATACAGCATTAGCAACATGAAAAGCACGTTAGAATAATGTAGGACGCGTTACAACTCCTAAGAACACCTTACATCACCGTACAAAACTTTAAAACTCCAAAATAAACCAAATTAATTCGTACGAGTCCTTTGAACATCGTACGACAACTTAGGACATCTTACGACTCTTTATGCCACATCAGCAACTCGAAAAGAACATTAGTATAATGTAGGACGCCTTACAGCTCCTAAGAACACCTTACACCACCGTACGAAACATTAAAACTCCATAATAAACCTAATGAATTCGTCCGAGTCCTTTGAACATCGTACGACAACTCAGGAGATGTTACAGCTCAGTATACAGCATTAGCAACATGAAAAGCACGTTAGAATAATGTAGGACGCGTTACAACTCCTAAGAACACCTTACATCACCGTACAAAACTTTAAAACTCCATAATAAACCAAATTAATTCGTACGAGTCCTTTGAACATCGTACGACAACTTAGGACATCTTACGACTCTTTATGCCACATTACCAACATGAAAAGCGTGTTAGAATAATGTAGGACGCGTTACAACTCCTAAGAACAACTTACATCACTGTACAAAACTTTAAAACTCCATAATAAACCTAATGAATTTGTACGAGTCCCTTGAACATCGTACAACAACTTAGGACATCTTACGACTCTTTATGCCACATTAGCAACTCGAAAAGAACGTTAGTATAATGTAGGACGCCTTACAGCTCCTAAGAACACCTTACACCACCGTACGAAACATTAAAACTCCATAATGAACCTAATGAATTCGTCTGAGTCGTTTGAACATCGAACGACAACTTAGGACATCTTACGACTCTTTATGCCACATTAGCAACTCGAAATGAACATTAGTATAATGTAGTACGCCTTACAGCTCCTAAGAACACCTTACACCACCGTACGAAACGTTAAAACTCCGTAATAAACCTAATGAGTTCGTCCGAGTCCTTTGAACATCGTACGACAGCTTAGGAGATCTTAAGACTCTTTATGCCACATTAGCAACTCGAAAAGAACGTTAGTATGATGTAGTACGCCTTACAGCTCCTAAGAACACCTTACACCACCGTACGAAACGTTAAAACTCCGTAATAAACCTAATGAGTTCGTCCGAGTCCTTTGAACATCGTACGACAGCTTAGGAGATCTTAAGACTCTTTATGCCACATTAGCAACTCGAAAAGAACGTTAGTATGATGTAGGACGCCTTACAGCTCCTAAGATCACCTTACACCACTGTACGAAACATTAAAACTCCATAATAAACCTAATGAATTCGTCCGAGTCCTTTGAACATCGTAAGACAACTCAGGAGATGTTACAGCTCAGTATACAGCATTAGCAACATGAAAAGCACGTTAGAAAAATGTAGGACGCGTTACAACTCCTAAGAACACCTTACATCACCGTACAAAACTTTAAAACTCCAAAATAAACCAAATTAATTCGTACGAGTCCTTTGAACATCGTACGACAACTTAGGACATCTTACGACTCTTTATGCCACATCAGCAACTCGAAAAGAACATTAGTATAATGTAGGACGCCTTACAGCTCCTAAGAACACCTTACACCACCGTACGAAACATTAAAACTCCATAATAAACCTAATGAATTCGTCCGAGTCCTTTGAACATCGTACGACAACTCAGGAGATGTTACAGCTCAGTATACAGCATTAGCAACTTGAAAAGCACGTTAGAATAATGTAGGACGCGTTACAACTCCTAAGAACACCTTCCATCACCGTACAAAACTTTAAAACTCCATAATAAACCAAATTAATTTGTACGAGTCCTTTGAACATCGTACGACAACTTAAGACATCTTACGACTCTTTATGCCACATTACCAACATGAAAAGCGTGTTAGAATAATGTAGGACGCGTTACAACTCCTAAGAACAACTTACATCACCGTACAAAACTTTAAAACTCGATAATAAACCTAATGAATTTGTACGAGTCCCTTGAACATCGTACAACAACTTAGGACATCTTACGACTCTTTATGCCACATTAGCAACTCGAAAAGAACGTTAGTATAATGTAGGACGCCTTACAGCTCCTAAGAACACCTTACACCACCGTACGAAACATTAAAACCCCATAATGAACCTAATGAATTCGTCTGAGTTGTTTGAACATCGAACGACAACTTAGGACATCTTACGACTCTTTAAGCCACATTAGCAACTCGAAATGAACATTAGTATAATGTAGTACGCCTTACAGCTCCTAAGAACACCTTACACCACCGTACGAAACGTTAAAACTCCGTAATAAACCTAATGAGTTCGTCCGAGTCCTTTGAACATCGTACGACAACTTAGGAGATCTTAAGACTCTTTATGCCACATTAGCAACTCGAAAAGAACGTTAGTATGATGTAGGACGCCTTACAGCTCCATAGATCACCTTACACCACCGTACGAAACATTAAAACTCCATAATAAACCTAATGAATTCGTCCGAGTCCTTTGAACATCGTAAGACAACTCAGGAGATGTTACAGCCCAGTATACAGCATTAGCAACATGAAAAGCACGTTAGAATAATGTAGGACGCGTTACAACTCCTAAGAACACCTTACATCACCGTACAAAACTTTAAAACTCCATAATAAACCAAATTAATTTGTACGAGTCCTTTGAACATCGTACCACAACTTAGGACATCTTACGACTCTTTATGCCACATTACCAACATGAAAAGCGTGTTAGAATAATGTAGGACGCGTTACAACTCCTAAGAACAACTTACATCACCGTACAAAACTTTAAAACTCGATAATAAACCTAATGAATTTGTACGAGTCCCTTGAACATCGTACAACAACTTAGGACATCTTACGACTCTTTATGCCACATTAGCAACTCGAAAAGAACGTTAGTATAATGTAGGACGCCTTACAGCTCCTAAGAACACCTTACACCATCGTACGAAACATTAAAACCCCATAATGAACCTAATGAATTCGTCTGAGTTGTTTGAACATCGAACGACAACTTAGGACATCTTACGACTCTTTAAGCCACATTAGCAACTCGAAATGAACATTAGTATAATGTAGTACGCCTTACAGCTCCTAAGAACACCTTACACCACCGTACGAAACGTTAAAACTCCGTAATAAACCTAATGAGTTCGTCCGAGTCCTTTGAACATCGTATGACAGCTTAGGAGATCTTAAGACTCTTTATGCCACATTAGCAACTCGAAAAGAACGTTAGTATGATGTAGGACGCCTTACAGCTCCTAAGATCACCTTACACCACCGTACGAAACATTAAAACTCCATAATAAACCTAATGAATTCGTCCGAGTCCTTTGAACATCGTAAGACAACTCAGGAGATGTTACAGCTCAGTATACAGCATTAGCAACATGAAAAGCACGTTAGAAAAATGTAGGACGCGTTACAACTCCTAAGAACACCTTACATCACCGCACATAACTTTAAAACTCCATAATAAACCAAATTAATTCGTACGAGTCCTTTGAACATCGTACGACAACTTAGGACATCTTACGACTCTTTATGCCACATCAGCAACTCGAAAAGAACATTAGTATAATGTAGGACGCCTTACAGCTCCTAAGAACACCTTACACCACCGTACGAAACATTAAAACTCCATAATAAACCTAATGAATTCGTCCGAGTCCTTTGAATATCGTACGACAACTCAGGAGATGTTACAGCTCAGTATACAGCATTAGCAACATGAAAAGCACGTTAGAATAATGTAGGACGCGTTACAACTCCCAAGAACACCTTACATCACCGTACAAAACTTTAAAACTCCATAATAAACCAAATTAATTCGTACGAGTCCTTTGAACATCGTACGACAACTTAGGACATCTTACGACTCTTTATGCCACATTACCAACATGAAAAGCGTGTTAGAATAATGTAGGACGCGTTACAACTCCTATGAACAACTTACATCACCGTACAAAACTTTAAAACTCCATAATAAACCTAATGAATTTGTACGAGTCCCTTGAACATCGTACAACAACTTAGGACATCTTACGACTCTTTATGCCACATTAGCAACTCGAAAAGAACGTTAGTATAATGTAGGACGCCTTACAGCTCCTAAGAACACCTTACACCACCGTACGAAATGTTAAATCTCCGTAATAAACCTAATGAGTTCGTCCGAGTCCTTTGAACATCGTACGACAGCTTAGGAGATCTTAAGACTCTTTATGCCACATTAGCAACTCGAAAAGAACGTTAGTATGATGTAGGACGCCTTACAGCTCCTAAGATCACCTTACACCACCGTACGAAACATTAAAACTCCATAATAAACCTAATGAATTCGTCCGAGTCCTTTGAACATCGTAAGACAACTCAGGAGATGTTACAGCTCAGTATACAGCATTAGCAACATGAAAAGCACGTTAGAATAATGTAGGACGCGTTACAACTCCTAAGAACACCTTACATCACCGCACATAACTTTAAAACTCCATAATAAACCAAATTAATTCGTACGAGTCCTTTGAACATCGTACGACAACTTAGGACATCTTACGACTCTTTATGCCACATCAGCAACTCGAAAAGAACATTAGTATAATGTAGGACGCCTTACAGCTCCTAAGAACACCTTACACCACCGTACGAAACATTAAAACTCCATAATAAACCTAATGAATTCGTCCGAGTCCTTTGAATATCGTACGACAACTCAGGAGATGTTACAGCTCAGTATACAGCATTAGCAACATGAAAAGCACGTTAGAATAATGTAGGACGCGTTACAACTCCTAAGAACACCTTACATCACCGCACATAACTTTAAAACTCCATAATAAACCAAATTAATTCGTACGAGTCCTTTGAACATCGTACGACAACTTAGGACATCTTACGACTCTTTATGCCACATCAGCAACTCGAAAAGAACATTAGTATAATGTAGGACGCCTTACAGCTCCTAAGAACACCTTACACCACCGTACGAAACATTAAAACTCCATAATAAACCTAATGAATTCGTCCGAGTCCTTTGAATATCGTACGACAACTCAGGAGATGTTACAGCTCAGTATACAGCATTAGCAACATGAAAAGCACGTTAGAATAATGTAGGACGCGTTACAACTCCCAAGAACACCTTACATCACCGTACAAAACTTTAAAACTCCATAATAAACCAAATTAATTCGTACGAGTCCTTTGAACATCGTACGACAACTTAGGACATCTTACGACTCTTTATGCCACATTAACAACATGAAAAGCGTGTTAGAATAATGTAGGACGCGTTACAACTCCTATGAACAACTTACATCACCGTACAAAACTTTAAAACTCCATAATAAACCTAATGAATTTGTACGAGTCCCTTGAACATCGTACAACAACTTAGGACATCTTACGACTCTTTATGCCACATTAACAACTCGAAAAGAACGTTAGTATAATGTAGGACGCCTTACAGCTCCTAAGAACACCTTACACCACCGTACGAAATGTTAAATCTCCGTAATAAACCTAATGAGTTCGTCCGAGTCCTTTGAACATCGTACGACAGCTTAGGAGATCTTAAGACTCTTTATGCCACATTAGCAACTCGAAAAGAACGTTAGTATGATGTAGGACGCCTTACAGCTCCTAAGATCACCTTACACCACCGTACGAAACATTAAAACTCCATAATAAACCTAATGAATTCGTCCGAGTCCTTTGAACATCGTAAGACAACTCAGGAGATGTTACAGCTCAGTATACAGCATTAGCAACATGAAAAGCACGTTAGAATAATGTAGGACGCGTTACAACTCCTAAGAACACCTTACATCACCGCACATAACTTTAAAACTCCATAATAAACCAAATTAATTCGTACGAGTCCTTTGAACATCGTACGACAACTTAGGACATCTTACGACTCTTTATGCCACATCAGCAACTCGAAAAGAACATTAGTATAATGTAGGACGCCTTACAGCTCCTAAGAACACCTTACACCACCGTACGAAACATTAAAACTCCATAATAAACCTAATGAATTCGTCCGAGTCCTTTGAATATCGTACGACAACTCAGGAGATGTTACAGCTCAGTATACAGCATTAGCAACATGAAAAGCACGTTAGAATAATGTAGGACGCGTTACAACTCCTAAGAACACCTTACATCACCGCACATAACTTTAAAACTCCATAATAAACCAAATTAATTCGTACGAGTCCTTTGAACATCGTACGACAACTTAGGACATCTTACGACTCTTTATGCCACATCAGCAACTCGAAAAGAACATTAGTATAATGTAGGACGCCTTACAGCTCCTAAGAACACCTTACACCACCGTACGAAACATTAAAACTCCATAATAAACCTAATGAATTCGTCCGAGTCCTTTGAATATCGTACGACAACTCAGGAGATGTTACAGCTCAGTATACAGCATTAGCAACATGAAAAGCACGTTAGAATAATGTAGGACGCGTTACAACTCCCAAGAACACCTTACATCACCGTACAAAACTTTAAAACTCCATAATAAACCAAATTAATTCGTACGAGTCCTTTGAACATCGTACGACAACTTAGGACATCTTACGACTCTTTATGCCACATTAACAACATGAAAAGCGTGTTAGAATAATGTAGGACGCGTTACAACTCCTATGAACAACTTACATCACCGTACAAAACTTTAAAACTCCATAATAAACCTAATGAATTTGTACGAGTCCCTTGAACATCGTACAACAACTTAGGACATCTTACGACTCTTTATGCCACATTAGCAACTCGAAAAGAACGTTAGTATAATGTAGGACGCCTTACAGCTCCTAAGAACACCTTACACCACCGTACGAAATGTTAAATCTCCGTAATAAACCTAATGAGTTCGTCCGAGTCCTTTGAACATCGTACGACAGCTTAGGAGATCTTAAGACTCTTTATGCCACATTAGCAACTCGAAAAGAACGTTAGTATGATGTAGGACGCCTTACAGCTCCTAAGATCACCTTACACCACCGTACGAAACATTAAAACTCCATAATAAACCTAATGAATTCGTCCGAGTCCTTTGAACATCGTAAGACAACTCAGGAGATGTTACAGCTCAGTATACAGCATTAGCAACATGAAAAGCACGTTAGAATAATGTAGGACGCGTTACAACTCCTAAGAACACCTTACATCACCGCACATAACTTTAAAACTCCATAATAAACCAAATTAATTCGTACGAGTCCTTTGAACATCGTACGACAACTTAGGACATCTTACGACTCTTTATGCCACATCAGCAACTCGAAAAGAACATTAGTATAATGTAGGACGCCTTACAGCTCCTAAGAACACCTTACACCACCGTACGAAACATTAAAACTCCATAATAAACCTAATGAATTCGTCCGAGTCCTTTGAATATCGTACGACAACTCAGGAGATGTTACAGCTCAGTATACAGCATTAGCAACATGAAAAGCACGTTAGAATAATGTAGGACGCGTTACAACTCCCAAGAACACCTTACATCACCGTACAAAACTTTAAAACTCCATAATAAACCAAATTAATTCGTACGAGTCCTTTGAACATCGTACGACAACTTAGGACATCTTACGACTCTTTATGCCACATTACCAACATGAAAAGCGTGTTAGAATAATGTAGGACGCGTTACAACTCCTATGAACAACTTACATCACCGTACAAAACTTTAAAACTCCATAATAAACCTAATGAATTTGTACGAGTCCCTTAAACATCGTACAACAACTTAGGACATCTTACGACTCTTTATGCCACATTAGCAACTCGAAAAGAACGTTAGTATAATGTAGGACGCCTTACAGCTCCTAAGAACACCTTACACCACCGTACGAAACATTAAAACCCCATAATGAACCTAATGAATTCGTCTGAGTTGTTTGAACATCGAACGACAACTTAGGACATCTTACGACTCTTTATGCCATATTAGCAACTCAAAATGAACATTAGTATAATGTAGTACGCCTTACAGCTCCTAAGAACACCTTACACCACCGTACGAAACGTTAAAACTCCGTAATAAACCTAATGAGTTCGTCCGAGTCCTTTGAACATCGTACGACAGCTTAGGAGATCTTAAGACTCTTTATGCCACATTAGCAACTCGAAAAGAACGTTAGTATGATGTAGGACGCCTTACAGCTCCTAAGATCACCTTACACCACCGTACGAAACATTAAAACTCCATAATAAACCTAATGATTTCGTCCGAGTCCTTTGAACATCGTAAGACAACTCAGGAGATGTTACAGCTCAGTATACAGCATTAGCAACATGAAAAGCACGTTAGAATAATGTAGGACGCGTTACAACTCCTAAGAACACCTTACATCACCGCACATAACTTTAAAACTCCATAATAAACCAAATTAATTCGTACGAGTCCTTTGAACATCGTACGACAACTTAGGACATCTTACGACTCTTTATGCCACATCAGCAACTCGAAAAGAACATTAGTATAATGTAGGACGCCTTACAGCTCCTAAGAACACCTTACACCACCGTACGAAACATTAAAACTCCATAATAAACCTAATGAATTCGTCCGAGTCCTTTGAACATCGTACGACAACTCAGGAGATGTTACAGCTCAGTATACAGCATTAGCAACATGAAAAGCACGTTAGAATAATGTAGGACGCGTTACAACTCCCAAGAACACCTTACATCATCGTACAAAACTTTAAAACTCCATAATAAACCAAATTAATTCGTACGAGTCCTTTGAACATCGTACGACAACTTAGGACATCTTACGACTCTTTATGCCACATTACCAACATGAAAAGCGTGTTAGAATAATGTAGGACGCGTTACAACTCCTATGAACAACTTACATCACCGTACAAAACTTTAAAACTCCATAATAAACCTAATGAATTTGTACGAGTCCCTTGAACATCGTACAACAACTTAGGACATCTTACGACTCTTTATGCCACATTAGCAACTCGAAAAGAACGTTAGTATAATGTAGTGTGATATCTGCCCCGGACCCGATCCCAAAAAACCCGGCTCGAACCCGAAGTTCTATTTTTGAATGTATGGTACTCTTTGTAAATATAACGCCATGACATTTAATATATAAAATACAAATATGTTTGGCGCGGTGTTAATTCCCGTTTTAATTATGTGTCGGTCAAATTATTATCATCCAACGTCATAAACAAGCTCGAAAATATAAAAACATAAATCCTATAAACATTGCGAGTTAACGTGGTCAAGTTGTCGTTAAAATAATGGATTTAATTAACTTTGGGCCAAAACCGTCAATCCTCAAACTTGTTTTAAAAGTTTAAGTTAATAAATAAATCAAACCCAAAACCTTAGGGGCTGTTTTTTAAATTAAATTTTTAAACCCAAACTCCCCCCCCCCCTTGCCCGTGTTTCCGGCAACCGCAATTCCGGCCAGATTGGCCGGAAAACCCACAAACTCCGGCGAGCTCTCAAAAACTTGTTTTTAGCACATTTCAACTAACCAAATCTATACAAAATCATCCTAACGCTATTCTAAGCATGTTACGAACACCTAATTGATTTTTAATCACCTAAATATGGGTCAATTTCCCAATCCAAAATCGGGTAAAAAAAACCCACTTTATCAAACGACTAAAAACGTATCGAATTTATGATTTCATTCAATCTCATACGTCCTCTCGATGTCTTGCATTCATTATCAACTGTTAATTGAACCCAAACGATCTGAATTATCCAATCAATTGCTAATTTCGGTTCATGCTCAACTCTAAGTCAAACGACAACAACCCAGCAACTAAAACACAATTCAACTTACCTGCACCTCTCTCATTACTCGATTTCACTCTCTGTTAATCCAATTTCAATCAAGATCATCAGAATCTTTGTCGTTGATTCCTAACACGTCGCGGGCTGTTCATCGTCGTCTTCAATCCAAATCGATCGAAACCAAGTAAGTTTAATACAATGAAATGATCGTTGTAATGTATAGATTAAAAGCCCTATGGTCTTCTGGATTCAATCATCAAATTAAGAACGAATTGGTTGATTTTCAAATCTAGGATTTATATGGAAATGGGTATACTTGTGTAGTAAAGATTAAAACTATTTCCGTCTGTTTAAAGAAACAAAAAGCGCGCATGGTTCAGTGGTAAGGCCGTTGTAATTGACGCGTTAGGTCGTGGGTTCGAGTCCCACTGTGACCACTTTTTAATTTTTATCTTTTTAACCCCCTTACTTCTAAGTTATATATATATATTTCTCAAGATTGTGTATAAATAATATATCAATTATAAAACTAGAAATTGTTTATTATAAAAAAAATATATATATTTACATCTCGTACCTAAATCCCCAAATTGGACTTTAAAACCCTAAATTCCCAAATTATATTTTGAAACCCTAATTTTCAATTTATAATTTAAAACCCTAAAACCCCAAATCCAAAACCCTAGAATTTCTAAGTTCTTGATTCTAGTTACTATATTATTTGTCTCGTTTCTAAATTAGGTTTTCCCGGTTAATTAGGTGATTCTAATATCTGGGCGATCCTCGATTCTATTTAGTTACTTTCTTGCGTTTGCTAGTATCTATGTTTTTCAGGTGAGTAAACTCACTCCCCTTTTTCCATTTTACTATTTTGGGGCTGAAATATGTCTTTTACTATATTGCGTTTTCTATTCGTTTTCTAAAAGAGATCATACAAATATGTTAATCTAGTTTGGCCGCTTGATGCAATCTTATGTGTTAGTTAAAAGTAGTTTTATTGCTTTGTAATCCCACCGGTACAATGTTAGCGCTAATGGTTTGACAAACCCACCTGCTTGTACAACATCGATAGGTGATTTAAACCCGGCCTTTCTAATTCCATGTTTACTATGTCGAGATGCTATGTTGCTATACTATGTTGCTATGCTATGATGCTATACTATGCCATGTCCCTAAATTGCTAAATGATGACTTATATATCGAGACGGTAAACGACGGTTATTAAAAGTTATCATTATTTATTACATGAGTGGTTCTCATGACAAATGGCTAGACGAGATACTATGGTTTCTATTGTGGTTGGTGTGCTATTCTATTCTAGGGGTCCTGGTAGGGTGATATTACGAAATTACTATACATATGGGATTGCGCAGCATATCTTGTTGATCTCGGATTTCAATACTATTACTATTCAATTTGGGTTTTACTCACTAGCTTGTGTAGCTAACTTTATTTTCGCGTATTTCAGGTGGCGCGTGATTTTGGCTTGTTTCTTTGCTATTCAAGACATAGGGATTTGGACCTAGAAATAATACTAAACATGACTATTTCATTTACTGCTATTATGAATTTGTCGTTTCGCATTTAAGACTTGGGTTTTGCCAAACTTATGATAATAATTATTAGACTTTAATAAAAGTAACACCATGTGCTTTGTTTACTACGGATATCCAATTCTATGACAGCCCGGTGTTTTCCGCCACCGGGCGGGGTGTCACAGTTGGTATCAGAGCCATGGTTATAGAGAACTAGGATAGGGTATTAGAAACACACCGACCTATACTATAACTTAAGAGTCCTTAGTGCAAATGGATGTGCTTAGAAAACTCTTCAGAATTTATTTATTCATTTATTTATTTATTCTATGAACAGTTCTATGTCTTTTCTTTATCTCAATTCTTAACCGATTTCGCGAAGGAGCTACAAGAGACTCGTCTGTAAGATTAGGATCTTTCTCTTTGTGGAATCTCGTCATCGTCTTAAGTGAGTTTGAAAAAGTGGGAAACGTGTGCAATCTGGAAGGGGGAACGCCTGTATCACGGACATCCTGTCTAAGGCAAGCATTTCGTATAAATCTCTTTAAGAGACCTGTATGCTTACCTGGGGATGTACGAGATGAGTGTGAACCTATAGGCTAAAGCACGCTTTCTCGAATACGTTGAAAACGAACTTAACACTTTGATAAGTCTTGAGTGTCCAAACCCAGACACATTCCTAAGCCTTCAAATTCCATCTAATCATTTTTTTTTCTTCCTAATATTATCATTTTTCTATAAATTCTAATTATTTCTATGAGTTCTTTGTGATTTTAAAATGTCACCCTAAACTATTTGATTGTTACTATGAAGTGTTTTCTAAGGAGATTCTATGATATTTCTAAATACCATTCAAATCCAATAAGTGTTTACTATGAAATATGTTTTAAAAAGAATGTTTCATGTCTCACGAAATCGGTTTCTATCTTGTAGAATGGCGGGTAGAAATCAAAGACTTGCTAATACCATCGCAACCCAAATGGCCGGTATTTTGCCTGGGCTTGTGAATCAACTCAACGCAGCGAACCAAAATAACCAGCTCAGGTGCTCGTTAAAGTATTTCAATTCTTGCGGGCCAACCAAATTCTATGGCAATGAAGGGGCCACGGGGCTTCTTCAGTGGTACGAGAGTATGGAAAGTACTTTCACCAATTGCGACTGTCCCGAGAACATCAAAGTTCGTTATGCCACCAGTGTCCTTCAGAAGGGTGCTCTGACTTGGTGGAACGACGAAAAGCGCAGGCTAGGTGAAGCTGCTGTTACTGCTCTTACTTGGGCGGCATTCAAAACTACTATGACCAGCAAGTATTGTCCTCCCAGTGAGATCCGGAAACTGGAGGGCGAGTTCTGGGCATTGAAACAAGACAGTGGCGAAAATGTAGCCTACAATGATCGCTTCTCCCAGCTTAGCACTCTGTGTCCCAACATGGTTACCCCGGACTCCCGGGGAATTGAACAATATATCGGGGGTTTACCGATGACTATTCAGGATGCGGTTTGGGGAAGCAAGCCAGCCACTGTGGGTGAGGCCATGACCCTAGCAGGTCGTCTCACGGAAAACCACGTGCATGCTGGTACTCTATCCAGGAAAGGGGACAAACGGCTCAAGGGTTCGTCGAGCAATGATCCTAAAACGACCGAGGGAGGTTCTTACAAAGGTTTCAAACCCGAATCATCATCCCGTTCTAAGAAGCGCAAGAACAACGCTACTAATTATGCTGTAGTTACTCCAAACCCTCCTATGGCTCAACAGGGGGGAAATGCTAATCGTAAGCCCTATACGGGAACTCTGCCAAAGTGCAATTTCTGCCCACTTCATCATGCTCCCAACACTCCATGTCATAAGTGCTCGATCTGCCAACGGTACGACCATGTGGCTAAAGATTGTTGGAACGCCCCGAATACTGCAAACAACAATCGGGTGAACCAAGGGCGTGCCTGCTATAACTGTGGTGATCCAAACCACTTCCGCAACAACTGCCCGCAACCGATCAACGTCAACGTAAACACAAATGCTAATGCTAATCAGGCGGGTCGGGCCAGAACTTTTAATATCAATGCCAACCAGGCTCAAGCCAACAACGACGTGGTGAACGGTATGTTCCTCGTTAATGATCGCTATGCTTCTATTTTATTTGACTCGGGTGCCGATAAAAGCTTTGTATCTCTAGAGTTTGCTTCATCTTTTAATGTTGGCCGTGTTAGACTTGATAAACCTTATGTGGTAAAAATAGCTAACGGGAAAAATGTTTCAATTAGTTCATCGTTTATGGGGTGTGAACTTAAACTTCAAGGTCACGTGTTTCATGTTGATCTTTTACCAATGACGCTCGGTAGCTTCGATGTTATTATCGGTATGGATTGGTTATCCGCTAACGGCGCAGAAATTTTATGTTGGGAAAAGGTAGTCCGCATTCCTCTTCCATCGGGTCAAATTCTGAATGTTTTGGGGGAGAAATCTCCTACCAGTCTGAAACTCATGTCTTGCGTTAAAGCTCAAAAATGTTTGCGTAAGGGTTATGTAGCGTTCATGGCTCACGTTGAGGTCAGCAAAAAGAAAGAAAAGAAATTGGAGGACATACCTATTGTGCGAGATTTTGCCGAAGTGTTTCCCGAGGATGTAACTGGTCTACCACCTGTACGGCAAGTCGAATTCCGTATTGATCTTATACCGGGTGCTACTCCCGTGGCGAAAGCCCCTTATCGTCTGGCACCTTCCGAACTTCAAGAGTTAGGCAGTCAGCTCCAAGAACTATCCGATAAGGGCTTTATTCGTCCGAGTTCTTCACCTTGGGGTGCACCAATCTTATTTGTTAAAAAGAAGGATGGCTCGTTCCGAATGTGTATCGATTATCGTGAACTCAACAAGCTTACCGTCAAAAATCGATATCCTTTGCCTCGTATCGATGATCTGTTTGACCAACTCCAAGGAGCAACGTGTTTCTCAAAAATTGATCTTCGTTCGGGTTATCATCAGCTGCGTGTGCACGAAGATGACATACCCAAGACTGCGTTTCGTACGCGATACGGACACTTCGAGTTTACGGTTATGCCTTTCGGTTTGACCAACGCTCCTGCTGTTTTTATGGACTTGATGAACCGAGTGTGCCGACCGTACCTGGACCGATTTGTCATTGTGTTCATTGACGATATTCTCATCTATTCTAAATCTAAGGCCGAGCATGAACAACATCTCCGTACCAATCTCCAAATGCTAAAGCAAGAGCAGTTATATGCTAAGTTTTCTAAATGTGAATTTTGGCTCAAGGAGGTCCAATTCCTGGGTCATATCGTTAACGAAAAAGGTGTTCAAGTGGATCCGGCAAAAATCGAAACCGTTAAAAACTGGTCAGCGCCTTCAACTCCAACCGAAATCCGCTCTTTTCTCGGTCTAGCGGGTTATTACCGTCGATTCATTGCCAATTTTTCTAAGATTGCAGTTCCCCTCACAGCTTTAACTTGCAAGAATGTACCTTTCCTGTGGGGTTCCGAACAACAGAAAGCGTTTGATGTCCTAAAAGACAAACTGTGTAATGCTCCGATTCTTACTCTTCTAGACGGTCACGAAGACCTTGTTGTTTATTGTGACGCTTCAAAGCATGGTCTCGGTTGTGTTCTAATGCAACGGGGTAAAGTAATCGCTTATGCCTCGCGACAACTCAAAATCCACGAAAAGAATTACACTACTCACGATCTCGAATTGGGTGCTGTAGTCTTTGCTTTCAAAATATGGAGGCATTATCTTTACGGCACCAAGTGTCTTGTTTATACCGATCATAAGAGCTTACAACACATTCTGAATCAGAAAGAACTTAACATGAGGCAGAGACGTTGGGTTGAATTATTAAACGATTATGACTGCGAAATTCGCTATCATCCCGGCAAAGCTAACGTCGTCGCCGATGCTCTTAGCCGCAAGGAACACGTCATGCTTTCTTGTGTTACCCTTCGTGTTGACCTGAAATCCAAAATTTTTGAAGCTCAACGTATGGTTGTTTCTGAGGGTACTTTCCGAGATGAGATGAACCTTGGTGCCGATTCACAGTTAGAAACAAAAACCGATGGCCTACTCTACTACATGAATCGCATCTGGGTGCCTACCCGCGGTGATATCCGTGAACTTATTATGGATGAGAACCATAAAAGTCGTTATTCTATTCATCCGGGTGCAGATAAAATGTATAAAAATCTTCGTCCCCACTATTGGTGGCCGTGTATGAAGGAAGAAATCGCTCGATCTGTTTCTAAGTGTTTGACTTGTGCACGGGTAAAAGCCGAGCATCAACGCCCTTCTGGTCTCCTCGTGCAACCCGAAATCCCTGTTTGGAAATGGGAGAGTATCGCCATGGATTTTGTTACTAAACTTCCTCTTTCAAATGGTTATGATAGCATCTGGGTGATTATTGATCGGTTAACGAAATCTGCTCATTTTCTGCCAATCAAAGAAACTTATTCGGCGGAAAAGCGGGCTCAGCTTTACGTGAAGGAGATTGTTTGTCGTCATGGGGTGCCGTTGGATATTATTTCTGATCGTGATGGTCGTTTTATGTCTCGTTTCTGGAAGGGTCTTCAAGAAGCTTTGGGTACTAAACTCAACCTCAGCACTGCTTATCATCCCCAAACCGATGGTCAAAGCGAGAGAACCATTCAAACTCTCGAGGATTTGCTTCGCTCTTGTGTTATTGATTTCAAAGGTAAATGGGATATTCATCTTCCGTTGATCGAATTCTCGTATAATAACAGTTATCATTCTAGCATCGATATGGCACCGTTCGAAGCTCTTTATGGTCGTAAATGTCGTTCTCCCCTATGTTGGACTGAAGTCGGTGACTCTCAGATCACTGGGCCAGAGATGGTTCAGGAGACCACCGATAAAATCCGCAAAATCTGAGAAAATCTTTTAGCAGCTCGAAATCGGCAAAAGTATTATGCTGATAAAAAGAGGAAGCCTATGGAATACGAAATCGGTGATATGGTTCTACTTAAGGTGTCTCCATGGAAGGGAGTTTTCCGTTTTGGCAAAAAGGTAAAGCTAGCTCCCCGATATGTGGGCCCGTTCAAGGTTCTTAAAAAGATCGGGAAAGTTTCTTACGAGTTGGAACTGCCTGAGGAATTGGGTGGTGTTCATCCCGTGTTCCACGTCTCTAAACTAAAAAAGTGTTTGTCTGATGAAAATCTTATCGTGCCTCTCGACGAGATCCAAATCGATGAATCTATGCAATTTATCGAGCGACCATTGGAAATTATGGATCGGGAAGTTAAGCAACTCAAGCGGAGTCGGATACCGATCGTCAAGGTTCGTTGGGAATCTAAGCGTGGACCCGAATTCACTTGGGAACGTGAGGATCAAATGAAGGCAAAATATCCGCATCTCTTCGTTTCATCTTCTTCTACTGCGGTTTGAGCAAATTTCAGGACGAAATTTCTATAAGGAGGGGAGACTGTGATATCTGCCCCGGACCCGATCCCGAAAAACCCTGCTCGAACCCGAAGTTCTATTTTTGAATGTATGGTACTCTTTGTAAATATAACGCCATGACATTTAATATATAAAATACAAATATGTTTGGCGCGGTGTTAATTCCCGTTTTAATTATGTGTCGGTCAAATTATTATCATCCAACGTCATAAACAAGCTCGAAAATATAAAAACATAAATCCTATAAACATTGCGAGTTAACGTGGTCAAGTTGTCGTTAAAATAAAGGATTTAATTAACTTTGGGCCAAAACCGTCAATCCTCAAACTTGTTTTAAAAGTTTAAGTTAATAAATAAATCAAACCCAAAACCTCAGGGGCTGTTTTGTAAATTAAATATTTAAACCCAAACTCCCCCCCCCCTTGCCCGTGTTTCCGGCAACCGCAATTCCGGCCAGATTGGCCGGAAAACCCACAAACTCCGGCGAGCTCTCAAAAACTTGTTTTTAGCACATTTCAACTAACCAAATCTATACAAAATCATCCTAACGCTATTCTAAGCATGTTACGAACACCTAATTGATTTTTAATCACCTAAATATGGGTCAATTTCCCAATCCAAAATCGGGTAAAAAAAACCCACTTTATCAAACGACTAAAAACGTATCTAATTTATGATTTCATTCAATCCCATACGTCCTCTCGATGTCTTGCATTCATTATCAACTTTTAATTGAACCCAAACGATCCGAATTATCCAATCAATTGCTAATTTCGGTTCATGCTCAACTCTAAGTCAAACGACAACAACCCAGCAACTAAAACACAATTCAACTTACCTGCACCTCTCTCATTACTCGATTTCACTCTCTGTTAATCCAATTTCAATCAAGATCATCAGAATCTTTGTCGTTGATTCCTAACACGTCGCGGGCTGTTCATCGTCGTCTTCAATCCAAATCGATCGAAACCAAGTAAGTTTAATACAATGAAATGATCGTTGTAATGTATAGATTAAAAGCCCTATGGTCTTCTGGATTCAATCATCAAATTAAGAACGAATTGGTTGATTTTCAAATCTAGGGTTTATATGGAAATGGGTATACTTGTGTAGTAAAGATTAAAACTATTTCCGTCTGTTTAAAGAAACAAAAAGCGCGCCTGGTTCAGTGGTAAGGCCGCTGTAATTGACGCGTTAGGTCGTGGGTTCGAGTCCCACTGTGACCACTTTTTAATTTTTATCTTTTTAATCTCCTTACTTCTAAGTTATATATATATATTTCTCAAGATTGTATATAAATAATATATCAATTATAAAACTAGAAATTGTTTATTATAAAAAAAATATATATATTTACATCTCGTACCTAAATCCCCAAATTGGACTTTAAAACCCTAAATTCCCAAATTATATTTTGAAACCCTAATTTTCAATTTATAATTTAAAACCCTAAAACCCCAAATCCAAAACCCTAGAATTTCTAAGTTCTTGATTCTAGTTACTATATTATTTGTCTCGTTTCTAAATTAGGTTTTCCCGGTTAATTAGGTGATTCTAATATCTGGGCGATCCTCGATTCTATTTAGTTACTTTCTTGCGTTTGCTAGTATCTATATTGTTCAGGTGAGTAAACTCACTCCCCTTTTTCCATTTTACTATTTTGGGGCTGAAATATGTCTTTTACTATATTGCGTTTTCTATTCGTTTTCTAAAAGAGATCATACAAATATGTTAATCTAGTTTGGCCGCTTGATGCAATCTTATGTCTTAGTTAAAAGTAGTTTTATTGCTTTGTAATCCCACCGGTACAATGTTAGCGCTAATGGTTTGACAAACCCACCTGCTTGTACAACATCGATAGGTGATTTAAACCCGGCCTTTCTAATTCCATGTTTACTATGTCGAGATGCTATGTTGCTATACTATGTTGCTATGCTATGATGCTATACTATGCCATGTCCCTAAATTGCTAAATGATGACTTATATATCGAGACGGTAAACGACGGTTATTAAAAGTTATCATTATTTATTACATGAGTGGTTCTCATGACAAATGGCTAGACGAGATACTATGGTTTCTATTGTGGTTGGTGTGCTATTCTATTCTAGGGGTCCTGGTAGGGTGATATTACGAAATTACTATACATATGGGATTGCGCAGCATATCTTGTTGATCTCGGATTTCAATACTATTACTATTCAATTTGGGTTTTACTCACTAGCTTGTGTAGCTAACTTTATTTTCGCGTATTTCAGGTGGCGCGTGATTTTGGCTTGTTTCTTTGCTATTCAAGACATAGGGATTTGGACCTAGAAATAACACTAAACATGACTATTTCATTTACTGCTATTATGAATTTGTCGTTTCGCATTTAAGACTTGGGTTTTTGCCAAACTTATGATAATAATTATTAGACTTTAATAAAAGTAACACCATGTGCTTTGTTTACTACGGATATCCAATTCTACGACAGCCCGGTGTTTTCCGCCACCGGGCGGGGTGTCACATGTAGGACGCCTTACAGCTCCTAAGAACACCTTACACCACCGTACGAAACATTAAAACTCCATAATAAACCTAATGAATTCGTCTGAGTCGTTTGAACATCGAACGACAACATAGGACATCTTACGACTCTTTATGCCACATTAGCAACTCGAAATGAACATTAGTATAATGTAGTACGCCTTACAGCTCCTAAGAACACCTTACACCACCGTACGAAACGTTAAAACTCCGTAATAAACCTAATGAGTTCGTCCGAGTCCTTTGAACATCGTACGACAACTTAGGAGATCTTAAGACTCTTTATGCCACATTAGCAACTCGAAAAGAACGTTAGTATGATGTAGGACGCCTTACCGCTCCTAAGATCACCTTACACCACCGTATGAAACATTAAAACTCCATAATAAACCTAATGAATTCGTCCGAGTCCTTTGAACATCGTAAGACAAATCAGGAGATGTTACAGCTCAGTATACAGCATTAGCAACATGAAAAGCACGTTAGAATAATGTAGGACGCGTTACAACTCCTAAGAACACCTTACATCACCGTACAAAACTTTAAAACTCCATAATAAACCAAATTAATTCGTACGAGTCCTTTGAACATCGTACGACAACTTAGGACATCTTACGACTCTTTATGCCACATCAGCAACTCGAAAAGAACATTAGTATAATGTAGGACGCCTTACAGCTCCTAAGAACACCTTACACCACCGTACGAAACATTAAAACTCCATAATAAACCTAATGAATTCGTCCGAGTCCTTTGAACATCGTACGACAACTCAGGAGATGTTACAGCTCAGTATACAGCATTAGCAACATGAAAAGCACGTTAGAATAATGTAGGACGCGTTACAACTCCTAAGAACACCTTACATCACCGTACAAAACTTTAAAACTCCATAATAAACCAAATTAATTCGTACGAGTCCTTTGAACATCGTACGACAACTTAGGACATCTTACGACTCTTTATGCCACATTACCAACATGAAAAGCGTGTTAGAATAATGTAGGACGCGTTACAACTCCTAAGAACAACTTACATCACCGTACAAAACTTTAAAACTCCATAATAAACCTAATGAATTTGTACGAGTCCCTTGAACATCTTACAACAACTTAGGACATCTTACGACTCTTTATGCCACATTAGCAACTCGAAAAGAACGTTAGTATAATGTAGGACGCCTTACAGCTCCTAAGAACACCTTACACCACCGTACGAAACATTAAAACTCCATAATGAACCTAATGAATTCGTCTGAGTCGTTTGAACATCGAACGACAACTTAGGACATCTTACGACTCTTTATGCCACATTAGCAACTCGAAATGAACATTAGTATAATGTAGTACGCCTTACAGCTCCTAAGAACACCTTACACCACCGTACGAAACGTTAAAACTCTGTAATAAACCTAATGAGTTCGTCCGAGTCCTTTGAACATCGTACGACAGCTTAGGAGATCTTAAGACTCTTTATGCCACATTAGCAACTCGAAAAGAACGTTAGTATGATGTAGGACGCCTTACAGCTCCTAAGATCACCTTACACCACCGTACGAAACATTAAAACTCCATAATAAACCTAATGAATTCGTCCGAGTCCTTTGAACATCGTAAGACAACTCAGGAGATGTTACAGCTCAGTATACAGCATTAGCAACATGAAAAGCACGTTAGAATAACGTAGGACGCGTTACAACTCCTAAGAACACCTTACATCACCGTACAAAACTTTAAAACTCCAAAATAAACCAAATTAATTCGTACGAGTCCTTTGAACATCGTACGACAACTTAAGACATCTTACGACTCTTTATGCCACATCAGCAACTCGAAAAGAACATTAGTATAATGTAGGACGCCTTACAGCTCCTAAGAACACCTTACACCACCGTACGAAACATTAAAACTCCATAATAAACCTAATGAATTCGTCCGAGTCCTTTGAACATCGTACGAGAACTCAGGAGATGTTACAGCTCAGTATACAGCATTAGCAACATGAAAAGCACGTTAGAATAATGTAGGACGCGTTACAACTCCCAAGAACACCTTACATCACCGTACAAAACTTTAAAACTCCATAATAAACCAAATTAATTCGTACGAGTCCTTTGAACATCGTACGACAACTTAGGACATCTTACGACTTTTTATGCCACATTACCAACATGAAAAGCGTGTTAGAATAATGTAGGACGTGTTACAACTCCTATGAACAACTTACATCACCGTACAAAACTTTAAAACTCCATAATAAACCTAATGAATTTGTACGAGTCCCTTGAGCATCGTACAACAACTTAGGACATCTTACGACTCTTTATGCCACATTAGCAACTCGAAAAGAACGTTAGTATAATGTAGGACGCCTTACAGCTCCTAAGAACACCTTACACCACCGTACGAAACATTAAAACTCCATAATAAACCTAATGAATTCGTCTGAGTCGTTTGAACATCGAACGACAACTTAGGACATCTTACGACTCTTTATGCCACATTAGCAACTCGAAATGAACATTAGTATAATGTAGTACGCCTTACAGCTCCTAAGAACACCTTACACCACCGTACGAAACGTTAAAACTCCGTAATAAACCTAATGAGTTCGTCCGAGTCCTTTGAACATCGTACGACAACTTAGGAGATCTTAAGACTCTTTATGCCACATTAGCAACTCGAAAAGAACGTTAGTATGATGTAGGACGCCTTACAGCTCCTAAGATCACCTTACACCACCGTACGAAACATTAAAACTCCATAATAAACCTAATGAATTCGTCCGAGTCCTTTGAACATCGTAAGACAACTCAGGAGATGTTACAGCTCAGTATACAGCATTAGCAACATGAAAAGCACGTTAGAATAATGTAGGACGCGTTACAACTCCTAAGAACACCTTACATCACCGTACAAAACTTTAAAACTCCAAAATAAACCAAATTAATTCGTACGAGTCCTTTGAACATCGTACGACAACTTAAGACATCTTACGACTCTTTATGCCACATCAGCAACTCGAAAAGAACATTAGTATAATGTAGGACGCCTTACAGCTCCTAAGAACACCTTACACCACCGTACGAAACATTAAAACTCCATAATAAACCTAATGAATTCGTCCGAGTCCTTTGAACATCGTACGAGAACTCATGAGATGTTACAGCTCAGTATACAGCATTAGCAACATGAAAAGCACGTTAGAATAATGTAGGACGCGTTACAACTCCCAAGAACACCTTACATCACCGTACAAAACCTTAAAACTCCATAATAAACCAAATTAATTCGTACGAGTCCTTTGAACATCGTACGACAACTTAGGACATCTTACGACTTTTTATGCCACATTACCAACATGAAAAGCGTGTTAGAATAATGTAGGACGTGTTACAACTCCTATGAACAACTTACATCACCGTACAAAACTTTAAAACTCCATAATAAACCTAATGAATTTGTACGAGTCCCTTGAACATCGTACAACAACTTAGGACATCTTACGACTCTTTATGCCACATTAGCAACTCGAAAAGAACGTTAGTATAATGTAGGACGCCTTACAGCTCCTAAGAACACCTTACACCACCGTACGAAACATTAAAACTCCATAATAAACCTAATGAATTCGTCTGAGTCGTTTGAACATCGAACGACAACTTAGGACATCTTACGACTCTTTATGCCACATTAGAAACTCGAAATGAACATTAGTATAATGTAGTATGCCTTACAGCTCCTAAGAACACCTTACACCACCGTACGAAACGTTAAAACTCCGTAATAAACCTAATGAGTTCGTCCGAGTCCTTTGAACATCGTACGACAACTTAGGAGATCTTAAGACTCTTTATGCCACATTAGCAACTCGAAAAGAACGTTAGTATGATGTAGGACGCCTTACAGCTCCTAAGATCACCTTACACCACCGTACGAAACATTAAAACTCCATAATAAACCTAATGAATTCGTCCGAGTCCTTTGAACATCGTAAGACAACTCAGGAGATGTTACAGCTCAGTATACAGCATTAGCAACATGAAAAGCACGTTAGAATAATGTAGGACGCGTTACAACTCCTAAGAACACCTTACATCACCGTACAAAACTTTAAAACTCCAAAATAAACCAAATTAATTCGTACGAGTCCTTTGAACATCGTACGACAACTTAAGACATCTTACGACTCTTTATGCCACATCAGCAACTCGAAAAGAACATTAGTATAATGTAGGACGCCTTACAGCTCCTAAGAACACCTTACACCACCGTACGAAACATTAAAACTCCATAATAAACCTAATGAATTCGTCCGAGTCCTTTGAACATCGTACGAGAACTCATGAGATGTTACAGCTCAGTATACAGCATTAGCAACATGAAAAGCACGTTAGAATAATGTAGGACGCGTTACAACTCCCAAGAACACCTTACATCACCGTACAAAACTTTAAAACTCCATAATAAACCAAATTAATTCGTACGAGTCCTTTGAACATCGTACGACAACTTAGGACATCTTACGACTTTTTATGCCACATTACCAACATGAAAAGCGTGTTAGAATAATGTAGGACGTGTTACAACTCCTATGAACAACTTACATCACCGTACAAAACTTTAAAACTCCATAATAAACCTAATGAATTTGTACGAGTCCCTTGAACATCGTACAACAACTTAGGACATCTTACGAGTCTTTATGCCACATTAGCAACTCGAAAAGAACGTTAGTATAATGTAGGACGCCTTACAGCTCCTAAGAACACCTTACACCACCGTACGAAACATTAAAACTCCATAATAAACCTAATGAATTCGTCTGAGTCGTTTGAACATCGAACGACAACTTAGGACATCTTACGACTCTTTATGCCACATTAGCAACTCGAAATGAACATTAGTATAATGTAGTACGCCTTACAGCTCCTAAGAACACCTTACACCACCGTACGAAACGTTAAAACTCCGTAATAAACCTAATGAGTTCGTCCGAGTCCTTTGAACATCGTACGACAACTTAGGAGATCTTAAGACTCTTTATGCCACATTAGCAACTCGAAAAGAACGTTAGTATGATGTAGGACGCCTTACCGCTCCTAAGATCACCTTACACCACCGTATGAAACATTAAAACTCCATAATAAACCTAATGAATTCGTCCGAGTCCTTTGAACATCGTAAGACAACTCAGGAGATGTTACAGCTCAGTATACAGCATTAGCAACATGAAAAGCACGTTAGAATAATGTAGGACGCGTTACAACTCCTAAGAACACCTTACATCACCGTACAAAACTTTAAAACTCCATAATAAACCAAATTAATTCGTACGAGTCCTTTGAACATCGTACGACAACTTAGGACATCTTACGACTCTTTATGCCACATCAGCAACTCGAAAAGAACATTAGTATAATGTAGGACGCCTTACAGCTCCTAAGAACACCTTACACCACCGTACGAAACATTAAAACTCCATAATAAACCTAATGAATTCGTCCGAGTCCTTTGAACATCGTACGACAACTCAGGAGATGTTACAGCTCAGTATACAGCATTAGCAACATGAAAAGCACGTTAGAATAATGTAGGACGCGTTACAACTCCTAAGTACACCTTACATCACCGTACAAAACTTTAAAACTCCAAAATAAACCAAATTAATTCGTACGAGTCCTTTGAACATCGTACGACAACTTAAGACATCTTACGACTCTTTATGCCACATCAGCAACTCGAAAAGAACATTAGTATAATGTAGGACGCCTTACAGCTCCTAAGAACACCTTACACCACCGTACGAAACATTAAAACTCCATAATAAACCTAATGAATTTGTCCGAGTCCTTTGAACATCGTACGAGAACTCAGGAGATGTTACAGCTCAGTATACAGCATTAGCAACATGAAAAGCACGTTAGAATAATGTAGGACGCGTTACAACTCCCAAGAACACCTTACATCACCGTACAAAACTTTAAAACTCCATAATAAACCAAATTAATTCGTACGAGTCCTTTGAACATCGTACGAAAACTTAGGACATCTTACGACTTTTTATGCCACATTACCAACATGAAAAGCGTGTTAGAATAATGTAGGACGTGTTACAACTCCTATGAACAACTTACATCACCGTACAAAACTTTAAAACTCCATAATAAACCTAATGAATTTGTACGAGTCCCTTGAACATCGTACAACAACTTAGGACATCTTACGACTCTTTATGCCACATTAGCAACTCGAAAAGAACGTTAGTATAATGTAGGACGCCTTACAGCTCCTAAGAACACCTTACACCACCGTACGAAACATTAAAAATCCATAATAAACCTAATGAATTCGTCTGAGTCGTTTGAACATCGAACGACAACTTAGGACATCTTACGACTCTTTATGCCACATTAGCAACTCGAAATGAACATTAGTATAATGTAGTACGCCTTACAGCTCCTAAGAACACCTTACACCACCGTACGAAACGTTAAAACTCCGTAATAAACCTAATGAGTTCGTCCGAGTCCTTTGAACATCGTACGACAACTTAGGAGATCTTAAGACTCTTTATGCCACATTAGCAACTCGAAAAGAACGTTAGTATGATGTAGGACGCCTTACAGCTCCTAAGATCACCTTACACCACCGTACGAAACATTAAAACTCCATAATAAACCTAATGAATTCGTCCGAGTCCTTTGAACATCGTAAGACAACTCAGGAGATGTTACAGCTCAGTATACAGCATTAGCAACATGAAAAGCACGTTAGAATAATGTAGGACGCGTTACAACTCCTAAGAACACCTTACATCACCGTACAAAACTTTAAAACTCCAAAATAAACCAAATTAATTCGTACGAGTCCATTGAACATCGTACGACAACTTAAGACATCTTACGACTCTTTATGCCACATCAGCAACTAGAAAAGAACATTAGTATAATGTAGGACGCCTTACAGCTCCTAAGAACACCTTACACCACCGTACGAAACATTAAAACTCCATAATAAACCTAATGAATTCGTCCGAGTCCTTTGAACATCGTACGAGAACTCAGGAGATGTTACAGCTCAGTATACAGCATTAGCAACATGAAAAGCACGTTAGAATAATGTAGGACGCGTTACAACTCCCAAGAACACCTTACATCACCGTACAAATCTTTAAAACTCCATAATAAACCAAATTAATTCGTACGAGTCCTTTGAACATCGTACGACAACTTAGGACATCTTACGACTTTTTATGCCACATTACCAACATGAAAAGCGTGTTAGAATAATGTAGGACGTGTTACAACTCCTATGAACAACTTACATCACCGTACAAAACTTTAAAACTCCATAATAAACCTAATGAATTTGTACGAGTCCCTTGAACATCGTACAACAACTTAGGACATCTTACGAGTCTTTATGCCACATTAGCAACTCGAAAAGAACGTTAGTATAATGTAGGACGCCTTACAGCTCCTAAGAACACCTTACACCACCGTACGAAACATTAAAACTCCATAATGAACCTAATGCATTCGTCTGAGTCGTTTGAACATCGAACGACAACTTAGGACATCTTACGACCCTTTATGCCAAATTAGCAACTCGAAATGAACATTAGTATAATGTAGTACGCCTTACAGCTCCTAAGAACACCTTACACCACCGTACGAAACGTTAAAACTCCGTAATAAACCTAATGAGTTCGTCCGAGTCTTTTGAACATCGTACGACAGCTTAGGAGATCTTAAGACTCTTTATGCCACATTAGCAACTCGAAAAGAACGTTAGTATGATGTAGGACGCCTTACCGCTCCTAAGAACACCTTACACCACCGTACGAAACATTAAAAATCCATAATAAACCTAATGAATTCGTCTGAGTCGTTTGAACATCGAACGACAACTTAGGACATCTTACGACTCTTTATGCCACATTAGCAACTCGAAATGAACATTAGTATAATGTAGTACGCCTTACAGCTCCTAAGAACACCTTACACCACCGTACGAAACCTTAAAACTCCGTAATAAACCTAATGAGTTCGTCCGAGTCCTTTGAACATCGTACGACAACTTAGGAGATCTTAAGACTCTTTATGCCACATTAGCAACTCGAAAAGAACGTTAGTATGATGTAGGACGCCTTACAGCTCCTAAGATCACCTTACACCACCGTACGAAACATTAATACTCCATAATAAACCTAATGAATTCGTCCGAGTCCTTTGAACATCGTAAGACAACTCAGGAGATGTTACAGCTCAGTATACAGCATTAGCAACATGAAAAGCATGTTAGAATAATGTAGGACGCGTTACAACTCCTAAGAACACCTTACATCACCGTACAAAACTTTAAAACTCCATAATAAACCAAATTAATTCGTACGAGTCCTTTGAACATCGTACGACAACTTAGGACATCTTACGACTCTTTATGCCACATCAGCAACTCGAAAAGAACATTAGTATAATGTAGGACGCCTTACAGCTCCTAAGAACACCTTACACCACCGTACGAAACATTAAAACTCCATAATAAACCTAATGAATTCGTCCGAGTCCTTTGAACATCGTACGACAACTCAGGAGATGTTACAGCTCAGTATAAAGCATTAGCAACATGAAAAGCACGTTAGAATAATGTAGGACGCGCTACAACTCCTAAGAACACCTTACATCACCGTACAAAACTTTAAAACTCCATAATAAACCAAATTAATTCGTACGAGTCCTTTGAACATCGTACGACAACTTAGGACATCTTACGACTCTTTATGCCACATTACAAACATGAAAAGCGTGTTAGAATAATGTAGGACGCGTTACAACTCCTAAGAACAACTTACATCACCGTACAAAACTTTAAAACTCCATAATAAACCTAATGAATTTGTACGAGTCCCTTGAACATCTTACAACAACTTAGGACATCTTACGACTCTTTATGCCACATTAGCAACTCCAAAAGAACGTTAGTATAATGTAGGACGCCTTACAGCTCCTAAGAACACCTTACACCACCGTACGAAACATTAAAACTCCATAATGAACCTAATGCATTCGTCTGAGTCGTTTGAACATCGAACGACAACTTAGGACATCTTACGACCCTTTATGCCAAATTAGCAACTCGAAATGAACATTAGTATAATGTAGTACGCCTTACAGCTCCTAAGAACACCTTACACCACCGTACGAAACGTTAAAACTCCGTAATAAACCTAATGAGTTCGTCCGAGTCTTTTGAACATCGTACGACAGCTTAGGAGATCTTAAGACTCTTTATGCCACATTAGCAACTCGAAAAGAACGTTAGTATGATGTAGGACGCCTTACCGCTCCTAAGAACACCTTACACCACCGTACGAAACATTAAAAATCCATAATAAACCTAATGAATTCGTCTGAGTCGTTTGAACATCGAACGACAACTTAGGACATCTTACGACTCTTTATGCCACATTAGCAACTCGAAATGAACATTAGTATAATGTAGTACGCCTTACAGCTCCTAAGAACACCTTACACCACCGTACGAAACGTTAAAACTCCGTAATAAACCTAATGAGTTCGTCCGAGTCTTTTGAACATCGTACGACAGCTTAGGAGATCTTAAGACTCTTTATGCCACATTAGCAACTCGAAAAGAACGTTAGTATGATGTAGGACGCCTTACCGCTCCTAAGAACACCTTACACCACCGTACGAAACATTAAAAATCCATAATAAACCTAATGAATTCGTCTGAGTCGTTTGAACATCGAACGACAACTTAGGACATCTTACGACTCTTTATGCCACATTAGCAACTCGAAATGAACATTAGTATAATGTAGTACGCCTTACAGCTCCTAAGAACACCTTACACCACCGTACGAAACCTTAAAACTCCGTAATAAACCTAATGAGTTCGTCCGAGTCCTTTGAACATCGTACGACAACTTAGGAGATCTTAAGACTCTTTATGCCACATTAGCAACTCGAAAAGAACGTTAGTATGATGTAGGACGCCTTACAGCTCCTAAGATCACCTTACACCACCGTACGAAACATTAATACTCCATAATAAACCTAATGAATTCGTCCGAGTCCTTTGAACATCGTAAGACAACTCAGGAGATGTTACAGCTCAGTATACAGCATTAGCAACATGAAAAGCATGTTAGAATAATGTAGGACGCGTTACAACTCCTAAGAACACCTTACATCACCGTACAAAACTTTAAAACTCCAAAATAAACCAAATTAATTCGTACGAGTCCTTTGAACATCGTACGACAACTTAGGACATCTTACGACTCTTTATGCCACATTACAAACATGAAAAGTGTGTTAGAATAATGTAGGACGCGTTACAACTCCTAAGAACAACTTACATCACCGTACAAAACTTTAAAACTCCATAATAAACCTAATTAATTTGTACGAGTCCCTTGAACATCTTACAACAACTTAGGACATCTTACGACTCTTTATGCCACATTAGCAACTCCAAAAGAACGTTAGTATAATGTAGGACGCCTTACAGCTCCTAAGAACACCTTACACCACCGTACGAAACATTAAAACTCCATAATGAACCTAATGCATTCGTCTGAGTCGTTTGAACATCGAACGACAACTTAGGACATCTTACGACCCTTTATGCCAAATTAGCAACTCGAAATGAACATTAGTATAATGTAGTACGCCTTACAGCTCCTAAGAACACCTTACACCACCGTACGAAACGTTAAAACTCCGTAATAAACCTAATGAGTTCGTCCGAGTCTTTTGAACATCGTACGACAGCTTAGGAGATCTTAAGACTCTTTATGCCACATTAGCAACTCGAAAAGAACGTTAGTATTATGTAGGACGCCTTACCGCTCCTAAGATCACCTTACACCACCGTATGAAACATTAAAACTCCATAATAAACCTAATGAATTCGTCTGAGTCCTTTGAACATCGTAAGACAACTCAGGAGATGTTACAGCTCAGTATACAGCATTAGCAACATGAAAAGCACGTTAGAATAATGTAGGACGCGTTACAACTCCTAAGAACACCTTACATCACCGTACAAAACTTTAAAACTCCATAATAAACCAAATTAATTCGTACGAGTCCTTTGAACATCGTACGACAACTTAGGACATCTTACGACTCTTTATGCCACATCAGCAACTCGAAAAGAACATTAGTATAATGTAGGACGCCTTACAGCTTCTAAGAACACCTTACACCACCGTACGAAACATTAAAACTCCATAATAAACCTAATGAATTCGTCCGAGTCCTTTGAACATCGTACGACAACTCAGGAGATGTTACAGCTCAGTATACAACATTAGCAACATGAAAAGCACGTTAGAATAATGTAGGACGCGTTACAACTCCTAAGAACATCTTACATCACCGTACAAAACTTTAAAACTCCATAATAAACCAAATTAATTCGTACGAGTCCCTTGAACATCGTACGACAACTTAGGACATCTTACGACTCTTTATGCCACATCAGCAACTCGAAAAGAACATTAGTATAATGTAGGACGCCTTACAGCTCCTAAGAACACCTTACACCACCGTACGAAACATTAAAACTCCATAATAAACCTAATGAATTCGTCCGAGTCCTTTGAACATCGTACGACAACTCAGGAGATGTTACAGCTCAGTATACAGCATTAGCAACATGAAAAGCACGTTAGAATAATGTAGGACGCGTTACAACTCCTAAGAACACCTTACATCACCGTACAAAACTTTAAAACTCCATAATAAACCAAATTAATTCGTACGAGTCCTTTGAACATCGTACGACAACTTAGGACATCTTACGACTCTTTATGCCACGTTACCAACATGAAAAGCGTGTTAGAATAATGTAGGACGCGTTACAACTCCTAAGAACAACTTACATCACCGTACAAAACTTTAAAACTCCATAATAAACCTAATGAATTTGTACGAGTCCCTTGAACATCTTACAACAACTTAGGACATCTTACGACTCTTTATGCCACATTAGCAACTCGAAAAGAACGTTAGTATAATGTAGGACGCCTTACAGCTCCTAAGAACACCTTACACCACCGTACGAAACATTAAAACTCCATAATGAACCTAATGAATTCGTCTGAGTCGTTTGAACATCGAACGACAACTTAGGACATCTTACGACTCTTTATGCCAAATTAGCAACTCGAAATGAGCATTAGTATAATGTAGTACGCCTTACAGCTCCTAAGAACACCTTACACCACCGTACGAAACGTTAAAACTCCGTAATAAACCTAATGAGTTCGTCCGAGTCTTTTGAACATCGTACGACAGCTTAGGAGATCTTAAGACTCTTTATGCCACATTAGCAACTCGAAAAGAACGTTAGTATGATGTAGGACGCCTTACCGCTCCTAAGATCACCTTACACCACCGTATGAAACATTAAAACTCCATAATAAACCTAATGAATTCGTCCGAGTCCTTTGAACATCGTAAGACAACTCAGGAGATATTACAGCTCAGTATACAGCATTAGCAACATGAAAAGCACGTTAGAATAATGTAGGACGCGTTACAACTCCTAAGAACACCTTACACCACCGTACGAAACATTAAAACTCCATAATGAACCTAATGCATTCGTCTGAGTCGTTTGAACATCGAACGACAACTTAGGACATCTTACGACCCTTTATGCCAAATTAGCAACTCGAAATGAACATTAGTATAATGTAGTACGCCATACAGCTCCTAAGAACACCTTACACCACCGTACGAAACGTTAAAACTCCGTAATAAACCTAATGAGTTCGTCCGAGTCTTTTGAACATCGTACGACAGCTTAGGAGATCTTAAGACTCTTTATGCCACATTAGCAACTCGAAAAGAACGTTAGTATGATGTAGGACGCCTTACCGCTCCTAAGATCACCTTACACCACCGTATGAAACATTAAAACTCCATAATAAACCTAATGAATTCGTCCGAGTCCTTTGAACATCGTAAGACAACTCAGGAGATGTTACAGCTCAGTATACAGCATTAGCAACTTGAAAAGCACGTTAGAATAATGTAGGACGCGTTACAACTCCTAAGAACAGCTTACATCACCGTACAAAACTTTAAAACTCCATAATAAACCAAATTAATTCGTACGAGTCCTTTGAACATCGTACGACAACTTAGGACATCTTACGACTCTTTATGCCACATCAGCAACTCGAAAAGAACATTAGTATAATGTAGGACGCCTTACAGCTTCTAAGAACACCTTACACCACCGTACGAAACATTAAAACTCCATAATAAACCTAATGAATTCGTCCGAGTCCTTTGAACATCGTACGACAACTCAGGAGATGTTACAGCTCAGTATACATCATTAGCAACATGAAAAGCACGTTAGAATAATGTAGGACGCGTTACAACTCCTAAGAACACCTTACATCACCGTACAAAACTTTAAAACTCCATAATAAACCAAATTAATTCGTACGAGTCCCTTGAACATCGTACGACAACTTAGGACATCTTACGACTCTTTATGCCACATCAGCAACTCGAAAAGAACATTAGTATAATGTAGGACGCCTTACAGCTCCTAAGAACACCTTACACCACCGTACGAAACATTAAAACTCCATAATAAACCTAATGAATTCGTCCGAGTCCTTTGAACATCGTACGACAACTCAGGAGATGTTACAGCTCAGTATACAGCATTAGCAACATGAAAAGCACGTTAGAATAATGTAGGACGCGTTAAAACTCCTAAGAACACCTTACATCACCGTACAAAACTTTAAACTCCATAATAAACCAAATTAATTCGTACGAGTCCTTTAAACATCGTACGACAACTTAGGACATCTTACGACTCTTTATGCCACATTACCAACATGAAAAGCGTGTTAGAATAATGTAGGACGCGTTACAACTCCTAAGAACAACTTACATCACCGTACAAAACTTTAAAACTCCATAATAAACCTAATGAATTTGTACGAGTCCCTTGAACATCTTACAACAACTTAGGACATCTTACGACTCTTTATGCCACATTAGCAACTCGAAAAGAACGTTAGTATAATGTAGGACGCCTTACAGCTCCTAAGAACACCTTACACCACCGTACGAAACATTAAAACTCCATAATGAACCTAATGAATTCGTCTGAGTCGTTTGAACATCGAACGACAACTTAGGACATCTTACGACTCTTTATGCCAAATTAGCAACTCGAAATGAACATTAGTATAATGTAGTACGCCTTACAGCTCCTAAGAACACCTTACACCACCGTACGAAACGTTAAAACTCCGTAATAAACCTAATGAGTTCGTCCGAGTCTTTTGAACATCGTACGACAGCTTAGGAAATCTTAAGACTCTTTATGCCACATTAGCAACTCGAAAAGAACGTTAGTATGATGTAGGACGCCTTACCGCTCCTAAGATCACCTTACACCACCGTATGAAACATTAAAACTCCATAATAAACCTAATGAATTCGTCCGAGTCCTTTGAACATCGTAAGACAACTCAGGAGATATTACAGCTCAGTATACAGCATTAGCAACTTGAAAAGCACGTTAGAATAATGTAGGACGCGTTACAACTCCTAAGAACACCTTACATCACCGTACAAAACTTTAAAACTCCATAATAAACCAAATTAATTCGTACGAGTCCTTTGAACATCGTACGACAACTTAGGACATCTTACGACTCTTTATGCCACATCAGCAACTCGAAAAGAACATTAGTATAATGTAGGACGCCTTACAGCTTCTAAGAACACCTTACACCACCGTACGAAACATTAAAACTCCATAATAAACCTAATGAATTCGTCCGAGTCCTTTGAACATCGTACGACAACTCAGGAGATGTTACAGCTCAGTATACATCATTAGCAACATGAAAAGCACGTTAGAATAATGTAGGACGCGTTACAACTCCTAAGAACACCTTACATCACCGTACAAAACTTTAAAACTCCATAATAAACCAAATTAATTCGTACGAGTCCCTTGAACATCGTACGACAACTTAGGACATCTTACGACTCTTTATGCCACATCAGCAACTCGAAAAGAACATTAGTATAATGTAGGACGCCTTACAGCTCCTAAGAATACCTTACACCACCGTACGAAACATTAAAACTCCATAATAAACCTAATGAATTCGTCCGAGTCCTTTGAACATCGTACGACAACTCAGGAGATGTTACAGCTCAGTATACAGCATTAGCAACATGAAAAGCACGTTAGAATAATGTAGGACGCGTTAAAACTCCTAAGAACACCTTACATCACCGTACAAAACTTTAAAACTCCATAATAAACCAAATTAATTCGTACGAGTCCTTTGAACATCGTACGACAACTTAGGACATCTTACGACTCTTTATGCCACATTACCAACATGAAAAGCGTGTTAGAATAATGTAGGACGCGTTACAACTCCTAAGAACAACTTACATCACCGTAGAAAACTTTAAAACTCCATAATAAACCTAATGAATTTGTACGAGTCCCTTGAACATCTTACAACAACTTAGGACATCTTACGACTCTTTATGCCACATTAGCAACTCGAAAAGAACGTTAGTATAATGTAGGACGCCTTACAGCTCCTAAGAACACCTTACACCACCGTACGAAACATTAAAACTCCATAATGAACCTAATGAATTCGTCTGAGTCGTTTGAACATCGAACGACAACTTAGGACATCTTACGACTCTTTATGCCAAATTAGCAACTCGAAATGAACATTAGTATAATGTAGTACGCCTTACAGCTCCTAAGAACACCTTACACCACCGTACGAAACGTTAAAACTCCGTAATAAACCTAATGAGTTCGTCCGAGTCTTTTGAACATCGTACGACAGCTTAGGAGATCTTAAGACTCTTTATGCCACATTAGCAACTCGAAAAGAACGTTAGTATGATGTAGGACGCCTTACCGCTCCTAAGAACACCTTACACCACCGTACGAAACATTAAAACTCCATAATAAACCTAATGAATTCGTCCGAGTCCTTTGAACATCGTAAGACAACTCAGGAGATATTACAGCTCAGTATACAGCATTAGCAATTTGAAAAGCACGTTAGAATAATGTAGGACGCGTTACAACTCCTAAGAACACCTTACATTACCGTACAAAACTTTAAAACTCCATAATAAACCAAATTAATTCGTACGAGTCCTTTGAACATCGTACGACAACTTAGGACATCTTACGACTCTTTATGCCACATCAGCAACTCGAAAAGAACATTAGTATAATGTAGGACGCCTTACAGCTTCTAAAAACACCTTACACCACCGTACGAAACATTAAAACTCCATAATAAACCTAATGAATTCGTCCGAGTCCTTTGAACATCGTACGACAACTCAGGAGATGTTACAGCTCAGTATACATCATTAGCAACATGAAAAGCACGTTAGAATAATGTAGGACGCGTTACAACTCCTAAGAACACCTTACATCACCGTACAAAACTTTAAAACTCCATAATAAACCAAATTAATTCGTACGAGTCCCTTGAACATCGTACGACAACTTAGGACATCTTACGACTCTTTATGCCACATCAGCAACTCGAAAAGAACATTAGTATAATGTAGGACGCCTTACAGCTCCTAAGAACACCTTACACCACCGTACGAAACATTAAAACTCCATAATAAACCTAATGAATTCGTCCGAGTCCTTTGAACATCGTACGACAACTCAGGAGATGTTACAGCTCAGTATACAGCATTAGCAACATGAAAAGCACGTTAGAATAATGTAGGACGCGTTAAAACTCCTAAGAACACCTTACATCACCGTACAAAACTTTAAAACTCCATAATAAACCAAATTAATTCGTACGAGTCCTTTGAACATCGGACGACAACTTAGGACATCTTACGACTCTTTATGCCACATTACCAACATGAAAAGCGTGTTAGAATAATGTAGGACGCGTTACAACTCCTAAGAACAACTTACATCACCGTAGAAAACTTTAAAACTCCATAATAAACCTAATGAATTTGTACGAGTCCCTTGAACATCTTACAACAACTTAGGACATCTTACGACTCTTTATGCCACATTAGCAACTCGAAAAGAACGTTAGTATAATGTAGGACGCCTTACAGCTCCTAAGAACACCTTACACCACCGTACGAAACATTAAAACTCCATAATGAACCTAATGAATTCGTCTGAGTCGTTTGAACATCGAACGACAACTTAGGACATCTTACGACTCTTTATGCCAAATTAGCAACTCGAAATGAACATTAGTATAATGTAGTACGCCTTACAGCTCCTAAGAACACCTTACACCACCGTACGAAACGTTAAAACTCCGTAATAAACCTAATGAGTTCGTCCGAGTCTTTTGAACGTCGTACGACAGCTTAGGAGATCTTAAGACTCTTTATGCCACATTAGCAACTCGAAAAGAACGTTAGTATGATGTAGGACGCCTTACCGCTCCTAAGAACACCTTACACCACCGTACGAAACATTAAAACTCCATAATAAACCTAATGAATTCGTCCGAGTCCTTTGAACATCGTAAGACAACTCAGGAGATATTACAGCTCAGTATACAGCATTAGCAACTTGAAAAGCACGTTAGAATAATGTAGGACGCGTTACAACTCCTAAGAACACCTTACATTACCGTACAAAACTTTAAAACTCCATAATAAACCAAATTAATTCGTACGAGTCCTTTGAACATCGTACGACAACTTAGGACATCTTACGACTCTTTATGCCACATCAGCAACTCGAAAAGAACATTAGTATAATGTAGGACGCCTTACAGCTTCTAAAAACACCTTACACCACCGTACGAAACATTAAAACTCCATAATAAACCTAATGAATTCGTCCGAGTCCTTTGAACATCGTACGACAACTCAGGAGATGTTACAGCTCAGTATACATCATTAGCAACATGAAAAGCACGTTAGAATAATGTAGGACGCGTTACAACTCCTAAGAACACCTTACATCACCGTACAAAACTTTAAAACTCCATAATAAACCAAATTAATTCGTACGAGTCCCTTGAACATCGTACGACAACTTAGGACATCTTACGACTCTTTATGCCACATCAGCAACTCGAAAAGAACATTAGTATAATGTAGGACGCCTTACAGCTCCTAAGAACACCTTACACCACCGTACGAAACATTAAAACTCCATAATAAACCTAATGAATTCGTCCGAGTCCTTTGAACATCGTACGACAACTCAGGAGATGTTACAGCTCAGTATACAGCATTAGCAACATGAAAAGCACGTTAGAATAATGGAGGACGCGTTACAACTCCTAAGAACACCTTACATCACCGTACAAAACTTTAAAACTCCATAATAAACCAAATTAATTCGTACGAGTCCTTTGAACATCGTACGACAACTTAGGACATCTTACGACTCTTTATGCCACATCAGCAACTCGAAAAGAACATTAGTATAATGTAGGACGCCTTACAGCTTCTAAGAACACCTTACACCACCGTACGAAACATTAAAACTCCATAATAAACCTAATGAATTCGTCCGAGTCCTTTGAACATCGTACGACAACTCAGGAGATGTTACAGCTCAGTATACAGCATTAGCAACATGAAAAGCACGTTAGAATAATGTAGGACGCGTTAAAACTCCTAAGAACACCTTACATCACCGTACAAAACTTTAAAACTCCATAATAAACCAAATTAATTCGTACGAGTCCCTTGAACATCGTACGACAACTTAGGACATCTTACGACTCTTTATGCCACATCAGCAACTCGAAAAGAACATTAGTATAATGTAGGACGCCTTACAGCTCCTAAGAATACCTTACACCACCGTACGAAACATTAAAACTCCATAATAAACCTAATGAATTCGTCCGAGTCCTTTGAACATCGTACGACAACTCAGGAGATGTTACAGCTCAGTATACAGCATTAGCAACATGAAAAGCACGTTAGAATAGTGTAGGACGCGTTAAAACTCCTAAGAACACCTTACATCACCGTACAAAACTTTAAAACTCCATAATAAACCAAATTAATTCGTACGAGTCCTTTGAACATCGTACGACAACTTAGGACATCTTACGACTCTTTATGCCACATTACCAACATGAAAAGCGTGTTAGAATAATGTAGGACGCGTTACAACTCCTAAGAACAACTTACATCACCGTAGAAAACTTTAAAACTCCATAATAAACCAACTTAATTCGTACGAGTCCCTTGAACATCGTACGACAACTTAGGACATCTTACGACTCTTTATGCCACATCAGCAACTCGAAAAGAACATTAGTATAATGTAGGACGCCTTACAGCTCCTAAGAACACCTTACACCACCGTACGAAACATTAAAACTCCATAATAAACCTAATGAATTCGTCCGAGTCCTTTGAACATCGTACGACAACTCAGGAGATGTTACAGCTCAGTATACAGCATTAGCAACATGAAAAGCACGTTAGAATAATGGAGGACGCGTTACAACTCCTAAGAACACCTTACATCACCGTACAAAACTTTAAAACTCCATAATAAACCAAATTAATTCGTACGAGTCCTTTGAACATCGTACGACAACTTAGGACATCTTACGACTCTTTATGCCACATCAGCAACTCGAAAAGAACATTAGTATAATGTAGGACGCCTTACAGCTTCTAAGAACACCTTACACCACCGTACGAAACATTAAAACTCCATAATAAACCTAATGAATTCGTCCGAGTCCTTTGAACATCGTACGACAACTCAGGAGATGTTACAGCTCAGTATACAGCATTAGCAACATGAAAAGCACGTTAGAATAATGTAGGACGCGTTAAAACTCCTAAGAACACCTTACATCACCGTACAAAACTTTAAAACTCCATAATAAACCAAATTAATTCGTACGAGTCCCTTGAACATCGTACGACAACTTAGGACATCTTACGACTCTTTATGCCACATCAGCAACTCGAAAAGAACATTAGTATAATGTAGGACGCCTTACAGCTCCTAAGAATACCTTACACCACCGTACGAAACATTAAAACTCCATAATAAACCTAATGAATTCGTCCGAGTCCTTTGAACATCGTACGACAACTCAGGAGATGTTACAGCTCAGTATACAGCATTAGCAACATGAAAAGCACGTTAGAATAATGTAGGACGCGTTAAAACTCCTAAGAACACCTTACATCACCGTACAAAACTTTAAAACTCCATAATAAACCAAATTAATTCGTACGAGTCCTTTGAACATCGTACGACAACTTAGGACATCTTACGACTCTTTATGCCACATTACCAACATGAAAAGCGTGTTAGAATAATGTAGGACGCGTTACAACTCCTAAGAACAACTTACATCACCGTAGAAAACTTTAAAACTCCATAATAAACCTAATGAATTTGTACGAGTCCCTTGAACATCTTACAACAACTTAGGACATCTTACGACTCTTTATGCCACATTAGCAACTCGAAAAGAACGTTAGTATAATGTAGGACGCCTTACAGCTCCTAAGAACACCTTACACCACCGTACGAAACATTAAAACTCCATAATGAACCTAATGAATTCGTCTGAGTCGTTTGAACATCGAACGACAACTTAGGACATCTTACGACTCTTTATGCCAAATTAGCAACTCGAAATGAACATTAGTATAATGTAGTACGCCTTACAGCTCCTAAGAACACCTTACACCACCGTACGAAACGTTAAAACTCCGTAATAAACCTAATGAGTTTGTCCGAGTCTTTTGAACATCGTACGACAGCTTAGGAGATCTTAAGACTCTTTATGCCACATTAGCAACTCGAAAAGAACGTTAGTATGATGTAGGACGCCTTACCGCTCCTAAGAACACCTTACACCACCGTACGAAACATTAAAACTCCATAATAAACCTAATGAATTCGTCCGAGTCCTTTGAACATCGTAAGACAACTCAGGAGATATTACAGCTCAGTATACAGCATTAGCAACTTGAAAAGCACGTTAGAATAATGTAGGACGCGTTACAACTCCTAAGAACACCTTACATTACCGTACAAAACTTTAAAACTCCATAATAAACCAAATTAATTCGTACGAGTCCTTTGAACATCGTACGACAACTTAGGACATCTTACGACTCTTTATGCCACATCAGCAACTCGAAAAGAACATTAGTATAATGTAGGACGCCTTACAGCTTCTAAAAACACCTTACACCACCGTACGAAACATTAAAACTCCATAATAAACCTAATGAATTCGTCCGAGTCCTTTGAACATCGTACGACAACTCAGGAGATGTTACAGCTCAGTATACATCATTAGCAACATGAAAAGCACGTTAGAATAATGTAGGACGCATTACAACTCCTAAGAACACCTTACATCACCGTACAAAACTTTAAAACTCCATAATAAACCAAATTAATTCGTACGAGTCCCTTGAACATCGTACGACAACTTAGGACATCTTACGACTCTTTATGCCACATCAGCAACTCGAAAAGAACATTAGTATAATGTAGGACGCCTTACAGCTCCTAAGAACACCTTACACCACCGTACGAAACATTAAAACTCCATAATAAACCTAATGAATTCGTCCGAGTCCTTTGAACATCGTACGACAACTCAGGAGATGTTACAGCTCAGTATACAGCATTAGCAACATGAAAAGCACGTTAGAATAATGTAGGACGCGTTAAAACTCCTAAGAACACCTTACATCACCGTACAAAACTTTAAACTCCATAATAAACCAAATTAATTCGTACGAGTCCTTTAAACATTGTACGACAACTTAGGACATCTTACGACTCTTTATGCCACATTACCAACATGAAAAGCGTGTTAGAATAATGTAGGACGCGTTACAACTCCTAAGAACAACTTACATCACCGTACAAAACTTTAAAACTCCATAATAAACCTAATGAATTTGTACGAGTCCCTTGAACATCTTACAACAACTTAGGACATCTTACGACTCTTTATGCCACATTAGCAACTCGAAAAGAACGTTAGTATAATGTAGGACGCCTTACAGCTCCTAAGAACACCTTACAGCACCGTACGAAACATTAAAACTCCATAATGAACCTAATGAATTCGTCTGAGTCGTTTGAACATCGAACGACAACTTAGGACATCTTACGACTCTTTATGCCAAATTAGCAACTCGAAATGAACATTAGTATAATGTAGTACGCCTTACAGCTCCTAAGAACACCTTACACCACCGTACGAAACGTTAAAACTCCGTAATAAACCTAATGAGTTCGTACGAGTCCCTTGAACATCGTACGACAGCTTAGGACATCTTACGACTCTTTATGCCACATCAGCAACTCGAAAAGAACGTTAGTATGATGTAGGACGCCTTACAGCTCCTAAGATCACCTTACACCACCATACGAAACATTTAAACTCCATAATAAACCTAATGAATTCGTCCGAGTCCTTTGAACATCGTAAGACAACTCAGGAGATGTTACAGCTCAATATACAGCATTAGCAACATGAAAAGCACGTTAGAATAATGTAGGACGCGTTACAACTCCTAAGAACACCTTACATCACCGTACAAAACTTTAAAACTCCATAATAAACCAAATTAATTCGTACGAGTCCTTTGAACATCGTACGACAACTTAGGACATCTTACGACTCTTTATGCCACATTACCAACATGAAAAGCGTGTTAGAATAATGTAGGACGCGTTACAACTCCTAAGAACAACTTACATCACCGTACAAAACTTTAAAACTCCATAATAAACCTAATGAATTTGTACGAGTCCCTTGAACATCTTACAACAACTTAGGACATCTTACGACTCTTTATGCCACATTAGCAACTCGAAAAGAACGTTAGTATAATGTAGGACGCCTTACAGCTCCTAAGAACACCTTACACCACCGTACGAAACATTAAAACTCCATAATGAACCTAATGAATTCGTCTGAGTCGTTTGAACATCGAACGACAACTTAGGACATCTTACGACTCTTTATGCCAAATTAGCAACTCGAAATGAACATTAGTATAATGTAGTACGCCTTACAGCTCCTAAGAACACCTTACACCACCGTACGAAACGTTAAAACTCCGTAATAAACCTAATGAGTTCGTCCGAGTCTTTTGAACATCGTACGACAGCTTGGGAGATCTTAAGACTCTTTATGCCACATTAGCAACTCGAAAAGAACGTTAGTATGATGTAGGACGCCTTACAGCTCCTAAGATCACCTTACACCACCATACGAAACATTAAAACTCAATAATAAACCTAATGAATTCGTCCGAGTCCTTTGAACATCGTAAGACAACTCAGGAGATGTTACAGCTCAGTATACAGCATTAGCAACATGAAAAGCACGTTAGAATAATGTAGGACGCGTTACAACTCCTAAGAACACCTTACATCACCGTACAAAACTTTAAAACTCCATAATAAACCAAATTAATTCGTACGAGTCCCTTGAACATCGTACAACAACTTAGGACATCTTACGACTCTTTATGCCACATTAGCAACTCGAAAAGAACGTTAGTATAATGTAGGACGCCTTACCGCTCCTAAGAACACCTTACACCACCGTACGAAACATTAAAACTCCATAATGAACCTAATGAATTCGTCTGAGTCGTTTGAACATCGAACGAAAACTTAGGACATCTTACGACTCTTTATGCCACGTTAGCAACTCGAAATGAACATTAGTATAATGTAGTACGCCTTACAGCTCCTAAGAACACCTTACACCACCGTACGAAACGTTAAAACTCCGTAATAAACCTAATGAGTTCGTACGAGTCCCTTGAACATCGTACGACAGCTTAGGACATCTTACGACTCTTTATGCCACATCAGCAACTCGAAAAGAACATTAGTATAATGTAGGACGCCTTACAGCTCCTAAGAATACCTTACACCACCGTACGAAACATTAAAACTCCATAATAAACCTAATGAATCCGTCCGAGTCCTTTGAACATCGTACGACAACTCAGGAGATGTTACAGCTCAGTATACAGCATTAGCAACATGAAAAGCACGTTAGAATAATGTAGGACGCGTTAAAACTCCTAAGAACACCTTACATCACCGTACAAAACTTTAAAACTCCATAATAAACCAAATTAATTCGTACGAGTCCTTTGAACATCGTACGACAACTTAGGACATCTTACGACTCTTTATGCCACATTACCAACATGAAAAGCGTGTTAGAATAATGTAGGACGCGTTACATCTCCTAAGAACAACTTACATCACCGTACAAAACTTTAAAACTCCATAATAAACCTAATGAATTTGTACGAGTCCCTTGAACATCTTACAACAACTTAGGACATCTTACGACTCTTTATGCCACATTAGCAACTCGAAATGAACATTAGTATAATGTAGTACGCCTTACAGCTCCTAAGAACACCTTACACCACCGTACGAAACGTTAAAACTCCGTAATAAACCTAATGAATTCGTCTGAGTCGTTTGAACATCGAACGACAACTTAGGACATCTTACGACTCTTTATGCCAAATTAGCAACTCGAAATGAACATTAGTATAATGTAGTACGCCTTACAGCTCCTAAGAACACCTTACACCACCGTACGAAACGTTAAAACTCCGTAATAAACCTAATGAGTTCGTCCGAGTCTTTTGAACATCGTACGACAACTCAGGAGATGTTACAGCTCAGTATACAGCATTAGCAACATGAAAAGCACGTTAGAATAATGTAGGACGCGTTAAAACTCCTAAGAACACCTTACATCACCGTACAAAACTTTAAAACTCCATAATAAACCAAATTAATTCGTACGAGTCCTTTGAACATCGTACGACAACTTAGGACATCTTACGACTCTTTATGCCACATTACCAACATGAAAAGCGTGTTAGAATAATGTAGGACGCGTTACATCTCCTAAGAACAACTTACATCACCGTACAAAACTTTAAAACTCCATAATAAACCTAATGAATTTGTACGAGTCCCTTGAACATCTTACAACAACTTAGGACATCTTACGACTCTTTATGCCACATTTGCAACTCGAAAAGAACGTTAGTATAATGTAGGACGCCTTACAGCTCCTAAGAACACCTTACACCACTGTACGAAACATTAAAACTCCATAATGAACCTAATGAATTCGTCTGAGTCGTTTGAACATCGAACGACAACTTAGGACATCTTACGACTCTTTATGCCAAATTAGCAACTCGAAATGAACATTAGTATAATGTAGTACGCCTTACAGCTCCTAAGAACACCTTACACCACCGTACGAAACGTTAAAACTCCGTAATAAACCTAATGAGTTCGTCCGAGTCTTTTGAACATCGTACGACAGCTTAGGAGATCTTAAGACTCTTTATGCCACATTAGCAACTCGAAAAGAACGTTAGTATGATGTAGGACGCCTTACAGCTCCTAAGATCACCTTACACCACCATACGAAACATTAAAACTCCATAATAAACCTAATGAATTCGTCCGAGTCCTTTGAACATCGTAAGACAACTCAGGAGATGTTACAGCTCAGTATACAGCATTAGCAACATGAAAAGCACGTTAGAATAATGTAGGACGGGTTACAACTCCTAAGAACACCTTACATCACCGTACAAAACTTTAAAACTCCATAATAAACCAAATTAATTCGTACGAGTCCTTTGAACATCGTACGACAACTTAGGACATCTTACGACTCTTTATGCCACATCTGCAACTCGAAAAGAACATTAGTATAATGTAGGACGCCTTACAGCTTCTAAGAACACCTTACACCACCGTACGAAACATTAAAACTCCATAATAAACCTAATGAATTCGTCCGAGTCCTTTGAACATCGTACGACAACTCAGGAGATGTTACAGCTCAGTATACAGCATTAGCAACATGAAAAGCACGTTAGAATAATGTAAGACGCGTTACAACTCCTAAGAACACCTTACATCACCGTACAAAACTTTAAAACTCCATAATAAACCAAATTAATTCGTACGAGTCCCTTGAACATCGTACAACAACTTAGGACATCTTACGACTCTTTATGCCACATTAGCAACTCGAAAAGAACGTTAGTATAATGTAGGACGCCTTACCGCTCCTAAGAACACCTTACACCACCGTACGAAACATTAAAACTCCATAATGAACCTAATGAATTCGTCTGAGTCGTTTGAACATCGAACGAAAACTTAGGACATCTTACGACTCTTTATGCCACATTAGCAACTCGAAATGAACATTAGTATAATGTAGTACGCCTTACAGCTCCTAAGAACACCTTACACCACCGTACGAAACGTTAAAACTCCGTAATAAACCTAATGAGTTCGTACGAGTCCCTTGAACATCGTACGACAGCTTAGGACATCTTACGACTCTTTATGCCACATCAGCAACTCGAAAAGAACATTAGTATAATGTAGGACGCCTTACAGCTCCTAAGAATACCTTACACCACCGTACGAAACATTAAAACTCCATAATAAACCTAATGAATCCGTCCGAGTCCTTTGAACATCGTACGACAACTCAGGAGATGTTACAGCTCAGTATACAGCATTAGCAACATGAAAAGCACGTTAGAATAATGTAGGACGCGTTAAAACTCCTAAGAACACCTTACATCACCGTACAAAACTTTAAAACTCCATAATAAACCAAATTAATTCGTACGAGTCCTTTGAACATCGTACGACAACTTAGGACATCTTACGACTCTTTATGCCACATTACCAACATGAAAAGCGTGTTAGAATAATGTAGGACGCGTTACATCTCCTAAGAACAACTTACATCACCGTACAAAACTTTGAAACTCCATAATAAACCTAATGAATTTGTACGAGTCCCTTGAACATCTTACAACAACTTAGGACATCTTACGACTCTTTATGCCACATTAGCAACTCGAAAAGAACGTTAGTATAATGTAGGACGCCTTACAGCTCCTATGAACACCTTACACCACTGTACGAAACATTAAAACTCCATAATGAACCTAATGAATTCGTCTGAGTCGTTTGAACATCGAACGACAACTTAGGACATCTTACGACTCTTTATGCCAAATTAGCAACTCGAAATGAACATTAGTATAATGTAGTACGCCTTACAGCTCCTAAGAACACCTTACACCACCGTACGAAACGTTAAAACTCCGTAATAAACCTAATGAGTTCGTCCGAGTCTTTTGAACATCGTACGACAGCTTAGGAGATCTTAAGACTCTTTATGCCACATTAGCAACTCGAAAAGAACGTTAGTATGATGTAGGACGCCTTACAGCTCCTAAGATCACCTTACACCACCATACGAAACATTAAAACTCCATAATAAACCTAATGAATTCGTCCGAGTCCTTTGAACATCGTAAGACAACTCAGGAGATGTTACAGCTCAGTATACAGCATTAGCAACATGAAAAGCACGTTAGAATAATGTAGGACGCGTTACAACTCCTAAGAACACCTTACATCACCGTACAAAACTTTAAAACTCCATAATAAACCAAATTAATTCGTGCGAGTCCTTTGAACATCGTACGACAACTTAGGACATCTTACGACTCTTTATGCCACATCAGCAACTCGAAAAGAACATTAGTATAATGTAGGACGCCTTACAGCTTCTAAGAACACCTTACACCACCGTACGAAACATTAAAACTCCATAATAAACCTAATGAATTCGTCCGAGTCCTTTGAACATCGTACGACAACTCAGGAGATGTTACAGCTCAGTATACAGCATTAGCAACATGAAAAGCACGTTAGAATAATGTAGGACGCGTTACAACTCCTAAGAACACCTTACATCACCGTACAAAACTTTAAAACTCCATAATAAACCAAATTAATTCGTACGAGTCCCTTGAACATCGTACAACAACTTAGGACATCTTACGACTCTTTATGCCACATTAGCAACTCGAAAAGAACGTTAGTATAATGTAGGACGCCTTACCGCTCCTAAGAACACCTTACACCACCGTACGAAACATTAAAACTCCATAATGAACCTAATGAATTCGTCTGAGTCGTTTGAACATCGAACGAAAACTTAGGACATCTTACGACTCTTTATGCCACATTAGCAACTCGAAATGAACATTAGTATAATGTAGTACGCCTTACAGCTCCTAAGAACACCTTACACCACCGTACGAAACGTTAAAACTCCGTAATAAACCTAATGAGTTCGTCCGAGTCCTTTGAACATCGTACGACAGCTTAGGAGATCTTAAGACTCTTTATGCCACATTAGCAACTCGATACGAAACATTAAAACTCCATAATGAACCTAATGAATTCGTCTGAGTCGTTTGAACATCGAACGACAACTTAGGACATCTTACGACTCTTTATGCCAAATTAGCAACTCGAAATGAACATTAGTATAATGTAGTACGCCTTACAGCTCCTAAGAACACCTTACACCACCGTACGAAACGTTAAAACTCCGTAATAAACCTAATGAGTTCGTACGAGTCCCTTGAACATCGTACGACAGCTTAGGACATCTTACGACTCTTTATGCCACATCAGCAACTCGAAAAGAACGTTAGTATGATGTAGGACGCCTTACAGCTCCTAAGATCACCTTACACCACCATACGAAACATTAAAACTCCATAATAAACCTAATGAATTCGTCCGAGTCCTTTGAACATCGTAAGACAACTCAGGAGATGTTACAGCTCAATATACAGCATTAGCAACATGAAAAGCACGTTAGAATAATGTAGGACGTGTTACAACTCCTAAGAACACCTTACATCACCGTACAAAACTTTAAAACTCCATAATAAACCAAATTAATTCGTACGAGTCCTTTGAACATCGTACGACAACTTAGGACATCTTACGACTCTTTATGCCACATTACCAACATGAAAAGCGTGTTAGAATAATGTAGGACGCGTTACAACTCCTAAGAACAACTTACATCACCGTACAAAACTTTAAAACTCCATAATAAACCTAATGAATTTGTACGAGTCCCTTGAACATCTTACAACAACTTAGGACATCTTACGACTCTTTATGCCACATTAGCAACTCGAAAAGAACGTTAGTATAATGTAGGACGCCTTACAGCTCCTAAGAACACCTTACACCACCGTACGAAACATTAAAACTCCATAATGAACCTAATGAATTCGTCTGAGTCGTTTGAACATCGAACGACAAGTTAGGACATCTTACGACTCTTTATGCCAAATTAGCAACTCGAAATGAACATTAGTATAATGTAGTACGCCTTACAGCTCCTAAGAACACCTTACACCACCGTACGAAACGTTAAAACTCTGTAATAAACCTAATGAGTTCGTCCGAGTCTTTTGAACATCGTACGACAGCTTAGGAGATCTTAAGACTCTTTATGCCACATTAGCAACTCGAAAAGAACGTTAGTATGATGTAGGACGCCTTACAGCTCCTAAGATCACCTTACACCACCATACGAAACATTAAAACTCCATAATAAACCTAATGAATTCGTCCGAGTCCTTTGAACATCGTAAGACAACTCAGGAGATGTTACAGCTCAGTATACAGCATTAGCAACATGAAAAGCACGTTAGAATAATGTAGGACGCGTTACAACTCCTAAGAACACCTTACATCACCGTACAAAACTTTAAAACTCCATAATAAACCAAATTAATTCGTACGAGTCCTTTGAACATCGTACGACAACTTAGGACATCTTACGACTCTTTATGCCACATCAGCAACTCGAAAAGAACATTAGTATAATGTAGGACGCCTTACAGCTTCTAAGAACACCTTACACCACCGTACGAAACATTAAAACTCCATAATAAACCTAATGAATTCGTCCGAGTCCTTTGAACATCGTACGACAACTCAGGAGATGTTACAGCTCAGTATACAGCATTAGCAACATGAAAAGCACGTTAGAATAATGTAGGACGCGTTACAACTCCTAAGAACACCTTACATCACCGTACAAAACTTTAAAACTCCATAATAAACCAAATTAATTCGTACGAGTCCCTTGAACATCGTACAACAACTTAGGACATCTTACGACTCTTTATGCCACATTAGCAACTCGAAAAGAACGTTAGTATAATGTAGGACGCCTTACCGCTCCTAAGAACACCTTACACCACCGTACGAAACATTAAAACTCCATAATGAACCTAATGAATTCGTCTGAGTCGTTTGAACATCGAACGAAAACTTAGGACATCTTACGACTCTTTATGCCACATTAGCAACTCGAAATGAACATTAGTATAATGTAGTACGCCTTACAGCTCCTAAGAACACCTTACACCACCGTACGAAACATTAAAACTCCATAATAAACCTAATGAATTCGTCCGAGTCCTTTGAACATCGTAAGACAACTCAGGAGATGTTACAGCTCAGTATACAGCATTAGCAACATGAAAAGCACGTTAGAATAATGTAGGACGCGTTACAACTCCTAAGAACACCTTACATCACCGTACAAAACTTTAAAACTCCATAATAAACCAAATTAATTCGTACGAGTCCTTTGAACATCGTACGACAACTTAGGACATCTTACGACTCTTTATGCCACATCAGCAACTCGAAAAGAACATTAGTATAATGTAGGACGCCTTACAGCTTCTAAGAACACCTTACACCACCGTACGAAACATTAAAACTCCATAATAAACCTAATGAATTCGTCCGAGTCCTTTGAACATCGTACGACAACTCAGGAGATGTTACAGCTCAGTATACAGCATTAGCAACATGAAAAGCACGTTAGAATAATGTAGGACGCGTTACAACTCCTAAGAACACCTTACATCACCGTACAAAACTTTAAAACTCCATAATAAACCAAATTAATTCGTACGAGTCCTTTGAACATCGTACGACAACTTAGGACATCTTACGACTCTTTATGCCACATCAGCAACTCGAAAAGAACATTAGTATAATGTAGGACGCCTTACAGCTCCTAAGAACACCTTACACCACCGTTCGAAACATTAAAACTCCATAATAAACCTAATGAATTCGTCCGAGTCCTTTGAACATCGTACGACAACTCAGGAGATGTTACAGCTCAGTATACAGCATTAGCAACATGAAAAGCACGTTAGAATAATGTAGGACGCGTTACAACTCCTAAGAACACCTTACATCACCGTACAAAACTTTAAAACTCCATAATAAACCAAATTAATTCGTACGAGTCCTTTGAACATCGTACGACAACTTAGGACATCTTACGACTCTTTATGCCACATTACCAACATGAAAAGCGTGTTAGAATAATGTAGGACGCGTTACAACTCCTAAGAACAACTTACATCACCGTACAAAACTTTAAAACTCCATAATAAACCTAATGAATTTGTACGAGTCCCTTGAACATCTTACAACAACTTAGGACATCTTACGACTCTTTATGCCACATTAGCAACTCGAAAAGAACGTTAGTATAATGTAGGACGCCTTACAGCTCCTAAGAACACCTTACACCACCGTACGAAACATTAAAACTCCATAATGAACCTAATGAATTCGTCTGAGTCGTTTGAACATCGAACGACAACTTAGGACATCTTACGACTCTTTATGCCAAATTAGCAACTCGAAATGAACATTAGTATAATGTAGTACGCCTTACAGCTCCTAAGAACACCTTACACCACCGTACGAAACGTTAAAACTCTGTAATAAACCTAATGAGTTCGTCCGAGTCTTTTGAACATCGTACGACAGCTTAGGAGATCTTAAGACTCTTTATGCCACATTAGCAACTCGAAAAGAACGTTAGTATGATGTAGGACGCCTTACAGCTCCTAAGATCACCTTACACCACCATACGAAACATTAAAACTCCATAATAAACCTAATGAATTCGTCCGAGTCCTTTGAACATCGTAAGACAACTCAGGAGATGTTACAGCTCAGTATACAGCATTAGCAACATGAAAAGCACGTTAGAATAATGTAGGACGCGTTACAACTCCTAAGAACACCTTACATCACCGTACAAAACTTTAAAACTCCATAATAAACCAAATTAATTCGTACGAGTCCTTTGAACATCGTACGACAACTTAGGACATCTTACGACTCTTTATGCCACATCAGCAACTCGAAAAGAACATTAGTATAATGTAGGACGCCTTACAGCTTCTAAGAACACCTTACACCACCGTACGAAACATTAAAACTCCATAATAAACCTAATGAATTCGTCCGAGTCCTTTGAACATCGTACGACAACTCAGGAGATGTTACAGCTCAGTATACAGCATTAGCAACATGAAAAGCACGTTAGAATAATGTAGGACGCGTTACAACTCCTAAGAACACCTTACATCACCGTACAAAACTTTAAAACTCCATAATAAACCAAATTAATTCGTACGAGTCCCTTGAACATCGTACAACAACTTAGGACATCTTACGACTCTTTATGCCACATTAGCAACACGAAAAGAACGTTAGTATAATGTAGGACGCCTTACCGCTCCTAAGAACACCTTACACCACCGTACGAAACATTAAAACTCCATAATGAACCTAATGAATTCGTCTGAGTCGTTTGAACATCGAACGAAAACTTAGGACATCTTACGACTCTTTATGCCACATTAGCAACTCGAAATGAACATTAGTATAATGTAGTACGCCTTACAGCTCCTAAGAACACCTTACACCACCGTACGAAACATTAAAACTCCATAATAAACCTAATGAATTCGTCCGAGTCCTTTGAACATCGTAAGACAACTCAGGAGATGTTACAGCTCAGTATACAGCATTAGCAACATGAAAAGCACGTTAGAATAATGTAGGACGCGTTACAACTCCTAAGAACACCTTACATCACCGTACAAAACTTTAAAACTCCATAATAAACCAAATTAATTCGTACGAGTCCTTTGAACATCGTACGACAACTTAGGACATCTTACGACTCTTTATGCCACATCAGCAACTCGAAAAGAACATTAGTATAATGTAGGACGCCTTACAGCTTCTAAGAACACCTTACACCACCGTACGAAACATTAAAACTCCATAATAAACCTAATGAATTCGTCCGAGTCCTTTGAACATCGTACGACAACTCAGGAGATGTTACAGCTCAGTATACAGCATTAGCAACATGAAAAGCACGTTAGAATAATGTAGGACGCGTTACAACTCCTAAGAACACCTTACATCACCGTACAAAACTTTAAAACTCCATAATAAACCAAATTAATTCGTACGAGTCCTTTGAACATCGTACGACAACTTAGGACATCTTACGACTCTTTATGCCACATCAGCAACTCGAAAAGAACATTAGTATAATGTAGGACGCCTTACAGCTCCTAAGAACACCTTACACCACCGTTCGAAACATTAAAACTCCATAATAAACCTAATGAATTCGTCCGAGTCCTTTGAACATCGTACGACAACTCAGGAGATGTTACAGCTCAGTATACAGCATTAGCAACATGAAAAGCACGTTAGAATAATGTAGGACGCGTTACAACTCCTAAGAACACCTTACATCACCGTACAAAACTTTAAAACTCCATAATAAACCAAATTAATTCGTACGAGTCCTTTGAACATCGTACGACAACTTAGGACATCTTACGACTCTTTATGCCACATTACCAACATGAAAAGCGTGTTAGAATAATGTAGGACGCGTTACAACTCCTAAGAACAACTTACATCACCGTACAAAACTTTAAAACTCCATAATAAACCTAATGAATTTGTACGAGTCCCTTGAACATCTTACAACAACTTAGGACATCTTACGACTCTTTATGCCACATTAGCAACTCGAAAAGAACGTTAGTATAATGTAGGACGCCTTACAGCTCCTAAGAACACCTTACACCACCGTACGAAACATTAAAACTCCATAATGAACCTAATGAATTCGTCTGAGTCGTTTGAACATCGAACGACAACTTAGGACATCTTACGACTCTTTATGCCAAATTAGCAACTCGAAATGAACATTAGTATAATGTAGTACGCCTTACAGCTCCTAAGAACACCTTACACCACCGTACGAAACGTTAAAACTCCGTAATAAACCTAATGAGTTCGTCCGAGTCTTTTGAACATCGTACGACAGCTTAGGAGATCTTAAGACTCTTTATGCCACATTAGCAACTCGAAAAGAACGTTAGTATGATGTAGGACGCCTTACAGCTCCTAAGATCACCTTACACCACCATACGAAACATTAAAACTCCATAATAAACCTAATGAATTCGTCCGAGTCCTTTGAACATCGTAAGACAACTCAGGAGATGTTACAGCTCAGTATACAGCATTAGCAACATGAAAAGCACGTTAGAATAATGTAGGACGCGTTACAACTCCTAAGAACACCTTACATCACCGTACAAAACTTTAAAACTCCATAATAAACCAAATTAATTCGTACGAGTCCCTTGAACATCGTACAACAACTTAGGACATCTTACGACTCTTTATGCCACATTAGCAACTCGAAAAGAACGTTAGTATAATGTAGGACGCCTTACCCCTCCTAAGAACACCTTACACCACCGTACGAAACATTAAAACTCCATAATGAACCTAATGAATTCGTCTGAGTCGTTTGAACATCGAACGACAACTTAGGACATCTTACGACTCTTTATGCCACATTAGCAACTCGAAATGAACATTAGTATAATGTAGTACGCCTTACAGCTCCTAAGAACACCTTACACCACCGTACGAAACGTTAAAACTCCGTAATAAACCTAATGAGTTCGTCCGAGTCCTTTGAACATCGTACGACAGCTTAGGAGATCTTAAGACTCTTTATGCCACATTAGCAACTCGATACGAAACATTAAAACTCCATAATGAACCTAATGAATTCGTCTGAGTCGTTTGAACATCGAACGACAACTTAGGACATCTTACGACTCTTTATGCCACATTAGCAACTCGAAATGAACATTAGTATAATGTAGTACGCCTTACAGCTCCTAAGAACACCTTACACCACCGTACGAAACGTTAAAACTCCGTAATAAACCTAATGAGTTCGTCCGAGTCCTTTGAACATCGTACGACAGCTTAGGAGATCTTAAGACTCTTTATGCCACATTAGCAACTCGAAAAGAACGTTAGTATGATGTAGGACGCCTTACAGCTCCTAAGATCACCTTACACCACCGTACGAAACATTAAAACTCCATAATAAACCTAATGAATTCGTCCGAGTCCTTTGAACATCGTAAGACAACTCAGGAGATGTTACAGCTCAGTATACAGCATTAGCAACATGAAAAGCACGTTAGAATAATGTAGGACGCGTTACAACTCCTAAGAACACCTTACATCACCGTACAAAACTTTAAAACTCCATAATAAACCAAATTAATTCGTACGAGTCCTTTGAACATCGTACGACAACTTAGGACATCTTACGACTCTTTATGCCACATCAGCAACTCGAAAAGAACATTAGTATAATGTAGGACGCCTTACAGCTCCTAAGAACACCTTACACCACCGTACGAAACATTAAAACTCCATAATAAACCTAATGAATTCGTCCGAGTCCTTTGAACATCGTAAGACAACTCAGGAGATGTTACAGCTCAGTATACAGCATTAGCAACATGAAAAGCACGTTAGAATAATGTAGGACGCGTACAACTCCTAAGAACACCTTACATCACCGTACAAAACTTTAAAACTCCATAATAAACCAAATTAATTCGTACGAGTCCCTTGAACATCGTACAACAACTTAGGACATCTTACGACTCTTTATGCCACATTAGCAACTCGAAAAGAACGTTAGTATAATGTAGGACGCCTTACCGCTCCTAAGAACACCTTACACCACCGTACGAAACATTAAAACTCCATAATGAACCTAATGAATTCGTCTGAGTCGTTTGAACATCGAACGACAACTTAGGACATCTTACGACTCTTTATGCCACATTAGCAACTCGAAATGAACATTAGTATAATGTAGTACGCCTTACAGCTCCTAAGAACACCTTACACCACCGTACGAAACGTTAAAACTCCGTAATAAACCTAATGAGTTCGTCCGAGTCCTTTGAACATCGTACGACAGCTTAGGAGATCTTAAGACTCTTTATGCCACATTAGCAACTCGATACGAAACATTAAAACTCCATAATGAACCTAATGAATTCGTCTGAGTCGTTTGAACATCGAACGACAACTTAGGACATCTTACGACTCTTTATGCCACATTAGCAACTCGAAATGAACATTAGTATAATGTAGTACGCCTTACAGCTCCTAAGAACACCTTACACCACCGTACGAAACGTTAAAACTCCGTAATAAACCTAATGAGTTCGTCCGAGTCCTTTGAACATCGTACGACAGCTTAGGAGATCTTAAGACTCTTTATGCCACATTAGCAACTCGAAAAGAACGTTAGTATGATGTAGGACGCCTTACAGCTCCTAAGATCACCTTACACCACCGTACGAAACATTAAAACTCAATAATAAACCTAATGAATTCGTCCGAGTCCTTTGAACATCGTAAGACAACTCAGGAGATGTTACAGCTCAGTATACAGCATTAGCAACATGAAAAGCACGTTAGAATAATGTAGGACGCGTTACAACTCCTAAGAACACCTTACATCACCGTACAAAACTTTAAAACTCCATAATAAACCAAATTAATTCGTACGAGTCCTTTGAACATCGTACGACAACTTAGGACATCTTACGACTCTTTATGCCACATCAGCAACTCGAAAAGAACATTAGTATAATGTAGGACGCCTTACAGCTCCTAAGAACACCTTACACCACCGTACGAAACATTAAAACTCCATAATAAACCTAATGAATTCGTCCGAGTCCTTTGAACATCGTACGACAACTCAGGAGATGTTACAGCTCAGTATACAGCATTAGCAACATGAAAAGCACGTTAGAATAATGTAGGACGCGTTAAAACTCCTAAGAACACCTTACATCACCGTACAAAACATTAAAACTCCATAATAAACCAAATTAATTCGTACGAGTCCTTTGAACATCGTACGACAACTTAGGACATCTTACGACTCTTTATGCCACATTACCAACATGAAAAGCGTGTTAGAATAATGTAGGACGCGTTACAACTCCTAAGAACAACTTACATCACCGTACAAAACTTTAAAACTCCATAATAAACCTAATGAATTTGTACGAGTCCCTTGAACATCTTACAACAACTTAGGACATCTTACGACTCTTTATGCCACATTAGCAACTCGAAAAGAACGTTAGTATAATGTAGGACGCCTTACAGCTCCTAAGAACACCTTACACCACCGTACGAAACATTAAAACTCCATAATGAACCTAATGAATTCGTCTGAGTCGTTTGAACATCGAACGACAACTTAGGACATCTTACGACTCTTAATGCCAAATTAGCAACTCGAAATGACCATTAGTATAATGTAGTACGCCTTACAGCTCCTAAGAACACCTTACACCACCGTACGAAACGTTAAAACTCCGTAATAAACCTAATGAGTTCGTCCGAGTCTTTTGAACATCGTACGACAGCTTAGGAGATCTTAAGACTCTTTATGCCACATTAGCAACTCGAAAAGAACGTTAGTATGATGTGGGACGCCTTACAGCTCCTAAGATCACCTTACACCACCATACGAAACATTAAAACTCCATAATAAACCTAATGAATTCGTCTGAGTCGTTTGAACATCGAACGACAACTTAGGACATCTTACGACTCTTTATGCCAAATTAGCAACTCGAAATGAACATTAGTATAATGTAGTACGCCTTACAGCTCCTAAGAACACCTTACACCACCGTACGAAACGTTAAAACTCAGTAATAAACCTAATGAGTTCGTCCGAGTCTTTTGAACATCGTACGACAGCTTAGGAGATCTTAAGACTCTTTATGCCACATTAGCAACTCGAAAAGAACGTTAGTATGATGTAGGACGCCTTACAGCTCCTAAGATCACCTTACACCACCATACGAAACATTAAAACTCCATAATAAACCTAATGAATTCGTCCGAGTCCTTTGAACATCGTAAGACAACTCAGGAGATGTTATAGCTCAGTATACAGCATTAGCAACATGAAAAGCACGTTAGAATAATGTAGGACGCATTACAACTCCTAAGAACACCTTACATCACCGTACAAAACTTTAAAACTCCATAATAAACCAAATTAATTCGTACGAGTCCTTTGAACATCGTACGACAACTTAGGACATCTTACGACTCTTTATGCCACATCAGCAATTCGAAAAGAACATTAGTATAATGTAGGACGCCTTACAGCTTCTAAGAACACCTTACACCACCGTACGAAACATTAAAACTCCATAATAAACCTAATGAATTCGTCCGAGTCCTTTGAACATCGTACGACAACTCAGGAGATGTTACAGCTCAGTATACAGCATTAGCAACATGAAAAGCACGTTAGAATAATGTAGGACGCGTTACAACTCCTAAGAACACCTTACATCACCGTACAAAACTTTAAAACTGCATAATAAACCAAATTAATTCGTACGAGTCCCTTGAACATCGTACAACAACTTAGGACATCTTACGACTCTTTATGCCACATTAGCAACTCGAAAAGAACGTTAGTATAATGTAGGACGCCTTACAGCTCCTAAGAACACCTTACACCACCGTACGAAACATTAAAACTCCATAATGAACCTAATGAATTCGTCTGAGTCGTTTGAACATCGAACGACAACTTAGGACATCTTACGACTCTTTATGCTACATTAGCAACTCGAAATGAACATTAGTATAATGTAGTACGCCTTACAGCTCCTAAGAACACCTTACACCACCGTACGAAACGTTAAAACTCCGTAATAAACCTAATGAGTTCGTCCGAGTCCTTTGAACATCGTACGACAGCTTAGGAGATCTTAAAACTCTTTATGCCACATTAGCAACTCGATACGAAACATTAAAACTCCATAATGAACCTAATGAATTCGTCTGAGTCGTTTGAACATCGAACGACAACTTAGGACATCTTACGACTCTTTATGCCACATTACCAACTCGAAATGAACATTATTATAATGTAGTACGCCTTACAGCTCCTAAGAACACCTTACACCACCGTACGAAACGTTAAAACTCCGTAATAAACCTAATGAGTTCGTCCGAGTCCTTTGAACATCGTACGACAACTTAGGAGATCTTAAGACTCTTTATGCCACATTAGCAACTCGAAAAGAACGTTAGTATGATGTAGGACGCCTTACAGCTCCTAAGATCACCTTACACCACCATACGAAACATTAAAACTCCATAATAAACCTAATGAATTCGTCCGAGTCCTTTGAACATCGTAAGACAACTCAGGAGATGTTACAGCTCAGTATACAGCATTAGCAACATGAAAAGCACGTTAGAATAATGTAGGACGCGTTACAACTCCTAAGAACACCTTACATCACCGTACAAAACCTTAAAACTCCAAAATAAACCAAATTAATTCGTACGAGTCCTTTGAACATCGTACGATAACTTAGGACATCTTACGACTCTTTATGCCACATCAGCAACTCGAAAAGAACATTAGTATAATGTAGGACGCCTTACAGCTCCTAAGAACACCTTACACCACCGTACGAAACATTAAAACTCCATAATAAACCTAATGAATTCGTCCGAGTCCTTTGAACATCGTACGACAACTCAGGAGATGTTACAGCTCAGTATACAGCATTAGCAACATGAAAAGCACGTTAGAATAATGTATGACGCGTTACAACTCCTAAGAACACCTTACATCACCGTACAAAACTTTAAAACTCCATAATAAACCAAATTAATTCGTACGAGTCCCTTGAACATCGTACAACAACTTAGGACATCTTACGACTCTTTATGCCACATTAGCAACTCAAAAAGAACGTTAGTATAATGTAGGACGCCTTACAGCTCCTAAGAACACCTTACACCACCGTACGAAACATTAAAACTCCATAATGAACCTAATGAATTCGTCTGAGTCGTTTGAACATCGAACGACAACTTAGGACATCTTACGACTCTTTATGCCACATTAGCAACTCGAAATGAACATTAGTATAATGTAGTACGCCTTACAGCTCCTAAGAACACCTTACACCACCGTACGAAACGTTAAAACTCCGTAATAAACCTAATGAGTTCGTTCGAGTCCTTTGAACATCGTACGACAGCTTAGGAGATCTTAAGACTCTTTATGCCACATTAGCAACTCGATACGAAACATTAAAACTCCATAATGAACCTAATGAATTCGTCTGAGTCGTTTGAACATCGAACGACAACTTAGGACATCTTACGACTCTTTATGCCACATTAGCAACTCGAAATGAACATTAGTATAATGTAGTACGCCTTACAGCTCCTAAGAACACCTTACACCACCGTACGAAACGTTAAAACTCCGTAATAAACCTAATGAGTTCGTCCGAGTCCTTTGAACATCGTACGACAGCTTAGGAGATCTTAAGACTCTTTATGCCACATTTGCAACTCGAAAAGAACGTTAGTATGATGTAGGACGCCTTACAGCTCCAAAGATCACCTTACACCACCATACGAAACATTAAAACTCCATAATAAACCTAATGAATTCGTCCGAGTCCTTTGAACATCGTAAGACAACTCAGGAGATGTTACAGCTCAGTATACAGCATTAGCAACATGAAAAGCACGTTAGAATAATGTAGGACGCGTTACAACTCCTAAGAACACCTTACATCACCGTACAAAACTTTAAAACTCCATAATAAACCAAATTAATTCGTACGAGTCCCTTGAACATCGTACAACAACTTAGGACATCTTACGACTCTTTATGCCACATTAGCAACTCGAAAAGAACGTTAGTATAATGTAGGACGCCTTAAAGCTCCTAAGAACACCTTACACCACCGTACGAAACATTAAAACTCCATAATGAACCAAATGAATTCGTCTGAGTCGTTTGAACATCGAACGACAACTTAGGACATCTTACGACTCTTTATGCCACATTAGCAACTCGAAATGAACATTAGTATAATGTAGTACGCCTTACAGCTCCTAAGAACACCTTACACCACCGTACGAAACGTTAAAACTCCGTAATAACCCTAATGAGTTCGTCCGAGTCCTTTGAACATCGTACGACAGCTTAGGAGATCTTAAGACTCTTTATGCCACATTAGCAACTCGATACGAAACATTAAAACTCCATAATGAACCTAATGAATTCGTCTGAGTCGTTTGAACATCGAACGACAACTTAGGACATCTTACGACTCTTTATGCCACATTAGCAACTCGAAATGAACATTAGTATAATGTAGTACGCCTTACAGCTCCTAAGAACACCTTACACCACCGTACGAAACGTTAAAACTCCGTAATAAACCTAATGAGTTCGTCCGAGTCCTTTGAACATCGTACGACAGCTTAGGAGATCTTAAGACTCTTTATGCCACATTAGCAACTCGAAAAGAACGTTAGTATGATGTAGGACGCCTTACAGCTCCTAAGATCACCTTACACCACCATACGAAACATTAAAACTCCATAATAAACCTAATGAATTCGTCCGAGTCCTTTCAACATCGTAAGACAACTCAGGAGATGTTACAGCTCAGTATACAGCATTAGCAACATGAAAAGCACGTTAGAATAATGTAGGACGCGTTACAACTCCTAAGAACACCTTACATCACCGTACAAAACCTTAAAACTCAAAAATAAACCAAATTAATTCGTACGAGTCCCTTGAACATCATACAACAACTTAGGACATCTTACGACTCTTTATGCCACATCAGCAACTCGAAAAGAACATTAGTATAATGTAGGACGCCTTACAGCTCCTAAGAACACCTTACACCACCGTACGAAACATTAAAACTCCATAATAAACCTAATGAATTCGTCCGAGTCCTTTGAACATCGTACGACAACTCAGGAGATGTTACAGCTCCCTATACAGCATTAGCAACATGAAAAGCACGTTAGAATAATGTAGGACGCGTTACAACTCCTAAGAACACCTTATATCACCGTACAAAACTTTAAAACTCCATAATAAACCAAATTAATTTGTACGAGTCCTTTGAACATCGTACGACAACTTAGGACATCTTACGACTCTTTATGCCACATTACCAACATGAAAAGCGTGTTAGAATAATGTAGGACGCGTTACAACTCCTAAGAACAACTTACATCACCGTACAAAACTTTAAAACTCGATAATAAACCTAATGAATTTGTACGAGTCCCTTGAACATCATACAACAACTTAGGAAATCTTACGACTCTTTATGCCACATTAGCAACATGAAAAGCACATTAGAATAATGTAGGACGCGTTACAACTCCTAAGAACACCTTACATCACCGTACAAAACATTAAAACTCCATAATAAACGTAATTAATTCGTACGAGTCCTTTGAACATCGTACGACAACTTAGGACATCTTACGACTCTTTATGCCACATCAGCAACTCGAAAAGAACATTAGTATAATGTAGGACGCCTTACAGCTCCTAAGAACACCTTACACCACCGTACGAAACATTAAAACTCCATAATAAACCTAATGAATTCGTCCGAGTCCTTTGAACATCGTACGACAACACAGGAGATGTTACAGCTCAGTATACAGCATTAGCAACATGAAAAGCACGTTAGAATAATGTATGACGCGTTACAACTCCTAAGAACACCTTACATCACCGTACAAAACTTTAAAACTCCATAATAAACCAAATTAATTCGTACGAGTCCCTTGAACATCGTACAACAACTTAGGACATCTTACGACTCTTTATGCCACATTAGCAACTCGAAAAGAACGTTAGTATAATGTAGGACGCCTTACAGCTCCTAAGAACACCTTACACCACCGTACGAAACATTAAAACTCCATAATGAACCTAATGAATTCGTCTGAGTCGTTTGAACATCGAACGACAACTTAGGACATCTTACGACTCTTTATGCCACATTAGCAACTCGAAATGAACACTAGTATAATGTAGTACGCCTTACAGCTCCTAAGAACACCTTACACCACCGTACGAAACGTTAAAACTCCGTAATAAACCTAATGAGTTCGTTCGAGTCCTTTGAACATCGTACGACAGCTTAGGAGATCTTAAGACTCTTTATGCCACATTAGCAACTCGATACGAAACATTAAAACTCCATAATGAACCTAATGAATTCATCTGAGTCGTTTGAACATCGAACGACAACTTAGGACATCTTACGACTCTTTATGCCAAATTAGCAACTCGAAATGAACATTAGTATAATGTAGTACGCCTTACAGCTCCTAAGAACACCTTACACCACCGTACGAAACGTTAAAACTCCGTAATAAACCTAATGAGTTCGTCCGAGTCCTTTGAACATCGTACGACAGCTTAGGAGATCTTAAGACTCTTTATGCCACATTTGCAACTCCAAAAGAACGTTAGTATGATGTAGGACGCCTTACAGCTCCTAAGATCACCTTACACCACCATACGAAACATTAAAACTCCATAATAAACCTAATGAATTCGTCCGAGTCCTTTGAACATCGTAAGACAACTCAGGAGATGTTACAGCTCAGTATACATCATTAGCAACATGAAAAGCACGTTAGAATAATGTAGGACGCGTTACAACTCCTAAGAACACCTTACATCACCGTACAAAACCTTAAAACTCCAAAATAAACCAAATTAATTCGTACGAGTACTTTGAACATCGTACGACAACTTAGGACATCTTACGACTCTTTATGCCACATCAGCAACTCGAAAAGAACATTAGTATAATGTAGGACGCCTTACAGCTCCTAAGAACACCTTACACCACCGTACGAAACATTAAAACTCCATAATAAACCTAATGAATTCGTCCGAGTCCTTTGAACATCGTACGACAACTCAGGAGATGTTACAGCTCAGTATACAGCATTAGCAACATGAAAAGCACGTTAGAATAATGTATGACGCGTTACAACTCCTAAGAACACCTTACATCACCGTACAAAACTTTAAAACTCCATAATAAACCAAATTAATTCGTACGAGTCCCTTGAACATCGTACAACAACTTAGGACATCTTACGACTCTTTATGTCACATTAGCAACTCGAAAAGAACGTTAGTATAATGTAGGACGCCTTACAGCTCCTAAGAACACCTTACACCACCGTATGAAACATTAAAACTCCATAATGAACCTAATGAATTCGTCTGAGTCGTTTGAACATCGAACGACAACTTAGGACATCTTACGACTCTTTATGCCACATTAGCAACTCGAAATGAACATTAGTATAATGTAGTACGCCTTACAGCTCCTAAGAACACCTTACACCACCGTACGAAACGTTAAAACTCCGTAATAAACCTAATGAGTTCGTTCGAGTCCTTTGAACATCGTACGACAGCTTAGGAGATCTTAAGACTCTTTATGCCACATTAGCAACTCGATACGAAACATTAAAACTCCATAATGAACCTAATGAATTCGTCTGAGTCGTTTGAACATCGAACGACAACTTAGGACATCTTACGACACTTTATGCCACATTAGCAACTCGAAATGAACATTAGTATAATGTAGTACGCCTTACAGCTCCTAAGAACACCTTACACCACCGTACGAAACGTTAAAACTCCGTAATAAACCTAATGAGTTCGTCCGAGTCCTTTGAACATCGTACGACAGCTTAGGAGATCTTAAGACTCTTTATGCCACATTTGCAACTCGAAAAGAACGTTAGTATGATGTAGGACGCCTTACAGCTCCTAAGATCACCTTACACCACCATACGAAACATTAAAACTCCATAATAAACCTAATGAATTCGTCCGAGTCCTTTGAACATCGTAAGACAACTCAGGAGATGTTACAGCTCAGTATACATCATTAGCAACATGAAAAGCACGTTAGAATAATGTAGGACGCGTTACAACTCCTAAGAACACCTTACATCACCGTACAAAACCTTAAAACTCCAAAATAAACCAAATTAATTCGTACGAGTCCTTTGAACATCGTACGACAACTTAGGACATCTTACGACTCTTTATGCCACATCAACAACTCGAAAAGAACATTAGTATAATGTAGGACGCCTTACAGCTCCTAAGAACACCTTACACCACCGTACGAAACATTAAAACTCCATAATAAACCTAATGAATTCGTCCGAGTCCTTTGAACATCGTACGACAACTCAGGAGATGTTACAGCTCAGTATACAGCATTAGCAACATGAAAAGCACGTTAGAATAATGTAGGACGCGTTACAACTCCTAAGAACACCTTACATCACCGTACAAAACTTTAAAACTCCATAATAAACCAAATTAATTCGTACGAGTCCCTTGAACATCGTACAACAACTTAGGACATCTTACGACTCTTTATGCCACATTAGTAACTCGAAAAGAACGTTAGTATAATGTAGGACGCCTTACAGCTCCTAAGAACACCTTACACCACCGTACGAAACATTAAAACTCCATAATGAACCAAATGAATTCGTCTGAGTCGTTTGAACATCGAACGACAACTTAGGACATCTTACGACTCTTTATGCCTCATTAGCAACTCGAAATGAACATTAGTATAATGTAGTACGCCTTAAAGCTCCTAAGAACACCTTACACCACCGTACGAAACGTTAAAACTCCGTAATAAACCTAATGAGTTCGTCCGAGTCCTTTGAACATCGTACGACAACTTAGGAGATCTTAAGACTCTTTATGCCACATTAGCAACTCGATACGAAACATTAAAACTCCATAATGAACCTAATGAATTCGTCTGAGTCGTTTGAACATCGAACGACAACTTAGGACATCTTACGACTCTTTATGCCACATTAGCAACTCGAAATGAACATTAGTATAATGTAGTACGCCTTACAGCTCCTAAGAACACCTTACACCACCGTACGAAACGTTAAAACTCCGTAATAAACCTAATGAGTTCGTCCGAGTCCTTTGAACATCGTACGACAGCTTAGGAGATCTTAAGACTCTTTATGCCACATTAGCAACTCGAAAAGAACGTTAGTATGATGTAGGACGCCTTACAGCTCCTAAGATCACCTTACACCACCATACGAAACATTAAAACTCCATAATAAACCTAATGAATTCGTCCGAGTCCTTTGAACATCGTAAGACAACTCAGGAGATGTTACAGCTTAGTATACAGCATTAGCAACATGAAAAGCACGTTAGAATAATGTAGGACGCGTTACAACTCCTAAGAACACCTTACATCACCGTACAAAACTTTAAAACTCCATAATAAACCAAATTAATTCGTACGAGTCCTTTGAACATCGTACGACAACTTAGGACATCTTACGACTCTTTATGCCACATCAGCAACTCGAAAAGAACATTAGTATAATGTAGGACGCCTTACAGCTCCTAAGAACACCTTACACCACCGTACGAAACATTAAAACTCCATAATAAACCTAATGAATTCGTCCGAGTCCTTTGAACATCGTACGACAACTCAGGAGATGTTACAGCTCAGTATACAGCATTAGCAACATGAAAAGCACGTTAGAATAATGTATGACGCGTTACAACTCCTAAGAACACCTTACATCACCGTACAAAACTTTAAAACTCCATAATAAACCAAATTAATTCGTACGAGTCCCTTGAACATCGTACAACAACTTAGGACATCTTACGACTCTTTATGTCACATTAGCAACTCGAAAAGAACGTTAGTATAATGTAGGACGCCTTACAGCTCCTAAGAACACCTTACACCACCGTATGAAACATTAAAACTCCATAATGAACCTAATGAATTCGTCTGAGTCGTTTGAACATCGAACGACAACTTAGGACATCTTACGACTCTTTATGCCACATTAGCAACTCGAAATGAACATTAGTATAATGTAGTACGCCTTAAAGCTCCTAAGAACACCTTACACCACCGTACGAAACGTTAAAACTCCGTAATAAACCTAATGAGTTCGTCCGAGTCCTTTGAACATCGTACGACAACTTAGGAGATCTTAAGACTCTTTATGCCACATTAGCAACTCGATACGAAACATTAAAACTCCATAATGAACCTAATGAATTCGTCTGAGTCGTTTGAACATCGAACGACAACTTAGGACATCTTACGACTCTTTATGCCACATTAGCAACTCGAAATGAACATTAGTATAATGTAGTACGCCTTACAACTCCTAAGAACACCTTACACCACCGTACGAAACGTTAAAACTCCGTAATAAACCTAATGAGTTCGTCCGAGTCCTTTGAACATCGTACGACAGCTTAGGAGATCTTAAGACTCTTTATGCCACATTAGCAACTCGAAAAGAACGTTAGTATGATGTAGGACGCCTTACAGCTCCTAAGATCACCTTACACCACCATACGAAACATTAAAACTCCATAATAAACCTAATGAATTCGTCCGAGTCCTTTGAACATCGTAAGACAACTCAGGAGATGTTACAGCTTAGTATACAGCATTAGCAACATGAAAAGCACGTTAGAATAATGTAGGACGCGTTACAACTCCTAAGAACACCTTACATCACCGTACAAAACTTTAAAACTCCATAATAAACCAAATTAATTCGTACGAGTCCTTTGAACATCGTACGACAACTTAGGACATCTTACGACTCTTTATGCCACATCAGCAACTAGAAAAGAACATTAGTATAATGTAGGACGCCTTACAGCTCCTAAGAACACCTTACACCACCGTACGAAACATTAAAACTCCATAATAAACCTAATGAATTTGTCTGAGTCCTTTGAACATCGTACGACAACTCAGGAGATGTTACAGCTCCGTATATAGCATTAGCAACATGAAAAGCACGTTAGAATAATGTAGGACGCGTTACAACTCCTAAGAACACCTTACATCACCTTACAAAACTTTAAAACTCCATAATAAACCAAATTAATTCGTACGAGTCCTTTGAACATCGTACGACAACTTAGGACATCTTACGACTCTTTATGCCACATTACCAACATGAAAAGCGTGTTAGAATAATGTAGGACGCGTTACAGCTCCTAAGAACACCTAACACCAACGTACGAAATATTAAAACTCCATAATAAACCTAATGAATTTGTACGAGTCCCTTGAACATCGTACAACAACTTAGGACATCTTACGACTCTTTATGCCACATTAGCAACTCGAAAAGAACGTTAGTATAATGTAGGACGCCTTACAGCTCCTAAGAACACCTTACACCACCGTACGAAACATTAAAACTCCATAATAAACCTAATGAATTCGTCTGAGTCGTTTGAACATCGAACAACAACTTAGGACATCTTACGACTCTTTATGCCACATTAGCAACTCGAAATGAACATTAGTATAATGTAGTACGCCTTACAGCTCCTAAGAACACCTTACACCACCGTACGAAACGTTAAAACTCCGTAATAAACCTAATGAGTTCGTCCGAGTCCTTTGAACATCGTACGACATCTTAGGAGATCTTAAGACTCTTTATGCCACATTAGCAACTCGAAAAGAACGTTAGTATGATGTAGGACGCCTTACAGCTCCTAAGATCACCTTACACCACCGTACGAAACATTAAAACTCCATAATAAACCTAATGAATTCGTCCGAGTCCTTTGAACATCGTAAGACAACTCAGGAGATGTTACAGCTCAGTATACAGCATTAGCAACATGAAAAGCACGTTAGAATAATGTAGGACGCGTTACAACTCCTAAGAACACCTTACATCACCGTATAAAACTTTAAAACTCCATAATAAACCAAATTAATTCGTACGAGTCCTTTGAACATCGTACGACAACTTAGGACATCTTACGACTCTTTATGCCACACCAGCAACTCGAAAAGAACATTAGTATAATGTAGGACGCCTTACAGCTCCTAAGAACACCTTACACCACCGTACGAAACATTAAAACTCCATAATAAACCTAATGAATTTGTCTGAGTCCTGTGAACATCGTACGACAACTCAGGAGATGTTACAGCTCAGTATACAGCATTAGCAACATGAAAAGCACGTTAGAATAATGTAGGACGCGTTACAACTCCTAAGAACACCTTACATCACCTTACAAAACTTTAAAACTCCATAATAAACCAAATTAATTTGTACGAGTCCTTTGAACATCGTACGACAACTTAGGACATCTTACGACTCTTTATGCCACATTACCAACATGAAAAGCGTGTTAGAATAATGTAGGACGCGTTACAACTCCTAAGAACAACTTACATCACCGTACAAAACTTTAAAACTCGATAATAAACCTAATGAATTTGTACGAGTCCCTTGAACATCGTACAACAACTTAGGACATCTTACGACTCTTTATGCCACATTAGCAACTCGAAAAGAACGTTAGTATAATGTAGGATGCCTTACAGCTCCTAAGAACACCTTACACCACCGTACGAAACATTAAAACCCCATAATGAACCTAATGAATTCGTCTGAGTCGTTTGAACATCGAACGACAACTTACGACATCTTACGACTCTTTATGCCACATTAGCAACTCGAAATGAACATTAGTATAATGTAGTACGCCTTACAGCTCCTAAGAACACCTTACACCACCGTACGAAACGTTAAAACTCCGTAATAAACCTAATGAGTTCGTCCGAGTCCTTTGAACATCGTACGACAGCTTAGGAGATCTTAAGACTCTTTATGCCACATTAGCAACTCGAAAAGAACTTAGGTAGATGTAGGACGCCTTACAGCTCCTAAGATCACCTTACACCACCGTACGAAACATTAAAACTCCATAATAAACCTAATGAATTCGTCCGAGTCCTTTGAACATCGTAAGACAACTCAGGAGATGTTACAGCTCAGTATACAGCATTAGCAACTCGAAAAGAACGTTAGTATAATGTAGGACGCCTTACAGCTCCTAAGAACACCTTACACCACCGTACGAAACATTAAAACCCCATAATGAACCTAATGAATTCGTCTGAGTCGTTTGAACATCGAACGACAACTTAGGACATCTTACGACTCTTTATGCCACATTAGCAACTCGAAATGAACATTAGTATAATGTAGGACGCCTTACAGCTCCTAAGAACACCTTACACCACCGTACGAAACATTAAAACTCCATAATAAACCTAATGAATTCGTCCGAGTCCTTTGAACATCGTACGACAACTCAGGAGATGTTACAGCTCAGTATACAGCATTAGCAACATGAAAAGCACGTTAGAATAATGTAGGACGCGTTACAACTCCTAAGAACACCTTACATCACCTTACAAAACTTTAAAACTCCATAATAAACCAAGTTAATTCGTACGAGTCCTTTGAACATCGTACGGCAACTTAGGACATCTTACGACTCTTTATGCCACATTACCAACATGAAAAGCGTGTTAGAATAATGTAGGACGCGTTACAGCTCCTAAGAACACCTAACACCACCGTACGAAATATTAAACCTCCATAATAAACCTAATGAATTTGTACGAGTCCCTTGAACATCGTACAACAACTTAGGACATCTTACGACTCTTTATGCCACATTAGCAACTCGAAAAGAACGTTTGTATAATGTAGGACGCCTTACAGCTCCTAAGAACACCTTACACCACCGTACGAAACATTAAAACTCCATAATAAACCTAATGAATTCGTCTGAGTCGTTTGAACATCGAACGACAACTTATGACATCTTATGACTCTTTATGCCACATTAGCAACTCGAAATGAACATTAGTATAATGTAGTACGCCTTACAGCTCCTAAGAACACCTTACACCACCGTACGAAACGTTAAAACTCCGTAATAAACCTAATGAGTTCGTCCGAGTCCTTTGAACATCGTACGACAGCTTAGGAGATCTTAAGACTCTTTATGCCACATTAGCAACTCGAAAAGAACGTTAGTATGATGTAGGACGCCTTACAGCTCCTAAGATCACCTTACACCACCGTACGAAACATTAAAACTCCATAATAAACCTAATGAATTCGTCCGAGTCCTTTGAACATCGTAAGACAACTCAGGAGATGTTACAGCTCAGTATACAGCATTAGCAACATGAAAAGCACGTTAGAATAATGTAGGACGCGTTACAACTCCTAAGAACACCTTACATCACCGTATAAAACTTTAAAACTCCATAATAAACCAAATTAATTCGTACGAGTCCTTTGAACATCGTACGACAACTTAGGACATCTTACGACTCTTTATGCCACACCAGCAACTCGAAAAGAACATTAGTATAATGTAGGACGCCTTACAGCTCCTAAGAACACCTTACACCACCGTACGAAACATTAAAACTCCATAATAAACCTAATGAATTTGTCTGAGTCCTTTGAACATCGTACGACAACTCAGGAGATGTTACAGCTCAGTATACAGCATTAGCAACATGAAAAGCACGTTAGAATAATGTAGGACGCGTTACAACTCCTAAGAACACCTTACATCACCTTACAAAACTTTAAAACTCCATAATAAACCAAATTAATTCGTACGAGTCCTTTGAACATCGTACGACAACTTAGGACATCTTACGACTCTTTATGCCACATTACCAACATGAAAAGCGTGTTAGAATAATGTAGGACGCGTTACAGCTCCTAAGTACACCTTACACCACCGTACGAAACTTTAAAACTCCATAATAAACCTAATGAATTTGTACGAGTCCCTTGAACATCGTACAACAACTTAGGACATCTTACGACTCTTTATGCCACATTAGCAACTCGAAAAGAACGTTAGTATAATGTAGGACGCCTTACAGCTCCTAAGAACACCTTACACCACCGTACGAAACATTAAAACCCCATAATGAACCTAATGAATTCGTCTGAGTCGTTTGAACATCGAACGACAACTTAGGACATCTTACGACTCTTTATGCCACATTAGCAACTCGAAATGAACATTAGTATAATGTAGTACGCCTTACAGCTCCTAAGATCTCCTTACACCACCGTACGAAACATTAAAACTCCATAATAAACCTAATGAATTCGTCCGAGTCCTTTGAACATCGTAAGACAACTCAGGAGATGTTACAGCTCAGTATACAACATTAGCAACATGAAAAGCACGTTAGAATAATGTAGGACGCGTTACAACTCCTAAGAACACCTTACATCACCGTACAAAACTTTAAAACTCCATAATAAACCAAATTAATTCGTACGAGTCCTTTGAACATCGTACGACAACTTAGGACATCTTACGACTCTTTATGCCACACCAGCAACTCGAAAAGAACATTAGTATAATGTAGGACGCCTTACAGCTCCTAAGAACACCATACACCACCGTACGAAACATTAAAACTCCATAATAAACCTAATGAATTTGTCTGAGTCCTTTGAACATCGTACGACAACTCAGGAGATGTTACAGCTCAGTATACAGCATTAGCAACATGAAAAACACGTTAGAATAATGTAGGACGCGTTACAACTCCTAAGAACACCTTACATCACCTTACAAAACTTTAAAACTCCATAATAAACCAAATTAATTCGTACGAGTCCTTTGAACATCGTACGACAACTTAGGACATCTTACGACTCTTTATGCCACATTACCAACATGAAAAGCGTGTTAGAATAATGTAGGACGCGTTACAGCTCCTAAGAACACCTTACACCACCGTACGAAACTTTAAAACTCCATAATAAACCTAATGAATTTGTACGAGTCCCTTGAACATCGTACAACAACTTAGGACATCTTACGACTCTTTATGCCACATTAGCAACTCGAAAAGAACGTTAGTATAATGTAGGACGCCTTACAGCTCCTAAGAACACCTTACACCACCGTACGAAACATTAAAACCCCATAATGAACCTAATGAATTCGTCTGAGTCGTTTGAACATCGAACGACAACTTAGGACATCTTACGACTCTTTATGCCACATTAGCAACTCGAAATGAACATTAGTATAATGTAGTACGCCTTACAGCTCCTAAGATCTCCTTACACCACCGTACGAAACATTAAAACTCCATAATAAACCTAATGAATTCGTCCGAGTCCTTTGAACATCGTAAGACAACTCAGGAGATGTTACAGCTCAGTATACAACATTAGCAACATGAAAAGCACGTTAGAATAATGTAGGACGCGTTACAACTCCTAAGAACACCTTACATCACCGTACAAAACTTTAAAACTCCATAATAAACCAAATTAATTCGTACGAGTCCTTTGAACATCGTACGACAACTTAGGACATCTTACGACTCTTTATGCCACACCAGCAACTCGAAAAGAACATTAGTATAATGTAGGACGCCTTACAGCTCCTAAGAACACCATACACCACCGTACGAAACATTAAAACTCCATAATAAACCTAATGAATTCGTCCGAGTCCTTTGAACATCGTACGACAACTCAGGAGATGTTACAGCTCAGTATACAGCATTAGCAACATGAAAAGCACGTTAGAATAATGTAGGACGCGTTACAACTCCTAAGAACACCTTACATCACCTTACAAAACTTTAAAACTCCATAATAAACCAAATTAATTCGTACGAGTCCTTTGAACATCGTACGACAACTTAGGACATCTTACGACTCTTTATGCCACATTACCAACATGAAAAGCGTGTTAGAATAATGTAGGACGCGTTACAGCTCCTAAGAACACCTAACACCACCGTACGAAATATTAAAACTCCATAATAAACCTAATGAATTTGTACGAGTCCCTTGAACATCGTACAACAACTTAGGACATCTTACGACGCTTTATGCCACATTAGCAACTCGAAAAGAACGTTAGTATAATGTAGGACGCCTTACAGCTCCTAAGAACACCTTACACCACCGTACGAAACATTAAAACTCCATAATAAACCTAATGAATTCGTCTGAGTCGTTTGAACATCGAACGACAACTTAGGACATCTTACGACTCTTTATGCCACATTAGCAACTCGAAATGAACATTAGTATAATGTAGTACGCCTTACAGCTCCTAAGAACACCTTACACCACCGTACGAAACGTTAAAACTCCGTAATAAACCTAATGAGTTCGTCCGAGTCCTTTGAACATCGTACGACAGCTTAGGAGATCTTAAGACTCTTTATGCCACATTAGCAACTCGAAAAGAACGTTAGTATGATGTAGGACGCCTTACAGCTCCTAAGATCACCTTACACCACCGTACGAAACATTAAAACTCCATAATAAACCTAATGAATTCGTCCGAGTCCTTTGAACATCGTAAGACAACTCAGGAGATGTTACAGCTCAGTATACAGCATTAGCAACATGAAAAGCACGTTAGAATAATGTAGGACGCGTTACAACTCCTAAGAACACCTTACATCACCGTACAAAACTTTAAAACTCCATAATAAACCAAATTAATTCGTACGAGTCCTTTGAACATCGTACGACAACTTAGGACATCTTACGACTCTTTATGCCACACCAGCAACTCGAAAAAACATTAGTATAATGTAGGACGCCTTACAGCTCCTAAGAACACCTTACACCACCGTACGAAACATTAAAACTCCATAATAAACCTAATGAATTCGTCCGAGTCCTTTGAACATCGTACGACAACTCAGGAGATGTTACAGCTCAGTATACAGCATTAGCAACATGAAAAGCACGTTAGAATAATGTAGGACGCGTTACAACTCCTAAGAACACCTTACATCACCTTACAAAACTTTAAAACTCCATAATAAACCAAATTAATTCGTACGAGTCCTTTGAACATCGTACGACAACTTAGGACATCTTACGACTCTTTATGCCACATTACCAACATGAAAAGCGTGTTAGAATAATGTAGGACGCGTTACAGCTCCTAAGAACACCTAACACCACCGTACGAAATATTAAAACTCCATAATAAACCTAATGAATTTGTACGAGTCCCTTGAACATCGTACAACAACTTAGGACATCTTACGACTCTTTATGCCACATTAGCAACTCGAAAAGAACGTTAGTATAATGTAGGACGCCTTACAGCTCCTAAGAACACCTTACACCACCGTACGAAACATTAAAACTCCATAATAAACCTAATGAATTCGTCTGAGTCGTTTGAACATCGAACGACAACTTAGGACATCTTACGACTCTTTATGCCACATTAGCAACTCGAAATGAACATTAGTATAATGTAGTACGCCTTACAGCTCCTAAGAACACCTTACACCACCGTACGAAACGTTAAAACTCCGTAATAAACCTAATGAGTTCGTCCGAGTCCTTTGAACATCGTACGACAGCTTAGGAGATCTTAAGACTCTTTATGCCACATTAGCAACTCGAAAAGAACGTTAGTATGATGTAGGACGCCTTACAGCTCCTAAGATCACCTTACACCACCGTACGAAACATTAAAACTCCATAATAAACCTAATGAATTCGTCCGAGTCCTTTGAACATCGTAAGACAACTCAGGAGATGTTACAGCTCAGTATACAGCATTAGCAACATGAAAAGCACGTTAGAATAATGTAGGACGCGTTACAACTCCTAAGAACACCTTACATCACCGTACAAAACTTTAAAACTCCATAATAAACCAAATTAATTCGTACGAGTCCTTTGAACATCGTACGACAACTTAGGACATCTTACGACTCTTTATGCCACACCAGCAACTCGAAAAAACATTAGTATAATGTAGGACGCCTTACAGCTCCTAAGAACACCTTACACCACCGTACGAAACATTAAAACTCCATAATAAACCTAATGAATTTGTCTGAGTCCTTTGAACATCGTACGACAACTCAGGAGATGTTACAGCTCAGTATACAGCATTAGCAACATGAAAAGCACGTTAGAATAATGTAGGACGCGTTACAACTCCTAAGAACACCTTACATCACCGTACAAAACTTTAAAACTCCGTAATAAACCAAATTAATTCGTACGAGTCCTTTGAACATCGTACGACAACTTAGGACATCTTACGACTCTTTATGCCACATTACCAACATGAAAAGCGTGTTAGAATAATGTAGGACGCGTTACAGCTCCTAAGAACACCTAACACCACCGTACGAAATATTAAAACTCCATAATAAACCTAATGAATTTGTACGAGTCCCTTGAACATCGTACAACAACTTAGGACATCTTACGACTCTTTATGCCACATTAGCAACTCGAAAAGAACGTTAGTATAATGTAGGACGCCTTACAGCTCCTAAGAACACCTTACACCACCGTACGAAACATTAAAACTCCATAATAAACCTAATGAATTCGTCTGAGTCGTTTGAACATCGAACGACAACTTAGGACATCTTACGACTCTTTATGCCACATTAGCAACTCGAAATGAACATTAGTATAATGTAGTACGCCTTACAGCTCCTAAGAACACCTTACACCACCGTACGAAACGTTAAAACTCCGTAATAAACCTAATGAGTTCGTCCGAGTCCTTTGAACATCGTACGACAGCTTAGGAGATCTTAAGACTCTTTATGCCACATTAGCAACTCGAAAAGAACGTTAGTATGATGTAGGACGCCTTACAGCTCCTAAGATCACCTTACACCACCGTACGAAACATTAAAACTCCATAATAAACCTAATGAATTCGTCCGAGTCCTTTGAACATCGTAAGACAACTCAGGAGATGTTACAGCTCAGTATACAGCATTAGCAACATGAAAAGCACGTTAGAATAATGTAGGACGCGTTACAACTCCTAAGAACACCTTACATCACCGTACAAAACTTTAAAACTCCATAATAAACCAAATTAATTCGTACGAGTCCTTTGAACATCGTACGACAACTTAGGACATCTTACGACTCTTTATGCCACACCAGCAACTCGAAAAAACATTAGTATAATGTAGGACGCCTTACAGCTCCTAAGAACACCTTACACCACCGTACGAAACATTAAAACTCCATAATAAACCTAATGAATTTGTCTGAGTCCTTTGAACATCGTACGACAACTCAGGAGATGTTACAGCTCAGTATACAGCATTAGCAACATGAAAAGCACGTTAGAATAATGTAGGACGCGTTACAACTCCTAAGAACACCTTACATCACCGTACAAAACTTTAAAACTCCGTAATAAACCAAATTAATTCGTACGAGTCCTTTGAACATCGTACGACAACTTAGGACATCTTACGACTCTTTATGCCACATTACCAACATGAAAAGCGTGTTAGAATAATGTAGGACGCGTTACAGCTCCTAAGAACACCTAACACCACCGTACGAAATATTAAAACTCCATAATAAACCTAATGAATTTGTACGAGTCCCTTGAACATCGTACAACAACTTAGGACATCTTACGACTCTTTATGCCACATTAGCAACTCGAAAAGAACGTTAGTATAATGTAGGACGCCTTACAGCTCCTAAGAACACCTTACACCACCGTACGAAACATTAAAACTCCATAATAAACCTAATGAATTCGTCTGAGTCGTTTGAACATCGAACGACAACTTAGGACATCTTACGACTCTTTATGCCACATTAGCAACTCGAAATGAACATTAGTATAATGTAGTACGCCTTACAGCTCCTAAGAACACCTTACACCACCGTACGAAACGTTAAAACTCCGTAATAAACCTAATGAGTTCGTCCGAGTCCTTTGAACATCGTACGACAGCTTAGGAGATCTTAAGACTCTTTATGCCACATTAGCAACTCGAAAAGAACGTTAGTATGATGTAGGACGCCTTACAGCTCCTAAGATCACCTTACACCACCGTACGAAACATTAAAACTCCATAATAAACCTAATGAATTCGTCCGAGTCCTTTGAACATCGTAAGACAACTCAGGAGATGTTACAGCTCAGTATACAGCATTAGCAACATGAAAAGCACGTTAGAATAATGTAGGACGCGTTACAACTCCTAAGAACACCTTACATCACCGTACAAAACTTTAAAACTCCATAATAAACCAAATTAATTCGTACGAGTCCTTTGAACATCGTACGACAACTTAGGACATCTTACGACTCTTTATGCCACACCAGCAACTCGAAAAAACATTAGTATAATGTAGGACGCCTTACAGCTCCTAAGAACACCTTACACCACCGTACGAAACATTAAAACTCCATAATAAACCTAATGAATTTGTCTGAGTCCTTTGAACATCGTACGACAACTCAGGAGATGTTACAGCTCAGTATACAGCATTAGCAACATGAAAAGCACGTTAGAATAATGTAGGACGCGTTACAACTCCTAAGAACACCTTACATCACCTTACAAAACTTTAGAACTCCATAATAAACCAAATTAATTCGTACGAGTCCTTTGAACATCGTACGACAACTTAGGACATCTTACGACTCTTTATGCCACATTACCAACATGAAAAGCGTGTTAGAATAATGTAGGACGCGTTACAGCTCCTAAGAACACCTTACACCACCGTACGAAACATTAAAACTCCATAATAAACCTAATGAATTTGTACGAGTCCCTTGAACATCGTACAACAACTTAGGACATCTTACGACTCTTTATGCCACATTAGCAACTCGAAAAGAACGTTAGTATAATGTAGGACGCCTTACAGCTCCTAAGAACGCCTTACACCACCGTACGAAACATTAAAACTCCATAATAAACCTAATGAATTCGTCTGAGTCGTTTGAACATCGAACGACAACTTAGGACATCTTACGACTCTTTATGCCACATTAGCAACTCGAAATGAACATTAGTATAATGTAGTACGCCTTACAGCTCCTAAGAACACCTTACACCACCGTACGAAACGTTAAAACTCCGTAATAAACCTAATGAGTTCGTCCGAGTCCTTTGATAGGAGATCTTAAGACTCTTTATGCCACATTAGCAACTCGAAAAAAACGTTAGTATGATGTAGGACGCCTTACAGCTCCTAAGATCACCTTACACCACCGTACGAAACATTAAAACTCCATAATAAACCTAATGAATTCGTCCGAGTCCTTTGAACATCGTACGACAACTCAGGAGATGTTACAGCTCAGTATACAGCATTAGCAACATGAAAAGCACGTTAGAATAATGTAGGACGCGTTACAACTCCTAAGAACACCTTACATCACCTTACAAAACTTTAAAACTCCATAATAAACCAAATTAATTCGTACGAGTCCTTTGAACATCGTACGACAACTTAGGACATCTTACGACTCTTTATGCCACATTACCAACATGAAAAGCGTGTTAGAATAATGTAGGACGCGTTACAGCTCCTAAGAACACCTAACACCACCGTACGAAATATTAAAACTCCATAATAAACCTAATGAATTTGTACGAGTCCCTTGAACATCGTACAACAACTTAGGACATCTTACGACTCTTTATGCCACATTAGCAACTCGAAAAGAACGTTAGTATAATGTAGGACGCCTTACAGCTCCTAAGAACACCTTACACCACCGTACGAAACAATAAAACTCCATAATTAACCTAATGAATTCGTCTGAGTCGTTTGAACATCGAACGACAACTTAGGACATCTTACGACTCTTTATGCCACATTAGCAACTCGAAATGAACATTAGTATAATGTAGTACGCCTTACAGCTCCTAAGAACACCTTACACCACCGTACGAAACGTTAAAACTCCGTAATAAACCTAATGAGTTCGTCCGAGTCCTTTGAACATCGTACGACAGCTTAGGAGATCTTAAGACTCTTTATGCCACATTAGCAACTCGAAAAGAACGTTAGTATGATGTAGGACGCCTTACAGCTCCTAAGATCACCTTACACCACCGTACGAAACAATAAAACTCCATAATAAACCTAATGAATTCGTCCGAGTCCTTTGAACATCGTAAGACAACTCAGGAGATGTTACAGCTCAGTATACAGCATTAGCAACATGAAAAGCACGTTAGAATAATGTAGGACGCGTTACAACTCCTAAGAACACCTTACATCACCGTACAAAACTTTAAACTCCATAATAAACCAAATTAATTCGTACGAGTCCTTTGAACATCGTACGACAACTTAGGACATCTTACGACTCTTTATGCCACACTAGCAACTCGAAAAGAACATTAGTATAATGTAGGACGCCTTACAGCTCCTAAGAACACCTTACACCACCGTACGAAACATTAAAACTCCATAATAAACCTAATGAATTTGTCTGAGTCCTTTGAACATCGTACGACAACTCAGGAGATGTTACAGCTCAGTATACAGCATTAGCAACATGAAAAGCACGTTAGAATAATGTAGGACGCGTTACAACTCCTAAGAACACATTACATCACCTTACAAAACTTTAAAACTCCATAATAAACCAAATTAATTCGTACGAGTCCTTTGAACATCGTACGACAACTTAGGACATCTTACGACTCTTTATGCCACATTACCAACATGAAAATCGTGTTAGAATAATGTAGGACGCGTTACAGCTCCTAAGAACACCTTACACCACCGTACGAAACATTAAAACTCCATAATAAACCTAATGAATTTGTACGAGTCCCTTGAACATCGTACAACAACTTAGGACATCTTACGACTCTTTATGCCACATTAGCAACTCGAAAAGAACGTTAGTATAATGTAGGACGCCTTACAGCTCCTAAGAACGCCTTACACCACCGTACGAAACATTAAAACTCCATAATAAACCTAATGAATTCGTCTGAGTCGTTTGAACATCGAACGACAACTTAGGACATCTTACGACTCTTTATGCCACATTAGCAACTCGAAATGAACATTAGTATAATGTAGTACGCCTTACAGCTCCTAAGAACACCTTACACCACCGTACGAAACGTTAAAACTCCGTAATAAACCTAATGAGTTCGTCCGAGTCCTTTGATAGGAGATCTTAAGACTCTTTATGCCACATTAGCAACTCGAAAAGAACGTTAGTATGATGTAGGACGCCTTACAGCTCCTAAGATCACCTTACACCACCGTACGAAACATTAAAACTCCATAATAAACCTAATGAATTCGTCCGAGTCCTTTGAACATCGTAAGACAACTCAGGAGATGTTACAGCTCAGTATACAGCATTAGCAACATGAAAAGCACGTTAGAATAATGTAGGACGCGTTACAACTCCTAAGAACACCTTACATCACCGTACAAAACTTTAAAACTCCATAATAAACCAAATTAATTCGTACGAGTCCTTTGAACATCGTACGACAACTTAGGACATCTTACGACTCTTTATGCCACACCAGCAACTCGAAAAGAACATTAGTATAATGTAGGACGCCTTACAGCTCCTAAGAACACCTTACACCACCGTCCGAAACATTAAAACTCCATAATAAACCTAATGAATTCGTCCGAGTCCTTTGAACATCGTACGACAACTCAGGAGATGTTACAGCTCAGTATACAGCATTAGCAACATGAAAAGCACGTTAGAATAATGTAGGACGCATTATAACTCCTAAGAACACCTTACATCACCTTACAAAACTTTAAAACTCCATAATAAACCAAATTAATTCGTACGAGTCCTTTGAACATCGTACGACAACTTAGGACATCTTACGACTCTTTATGCCACACCAGCAACTCGAAAAAACATTAGTATAATGTAGGACGCCTTACAGCTCCTAAGAACACCTTACACCACCGTACGAAACATTAAAACTCCATAATAAACCTAATGAATTTGTCTGAGTCCTTTGAACATCGTACGACAACTCAGGAGATGTTACAGCTCAGTATACAGCATTAGCAACATGAAAAGCACGTTAGAATAATGTAGGACGCGTTACAACTCCTAAGAACACCTTACATCACCGTACAAAACTTTAAAACTCCGTAATAAACCAAATTAATTCGTACGAGTCCTTTGAACATCGTACGACAACTTAGGACATCTTACGACTCTTTATGCCACATTACCAACATGAAAAGCGTGTTAGAATAATGTAGGACGCGTTACAGCTCCTAAGAACACCTAACACCACCGTACGAAATATTAAAACTCCATAATAAACCTAATGAATTTGTACGAGTCCCTTGAACATCGTACAACAACTTAGGACATCTTACGACTCTTTATGCCACATTAGCAACTCGAAAAGAACGTTAGTATAATGTAGGACGCCTTACAGCTCCTAAGAACACCTTACACCACCGTACGAAACATTAAAACTCCATAATAAACCTAATGAATTCGTCTGAGTCGTTTGAACATCGAACGACAACTTAGGACATCTTACGACTCTTTATGCCACATTAGCAACTCGAAATGAACATTAGTATAATGTAGTACGCCTTACAGCTCCTAAGAACACCTTACACCACCGTACGAAACGTTAAAACTCCGTAATAAACCTAATGAGTTCGTCCGAGTCCTTTGAACATCGTACGACAGCTTAGGAGATCTTAAGACTCTTTATGCCACATTAGCAACTCGAAAAGAACGTTAGTATGATGTAGGACGCCTTACAGCTCCTAAGATCACCTTACACCACCGTACGAAACATTAAAACTCCATAATAAACCTAATGAATTCGTCCGAGTCCTTTGAACATCGTAAGACAACTCAGGAGATGTTACAGCTCAGTATACAGCATTAGCAACATGAAAAGCACGTTAGAATAATGTAGGACGCGTTACAACTCCTAAGAACACCTTACATCACCGTACAAAACTTTAAAACTCCATAATAAACCAAATTAATTCGTACGAGTCCTTTGAACATCGTACGACAACTTAGGACATCTTACGACTCTTTATGCCACACCAGCAACTCGAAAAAACATTAGTATAATGTAGGACGCCTTACAGCTCCTAAGAACACCTTACACCACCGTACGAAACATTAAAACTCCATAATAAACCTAATGAATTTGTCTGAGTCCTTTGAACATCGTACGACAACTCAGGAGATGTTACAGCTCAGTATACAGCATTAGCAACATGAAAAGCACGTTAGAATAATGTAGGACGCGTTACAACTCCTAAGAACACCTTACATCACCTTACAAAACTTTAAAACTCCATAATAAACCAAATTAATTCGTACGAGTCCTTTGAACATCGTACGACAACTTAGGACATCTTACGACTCTTTATGCCACATTACCAACATGAAAAGCGTGTTAGAATAATGTAGGACGCGTTACAGCTCCTAAGAACACCTTACACCACCGTACGAAACATTAAAACTCCATAATAAACCTAATGAATTTGTACGAGTCCCTTGAACATCGTACAACAACTTAGGACATCTTACGACTCTTTATGCCACATTAGCAACTCGAAAAGAACGTTAGTATAATGTAGGACGCCTTACAGCTCCTAAGAACGCCTTACACCACCGTACGAAACATTAAAACTCCATAATAAACCTAATGAATTCGTCTGAGTCGTTTGAACATCGAACGACAACTTAGGACATCTTACGACTCTTTATGCCACATTAGCAACTCGAAATGAACATTAGTATAATGTAGTACGCCTTACAGCTCCTAAGAACACCTTACACCACCGTACGAAACGTTAAAACTCCGTAATAAACCTAATGAGTTCGTCCGAGTCCTTTCATAGGAGATCTTAAGACTCTTTATGCCACATTAGCAACTCGAAAAAAACGTTAGTATGATGTAGGACGCCTTACAGCTCCTAAGATCACCTTACACCACCGTACGAAACATTAAAACTCCATAATAAACCTAATGAATTCGTCCGAGTCCTTTGAACATCGTACGACAACTCAGGAGATGTTACAGCTCAGTATACAGCATTAGCAACATGAAAAGCACGTTAGAATAATGTAGGACGCGTTACAACTCCTAAGAACACCTTACATCACCTTACAAAACTTTAAAACTCCATAATAAACCAAATTAATTCGTACGAGTCCTTTGAACATCGTACGACAACTTAGGACATCTTACGACTCTTTATGCCACATTACCAACATGAAAAGCGTGTTAGAATAATGTAGGACGCGTTACAGCTCCTAAGAACACCTAACACCACCGTACGAAATATTAAAACTCCATAATAAACCTAATGAATTTGTACGAGTCCCTTGAACATCGTACAACAACTTAGGACATCTTACGACTCTTTATGCCACATTAGCAACTCGAAAAGAACGTTAGTATAATGTAGGACGCCTTACAGCTCCTAAGAACACCTTACACCACCGTACGAAACAATAAAACTCCATAATTAACCTAATGAATTCGTCTGAGTCGTTTGAACATCGAACGACAACTTAGGACATCTTACGACTCTTTATGCCACATTAGCAACTCGAAATGAACATTAGTATAATGTAGTACGCCTTACAGCTCCTAAGAACACCTTACACCACCGTACGAAACGTTAAAACTCCGTAATAAACCTAATGAGTTCGTCCGAGTCCTTTGAACATCGTACGACAGCTTAGGAGATCTTAAGACTCTTTATGCCACATTAGCAACTCGAAAAGAACGTTAGTATGATGTAGGACGCCTTACAGCTCCTAAGATCACCTTACACCACCGTACGAAACAATAAAACTCCATAATAAACCTAATGAATTCGTCCGAGTCCTTTGAACATCGTAAGACAACTCAGGAGATGTTACAGCTCAGTATACAGCATTAGCAACATGAAAAGCACGTTAGAATAATGTAGGACGCGTTACAACTCCTAAGAACACCTTACATCACCGTACAAAACTTTAAACTCCATAATAAACCAAATTAATTCGTACGAGTCCTTTGAACATCGTACGACAACTTAGGACATCTTACGACTCTTTATGCCACACTAGCAACTCGAAAAGAACATTAGTATAATGTAGGACGCCTTACAGCTCCTAAGAACACCTTACACCACCGTACGAAACATTAAAACTCCATAATAAACCTAATGAATTTGTCTGAGTCCTTTGAACATCGTACGACAACTCAGGAGATGTTACAGCTCAGTATACAGCATTAGCAACATGAAAAGCACGTTAGAATAATGTAGGACGCGTTACAACTCCTAAGAACACATTACATCACCTTACAAAACTTTAAAACTCCATAATAAACCAAATTAATTCGTACGAGTCCTTTGAACATCGTACGACAACTTAGGACATCTTACGACTCTTTATGCCACATTACCAACATGAAAATCGTGTTAGAATAATGTAGGACGCGTTACAGCTCCTAAGAACACCTTACACCACCGTACGAAACATTAAAACTCCATAATAAACCTAATGAATTTGTACGAGTCCCTTGAACATCGTACAACAACTTAGGACATCTTACGACTCTTTATGCCACATTAGCAACTCGAAAAGAACGTTAGTATAATGTAGGACGCCTTACAGCTCCTAAGAACGCCTTACACCACCGTACGAAACATTAAAACTCCATAATAAACCTAATGAATTCGTCTGAGTCGTTTGAACATCGAACGACAACTTAGGACATCTTACGACTCTTTATGCCACATTAGCAACTCGAAATGAACATTAGTATAATGTAGTACGCCTTACAGCTCCTAAGAACACCTTACACCACCGTACGAAACGTTAAAACTCCGTAATAAACCTAATGAGTTCGTCCGAGTCCTTTCATAGGAGATCTTAAGACTCTTTATGCCACATTAGCAACTCGAAAAAAACGTTAGTATGATGTAGGACGCCTTACAGCTCCTAAGATCACCTTACACCACCGTACGAAACATTAAAACTCCATAATAAACCTAATGAATTCGTCCGAGTCCTTTGAACATCGTACGACAACTCAGGAGATGTTACAGCTCAGTATACAGCATTAGCAACATGAAAAGCACGTTAGAATAATGTAGGACGCGTTACAACTCCTAAGAACACCTTACATCACCTTACAAAACTTTAAAACTCCATAATAAACCAAATTAATTCGTACGAGTCCTTTGAACATCGTACGACAACTTAGGACATCTTACGACTCTTTATGCCACATTACCAACATGAAAAGCGTGTTAGAATAATGTAGGACGCGTTACAGCTCCTAAGAACACCTAACACCACCGTACGAAATATTAAAACTCCATAATAAACCTAATGAATTTGTACGAGTCCCTTGAACATCGTACAACAACTTAGGACATCTTACGACTCTTTATGCCACATTAGCAACTCGAAAAGAACGTTAGTATAATGTAGGACGCCTTACAGCTCCTAAGAACACCTTACACCACCGTACGAAACAATAAAACTCCATAATTAACCTAATGAATTCGTCTGAGTCGTTTGAACATCGAACGACAACTTAGGACATCTTACGACTCTTTATGCCACATTAGCAACTCGAAATGAACATTAGTATAATGTAGTACGCCTTACAGCTCCTAAGAACACCTTACACCACCGTACGAAACGTTAAAACTCCGTAATAAACCTAATGAGTTCGTCCGAGTCCTTTGAACATCGTACGACAGCTTAGGAGATCTTAAGACTCTTTATGCCACATTAGCAACTCGAAAAGAACGTTAGTATGATGTAGGACGCCTTACAGCTCCTAAGATCACCTTACACCACCGTACGAAACAATAAAACTCCATAATAAACCTAATGAATTCGTCCGAGTCCTTTGAACATCGTAAGACAACTCAGGAGATGTTACAGCTCAGTATACAGCATTAGCAACATGAAAAGCACGTTAGAATAATGTAGGACGCGTTACAACTCCTAAGAACACCTTACATCACCGTACAAAACTTTAAACTCCATAATAAACCAAATTAATTCGTACGAGTCCTTTGAACATCGTACGACAACTTAGGACATCTTACGACTCTTTATGCCACACTAGCAACTCGAAAAGAACATTAGTATAATGTAGGACGCCTTACAGCTCCTAAGAACACCTTACACCACCGTACGAAACATTAAAACTCCATAATAAACCTAATGAATTTGTCTGAGTCCTTTGAACATCGTACGACAACTCAGGAGATGTTACAGCTCAGTATACAGCATTAGCAACATGAAAAGCACGTTAGAATAATGTAGGACGCGTTACAACTCCTAAGAACACATTACATCACCTTACAAAACTTTAAAACTCCATAATAAACCAAATTAATTCGTACGAGTCCTTTGAACATCGTACGACAACTTAGGACATCTTACGACTCTTTATGCCACATTACCAACATGAAAATCGTGTTAGAATAATGTAGGACGCGTTACAGCTCCTAAGAACACCTTACACCACCGTACGAAACATTAAAACTCCATAATAAACCTAATGAATTTGTACGAGTCCCTTGAACATCGTACAACAACTTAGGACATCTTACGACTCTTTATGCCACATTAGCAACTCGAAAAGAACGTTAGTATAATGTAGGACGCCTTACAGCTCCTAAGAACGCCTTACAGCTCCTAAGAACGCCTTACACCACCGTACGAAACATTAAAACTCCATAATAAACCTAATGAATTCGTCTGAGTCGTTTGAACATCGAACGACAACTTAGGACATCTTACGACTCTTTATGCCACATTAGCAACTCGAAATGAACATTAGTATAATGTAGTACGCCTTACAGCTCCTAAGAACACCTTACACCACCGTACGAAACGTTAAAACTCCGTAATAAACCTAATGAGTTCGTCCGAGTCCTTTGATAGGAGATCTTAAGACTCTTTATGCCACATTAGCAACTCGAAAAGAACGTTAGTATGATGTAGGACGCCTTACAGCTCCTAAGATCACCTTACACCACCGTACGAAACATTAAAACTCCATAATAAACCTAATGAATTCGTCCGAGTCCTTTGAACATCGTAAGACAACTCAGGAGATGTTACAGCTCAGTATACAGCATTAGCAACATGAAAAGCACGTTAGAATAATGTAGGACGCGTTACAACTCCTAAGAACACCTTACATCACCGTACAAAACTTTAAAACTCCATAATAAACCAAATTAATTCGTACGAGTCCTTTGAACATCGTACGACAACTTAGGACATCTTACGACTCTTTATGCCACACCAGCAACTCGAAAAGAACATTAGTATAATGTAGGACGCCTTACAGCTCCTAAGAACACCTTACACCACCGTCCGAAACATTAAAACTCCATAATAAACCTAATGAATTCGTCCGAGTCCTTTGAACATCGTACGACAACTCAGGAGATGTTACAGCTCAGTATACAGCATTAGCAACATGAAAAGCACGTTAGAATAATGTAGGACGCATTATAACTCCTAAGAACACCTTACATCACCTTACAAAACTTTAAAACTCCATAATAAACCAAATTAATTCGTACGAGTCCTTTGAACATCGTACGACAACTTAGGACATCTTACGACTCTTTATGCCACATGATAGTCACTATGTATAGGTTGGACTCACCGGCTTGTCGGTGTTACTTTTGTTTGTATTTGCATGACTTGTATTTGTAATTGTACTAGCGAACCTATGGGCGAATCTATAGATTCGCCCGCAGTTCATGTAGTCTATTGTATTAAGGTGTCGACTGGGCGAACCTATGTGCCCAGCGAACCTGTGTTGGTTCGCTAGATAGATTCGCTACAGCGAATCTATCAGCGAACCTAACACTGCTATATATTGTAACCTTATCTTCATTTGAATGCAACTTTTGCACATCTTTTACCAAAGCTATTATTCACTGATTGTGTTGTGTAATCGTTCAATCTGAGGTGCTAGGAGCATATTCTACTTATCTTTGTAGCTTATATACCTCATTTGTGTGTGTAATCTTGTTATTGGGTTTATTTGGATATTATACACTTTGTTTGTTCAAGTCAAGACTATTTGTGTTAAACAAGTCAATATAGCACTGAAATCACGATCATTATGGACCAACAATATGGTATCAGAGCCTTAGTGCTCTTGATTGTTTGATTCTAGTGATTTTTGTGTTGATTTTGGAGTTTTTGGGTCGAAACACTATTTGATTCTGTTCTAAGCTTGTTTTAGTGTTTTGGAGTTGTATTTTGCTCAAATATTGTGTTATTTGGTCATAGGAAGCTTCTAAAACAAACGTGTATGCAAATGGTCAAGTTTTGAAGGTTTTCGGGTTGTTTTCGTACTGTTACAGGCTGGTTTGTTATCCAGCGAATCTAAGTGTTCTTCCAGCGAATCTAAGTGTTCTTCCAGCGAATCTATTTCAAATTCTTGGACTGATTGGTTTGTGTCTGGGCTAGCGAATCTGATATTTCATCGAACGAAAGTTCACTGGTTTTGCTAATTGTGCAAGCGAAACTGCTGCCAAAATCAGGCGAGCGAAACTGTGCTTGCTTGTCAGCGAATCTGTTTGCTTGTCTAGCGAATCTGTTATCAGCGAATCTGCTGTGTTCTTTGAGCGAATCTAGCCAGCGAATCTGTTTGTCTTCAGCGAAACTATAATCTGTTCAAAGTTATGACTACATCAACATTGAATATGAATGATTTGGATAGCGTTCAACCTAACAGGCCACCGAGGCTTGTTAGTGGTGAAAACTTTGAAGATTGGAAAAGATGCTTGAAAGCATTTTTCTACTACACGGACTACAACCAATGGGAATCTATAGTAAATGGTCCGCACGTGCCAACAACTGTTGAAGGAACCGTCACCTCAGTAAACACAGATTCAAGTACTTTTACCGAAACAGATATCAAGTTACTTGACCGTGACAAGAAGGCACTAGGGGCATTGATACTCTGCTTGCATCAGGACATCTTCAACAGGTTTGCTGAACACACAACTGCAAAAAGCCTGTATGATGCATTGTGTGAATTTTATGATGGGAATGAGGATCTGAAACTGGATAGAAAAGCACAAGCCGAAAAGGAATTCAACTCTTTCGTGGGGTACTCACAAGAGAACTTGACTGATATCACAAATCGATTCCTATCTGTGTCAAGTAATCTGAAGTAATATGATGATAAGCTGGGCAATCATGAACAAGTTGCAAAACTGTTAGATTCTCTTCCTCCTCAATGGAGTCTTCAAATCAAGCTGCTGAAACAAGAGAGAAACTTTCCTGACTACAAACTGATGGACGTCATCAACAAGCTGAAGTCTTTCGACCTTGATGTGAAGAGAAGAGAATATAATCAGTCAATGATGGTTCCAAACATTCCCTCTCAAAATGCTGCACTTATCTCATCCGCTGCAAACTCTTATATCTACAGTGCTGCATCTAGAGGATCATCAAGTCATGTGTCTGCTAAATCTGCTGGTGCATCTACAAACGCTGGTTCAAGCTCAAATGCGTCTGTCACCACTCAGATTCCGTCTGACACTATGGCTTTATTTGGAATGTTTGTTCACAGTTATGAAGCTCTTGTTGCAGGTGAGTTGAAAGGGAAGGGTATGACAGTAGAAGATATGTATCAGGTAGATCCTGATGATCTGGAGGAAACAGATATCCATTGGCAGATGGCTATGCTCACTCTTCGTGCCAGACGATTCATGGAAAGAACTGGTAGAAGAAACTTTGGAAATCAGGGACAGAATAGTAAGCTGGGGTATGACAAGGGAAAGTTAAGATGCTATAACTGCAAACAATTGGGCCATTTCAAAAGGGAATGCCCATTACCAATTGTTACTGAGCCAGTTAACTCTGCAAATCCAAAATCTGCTCCAAATCAAGAAAGGGTTGAGGAAGCAAAATCAAAGAATGAAACTGCACTGCTCACCAACTTTGACTGGAGTGCAGAAATTGAAGAAACCAAGGAGGAGATTAACCATGCTCTTGTTGCTGAGGTTGCTGAGTTTGATGACAACGATGTAAATCTCTTTGATCCGTTCAAAGAATTTTATGGAAAGGATGAGGAAGAGAAAGTAGAGAATGTTGATAAAGTTCAATCAGATGTTATTGCTCAAGGGCATCTGAATCATTCAGGGTTGGTTTGTGAAGCTGCTGTTAATGAAGTAAAGCATGAGGAGGAGTCAAAGCTTAGCTTGGAAGAAATGATTGAGAAGGCAAGGCTAGATGCAGTTGATGAATTCAAAAGAAGCACTCCCTACTGTCAATGTGATCGTGCTCTGGCTGCCGAAAAACTGGTAATTGGTCTTCCTTACGATGTTATTGAAGATATGTGTTCATCTGCTTGCAAAATTCGTTTAATTGGCATATACAAAGCAAATAAATTGTTAATGTCGAACGAAAACGAATTAAAAAGAACCATCAAAGAGCTTAAATTAAGTGAATCAAAATATTTTGTTAAGTTAAGAGAAGCTTTAAAAGAAAATGAACACTTAAAAAGAACTCTTTTAGAAAAGAACTGTGAAATTAACTACTTGACTGAGCAAGTTACACTTGCTGAATTTGAAGCAAGAAAACTTAAAAACAAATTGCAGCAGTGGACTATATCTGGTATGAAAAGGGAGGAACTGTGCAAGAAACAAAGGGGGGCCAGAGTTAAGACAGGTTTGGGTCTTAGTAACAATGAAACATATGCATATCCCCACCTAGTACTTTCTGTTACTCTCCTACACCTATTCCTCATCCCTCAAATGAGTTAATTCAAGAGATTATGCAGAATGATACAGACAGTTCCATTGCAGGTTTAAGTGAAGTAAATCTTAAGGAAGTTAGAGAGGATTACGCATATGGTGGGAGTGTTGGGCTCGGGTGTTCTAGCAGTAGTGATGGCAGTAGTTCTGATTCCAAGAAGTCTTTTGAAGACATTAGTTTAATTAATTCTGTTTGTAGTAATGTGTCATATTCAGACAATTTCATGTTTAATAGTAATCTAGGGTGCTCCACTTCAAACCCTAATGTGTTGAATGATGATTCAGTTGAAAATATGTGTGTGAATGACAAAGACAAACTTTCAGGTCATGTCTCTGAAAGTCAAACCAAAACAAACTGTTTTCAAAAGTTCTTCACTCATCAAATTCCATCTTTCACACCTGTGAGAATTTCAAAACCAAAAGAGAAGGAATCATCTTTTTCATAAATTCTTAAACCAAAACCTGAATCTGATACAGTTAAAGTCACAACAGGTAAGTTAAAAGAACTCTATGACACTTACAGTGACTGCAACTCACAACTGTCTGAATGTGATGAGGAAATTGAAATGGATAAAATTCATGTTAACAGAGTTCCCAAAACTGGTTTGAAGTCTCACTGTTTTAAATGTGGAAATACTGGTCACACTGTCAAGCAATGCCCTAAGTTAATCCAAAATAGCTCAAAGCAAAAATCTTTTGGAAAAAGATTAAACACTTTCGTAAATAATTTCTTTTGTAATACTTCATCTGCTTCATCACCCAAGTACACAAAGGCTTGGGTGCCTATTGCAAAGGTCTAACTTTTCATTTTTTTTAATAAATGTCAGGAACATTCAAATGCCGTTGTAAATAGTCATTGGCATATTGACAGCGGATGTTCCAGACATATGACAGGGTTGAAGGACCTTCTGACTAACTATAGGATCATAAATGGCGGTTATGTTGCTTTTGCGGGAGACAAGAAAGGTGGGAAGATGATTGGTCAAGGAGAAGTCTCAAATGGCTCACATACTTTGGAAGACGTCAACTATGTTCCTGAACTGGCATTCAATCTTCTGAGTGTATCACAAATCTGTGATAAGAATATTCCTGTGATGTTTCTTCCAAATGAATGCCTATTCTTGAAGCCAGAGTTTACTATTCCTGAAGATATGGTGATCATGCGAGCTCCGAGACGAAATGATACCTATATGCTGAATATGGGATCAAAAGAATCAAACTCCACCGTGACATGTCTTCTGTCTAAAGCTTCATCTTTTGAATCATTTTTGTGGCATAAACGTTTAGGGCACATTAATTTTAAAATTCTGAATAAATTGGTTAAGAACAATTTGGTTAGGGGTTTACCACTCAAAGACTTTTCAGTGGTTGAGAAATGCATGGCTTGTGCTAAAGGAAAACAGCACAAAAAGCCACATAAACTCAAAATTACAAATACAATCTCAGAACCCCTCGAATTGTTACATACTGATCTATTTGGTCCAATAAGTGTCAAATCTATTGCTAAAAAGTCTTATTGCTTGGTTGTCACAGATGATTACTCTAGGTACACCTGGGTGAGATTCATGGCAAACAAGAGTGAGACTGCCGAAGAGTTGATGAAGCTGATACCTCTAATCGAGGTTCTTGGAAAGAAGAAGGTTCAAGCCATCAGAAGCGATAACGGAACTGAATTCAGAAACCACATCTTCAACTCCTTCTGTGAACAACGTGGCATTCTCAGACAGTTTAGCGCCGCCCGAACACCACAACAAAATGGTGTTGCTGAAAGGAAGAATCGAACCCTTGTGGAGGCCGCTAGAACTATGCTGATCGAGTCAAAACTTCCAATTATTTTCTGGGCTGAAGCAGTTAATTGTGCAGCTTATGTTCTTAACAGGGTACTGATTGTCAAAGAAAAGATGAAGACCTCATACCAACTGTTTCGAGGGATTAAGCCACTGATTGATTTTCTGCGCCCCTTTGGATGTTCTTGCACTCTTTTGAATACTCAAGATCAGAAGACGAAGTTTGGTGCTGTCTCTGATGAATGCTTCTTTGTGGGATACTCGAACACACAAAAGGCGTATCGTGTTTACAACAAGCGAACGCGGATTGTGCAAGAGTCCTACTATGTTGACTGGCAAGAGTCAAACACTACCAGTATTGGTAGTGAACCAGCTTGGTTTTATGATTCCACCACCATTTTCACATCATTTAATCTTCCTGACTCTGACGATGACGACATTATTCCACACACATCAGTTTCTATTTTCAATCATTCTCCTACACCATCACAACCACAACCTTCAACATCAGCTACACAACTACCTCCCACTTCATTTGACATTCCATCACCTCCACCACCTCAAACTATTCAAACTTCTCCATCAGATATTCCATCCACATCCAACACCATCCCATCACCTACACCTCCACAACCATCTAATCAAACACCCTCAACCGACCCAAATCCTTTACTACTCAACACTGACTTCAAAACCCTGAAAAACCATCCTCACGATTATATCATTGGATCTATTACTGATGGTGTGCGAACTCGGAGTCAGAGTGGTTTGATTAATGAATGTCTTTATGCTGCCTTTCTGTCTCAAGTTGTTCCAAAGAATTATAAACAAGCACTTGAAGATCCTAGTTGGGTGGATGCCATGCAAATGGAACTGCAGCAATTTAGGAAGCTTAAAGTTTGGGAACTGGTTGACCTTCCTCCTAACAAGTGTCCAATCGGCACTAAATGGGTTTTCCGAAACAAGCCAGATGATCGTGGTGTTGTAATCAGAAACAAGGCGAGACTGGTTGTTCAAGGGTTTGCTCAAGAGGATGGGATTGACTACACCGAAGTTTTTGCTCCAGTCGCTCGCCTGGAAGCCATCAGAATCTTTCTTGCTCATGCCGCAAACAAAAACTTTAAAGTTTATCAGATGGATGTGAAATGTGCATTTCTATATGGAGACATCGATGAGGAGATCTACGTATGTCAACCACCGGGTTTCGAGGATCCAGATTTCCCGTCAAAGGTTTACAAGCTTGATAAATCCTTGTATGGGTTGCATCAAGCTCCATGGATCTGGTATGAAACTCTGACACAGTATCTTCTCAGCAAAGGTTTCTCTCGTGGGAGTATAGATATGACATTGTTCAAGAAGGAGGTGGATGGCGAGCTGCTGATCGTTCAAGTGTATGTTGATGATATCATTTTTGGTTCGACTAATGAAGGGTTGTGTAGAGAATTTGAGAAGGTGATGATGGATCGCTTTGAGATGACAATAATGGGGGAGATGTGTTTCTTCTTGGGGCTACAAGTGGAACAAAAGCCTGATGGCATTCTTATCCACCAAGAGAAATATATCAAGGAAATCCTCACGAAGTTTGGCATGGATGACTCTTCTCCTGAATTGATTCCTTTTACAGCTCAAACATGCCTTACTCCGGATGATAATGGGAATCCTGTGGATGCTCATCGGTACCCCTCGATGATCGGATCTCTCATGTATCTGACTGCAAGCCGTCCAGATATTACATTTGTCGTGTGTTACTGTGCTCGTTTCCAAGCCAATCCAAAGAATCACATGAGAAAGCTGTTAAACGCATTTTTCGCTACCTTAAGGGTTCCTCTCGTTTGGGACTTTGGTACCCAAAAGGTGGGAACTTTGATTTACATGCTTTTTCTGATAGTGAACATGCTGGTTGCAGGATTAACAGGAAATCAGTCACTGGCGGATGTCAATACCTTGGAGAATGTCTTGTTTCCTGGCAAAGCAAGAAGCAAACAACCGTCTCTCTGTCCACAGGAGAAGCAGAATACATTGCTGCCTCAAGTTGCTGTTGCCAAGTGCTGTGGATTCAACATCAGACGATGGATTATGGCATCAACTTTCTTCATACGCCACTCTTTTGTGATAATGAAGCTGCTGTTGGAATTGCCAAAAATCCTATTCATCACACTCGCACCAAGCACATTGAAACAAGAATTCATGCAATCAGGGATGCACAGGAAAAGGGGTTTATTGATATTATTCCTATCGAAACTCGAAAGCAAAAAGCTGATCTTTTCACAAAAACTTTTGACAAACCACGTTTTTATGAACTGATCTCCATGCTGGGACTTATATCTTTTTGAAAACCTTTTTTCTGTGAGAATCCATTTGTAAATACGTAAATAACCTTTTTCTTTTTCTTCTTTGAAAAATCCATGGGTCACTCGATTCATAGCTCCGTTACTTTATTTTATTTTATCTTCTTTTATTTTTCTTTTAACTCTGTATATATATATATATTAAGAAAATCTGAAAAACAAAAATTTCTTTTAGACGGCTATTATATAGAAATTTTGGGGGAGATATAAAAGATTAACTATTTATAGTTTTTCAAATTTTGCTATTTCAGGATCTCCGTTTTGATTGATGTTGAAGAGTCGTTGAAGGAGGTCAGAAGCATTGCGTTTGGGATATGTCAGATAGGCTCAGCCCGAACACAAAGTAAACAGTGATTGTGCAGCCAAACATAACGCTCAAGATCTCGACAACAAGGATTATCTCCTTGACATGATTGGATTGCACAAAGATAAGGGTTCTGTCAAAAATGGGTTGAGAGCGTCAAATCTTTGCCTTGATTTCCCTAAACATCCCAAATCACCCTCGCCCTATCCCCGAATCGAGTTTCTAGTATGCAAAACAAATAAAATAAAAAGCTGCTAGTGATGCTCTTCGGAAAAGCCTCTGAGTGAGTTACTTGTTAACTCCTCAGAACGTATTGAGTCAAGTGCTTAACTCCTCTGCTATACGGAAGTATTGACCTGGAGTTGGTGGATCTTCTCTGCTATACGGAAGTATTGACCTGAAGATTCACCGAGCATGCTCAAATGTTTATCTCCTCTGTTATACGTCAGTATAGACCTGGAGCTCTAGACTATTTGAGTTTCCCAAATAATAAGTCGCATTGTATTCAAAAGAATCAATTGCTGACAAGCTCCACTCACAAAGAAAAGATGCAAAAATTGCACAAATGTCAAAAGAAGCTAATGCATCGGTCAAAATTCAAAAGTTGATCATTGAAATTCAAGCAAAGTCAATCGTATTGCTCAGATATACCCTGATGACAGAACTTGTTCTTTTTACCTAGATGTCTGTGGGGACCGAGTTGTCTGAGCTTCTTCAATCAAACCATAAACATGATAAAAGAAGCTGCTGATCTCTTGTTGAAAGGACTAAGGCATGGGTTTAAATGGACAAACATATCTGCAATCCCGCCAATCGATGATTCTCCGGATTCTGCTCAAAACATCATGAAAAATATATATCCTTACTAGCGTTTAAAACCTCTTTTTGTTATTTTATTTTATTTTATTTTATTTTTAACTTCTAGGATAATATGTTTATATGTTTATTTTTGGAGCGATGAAATTGTGGGACGGTTTCGTGGATTTACAAAGACTTTAAAAAAAATTGAGAAAAACCAAAAATATTTTTAATTTGTGTGCGAGCGAACCTGCTAGCGAACCTACAGGTTCGCCCAAATCTCAGGTTCGCCCGCAAACCTTTTGCCCCACCGCCGCAGGCCGTGTTGACGTTTGGTCTTCTGGCGAATCTAAAGTTCGCTGTACAAAAAGTTCGCTGGCCTGTATTAAGTTCGCTGGACTGTCTGCCAGCGAACCTATGTCTGTATATATAGGCCGTGACAGCGAAGTTTTTCAAAACATTCGCTGTCACCACTGTAGCAAAGTTTTTCAAAAATACCAACGGCCGTTCGTTCGATCCTCACTATTTCCCCGATTTTTCACTTATTTACACTGAGTTTTGGTCTGGTATGTAATCGTCCACATCCTAATCTCTATTTTAACCTCTTAATCGCACCATAATCCTATTTAATCTGTCGGCCTATGATTGTGTATTGTTTAAATGACTGATTTTGTGTTAGTTGTTAGGGTTTTACTTCATAATAGCCTCGTTTAATGGTTATGTTACTTATTTGTTGCTTTGAATGCTTGATAATGTTGTACTGTATGTGATTAAGGCCATTTTTCAAAAACTAGGGTTTCCAGCGAACCTATGTGTTCGTCTGGCGAATCTGAACGAAAGTTCAAAACTTCGAGCGAATCTATGTCGTTATGCTGCCCGCGCAACAACATAGATTCGCCCGACTGTTTCTAGCGAACCTATACATTCGCTCGACCAAGATGACTGATTTTTCATGTCAGCGAATCTATAGGTTCTGGTGCCAAAATCTCAGGTTCGCTATACCAGCGAACCTAATTTCCAACGAATCTGTTAACTGTTTTTCAAATCTTCATTTCTGATCAATCTCCGTTTATTTTTCAGGCACAATGTCGACATTATTCTTTGAGAAAAAGCACAACATGTGTGCTTTGCTTGATGAAAACTATGAAAAGGCCAGCGGGTATAGAGACTGTATCAAGTGGCTGAAGTCATCACATATACATCACGCCATATCTCACTTACCCACTATATATGAACTGCATGTTCGGGATTTCTGGCGAACTGCGGTAATGAACGTGTCGGTATAGCCGTCACGCATCTGTGCTAAAGTCGGTGGATATGACCTGGAGTTCACAGAGGCTGATCTAGCCAGGATTTTAAGGCTAGAGGAGGATGTCGGAGAAGAAGTTAGTATGACGGCCGAAGAGGTATATGGGGCATTCCGAACAGCAGGGTATGAGGGTCCGATGCCCGGTGAGAAGAAAATGGAATTCGTAAAGTCCTATCTGATCCAGGAGTGGAGGTACATCGCTCACGTGTTTATCATGTGCCTGGATCATAGGAAAGGGGGAACCGACGGACTGAATCTGGATTGGGCACGGGCTATGGTGTTGTTCTGCCGAGGGCAGAAGGCAAATCTGGCGAAGCTGATCTTCAATTACATGCTCAAGAACATCCATGCCACGAAAGGGACTAAATGGTTAATGTACCCCAGATTCATTCAGATGATTCTGAATGATAAATTGCCAAATCTGCCGGTGGAGGGTGCAGAACTGAAAATCTGGGATATGCATTCCAGGATATTCAAGGATTGTAAAGCGGTGCGATCGGATTGTGTGGGAAGGACTGCATATCTATGGGAAAACATGTACTCTGCAGAAAGATGGGTTTATATACAGAGGTTGATGGAGACGGAAAGAAAAAGGGGTGGTGAGAATGTAGAGGTGGTTGAGAAAAAGTTGAAGAAACGTAAAGCGTATGCAAAGGAGAAAGATTACTCATTTGATCGAGAAGTGGATGAAATTCAAGCTGAGATTGATGCTGGTAGGGAACAGCGAACAAAGAGGAAGTCGGACGCTCAAACTGAAACATCAAAGAAAGCAAGGCATGAGACTGGCGGTACATCGGGTGAATCAGTGGGTGAATTAAAGGGCCAGATTGAGAGCTTGAGGGGAGAAATGGTAGAGCTGAAAGGCAGATATGAGGAACTTGAAAAGCAGGATGCTGAGAAATCAACTGTGATATACGAGATGGGTAGAATGATGAAGGACCAGCAGTGTCTGATTGTGAGGATTTTCAAGGAATTAAACAGTTTGAAGGAAAATGTAGGGACTGAACCTGCAATGACTGAAGCAGAACTGAACTCCTTAACGGATATTGCAAAGTATCCGTTAATGGATGTTGATTTTGGTGACAAAGGTAAAGGAAAAGCTGCTGAGGACACATTCGATGAAGAGATGGGGATTGATTTAGATGTGTTTGAAGGGGAAGAAGTGGTAGGAGGATCGAGTATGGATTATACTTTGATAGACGAACCGGAGATTGATGTAGATGCAGACAGTGAGGAAGATATTGATGATGAGCCGGAAACATATAAAGTGGAAGAAAAGGGGATGAGTTACCAGTTTGAACATGCTGAATTAGACAAATCTGAATGGTTCCGGAAAGAAGAAGAAGTTGTCCCTGAGGTGCCAATATTTCAACACTTGGATGAACCCAACACCAAACAGTTAGATAGGCAGGTGATAGCGTGGAAGTACAATAGTTTGGTGGATGCTTACATGATTAAACGAAGGGGTGGGGACATCAGTTATGTCAAGAACAGAAAGCACTTCGCCACCTTTCCTCGTTGGGACTTGCGTAGGCTGGCTGAGCTACCACTGTTGGGGAAAGAAGAAAGCGGAAGGGCTTGTGCGTTCGAGGTAACTATCCGGGAGGCTGCAAAGTCTGATTTTGTTGATTTTGGATACCAGAAGCCAAGAAGGATGAGGCAGAAGAAAGACAGACATTGGGTGTCGTGGAAGGGTAAGGTTGTTTTGAAGATTGAAGCACCAAAGATAATGACCAGGGTTAAAGTTCCGGACACTCAGCCACCCAGATTGCAGGATTTCTTCAAATGGTTCTATGATAACAGCACTGGGGAGGCAATTATCAGATTACAAGGAGAAGACCGTCCAGAGATTCGCTTGTTTGACCCAATGGAGGTCTTTTCCTTCTGTGACGAGGATCTGAAGGTTTTGTGTGAAAACAGGATAAAGCACGGGGCTGGAGATGATACTGCTACTGAAGCGAACCTGTTTGTAAAGGTCGCAAACAAAGCCCGGGGGATTCGTGCTGAACTAAAGGCGGTGAATGAGAGATTGAGGAGGTCTGATGATCAGCGTATGGACATGGACGACCTATCTAGACAGCTGGATCGATCAATAGAGCAGAGGTTTGAGAAACCGGTGCAGGTGATAGATTTGGAGGTTATAAGCGAGGAGCAAACTGCAGAGACTCAGGCGGAAACTACTGTTCAACAAATGCCTGATGCTGATGTCGCTGATGCTGAGTTCGTAGACTCGATGCTGAATTTAAGTGAAGATGAGGCCGGATCTGAAGACATTACAAACCCAATGGCCGGAATTAAAGAAAGGGCAGGAACGTTTATCGAACATCTTTGAAGCCATCAAGACGGAGCTAAATTAGAAGACTCCCCCAGGTGAGGTCCAACCTAGGGGGAGTATTGATAGTCACTATGTATAGGTTGGACTCACCGGCTTGTCGGTGTTACTTTTGTTTGTATTTGCATGACTTGTATTTGTAATTGTACTAGCGAACCTACGGGCGAATCTATAGATTCGCCCGCAGTTCATGTAGTCTTTTGTATTAAGGTGTCGACTGGGCGAACCTATGTGCCCAGCGAACCTGTGTTGGTTCGCTAGATAGATTCGCTACAGCGAATCTATCAGCGAACCTAACACTGCTATATATTGTAACCTTATCTTCATTTGAATGCAACTTTTGCACATCTTTTACCAAAGCTATTATTCACTGATTGTGTTGTGTAATCGTTCAATCTGAGGTGCTAGGAGCATATTCTACTTATCTTTGTAGCTTATATACCTCATTTGTGTGTGTAATCTTGTTATTGGGTTTATTTGGATATTATACACTTTGTTTGTTCAAGTCAAGACTATTTGTGTTAAACAAGTCAATATAGCACTGAAATCACGATCATTATGGACCAACACCACATTACCAACATGAAAAGCATGTTAGAATAATGTAGGACGCGTTACAGCTCCAAAGAACACATTACACCACCGTACGAAACATTAAAACTCCATAATAAACCTAATGAATTCTTTCGAGTCCTTTGAAAATCGTACGACAACTCAGGAGATGTTACAGCTCAGTATATAGCATTAGCAACATGAAAAGCACGTTAGAATAATTTAGGACGCTTTACAACTCCTAAGAACACCTTACATCACCGTACAAAACATTAAAACTCCATAATAAACCTAATTAATTCGTACGAGTCATTTGAACATCGTTCGACAACATAGGACATCTTACGACTCTTTATGCGACATCAGCAACTCGAAAAGAACATTAGTATAATGTAGGACGCCTTACAGCTCCTAAGAACACCTTACACCACAGTACGAAACATTAAAACTCCATAATAAACCTAATGAATTCGTCCGAGTCCTTTGAACATCGTACGACAACTCAGGAGATGTTACAGCTCAATATACAGCATTAGCAACATGAAAAGCACGTTAGAATAATGTAGTACGCGTTACAACTCCTAAGAACACCTTACATCACCTTACAAAACTTTAAAACTCCATAATAAACCAAATTAATTCGTACGAGTGCTTTGAACATCGTACGACAACTTAGGACATCTTACGACTCTTTATGCCACATTACCAACATGAAAAGCGTGTTAGAATAATGTAGGACGCGTTACAGCTCCTAAGAACACCTTACACCACCGTACGAAACATTAAAACTCCATAATAAACCTAATGAATTTGTACGAGTCCCTTGAACATCGTACAACAACTTAGGACATCTTACGACTCTTTATGCCACATTAGCAACTCGAAAAGAACGTTAGTATAATGTAGGACGCCTTACAGCTCCTAAGAACACCTTACACCACCGTACGAAACATTAAAACTCCATAATAAACCTAATGAATTCGTCTGAGTCGTTTGAACATCGAATGACAACTTAGGACATCTTACGACTCTTTATGCCACATTAGCAACTCGAAATGAACATTAGTATAATGTAGTACGCCTTGCAGCTCCTAAGAACACCTTACACCACCGTACGAAACGTTAAAACTCCGTAATAAACCTAATGAGTTCGTCCGAGTCCTTTGATAGGAGATCTTAAGACTCTTTATGCCACATTAGCAACTCGAAAAGAACGTTAGTATGATGTAGGACGCCTTACAGCTCCTAAGATCACCTTACACCACCGTACGAAACATTAAAACTCCATAATAAACCTAATGAATTCGTCCGAGTCCTTTGAACATCGTAAGACAACTCAGGAGATGTTACAACTCAGTATACAGAATTAGCAACATGAAAAGCACGTTAGAATAATGTAGGACGCGTTACAACTCCTAAGAACACCTTACATCACCGTACAAAACTTTAAAACTCCATAATAAACCAAATTAATTCGTACGAGTCCTTTGAACATCGTACGACAACTTAGGACATCTTACGACTCTTTATGCCACACCAGCAACTCGAAAAGAACATTAGTATAATGTAGGACGCCTTACAGCTCCTAAGAACACCTTACACCACCGTCCGAAACATTAAAACTCCATAATAAACCTAATGAATTCGTCCGAGTCCTTTGAACATCGTACGACAACTCAGGAGATGTTACAGCTCAGTATACAGCATTAGCAACATGAAAAGCACGTTAGAATAATGTAGGACGCGTTACAACTCCTAAGAACACCTTACATCACCTTACAAAACTTTAAAACTCCATAATAAACCAAATTAATTCGTACGAGTCCTTTGAACATCGTACGACAACTTAGGACATCTTACGACTCTTTATGCCACATTACCAACATGAAAAGCATGTTAGACAAATGTAGGACGCGTTACAGCTCCTAAGAACACATTACACCACCGTACGAAACATTAAAACTCCATAATAAACCTAATGAATTCTTTCGAGTCCTTTGAAAATCGAACGACAACTCAGGAGATGTTACAGCTCAGTATATAGCGTTAGCAACATGAAAAGCACGTTAGAATAATTTAGGACGCTTTACAACTCCTAAGAACACCTTACATCACCGTACAAAACTTTAAAACTCCATAATAAACCTAATTAATTCGTACGAGTCGTTTGAACATCGTTCGACAACATAGGACATCTTACGACTCTTTATGCGACATCAGCAACTCGAAAAGAACATTAGTATAAAGTAGGACGCCTTACAGCTCCTAAGAACACCTTACACCACCGTACGAAACATTAAAACTCCATAATAAACCTAATGAATTCGTCCGAGTCCTTTGAACATCGTACGACAACTCAGGAGATGTTACAGCTCATTATACAGCATTAGCAACATGAAAAGCACGTTAGAATAATGTAGTACGCGTTACAACTCCTAAGAACACCTTACATCACCGTACAAAACTTTAAAACTCCATAATAAACCAAATTAATTCGTACGAGTCCTTTGAACATCGTACGACAACTTAGGACATCTTACGACTCTTTATGCGACATCAGCAACTCGAAAAGAACATTAGTATAATGTAGGACGCCTTACAGCTCCTAAGAACACCTTACACCACCGTACGAAACATTAAAACTCCATAATAAACCTAATGAATTCGTCCGAGTCCTTTGAACATCGTACGACAACTCAGGAGATGTTACAGCTCAATATACAGCATTAGCAACATGAAAAGCACGTTAGAATAATGTAGTACGCGTTACAACTCCTAAGAACACCTTACATCACCTTACAAAACTTTAAAACTCCATAATAAACCAAATTAATTCGTACGAGTCCTTTGAACATCGTACGACAACTTAGGACATCTTACGACTCTTAATGCCACATTACCAACATGAAAAGCGTGTTAGAATAATGTAGGACGCGTTACAGCTCCTAAGAACACCTTACACCACCGTACGAAACATTAAAACTCCACATAAACCTAATGAATTTGTACAAGTCCCTTGAACATCGTACAACAACTTAGGACATCTTACGACTCTTTATGCCACATTAGCAACTCGAAAAGAACGTTAGTATAATGTAGGACGCCTTACAGCTCCTACGAACACCTTACACCACCGTACGAAACATTAAAACTCCATAATAAACCTAATGAATTCGTCTGAGTCGTTTGAACTACGAACGACAACTTAGGACATCTTACGACTCTTTATGCGACATCAGCAACTCGAAAAGAACATTAGTATAATGTAGGACGCCTTACAGCTCCTAAGAACACCTTACACCACCGTACGAAACATTAAAACTCCATAATAAACCTAATGAATTCGTCCGAGTCCTTTGAACATCGTACGACAACTCAGGAGATGTTACAGCTCAATATACAGCATTAGCAACATGAAAAGCAAGTTAGAATAATGTAGTACGCGTTACAACTCCTAAGAACACCTTACATCACCGTACAAAACTTTAAAACTCCATAATAAACCTAATTAATTCGTACGAGTCCTCTAAACATCGTACGACAACTTAGGACATCTTACGACTCTTTATGCCACATTAGCAACATGAAAAGCACATTAGAATAATGTAGGACGCGTTACAACTCCTAAGAACACCTTACATCACCGTACAAAACTTTAAAACTCCATAATAAACGTACTTAATTCGTACGAGTCCTTTGAACATCGTACGACAACTTAGGACATCTTACGACTCTTTATGCCACATAAGCAACTCGAAAAGAACATTAGTATAATGTAGGACGCCTTACAGCTCCTAAGAACACCTTACACCACCGTACGAAACATTAAAACTCCATAATAAACCTAATGAATTCGTCTGAGTCGTTTGAACTACGAACGACAACTTAGGACATCTTACGACTCTTTATGCGACATCAGCAACTCGAAAAGAACATTAGTATAATGTAGGACGCCTTACAGCTCCTAAGAACACCTTACACCACCGTACGAAACATTAAAACTCCATAATAAACCTAATGAATTCGTCCGAGTCCTTTGAACATCGTACGACAACTCAGGAGATGTTACAGCTCAATATACAGCATTAGCAACATGAAAAGCAAGTTAGAATAATGTAGTACGCGTTACAACTCCTAAGAACACCTTACATCACCGTACAAAACTTTAAAACTCCATAATAAACCTAATTAATTCGTACGAGTCCTCTAAACATCGTACGACAACTTAGGACATCTTACGACTCTTTATGCCACATTAGCAACATGAAAAGCACATTAGAATAATGTAGGACGCGTTACAACTCCTAAGAACACCTTACATCACCGTACAAAACTTTAAAACTCCATAATAAACGTACTTAATTCGTACGAGTCCTTTGAACATCGTACGACAACTTAGGACATCTTACGACTCTTTATGCCACATAAGCAACTCGAAAAGAACATTAGTATAATGTAGGACGTCTTACAGCTCCTAAGAACACCTTACACCACCGTACGAAACATTAAAACTCCATAATAAACCTAATGAATTCGTCCGAGTCCTTTGAACATCGTACGACAACTCAGGAGATGTTACAGCTCAGTATACAGCATTAGCAACATGAAAAGCGCGTTAGAATAATGTAGGACGCGTTACAACTCCTAAGAACACCTTACATCACCTTACAAAACTTTAAAACTCCATAATAAACCAAATTAATTCGTACGAGTCCTTTGAACATCGTACGACAACTTAGGACATCTTACGACTCTTTATGCCACATTACCAACATGAAAAGCGTGTTAGAATAATGTAGGACGCGTTACAGCTCCTAAGAACACCTTACACCACCGTACGAAACATTAAAACTCCATAATAAACCTAATGAATTCGTTCGAGTCCTTTGAACATCGTACAACAACTTAAGACATCTTAAGACTCTATATGCCACATTAGCAACTCGAAAATAACGTTAGTAAGATGTAGGATGCCTTACAGCTCCTAAGAACACCTTACACCACCGTACGAAACATTAAAACTCCATAATAAACCTAATGAATTCGTCTGAGTCGTTTAAACATCGAAATGAACATTAGTATAATGTAGTACGCCTTACAGCTCCTAAGAACACCTTACACCACCGTACGAAACGTTAAAACTCCGTAATAAACCTAATGAGTTCGTCCGAGTCCTTTGAACATCGTACAACAACTTAGGAGATCTTAAGACTCTTTATGCCACATTAGCAACTCGAAAAGAACGTTAGTATGATGTAGGACGCCTTATAGCTCCTAAGATTACCTTACACCACCGTACGAAACCTTAAAACTCCATAATAAACCTAATGAATTCATCCGAGTCTTTTGAACATCGTAAGACAACTCAGGAGATGTTACAGATCAGTATACAGCATTAGCAACATGAAAAGCACGTTAGAATAATGTAGGACGCGTTACAACTCCTAAGAACACCTTACATCACCGTACAAAACTTTAAAACTCCATAATAAACCAAATTATTTCGTACGAGTCCTTTGAACATCGTACGACAACTTAGGACATCTTACGACTCTTTATGCCACATTACCAACATGAAAAGCATGTTAGAATAATGTAGGACGCGTTACAGCTCCTAAGAACACATTACACCACCGTACGAAACATTAAAACTCCATAATAAACCTAATGAATTCTTTCGAGTCCTTTGAAAATCGTACGACAACTCAGGAGATGTTACAGCTCAGTATATAGCATTAGCAACATGAAAAGCACGTTAGAATAATTTAGGACGCTTTACAACTCCTAAGAACACCTTACATCACCGTACAAAACTTTAAAACTCCATAATAAACCTAATTAATACGTACGAGTCGTTTGAACATCGTTCGACAACATAGGACATCTTACGACTCTTTATGCGACATCAGCAACTCGAAAAGAACATTATTATAATGTAGGACGCCTTACAGCTCCTAAGAACACCTTACACCACCGTACGAAACATTAAAACTCCATAATAAACCTAATGAATTCGTCCGAGTCCTTTGAACATCGTACGACAACTCAGGAGATGTTACAGCTCAGTATACAGCATTAGCAACATGAAAAGCACGTTAGAATAATGTAGTACGCGTTACAACTCCTAAGAACACCTTACATCACCTTACAAATCTTTAAAACTCCATAATAAACCTAATTAATTCGTACGAGTCCTCTAAACATCGTACGACAACTTAGGACATCTTACGACTCTTTATGCCACATTAGCAACATGAAAAGCACATTAGATCTTATGACTCTTTATGCCACATTAGCAACATGAAAAGCACATTAGAATAATGTAGGACGCATTACAACTCCTAAGAACACCTTACACCACCGTACAAAACTTTAAAACTCCATAATAAACGTAATTAATTCGTCCGAGTCCTTTGAACATCGTACGACAACTCAGGAGATGTTACAGCTCAGTATATAGCATTAGCAACATGAAAAGCACGTTAGAATAATGTAGTACGCGTTACAACTCCTAAGAACACCTTACATCACCGTACAAAACTTTAAAACTCCATAATAAACCAAATTAATTCGTACGAGTCCTTTGAACATTGTACGACAACTTAGGACATCTTACGACTCTTTATGCGACATCAGCAACTCGAAAAGAACATTAGTATAATGTAGGACGCCTTACAGCTCCTAAGAACACCTTACACCACCGTACGAAACATTAAAACTCCATAATAAACCTAATGAATTCGTCCGAGTCCTTTGAACATCGTACGACAACTCAGGAGATGTTACAGCTCAGTATACAGCATTAGCAACATGAAAAGCACGTTAGAATAATGTAGTACGCGTTACAACTCCTAGGAACACCTTACATCACCGTACAAAACTTTAAAACTCCATAATAAACCAAATTAATTCGTACGAGTCCTTTGAACATCGTACGACAACTTAGGACATCTTACGACTCTTTATGCCACATTACCAACATGAAAAGCATGTTAGAATAATGTAGGACGCGTTACAGCTCCTAAGAACACATTACACCACCGTACGAAACATTAAAACTCCATAATAAACCTAATGAATTCTTTCGAGTCCTTTGAAAATCATACGACAACTCAGGAGATGTTACAGCTCAGTATATAACATTAGCAACATGAAAAGCACGTTAGAATAATTTAGGACGCTTTACAACTCCTAAGAACACCTTACATCACCGTACAAAACTTTAAAACTCCATAATAAACCTAATTAATTCGTACGAGTCGTTTGAACATCGTTCGACAACATAGGACATCTTACGACTCTTTATGCGACATCAGCAACTCGAAAAGAACATTAGTATAATGTAGGACGCCTTACAGCTCCTAAGAACACCTTACACCACCGTACGAAACATTAAAACTCCATAATAAACCTAATGAATTCGTCCGAGTCCTTTGAACATCGTACGACAACTCAGGAGATGTTACAGCTCAGTATACAGTATTAGCAACATGAAAAGCACGTTAGAATAATGTAGTACGCGTTACAACTCCTAAGAACACCTTACATCACCTTACAAATCTTTAAAACTCCATAATAAACCTAATTAATTCGTACGAGTCCTCTAAACATCGTACGACAACTTAGGACATTTTACGACTCTTTACGCCACATTAGCAACATGAAAAGCACATTAGAATAATGTAGGACGCATTACAACTCCTAAGAACACCTTACACCACCTTACAAAACTTTAAAACTCCATAATAAACGTAATTAATTCGTCCGAGTCCTTTGAACATCGTACGACAACTCAGGAGATGTTACAGCTCAGTATACAGCATTAGCAACATGAAAAGCACGTTAGAATAATGTAGTACGCGTTACAACTCCTAAGAACACCTTACATCACCGTACAAAACTTTAAAACTCCATAATAAACCAAATTAATTCGTACGAGTCCTTTGAACATCGTACGACAACTTAGGACATCTTACGACTCTTTATGCGACATCAGCAACTCGAAAAGAACATTAGTATAATGTAGGACGCCTTACAGCTCCTAAGAACACCTTACACCACCGTACGAAACATTAAAACTCCATAATAAACCTAATGAATTCGTTCGAGTCCTTTGAACATCGTACGACAACTCAGGAGATGTTACAGCTCAGTATACAGCATTAGCAACATGAAAAGCACGTTAGAATAATTTAGGACGCGTTACAACTCCTAAGAACACCTTACATCACCGTACAAAACTTTAAAACTCCATAATAAACCTAATTATTTCGTACGAGTCCTCTAAACATCGTACGACAACTTAGGACATCTTACGACTCTTTATGCCACATTAGCAACATGAAAAGCACATTAGAATAATGTAGGACGCGTTACAACTCCTAAGAACACCTTACATCACCGTACAAAACTTTAAAACTCCATAATAAACGTAATTAATTCGTACGAGTCCTTTGAACATCGTACGACAACTTAGGACATCTTACGACTCTTTATGCCACATAAGCAACTCGAAAAGAACATTAGTATAATGTAGGACGCCTTACAGCTCCTAAGAACACGTTACACCACCGTACGAAACATTAAAACTCCATAATAAACCTAATGAATTCGTCCGAGTCCTTTGAACATCGTACGACAACTCAGGAGATGTTACAGCTCAGTATACAACATTAGCAACATGAAAAGCACGTTAGAATAATGTAGGACGCGTTACAACTCCTAAGAACACCTTACATCACCGTACAAAACTTTAAAACTCCATAATAAACCAAATTAATTCGTACGAGTCCTTTGAACATCGTACGACAACTTAGGACATCTTACGACTCTTTATGCCACATTACCAACATGAAAAGCATGTTAGAATAATGTAGGACGCGTTACAGCTCCTAAGAACACCTTACACCACCTTACGAAACATTAAAACTCCATAATAAACCTAATAAATTCGTTCGAGTCCTTTGAACATCGTACGACAACTTAAGACATCTTAAGACTCTATATGCCACATTAGCAACTCGAAAAGAACGTTAGTATGATGTAGGACGCCTTACAGCTCCTAAGAACACCTTACACCACCGTACGAAACATTAAAACTCCATAATAAACCTAATGAATTCGTCTGAGTCGTTTGAACATCGAACGACAAGTTAGGACATATTAAGACTCTTTATGCCACATTAGCAAATCGAAAAGAACAGTAGTATAATGTAGTACGCCTTACAGCTCCTAAGAACACCTTACACCACCGTACGAAACGTTAAAACTCCGTAATAAACCTTACACCACCGTACGAAACATTAAAACTCCATAATAAACCTAATGAATTCGTCCGAGTCCTTTGAACATCGTAAGACAACTCTGGAGATGTTACAGCTCAGTATACAGCATTAGCAACATGAAAAGCACGTTAGAATAATGTAGGACACGTTACAACTCCTAAGAACACCTTACATCACCGTACAAAACTTTAAAACTCCATAATAAACGTAATTAATTCGTACGAGTCCTTTGAACATCGTTCGACAACTTAGGACATCTTACGACTCTTTATGCGATATCAGCAACTCGAAAAGAACATTAGTATAATGTAGGACGCCTTACAGCTCCTAAGAACACCTTACACCACCGTACGAAACATTAAAACTCCATAATAAACCTAATGAATTCGTCCGAGTCCTTTGAACATCGTACGACAACTCAGGAGATGTTACAGCTCAGTATACAACATTAGCAACATGAAAAGCACGTTAGAATAATGTAGTACGCGTTACAACTCCTAAGAACACCTTACATCACCGTACAAAACTTTAAAACTCCATAATAAACCTAATTAATTCGTACGAGTCCTCTAAACATCGTACGACAACTTAGGACATCTTACGACTCTTTATGCCACATTAGCAACATGAAAAGCACATTAGAATAATGTAGGACGCGTTACAACTCCTAAGAACACCTTACATCACCGTACAAAACTTTAAAACTCCATAATAAACGAAATTAATTCGTACGAGTCCTTTGAACATCGTACGACAACTTAGGACATCTTACGACTCTTTATGCCACATAAGCAACTCGAAAAGAACATTAGTATAATGTAGGACGCCTTACAGCTCCTAAGAACACGTTACACCACCGTACGAAACATTAAAACTCCATAATAAACCTAATGAATTCGTCCGAGTCCTTTGAACATCGTACGACAACTCAGGAGATGTTACAGTTCAGTATACAGCATTAGCAACATGAAAAGCACGTTAGAATAATGTAGGACGCGTTACAACTCCTAAGAACACCTTACATCACCGTACAAAACTTTAAAACTCCATAATAAACCAAATTAATTCGTACGAGTCCTTTGATCATCGTACGACAACTTAGGACATCTTACGACTCTTTATGCCACATTACCAACATGAAAAGCATGTTAGAATAATGTAGGACGCGTTACAGCTCCTAAGAACACCTTACACCACCTTACGAAACATTAAAACTCCATAATAAACCTAATAAATTCGTTCGAGTCCTTTGAACATCGTACGACAACTTAAGACATCTTAAGACTCTATATGCCACATTAGCAACTCGAAAAGAACGTTAGTATGATGTAGGACGCCTTACAGCTCCTAAGAACACCTTACACCACCGTACGAAACATTAAAACTCCATAATAAACCTAATGAATTCGTCTGAGTCGTTTGAACATCAAACGACAAGTTAGGACATATTAAGACTCTTTATGCCACATTAGCAAATCGAAAAGAACATTAGTATAATGTAGTACGCCTTACAGCTCCTAAGAACACCTTACACCACCGTACGAAACGTTAAAACTCCGTAATAAACCTTACACCACCGTACGAAACATTAAAACTCCATAATAAACCTAATGAATTCGTCCGAGTCCTTTGAACATCGTAAGACAACTCTGGAGATGTTACAGCTCAGTATACAGCATTAGCAACATGAAAAGCACGTTAGAATAATGTAGGACACGTTACAACTCCTAAGAACACCTTACATCACCGTACAAAACTTTAAAACTCCATAATAAACGTAATTAATTCGTACGAGTCCTTTGAACATCGTTCGACAACTTAGGACATCTTACGACTCTTTATGCGATATCAGCAACTCGAAAAGAACATTAGTATAATGTAGGACGCCTTACAGCTCCTAAGAACACCTTACACCACCGTACGAAACATTAAAACTCCATAATAAACCTAATGAATTCGTCCGAGTCCTTTGAACATCGTACGACAACTCAGGAGATGTTACAGCTCAGTATACAACATTAGCAACATGAAAAGCACGTTAGAATAATGTAGTACGCGTTACAACTCCTAAGAACACCTTACATCACGGTACAAAACTTTAAAACTCCATAATAAACCAAATTAATTCGTATGAGTCCTTTGAACAACGTACGACAACTTAGGACATCTTACAACTCTTTATGCCACATTACCAACATGAAAAACATGTTAGAATAATGTAGGACGCGTTACAGCTCCTAAGAACACCTTACACCACCGTACGAAACATTAAAACTCCATAATAAACCTAATAAATTCGTTCGAGTCCTTTGAACATCGTACGACAACTTAAGACATCTTAAGACTCTATATGCCACATTAGCAACTCGAAAAGAACGTTAGTATGATGTAGGACGCCTTACAGCTCCTAAGAACACCTTACACCACCGTATGAAACATTAAAACTCCATAATAAACCTAATGAATTCGTCCAAGTCCTTTGAACATCGTACGACAACTTAGGACATCTTAAGACTCTTTATGCCACATTAGCAAATCGAAAAGAACATTAGTATATTGTAGGACGCATTACAACTCCTAAGAACACCTTACACCACCGTACGAAACATTAAAATTCCATAATAAACCTAATGAATCCGTCCGAGTCCTTTGAACATCGTACGACAACTTAGGACATCTTACGACTCTTTATGCCACATTAGCAACTCGAAATGAACATTAGTATAATGTAGTACGCCTTACAGCTCCTAAGAACACCTTACACCACCGTACGAAACGTTAAAACTCCGTAATAAACCTAATGAGTTCGTCCGAGTCCTTTGAACATCGTACGACAACTTAGGAGATCTTAAGACTCTTTATGCCACATTAGCAACTCGAAAAGAACGTTAGTATGATGTAGCACGCCTTACAGCTCCTAAGATCACCTTACACCACCGTACGAAACATTAAAACTCCATAATAAACCTAATGAATTCGTCCGAGTCCTTTGAACATCGTACGACAACTTAGGACATCTTAAGACTCTTTATGCCACATTAGCAAATCGAAAAGAATATTAGTATATTGTAGGACGCATTACAGCTCCTAAGAACACCTTACACCACCGTACGAAACATTAAAACTCCAAAATAAACCTAATGAATCCGTCCGAGTCCTTTGAACATCGTTCGACAACTTAGGACATCTTACGACTCTTTATGCGACATCAGCAACTCGAAAAGAACATTAGTATAATGTAGGACGCCTTACAGCTCCTAAGAACACCTTACACCACCGTACGAAACATTAAAACTCCATAATAAACCTAATGAATTCGTCCGAGTCCTTTGAACATCGTACGACAACTCAGGAGATGTTACAGCTCAGTATACAGCATTAGCAACATGAAAAGCACGTTAGAATAATGTAGTACGCATTACAACTCCTAAGAACACCTTACATCACCGTACAAAACTTTAAAACTCCATAATAAACCAAATTAATTCGTACCAGTCCTTTGAACAACGTACGACAACTTAGGACATCTTACGACTCTTTATGCCACATTACCAACATGAAAAACATGTTAGAATAATGTAGGACGCGTTACAGCTCCTAAGAACACCTTACACCACCGTACGAAACATTAAAACTCCATAATAAACCTAATAAATTCGTTCGAGTCCTTTGAACATCGTACGACATCTTAAGATATCTTAAGACTCTATATGCCACATTAGCAACTCGAAAAGAACGTTAGTATGATGTAGGACGCCTTACAGCTCCTAAGAACACCTTACACCACCGTATGAAACATTAAAACTCCATAATAAACCTAATGAATTCGTCCAAGTCCTTTGAACATCGTACGACAACTTAGGACATCTTAAGACTCTTTATGCCACATTACCAAATCGAAAAGAACATTAGTATATTGTAGGACGCATTACAGCTCCTAAGAACACCTTACACCACCGTACGAAACATTAAAACTCCATAATAAACCTAATGAATCCGTCCGAGTCCTTTGAACATCATACGACAACTTAGGACATCTTACGACTCTTTATGCCACATTAGCAACTCGAAATGAACATTAGTATAATGTAGTACGCCTTACAGCTCCTAAGAACACCTTACACCACCGTACGAAACGTTAAAACTCCATAATAAACCTAATGAATTCGTCCGAGTCCTTTGAACATCGTACGACAACTCATGAGATGTTACGGCTCAGTATACGGCACTAGCAACATGAAAAGCACGTTAGTATAATGTAGGACGCGTTACAACTCCTAAGAACACCTTAAATCACCGTACAAAACTTTAAAACTCCATAATAAACGTAATTAATTCGTACGAGTCCTTTGAACATCGTACGAGAACTTAGGACATCTTACGACTCTTTATGCCACATAAGCAACTCGAAAAGAACATTAGTATAATGTAGGACGCCTTACAGCTCCTAAGAACACCTTACACCACCGTACGAAACATTAAAACTCCATAATAAACCTAATGAATTCGTCTGAGTCCTTTGAACATCGTACGACAACTCAGGAGATGTTACAGCTCAGTATACAGCATTAGCAACATGAAAAGCACGTTAGAATAATGTAGGACGCGTTACAACTCCTAAGAACACCTTACATCACCGTACAAAACTTTAAAACTCCATAATAAACCAAATTAATTCGTACGAGTCCTTTGAACAACGTACGACAACTTAGGACATCTTACGACTCTTTATGCCACATTACCAACATGAAAAACATGTTAGAATAATGTAGGACGCGTTACAGCTCCTAAGAACACCTTACACCACCGTACGAAACATTAAAACTCCATAATAAACCTAATGAATTCGTTCGAGTCCTTTGAACATCGTACGACAACTTAAGACATCTTAAGACTCTATATGCCACATTAGCAACTCGAAAAGAACGTTAGTAAGATGTAGGATGCCTTACAGCTCCTAAGAACACCTTACACCACCGTACGAAACATTAAAACTCCACAATAAACCTAATGAATTCGTCTGAGTCGTTTGAACATCGAACGACAAGTTAGGACATCTTACGACTCTTTATGCCACATTAGCAACTCGAAATGAACATTAGTATAATGTAGTACGCCTTACAGCTCCTAAGAACACCTTACACCATCGTACGAAACGTTAAAACTCCGTAAAAAACCTAATGAGTTCGTCCGAGTCCTTTCAACCTCGTACGACAACTTAGGAGATCTTAAGACTCTTTATGCCACATTAGCAACTCGAAAAGAACGTTAGTATGATGTAGGACGCCTTACAGCTCCTAAGATCACCTTACACCACCGTACGAAACATTAAAACTCCATAATAAACCTAATGAATTCGTCCGAGTCCTTTGAACATCGTAAGACAACTCAGGAGATGTTACAGCTCAGTATACAGCATTAGCAACATGAAAAGCACGTTAGAATAATGTAGGACGCGTTAGAACTCCTAAGAACACCTTACATCACCGTACAAAACTTTAAAACTCCATAATAAACCAAATTAATTCGTACGAGTCCTTTGAACATCGTACGACAACTTAGGACATCTTACGACTCTTTATGCCACATTACCAACATGAAAAGCATGTTAGAATAATGTAGGACGCGTTACAGCTCCTAAGAACACCTTACACCACCGTACGAAACATTAAAACTCCATAATAAACCTAATAAATTCGTTCGAGTCCTTTGAACATCGTACGACAACTTAAGACATCTTAAGACTCTATATGCCACATTAGCAACTCGAAAAGAACGTTAGTATGATGTAGGACGCCTTACAGCTCCTAAGAACACCTTACACCACCGTACGAAACATTAAAACTCCATAATAAACCTAATGAATTCGTCTGAGTCGTTTGAACATCGAACGACAAGTTAGGACATCTTAAGACTCTTTATGCCACATTAGCAAATCGAAAAGAACATTAGTATAATGTAGTACGCCTTACAGCTCCTAAGAACACCTTACACCACCGTACGAAACGTTAAAACTCCATAATAAACCTAATGGGTTCGTCCGAGTCCTTTGAACATCGTACGACAACTTAGGAGATCTTAAGACTCTTTATGCCACATTAGCAACTCGAAAAGAACGTTAGTATGATGTAGGACGCCTTACAGCTCCTAAGATCACCTTACACCACCGTACGAAACATTAAAACTCCATAATAAACCTAATGAATTCGTCTGAGTCCTTTGAACATCGTAAGACAACTCAGGAGATGTTACAGCTCAGTATACAGCATTAGCAACATGAAAAGCACGTTAGAATAATGTAGGACACGTTACAACTCCTAAGAACACCTTACATCACCGTACAAAACTTTAAAACTCCATAATAAACGTAATTAATTCGTACGAGTCCTTTGAACATCGTACGAGAACTTAGGACATCTTACGACTCTTTATGCCACATCAGCAACTCGAAAAGAACATTAGTATAATGTAGGACGCCTTACAGCTCCTAAGAACACCTTACACCACCGTACGAAACATTAAAACTCCATAATAAACCTAATGAATTCGTCCGAGTCCTTTGAACATCGTACGACAACTCAGGAGATGTTACAGCTCAGTATACAGCATTAGCAACATGAAAAGCACGTTAGAATAATGTAGGACGCGTTACAACTCCTAAGAACACCTTACATCACCGTCCAAAACTTTAAAACTCCATAATAAACCAAATTAATTCGTACGAGTCCTTTGAACATCGTACGACAACTTAGGACATCTTACGACTCTTTATGCCACATTACCAACATGAAAAGCATGTTAGAATAATGTAGGACGCGTTACAGCTCCTAAGAACACCTTACACCACCGTACGAAACATTAAAACTCCATAATAAACCTAATAAATTCGTTCGAGTCCTTTGAACATCGTACGACATCTTAAGATATCTTAAGACTCTATATGCCACATTAGCAACTCGAAAAGAACGTTAGTATGATGTAGGACGCCTTACAGCTCCTAAGAACACCTTACACCACCGTATGAAACATTAAAACTCCATAATAAACCTAATGAATTCGTCCAAGTCCTTTGAACATCGTACGACAACTTAGGACATCTTAAGACTCTTTATGCCACATTACCAAATCGAAAAGAACATTAGTATATTGTAGGACGCATTACAGCTCCTAAGAACACCTTACACCACCGTACGAAACATTAAAACTCCATAATAAACCTAATGAATCCGTCCGAGTCCTTTGAACATCATACGACAACTTAGGACATCTTACGACTCTTTATGCCACATTAGCAACTCGAAATGAACATTAGTATAATGTAGTACGCCTTACAGCTCCTAAGAACACCTTACACCACCGTACGAAACGTTAAAACTCCATAATAAACCTAATGAATTCGTCCGAGTCCTTTGAACATCGTACGACAACTCAGGAGATGTTACGGCTCAGTATACGGCACTAGCAACATGAAAAGCACGTTAGTATAATGTAGGACGCGTTACAACTCCTAAGAACACCTTAAATCACCGTACAAAACTTTAAAACTCCATAATAAACGTAATTAATTCGTACGAGTCCTTTGAACATCGTACGAGAACTTAGGACATCTTACGACTCTTTATGCCACATAAGCAACTCGAAAAGAACATTAGTATAATGTAGGACGCCTTACAGCTCCTAAGAACACCTTACACCACCGTACGAAACATTAAAACTCCATAATAAACCTAATGAATTCGTCTGAGTCCTTTGAACATCGTACGACAACTCAGGAGATGTTACAGCTCAGTATACAGCATTAGCAACATGAAAAGCACGTTAGAATAATGTAGGACGCGTTAGAACTCCTAAGAACACCTTACATCACCGTACAAAACTTTAAAACTCCATAATAAACCAAATTAATTCGTACGAGTCCTTTGAACATCGTACGACAACTTAGGACATCTTACGACTCTTTATGCCACATTACCAACATGAAAAGCATGTTAGAATAATGTAGGACGCGTTACAGCTCCTAAGAACACCTTACACCACCGTACGAAACATTAAAACTCCATAATAAACCTAATAAATTCGTTCGAGTCCTTTGAACATCGTACGACAACTTAAGACATCTTAAGACTCTATATGCCACATTAGCAACTCGAAAAGAACGTTAGTATGATGTAGGACGCCTTACAGCTCCTAAGAACACCTTACACCACCGTACGAAACATTAAAACTCCATAATAAACCTAATGAATTCGTCTGAGTCGTTTGAACATCGAACGACAAGTTAGGACATCTTAAGACTCTTTATGCCACATTAGCAAATCGAAAAGAACATTAGTATAATGTAGTACGCCTTACAGCTCCTAAGAACACCTTACACCACCGTACGAAACGTTAAAACTCCATAATAAACCTAATGAGTTCGTCCGAGTCCTTTGAACATCGTACGACAACTTAGGAGATCTTAAGACTCTTTATGCCACATTAGCAACTCGAAAAGAACGTTAGTATGATGTAGGACGCCTTACAGCTCCTAAGATCACCTTACACCACCGTACGAAACATTAAAACTCCATAATAAACCTAATGAATTCGTCCGAGTCCTTTGAACATCGTAAGACAACTCAGGAGATGTTACAGCTCAGTATACAGCACTAGCAACATGAAAAGCACGTTAGAATAATGTAGGACACGTTACAACTCCTAAGAACACCTTACATCACCGTACAAAACTTTAAAACTCCATAATAAACGTAATTAATTCGTACGAGTCCTTTGAACATCGTACGAGAACTTAGGACATCTTACGACTCTTTATGCCACATCAGCAACTCGAAAAGAACATTAGTATAATGTAGGACGCCTTACAGCTCCTAAGAACACCTTACACCACCGTACGAAACATTAAAACTCCATAATAAACCTAATGAATTCGTCCGAGTCCTTTGAACATCGTACGACAACTCAGGAGATGTTACAGCTCAGTATACAGCATTAGCAACATGAAAAGCACGTTAGAATAATGTAGGACGCGTTACAACTCCTAAGAACACCTTACATCACCGTACAAAACTTTAAAACTCCATAATAAATCAAATTAATTCGTACGAGTCCTTTGAACAACGTACGACAACTTAGGACATCTTACGACTCTTTATGCCACATTACCAACATGAAAAACATGTTAGAATAATGTAGGACGCGTTACAGCTCCTAAGAACACCTTACACCACCGTACGAAACATTAAAACTCCATAATAAACCTAATGAATTCGTTCGAGTCCTTTGAACATCGTACGACAACTTAAGACATCTTAAGACTCTATATGCCACATTAGCAACTCGAAAAGAACGTTAGTAAGATGTAGAATGCCTTACAGCTCCTAAGAACACCTTACACCACCGTACGAAACATTAAAACTCCATAATAAACCTAATGAATTCGTCTGAGTCGTTTGAACATCGAACGACAAGTTAGGACATCTTACGACTCTTTATGCCACATTAGCAACTCGAAATGAACATTAGTATAATGTAGTACGCCTTACAGCTCCTAAGAACACCTTACACCACCGTACGAAACGTTAAAACTCCGTAATAAACCTAATGAGTTTGTCCGAGTCCTTTCAACATCGTACGACAACTTAGGAGATCTTAAGACTTTTTATGCCACATTAGCAACTTGAAAAGAACGTTAGTATGATGTAGGACGCCTTACAGCTCCTAAGATCACCTTACACCACCGTACGAAACATTAAAACTCCATAATAAACCTAATGAATTCGTCCGAGTCCTTTGAACATCGTAAGACAACTCAGGAGATGTTACAGCTCAGTATACAGCATTAGCAACATGAAAAGCACGTTAGAATAATGTAGGACGCGTTAGAACTCCTAAGAACACCTTACATCACCGTACAAAACTTTAAAACTCCATAATAAACCAAATTAATTCGTACGAGTCCTTTGAACATCGTACGACAACTTAGGACATCTTACGACTCTTTATGCCACATTACCAACATGAAAAGCATGTTAGAATAATGTAGGACGCGTTACAGCTCCTAAGAAAACCTTACACCACCGTACGAAACATTAAAACTCCATAATAAACCTAATAAATTCGTTCGAGTCCTTTGAACATCGTACGACAACTTAAGACATCTTAAGACTCTATATGCCACATTAGCAACTCGAAAAGAACGTTTGTATGATGTAGGACGCCTTACAGCTCCTAAGAACACCTTACACCACCATACGAAACATTAAAACTCCATAATAAACCTAATGAATTCGTCTGAGTCGTTTGAACATCGAACGACAAGTTAGGACATCTTAAGACTCTTTATGCGACATTAGCAACTCGAAAAGAACGTTAGTATGATGTAGGACGCCTTACAGCTCCTAAGAACACCTTACACCACCGTATGAAACATTAAAACTCCATAATAAACCTAATGAATTCGTCCAAGTCCTTTGAACATCGTACGACAACTTAGGACATCTTAAGACTCTTTATGCCACATTAGCAAATCGAAAAGAACATTAGTATATTGTAGGACGCATTACAGCTCCTAAGTACACCTTACACCACCGTACGAAACATTAAAACTCCATAATAAACCTAATGAATCCGTCCGAGTCCTTTGAACATCGTACGACAACTTAGGACATCTTACGACTCTTTATGCCACATTAGCAACTCGAAATGAACATTAGTATAATGCAGTACGCCTTACAGCTCCTAAGAACACCTTACACCACCGTACGAAACGTTAAAACTCCATAATAAACCTAATGAATTCGTCCGAGTCCTTTGAACATCGTACGACAACTCAGGAGATGTTACGGCTAAGATTACGGCACTAGCAACATGAAAAGCACGTTAGTATAATGTACGACGCGTTACGACTCCTAAGAACACCTTACATCACCGTACAAAACTTTAAAACTCCATAATAAACGTAATTAATTCGTACGAGTCCTTTGAACATCGTTCGACAACTTAGGAGATCTTACGACTCTTTATGCGACATCAGCAACTCGAAAAGAACATTAGTATAATGTAGGACGCCTTACAGCTCCTAAGAACACCTTACACCACCGAACGAAACATTAAAACTCCATAATAAACCTAATGAATTCGTCCGAGTCCTTTGAACATCGTACGACAACTCAGGAGATGTTACAGCTCAGTATACAGCATTAGCAACATGAAAAGCACGTTAGAATAATGTAGTACGCGTTACAACTCCTAAGAACACCTTACATCACCGTACAAAACTTTAAAACTCCATAATAAACGTAATTAATTCGTACGAGTCCTTTGAACAACGTACGACAACTTAGGACATCTTACGACTCTTTATGCCACATTACCAACATGAAAAACATGTTAGAATAATGTAGGACGCGTTACAGCTCCTAAGAACACCTTACACCACCGTACGAAACATTAAAACTCCATAATAAACCTAATAAATTCGTTCGAGTCCTTTGAACATCATACGACAACTTAAGACATCTTAAGACTCTATATGCCACATTAGCAACTCGAAAAGAACGTTAGTATGATGTAGGACGCCTTACATCTCCTAAGAACACCTTACACCACCGTATGAAACATTAAAACTCCATAATAAACCTAATGAATTCGTCCAAGTCCTTTGAACATCGTACGACAACTTAGGACATCTTAAGACTCTTTATGCCACATTAGCAAATCGAAAAGAACATTAGTATATTGTAGGACGCATTACAGCTCCTAAGAACACCTTACACCACCGTACGAAACATTAAAACTCCATAATAAACGTAATGAATCCATCCGAGTCCTTTGAACATCGTACGACAACTTAGGACATCTTACGACTCTTTATGCCACATTAGCAACTCGAAATGAACATTAGTATAATGTAGTACGCCTTACAGCTCCTAAGAACACCTTACACCACCGTACGAAACGTTAAAACTCCATAATAAACCTAATGAATTCGTCCGAGTCCATTGAACATCGTACGACAACTCAGGAGATGTTACGGCTCAGTATACGGCACTAGCAACATGAAAAGCACGTTAGTATAATGTAGGACGCGTTACAACTCCTAAGAACACCTTACATCACCGTACAAAACTTTAAAACTCCATAATAAACGTAATTAATTCGTACGAGTCCTTTGAACATCGTACGACAACTTAGGACATCTTACGACTCTTTATGCCACATCAGCAACTCGAAAAGAACATTAGTATAATGTAGGACGCCTTACAGCTCCTAAGAACACCTTACACCACTGTACGAAACATTAAAACTCCATAATAAACCTAATGAATTCGTCCGAGTCCTTTGAACATCTTACGACAACTCAGGAGATGTTACAGCTGAGTATACAACATTAGCAACATGAAAAGCACGTTAGAATAATGTAGGACGCGTTACAACTCCTAAGAACACCTTACATCACCGTACAAAACTTTAAAACTCCATAATAAACCAAATTAATTCGTACGAGTCCTTTGAACAACGTACGACAACTTAGGACATCTTACGACTCTTTATGCCACATTACCAACATGAAAAACATGTTAGAATAATGTAGGACGCCTTACAGCTCCTAAGAACACCTTACACCACCGTACGAAACATTAAAACTCCATAATAAACCTAATGAATTCGTCTGAGTCGTTTGAACATCGAACGACAAGTTAGGACATCTTACGACTCTTTATGCCACATTAGCAACTCGAAATGAACATTAGTATAATATCGTACGCCTTACAGCTCCTAAGAACACCTTACACCAACGTACGAAACGTTAAAACTCCGTAATAAACCTAATGAGTTCGTCCGAGTCCTTTCAACATCGTACGACAACTTAGGAGATCTTAAGACTCTTTATGCCACATTAGCAACTCGAAAAGAACGTTAGTATGATGTAGGACGCCTTACAGCTCCTAAGATCACCTTACACCACCGTACGAAACATTAAAACTCCATAAGAAACCTAATGAATTCGTCCGAGTCCTTTGAACATCGTAAGACAACTCGGGAGATGTTACAGCTCAGTATACAGCATTAGCAACATGAAAAGCACGTTAGAATAATGTAGGACGCGTTACAACTCCTAAGAACACCTTACATCACCGTACAAAACTTTAAATCTCCATAATAAACGTAATTAATTCGTACGAGTCCTTTGAACATCGTTCGACAACTTAGGACATCTTACGACTCTTTATGCGACATCAGCAACTCGAAAAGAACATTAGTATAATGTAGGACGCCTTACAGCGCCTAAGAACACCTTACACCACCGTACGAAACATTAAAACTCCAAAATAAACCTAATGATCTCGTCCGAGTCCTTTGAACATCGTACGACAACTCAGGAGATGTTACAGCTCAGTATACAACATTAGCAACATGAAAAGCACGTTAGAATAATGTAGGACGCGTTACAGCTCCTAAGAACACCTTACATCACCGTACAAAACTTTAAAACTCCATAATAAACCAAATTAATTCGTACGAGTCCTTTGAACAACGTACGACAACTTAGGACATCTTACGACTCTTTATGCCACATTACCAACATGAAAAACATGTTAGAATAATGTAGGACGCGTTACAGCTCCTAAGAACACCTTACACCACCGTACAAAACATTAAAACTCCATAATAAACCTAATGAATTCGTTCGAGTCCTTTGAACATCGTTCGACAACTTAAGACATCTTAAGACTCTATATGCCACATTAGCAACTCGAAAAGAACGTTAGTAAGATGTAGGATGCCTTACAGCTCCTAAGAACACCTTACACCACCATACAAAACATTAAAACTCCATAATAAACCTGATGAATTCGTCTGAGTCGTTTGAACATCGAACGACAAGTTAGGACATCTTACGACTCTTTATGCCACATTAGCAACTCGAAATGAACATTAGTATAATGTAGTACGCCTTACAGCTCCTAAGAACACCTTACACCACCGTACGAAACGTTAAAACTCCGTAATAAACCTAATGAGTTCGTCCGAGTCCTTTCAACATCGTACGACAACTTAGGAGATCTTAAGACTCTTTATGCCACATTAGCAACTCGAAAAGAACGTTAGTATGATGTAGGACGCCTTACAGCTACTAAGATCACCTTACACCACCGTACGAAACATTAAAACTCCATAATAAACCTAATGAATTCGTCCGAGTCCTTTGAACATCGTAAGACAACTCAGGAGATGTTACAGCTCAGTATACAGCATTAGCAACATGAAAAGCACGTTAGCATAATGTAGGACGCGTTACAACTCCTAAGAACACCTTACATCACCGTACAAAACTTTAAAACTCCATAATAAACCAAATTAATTCGTACGAGTCCTTTGAACAACGTACGACAACTTAGGACATATTACGACTCTTTATGCCACATTACCAACATGAAAAACATGTTAGAATAATGTAGGACGCGTTACAGCTCCTAAGAACACCTTACACCACCGTACGAAACATTAAAACTCCATAATAAACCTAATGAATTCGTTCGAGTCCTTTGAACATCGTTCGACAACTTAAGACATCTTAAGACTCTATATGCCACATTAGCAACTCGAAAAGAACGTTAGTAAGATGTAGGATGCCTTACAGCTCCTAAGAACACCTTACACCACCATACAAAACATTAAAACTCCATAATAAACCTAATGAATTCGTCTGAGTCGTTTGAACATCGAACGACAAGTTAGGACATCTTACGACTCTTTATGCCACATTAGCAACTCGAAATGAACATTAGTATAATGTAGTACGCCTTACAGCTCCTAAGAACACCTTACACCACCGTACGAAACGTTAAAACTCCGTAATAAACCTAATGAGTTCGTCCGAGTCCTTTCAACATCGTACGACAACTTAGGAGATCTTAAGACTCTTTATGCCACATTAGCAACTCGAAAAGAACGTTAGTATGATGTAGGACGCCTTACAGCTACTAAGATCACCTTACACCACCGTACGAAACATTAAAACTCCATAATAAACCTAATGAATTCGTCCGAGTCCTTTGAACATCGTAAGACAACTCAGGAGATGTTACAGCTCAGTATACAGCATTAGCAACATGAAAAGACAGCTCCTAAGAACACCTTACACCACCGTACGAAATATTAAAACTCCATAATAAACCTAATGAATTCGTCCGAGTCCTTTGAACATCGTACGACAACTCAGGAGATGTTACAGCTCAGTATACAGCATTAGCAACATGAAAAGCACGTTAGAATAATGTAGTACGCGTTACAACTCCTAAGAACACCTTACATCACCGTACAAAACTTTAAAACTCCATAATAAACCAAATTAATTCGTACGAGTCCTTTGAACATCGTACGACAACTTAGGACATCTTACGACTCTTTATGCCACATTACCAACATGAAAAGCATGTTTGAATAATGTAGGACGCGTTACAGCTCCTAACAACACCTTACACCACCGTACGAAACATTAAAACTCCATAATAAACCTAATGAATTCGTTCGAGTCCTTTGAACATCGTACGACAACTTAAGACATCTTAAGACTCTATATGCCACATTAGCAACTCGAAAAGAACGTTAGTAAGATGTAGGATGCCTTACAGCTCCTAAGAACACCTTACACCACCGTACGAAACATTAAAACTCCATAATAAACCTAATGAATTCGTCTGAGTCGTTTGAACATCGAACGACAAGTTAGGACATCTTACGACTCTTTATGCCACATTAGCAACTCGAAATGAACATTAGTATAATGTAGTACGCCTTACAGCTCCTAAGAACACCTTACACCACCGTACGAAACGTTAAAACTCCGTAATAAACCTAATGAGTTCGTCCGAGTCCTTTGAACATCATACGACAACTTAGGGGATCTTAAGACTCTTTATGCCACATTAGCAACTCGAAAAGAACGTTAGTATGATGTAGGACGCCTTACAGCTCCTAAGATCACCTTACACCACTGTACGAAACATTAAAACTCCATAATAAACCTAATGAATTCGTCCGAGTCCTTTGAACATCGTAAGACAACTCAGGAGATGTTACAGCTCAGTATACAGCATTAGCAACATGAAAAGCACGTTATAATAATGTAGGACGCGTTACAACTCCTAAGAACACCTTACATCACCGTACAAAACTTTAAAACTCCATAATAAACGTAATTAATTCGTACGAGTCGTTTGAACATCGTTCGACAACTTAGGACATCTTACGACTCTTTATGCGACATCAGCAACTCGAAAAGAACATTAGTATAATGTAGGACGCCTTACAGCTCCTAAGAACACCTTACACCACCGTACGAAACATTAAAACTCCATAATAAACCTAATGAATTCGTCCTAGTCCTTTGAACATCGTACGACAACTCAGAAGATGTTACAGCTCAGTATACAGCATTAGCAACATGAAAAGCACGTTAGAATAATGTAGTACGCGTTACAACTCCTAAGAACACCTTACATCACCGTACAAAACTTTAAAACTCCATAATAAACCAAATTAATTCGTACGAGTCCTTTGAACATCGTACGACAACTTAGGACATCTTACGACTCTTTATGCCACATTACCAACATGAAAAGCATGTTTGAATAATGTAGGACGCGTTACAGCTCCTAACAACACCTTACACCACCGTACGAAACATTAAAACTCCATAATAAACCTAATGAATTCGTTCGAGTCCTTTGAACATCGTACGACAACTTAAGACATCTTAAGACTCTATATGCCACATTAGCAACTCGAAAAGAACGTTAGTAAGATGTAGGATGCCTTACAGCTCCTAAGAACGCCTTACACCACCGTACGAAACATTAAAACTCCATAATAAACCTAATGAATTCGTCTGAGTCGTTTGAACATCGAACGACAAGTTAGGACATCTTACGACTCTTTATGCCACAATAGCAACTCGAAATGAACATTAGTATAATGTAGTACGCCTTACAGCTCCTAAGAACACCTTACACCACCGTACGAAACGTTAAAACTCCGTAATAAACCTAATGAGTTCGTCCGAGTCCTTTGAACATCATACGACAACTTAGGAGATCTTAAGACTCTTTATGCCACATTAGCAACTCGAAAAGAACGTTAGTATGATGTAGGACGCCTTACAGCTCCTAAGATCACCTTACACCACTGTACGAAACATTAAAACTCCATAATAAACCTAATGAATTCGTCCGAGTCCTTTGAACATCGTAAGACAACTCAGGAGATGTTACAACTCAGTATACAGCATTAGCAACATGAAAAGCACGTTATAATAATGTAGGACGCGTTACAACTCCTAAGAACACCTTACATCACCGTACAAAACTTTAAAACTCCATAATAAACGTAATTAATTCGTACGAGTCGTTTGAACATCGTTCGACAACTTAGGACATCTTACGACTCTTTATGCGACATCAGCAACTCGAAAAGAACATTAGTATAATGTAGGACGCCTTACAGCTCCTAAGAACACCTTACACCACCGTACGAAACATTAAAACTCCATAATAAACCTAATGAATTCGTCCGAGTCCTTTGAACATCGTACGACAACTCAGAAGATGTTACAGCTCAGTATACAGCATTAGCAACATGAAAAGCACGTTAGAATAATGTAGTACGCGTTACAACTCCTAAGAACACCTTACATCACCGTACAAAACTTTAAAACTCCATAATAAACCAAATTAATTCGTACGAGTCCTTTGAACATCGTACGACAACTTAGGACATCTTACGACAATTTATGCCACATTACCAACATGAAAAGCATGTTTGAATAATGTAGGACACGTTACAGCTCCTAACAAAACCTTACACCACCGTACGAAACATTAAAACTCCATAATAAACCTAATGAATTCGTTCGAGTCCTTTGAACATCGTACGACAACTTAAGACATCTTAAGACTCTATATGCCACATTAGCAACTCGAAAAGAACGTTAGTAAGATGTAGGATGCCTTACAGCACCTAAGAACGCCTTACACCACCGTACGAAACATTAAAACTCCATAATAAACCTAATGAATTCGTCTGAGTCGTTTGAACATCGAACGACAAGTTAGGACATCTTACGACTCTTTATGCCACAATAGCAACTCGAAATGAACATTAGTATAATGTAGTACGCCTTACAGCTCCTAAGAACACCTTACACCACCGTACGAAACGTTAAAACTCCGTAATAAACCTAATGAGTTCGTCCGAGTCCTTTGAACATCATACGACAACTTAGGAGATCTTAAGACTCTTTATGCCACATTAGCAACTCGAAAAGAACGTTAGTATGATGTAGGACGCCTTACAGCTCCTAAGATCACCTTACACCACTGTACGAAACATTAAAACTCCATAATAAACCTAATGAATTCGTCCGAGTCCTTTGAACATCGTAAGACAACTCAGGAGATGTTACAGCTCAGTATACAGCATTAGCAACATGAAAAGCACGTTATAATAATGTAGGACGCGTTACAACTCCTAAGAACACCTTACATCACCGTACAAAACTTTAAAACTCCATAATAAACGTAATTAATTCGTACGAGTCGTTTGAACATCGTTCGACAACTTAGGACATCTTACGACTCTTTATGCGACATCAGCAACTCGAAAAGAACATTAGTATAATGTAGGACGCCTTACAGCTCCTAAGAACACCTTACACCACCGTACGAACATTAAAACTCCATAATAAACCTAATGAATTCGTCCGAGTCCTTTGAACATCGTACGACAACTCAGAAGATGTTACAGCTCAGTATACAGCATTAGCAACATGAAAAGCACGTTAGAATAATGTAGTACGCGTTACAACTCCTAAGAACACCTTACATCACCGTACAAAACTTTAAAACTCCATAATAAACCAAATTAATTCGTACGAGTCCTTTGAACATCGTACGACAACTTAGGACATCTTACGACAATTTATGCCACATTACCAACATGAAAAGCATGTTTGAATAATGTAGGACGCGTTACAGCTCCTAACAAAACCTTACACCACCGTACGAAACATTAAAACTCCATAATAAACCTAATGAATTCGTTCGAGTCCTTTGAACATCGTACGACAACTTAAGACATCTTAAGACTCTATATGCCACATTAGCAACTCGAAAAGAACGTTAGTAAGATGTAGGATGCCTTACAGCTCCTAAGAACACCTTACACCACCGTACGAAACATTAAAACTCCATAATAAACCTAATGAATTCGTCTGAGTCGTTTGAACATCGAACGACAAGTTAGGACATCTTACGACTCTTTATGCCACATTAGCAACTCGAAATGAACATTAGTATAATGTAGTACGCCTTACAGCTCCTAAGAACACCTTACACCACCGTACGAAACGTTAAAACTCCGTAATAAACCTAATGAGTTCGTCCGAGTCCTTTGAACATCGTACGACAACTTAGGAGATCTTAAGACTCTTTATGCCACATTAGCAACTCGAAAAGAACGTTAGTATGATGTAGGACGCCTTACAGCTCCTAAGATCACCTTACACCACCGTACGAAACATTAAAACTCCATAATAAACCTAATGAATTCGTCCGAGTCCTTTAAACATCGTAAGACAACTCAGGAGATGTTACAACTCAGTATACAGCATTAGCAACATGAAAAGCACGTTAGAATAATGTAGGACGCGTTACAACTCCTAAGAACACCTTACATCACCGTACAAAACTTTAAAACTCCATAATAAACGTAATTAATTCGTACGAGTCCTTTTAACATCGTTCGACAACTTAGGACATCTTACGACTCTTTATGCGACATCAGCAACTCGAAAAGAACATTAGTATAATGTAGGACGCCTTACAGCTCCTAAGAACACCTTACACCACCGTACGAAACATTAAAACTCCATAATAAACCTAATGAATTCGTCCGAGTCCTTTGAACATCGTACGACAACTCAGGAGATGTTACAGCTCAGTATACAGCATTAGCAACATGAAAAGCACGTTAGAATAATGTAGTACGCGTTACAACTCCTAAGAACACCTTACACCACCGTACGAAACATTAAAACTCCATAATAAACCTAATAAATTCGTTTGAGTCCTTTGAACATCGTACGACAACTTAAGACATCTTAAGACTCTATATGCCACATTAGCAACTCGAAAAGAACGTTAGTATGATGTAGGACGCCTTACAGCTCCTAAGAACACCTTACACCACCGTACGAAACATTAAAACTCCATAATAAACCTAATGAATTCGTCCGAGTCCTTTGAACATCGTACGACAACTTAGGACATCTTAAGACTCTTTATGCCACATTAGCAAATCGAAAAGAACATTAGTATATTGTAGGACGCATTACAGCTCCTAAGAACACCTTACACCACCGTACGAAACATTAAAACTCCAAAATAAACCTAATGAATTCGTCCGAGTCCTTTGAACATCGTACGACAACTTAGGACATCTTACGACTCTTTATGCCCCATTAGCAACTCGAAATGAACATTAGTGTAATGTAGTACGCCTTACCGCTCCTAAGAACACCTTACACCACCGTACGAAACATTAAAACTCCATAATAAACCTAATGAATTAGTCCAAGTCCTTTGAACATTGTACGACAACTCAGGAGATGTTACAGCTCAGTATACAGAATTAGCAACATGAAAAGCACGTTAGAATAATGTAGTACGCGTTACAACTCCTAAGAACACCTTACATCACCGTACAAAATTTTAAAACTCCATAATAAACCAAATTAATTCGTACGAGTCCTTTGAACATCGTACGACAACTTAGGACATCTTACGACTCTTTATGCCACATTACCAACATGAAAAGCATGTTAGAATAATGTAGGACGCGTTACAGCTCCTAACAACACCTTACACCACCGTACGAAACATTAAAACTCCATAATAAACCTAATGAATTCGTTCGAGTCCTTTGAACATCGTACGACAACTCAAGAGATGTTACAGCTCAGTATACAGCATTAGCAACATGAAAAGCACGTTAGAATAATGTAGTACGCGTTACAACTCCTAAGAACACCTTACATCACCGTACAAAACTTTAAAACTCCATAATAAACCAAATTAATTCGTACGAGTCCTTTGAACAACGTACGACAACTTAGGACATGTTACGACTCTTTATGCCACATTACCAACATGAAAAGCATGTTAGAATAATGTAGGACGCGTTACAGCTCCTAACAACACCTTACACCACCGTACGAAACATTAAAACTCCATAATAAACCTAATGAATTCGTTCGAGTCCTTTGAACATCGTACGACAAGTTAAGACATCTTAAGACTCTATATGCCACATTAGCAACTCGAAAAGAACGTTAGTAAGATGTAGGATGCCTTACAGCTCCTAAGAACACCTTACACCACCGTACGAAACATTAAAACTCCATAATAAACCTAATGAATTCGTCTGAGTCGTTTTAACATCGAACGACAAGTTAGGACATCTTACGACTCTTTATGCCACATTAGCAACTCGAAATGAACATTAGTATAATGTAGTACGCCTTACAGCTCCTAAGAACACCTTACACCACCGTACGAAACGTTAAAACTCCGTAATAAACCTAATGAGTTCGTCCGAGTCCTTTGAACATCGTACGACAACTTAGGAGATCTTAAGACTCTTTATGCCACATTAGCAACTCGAAAAGAACGTTAGTATGATGTAGGACGCCTTACAGCTCCTAAGATCACCTTACACCACCGTACGAAACATTAAAACTCCATAATAAACCTAATGAATTCGTCCGAGTCCTTTGAACATCGTAAGACAACTCAGGAGATGTTACAGCTCAGTATACAACATTAGCAACATGAAAAGCACGTTAGAATAATGTAGGACGCGTTACAACTCCTAAGAACACCTTACATCACCGTACAAAACTTTAAAACTCCATAATAAACGTAATTAATTCATACGAGTCCTTTTAACATCGTTCGACAACTTAGGACATCTTACGACTCTTTATGCGACATCAGCAACTCAAAAAGAACATTAGTATAATGTAGGACGCCTTACACCACCGTACGAAACATTAAAACTCCATAATAAACCTAATAAATTCGTTCGAGTCCTTTGAACATCGTACGACAACTTAAGACATCTTAAGACTCTATATGCCACATTAGCAACTCGAAAAGAACGTTAGTATGATGTAGGACGCCTTACAGCTCCTAAGAACACCTTACACCACCGTACGAAACATTAAAACTCCATAATAAACCTAATGAATTCGTCCGAGTCCTTTGAACATCATACGACAACTTAGGACATCTTAAGACTCTTTATGCCACATTAGCAAATCGAAAAGAACATTAGTATATTGTAGGACGCATTACAGCTCCTAAGAACACCTTACACCACCGTACGAATCATTAAAACTCCATAATAAACCTAATGAATTCGTCCGAGTCCTTTGAACATCGTACGACAACTTAGGACATCTTACGACTCTTTATGCCCCATTAGCAACTCGAAATGAACATTAGTGTAATGTAGTACGCCTTACAGCTCCTAAGAACACCTTACACCACCGTACGAAACATTAAAACTCCATAATAAACCTAATGAATTAGTCCGAGTCCTTTGAACATCGTACGACAACTCAGGATATGTTACAGCTCAGTATACAGCATTAGCAACATGAAAAGCACGTTAGAATAATGTAGTACGCGTTACAACTCCTAAGAACACCTTACATCACCGTACGATACATTAAAACTCCATAATAAACCAAATTAATTCGTACGAGTCCTTTGAACATCGTACGACAACTTAAGACATCTTAAGACTCTATATGCCACATTAGCAACTCGAAAAGAACGTTAGTATGATGTAGGACGCCTTACAGCTCCTAAGAACACCTTACACAACCGTACGAAACCTTAAAACTCCATAATAAACCTAATGAATTCGTCCGAGTCCTTTGAACATCATACGGCAACTTAGGACATTTTAAGACTCTTTATGCCACATTAGCAAATCGAAAAGAACATTAGTATATTGTAGGACGCATTACAGCTCCTAAGAACACCTTACACCACCGTACGAAACATTAAAACTCCATAATAAACCTAATGAATTCGTCCGAGTCCTTTGAACATCGTACGACAACTTAGGACATCTTACGACTCTTTATGCCCCATTAGCAACTCGAAATGAACATTAGTGTAATGTAGTACGCCTTACAGCTCCTAAGAACACCTTACACCACCGTACGAAACATTAAAACTCCATAATAAACCTAATGAATTAGTCCGAGTCCTTTGAACATCGTACGACAACTCAGGAGATGTTACAGCTCAGTATACAGCATTAGCAACATGAAAAGCACGTTAGAATAATGTAGTACGCGTTACAACTCCTAAGAACACCTTACATCACCGTACGAAACATTAAAACTCCATAATAAACCAAATTAATTCGTACGAGTCCTTTGAACATCGTACGACAACTTAAGACATCTTAAGACTCTATATGCCACATTAGCAACTCGAAAAGAACGTTAGTATGACGTAGGACGCCTTACAGCTCCTAAGAACACCTTACACCACCGTACGAAACATTAAAACTCCATAATAAACCTAATGAATTCGTCTGAGTCCTTTGAACATCATACGACAACTTAGGACATCTTAAGACTCTTTATGCCACATTAGCAAATCGAAAAGAACATTAGTATATTGTAGGACGCATTACAGCTCCTAAGAACACCTTACACCACCGTACGAAACATTAAAACTCCATAATAAACCTAATGAATTCGTCCGAGTCCTTTGAACATCGTACGACAACTTAGGACATCTTACGACTCTTTATGCCCCATTAGCAACTCGAAATGAACATTAGTGTAATGTAGTACGCCTTACAGCTCCTAAGAACACCTTACACCACCGTACGAAACATTAAAACTCCATAATAAACCTAATGAATTAGTCCGAGTCCTTTGAACATCGTACGACAACTCAGGAGATGTTACAGCTCAGTATACAGCATTAGCAACATGAAAAGCACGTTAGAATAATGTAGTACGCGTTACAACTCCTAAGAACACCTTACATCACCGTACAAAACTTTAAAACTCCATAATAAACAAAATTAATTCGTACGAGTCCTTTGAACATCGTACGACAACTTAGGACATCTTACGACTCTTTATGCCACATTACCAACATGAAAAGCATGTTAGAATAATGTAGGACGCGTTACAGCTCCTAACAACACCTTACACCACCGTACGAAACATTAAAACTCCATAATAAACCTAATGAATTCGTTCGAGTCCTTTGAACATCGTACGACAACTCAGGAGATGTTACAGCTCAGTATACAGCATTAGCAACATGAAAAGCACGTTAGAATAATGTAGGACGCGTTACAACTCCTAAGAACACCTTACATCACCGTACAAAACTTTAAAACTCCATAATAAACCTAATTAATTCGTACGAGTCCTTTTAACATCGTTCGACAACTTAGGACATCTTACGACTCTTTATGCGACATCAGCAACTCGAAAAGAACATTAGTATAATGTAGGACGCCTTACAGCTCCTAAGAACACCTTACACCACCGTACGAAACATTAAAACTCCATAATAAACCTAATGAATTCGTCCGAGTCCTTTGAACATCGTACGACAACTCAGGAGATGTTACAGCTCAGTATACAGCATTAGCAACATGAAAAGCACGTTAGAATAATGTAGTACGCGTTACAACTCCTAAGAACACCTTACATCACCGTACAAAACTTTAAAACTCCATAATAAACCAAATTAATTCGTACGAGTCCTTTGAACATCGTACGACAACTTAGGACATCTTACGACTCTTTATGCCACATTACCAACATGAAAAGCATGTTTGAATAATGTAGGACGCGTTACAGCTCCTAACAACACCTTACACCACCGTACGAAACATTAAAACTCCATAATAAACCTAATGAATTCGTTCGAGTCCTTTGAACATCGTACGACAAGTTAAGACATCTTAAGACTCTATATGCCACATTAGCAACTCGAAAAGAACGTTAGTAAGATGTAGGATGCCTTACAGCTCCTAAGAACACCTTACACCACCGTACGAAACATTAAAACTCCATAATAAACCTAATGAATTCGTCTGAGTCGTTTGAACATCGAACGACAAGTTAGGACATCTTACGACTCTTTATGCCACATTAGCAACTCGAAATGAACATTAGTATAATGTAGTACGCCTTACAGCTCCTAAGAACACCTTACACCACCGTACGAAACGTTAAAACTCCGTAATAAACCAAATGAGTTCGTCCGAGTCCTTTGAACATCGTACGACAACTTAGGAGATCTTAAGACTCTTTATGCCACATTAGCAACTCGAAAAGAACGTTAGTATGATGTAGGACGCCTTACAGCTCCTAAGATCACCTTACACCACCGTACGAAACATTAAAACTCCATAATAAACCTAATGAATTCGTCCGAGTCCTTTGAACATCGTAAGACAACTCAGGAGATGTTACAGCTCAGTATACAGCATTAGCAACATGAAAAGCACGTTAGAATAATGTAGGACGCGTTACAACTCCTAAGAACACCTTACATCACCGTACAAAACTTTAAAACTCCATAATAAACATAATTAATTCGTACGAGTCCTTTTAACATCGTTCGACAACTTAGGACATCTTACGACTCTTTATGCGACATCAGCAACTCGAAAAGAACATTAGTATAATGTAGGACGCCTTACAGCTCCTAAGAACACCTTACACCACCGTACGAAACATTAAAACTCCATAATAAACCTAATGAATTCGTCCGAGTCCTTTGAACATCGTACGACAACTCAGGAGATGTTACAGCTCAGTATACAGCATTAGCAACATGAAAAGCACGTTAGAACAATGTAGTACGCGTTACAACTCCTAAGAACACCATACACCACCGTACGAAACATTAAAACTCCATAATAAACCTAATAAATTCGTTCGAGTCCTTTGAACATCGTACGACAACTTAAGACATCTTAAGACTCTATATGCCACATTAGCAACTCGAAAAGAACGTTAGTATGATGTAGGACGCCTTACAGCTCCTAAGAACACCTTACACCACCGTACGAAACATTAAAACTCCATAATAAACCTAATGAATTCGTCCGAGTCCTTTGAACATCGTACGACAACTTAGGACATCTTAAGACTCTTTATGCCACATTAGCAAATCGAAAAGAACATTAGTATATTGTAGGACGCATTACAGCTCCTAAGAACACCTTACACCACCGTACGAAACATTAAAACTCCATAATAAACCTAATGAATTCGTCCGAGTCCTTTGAACATCGTACGACAACTTAGGACATCTTACGACTCTTTATGCCACATTAGCAACTCGAAAAGAACGTTAGTATGATGTAGGACGCCTTACAGCTCCTAAGATCACCTTACACCACCGTACGAAACATTAAAACTCCATAATAAACCTAATGAATTCGTCCGAGTCCTTTGAACATCGTAAGACAACTCAGGAGATGTTACAGCTCAGTATACAGCATTAGCAACATGAAAAGCACGTTAGAATAATGTAGGACGCGTTACAGCTCCTAAGAACACCTTACACCACCGTACGAAACATTAAAACTCCATAATAAACCTAATGAATTCGTCCGAGTCCTTTGAACATCGTACGACAACTTAGGACATCTTACGACTCTTTATGCCCCATTAGCAACTCGAAATGAACATTAGTGTAATGTAGTACGCCTTACAGCTCCTAAGAACACCTTACACCACCGTACGAAACATTAAAACTCCATAATAAACCTAATGAATTAGTCCGAGTCCTTTGAACATCGTACGACAACTCAGGATATGTTACAGCTCAGTATACAGCATTAGCAACATGAAAAGCACGTTAGAATAATGTAGTACGCGTTACAACTCCTAAGAACACCTTACATCACCGTACGAAACATTAAAACTCCATAATAAACCTAATGAATTCGTCCGAGTCCTTTGAACATCGTACGACAACTTAGGACATCTTACGACTCTTTATGCCCCATTAGCAACTCGAAATGAACATTAGTGTAATGTAGTACGCCTTACAGCTCCTAAGAACACCTTACACCACCGTACGAAACATTAAAACTCCATAATAAACCTAATGAATTAGTCCGAGTCCTTTGAACATCGTACGACAACTCAGGATATGTTACAGCTCAGTATACAGCATTAGCAACATGAAAAGCACGTTAGAATAATGTAGTACGCGTTACAACTCCTAAGAACACCTTACATCACCGTACGAAACATTAAAACTCCATAATAAACCAAATTAATTCGTACGAGTCCTTTGAACATCGTACGACAACTTAAGACATCTTAAGACTCTATATGCCACATTAGCAACTCGAAAAGAACGTTAGTATGATGTAGGACGCCTTACAGCTCCTAAGAACACCTTACACCACCGTACGAAACATTAAAACTCCATAATAAACCTAATGAATTCGTCCGAGTCCTTTGAACATCATACGACAACTTAGGACATCTTAAGACTCTTTATGCCACATTAGCAAATCGAAAAGAACATTAGTATATTGTAGGACGCATTACAGCTCCTAAGAACACCTTACACCACCGTACGAAACATTAAAACTCCATAATAAACCTAATGAATTCGTCCGAGTCCTTTGAACATCGTACGAAAACTTAGGACATCTTACGACTCTTTATGCCCCATTAGCAACTCGAAATGAACATTAGTGTAATGTAGTACGCCTTACAGCTACTAAGAACACCTTACACCACCGTACGAAACATTAAAACTCCATAATAAACCTAATGAATTAGTCCGAGTCCTTTGAACATCGTACGACAACTCAGGAGATGTTACAGCTCAGTATACAGCATTAGCAACATGAAAAGCACGTTAGAATAATGTAGTACGCGTTACAACTCCTAAGAACACCTTACATCACCGTACGAAACATTAAAACTCCATAATAAACCAAATTAATTCGTACGAGTCCTTTGAACATCGTACGACAACTTAAGACATCTTAAGACTCTATATGCCACATTAGCAACTCGAAAAGAACGTTAGTATGATGTAGGACGCCTTACAGCTCCTAAGAACACCTTACACCACCGTACGAAACATTAAAACTCCATAATAAACCTAATGAATTCGTCCGAGTCCTTTGAACATCATACGACAACTTAGGACATCTTAAGACTCTTTATGCCACATTAGCAAATCGAAAAGAACATTAGTATATTGTAGGACGCATTACAGCTCCTAAGAACACCTTACACCACCGTACGAAACATTAAAACTCCATAATAAACCTAATGAATTCGTCCGAGTCCTTTGAACATCGTACGACAACTTAGGACATCTTAAGACTCTTTATGCCACATTAGCAAATCGAAAAGAACATTAGTATATTGTAGGACGCATTACAGCTCCTAAGAACACCTTACACCACCGTACGAAACATTAAAACTCCATAATAAACCTAATGAATTCGTCCGAGTCCTTTGAACATCGTACGACAACTTAGGACATCTTACGACTCTTTATGCCACATTAGCAACTCGAAAAGAACGTTAGTATGATGTAGGACGCCTTACAGCTCCTAAGATCACCTTACACCACCGTACGAAACATTAAAACTCCATAATAAACCTAATGAATTCGTCCGAGTCCTTTGAACATCGTAAGACAACTCAGGAGATGTTACAGCTCAGTATACAGCATTAGCAACATGAAAAGCACGTTAGAATAATGTAGGACGCGTTACAGCTCCTAAGAACACCTTACACCACCGTACGAAACATTAAAACTCCATAATAAACCTAATGAATTCGTCCGAGTCCTTTGAACATCGTACGACAACTTAGGACATCTTACGACTCTTTATGCCCCATTAGCAACTCGAAATGAACATTAGTGTAATGTAGTACGCCTTACAGCTCCTAAGAACACCTTACACCACCGTACGAAACATTAAAACTCCATAATAAACCTAATGAATTAGTCCGAGTCCTTTGAACATCGTACGACAACTCAGGATATGTTACAGCTCAGTATACAGCATTAGCAACATGAAAAGCACGTTAGAATAATGTAGTACGCGTTACAACTCCTAAGAACACCTTACATCACCGTACGAAACATTAAAACTCCATAATAAACCTAATGAATTCGTCCGAGTCCTTTGAACATCGTACGACAACTTAGGACATCTTACGACTCTTTATGCCCCATTAGCAACTCGAAATGAACATTAGTGTAATGTAGTACGCCTTACAGCTCCTAAGAACACCTTACACCACCGTACGAAACATTAAAACTCCATAATAAACCTAATGAATTAGTCCGAGTCCTTTGAACATCGTACGACAACTCAGGATATGTTACAGCTCAGTATACAGCATTAGCAACATGAAAAGCACGTTAGAATAATGTAGTACGCGTTACAACTCCTAAGAACACCTTACATCACCGTACGAAACATTAAAACTCCATAATAAACCAAATTAATTCGTACGAGTCCTTTGAACATCGTACGACAACTTAAGACATCTTAAGACTCTATATGCCACATTAGCAACTCGAAAAGAACGTTAGTATGATGTAGGACGCCTTACAGCTCCTAAGAACACCTTACACCACCGTACGAAACATTAAAACTCCATAATAAACCTAATGAATTCGTCCGAGTCCTTTGAACATCATACGACAACTTAGGACATCTTAAGACTCTTTATGCCACATTAGCAAATCGAAAAGAACATTAGTATATTGTAGGACGCATTACAGCTCCTAAGAACACCTTACACCACCGTACGAAACATTAAAACTCCATAATAAACCTAATGAATTCGTCCGAGTCCTTTGAACATCGTACGAAAACTTAGGACATCTTACGACTCTTTATGCCCCATTAGCAACTCGAAATGAACATTAGTGTAATGTAGTACGCCTTACAGCTACTAAGAACACCTTACACCACCGTACGAAACATTAAAACTCCATAATAAACCTAATGAATTAGTCCGAGTCCTTTGAACATCGTACGACAACTCAGGAGATGTTACAGCTCAGTATACAGCATTAGCAACATGAAAAGCACGTTAGAATAATGTAGTACGCGTTACAACTCCTAAGAACACCTTACATCACCGTACGAAACATTAAAACTCCATAATAAACCAAATTAATTCGTACGAGTCCTTTGAACATCGTACGACAACTTAAGACATCTTAAGACTCTATATGCCACATTAGCAACTCGAAAAGAACGTTAGTATGATGTAGGACGCCTTACAGCTCCTAAGAACACCTTACACCACCGTACGAAACATTAAAACTCCATAATAAACCTAATGAATTCGTCCGAGTCCTTTGAACATCATACGACAACTTAGGACATCTTAAGACTCTTTATGCCACATTAGCAAATCGAAAAGAACATTAGTATATTGTAGGACGCATTACAGCTCCTAAGAACACCTTACACCACCGTACGAAACATTAAAACTCCATAATAAACCTAATGAATTCGTCCGAGTCCTTTGAACATCGTACGACAACTTAGGACATCTTACGACTCTTTATGCCCCATTAGCAACTCGAAATGAACATTAGTGTAATGTAGTACGCCTTACAGCTCCTAAGAACACCTTACACCACCGTACGAAACATTAAAACTCCATAATAAACCTAATGAATTAGTCCGAGTCCTTTGAACATCGTACGACAACTCAGGAGATGTTACAGCTCAGTATACAGCATTAGCAACATGAAAAGCACGTTAGAATAATGTAGTACGCGTTACAACTCCTAAGAACACCTTACATCACCGTACAAAACTTTAAAACTCCATAATAAACAAAATTAATTCGTACGAGTCCTTTGAACATCGTACGACAACTTAGGACATCTTACGACTCTTTATGCCACATTACCAACATGAAAAGCATGTTAGAATAATGTAGGACGCGTTACAGCTCCTAACAACACCTTACACCACCGTACGAAACATTAAAACTCCATAATAAACCTAATGAATTCGTTCGAGTCCTTTGAACATCGTACGACAACTCAGGAGATGTTACAGCTCAGTATACAGCATTAGCAACATGAAAAGCACGTTAGAATAATGTAGTACGCGTTACAACTCCTAAGAACACCTTACATCACCGTACGAAACATTAAAACTCCATAATAAACCAAATTAATTCGTACGAGTCCTTTGAACATCGTACGACAACTTAAGACATCTTAAGACTCTATATGCCACATTAGCAACTCGAAAAGAACGTTAGTATGATGTAGGACGCCTTACAGCTCCTAAGAACACCTTACACCACCGTACGAAACATTAAAACTCCATAATAAACCTAATGAATTCGTCCGAGTCCTTTGAACATCATACGACAACTTAGGACATCTTAAGACTCTTTATGCCACATTAGCAAATCGAAAAGAACATTAGTATATTGTAGGACGCATTACAGCTCCTAAGAACACCTTACACCACCGTACGAAACATTAAAACTCCATAATAAACCTAATGAATTCGTCCGAGTCCTTTGAACATCGTACGAAAACTTAGGACATCTTACGACTCTTTATGCCCCATTAGCAACTCGAAATGAACATTAGTGTAATGTAGTACGCCTTACAGCTACTAAGAACACCTTACACCACCGTACGAAACATTAAAACTCCATAATAAACCTAATGAATTAGTCCGAGTCCTTTGAACATCGTACGACAACTCAGGAGATGTTACAGCTCAGTATACAGCATTAGCAACATGAAAAGCACGTTAGAATAATGTAGTACGCGTTACAACTCCTAAGAACACCTTACATCACCGTACAAAACTTTAAAACTCCATAATAAACAAAATTAATTCGTACGAGTCCTTTGAACATCGTACGACAACTTAGGACATCTTACGACTCTTTATGCCACATTACCAACATGAAAAGCATGTTAGAATAATGTAGGACGCGTTACAGCTCCTAACAACACCTTACACCACCGTACGAAACATTAAAACTCCATAATAAACCTAATGAATTCGTTCGAGTCCTTTGAACATCGTACGACAACTCAGGAGATGTTACAGCTCAGTATACAGCATTAGCAACATGAAAAGCACGTTAGAATAATGTAGTACGCGTTACAACTCCTAAGAACACCTTACATCACCGTACAAAACTTTAAAACTCCATAATAAACCAAATTAATTCGTACGAGTCCTTTGAACATCGTACGACAACTTAGGACATCTTACGACTCTTTATGCCACATTACCAACATGAAAAGCATGTTAGAATAATGTAGGACGCGTTACAGCTCCTAACAACACCTTACACCACCGTACGAAACATTAAAACTCCATAATAAACCTAATGAATTCGTTCGAGTCCTTTGAACATCGTACGACAAGTTAAGACATCTTAAGACTCTATATGCCACATTAGCAACTCGAAAAGAACGTTAGTAAGATGTAGGATGCCTTACAGCTCCTAAGAACACCTTACACCACCGTACGAAACATTAAAACTCCATAATAAACCTAATGAATTCGTCTGAGTCGTTTGAACATCGAACGACAAGTTAGGACATCTTACGACTCTTTATGCCACATTAGCAACTCGAAATGAACATTAGTATAATGTAGTACGCCTTACAGCTCCTAAGAACACCTTACACCACCGTACGAAACGTTAAAACTCCGTAATAAACCTAATGAGTTCGTCCGAGTCTTTTGAACATCGTACGACAACTTAGGAGATCTTAAGACTCTTTATGCCACATTAGCAACTCGAAAAGAACGTTAGTATGATGTAGGACGCCTTACAGCTCCTAAGATCACCTTACACCACCGTACGAAACATTAAAACTCCATAATAAACCTAATGAATTCGTCCGAGTCCTTTGAACATCGTAAGACAACTCAGGAGATGTTACAGCTCAGTATACAGCATTAGCAACATGAAAAGCACGTTAGAATAATGTAGGACGCGTTACAACTCCTAAGAACACCTTACATCACCGTACAAAACTTTAAAACTCCATAATAAACGTAATTAATTCGTACGAGTCCTTTTAACATCGTTCGACAACTTAGGACATCTTACGACTCTTTATGCGACATCAGCAACTCGAAAAGAACATTAGTATAATGTAGGACGCCTTACAGCTCCTAAGAACACCTTACACCACCGTACGAAACATTAAAACTCCATAATAAACCTAATGAATTCGTCCGAGTCCTTTGAACATCGTACGACAACTCAGGAGATGTTACAGCTCAGTATACAGCATTAGCAACATGAAAAGCACGTTAGAATAATGTAGTACGCGTTACAACTCCTAAGAACACCATACACCACCGTACGAAACATTAAAACTCCATAATAAACCTAATAAATTCGTTCGAGTCCTTTGAACATCGTACGACAACTTAAGACATCTTAAGACTCTATATGCCACATTAGCAACTCGAAAAGAACGTTAGTATGATGTAGGACGCCTTACAGCTCCTAAGAACACCTTACACCACCGTACGAAACATTAAAACTCCATAATAAACCTAATGAATTCGTCCGAGTCCTTTGAACATCGTACGACAACTTAGGACATCTTAAGACTCTTTATGCCACATTAGCAAATCGAAAAGAACATTAGTATATTGTAGGACGCATTACAGCTCCTAAGAACACCTTACACCACCGTACGAAACATTAAAACTCCATAATAAACCTAATGAATTCGTCCGAGTCCTTTGAACATCGTACGACAACTTAGGACATCTTACGACTCTTTATGCCCCATTAGCAACTCGAAATGAACATTAGTGTAATGTAGTACGCCTTACAGCTCCTAAGCACACCTTACACCACCGTACGAAACATTAAAACTCCATAATAAACCTAATGAATTAGTCCGAGTCCTTTGAACATCGTACGACAACTCAGGAGATGTTACAGCTCAGTATACAGCATTAGCAACATGAAAAGCACGTTAGAATAATGTAGTACGCGTTACAACTCCTAAGAACACCTTACATCACCGTACGAAACATTAAAACTCCATAATAAACCAAATTAATTCGTACGAGTCCTTTGAACATCGTACGACAACTTAAGACATCTTAAGACTCTATATGTCACATTAGCAACTCGAAAAGAACGTTAGTATGATGTAGGACGCCTTACAGCTCCTAAGAACACCTTACACCACCGTACGAAACATTAAAACTCCATAATAAACCTAATGAATTCGTCTGAGTCCTTTGAACATCATACGACAACTTAGGACATCTTAAGACTCTTTATGCCACATTAGCAAATCGAAAAGAACATTAGTATATTGTAGGACGCATTACAGCTCCTAAGAACACCTTACACCACCGTACGAAACATTAAAACTCCATAATAAACCTAATGAATTCGTCCGAGTCCTTTGAACATCGTACGACAACTTAGGACATCTTACGACTCTTTATGCCCCATTAGCAACTCGAAATGAACATTAGTGTAATGTAGTACGCCTTACAGCTCCTAAGAACACCTTACACCACCGTACGAAACATTAAAACTCCATAATAAACCTAATGAATTAGTCCGAGTCCTTTGAACATCGTACGACAACTCAGGAGATGTTACAGCTCAGTATACAGCATTAGCAACATGAAAAGCACGTTAGAATAATGTAGTACGCGTTACAACTCCTAAGAACACCTTACATCACCGTACAAAACTTTAAAACTCCATAATAAACAAAATTAATTCGTACGAGTCCTTTGAACATCGTACTCGTACGACAACTTAGGACATCTTACGACTCTTTATGCCACATTACCAACATGAAAAGCATGTTAGAATAATGTAGGACGCGTTACAGCTCCTAACAACACCTTACACCACCGTACGAAACATTAAAACTCCATAATAAACCTAATGAATTCGTTCGAGTCCTTTGAACATCGTACGACAACTCAGGAGATGTTACAGCTCAGTATACAGCATTAGCAACATGAAAAGCACGTTAGAATAATGTAGGACGCGTTACAACTCCTAAGAACACCTTACATCACCGTACAAAACTTTAAAACTCCATAATAAACCTAATTAATTCGTACGAGTCCTTTTAACATCGTTCGACAACTTAGGACATCTTACGACTCTTTATGCGACATCAGCAACTCGAAAAGAACATTAGTATAATGTAGGACGCCTTACAGCTCCTAAGAACACCTTACACCACCGTACGAAACATTAAAACTCCATAATAAACCTAATGAATTCGTCCGAGTCCTTTGAACATCGTACGACAACTCAGGAGATGTTACAGCTCAGTATACAGCATTAGCAACATGAAAAGCACGTTAGAATAATGTAGTACGCGTTACAACTCCTAAGAACACCTTACATCACCGTACAAAACTTTAAAACTCCATAATAAACCAAATTAATTCGTACGAGTCCTTTGAACATCGTACGACAACTTAGGACATCTTACGACTCTTTATGCCACATTACCAACATGAAAAGCATGTTAGAATAATGTAGGACGCGTTACAGCTCCTAACAACACCTTACACCACCGTACGAAACATTAAAACTCCATAATAAACCTAATGAATTCGTTCGAGTCCTTTGAACATCGTACGACAAGTTAAGACATCTTAAGACTCTATATGCCACATTAGCAACTCGAAAAGAACGTTAGTAAGATGTAGGATGCCTTACAGCTCCTAAGAACACCTTACACCACCGTACGAAACATTAAAACTCCATAATAAACCTAATGAATTCGTCTGAGTCGTTTGAACATCGAACGACAAGTTAGGACATCTTACGACTCTTTATGCCACATTAGCAACTCGAAATGAACATTAGTATAATGTAGTACGCCTTACAGCTCCTAAGAACACCTTACACCACCGTACGAAACGTTAAAACTCCGTAATAAACCAAATGAGTTCGTCCGAGTCCTTTGAACATCGTACGACAACTTAGGAGATCTTAAGACTCTTTATGCCACATTAGCAACTCGAAAAGAACGTTAGTATGATGTAGGACGCCTTACAGCTCCTAAGATCACCTTACACCACCGTACGAAACATTAAAACTCCATAATAAACCTAATGAATTCGTCCGAGTCCTTTGAACATCGTAAGACAACTCAGGAGATGTTACAGCTCAGTCTACAGCATTAGCAACATGAAAAGCACGTTAGAATAATGTAGGACGCGTTACAACTCCTAAGAACACCTTACATCACCGTACAAAACTTTAAAACTCCATAATAAACGTAATTAATTCGTACGAGTCCTTTTAACATCGTTCGACAACTTAGGACATCTTACGACTCTTTATGCGACATCAGCAACTCGAAAAGAACATTAGTATAATGTAGGACGCCTTACAGCTCCTAAGAACACCTTACACCACCGTACGAAACATTAAAACTCCATAATAAACCTAATGAATTCGTCCGAGTCCTTTGAACATCGTAGGACAACTCAGGAGATGTTACAGCTCAGTATACAGCATTAGCAACATGAAAAGCACGTTAGAATAATGTAGTACGCGTTACAACTCCTAAGAACACCATACACCACCGTACGAAACATTAAAACTCCATAATAAACCTAATAAATTCGTTCGAGTCCTTTGAACATCGTACGACAACTTAAGACATCTTAAGACTCTATATGCCACATTAGCAACTCGAAAAGAACGTTAGTATGATGTAGGACGCCTTACAGCTCCTAAGAACACCTTACACCACCGTACGAAACATTAAAACTCCATAATAAACCTAATGAATTCGTCCGAGTCCTTTGAACATCGTACGACAACTTAGGACATCTTAAGACTCTTTATGCCACATTAGCAAATCGAAAAGAACATTAGTATATTGTAGGACGCATTACAGCTCCTAAGAACACCTTACACCACCGTACGAAACATTAAAACTCCATAATAAACCTAATGAATTCGTCCGAGTCCTTTGAACATCGTACGACAACTTAGGACATCTTACGACTCTTTATGCCACATTAGCAACTCGAAAAGAACGTTAGTATGATGTAGGACGCCTTACAGCTCCTAAGATCACCTTACACCACCGTACGAAACATTAAAACTCCATAATAAACCTAATGAATTCGTCCGAGTCCTTTGAACATCGTAAGACAACTCAGGAGATGTTACAGCTCAGTATACAGCATTAGCAACATGAAAAGCACGTTAGAATAATGTAGGACGCGTTACAGCTCCTAAGAACACCTTACACCACCGTACGAAACATTAAAACTCCATAATAAACCTAATGAATTCGTCCGAGTCCTTTGAACATCGTACGACAACTTAGGACATCTTACGACTCTTTATGCCCCATTAGCAACTCGAAATGAACATTAGTGTAATGTAGTACGCCTTACAGCTCCTAAGAACACCTTACACCACCGTACGAAACATTAAAACTCCATAATAAACCTAATGAATTCGTCCGAGTCCTTTGAACATCGTACGACAACTCAGGAGATGTTACAGCTCAGTATACAGCATTAGCAACATGAAAAGCACGTTAGAATAATGTAGTACGCGTTACAACTCCTAAGAACACCACACACCACCGTACGAAACATTAAAACTCCATAATAAACCTAATAAATTCGTTCGAGTCCTTTGAACATCGTACGACAACTTAAGACATCTTAAGACTCTATATGCCACATTAGCAACTCGAAAAGAACGTTAGTATGATGTAGGACGCCTTACAGCTCCTAAGAACACCTTACACCACCGTACGAAACATTAAAACTCCATAATAAACCTAATGAATTCGTCCAAGTCCTTGGAACATCGTACGACAACTTAGGACATCTTAAGACTCTTTATGCCACATTAGCAAATCGAAAAGAACATTAGTATATTGTAGGACGCATTACAGCTCCTAAGAACACCTTACACCACCGTACGAAACATTAAAACTCCATAATAAACCTAATGAATTCGTCCGAGTCCTTTGAACATCGTACGACAACTTAGGACATTTTACGACTCTTTATGCCACATTAGCAACTCGAAAAGAACGTTAGTATGATGTAGGACGCCTTACAGCTCCTAAGATCACCTTACACCACCGTACGAAACATTAAAACTCCATAATAAACCTAATGAATTCGTCCGAGTCCTTTGAACATCGTAAGACAACTCAGGAGATGTTACAGCTCAGTATACAGCATTAGCAACATGAAAAGCACGTTAGAATAATGTAGGACGCGTTACAGCTCCTAAGAACACCTTACACCACCGTACGAAACATTAAAACTCCATAATAAACCTAATGAATAATGTAGGACGCGTTACAGCTCCTAAGAACACCTTACACCACCGTACGAAACATTAAAACTCCATAATAAACCTAATGAATTCGTCCGAGTCCTTTGAACATCGTACGACAACTTAGGACATCTTACGACTCTTTATGCCCCATTAGCAACTCGAAATGAACATTAGTGTAATGTAGTACGCCTTACAGCTCCTAAGAACACCTTACACCACCGTACGAAACATTAAAACTCCATAATAAACCTAATGAATTAGTCCGAGTCCTTTGAACATCGTACGACAACTCAGGATATGTTACAGCTCAGTATACAGCATTAGCAACATGAAAAGCACGTTAGAATAATGTAGTACGCGTTACAACTCCTAAGAACACCTTACATCACCGTACGAAACATTAAAACTCCATAATAAACCAAATTAATTCGTACGAGTCCTTTGAACATCGTACGACAACTTAAGACATCTTAAGACTCTATATGCCACATTAGCAACTCGAAAAGAACGTTAGTATGATGTAGGACGCCTTACAGCTCCTAAGAACACCTTACACCACCGTACGAAACATTAAAACTCCATAATAAACCTAATGAATTCGTCCGAGTCCTTTGAACATCATACGACAACTTAGGACATCTTAAGACTCTTTATGCCACATTAGCAAATCGAAAAGAACATTAGTATATTGTAGGACGCATTACAGCTCCTAAGAACACCTTACACCACCGTACGAAACATTAAAACTCCATAATAAACCTAATGAATTCGTCCGAGTCCTTTGAACATCGTACGAAAACTTAGGACATCTTACGACTCTTTATGCCCCATTAGCAACTCGAAATGAACATTAGTGTAATGTAGTACGCCTTACAGCTACTAAGAACACCTTACACCACCGTACGAAACATTAAAACTCCATAATAAACCTAATGAATTAGTCCGAGTCCTTTGAACATCGTACGACAACTCAGGAGATGTTACAGCTCAGTATACAGCATTAGCAACATGAAAAGCACGTTAGAATAATGTAGTACGCGTTACAACTCCTAAGAACACCTTACATCACCGTACGAAACATTAAAACTCCATAATAAACCAAATTAATTCGTACGAGTCCTTTGAACATAGTACGACAACTTAAGACATCTTAAGACTCTATATGCCACATTAGCAACTCGAAAAGAACGTTAGTATGATGTAGGACGCCTTACAGCTCCTAAGAACACCTTACACCACCGTACGAAACATTAAAACTCCATAATAAACCTAATGAATTCGTCCGAGTCCTTTGAACATCATACGACAACTTAGGACATCTTAAGACTCTTTATGCCACATTAGCAAATCGAAAAGAACATTAGTATATTGTAGGACGCATTACAGCTCCTAAGAACACCTTACACCACCGTACGAAACATTAAAACTCCATAATAAACCTAATGAATTCGTCCGAGTCCTTTGAACATCGTACGACAACTTAGGACATCTTACGACTCTTTATGCCACATTAGCAACTCGAAAAGAACGTTAGTATGATGTAGGACGCCTTACAGCTCCTAAGATCACCTTACACCACCGTACGAAACATTAAAACTCCATAATAAACCTAATGAATTCGTCCGAGTCCTTTGAACATCGTAAGACAACTTAGGAGATGTTACAGCTCAGTATACAGCATTAGCAACATGAAAAGCACGTTAGAATAATGTAGGACGCGTTACAGCTCCTAAGAACACCTTACACCACCGTACGAAACATTAAAACTCCATAATAAACCTAATGAATTCGTCCGAGTCCTTTGAACATCGTACGACAACTTAGGACATCTTACGACTCTTTATGCCCCATTAGCAACTCGAAATGAACATTAGTGTAATGTAGTACGCCTTACAGCTCCTAAGAACACCTTACACCACCGTACGAAACATTAAAACTCCATAATAAACCTAATGAATTCGTCCGAGTCCTTTGAACATCGTACGACAACTCAGGAGATGTTACAGCTCAGTATACAGCATTAGCAACATGAAAAGCACGTTAGAATAATGTAGTACGCGTTACAACTCCTAAGAACACCATACACCACCGTACGAAACATTAAAACTCCATAATAAACCTAATAAATTTGTTCGAGTCCTTTGAACATCGTACGACAACTTAAGACATCTTAAGACTCTATATGCCACATTAGCAACTCGAAAAGAACGTTAGTATGATGTAGGACGCCTTACAGCTCCTAAGAACACCTTACACCACCGTACGAAACATTAAAACTCCATAATAAACCTAATGAATTCGTCCAAGTCCTTTGAACATCGTACGACAACTTAGGACATCTTAAGACTCTTTATGCCACATTAGCAAATCGAAAAGAACATTAGTATATTGTATGACGCATTACAGCTCCTAAGAACACCTTACACCACCGTACGAAACATTAAAACTCCATAATAAACCTAATGAATTCGTCCGAGTCCTTTGAACATCGTACGACAACTTAGGACATCTTACGACTCTTTATGCCACATTAGCAACTCGAAAAGAACGTTAGTATGATGTAGGACGCCTTACAGCTCCTAAGATCACCTTACACCACCGTACGAAACATTAAAACTCCATAATAAACCTAATGAATTCGTCCGAGTCCTTTGAACATCGTAAGACAACTCAGGAGATGTTACAGCTCAGTATACAGCATTAGCAACATGAAAAGCACGTTAGAATAATGTAGGACGCGTTACAGCTCCTAAGAACACCTTACACCACCGTACGAAACATTAAAACTCCATAATAAACCTAATGAATAATGTAGGACGCGTTACAGCTCCTAAGAACACCTTACACCACCGTACGAAACATTAAAACTCCATAATAAACCTAATGAATTCGTCCGAGTCCTTTGAACATCGTACGACAACTTAGGACATCTTACGACTCTTTATGCCCCATTAGCAACTCGAAATGAACATTAGTGTAATGTAGTACGCCTTACAGCTCCTAAGAACACCTTACACCACCGTACGAAACATTAAAACTCCATAATAAACCTAATGAATTAGTCCGAGTCCTTTGAACATCGTACGACAACTCAGGATATGTTACAGCTCAGTATACAGCATTAGCAACATGAAAAGCACGTTAGAATAATGTAGTACGCGTTACAACTCCTAAGAACACCTTACATCACCGTACGAAACATTAAAACTCCATAATAAACCAAATTAATTCGTACGAGTCCTTTGAACATCGTACGACAACTTAAGACATCTTAAGACTCTATATGCCACATTAGCAACTCGAAAAGAACGTTAGTATGATGTAGGACGCCTTACAGCTCCTAAGAACACCTTACACCACCGTACGAAACATTAAAACTCCATAATAAACCTAATGAATTCGTCCGAGTCCTTTGAACATCGTAAGACAACTCAGGAGATGTTACAGCTCAGTATACAGCATTAGCAACATGAAAAGCACGTTAGAATAATGTAGGACGCGTTACAGCTCCTAAGAACACCTTACACCACCGTACGAAACATTAAAACTCCATAATAAACCTAATGAATAATGTAGGACGCGTTACAGCTCCTAAGAACACCTTACACCACCGTACGAAACATTAAAACTCCATAATAAACCTAATGAATTCGTCCGAGTCCTTTGAACATCGTACGACAACTTAGGACATCTTACGACTCTTTATGCCCCATTAGCAACTCGAAATGAACATTAGTGTAATGTAGTACGCCTTACAGCTCCTAAGAACACCTTACACCACCGTACGAAACATTAAAACTCCATAATAAACCTAATGAATTAGTCCGAGTCCTTTGAACATCGTACGACAACTCAGGATATGTTACAGCTCAGTATACAGCATTAGCAACATGAAAAGCACGTTAGAATAATGTAGTACGCGTTACAACTCCTAAGAACACCTTACATCACCGTACGAAACATTAAAACTCCATAATAAACCAAATTAATTCGTACGAGTCCTTTGAACATCGTACGACAACTTAAGACATCTTAAGACTCTATATGCCACATTAGCAACTCGAAAAGAACGTTAGTATGATGTAGGACGCCTTACAGCTCCTAAGAACACCTTACACCACCGTACGAAACATTAAAACTCCATAATAAACCTAATGAATTCGTCCGAGTCCTTTGAACATCATACGACAACTTAGGACATCTTAAGACTCTTTATGCCACATTAGCAAATCGAAAAGAACATTAGTATATTGTAGGACGCATTACAGCTCCTAAGAACACCTTACACCACCGTACGAAACATTAAAACTCCATAATAAACCTAATGAATTCGTCCGAGTCCTTTGAACATCGTACGAAAACTTAGGACATCTTACGACTCTTTATGCCCCATTAGCAACTCGAAATGAACATTAGTGTAATGTAGTACGCCTTACAGCTACTAAGAACACCTTACACCACCGTACGAAACATTAAAACTCCATAATAAACCTAATGAATTAGTCCGAGTCTTTTGAACATCGTACGACAACTCAGGAGATGTTACAGCTCAGTATACAGCATTAGCAACATGAAAAGCACGTTAGAATAATGTAGTACGCGTTACAACTCCTAAGAACACCTTACATCACCGTACGAAACATTAAAACTCCATAATAAACCAAATTAATTCGTACGAGTCCTTTGAACATCGTACGACAACTTAAGACATCTTAAGACTCTATATGCCACATTAGCAACTCGAAAAGAACGTTAGTATGATGTAGGACGCCTTACAGCTCCTAAGAACACCTTACACCACCGTACGAAACATTAAAACTCCATAATAAACCTAATGAATTCGTCCGAGTCCTTTGAACATCATACGACAACTTAGGACATCTTAAGACTCTTTATGCCACATTAGCAAATCGAAAAGAACATTAGTATATTGTAGGACGCATTACAGCTCCTAAGAACACCTTACACCACCGTACGAAACATTAAAACTCCATAATAAACCTAATGAATTCGTCCGAGTCCTTTGAACATCGTACGACAACTTAGGACATCTTACGACTCTTTATGCCACGTTAGCAACTCGAAAAGAACGTTAGTATGATGTAGGACGCCTTACAGCTCCTAAGATCACCTTACACCACCGTACGAAACATTAAAACTCCATAATAAACCTAATGAATTCGTCCGAGTCCTTTGAACATCGTAAGACAACTCAGGAGATGTTACAGCTCAGTATACAGCATTAGCAACATGAAAAGCACGTTAGAATAATGTAGGACGCGTTACAGCTCCTAAGAACACCTTACACCACCGTACGAAACATTAAAACTCCATAATAAACCTAATGAATTCGTCCGAGTCCTTTGAACATCGTACGACAACTTAGGACATCTTACGACTCTTTATGCCCCATTAGCAACTCGAAATGAACATTAGTGTAATGTAGTACGCCTTACAGCTCCTAAGAACACCTTACACCACCGTACGAAACATTAAAACTCCATAATAAACCTAATGAATTCGTCCGAGTCCTTTGAACATCGTACGACAACTCAGGAGATGTTACAGCTCAGTATACAGCATTAGCAACATGAAAAGCACGTTAGAATAATGTAGTACGCGTTACAACTCCTAAGAACACCATACACCACCGTACGAAACATTAAAACTCCATAATAAACCTAATAAATTCGTTCGAGTCCTTTGAACATCGTACGACAACTTAAGACATCTTAAGACTCTATATGCCACATTAGCAACTCGAAAAGAACGTTAGTATGATGTAGGACGCCTTACAGCTCCTAAGAACACCTTACACCACCGTACGAAACATTAAAACTCCATAATAAACCTAATGAATTCGTCCAAGTCCTTTGAACATCGTACGACAACTTAGGACATCTTAAGACTCTTTATGCCACATTAGCAAATCGAAAAGAACATTAGTATATTGTAGGACGCATTACAGCTCCTAAGAACACCTTACACCACCGTACGAAACATTAAAACTCCATAATAAACCTAATGAATTCGTCCGAGTCCTTTGAACATCGTACGACAACTTAGGACATCTTACGACTCTTTATGCCACATTAGCAACTCGAAAAGAACGTTAGTATGATGTAGGACGCCTTACAGCTCCTAAGATCACCTTACACCACCGTACGAAACATTAAAACTCCATAATAAACCTAATGAATTCGTCCGAGTCCTTTGAACATCGTAAGACAACTCAGGAGATGTTACAGCTCAGTATACAGCATTAGCAACATGAAAAGCACGTTAGAATAATGTAGGACGCGTTACAGCTCCTAAGAACACCTTACACCACCGTACGAAACATTAAAACTCCATAATAAACCTAATGAATAATGTAGGACGCGTTACAGCTCCTAAGAACACCTTACACCACCGTACGAAACATTAAAACTCCATAATAAACCTAATGAATTCGTCCGAGTCCTTTGAACATCGTACGACAACTTAGGACATCTTACGATTCTTTATGCCCCATTAGCAACTCGAAATGAACATTAGTGTAATGTAGTACGCCTTACAGCTCCTAAGAACACCTTACACCACCGTACGAAACATTAAAACTCCATAATAAACCTAATGAATTAGTCCGAGTCCTTTGAACATCGTACGACAACTCAGGATATGTTACAGCTCAGTATACAGCATTAGCAACATGAAAAGCACGTTAGAATAATGTAGTACGCGTTACAACTCCTAAGAACACCTTACATCACCGTACGAAACATTAAAACTCCATAATAAACCAAATTAATTCGTACGAGTCCTTTGAACATCGTACGACAACTTAAGACATCTTAAGACTCTATATGCCACATTAGCAACTCGAAAAGAACGTTATTATGATGTAGGACGCCTTACAGCTCCTAAGAACACCTTACACCACCGTACGAAACATTAAAACTCCATAATAAACCTAATGAATTCGTCCGAGTCCTTTGAACATCATACGACAACTTAGGACATCTTAAGACTCTTTATGCCACATTAGCAAATCGAAAAGAACATTAGTATATTGTAGGACGCATTACAGCTCCTAAGAACACCTTACACCACCGTACGAAACATTAAAACTCCATAATAAACCTAATGAATTCGTCCGAGTCCTTTGAACATCGTACGAAAACTTAGGACATCTTACGACTCTTTATGCCCCATTAGCAACTCGAAATGAACATTAGTGTAATGTAGTACGCCTTACAGCTACTAAGAACACCTTACACCACCGTACGAAACATTAAAACTCCATAATAAACCTAATGAATTAGTCCGAGTCCTTTGAACATCGTACGACAACTCAGGAGATGTTACAGCTCAGTATACAGCATTAGCAACATGAAAAGCACGTTAGAATAATGTAGTACGCGTTACAACTCCTAAGAACACCTTACATCACCGTACGAAACATTAAAACTCCATAATAAACCAAATTAATTCGTACGAGTCCTTTGAACATCGTACGACAACTTAAGACATCTTAAGACTCTATATGCCACATTAGCAACTCGAAAAGAACGTTAGTATGATGTAGGACGCCTTACAGCTCCTAAGAACACCTTACACCACCGTACGAAACATTAAAACTCCATAATAAACCTAATGAATTCGTCCGAGTCCTTTGAACATCATACGACAACTTAGGACATCTTAAGACTCTTTATGCCACATTAGCAAATCGAAAAGAACATTAGTATATTGTAGGACGCATTACAGCTCCTAAGAACACCTTACACCACCGTACGAAACATTAAAACTCCATAATAAACCTAATGAATTCGTCCGAGTCCTTTGAACATCGTACGACAACTTAGGACATCTTACGACTCTTTATGCCCCATTAGCAACTCGAAATGAACATTAGTGTAATGTAGTACGCCTTACAGCTCCTAAGAACACCTTACACCACCGTACGAAACATTAAAACTCCATAATAAACCTAATGAATTAGTCCGAGTCCTTTGAACATCGTACGACAACTCAGGAGATGTTACAGCTCAGTATACAGCATTAGCAACATGAAAAGCACGTTAGAATAATGTAGTACGCGTTACAACTCCTAAGAACACCTTACATCACCGTACAAAACTTTAAAACTCCATAATAAACAAAATTAATTCGTACGAGTCCTTTGAACATCGTACGACAACTTAGGACATCTTACGACTCTTTATGCCACATTACCAACATGAAAAGCATGTTAGAATAATGTAGGACGCGTTACAGCTCCTAACAACACCTTACACCACCGTACGAAACATTAAAACTCCATAATAAACCTAATGAATTCGTTCGAGTCCTTTGAACATCGTACGACAACTCAGGAGATGTTACAGCTCAGTATACAGCATTAGCAACATGAAAAGCACGTTAGAATAATGTAGTACGCGTTACAACTCCTAAGAACACCTTACATCACCGTACAAAACTTTAAAACTCCATAATAAACCAAATTAATTCGTACGAGTCCTTTGAACATCGTACGACAACTTAGGACATCTTACGACTCTTTATGCCACATTACCAACATGAAAAGCATGTTAGAATAATGTAGGACGCGTTACAGCTCCTAACAACACCTTACACCACCGTACGAAACATTAAAACTCCATAATAAACCTAATGAATTCGTTCGAGTCCTTTGAACATCGTACGACAAGTTAAGACATCTTAAGACTCTATATGCCACATTAGCAACTCGAAAAGAACGTTAGTAAGATGTAGGATGCCTTACAGCTCCTAAGAACACCTTACACCACCGTACGAAACATTAAAACTCCATAATAAACCTAATGAATTCGTCTGAGTCGTTTGAACATCGAACGACAAGTTAGGACATCTTACGACTCTTTATGCCACATTAGCAACTCGAAATGAACATTAGTATAATGTAGTACGCCTTACAGCTCCTAAGAACACCTTACACCACCGTACGAAACGTTAAAACTCCGTAATAAACCTAATGAGTTCGTCCGAGTCCTTTGAACATCGTACGACAACTTAGGAGATCTTAAGACTCTTTATGCCACATTAGCAACTCGAAAAGAACGTTAGTATGATGTAGGACGCCTTACAGCTCCTAAGATCACCTTACACCACCGTACGAAACATTAAAACTCCATAATAAACCTAATGAATTCGTCCGAGTCCTTTGAACATCGTAAGACAACTCAGGAGATGTTACAGCTCAGTATACAGCATTAGCAACATGAAAAGCACGTTAGAATAATGTAGGACGCGTTACAACTCCTAAGAACACCTTACATCACCGTACAAAACTTTAAAACTCCATAATAAACGTAATTAATTCGTACGAGTCCTTTTAACATCGTTCGACAACTTAGGACATCTTACGACTCTTTATGCGACATCAGCAACTCGAAAAGAACATTAGTATAATGTAGGACGCCTTACAGCTCCTAAGAACACCTTACACCACCGTACGAAACATTAAAACTCCATAATAAACCTAATGAATTCGTCCGAGTCCTTTGAACATCGTACGACAACTCAGGAGATGTTACAGCTCAGTATACAGCATTAGCAACATGAAAAGCACGTTAGAATAATGTAGTACGCGTTACAACTCCTAAGAACACCATACACCACCGTACGAAACATTAAAACTCCATAACAAACCTAATAAATTCGTTCGAGTCCTTTGAACATCGTACGACAACTTAAGACATCTTAAGACTCTATATGCCACATTAGCAACTCGAAAAGAACGTTAGTATGATGTAGGACGCCTTACAGCTCCTAAGAACACCTTACACCACCGTACGAAACATTAAAACTCCATAATAAACCTAATGAATTCGTCCGAGTCCTTTGAACATCGTAAGACAACTCAGGAGATGTTACAGCTCAGTATACAGCATTAGCAACATGAAAAGCACGTTAGAATAATGTAGGACGCGTTACAACTCCTAAGAACACCTTACATCACCGTACAAAACTTTAAAACTCCATAATAAACGTAATTAATTCGTACGAGTCCTTTTAACATCGTTCGACAACTTAGGACATCTTACGACTCTTTATGCGACATCAGCAACTCGAAAAGAACATTAGTATAACGTAGGACGCCTTACAGCTCCTAAGAACACCTTACACCACCGTACGAAACATTAAAACTCCATAATAAACCTAATGAATTCGTCCGAGTCCTTTGAACATCGTACGACAACTCAGGAGATGTTACAGCTCAGTATACAGCATTAGCAACATGAAAAGCACGTTAGAATAATGTAGTACGCGTTACAACTCCTAAGAACACCATACACCACCGTACGAAACATTAAAACTCCATAATAAACCTAATAAATTCGTTCGAGTCCTTTGAACATCGTACGACAACTTAAGACATCTTAAGACTCTATATGCCACATTAGCAACTCGAAAAGAACGTTATTATGATGTAGGACGCCTTACAGCTCCTAAGAACACCTTACACCACCGTACGAAACATTAAAACTCCATAATAAACCTAATGAATTCGTCCGAGTCCTTTGAACATCGTACGACAACTTAGGACATCTTAAGACTCTTTATGCCACATTAGCAAATCGAAAAGAACATTAGTATATTGTAGGACGCATTACAGCTCCTAAGAACACCTTACACCACCGTACGAAACATTAAAACTCCATAATAAACCTAATGAATTCGTCCGAGTCCTTTGAACATCGTACGACAACTTAGGACATCTTACGACTCTTTATGCCCCATTAGCAACTCGAAATGAACATTAGTGTAATGTAGTACGCCTTACAGCTCCTAAGAACACCTTACACCACCGTACGAAACATTAAAACTCCATAATAAACCTAATGAATTAGTCCGAGTCCTTTGAACATCGTACGACAACTCAGGAGATGTTACAGCTCAGTATACAGCATTAGCAACATGAAAAGCACGTTAGAATAATGTAGTACGCGTTACAACTCCTAAGAACACCTTACATCACCGTACAAAACTTTAAAACTCCATAATAAACCAAATTAATTCGTACGAGTCCTTTGAACATCGTACGACAACTTAGGACATCTTACGACTCTTTATGCCACATTACCAACATGAAAAGCATGTTAGAATAATGTAGGACGCGTTACAGCTCCTAACAACACCTTACACCACCGTACGAAACATTAAAACTCCATAATAAACCTAATGAATTCGTTCGAGTCCTTTGAACATCGTACGACAACTCAGGAGATGTTACAGCTCAGTATACAGCATTAGCAACATGAAAAGCACGTTAGAATAATTTAGGACGCGTTACAACTCCTAAGAACACCTTACATCACCGTACAAAACTTTAAAACTCCATAATAAACCTAATTAATTCGTACGAGTCCTCTAAACATCGTACGACAACTTAGGACATCTTACGACTCTTTATGCCACATTAGCAACATGAAAAGCACATTAGAATAATGTAGGACGCGTTACAAGTCCTAAGAACACCTTACATCACCGTACAAAACTTTAAAACTCCATAATAAACGTAATTAATTCGTACGAGTCCTTTGAACATCGTACGACAACTTAGGACATCTTACGACTCTTTATGCCACATAAGCAACTCGAAAAGAACATTAGTATAATGTAGGACGCCTTACAGCTCCTAAGAACACCTTACACCACCGTTCGAAACATTAAAACTCCATAATAAACCTAATGAATTCGTCCGAGTCCTTTGAACATCGTACGACAACTCAGGAGATGTTACAGCTCAGTATACAGCATTAGCAACATGAAAAGCACGTTAGAATAATGTAGGACACGTTACAACTCCTAAGAACACCTTACATCACCGTACAAAACTTTAAAACTCCATAATAAACCAAATTAATTCGTACGAGTCCTTTGAACATCGTACGACAACTTAGGACATCTTACGACTCTTTATGCCACATTACCAACGTTAAAAGCATGTTAGAATAATGTAGGACGCCTTACAGCTCCTAAGAACACCTTACACCACCGTACGAAACATTAAAACTCCATAATAAACCTAATGAATTCGTCCGAGTCCTTTGAACATCGTACGACAACTTAGGACATCTTACGACTCTTTATGCCACATTACCAACATTAAAAGCATGTTAGAATAATGTAGGCGCGTTACAGCTCCTAAGAACACCTTACACCACCGTACGAAACATTAAAACTCCATAATAAACCTAATGAACTCGTTCGAGTCCTTTGAACATCGTACGACAACTCAGGAGATGTTACAACTCAGTATACAGCATTAGCAACATGAAAAGCACGTTAGAATAATTTAGGACGCGTTACAACTCCTAAGAACACCTTACATCACCGTACAAAACTTTAAAACTCCATAATAAACCTAATTAATTCGTACGAGTCCTTTGAACATCGTACGACAACTTAGCACATCTTACGACTCTTTATGCCACATTACCAACATTAAAAGCATGTTAGAATAATGTAGGACGCGTTACAGCTCCTAAGAACACCTTACACCACCGTACGAAACATTAAAACTCCATAATAAACCTAATGAACTCGTTCGAGTCCTTTGAACATCGTACGACAACTCAGGAGATGTTACAACTCAGTATACAGCATTAGCAACATGAAAAGCACGTTAGAATAATTTAGGACGCGTTACAACTCCTAAGAATACCTTACATCACCGTACAAAACTTTAAAACTCCATAATAAACCAAATTAATTCGTACGAGTCCTTTGAACATCGTACGACAACTTAGCACATGTTACGACTCTTTATGCCACATTACCAACATTAAAAGCATGTTAGAATAATGTAGGACGCGTTACAGCTCCTAAGAACACCTTACACCATCGTACGAAACATTAAAACTCCATAATAAACCTAATAAATTCGTTCGAGTCCTTTGAACATCGTACGACAACTTAAGACATCTTAAGACTCTATATGCCACATTAGCAACTCGAAAAGAACGTTAGTATGATGTAGGACGCCTTACAGCTCCTAAGAACACCTTACACCACCGTACGAAACATTAAAACTCCATAATAAACCTAATGAATTCGTCCGAGTCCTTTGAACATCGTACGACAACTTAGGACATCTTAAGACTCTTTATGCCACATTAGCAAATCGAAAAGAACATTAGTATATTGTAGGACGCATTACAGCTCCTAAGAACACCTTACACCACTGTACGAAACATTAAAACTCCATAATAAACCTAATGAATTCGTCCGAGTCCTTTGAACATCGTACGACAACTTAGGACATCTTACGACTCTTTATGCCACATTAGCAACTCGAAATGAACATTAGTATAATGTAGTAAGCCTTACAGCTCCTAAGAACACCTTACACCACCGTACGAAACGTTAAAACTCCATAATAAACCTAATGAATTCGTCCGAGTCCTTTGAACATCGTACGACAACTCAGGAGATGTTACGGCTCAGTATACGGAACTAGCAACATGAAAACCACGTTAGAATAATGTAGGACGCGTTACAACTCCTAAGAACACCTTACATCACCGTACAAAACTTTAAAACTCCATAATAAACGTAATTAATTCGTACGAGTCCTTTGAACATCGTACGACAACTTAGGACATCTTACGACTCTTTATGCGACATCAGCAACTCGAAAAGAACATTAGTATAATGTAGGACGCCTTACAGCTCCTAAGAACACCGTACACCACCGTACGAAACATTAAAACTCCATAATAAACCTAATGAATTCGTCCGAGTCCTTTGAACATCGTACGACAACTCAGGAGATGTTACAGCTCAGTATACATCATTAGCAACATGAAAAGCACGTTAGAATAATGTAGGACGCGTTACAACTCCTAAGAACACCTTACATCACCGTACAAAACTTTAAAACTCCATAATAAACCAAATTAATTCGTACGAGTCCTTTGAACATCGTACGACAACTTAGGACATCTTACGACTCTTTATGCCACATTACCAACATTAAAAGCATGTTAGAATAATGTAGGACGCGTTACAGCTCCTAAGAACACCTTACACCACCGTACGAAACATTAAAACTCCATAATAAACCTAATGAACTCGTTCGAGTCCTTTGAACATCGTACGACAACTCAGGAGATGTTACAACTCAGTATACAGCATTAGCAACATGAAAAGCACGTTAGAATAATTTAGGACGCGTTACAACTCCTAAGAACACCTTACATCACCGTACAAAACTTAAAACTCCATAATAAACCTAATTAATTCGTACGAGTCCTCTAAACATCGTACGACAACTTAGGACATCTTACGACTCTTTATGCCACATTAGCAACATGAAAAGCACATTAGAATAATGTAGGACGCGTTACAACTCCTAAGAACACCTTACATCACCGTACAAAACTTTAAAACTCCATAATAAACGTAATTAATTCGTACGAGTCCTTTGAACATCGTACGACAACTTAGGACATCTTACGACTCTTTATGCCACATAAGCAACTCGAAAAGAACATTAGTATAATGTAGGACGCCTTACAGCTCTTAAGAACACCTTACACCACCGTTCGAAACATTAAAACTCCATAATAAACCTAATGAATTAGTCCGAGTCCTTTGAACATCGTACGACAACTCAGGAGATGTTACAGCTCAGTATACAGCATTAGCAACATGAAAAGCACGTTAGAATAATGTAGGACGCGTTACAACTCCTAAGAACACCTTACATCACCGTACAAAACTTTAAAACTCCATAATAAACCAAATTAATTCGTACGAGTCCTTTGAACATCGTACGACAACTTAGCACATCTTACGACTCTTTATGCCACATTACCAACATTAAAAGCATGTTAGAATAATGTAGGACGCGTTACAGCTCCTAAGAACACCTTACACCACCGTACGAAACATTAAAACTCCATAATAAACCTAATAAATTCGTTCGAGTCCTTTGAACATCGTACGACAACTTAAGACATCTTAAGACTCTATATGCCACATTAGCAACTCGAAAAGAACGTTAGTATGATGTAGGACGCCTTACAGCTCCTAAGAACACCTTACACCACCGTACGAAACATTAAAACTCCATAATAAACCTAATGAATTCGTCCGAGTCCTTTGAACATCGTACGACAACTCAGGAGATGTTACAGCTCAGTATACATCATTAGCAACATGAAAAGCACGTTAGAATAATGTAGGACGCGTTACAACTCCTAAGAACACCTTACATCACCGTACAAAACTTTAAAACTCCATAATAAACCAAATTAATTCGTACGAGTCCTTTGAACATCGTACGACAACTTAGGACATCTTACGACTCTTTATGCCACATTACCAACATTAAAAGCATGTTAGAATAATGTAGGACGCGTTACAGCTCCTAAGAACACCTTACACCACCGTACGAAACATTAAAACTCCATAATAAACCTAATGAACTCGTTCGAGTCCTTTGAACATCGTACGACAACTCAGGAGATGTTACAACTCAGTATACAGCATTAGCAACATGAAAAGCACGTTAGAATAATTTAGGACGCGTTACAACTCCTAAGAACACCTTACATCACCGTACAAAACTTTAAAACTCCATAATAAACCTAATTAATTCGTACGAGTCCTCTAAACATCGTACGACAACTTAGGACATCTTACGACTCTTTATGCCACATTAGCAACATGAAAAGCACATTAGAATAATGTAGGACGCGTTACAACTCCTAAGAACACCTTACATCACCGTACAAAACTTTAAAACTCCATAATAAACGTAATTAATTCGTACGAGTCCTTTGAACATCGTACGACAACTTAGGACATCTTACGACTCTTTATGCCACATAATCAACTCGAAAAGAACATTAGTATAATGTAGGACGCCTTACAGCTCCTAAGAACACCTTACACCACCGTTCGAAACATTAAAACTCCATAATAAACCTAATGAATTAGTCCGAGTCCTTTGAACATCGTACGACAACTCAGGAGATGTTACAGCTCAGTATACAGCATTAGCAACATGAAAAGCACGTTAGAATAATGTAGGACGCGTTACAACTCCTAAGAACACCTTACATCACCGTACAAAACTTTAAAACTCCATAATAAACCAAATTAATTCGTACGAGTCCTTTGAACATCGTACGACAACTTAGCACATCTTACGACTCTTTATGCCACATTACCAACATTAAAAGCATGTTAGAATAATGTAGGACGCGTTACAGCTCCTAAGAACACCTTACACCACCGTACGAAACATTAAAACTCCATAATAAACCTAATAAATTCGTTCGAGTCCTTTGAACATCGTACGACAACTTAAGACATCTTAAGACTCTATATGCCACATTAGCAACTCGAAAAGAACGTTAGTATGATGTAGGACGCCTTACAGCTCCTAAGAACACCTTACACCACCGTACGAAACATTAAAACTCCATAATAAACCTAATGAATTCGTCCGAGTCCTTTGAACATCGTACGACAACTTAGGACATCTTAAGACTCTTTATGCCACATTAGCAAATCGAAAAGAACATTAGTATATTGTAGGACGCATTACAGCTCCTAAGAACACCTTACACCACTGTACGAAACATTAAAACTCCATAATAAACCTAATGAATTCGTCCGAGTCCTTTGAACATCGTACGACAACTTAGGACATCTTACGACTCTTTATGCCACATTAGCAACTCGAAATGAACATTAGTATAATGTAGTAAGCCTTACAGCTCCTAAGAACACCTTACACCACCGTACGAAACGTTAAAACTCCATAATAAACCTAATGAATTCGTCCGAGTCCTTTGAACATCGTACGACAACTCAGGAGATGTTACGGCTCAGTATACGGAACTAGCAACATGAAAACCACGTTAGAATAATGTAGGACGCGTTACAACTCCTAAGAACACCTTACATCACCGTACAAAACTTTAAAACTCCATAATAAACGTAATTAATTCGTACGAGTCCTTTGAACATCGTACGACAACTTAGGACATCTTACGACTCTTTATGCGACATCAGCAACTCGAAAAGAACATTAGTATATTGTAGGACGCCTTACAGCTCCTAAGAACACCTTACACCACCGTACGAAACATTAAAACTCCATAATAAACCTAATGAATTCGTCCGAGTCCTTTGAACATCGTACGACAACTCAGGAGATGTTACAGCTCAGTATACATCATTAGCAACATGAAAAGCACGTTAGAATAATGTAGGACGCGTTACAACTCCTAAGAACACCTTACATCACCGTACAAAACTTTAAAACTCCATAATAAACCAAATTAATTCGTACGAGTCCTTTGAACATCGTACGACAACTTAGGACATCTTACGACTCTTTATGCCACATTACCAACATTAAAAGCATGTTAGAATAATGTAGGACGCGTTACAGCTCCTAAGAACACCTTACACCACCGTACGAAACATTAAAACTCCATAATAAACCTAATGAACTCGTTCGAGTCCTTTGAACATCGTACGACAACTCAGGAGATGTTACAACTCAGTATACAGCATTAGCAACATGAAAAGCACGTTAGAATAATTTAGGACGCGTTACAACTCCTAAGAACACCTTACATCACCGTACAAAACTTTAAAACTCCATAATAAACCTAATTAATTCGTACGAGTCCTCTAAACATCGTACGACAACTTAGGACATCTTACGACTCTTTATGCCACATTAGCAACATGAAAAGCACATTAGAATAATGTAGGACGCGTTACAACTCCTAAGAACACCGTACATCACCGTACAAAACTTTAAAACTCCATAATAAACGTAATTAATTCGTACGAGTCCTTTGAACATCGTACGACAACTTAGGACATCTTACGACTCTTTATGCCACATAAGCAACTCGAAAAGAACATTAGTATAATGTAGGACGCCTTACAGCTCCTAAGAACACCTTACACCACCGTACGAAACATTAAAACTCCATAATAAACCTAATGAATTCGTCCGAGTCCTTTGAACATCGTACGACAACTCAGGAGATGTTACAGCTCAGTATACAGCATTAGCAACATGAAAAGCACGTTAGAATAATGTAGGACGCGTTACAACTCCTAAGAACACCTTACATCACCGTACAAAACTTTAAAACTCCATAATAAACCAAATTAATTCGTACGGGTCCTTTGAACATCGTACGACAACTTAGGACATCTTACGACTCTTTATGCCACATTACCAACATTAAAAGCATGTTAGAATAATGTAGGACGCGTTACAGCTCCTAATAACACCTTACACCACCGTACGAAACATTAAAACTCCATAATAAACCTAATAAATTCGTTCGAGTCCTTTGAACATCGTACGACAACTTGAGACATCTTAAGACTCTATATGCCACATTAGCAACTCGAAAAGAACGTTAGTATGATGTAGGACGCCTTACAGCTCCTAAGAACACCTTACACCACCGTACGAAACATTAAAACTCCATAATAAACCTAATGAATTCGTCCGAGTCCTTTGAACATCGTACGACAACTTAGGACATCTTAAGACTCTTTATGCCACATTAGCAAATCGAAAAGAACATTAGTATATTGTAGGACGCATTACAGCTCCTAAGAACACCTTACACCACTGTACGAAACATTAAAACTCCATAATAAACCTAATGAATTCGTCCGAGTCCTTTGAACATCGTACGACAACTTAGGACATCTTACGACTCTTTATGCCACATTAGCAACTCGAAATGAACATTAGTATAATGTAGTAAGCCTTACAGCTCCTAAGAACACCTTACACCACCGTACGAAACGTTAAAACTCCATAATAAACCTAATGAATTCGTCCGAGTCCTTTGAACATCGTACGACAACTCAGGAGATGTTACGGCTCAGTATACGGCACTAGCAACATGAAAACCACGTTAGAATAATGTAGGACGCGTTACAACTCCTAAGAACACCTTACATCACCGTACAAAACTTTAAAACTCCATAATAAACGTAATTAATTCGTACGAGTCCTTTGAACATCGTACGACAACTTAGGACATCTTACGACTCTTTATGCCACATCAGCAACTCGAAAAGAAAATTAGTATAATGTAGGACGCCTTACAGCTCCTAAGAACACCTTACACCACCGTACGAAACATTAAAACTCCATAATAAACCTAATGAATTCGTCCGAGTCCTTTGAACATCGTACGACAACTCAGGAGATGTTACAGCTCAGTATACAGCATTAGCAACATGAAAAGCACATTAGAATAATGTAGGACGCGTTACAACACCTAAGAACACCTTACATCACCGTACAAAACTTTAAAACTCCATAATAAACCAAATTAATTCGTACGAGTCCTTTGAACAACGTACGACAACTTAGGTCATATTACGACTCTTTATGCCACATTACCAACATGAAAAACATGTTAGAATAATGTAGGACGCGTTACAACTCCTAAGAACACCTTACACCACCGTACGAAACATTAAAACTCCATAATAAACCTAATGAATTCATTCGAGTCCTTTGAACATCGTACGACAACTCAGGAGATGTTACAACTCAGTATACAGCATTAGCAACATGAAAAGCACGTTAGAATAATTTAGGACGCGTTACAACTCCTAAGAACACCTTACATCACCGTACAAAACTTTAAAACTCCATAATAAACCTAATTAATTCGTACGAGTCCTCTAAACATCGTACGACAACTTAGGACATCTTACGACTCTTTATGCCACATTAGCAACATGAAAAGCACATTAGAATAATGTAGGACGCGTTACAACTCCTAAGAACACCTTACATCACCGTACAAAACTTTAAAACTCCATAATAAACGTAATTAATTCGTACGAGTCCTTTGAACATCGTACGACAACTTAGGACATCTTACGACTCTTTATGCCACATCAGCAACTCGAAAAGAAAATTAGTATAATGTAGGACGCCTTACAGCTCCTAAGAACACCTTACACCACCGTACGAAACATTAAAACTCCATAATAAACCTAATGAATTCGTCCGAGTCCTTTGAACATCGTACGACAACTCAGGAGATGTTACAGCTCAGTATACAGCATTAGCAACATGAAAAGCACATTAGAATAATGTAGGACGCGTTACAACACCTAAGAACACCTTACATCACCGTACAAAACTTTAAAACTCCATAATAAACCAAATTAATTCGTACGAGTCCTTTGAACAACGTACGACAACTTAGGTCATATTACGACTCTTTATGCCACATTACCAACATGAAAAACATGTTAGAATAATGTAGGACGCGTTACAACTCCTAAGAACACCTTACACCACCGTACGAAACATTAAAACTCCATAATAAACCTAATGAATTCATTCGAGTCCTTTGAACATCGTACGACAACTCAGGAGATGTTACAACTCAGTATACAGCATTAGCAACATGAAAAGCACGTTAGAATAATTTAGGACGCGTTACAACTCCTAAGAACACCTTACATCACCGTACAAAACTTTAAAACTCCATAATAAACCTAATTAATTCGTACGAGTCCTCTAAACATCGTACGACAACTTAGGACATCTTACGACTCTTTATGCCACATTAGCAACATGAAAAGCACATTAGAATAATGTAGGACGCGTTACAACTCCTAAGAACACCTTACATCACCGTACAAAACTTTAAAACTCCATAATAAACGTAATTAATTCGTACGAGTCCTTTGAACATCGTACGACAACTTAGGACATCTTACGACTCTTTATGCCACATAAGCAACTCGAAAAGAACATTAGTATAATGTAGGACGCCTTACAGCTCCTAAGAACACCTTACACCACCGTACGAAACATTAAAACTCCATAATAAACCTAATGAATTCGTCCGAGTCCTTTGAACATCGTACGACAACTCAGGAGATGTTACAGCTCAGTATACAACATTAGCAACATGAAAAGCACGTTAGAATAATGTAGGACGCGTTACAACTCCTAAGAACACCTTACATCACCGTACAAAACTTTAAAACTCCATAATAAACCAAATTAATTCGTACGAGTCCTTTGAACAACGTACGACAACTTAGGTCATATTACGACTCTTTATGCCACATTACCAACATGAAAAACATGTTAGAATAATGTAGGACGCGTTACAACTCCTAAGAACACCTTACACCACCGTACGAAACATTAAAACTCCATAATAAACCTAATGAATTCGTTCGAGTCCTTTGAACATCGTACGACAACTCAGGAGATGTTACAACTCAGTATACAGCATTAGCAACATGAAAAGCACGTTAGAATAATTTAGGACGCGTTACAACTCCTAAGAACACCTTACATCACCGTACAAAACTTTAAAACTCCATAATAAACCTAATTAATTCGTACGAGTCCTCTAAATATCGTACGACAACTTAGGACATCTTACGACTCTTTATGCCACATTAGCAACATGAAAAGCACATTAGAATAATGTAGGACGCGTTACAACTCCTAAGAACACCTTACATCACCGTACAAAACTTTAAAACTCCATAATAAACGTAATTAATTCGTACGAGTCCTTTGAACATCGTACGACAACTTAGGACATCTTACGACTCTTTATGCCACATAAGCAACTCGAAAAGAACATTAGTATAATGTAGGACGCCTTACAGCTCCTAAGAACACCTTACACCACCGTACGAAACATTAAAACTCCATAATAAACCTAATGAATTCGTCCGAGTCCTTTGAACATCGTACGACAACTCAGGAGATGTTACAGCTCAGTATACAACATTAGCAACATGAAAAGCACGTTAGAATAATGTAGGACGCGTTACAACTCCTAAGAACACCTTACATCACCGTACAAAACTTTAAAACTCCATAATAAACCAAATTAATTCGTACGAGTCCTTTGAACATCGTACGACAACTTAGGACATCTTACGACTCTTTATGCCACATTACCAACATTAAAAGCATGTTAGAATAATGTAGGACGCGTTACAGCTCCTAAGAACACCTTACACCACCGTACGAAACATTAAAACTCCATAATAAACCTAATAAATTCGTTCGAGTCCTTTGAACATCGTACGACAACTTAAGACATCTTAAGACTCTATATGCCACATTAGCAACTCGAAAAGAACGTTAGTATGATGTAGGACGCCTTACAGCTCCTAAGAACACCTTACACCACCGTACGAAACATTAAAACTCCATAATAAACCTAATGAATTCGTCCGAGTCCTTTGAACATCGTACGACAACTTAGGACATCTTAAGACTCTTTATGCCACATTAGCAAATCGAAAAGAACATTAGTATATTGTAGGACGCATTACAGCTCCTAAGAACACCTTACACCACTGTACGAAACATTAAAACTCCATAATAAACCTAATGAATTCGTCCGAGTCCTTTGAACATCGTACGACAACTTAGGACATCTTACGACTCTTTATGCCACATTAGCAACTCGAAATGAACATTAGTATAATGTAGTAAGCCTTACAGCTCCTAAGAACACCTTACACCACCGTACGAAACGTTAAAACTCCATAATAAACCTAATGAATTCGTCCGAGTCCTTTGAACATCGTACGACAACTCAGGAGATGTTACGGCTCAGTATACGGCACTAGCAACATGAAAACCACGTTAGAATAATGTAGGACGCGTTACAACTCCTAAGAACACCTTACATCACCGTACAAAACTTTAAAACTCCATAATAAACGTAATTAATTCGTACGAGTCCTTTGAACATCGTACGACAACTTAGGACATCTTACGACTCTTTATGCCACATCAGCAACTCGAAAAGAGCATTAGTATAATGTAGGACGCCTTACAGCTCCTAAGAACACCTTACACCACCGTACGAAACATTAAAACTCCATAATAAACCTAATGAATTCGTCCGAGTCCTTTGAACATCGTACGACAACTCAGGAGATGTTACAGCTCAGTATACAGCATTAGCAACATGAAAAGCACATTAGAATAATGTAGGACGCGTTACAACTCCTAAGAACACCTTACATCACCGTACAAAACTATAAAACTCCATAATAAACCAAATTAATTCGTACTAGTCCTTTGAACAACGTACGACAACTTAGGACATCTTACGACTCTTTATGCCACATTACCAACATGAAAAACATGTTAGAATATTGTAGGACGCGTTACAGCTCCTAAGAACACCTTACACCACCGTACAAAACATTAAAACTCCATAATAAACCTAATGAATTCGTTCGAGTCCTTTGAACATCGTACGACAACTTAAGACATCTTAAGACTCTATATGCCACATTAGCAACTCGAAAAGAACGTTAGTAAGATGTAGGATGCCTTACAGCTCCTAAGAACACCTTACACCACCGTACGAAACATTAAAACTCCATAATAAACCTAATGAATTCGTATGAGTCGTTTGAACATCGAACGACAAGTTAGGACATCTTACGACTCTTTATGCCACATTAGCAACTCGAAATGAACATTAGTATAATGTAGTACGCCTTACAGCTCCTAAGAACACCTTACATCACCGTACGAAACGTTAAAACTCCGTAATAAACCTAATGAGTTAGTCCGAGTCCTTTGAACATCGTACGACAACTTAGGAGATCTTAAGACTCTTTATGCCACATTAGCAACTCGAAAAGAACGTTAGTATGATGTAGGACGCCTTACAGCTCCTAAGATCACCTTACACCACCGTACGAAACATTAAAACTCCATAATAAACCTAATGAATTTGTCCGAGTCCTTTGAACATCGTAAGACAACTCAGGAGATGTTACAGCTCAGTATACAGCATTAGCAACATGAAAAGCACGTTAGAATAATGTAGGACGCTTTACAACTCCTAAGAACACCTTACATCACCGTACAAAACTTTAAAACTCCATAATAAACCAAATTAATTCGTACGAGTCCTTTGAACATCGTACGACAACTTAGGACATCTTACGACTCTTTATACCACATTACCAACATGAAAAGCATGTTAGAATAATGTAGGACGCGTTACAGCTCCTAAGAACACCTTACACCACCGTACGAAACATTAAAACTCCATAGTAAACCTAATGAATTCTTTCGAGTCCTTTGAAAATCGTACGACAACTCAGGAGATGTTACAGCTCAGCATATAGCATTAGCAACATGAAAAGCACGTTAGAATCATTTAGGACGCGTTACAACTCCTAAGAACACCTTACATCACCGTACAAAACTTTAAAACTCCATAATAAACCTAATTAATTCGTACGAGTCCTTTGAACATCGTTCGACAACTTAGGACATCTTAAGACTCTTTATGCCACATTAGCAAATCGAAAAGAACATTAGTATATTGTAGGACGCATTACAGCTCCTAAGAACACCTTACACCACTGTACGAAACATTAAAACTCCATAATAAACCTAATGAATTCGTCCGAGTCCTTTGAACATCGTACGACAACTTAGGACATCTTACGACTCTTTATGCCACATTAGCAACTCGAAATGAACATTAGTATAATGTAGTAAGCCTTACAGCTCCTAAGAACACTTTACACCACCGTACGAAACGTTAAAACTCCATAATAAACCTAATGAATTCGTCCGAGTCCTTTGAACATCGTACGACAACTCAGGAGATGTTACGGCTCAGTATACGGCACTAGCAACATGAAAACCACGTTAGAATAATGTAGGACGCGTTACAACTCCTAAGAACACCTTACATCACCGTACAAAACTTTAAAACTCCATAATAAACGTAATTAATTCGTACGAGTCCTTTGAACATCGTACGACAACTTAGGACATCTTACGACTCTTTATGCCACATCAGCAACTCGAAAAGAAAATTAGTATAATGTAGGACGCCTTACAGCTCCTAAGAACACCTTACACCACCGTACGAAACATTAAAACTCCATAATAAACCTAATGAATTCGTCCGAGTCCTTTTAACATCGTACGACAACTCAGGAGATGTTACAGCTCAGTATACAGCATTAGCAACATGAAAAGCACATTAGAATAATGTAGGACGCGTTACAACACATAAGAACACCTTACATCACCGTACAAAACTTTAAAACTCCATAATAAACCAAATTAATTCGTACGAGTCCTTTGAACAACGTACGACAACTTAGGTCATATTACGACTCTTTATGCCACATTACCAACATGAAAAACATGTTAGAATAATGTAGGACGCGTTACAACTCCTAAGAACACCTTACACCACCGTACGAAACATTAAAACTCCATAATAAACCTAATGAATTCGTTCGAGTCCTTTGAACATCGTACGACAACTCAGGAGATGTTACAACTCAGTATACAGCATTAGCAACATGAAAAGCACGTTAGAATAATTTAGGACGCGTTACAACTCCTAAGAACACCTTACATCACCGTACAAAACTTTAAAACTCCATAATAAACCTAATTAATTCGTACGAGTCCTCTAAACATCGTACGACAACTTAGGACATCTTACGACTCTTTATGCCACATTAGCAACATGAAAAGCAAATTAGAATAATGTAGGACGCGTTACAACTCCTAAGAACACCTTACATCACCGTACAAAACTTTAAAACTCCATAATAAACGTAATTAATTCGTACGAGTCCTTTGAACATCGTACGACAACTTAGGACATCTTACGACTCTTTATGCCACATAAGCAACTCGAAAAGAACATTAGTATAATGTAGGACGCCTTACAGCTCCTAAGAACACCTTACACCACCGTACGAAACATTAAAACTCCATAATAAACCTAATGAATTCGTCCGAGTCCTTTGAACATCGTACGATAACTCAGGAGATGTTACAGCTCAGTATACAGCATTAGCAACATGAAAAGCACGTTAGAATAATGTAGGACGCGTTACAACTCCTAAGAACACCTTACATCACCGTACAAAACTTTAAAACTCCATAATAAACCAATTTAATTCGTACGAGTCCTTTGAACAACGTACGACAACTTAGGTCATATTACGACTCTTTATGCCACATTACCAACATGAAAAACATGTTAGAATAATGTAGGACGCGTTACAACTCCTAAGAACACCTTACACCACCGTACGAAACATTAAAACTCCATAATAAACCTAATGAATTCGTTCGAGTCCTTTGAACATCGTACGACAACTCAGGAGATGTTACAACTCAGTATACAGCATTAGCAACATGAAAAGCACGTTAGAATAATTTAGGACGCGTTACAACTCCTAAGAACACCTTACATCACCGTACAAAACTTTAAAACTCCATAATAAACCTAATTAATTCGTACGAGTCCTCTAAACATCGTACGACAACTTAGGACATCTTACGACTCTTTATGCCACATTAGCAACATGAAAAGCAAATTAGAATAATGTAGGACGCGTTACAACTCCTAAGAACACCTTACATCACCGTACAAAACTTTAAAACTCCATAATAAACGTAATTAATTCGTACGAGTCCTTTGAACATCGTACGACAACTTAGGACATCTTACGACTCTTTATGCCACATAAGCAACTCGAAAAGAACATTAGTATAATGTAGGACGCCTTACAGCTCCTAAGAACACCTTACACCACCGTACGAAACATTAAAACTCCATAATAAACCTAATGAATTCGTCCGAGTCCTTTGAACATCGTACGATAACTCAGGAGATGTTACAGCTCAGTATACAGCATTAGCAACATGAAAAGCACGTTAGAATAATGTAGGACGCGTTACAACTCCTAAGAACACCTTACATCACCGTACAAAACTTTAAAACTCCATAATAAACCAATTTAATTCGTACGAGTCCTTTGAACATCGTACGACAACTTAGGACATCTTACGACTCTTTATGCCACATTACCAACATTAAAAGCATGTTAGAATAATGTAGGACGCGTTACAGCTCCTAAGAACACCTTACACCACCGTACGAAACATTAAAACTCCATAATAAACCTAATAAATTCGTTCGAGTCCTTTGAACATCGTACGACAACTTAAGACATCTTAAGACTCTATATGCCACATTAGCAACTCGAAAAGAACGTTAGTATGATGTAGGACCCCTTACAGCTCCTAAGAACACCTTACACCACCGTACGAAACATTAAAACTCCATAATAAACCTAATGAATTCGTCCGAGTCCTTTGAACATCGTACGACAACTTAGGACATCTTAAGACTCTTTATGCCACATTAGCAAATCGAAAAGAACATTAGTATATTGTAGGACGCATTACAGCTCCTAAGAACACCTTACACCACTGTACGAAAGATTAAAACTCCATAATAAACCTAATGAATTCGTCCGAGTCCTTTGAACATCGTACGACAACTTAGGACATCTTACGACTCTTTATGCCACATTAGCAACTCGAAATGAACATTAGTATAATGTAGTAAGCCTTACAGCTCCTAATAACACCTTACACCACCGTACGAAACGTTAAAACTCCATAATAAACCTAATGAATTCGTCCGAGTCCTTTGAACATCGTACGACAACTCAGGAGATGTTACGGCTCAGTATACGGCACTAGCAACATGAAAACCACATTAGAATAATGTAGGACGCGTTACAACTCCTAAGAACACCTTACATCACCGTACAAAACTTTAAAACTCCATAACAAACGTAATTAATTCGTACGAGTCCTTTGAACATCGTACGACAACTTAGGACATCTTACGACTCTTTATGCCACATCAGCAACTCGAAAAGAGCATTAGTATAATGTAGGACGCCTTACAGCTCCTAAGAACACCTTACACCACCGTACGAAACATTAAAACTCCATAATAAACCTAATGAATTCGTCCGAGTCCTTTGAACATCGTACGAAAACTCAGGAGATGTTACAGCTCAGTATACAGCATTAGCAACATGAAAAGCACATTAGAATAATGTAGGACGCGTTACAACTCTTACATCACCGTACAAAACTTTAAAACTCCATAATAAACCAAATTAATTCGTACGAGTCCTTTGAACAACGTACGACAACTTAGGACATCTTACGACTCTTTATGCCACATTACCAACATGAAAAACATGTTAGAATAATGTAGAACGCGTTACAGCTCCTAAGAACACCTTACACCACCGTACGAAACATTAAAACTCCATAATAAACCTAATGAATTCGTTCGAGTCCTTTGAACATCGTACGACAACTTAAGACATCTTAAGACTCTATATGCCACATTAGCAACTCGAAAAGAACGTTAGTAAGATGTAGGATGCCTTACAGCTCCTAAGAACACCTTACACCACCGTACGAAACATTAAAACTCCATAATAAACCTAATGAATTCGTCTGAGTCGTTTGAACATCGAACGACAAGTTAGGACATCTTACGACTCTTTATGCCACATTAGCAACTCGAAATGAACATTAGTATAATGTAGTACGCCTTACAGCTCCTAAGAACACCTTACATCACCGTACGAAACGTTAAAACTCCGTAATAAACCTAATGAGTTCGTCCGAGTCCTTTGAACATCGTACGACAACTTAGGAGATCTTAAGACTCTTTATGCCACATTAGCAACTCGAAAAGAACGTTAGTATGATGTAGGACGCCTTACAGCTCCTAAGATCACCTTACACCACCGTACGAAACATTAAAACTCCATAATAAACCTAATGAATTTGTCCGAGTCCTTTGAACATCGTAAGACAACTCAGGAGATGTTACAGCTCAGTATACAGCATTAGCAACATGAAAAGCACGTTAGAATAATGTAGGACGCTATACAACTCCTAAGAACACCTTACATCACCGTACAAAACTTTAAAACTCCATAATAAACCAAATTAATTCGTACGAGTCCTTTGAACATCGTACGACAACTTAGGACATCTTACGACTCTTTATACCACATTACCAACATGAAAAGCATGTTAGAATAATGTAGGACGCGTTACAGCTCCTAAGAACACCTTACACCACCGTACGAAACATTAAAACTCCATAGTAAACCTAATGAATTCTTTCGAGTCCTTTGAAAATCGTACGACAACTCAGGAGATGTTACAGCTCAGTATATAGCATTAGCAACATGAAAAGCACGTTAGAATAATTTAGGACGCGTTACAACTCCTAAGAACACCTTACATCACCGTACAAAACTTTAAAACTCCATAATAAACCTAATTAATTCGTACGAGTCCTTTGAACATCGTTCGACAACTTAGGACATCTTACGACTCTTTATGCGACATCAGCAACTCGAAAAGAACATTAGTATAATGTAGGACGCCTTACAGCTCCTAAGAACACCTTACACCACCGTACGAAACATTAAAACTCCATAATAAACCTAATGAATTCGTCCGAGTCCTTTGAACATCGTACGACAACTCAGGAGATGTTACAGCTCAGTATACAGCATTAGCAACATGAAAAGCACATTAGAATAATGTAGGACGCGTTACAACTCCTAAGAACACCTTACATCACCGTACAAAACTTTAAAACTCCATAATAAACCAAATTAATTCGTACGAGTCCTTTGAACAACGTACGACAACTTAGGACATCTTACGACTCTTTATGCCACATTACCAACATGAAAAACATGTTAGAATAATGTAGGACGCGTTACAGCTCCTAAGAACACCTTACACCACCGTACGAAACATTAAAACTCCATAGTAAACCTAATGAATTCTTTCGAGTCCTTTGAAAATCGTACGACAACTCAGGAGATGTTACAGCTCAGTATATAGCATTAGCAACATGAAAAGCACGTTAGAATAATTTAGGACGCGTTACAACTCCTAAGAACACCTTACATCACCGTACAAAACTTTAAAACTCCATAATAAACCTAATTAATTCGTACGAGTCCTTTGAACATCGTTCGACAACTTAGGACATCTTACGACTCTTTATGCGACATCAGCAACTCGAAAAGAACATTAGTATAATGTAGGACGCCTTACAGCTCCTAAGAACACCTTACACCACCGTACGAAACATTAAAACTCCATAATAAACCTAATGAATTCGTCCGAGTCCTTTGAACATCGTACGACAACTCAGGAGATGTTACAGCTCAGTATACAGCATTAGCAACATGAAAAGCACATTAGAATAATGTAGGACGAGTTACAACTCCTAAGAACACCTTACATCACCGTACAAAACTTTAAAACTCCATAATAAACCAAATTAATTCGTACGAGTCCTTTGAACAACGTACGACAACTTAGGACATCTTACGACTCTTTATGCCACATTACCAACATGAAAAACATGTTAGAATAATGTAGGACGCGTTACAGCTCCTAAGAACACCTTACACCACCGTACGAAACATTAAAACTCCATAATAAACCTAATGAATTCGTTCGAGTCCTTTGAACATCGTACGACAACTTAAGACATCTTAAGACTCTATATGCCACATTAGCAACTCAAAAAGAACGTTCGTAAGATGTAGGATGCCTTACAGCTCCTAAGAACACCTTACACCACCGTACGAAACATTAGAACTCCATAATAAACCTAATGAATTCGTCTGAGTCGTTTGAACATCGAACTACAAGTTAGGACATCTTACGACTCTTTATGCCACATTAGCAACTCGAAATGAACATTAGTATAATGTAGTACGCCTTACAGCTCCTAAGAACACCTTACACCACCGTACGAAACGTTAAAACTCCGTAATAAACCTAATGAGTTCGTCCGAGTCCTTTGAACATCGTACGACAACTTAGGAGATCTTAAGACTCTTTATGCCACATTAGCAACTCGAAAAGAACGTTAGTATGATGTAGGACGCCTTACAGCTCCTAAGATCACCTTACACCACCGTACGAAACATTAAAACTCCATAATAAACCTAATGAATTCGTCCGAGTCCTTTGAACATCGTACGACAACTCAGGAGATGTTACAGCTCAGTATACAGCATTAGCAACATGAAAAGCACGTTAGAATAATGTAGGACGCGTTACAACTCCTAAGAACACCTTACATCACCGTACAAAACTTTAAAACTCCATAATAAACCAAATTAATTCGTACGAGTCCTTTGAACAACGTACGACAACTTAGGACATCTTACGACTCTTTATGCCACATTACCAACATGAAAAACATGTTAGAATAATGTAGGACGCGTTACAGCTCCTAAGAACACCTTACACCACCGTACGAAACATTAAAACTCCATAGTAAACCTAATGAATTCTTTCGAGTCCTTTGAAAATCGTACGACAACTCAGGAGATGTTACAGCTCAGTATATAGCATTAGCAACATGAAAAGCACGTTAGAATAATTTAGGACGCGTTACAACTCCTAAGAACACCTTACATCACCGTACAAAACTTTAAAACTCCATAATAAACCTAATTAATTCGTACGAGTCCTTTGAACATCGTTCGACAACTTAGGACATCTTACGACTCTTTATGCGACATCAGCAACTCGAAAAGAACATTAGTATAATGTAGGACGCCTTACAGCTCCTAAGAACACCTTACACCACCGTACGAAACATTAAAACTCCATAATAAACCTAATGAATTCGTCCGAGTCCTTTGAACATCGTACGACAACTCAGGAGATGTTACAGCTCAGTATACAGCATTAGCAACATGAAAAGCACATTAGAATAATGTAGGACGCGTTACAACTCCTAAGAACACCTTACATCACCGTACAAAACTTTAAAACTCCATAATAAACCAAATTAATTCGTACGAGTCCTTTGAACAACGTACGACAACTTAGGACATCTTACGACTCTTTATGCCACATTACCAACATGAAAAACATGTTAGAATAATGTAGGACGCGTTACAGCTCCTAAGAACACCTTACACCACCGTACGAAACATTAAAACTCCATAATAAACCTAATGAATTCGTTCGAGTCCTTTGAACATCGTACGACAACTTAAGACATCTTAAGACTCTATATGCCACATTAGCAACTCAAAAAGAACGTTCGTAAGATGTAGGATGCCTTACAGCTCCTAAGAACACCTTACACCACCGTACGAAACATTAGAACTCCATAATAAACCTAATGAATTCGTCTGAGTCGTTTGAACATCGAACTACAAGTTAGGACATCTTACGACTCTTTATGCCACATTAGCAACTCGAAATGAACATTAGTATAATGTAGTACGCCTTACAGCTCCTAAGAACACCTTACACCACCGTACGAAACGTTAAAACTCCGTAATAAACCTAATGAGTTCGTCCGAGTCCTTTGAACATCGTACGACAACTTAGGAGATCTTAAGACTCTTTATGCCACATTAGCAACTCGAAAAGAACGTTAGTATGATGTAGGACGCCTTACAGCTCCTAAGATCACCTTACACCACCGTACGAAACATTAAAACTCCATAATAAACCTAATGAATTCGTCCGAGTCCTTTGAACATCGTACGACAACTCAGGAGATGTTACAACTCAGTATACAGCATTAGCAACATGAAAAGCACGTTAGAATAATGTAGGACGCGTTACAACTCCTAAGAACACCTTACATCACCGTACAAAACTTTAAAACTCCATAATAAACCAAATTAATTCGTACGAGTCCTTTGAACAACGTACGACAACTTAGGACATCTTACGACTCTTTATGCCACATTACCAACATGAAAAACATGTTAGAATAAGTAGGACGCGTTACAGCTCCTAAGAACACCTTACACCACCGTACGAAACATTAAAACTCCATAATAAACCTAATGAATTCGTTCGAGTCCTTTGAACATCGTACGACAACTTAAGACATCTTAAGACTCTATATGCCACATTAGCAACTCGAAAAGAACGTTAGTAAGATGTAGGATGCCTTACAGCTCCTAAGAACACCTTACACCACCGTACGAAACATTAAAACTCCATAATAAACCTAATGAATTCGTCTGAGTCGTTTGAACATCGAACGACAAGTTAGGACATCTTACGACTCTTTATGCCACATTAGCAACTCGAAATGAACATTAGTATAATGTAGTACGCCTTACAGCTCCTAAGAACACCTTACACCACCGTACGAAATGTTAAAACTCCGTAATAAACCTAATGAGTTCGTCCGAGTCCTTTGAACATCGTACGACAACTTAGGAGATCTTAAGACTCTTTATGCCACATTAGCAACTCGAAAAGAACGTTAGTATGATGTAGGACGCCTTACAGCTCCTAAGATCACCTTACACCACCGTACGAAACATTAAAACTCCATAATAAACCTAATGAATTCGTCCGAGTCCTTTGAACATCGTAAGACAACTCAGGAGATGTTACAGCTCAGTATACAGCATTAGCAACATGAAAAGCACGTTAGAATAATGTAGGACGCGTTACAACTCCTAAGAACACCTTACATCACCGTACAAAACTTTAAAACTCCATATTAAACCAAATTAATTCGTACGAGTCCTTTGAACATCGTACGACAACTTAGGACATCTTACAACTCTTTATACCACATTAGCAACATGAAAAGCATGTTAGAATAATGTAGGACGCGTTACAGCTCCTAAGAACACCTTACACCACCGTACGAAACATTAAAACTCCATAGTAAACCTAATGAATTCTTTCGAGTCCTTTGAAAATCGTACGACAACTCAGGAGATGTTACAGCTCAGTATATAGCATTAGCAACATGAAAAGCACGTTAGAATAATTTAGGACGCGTTACAACTCCTAAGAACACCTTACATCACCGTACAAAACTTTAAAACTCCATAATAAACCTAATTAATTCGTACGAGTCCTTTGAACATCGTTCGACAACTTAGGACATCTTACGACTCTTTATGCGACATCAGCAACTCGAAAAGAACATTAGTATAATGTAGGACGCCTTACAGCTCCTAAGAACACCTTACACCACCGTACGAAACATTAAAACTCCATAATAAACCTAATGAATTCGTCCGAGTCCTTTGAACATCGTACGACAACTCAGGAGATGTTACAGCTCAGTATACAGCATTAGCAACATGAAAAGCACATTAGAATAATGTAGGACGCGTTACAACTCCTAAGAACACCTTACATCACCGTACAAAACTTTAAAACTCCATAATAAACCAAATTAATTCGTACGAGTCCTTTGAACAACGTACGACAACTTAGGACATCTTACGACTCTTTATGCCACATTACCAACATGAAAAACATGTTAGAATAATGTAGGACGCGTTACAGCTCCTAAGAACACCTTACACCACCGTACGAAACATTAAAACTCCATAATAAACCTAATGAATTCGTTCGAGTCCTTTGAACATCGTACGACAACTTAAGACATCTTAAGACTCTATATGCCACATTAGCAACTCAAAAAGAACGTTCGTAAGATGTAGGATGCCTTACAGCTCCTAAGAACACCTTACACCACCGTACGAAACATTAGAACTCCATAATAAACCTAATGAATTCGTCTGAGTCGTTTGAACATCGAACTACAAGTTAGGACATCTTACGACTCTTTATGCCACATTAGCAACTCGAAATGAACATTAGTATAATGTAGTACGCCTTACAGCTCCTAAGAACACCTTACACCACCGTACGAAACGTTAAAACTCCGTAATAAACCTAATGAGTTCGTCCGAGTCCTTTGAACATCGTACGACAACTTAGGAGATCTTAAGACTCTTTATGCCACATTAGCAACTCGAAAAGAACGTTAGTATGATGTAGGACGCCTTACAGCTCCTAAGATCACCTTACACCACCGTACGAAACATTAAAACTCCATAATAAACCTAATGAATTCGTCCGAGTCCTTTGAACATCGTACGACAACTCAGGAGATGTTACAGCTCAGTATACAGCATTAGCAACATGAAAAGCACGTTAGAATAATGTAGGACGCGTTACAACTCCTAAGAACACCTTACATCACCGTACAAAACTTTAAAACTCCATAATAAACCAAATTAATTCGTACGAGTCCTTTGAACAACGTACGACAACTTAGGACATCTTACGACTCTTTATGCCACATTACCAACATGAAAAACATGTTAGAATAATGTAGGACGCGTTACAGCTCCTAAGAACACCTTACACCACCGTACGAAACATTAAAACTCCATAATAAACCTAATGAATTCGTTCGAGTCCTTTGAACATCGTACGACAACTTAAGACATCTTAAGACTCTATATGCCACATTAGCAACTCAAAAAGAACGTTCGTAAGATGTAGGATGCCTTACAGCTCCTAAGAACACCTTACACCACCGTACGAAACATTAGAACTCCATAATAAACCTAATGAATTCGTCTGAGTCGTTTGAACATCGAACTACAAGTTAGGACATCTTACGACTCTTTATGCCACATTAGCAACTCGAAATGAACATTAGTATAATGTAGTACGCCTTACAGCTCCTAAGAACACCTTACACCACCGTACGAAACGTTAAAACTCCGTAATAAACCTAATGAGTTCGTCCGAGTCCTTTGAACATCGTACGACAACTTAGGAGATCTTAAGACTCTTTATGCCACATTAGCAACTCGAAAAGAACGTTAGTATGATGTAGGACGCCTTACAGCTCCTAAGATCACCTTACACCACCGTACGAAACATTAAAACTCCATAATAAACCTAATGAATTCGTCCGAGTCCTTTGAACATCGTACGACAACTCAGGAGATGTTACAGCTCAGTATACAGCATTAGCAACATGAAAAGCACGTTAGAATAATGTAGGACGCGTTACAACTCCTAAGAACACCTTACATCACCGTACAAAACTTTAAAACTCCATAATAAACCAAATTAATTCGTACGAGTCCTTTGAACAACGTACGACAACTTAGGACATCTTACGACTCTTTATGCCACATTACCAACATGAAAAACATGTTAGAATAAGTAGGACGCGTTACAGCTCCTAAGAACACCTTACACCACCGTACGAAACATTAAAACTCCATAATAAACCTAATGAATTCGTTCGAGTCCTTTGAACATCGTACGACAACTTAAGACATCTTAAGACTCTATATGCCACATTAGCAACTCGAAAAGAACGTTAGTAAGATGTAGGATGCCTTACAGCTCCTAAGAACACCTTACACCACCGTACGAAACATTAAAACTCCATAATAAACCTAATGAATTCGTCTGAGTCGTTTGAACATCGAACGACAAGTTAGGACATCTTACGACTCTTTATGCCACATTAGCAACTCGAAATGAACATTAGTATAATGTAGTACGCCTTACAGCTCCTAAGAACACCTTACACCACCGTACGAAATGTTAAAACTCCGTAATAAACCTAATGAGTTCGTCCGAGTCCTTTGAACATCGTACGACAACTTAGGAGATCTTAAGACTCTTTATGCCACATTAGCAACTCGAAAAGAATGTTAGTATGATGTAGGACGCCTTACAGCTCCTAAGATCACCTTACACCACCGTACGAAACATTAAAACTCCATAATAAACCTAATGAATTCGTCCGAGTCCTTTGAACATCGTAAGACAACTCAGGAGATGTTACAGCTCAGTATACAGCATTAGCAACATGAAAAGCACGTTAGAATAATGTAGGACGCGTTACAACTCCTAAGAACACCTTACATCACCGTACAAAACTTTAAAACTCCATATTAAACCAAATTAATTCGTACGAGTCCTTTGAACATCGTACGACAACTTAGGACATCTTACAACTCTTTATACCACATTAGCAACATGAAAAGCATGTTAGAATAATGTAGGACGCGTTACAGCTCCTAAGAACACCTTACACCACCGTACGAAACATTAAAACTCCATAGTAAACCTAATGAATTCTTTCGAGTCCTTTGAAAATCGTACGACAACTCAGGAGATGTTACAGCTCAGTATATAGCATTAGCAACATGAAAAGCACGTTAGAATAATTTAGGACGCGTTACAACTCCTAAGAACACCTTACATCACCGTACAAAACTTTAAAACTCCATAATAAACCTAATTAATTCGTACGAGTCCTTTGAACATCGTTCGACAACATAGGACATCTTACGACTCTTTATGCGACATCAGCAACTCGAAAAGAATATTAGTATAATGTAGGACGCCTTACAGCTCCTAAGAACACCTTACACCACCGTACGAAACATTAAAACTCCATAATAAACCTAATGAATTCGTCCGAGTCCTTTGAACATCGTACGACAACTCAGGAGATGTTACAGCTCAGTATACAGCATTACCAACATGAAAAGCACATTAGAATAATGTAGGACGCGTTACAACTCCTAAGAACACCTTACATCACCGTACAAAACTTTAAAACTCCATAATAAACCAAATTAATTCGTACGAGTCCTTTGAACATTGTACGACAACTTAGGACATCTTACGACTCTTTATGCCACATTACCAACATTAAAAGCATGTTAGAATAATGTAGGACGCGTTACAGCTCCTAAGAACACCTTACACCACCGTACGAAACATTAAAACTCCATAATAAACCTAATAAATTCGTTCGAGTCCTTTGAACATCGTACGACAACTTAGGACATCTTAAGACTCTTTATGCCACATTAGCAAATCGAAAAGAACATTAGTATATTGTAGGACGCATTACAGCTCCTAAGAACACCTTACACCACTGTACGAAACATTAAAACTCCATAATAAACCTAATGAATTCGTACGAGTCCTTTGAACATCGTACGACAACTTAGGACATCTTACGACTCTTTATGCCACATCAGCAACTCGAAAAGAACATTAGTATAATGTAGGACGCCTTACAGCTCCTAAGAACACCTTACAGCACCGTACGAAACATTAAAACTCCATAATAAACCTAATGAATTCGTCCGAGTCCTTTGAACATCGTACGACAACTCAGGAGATGTTACAGCTCAGTATACAGCATTAGCAACATGAAAAGCACATTAGAATAATGTAGGACGCGTTACAACTCCTAAGAACACCTTACATCACCGTACAAAACTTTAAAACTCCATAATAAACCAAATTAATTCGTACGAGTCCTTTGAACATCGTACGACAACTTAGGACATCTTACGACTCTTTATACCACATTACCAACATGAAAAACATGTTAGAATAATGTAGGACGCGTTACAGCTCCTAAGAACACCTTACACCACCGTACGAAACATTAAAACTCCATAATAAACCTAATGAATTCGTTCGAGTCCTTTGAACATCGTACGACAACTTAAGACATCTTAAGACTCTATATGCCACATTAGCAACTCGAAAAGAACGTTAGTAAGATGTAGGATGCCTTACAGCTCCTAAGAACACCTTACACCACCGTACGAAACATTAAAACTCCATAATAAACCTAATGAATTCGTCTGAGTCGTTTGAACATCGAACGACAAGTTAGGACATCTTACGACTCTTTATGCCACATTAGCAACTCGAAATGAACATTAGTATAATGTAGTACGCCTTACAGCTCCTAAGAACACCTTACACCACCGTACGAAACGTTAAAACTCCGTAATAAACCTAATGAGTTCGTCCGAGTCCTTTGAACATCGTACGACAACTTAGGAGATCTTAAGACTCTTTATGCCACATTAGCAACTCGAAAAGAACGTTAGTATGATGTAGGACGCCTTACAGCTCCTAAGATCACCTTACACCACCGTAAGAAACATTAAAACTCCATAATAAACCTAATGAATTCGTCCGAGTCCTTTGAACATCGTACGACAACTTAGGACATCTTAAGACTCTTTATGCCACATTAGCAAATCGAAAAGAACATTAGTATATTGTAGGACGCATTACAGCTCCTAAGAACACCTTACACCACTGTACGAAACATTAAAACTCCATAATAAACCTAATGAATTCGTACGAGTCCTTTGAACATCGTACGGCAACTTAGGACATCTTACGACTCTTTATGCCACATCAGCAACTCGAAAAGAACATTAGTATAATGTAGGACGCCTTACAGCTCCTAAGAACACCTTACAGCACCGTACGAAACATTAAAACTCCATAATAAACCTAATGAATTCGTCCGAGTCCTTTGAACATCGTACGACAACTCAGGAGATGTTACAGCTCAGTATACAGCATTAGCAACATGAAAAGCACATTAGAATAATGTAGGACGCGTTACAACTCCTAAGAACACCTTACATCACCGTACAAAACTTTAAAACTCCATAATAAACCAAATTAATTCGTACGAGTCCTTTGAACATCGTACGACAACTTAGGACATCTTACGACTCTTTATACCACATTACCAACATGAAAAACATGTTAGAATAATGTAGGACGCGTTACAGCTCCTAAGAACACCTTACACCACCGTACGAAACATTAAAACTCCATAATAAACCTAATGAATTCGTTCGAGTCCTTTGAACATCGTACGACAACTTAAGACATCTTAAGACTCTATATGCCACATTAGCAACTCGAAAAGAACGTTAGTAAGATGTAGGATGCCTTACAGCTCCTAAGAACACCTTACACCACCGTACGAAACATTAAAACTCCATAATAAACCTAATGAATTCGTCTGAGTCGTTTGAACATCGAACGACAAGTTAGGACATCTTACGACTCTTTATGCCACATTAGCAACTCGAAATGAACATTAGTATAATGTAGTACGCCTTACAGCTCCTAAGAACACCTTACACCACCGTACGAAACGTTAAAACTCCGTAATAAACCTAATGAGTTCGTCCGAGTCCTTTGAACATCGTACGACAACTTAGGAGATCTTAAGACTCTTTATGCCACATTAGCAACTCGAAAAGAACGTTAGTATGATGTAGGACGCCTTACAGCTCCTAAGATCACCTTACACCACCGTACGAAACATTAAAACTCCATAATAAACCTAATGAATTCGTCCGAGTCCTTTGAACATCGTACGACAACTCAGGAGATGTTACAGCTCAGTATACAGCATTACCAACATGAAAAGCACATTAGAATAATGTAGGACGCGTTACAACTCCTAAGAACACCTTACATCACCGTACAAAACTTTAAAACTCCATAATAAACCAAATTAATTCGTACGAGTCCTTTGAACATTGTACGACAACTTAGGACATCTTACGACTCTTTATGCCACATTACCAACATTAAAAGCATGTTAGAATAATGTAGGACGCGTTACAGCTCCTAAGAACACCTTACACCACCGTACGAAACATTAAAACTCCATAATAAACCTAATGAATTCGTTCGAGTCCTTTGAACATCGTACGACAACTTAAGACATCTTAAGACTCTATATGCCACATTAGCAACTCGAAAAGAACGTTAGTAAGATGTAGGATGCCTTACAGCTCCTAAGAACACCTTACACCACCGTACGAAACATTAAAACTCCATAATAAACCGAATGAATTCGTCTGAGTCGTTTGAACATCGAACGACAAGTTAGGACATCTTACGACTCTTTATGCCACATTAGCAACTCGAAATGAACATTAGTATAATGTAGTACGCCTTACAGCTCCTAAGAACACCTTACACCACCGTACGAAACGTTAAAACTCCGTAATAAACCTAATGAGTTCGTCCGAGTCCTTTGAACATCGTACGACAACTTAGGAGATCTTAAGACTCTTTATGCCACATTAGCAACTCGAAAAGAACGTTAGTATGATGTAGGACGCCTTACAGCTCCTAAGATCACCTTACACCACCGTACGAAACATTAAAACTCCATAATAAACCTAATGAATTCGTCCGAGTCCTTTGAACATCGTACGACAACTCAGGAGATGTTACAGCTCAGTATACAGCATTACCAACATGAAAAGCACATTAGAATAATGTAGGACGCGTTACAACTCCTAAGAACACCTTACATCACCGTACAAAACTTTAAAACTCCATAATAAACCAAATTAATTCGTACGAGTCCTTTGAACATTGTACGACAACTTAGGACATCTTACGACTCTTTATGCCACATTACCAACATTAAAAGCATGTTAGAATAATGTAGGACGCGTTACAGCTCCTAAGAACACCTTACACCACCGTACGAAACATTAAAACTCCATAATAAACCTAATAAATTCGTTCGAGTCCTTTGAACATCGTACGACAACTTAAGACATCTTAAGACTCTATATGCCACATTAGCAACTCGAAAAGAACGTTAGTATGATGTAGGACGCCTTACAGCTCCTAAGAACACCTTACACCACCGTACGAAACATTAAAACTCCATAATAAACCTAATGAATTCGTCCGAGTCCTTTGAACATCGTACGACAACTTAGGACATCTTAAGACTCTTTATGCCACATTAGCAAATCGAAAAGAACATTAGTATATTGTAGGACGCATTACAGCTCCTAAGAACACCTTACACCACTGTACGAAACATTAAAACTCCATAATAAACCTAATGAATTCGTACGAGTCCTTTGAACATCGTACGACAACTTAGGACATCTTACGACTCTTTATGCCACATCAGCAACTCGAAAAGAAGATTAGTATAATGTAGGACGCCTTACAGCTCCTAAGAACACCTTACAGCACCGTACGAAACATTAAAACTCCATAATAAACCTAATGAATTCGTCCGAGTCCTTTGAACATCGTACGACAACTCAGGAGATGTTACAGCTCAGTATAGAGCATTAGCAACATGAAAAGCACATTAGAATAATGTAGGACGCGTTACAACTCCTAAGAACACCTTACATCACCGTACAAAACTTTAAAACTCCATAATAAACCAAATTAATTCGTACGAGTCCTTTGAACAACGTACGACAACTTAGGACATCTTACGACTCTTTATGCCACATTACCAACATGAAAAACATGTTAGAATAATGTAGGACGCGTTACAGCTCCTAAGAACACCTTACACCACCGTACGAAACATTAAAACTCCATAATAAACCTAATGAATTCGTTCGAGTCCTTTGAACATCGTACGACAACTTAAGACATCTTAAGACTCTATATGCCACATTAGCAACTCGAAAAGAACGTTAGTAAGATGTAGGATGCCTTACAGCTCCTAAGAACACCTTACACCACCGTACGAAACATTAAAACTCCATAATAAACCTAATGAATTCGTCTGAGTCGTTTGAACATCGAACGACAAGTTAGGACATCTTACGACTCTTTATGCCACATTAGCAACTCGAAATGAACATTAGTATAATGTAGTACGCCTTACAGCTCCTAAGAACACCTTACACCACCGTACGAAACGTTAAAACTCCGTAATAAACCTAATGAGTTCGTCCGAGTCCTTTGAACATCGTACGACAACTTAGGAGATCTTAAGACTCTTTATGCCACATTAGCAACTCGAAAAGAACGTTAGTATGATGTAGGACGCCTTACAGCTCCTAAGATCACCTTACACCACCGTACGAAACATTAAAACTCCATAATAAACCTAATGAATTCGTCCGAGTCCTTTGAACATCGTACGACAACTCAGGAGATGTTACAGCTCAGTATACAGCATTAGCAACATGAAAAGCACGTTAGAATAATGTAGGACGCGTTACAACTCCTAAGAACACCATACATCACCGTACAAAACTTTAAAACTCCATAATAAACCAAATTAATTCGTACGAGTCCTTTGAACAACGTACGACAACTTAGGACATCTTACGACTCTTTATGCCACATTACCAACATGAAAAACATGTTAGAATAATGTAGTACGCGTTACAGCTCCTAAGAACACCTTACACCACCGTACGAAACATTAAAACTCCATAATAAACCTAATGAATTCGTTCGAGTCCTTTGAACATCGTACGACAACTTAAGACATCTTAAGACTCTATATGCCACATTAGCAACTCGAAAAGAACGTTAGTAAGATGTAGGATCCCTTACAGCTCCTAAGAACACCTTACACCACCGTACGAAACATTAAAACTCCATAATAAACCTAATGAATTCGTCTGAGTCGTTTGAACATCGAACGACAAGTTAGGACATCTTACGACTCTTTATGCCACATTAGCAACTCGAAATGAACATTAGTATAATGTAGTACGCCTTACAGCTCCTAAGAACACCTTACACCACCGTACGAAACGTTAAAACTCCGTAATAAACCTAATGAGTTCGTCCGAGTCCTTTGAACATCGTACGACAACTTAGGAGATCTTAAGACTCTTTATGCCACATTAGCAACTCGAAAAGAACGTTAGTATGATGTAAGACGCCTTACAGCTCCTAAGATCACCTTACACCACCGTACGAAACATTAAAACTCCATAATAAACCTAATGAATTCGTCCGAGTCCTTTGAACATCGTAAGACAACTCAGGAGATGTTACAGCTCAGTAGACAGCATTAGCAACATGAAAAGCACGTTAGAATAATGTAGGACGCGTTACAACTCCTAAGAACACCTTACATCACCGTACAAAACTTTAAAACTCCATATTAAACCAAATTAATTCGTACGAGTCCTTTGAACATCGTACGACGACTTAGGACATCTTACAACTCTTTATACCACATTACCAACATGAAAAGCATGTTAGAATAATGTAGGACGCATTACAGCTCCTAAGAACACCTTACACCACCGTACGAAACATTAAAACTCCATAGTAAACCTAATGAATTCTTTAGAGTCCTTTGAAAATCGTACGACAACTCAGGAGATGTTACAGCTCAGTATATAGCATTAGCAACATGAAAAGCACGTTAGAATAATTTAGGACGCGTTACAACTCCTAAGAACACCTTACATCACCGTACAAAACTTTAAAACTCCATAATAAACCTAATTAATTCGTACGAGTCCTTTGAACATCGTTCGACAACTTAGGACATCTTACGACTCTTTATGCGACATCAGCAACTCGAAAAGAATATTAGTATAATGTAGGACGCCTTACAGCTCCTAAGAACACCTTACACCACCGTACGAAACATTAAAACTCCATAATAAACCTAATGAATTCGTCCGAGTCCTTTGAACATCGTACGACAACTCAGGAGATGTTACAGCTCAGTATACAGCATTACCAACATGAAAAGCACATTAGAATAATGTAGGACGCGTTACAACTCCTAAGAACACCTTACATCACGGTACAAAACTTTAAAACTCCATAATAAACCAAATTAATTCGTACGAGTCCTTTGAACATTGTACGACAACTTAGGACATCTTACGACTCTTTATGCCACATTACCAACATTAAAAGCATGTTAGAATAATGTAGGACGCGTTACAGCTCCTAAGAACACCTTACACCACCGTACGAAACATTAAAACTCCATAATAAACCTAATAAATTCGTTCGAGTCCTTTGAACATCGTACGACAACTTAAGACATCTTAAGACTCTATATGCCACATTAGCAACTCGAAAAGAACGTTAGTATGATGTAGGACGCCTTACAGCTCCTAAGAACACCTTACACCACCGTACGAAACATTAAAACTCCATAATAAACCTAATGAATTCGTCCGAGTCCTTTGAACATCGTACGGCAACTTAGGACATCTTAAGACTCTTTATGCCACATTAGCAAATCGAAAAGAACATTAGTATATTGTAGGACGCATTACAGCTCCTAAGAACACCTTACACCACTGTACGAAACATTAAAACTCCATAATAAACCTAATGAATTCGTCTGAGTCCTTTGAACAGCGTACGACAACTTAGGACATCTTACGACTCTTTATGCCACATTAGCAACTCGAAATGAACATTAGTATAATGTAGTAAGCCTTACAGCTCCTAAGAACACCTTACACCACCGTACGAAACGTTAAAACTCCATAATAAACCTAACGAATTCGTCCGAGTCCTTTGAACATCGTACGACAACTCAGGAGATGTTACGGCTCAGTATACGGAACTAGCAACATGAAAACCACGTTAGAATAATGTAGGACGCGTTACAACTCCTAAGAACACCTTACATCACCGTACAAAACTTTTAAACTCCATAATAAACGTAATTAATTCGTACGAGTCCTTTGAACATCGTACGACAACTTAGGACATCTTACGACTCTTTATGCCACATCAGCAACTCGAAAAGAACAGTAGTATAATGTAGGACGCCTTACAACTCCTAAGAACACCTTACAGCACCGTACGAAACATTAAAACTCCATAATAAACCTAATGAATTCGTCCGAGTCCTTTGAACATCGTACGACAACTCAGGAGATGTTACAGCTCAGTATACAGCATTAGCAACATGAAAAGCACATTAGAATAATGTAGGACGCGTTACAACTCCTAAGAACACCTTACATCACCGTACAAAACTTTAAAACTCCATATTAAACCAAATTAATTCGTACGAGTCCTTTGAACAACGTACGACAACTTAGGACATCTTACGACTCTTTATGCCACATTACCAACATGAAAAACATGTTAGAATAATGTAGGACGCGTTACAGCTCCTAAGAACACCTTACACCACCGTACGAAACATTAAAACTCCATAATAAACCTAATGAATTCGTTCGAGTCCTTTGAACATCGTACGACAACTTAAGACATCTTAAGACTCTATATGCCACATTAGCAACTCGAAAAGAACGTTAGTAAGATGTAGGATGCCTTACAGCTCCTAAGAACACCTTACACCACCGTACGAAACATTAAAACTCAATAATAAACCTAATGAATTCGTCTGAGTCGTTTGAACATCGAACGACAAGTTAGGACATCTTACGACTCTTTATGCCACATTAGCAACTCGAAATGAACATTAGTATAATGTAGTACGCCTTACAGCTCCTAAGAACACCTTACACCACCGTACGAAACGTTAAAACTCCGTAATAAACCTAATGAGTTCGTCCGAGTCCTTTGAACATCGTACGACAACTTAGGAGATCTTAAGACTCTTTATGCCACATTAGCAACTCGAAAAGAACGTTAGTATGATGTAGGACGCCTTACAGCTCCTAAGATCACCTTACACCACCGTACGAAACATTAAAACTCCATAATAAACCTAATGAATTCGTCCGCGTCCTTTGAACATCGTACGACAACTCAGGAGATGTTACAGCTCAGTATACAGCATTAGCAACATGAAAAGCACGTTAGAATAATGTAGGACGCGTTACAACTCCTAAGAACACCTTACATCACCGTACAAAACTTTAAAACTCCATAATAAACCAAATTAATTGGTACGAGTCCTTTGAACAACGTACGACAACTTAGGACATCTTACGACTCTTTATGCCACATTACCAACATGAAAAACATGTTAGAATAATGTAGGACGCGTTACAGCTCCTAAGAACACCTTACACCACCGTACGAAACATTAAAACTCAATAATAAACCTAATGAATTCGTTCGAGTCCTTTGAACATCGTACGACAACTTAAGACATCTTAAGACTCTATATGCCACATTAGCAACTCGAAAAGAACGTTAGTAAGATGTAGGATGCCCTACAGCTCCTAAGAACACCTTACACCACCGTACGAAACATTAAAACTCCATAATAAACTTAATGAATTCGTCTGAGTCGTTTGAACATCGAACGACAAGTTAGGACATCTTACGACTCTTTATGCCACATTAGCAACTCGAAATGAACATTAGTATAATGTAGTACGCCTTACAGCTCCTAAGAACACCTTACACCACCGTACGAAACGTTAAAACTCCGTAATAAACCTAATGAGTTCGTCCGAGTCCTTTGAACATCGTACGACAACTTAGGAGATCTTAAGACTCTTTATGCCACATTAGCAACTCGAAAAGAACGTTAGTATGATGTAGGACGCCTTACAGCTCCTAAGATCAATTTACACCACCGTACGAAACATTAAAACTCCATAATAAACCTAATGAATTCGTCCGAGTCCTTTGAACATCGTAAGACAACTCAGGAGATGTTACAGCTCAGTATACAGCATTAGCAACATGAAAAGCACGTTAGAATAATGTAGGACGCGTTACAACTCCTAAGAACACCTTACATCACCGTACAAAACTTTAAAACTCCATAATAAACCAAATTTATTCGTACGAGTCCTTTGAACATCGTAAGACAACTTAGGACATCTTACGACTCTGTATACCACATTACCAACATGAAAAGCATGTTAGAATAATGTAGGACGCGTTACAGCTCCTAAGAACACCTTACACCACCGTACGAAACATTAAAACTCCATAGTAAACCTAATGAATTCTTTCGAGTCCTTTGAAAATCGTACGACAACTCAGGAGATGTTACAGCTCAGTATATAGCATTAGCAACATGAAAAGCACGTTAGAATAATTTAGGACGCGTTACAACTCCTAAGAACACCTTACATCACCGTACAAAACTTTAAAACTCCATAATAAACCTAATTAATTCGTACGAGTCCTTTGAACATCGTTCGACAACTTAGGACATCTTGCGACTCTTTATGCCACATTACCAACATGAAAAAATGTTAGAATAATGTAGGACGCGTTACAGCTCCTAAGAACACCTTACACCACCGTACGAAACATTAAAACTCCATAATAAACCTAATGAATTCGTCTGAGTCGTTTGAACATCGAACGACAAGTTAGGACATCTTACGACTCTTTATGCCACATTAGCAACTCGAAATGAACATTAGTATAATGTAGTACGCCTTACAGCTCCTAAGAACACCTTACACCACCGTACGAAACGTTAAAACTCCGTAATAAACCTAATGAGTTCGTCCGAGTCCTTTGAACATCGTACGACAACTTAGGAGATCTTAAAACTCTTTATGCCACATTAGCAACTCGAAAAGAACGTTAGTATGATGTAGGACGCCTTACAACTCCTAAGATCACCTTACACCACCGTACGAAACATTAAAACTCCATAATAAACCTAATGAATTCGTCCGAGTCCTTTGAACATCGTACGACAACTCAGGAGATGTTACAGCTCAGTATACAGCATTAGCAACATGAAAAGCACGTTAGAATAATGTAGGACGCGTTACAACTACTAAGAACACCTTACATCACCGTACAAAACTTTAAAACTCCATAATAAACCAAATTAATTCGTACGAGTCCTTTGAACAACGTACGACAACTTAGGACATCTTACGACTCTTTATGCCACATTACCAACATGAAAAACATGTTAGAATAATGTAGGACGCGTTACAGCTCCTAAGAACACCTTACACCACCGTACGAAACATTAAAACTCCATAATAAACCTAATGAATTCGTTCGAGTCCTTTGAACATCGTACGACAACTTAAGACATCTTAAGACTCTATATGCCACATTAGCAACTCGAAAAGAACGTTAGTAAGATGTAGGATGCCTTACAGCTCCTAAGAACACCTTACACCACCGTACGAAACATTAAAACTCCATAATAAACCTAATGAATTCGTCTGAGTCGTTTGAACATCGAACGACAAGTTAGGACATCTTACGACTCTTTATGCCACATTAGCAACTCGAAATGAACATTAGTATAATGTAGTACGCCTTACAGCTCCTAAGAACACCTTACACCACCGTACGAAACGTTAAAACTCCGTAATAAACCTAATGAGTTCGTCCGAGTCCTTTGAACATCGTACGACAACTTAGGAGATCTTAAGACTCTTTATGCCACATTAGCAACTCGAAAAGAACGTTAGTATGATGTAGGACGCCTTACAGCTCCTAAGATCACCTTACACCACCGTACGAAACATTAAAACTCCATAATAAACCTAATTAATTCGTCCGAGTCCTTTGAACATCGTAAGACAACTCAGGAGATGTTACAGCTCAGTATACAGCATTAGCAACATGAAAAGCACGTTAGAATAATGTAGGACGCTTTACAACTCCTAAGAACACCTTACATCACCGTACAAAACTTTAAAACTCCATAATAAACGTAATTAATTCGTACGAGTCCTTTTAACATCGTTCGACAACTTAGGACATCTTACGACTCTTTATGCGACATCAGCAACTCGAAAAGAACATTAGTATAATGTAGGACGCCTTACAGCTCCTAAGAACACCTTACAGCACCGTACGAAACATTAAAACTCCATAATAAACCTAATGAATTCGTTCGAGTCCTTTGAACATCGTACGACAACTTAAGACATCTTAAGACTCTATATGCCACATTAGCAACTCGAAAAGAACGTTAGTAAGATGTAGGATGCCTTACAGCTCCTAAGAACACCTTACACCACCGTACGAAACATTAAAACTCCATAATAAACCTAATGAATTCGTCTGAGTCGTTTGAACATCGAACGACAAGTTAGGACATCTTACGACTCTTTATGCCACATTAGCAACTCGAAATGAACATTAGTATAATGTAGTACACCTTACAGCTCCTAAGAACACCTTACACCAACGTACGAAACGTTAAAACTCCGTAATAAACCTAATGAGTTCGTCCGAGTCCTTTGAACATCGTACGACAACTTAGGAGATCTTAAGACTCTTTATGCCACATTAGCAACTCGAAAAGAACGTTACTATGATGTAGGACGCCTTACAGCTCCTAAGATCACCTTACACCACCGTACGAAACATTAAAACTCCATAATAAACCTAATGAATTCGTCCGAGTCCTTTGAACATCGTACGACAACTCAGGAGATGTTACAGCTCAGTATACAGCATTAGCAACATGAAAAGCACGTTAGAATAATGTAGGACGCGTTACAACTCCTAAGAACACCTTACATCACCGTACAAAACTTTAAAACTCCATAATAAACCAAATTAATTCGTACGAGTCCTTTGAACAACGTACGACAACTTAGGACATCTTACGACTCTTTATGCCACATTACCAACATGAAAAACATGTTAGAATAATGTAGGACGCGTTACAGCTCCTAAGAACACCTTACACCACCGTACGAAACATTAAAACTCCATAATAAACCTAATGAATTCGTTCGAGTCCTTTGAACATCGTACGACAACTTAAGACATCTTAAGACTCTATATGCCACATTAGCAACTCGAAAAGAACGTTAGTAAGATGTAGGATGCCTTACAGCTCCTAAGAACACCTTACACCACCGTACGAAACATTAAAACTCCATAATAAACCTAATGAATTCGTCTGAGTCGTTTGAACATCGAACGACAAGTTAGGACATCTTACGACTCTTTATGCCACATTAGCAACTCGAAATGAACATTAGTATAATGTAGTACGCCTTACAGCTCCTAAGAACACCTTACACCACCGTACGAAACGTTAAAACTCCGTAATAAACCAAATGAGTTCGTCCGAGTCCTTTGAACATCGTACGACAACTTAGGAGATCTTAAGACTCTTTATGCCACATTAGCAACTCGAAAAGAACGTTAGTATGATGTAGGACGCCTTACAGCTCCTAAGATCACCTTACACCACCGTACGAAACATTAAAACTCCATAATAAACCTAATGAATTCGTCCGAGTCCTTTGAACATCGTACGACAACTCAGGAGATGTTACAGGTCAGTATACAGCATTAGCAACATGAAAAGCACGTTAGAATAATGTAGGACGCGTTACAACTCCTAAGAACACCTTACATCACCGTACAAAACTTTAAAACTCCATAATAAACCAAATTAATTCGTACGAGTCCTTTGAACAACGTACGACAACTTAGGACATCTTACGACTCTTTATGCCACATTACCAACATGAAAAACATGTTAGAATAATGTAGGACGCATTACAGCTCCTAAGAACACCTTACACCACCGTACGAAACATTAAAACTCCATAATAAACCTAATGAATTCGTTCGAGTCCTTTGAACATCGTACGACAACTTAAGACATCTTAAGACTCTATATGCCACATTAGCAACTCGAAAAGCACGTTAGAATAATTTAGGACGCGTTACAACTCCTAAGAACACCTTACACCACCGTACGAAACATTAAAACTCCATAATAAACCTAATGAATTCGTCTGAGTCGTTTGAACATCGAACGACAAGTTAGGACATCTTACGACTCTTTATGCCACATTAGCAACTCGAAATGAACATTAGTATAATGTAGTACGCCTTACAGCTCCTAAGAACACCTTACACCACCGTACGAAACGTTAAAACTCCGTAATAAACCTAATGAGTTCGTCCGAGTCCTTTGAACATCGTACGACAACTTAGGAGATCTTAAGACTCTTTATGCCACATTAGCAACTCGAAAAGAACGTTAGTATGATGTAGGACGCCTTACAGCTCCTAAGATCACCTTACACCACCGTACGAAACATTAAAACTCCATAATAAACCTAATGAATTCGTCCGAGTCCTTTGAACATCGTAAGACAACTCAGGAGATGTTACAGCTCAGTATACAGCATTAGCAACATGAAAAGCACGTTAGAATAATGTAGGACGCGTTACAACTCCTAAGAACACCTTACATCACCGTACAAAACTTTAAAACTCCATAATAAACCAAATTAATTCGTACGAGTCCTTTGAACAACGTACGACAACTTAGGACATCTTACGACTCTTTATGCCACATTACCAACATGAAAAACATGTTAGAATAATGTAGGACGCGTTACAGCTCCTAAGAACACCTTACACCACCGTACGAAACATTAAAACTCCATAATAAACCTAATGAATTCGTTCGAGTCCTTTGAACATCGTACGACAACTTAAGACATCTTAAGACTCTATATGCCACATTAGCAACTCGAAAAGAACGTTAGTAAGATGTAGGATGCCTTACAGCTCCTAAGAACACCTTACACCACCGTACGAAACATTAAAACTCCATAATAAACCTAATGAATTCGTCTGAGTCGTTTGAACATCGAACGACAAGTTAGGACATCTTACGACTCTTTATGCCACATTAGCAACTCGAAATGAACATTAGTATAATGTAGTACGCCTTACAGCTCCTAAGAACACCTTACACCACCGTACGAAACGTTAAAACTCCGTAATAAACCTAATGAGTTCGTCCGAGTCCTTTGAACATCGTACGACAACTTAGGAGATCTTAAGACTCTTTATGCCACATTAGCAACTCGAAAAGAACGTTAGTATGATGTAGGACGCCTTACAGCTCCTAAGATCACCTTACACCACCGTACGAAACATTAAAACTCCATAATAAACCTAATGAATTCGTCCGAGTCCTTTGAACATCGTACGACAACTCAGGAGATGTTACAGGTCAGTATACAGCATTAGCAACATGAAAAGCACGTTAGAATAATGTAGGACGCGTTACAACTCCTAAGAACACCTTACATCACCGTACAAAACTTTAAAACTCCATAATAAACCAAATTAATTCGTACGAGTCCTTTGAACAACGTACGACAACTTAGGACATCTTACGACTCTTTATGCCACATTACCAACATGAAAAACATGTTAGAATAATGTAGGACGCATTACAGCTCCTAAGAACACCTTACACCACCGTACGAAACATTAAAACTCCATAATAAACCTAATGAATTCTTTCGAGTCCTTTGAACATCGTACGACAACTTAAGACATCTTAAGACTCTATATGCCACATTAGCAACTCGAAAAGCACGTTAGAATAATTTAGGACGCGTTACAACTCCTAAGAACACCTTACACCACCGTACGAAACATTAAAACTCCATAATAAACCTAATGAATTCGTCTGAGTCGTTTGAACATCGAACGACAAGTTAGGACATCTTACGACTCTTTATGCCACATTAGCAACTCGAAATGAACATTAGTATAATGTAGTACGCCTTACAGCTCCTAAGAACACCTTACACCACCGTACGAAACGTTAAAACTCCGTAATAAACCTAATGAGTTCGTCCGAGTCCTTTGAACATCGTACGACAACTTAGGAGATCTTAAGACTCTTTATGCCACATTAGCAACTCGAAAAGAACGTTAGTATGATGTAGGACGCCTTACAGCTCCTAAGATCACCTTACACCACCGTACGAAACATTAAAACTCCATAATAAACCTAATGAATTCGTCCGAGTCCTTTGAACATCGTAAGACAACTCAGGAGATGTTACAGCTCAGTATACAGCATTAGCAACATGAAAAGCACGTTAGAATAATGTAGGACGCGTTACAACTCCTAAGAACACCTTACATCACCGTACAAAACTTTAAACCTCCATAATAAACCAAATTAATTCGTACGAGTCCTTTGAACATCGTACGACAACTTAGGACATCTTACGACTCTTTATACCACATTACCAACATGAAAAACATGTTAGAATAATGTAGGACGCGTTACAGCTCCTAAGAACACCTTACACCACCGTACGAAACATTAAAACTCCATAATAAACCTAATGAATTCGTTCGAGTCCTTTGAACATCGTACGACAACTTAAGACATCTTAAGACTCTATATGCCACATTAGCAACTCGAAAAGCACGTTAGAATAATTTAGGACGCGTTACAACTCCTAAGAACACCTTACACCACCGTACGAAACATTAAAACTCCATAATAAACCTAATGAATTCGTCTGAGTCGTTTGAACATCGAACGACAAGTTAGGACATCTTACGACTCTTTATGCCACATTAGCAACTCGAAATGAACATTAGTATAATGTAGTACGCCTTACAGCTCCTAAGAACACCTTACACCACCGTACGAAACGTTAAAACTCCATAATAAACCTAATGAGTTCGTCCGAGTCCTTTGAACATCGTACGACAACTTAGGAGATCTTAAGACTCTTTATGCCACATTAGCAACTCGAAAAGAACGTTAGTATGATGTAGGACGCCTTACAGCTCCTAAGATCACCTTACACCACCGTACGAAACATTAAAACTCCATAATAAACCTAATGAATTCGTCCGAGTCCTTTGAACATCGTACGACAACTCAGGAGATGTTACAGCTCAGTATACAGCATTAGCAACATGAAAAGCACGTTAGAATAATGTAGGACGCGTTACAACTACTAAGAACACCTTACATCACCGTACAAAACTTTAAAACTCCATAATAAACCAAATTAATTCGTACGAGTCCTTTGAACAACGTACGACAACTTAGGACATCTTACGACTCTTTATGCCACATTACCAACATGAAAAACATGTTAGAATAATGTAGGACGCGTTACAGCTCCTAAGAACACCTTACACCACCGTACGAAACATTAAAACTCCATAATAAACCTAATGAATTCGTTCGAGTCCTTTGAACATCGTACGACAACTTAAGACATCTTAAGACTCTATATGCCACATTAGCAACTCGAAAAGAACGTTAGTAAGATGTAGGATGCCTTACAGCTCCTAAGAACACCTTACACCACCGTACGAAACATTAAAACTCCATAATAAACCTAATGAATTCGTCTGAGTCGTTTGAACATCGAACGACAAGTTAGGACATCTTACGACTCTTTATGCCACATTAGCAACTCGAAATGAACATTAGTATAATGTAGTACGCCTTACAGCTCCTAAGAACACCTTACACCACCGTACGAAACGTTAAAACTCCGTAATAAACCTAATGAGTTCGTCCGAGTCCTTTGAACATCGTACGACAACTTAGGAGATCTTAAGACTCTTTATGCCACATTAGCAACTCGAAAAGAACGTTAGTATGATGTAGGACGCCTTACAGCTCCTAAGATCACCTTACACCACCGTACGAAACATTAAAACTCCATAATAAACCTAATTAATTCGTCCGAGTCTTTTGAACATCGTAAGACAACTCTGGAGATGTTACAGCTCAGTATACAGCATTAGCAACATGAAAAGCACGTTAGAATAATGTAGGACGCGTTACAACTCCTAAGAACACCTTACATCACCGTACAAAACTTTAAAACTCCATAATAAACGTAATTAATTCGTACGAGTCCTTTTAACATCGTTCGACAACTTAGGACATCTTACGACTCTTTATGCGACATCAGCAACTCGAAAAGAACATTAGTATAATGTAGGACGCCTTACAGCTCCTAAGAACACCTTACACCACCGTACGAAACATTAAAACTCCATAATAAACCTAACGAATTCGTTCGAGTCCTTTGAACATCGTACGACAACTTAAGACATCTTAAGACTCTATATGCCACATTAGCAACTCGAAAAGAACGTTAGTAAGATGTAGGATGCCTTACAGCTCCTAAGAACACCTTACACCACCGTACGAAACATTAAAACTCCATAATAAACCTAATGAATTCGTCTGAGTCGTTTGAACATCGAACGACAAGTTAGGACATCTTACGACTCTTTATGCCACATTAGCAACTCGAAATGAACATTAGTATAATGTAGTACGCCTTACAGCTCCTAAGAACACCTTACACCACCGTACGTAACGTTAAAACTCCGTAATAAACCTAATGAGTTCGTCCGAGTCCTTTGAACATCGTACGACAACTTAGGAGATCTTAAGACTCTTTATGCCACATTAGCAACTCGAAAAGAACGTTAGTATGATGTAGGACGCCTTACAGCTCCTAAGATCACCTTACACCACCGTACGAAATATTAAAACTCCATAATAAACCTAATGAATTCGTCCGAGTCCTTTGAACATCGTACGACAACTCAGGAGATGTTACAGCTCAGTATACAGCATTAGCAACATGAAAAGCACGTTAGAATAATGTAGGACGCGTTACAACTCCTAAGAACACCTTACATCACCGTACAAAACTTTAAAACTCCATAATAAACCAAATTAATTCGTACGAGTCCTTTGAACAACGTACGACAACTTAGGACATCTTACGACTCTTTATGCCACATTACCAACATGAAAAACATGTTAGAATAATGTAGGACGCGTTACAGCTCCTAAGAACACCTTACACCACCGTACGAAACATTAAAACTCCATAATAAACCTAATGAATTCGTTCGAGTCCTTTGAACATCGTACGACAACTTAAGACATCTTAAGACTCTATATGCCACATTAGCAACTCGAAAAGAACGTTAGTAAGATGTAGGATGCCTTACAGCTCCTAAGAACACCTTACACCACCGTACGAAACATTAAAACTCCATAATAAACCTAATGAATTCGTCTGAGTCGTTTGAACATCGAACGACAAGTTAGGACATCTTACGACTCTTTATGCCACATTAGCAACTCGAAATGAACATTAGTATAATGTAGTACGCCTTACAGCTCCTAAGAACACCTTACACCACCGTACGAAACGTTAAAACTCCGTAATAAACCTAATGAGTTCGTCCGAGTCCTTTGAACATCGTACGACAACTTAGGAGATCTTAAGACTCTTTATGCCACATTAGCAACTCGAAAAGAACGTTAGTATGATGTAGGACGCCTTACAGCTCCTAAGATCACCTTACACCACCGTACGAAACATTAAAACTCCATAATAAACCTAATGAATTCGTCCGAGTCCTTTGAACATCGTACGACAACTCATGAGATGTTACAGCTCAGTATACAGCATTAGCAACATGAAAAGCACGTTAGAATAATGTAGGACGCGTTACAACTCCTAAGAACACCTTACATCACCGTACAAAACTTTAAAACTCCATAATAAACCAAATTAATTCGTACGAGTCCTTTGAACAACGTACGACAACTTAGGACATCTTACGACTCTTTATGCCACATTACCAACATGAAAAACATGTTAGAATAATGTAGGACGCGTTACAGCTCCTAAGAACACCTTACACCACCGTACGAAACATTAAAACTCCATAATAAACCTAATGAATTCGTTCGAGTCCTTTGAACATCGTACGACAACTTAAGACATCTTAAGACTCTATATGCCACATTAGCAACTCGAAAAGCACGTTAGAATAATTTAGGACGCGTTACAACTCCTAAGAACACCTTACACCACCGTACGAAACATTAAAACTCCATAATAAACCTAATGAATTCGTCTGAGTCGTTTGAACATCGAACGACAAGTTAGGACATCTTACGACTCTTTATGCCACATTAGCAACTCGAAATGAACATTAGTATAATGTAGTACGCCTTACAGCTCCTAAGAACACCTTACACCACCGTACGAAACGTTAAAACTCCGTAATAAACCTAATGAGTTCGTCCGAGTCCTTTGAACATCGTACGACAAATTAGGAGATCTTAAGACTCTTTATGCCACATTAGCAACTCGAAAAGAACGTTAGTATGATGTAGGACGCCTTACAGCTCCTAAGATCACCTTACACCACCGTACGAAACATTAAAACTCCATAATAAACCTAATGAATTCGTCCGAGTCCTTTGAACATCGTAAGACAACTCAGGAGATGTTACAGCTCAGTATACAGCATTAGCAACATGAAAAGCACGTTAGAATAATGTAGGACGCGTTACAACTCCTAAGAACACCTTACATCACCGTACAAAACTTTAAAACTCCATAATAAACCAAATTAATTCGTACGAGTCCTTTGAACATCGTACGACAACTTAGGACATCTTACGACTCTTTATACCACATTACCAACATGAAAAACATGTTAGAATAATGTAGGACGCGTTACAGCTCCTAAGAACACCTTACACCACCGTACGAAACATTAAAACTCCATAATAAACCTAATGAATTCGTTCGAGTCCTTTGAACATCGTACGACAACTTAAGACATCTTAAGACTCTATATGCCACATTAGCAACTCGAAAAGCACGTTAGAATAATTTAGGACGCGTTACAACTCCTAAGAACACCTTACACCACCGTACGAAACATTAAAACTCCATAATAAACCTAATGAATTCGTCTGAGTCGTTTGAACATCGAACGACAAGTTAGGACATCTTACGACTCTTTATGCCACATTAGCAACTCGAAATGAACATTAGTATAATGTAGTACGCCTTACAGCTCCTAAGAACACCTTACACCACCGTACGAAACGTTAAAACTCCATAATAAACCTAATGAGTTCGTCCGAGTCCTTTGAACATCGTACGACAACTTAGGAGATCTTAAGACTCTTTATGCCACATTAGCAACTCGAAAAGAACGTTAGTATGATGTAGGACGCCTTACAGCTCCTAAGATCACCTTACACCACCGTACGAAACATTAAAACTCCATAATAAACCTAATGAATTCGTCCGAGTCCTTTGAACATCGTAAGACAATTCAGGAGATGTTACAGCTCAGTATACAACATTAGCAACATGAAAAGCACGTTAGAATAATGTAGGACGCGTTACAACTCCTAAGAACACCTTACATCACCGTACAAAACTTTAAAACTCCATAATAAACCAAATTAATTCGTACGAGTCCTTTGAACAACGTACGACAACTTTGGACATCTTACGACTCTTTATTCCACATTACCAACATGAAAAACATGTTAGAATAATGTAGGACGCGTTACAGCTCCTAAGAACACCATACACCACCGTACGAAACATTAAAACTCCATAATAAACCTAATGAATTCGTTCGAGTCCTTTGAACATCGTACGACAACTTAAGACATCTTAAGACTCTATATGCCACATTAGCAACTCGAAAAGAACGTTAGTAAGATGTAGGATGCCTTACAGCTCCTAAGAACACCTTACACCACCGTACGAAACATTAAAACTCCATAATAAACCTAATGAATTCGTCTGAGTCGTTTGAACATTGAACGACAAGTTAGGACATCTTACGACTCTTTATGCCACATTAGCAACTCGAAATGAACATTAGTATAATGTAGTACGCCTTACAGCTCCTAAGAACACCTTACACCACCGTACGAAACGTTAAAACTCCGTAATAAACCTAATGAGTTCGTCCGAGTCCTTTGAACATCGTACGACAACTTAGGAGATCTTAAGACTCTTTATGCCACATTAGCAACTCGAAAAGAACGTTAGTATGATGTAGGACGCCTTACAGCTCCTAAGATCACCTTACACCACCGTACGAAACATTAAAACTCCATAATAAACCTAATTAATTCGTCCGAGTCCTTTGAACATCGTAAGACAACTCAGGAGATGTTACAGCTCAGTATACAGCATTAGCAACATGAAAAGCACGTTAGAATAATGTAGGACGCGTTACAACTCCTAAGAACACCTTACATCACCGTACAAAACTTTAAAACTCCATAATAAACCAAATTAATTCGTACGAGTCCTTTGAACATCGTACGACAACTTAGGACATCTTACGACTCTTTATACCACATTACCAACATGAAAAGCATGTTAGAATAATGTAGGACGCGTTACAGCTCCTAAGAACACCTTACACCACCGTACGAAACATTAAAACTCCATAGTAAACCTAATGAATTCTTTCGAATCCCTTGAAAATCGTACGACAACTCAGGAGATGTTACAGCTCAGTATATAGCATTAGCAACATGAAAAGCACGTTAGAATAATTTAGGACGCGTTACAACTCCTAAGAACACCTTACATCACCGTACAAAACTTTAAAACTCCATAATAAACCTAATTATTTCGTACGAGTCCTTTGAACATCGTTCGACAACTTAGGACATCTTACGACTCTTTATGCGACATCAGTAACTCGAAAAGAACATTAGTATAATGTAGGACGCCTTACAGCTCCTAAGAACACCTTACACCACCGTACGAAACATTAAAACTCCATAATAAACCTAATGAATTCGTCCGAGTCCTTTGAACATCGTACGACAACTCAGGAGATGTTACAGCTCAGTATACAGCATTAGCAACATGAAAAGCACGTTAGAATAATGTAGTACGCGTTACAACTCCTAAGAACACCTTACATCACCGTACAAATCTTTAAAACTCCATAATAAACCTAATTTATTCGTACGAGTCCTCTAAACATCGTACGACAACTTAGGACTTCTTACGACTCTTTATGCCACATTAGCAACATGAAAAGCACATTAGATCTTACGACTCTTTATGCCACATTAGCAACATGAAAAGCACATAAGAATAATGTAGCACGCGTTACAACTCCTAAGAACACCTTACATCACCGTACAAAACTTTAAAACTCCATAATAAACGTAATTAATTCGTACGAGTCCTTTGAACATCGTACGACAACTTAGGACATCTTACGACTCTTTATGCCACATAAGCAACTCGAAAAGAACATTAGTATAATGTAGGACGCCTTACAGCTCCTAAGAACACCTTACACCACCGTACGAAACATTAAAACTCCATAATAAACCTAATGAATTCGTCCGAGTCCTTTGAACATCGTACGACAACTCAGGAGATGTTACAGCTAAGTATACAGCATTAGCAACATGAAAAGCACGTTAGAATAATGTAGGACGCGTTACAACTCCTAAGAACACCTTACATCACCGTACAAAACTTTAAAACTCCATAATAAACCAAATTAATTCGTACGAGTCCTTTGAACATCGTACGACAACTTAGGACATCTTACGACTCTTAATGCCACATTACCGACATGAAAAGCATGTTAGAATAATGTAGGACGCGTTACAGCTCCTAAGAACACCTTACACCACCGTACGAAACATTAAAACTCCATAATAAACCTAATGAATTCGTTCGAGTCCTTTGAACATCGTACGACAACTTAAGACATCTTAAGACTCTATATGCCACATTAGCAACTCGAAAAGAACGTTAGTAAGATGTAGGATGCCTTACAGCTCCTAAGAACACCTTACACCACCGTACGAAACATTAAAACTCCATAATAAACCTAATGAATTCGTCTGAGTCGTTTGAACATCGAACGACAAGTTAGGACATCTTACGACTCTTTATGCCACATTAGCAACTCGAAATGAATATTAGTATAATGTAGTACGCCTTACAGCTCCTAAGAACACCTTACACCACCGTACGAAACGTTAAAACTCCGTAATAAACCTAATGAGTTCGTCCGAGTCCTTTGAACATCGTACGACAACTTAGGAAATCTTAAGACTCTTTATGCCACATGAGCAACTCGAAAAGAACGTTAGTATGATGTAGGACGCCTTACAGCTCCTAAGATCACCTTACACCATCGTACGAAACATTAAAACTCCATAATAAACCTAATGAATTCGTCCGAGTCCTTTGAACATCGTACGACAACTTAAGACATCTTAAGACTCTATATGCCACATTAGCAACTCGAAAAGAACGTTAGTAAGATGTAGGATGCCTTACAGCTCCTAAGAACACCTTACACAACCGTACGAAACATTAAAACTCCATAATAAACCTAATGAATTCGTCTGAGTCGTTTGAACATCGAACGACAAGTTAGGACATCTTACGACTCTTTATGCCACATTAGCAACTCGAAATGAACATTAGTATAATGTAGTACGCCTTACAGCTCCTAAGAACACCTTACACCACCGTACGAAACGTTAAAACTCCGTAATAAACCTAATGAGTTCGTCCGAGTCCTTTGAACATCGTACGACAACTTAGGAAATCTTAAGACTCTTTATGCCACATGAGCAACTCGAAAAGAACGTTAGTATGATGTAGGACGCCTTACAGCTCCTAAGATCACCTTACACCACCGTACGAAACATTAAAACTCCATAATAAACCTAACGAATTCGTCCGAGTCCTTTGAACATCGTAAGACAACTCAGGAGATGTTACAGCTCAGTATACAGCATTAGCAACATGAAAAGCACGTTAGAATAATGTAGGACGCGTTACAACTCCTAAGAACACCTTACATCACCGTACAAAACTTTAAAACTCCATAATAAACCAAATTAATTCGTACGAGTCCTTTGAACAACGTACGACAACTTAGGACATCTTACGACTCTTTATGCCACATTACCAACATGAAAAACATGTTAGAATAATGTAGGACGCGTTACAGCTCCTAAGAACACCTTACACCACCGTACGAAACATTAAAACTCCATAATAAACCTAATGAATTCGTTCGAGTCCTTTGAACATCGTACGACAACTTAAGACATCTTAAGACTCTATATGCCACATTAGCAACTCGAAAAGCACGTTAGAATAATTTAGGACGCGTTACAACTCCTAAGAACACCTTACACCACCGTACGAAACATTAAAACTCCATAATAAACCTAATGAATTCGTCTGAGTCGTTGGAACATCGAACGACAAGTTAGGACATCTTACGACTCTTTATGCCACATTAGCAACTCGAAATGAACATTAGTATAATGTAGTACGCCTTACAGCTCCTAAGAACACCTTACACCACCGTACGAAACGTTAAAACTCCGTAATAAACCTAATGAGTTCGTCCGAGTCCTTTGAACATCGTACGACAACTTAGGAGATCTTAAGACTCTTTATGCCACATTAGCAACTCGAAAAGAACGTTAGTATGATGTAGGACGCCTTACAGCTCCTAAGATCACCTTACACCACCGTACGAAACATTAAAACTCCATAATAAACCTAGTGTATTTGTCCGAGTCCTTTGAACATCGTACGACAACTCAGGAGATGTTACAGCTCAGTATACAGCATTAGCAACATGAAAAGCACGTTAGAATAATGTAGGACGCGTTACAACTCCTAAGAACACCTTACATCACCGTACAAAACTTTAAAACTCCATAATAAACCAAATTAATTCGTACGAAGTCTTTGAACAACGTACGACAACTTAGGACATCTCACGACTCTTTATGCCACATTACCAACATGAAAAACATGTTAGAATAATGTAGGACGCGTTACAGCTCCTAAGAACACCTTACACCACCGTACGAAATATTAAAACTCCATAATAAACCTAATGAATTCGTTCGAGTCCTTTGAACATCGTACGACAACTTAAGACATCTTAAGACTCTATATGCCACATTAGCAACTCGAAAAGCACGTTAGAATAATTTAGGACGCGTTACAACTCCTAAGAACACCTTACACCACCGTACGAAACATTAAAACTCCATAATAAACCTAATGAATTCGTCTGAGTCGTTTGAACATCGAACGACAAGTTAGGACATCTTACGACTCTTTATGCCACATTAGCAACTCGAAAAGAACGTTAGTATGATGTAGGACGCCTTACAGCTCCTAAGATCACCTTACACCACCGTACGAAACATTAAAACTCCATAATAAACCTAATGAATTCGTCCGAGTCCTTTGAACATCGTAAGACAACTCAGGAGATGTTACAGCTCAGTATACAGCATTAGCAACATGAAAAGCACGTTAGAATAATGTAGGACGCGTTACAACTCCTAAGAACACCTTACATCACCGTACAAAACTTTAAAACTCCATAATAAACCAAATTAATTCGTACGAGTCCTTTGAACATAGTACGACAACTTAGGACATCTTACGACTCTTTATACCACATTACCAACATGAAAAGCATGTTAGAATAATGTAGGACGCGTTACAGCTCCTAAGAACACCTTACACCACCGTACGAAACATTAAAACTCCATAGTAAACCTAATGAATTCTTTCGAGTCCTTTGAAAATCGTACGACAACTCAGGAGATGTTACAGCTCAGTATATAGCATTAGCAACATGAAAAGCACGTTAGAATAATTTAGGACGCGTTACAACTCCTAAGAACACCTTACATCACCGTACAAAACTTTAAAACTCCATAATAAACCTAATTAATTCGTACGAGTCCTTTGAACATCGTTCGACAACTTAGGACATCTTACGACTCTTTATGCGACATCAGCAACTCGAAAAGAACATTAGTATAATGTAGGACGCCTTACAGCTCCTAAGAACACCTTACACCACCGTACGAAACATTAAAACTCCATAATATACCTAATGAATTCGTCCGAGTCCTTTGAACATCGTACGACAACTCAGGAGATGTTACAGCTCAGTATACAGCATTAGCAACATGAAAAGCACGTTAGAATAATGTAGTACGCGTTACAACTCCTAAGAACACCTTACATCACCGTACAAATCTTTAAAACTCCATAATAAACCTAATTAATTCGTACGAGTCCTCTAAACATCGTACGACAACTTAGGACTTCTTACGACTCTTTATGCCACATTAGCAACATGAAAAGCACATTAGATCTTACGACTCTTTATGCCACATTAGCAACATGAAAAGCACATTAGAATAATGTAGGACGCGTTACAACTCCTAAGAACACCTTACATCACCGTACAAAACTTTAAAACTCCATAATAAACGTAATTAATTCGTACGAGTCCTTTGAACATCGTACGACAACTTAGGACATCTTACGACTCTTTATGCCACATTACCGACATGAAAAGCATGTTAGAATAATGTAGGACGCGTTACAGCTCCTAAGAACACCTTACACCACCGTACGAAACATTAAAACTCCAAAATAAACCTAATGAATTCTTTCGAGTCCTTTGAAAATCGTACGACAACTCAGGAGATGTTACAGCTCAGTATATAGCATTAGCAACGTGAAAAGCACGGTAGAATAATTTAGGACGCGTTACAACTCCTAAGAACACCTTACATCACCGTACAAAACTTTAAAACTCCATAATAAACCTAATTAATTCGTACGAGACCTTTGAACATCGTTCGACAAATTAGGACATCTTACGACTCTTTATGTGACATCAGCAACTCGAAAAGAACATTAGTATAATGTAGGACGCCTTACAGCTCCTAAGAACACCTTACACCACCGTACGAAACATTAAAACTCCATAGTAAACCTAATGAATTCGTCCGAGTCCTTTGAACATCGTACGACAACTCAGGAGATGTTACAGCTCAGTATACAGCATTAGCAACATGAAAAGCACGTTAGAATAATGTAGTACGCGTTACAACTCCTAAGAACACCTTACATCACCGTACAAATCTTTAAAACTCCATAATAAACCTAATTAATTCGTACGAGTCCTTTAAACATCGTACGACAACTTAGGACTTCTTACGACTCTTTATGCCACATTAGCAACATGAAAAGCACATTAGATCTTACGACTCTTTATGCCACATTAGCAACATGAAAAGCACATTAGAATAATGTAGGACGTGTTACAACTCCTAAGAACACCTTACATCACCGTACAAAACTTTAAAACTCCATAATAAACGTAATTAATTCGTACGGGTCCTTTGAACATCGTACGACAACTTAGGACATCTTACGACTCTTTATGCCACATAAGCAACTCGAAAAGAACATTAGTATAATGTAGGACGCCTTACAGCTCCTAAGAACACCTTACACCACCGTACGAAACATTAAAACTCCATAATAAACCTAATGAATTCGTGCGAGTCCTTTGAACATCGTACGACAACTCAGGAGATGTTACAGCTCAGTATACAGCATTAGCAACATGAAAAGCACGTTAGAATAATGTAGGACGCGTTACAACTCCTAAGAACACCTTACATCACCGTACAAAACTTTAAAACTCCGTAATAAACCAAATTAATTCGTACGAGTCCTTTGAACATCGTACGACAACTTAGGACATCTTACGACTCTTTATGCCACATTACCAACATGAAAAGCATGTTAGAATAATGTAGGACGCGTTACAGCTCCTAAGAACACCTTACACCACCGTACGAAACATTAAAGCTCCATAGTAAACCTAATAAATTCGTTCGAGTCCTTTGAACATCGTACGACAACTTAAGACATCTTAAGACTCTATATGCCACATTAGCAACTCGAAAAGAACGTTAGTATGATGTAGGACGCCTTACAGCTCCTAAGAACACCTTACACCACCGTACGAAACATTAAAACTCCATAATAAACCTAATGAATTCGTCCGAGTCCTTTGAACATCGTACGACAACTTAGGACATCTTAAGACTCTTTATGCCACATTAGCAAATCGAAAAGAACATTAGTATATTGTAGGACGCATTACAGCTCCTAAGAACACCTTACACCACCGTACGAAACATTAAAACTCCATAATAAACTTAATGAATTTGTTAGGGTTATTTCCTAGATTAAGATTTACTTTGTATTTGTTTGTATGTTTATGTATAGTTTAGGGTCTATTTTGTTATATTCCTTAAACTTGTAATTGTTGCTTTAAAGCATGTAGTGAGAGAGTGTGAGGAGAGAGGCGAGATCACAATTTCACGTAAGAGAGAGAACTTAGTGTGTGTGATTTATTTTCTCCTGCACTTGTATTACAATACTGCTTTGATCATCAATATACAAAGAGAATTATTAGTAGGAATTGTGTTAATGATTGAACTGTGTTTGTGTATGTTTCGTTCTGATCATTGAGCGATATTCACGATCCAATTGGACCTATCAATTGATATCAGAGCTTTCGGTATTGTGTTCTTCGCTGTTCTTAAGCAAAACACTACAATATTGCTCAAATATCATGATCTGAATGAATTGTTGCTGTTTTTAGTTGTGATTTATCATCGCAATCACTCCTAATTCACAACGATTGTGCAAATTCCATCAGATTATCATCAGATCTGAGGAATTAAGAAGATTGAAAAAGTTACTGTTCGATCGAATTTTGCTCAAATTCATCAAAATTTGATCATGTTTTGGATTGATTGATATAAGGGATTGATAATCGGACCATTTCACAGCTTGTGTGTGAATTTTGAACGAATTGAACAAGTTTTTTGACAAAACCCAGAAAATTTTCATGATGAAGATGAACAGTATGAACTTGGTTGAAGATTAACTTGCCGGGTGATAAAATTTGACTTAGACAATTTCCTTTGGACTTAGATTGAAGAACAATTAGGTCCTGTGCAGCCATGTAAAGGATTTTGTGCTAGACGGGTAAAGAATTTGACGAAGAAAAAGTATTACTGTTCAGCCGGATCAACAACTGTTGTGCCGGGTAATACACTGTTACGCCGGGTGATTAACAATTTCAGCGGGGTGATCAACAACTGTGTAGCCGGGTGATTAACAACTCTGCCGTGTGATCGAGTACTGTTCAGCCGGGTAAAGCTTTTTGCCGTGTCAAGATTCTGCCGGGTCAAGTTTCATTGCCGTGTGAAGTTATTTCTTGTTGTCGGGTAACTGTTCTGTCGGGTCAAGAACAAAAGTATTACAACTGTTGAGCCGTATGACTGTTTAGCCGTGTTAAGACTTATTCTCTGCCGGGTGAAGAACAAAGACACTGTTTAGCCGGGTGAAGAAGGATTTTCACTGTTCAGCCGTGTGACTCATTTTTAGTTGTCTTTTAATACTTGTTTCTTATCTTGTCTTTAATTACTTGTCTTTAATTTAGTATTTCAATTATTTCTTTTCAAAAATTAACAAAACCAAAAATATTTTCTTTAAAAATTGTTAAAATGGCTCCTAATGATGATTCTGATAACCGTGTTCCTAGACTTGTTAATCGTGCAGATTTCAAAAATTGGACACTTAGACTGAAGCATCATCTTTGCTCAATAGACAATGATCTGTGGAAATCAATTGAAAAGGGTCCTCACATACCTACTCAGACAGCTCCAGATAGTGCAAGTACCTACACCAAAGACTCTACTGAACCTTATCCAGAGGATAATTTGTCAGGAGAAGATCTGAAGAAAGTGAAGAATGACTGCAAAGTTTATTCTTTGATGTGTAAGGGATTGCCTCTACAAGTTCTGTCAAGGTTGGATACCTATCAAACAGGTTATACATTGTTCAAGGCTTTGAAGTCTATTTGTGAAGGAGGTGAACAACTCAGGAGTCTCAAGAAACAAAAGTTAAAGAGACAGTTGGAGTTATTTGAACATGTTGCTGGAGAATCAGTGCACCAGATGATGAATAGGTTTGTTCATCTGACTACTGAAATGACAAATGCAGGTGCAAAGACAGATCTCCAAGATCTGAATGACAGATTGTTATGTGCACTTCCCTCATCGTGGAAACAGACTGTGACTTTACTGAAACATACTGAGAAGTTTCCGATGGATCTAGATTTACTCATTGCAAAGATAGAGGAAGTAGAGATTGATGAAGGATCTAGAAACAATGACAGAACTGGTTCACATGCACAATACAAATTTGTTGTGAATCCTGCTAACACTGTGGAGAATGCTTTTCTTGCACAAGATGCAACAAAGTTTGAAGAAGAGGGTGATTTATTTGTGGGCGCAAGTTTTTATACTGATTCGTCATATTTTCCAAGTTCGCCAACTTATTCTCAACCTCAATCTCCACCAAGAGCTCAAGTTCAAAGTCAGAATCTGAAGAATCAAACAGAAAATCAAAGTTCAAATGTTCAAGCCAAGGTGAAAGATGTAATGAACATTCTGTTGCAAGATGACGAGACTAAAACTGCCTTTACTGCTTTTATGGCAAGTTTTCAAGCATACCAAGGAAGTCATTTAAGTCAAATGGACGTGGTCCTTCAAGATTTATTCGAGATGGATCCTGATGATGTTGAGGAAATGGATTTGAATTGGCAAATGGTCATGGTTGCATATAGGACGCAAAAGCATGCAGATGTTAACCGAAGCTACAAGCCTCATGCAAACAAAACTGTTGGTTTTGACAAATCAAAGGCCAGATGTTTCAATTGTAACCAGTATGGTCATTTTTCAAGGGAATGCAAAGCTCCTAAGAATCAGAATTTCAATGATCAAGCTAGTTCAAGTAATCAAGGTCAAGGTCAAAGCTCAAGTTATCAACAAAGAAATCAACGTTACTTTCAGAAGCCATACCAAAGTCTTCCTATGCCGGAATTGAAGGATGAAGGAAAGAAACCAGAAGACCAAACAAAGGCATTGGTAGTTAGTGTGAAAGACGGATATGATTGGAGTGCTTATGCAGAACAATTTACATCTGATCTTACATCAAATCTGGCACTGGTATGTGAAATCGAATAAGACTGGTCTGAAGAAGGGGATGGTAAAATGATTGAAGATACTGTGAGTGAAGATTCAGAGGAATATGACTGGAGTGCAAAATCTGATCCTGTTGAAGAATCTGAGTCTGAAATTGCGCTGATGGCTACTGCCAGTGAGTCTTCATCATCTACCGAACAACCAAAGGTTAGTAATAACTTACCCCCTAACTATGTTCCATTACCTGCTGATGTTAAAGAAAGGTTGTGTTCTGAACAATGCATTCAACACGTAGAACATTATCGAACTCATTCATTTAAAATTGGTGACAAATTAAGCAAACATGAGAAAATTCATGAACAACTTAAAATTGATCACAAAATTTCTGATGAGAAGATTTTGTCACTAACCGAATCATGGAACAAAACTTTAAAAGAACTGGAACTTGTTACCAAACAACTTGAAGAAATGACAAAGAACTTTGAACAAGAAAAAGTTGCACATGCTGTCACTCAAGTTGAATTGTCAAAAGTTAAAAGTTGTAAAACAATGGTGCAACAACTTGTAAGTGAAAGAGGTAACAAAACCAAAACCGGGTTGGGTTTTACTCATGAACCAATGCCAAATTCAATCACTCAAACCTTACCAGAAAACTTTAATAAATTTGATCATTCACCTGAAAATGAAAGAAAATTCAAAGAAATTCAAAGAAGTAAATCCGAGTCTGAAGGATCTGAAGTTTTGATGGAAAGTTTGAAAGAAGAAGATGGTGTGACAACTGAAGCCGATGATGAAGCTAGCAACAAATCAGAGCATGTTCTAATTCAACTTGTTGAGTATCCGGAACTGAATCCGAAGTCAGAAACAGTGAAGCATGAAGGTGAATTTTCAGGATACAATGATCCTGAATACATCAAGTGGAAGAAGGAACAAAAGGCGCAAGTTGCTGATCAGTTGATCAAGAAGCAGGAAGTGAAAAAGACTGAAGTTTCGAATGCAAAAGTTCAGAAATTAAAATCAAAAATCAATCAATCTGAAACAAAACAGTCAAAAGGCAAAAGTGTCTTAAAATCAAATAAAAACTCCAAAGCTCAAAGTGTTAAAACTGACAAAGTTAAACCTGTCAAGAAAGTGTCAAAAGGAAAGATAATCAAGTTTGTGTCTGCAGGAACGTTTGATTTGAACGAATCTTATGGTAAACCAATCAATTCTCCAATCAAATCTAACTCTGGTCTGAAAACAGGTTCAGGTCCTAATTCTTCCGCTGTCAATGATAAGAGAATTGAATCCAAAAAGGTAACCAAACAGAATAGTTTAAAATCGAACCAAAGTCCCATGCAATCAAAATCACAAACAAAGTCTCCACAAAAGAATCAAGTTAATCTAAAACCGAACAAAACTGATAATGAATCACGAGTTGGTTCTTCATCAAAGGTTAACAATCGGCTCTTTAGGATTAGCAAGAAACACTGTGAGATTTGTGATCATTATAACCATGCAACTGCTGAATGTTTCTTTAACAGGTACTGCAGTTACTGTGACAAAAGAAATCATTCTTCAGAAGAATGTTATTATAACAAATTTTGTGATATTTGTGAAAGAAGAAACCATGACACAAAGGATTGTTTCTTTCGATCAAACTCAACAAGAGAAATGACACCATTTTCAAATTTTCAAAGAAATCAGTCATTTGGTTTTCAAAATATGAATCAAAGTCATTCTCCGGTTTTGAGAAATTTCAATCGAAACAATTCTGTTTCTAACTTTTCAAGAAATGTGCAGGTTAATAATTTTAAACCAAGAGCTTTAATGGTAAGAAACCAAAAGTTTGAAAATAACCTTGATCCTAAGCTAGAGGAAAGGTTTAGTGCTTTGAGGAGAAAGCAGTCAATGAACGCCAATGGGCGAAACAATAGTTTTCAGCATCAAAATCTCTTAAATGAAACAAATTTTCAAAATGTTCAATATCAACAAGTTACTATTGCAGATAGATTCGGAAAACCCAAGACCGTGTGGGCCTGGGTTGACCAAGCTAACTAAGTGATTGTTGAAATGCAGGTACGCCCAAGAAGACCTATCAACTCGTGGTTTGTTGATAGTGGGTGTAGCCGGCATATGACAGGCAACCATGCCTTGCTTCAGGATTTCAAGCTGAAAAATGGTACACACATTGCATTTGGAGGTGATGCAGGTGGTAAAATAACAGGAGAAGGAACCTTATCCAATGGGGTCATTAGTTTTGATAAAGTCAACTACTGTGCACAGTTGAACTTTAACTTACTAAGTGTATCTCAAATTTGTGATAAATCTTATTTAACTTTATTTGATGATTCTTTCTGTTATATACTCAAACCAGGTTTCAAGATTGACAATGAATGGGTAGTGGTTAAAGCTCCAAGAGATCGTGATGTATACAAGCTGGATATGTCACAGATTGATGAAGAAACCGAAGCTACTTTTCTCATTGCACATGCTTCAAATGATGAGAGTCAGCTTTGGCATAGACGGCTGGGCCATTCAAACTTCAGAAACATGAACCGTTTAGTGTCTGGAAATCACGCTGTAGGAATACCGTCAAAGAAATTCTCTACAACTGATCTCTGTCCAGCATGTTTGAAAGGAAAACAGCACCGAATGTCTCTTAAGTCCAAGCAAGAAAACTCCATTTCAAAACCCTTGCAGATGCTACATATGGATCTTTTCGGACCAACAAATGTGCAAAGCATCGGAAAGAAGTCTTATTGTTTTGTCATTATTGACGATTTCACTAGATTTTCTTGGGTTTATTTTTTGCATGTTAAATCTGAAACTGCGGAGTTATTAAAAGAATTTATCATCAAAGTTGAAAATCAGTTGGATTGTAAAGTGAAAATTTTACGAAGTGATAATGGTACAGAATTTAAGAACGCTAATGTTGATTTGTTTTGTGCAGAAAAAGGAATTGCTAGACAATTTAGTGCTCCAAGAACGCCTCAACAAAATGGGGTTGCGGAACGGAAAAATCGGACACTGATTGAAGCAGCAAGATCCATGCTCGCAGATGCTAAAATCCCTATCACATTCTGGGACGAAGCTATTGCTACTGCGTGTTTTGTACAAAACAGGACATTATTGGTTCAGGATAAACAGAAAACATCTTATGAGTTGTTATTTGGAAGAAAACCGAATATTTCATACTTGAAAACATTTGGTTGTCCTGTAACGATTCTAAATTTAAATGATCATCTCGGGAAATTTGAGTCAAAATCTGATGATGGATTTTTCCTTGGTTATTCGTCTGTTTCTAAAGCTTATCGGGTTTTTAATAGAAAAACAAATACTGTTATTGAAACTATTAACGTAAAGTTTTTAGAAAATTCATTTCCGTCAGTGGCACATGGTCCCGAATGGTTATTTGATTTAGATTCGTTATCAAAATCTTTCAATTCTAACTTATTTGATTTTTCAGGAAAAGCAAGGACAGAATCAGGTGACCTGGGATGCTTTAGTGATAATTCTGATAATGACGAGGATGGCAATTTCAATTCTGAGTATCCGTTCATGTCATTTCATAATCCTGATCATGTCAAATCCAGTCAAGCTCCGGGTCCTTCTGGTTCTCAAGAAGATCAAGAATCAAACAATCTTGAAGATGATGTGAATCCGCAAAGTTCTCCTAATGATGGTGGATCTGTTCAAAATCAACCATCATCAGATCCGAATGTTGAAGTTATTCCAGAATCATTTGATTACTTCATTAATTCACCGGATCAAGTCCCGAATTTCACTCTGCATACTTCTACCATTCTACAAGATCTACCGAATCTGAATCATTCTAATCTGGAGAGTCAAGTGCAAGGAGATGAGATACCAATTCATCGAATTCACAAGAAACATCATGTCTCTCAGATTATTGGGCCGTTGAATCAGAGAACTACAAGAAATCAAACTTAGCAAGCAAACGTTTGTCTTTATTCATGTTTTCTTTCTCAAGTGGTGCCGAAGAACATTTCAGAAGCATTGCAAGATAATAGTTGGATTGAAGCCATGCAAGAGGAGTTACTTCAATTTCGCAAACAAGAGGTTTGGAAATTAGTGGACTTACCTGAAGGAGAGAATGCGATTGGTACATGATGGTTGTACAAAAACAAGCCAGACGAACGTGGCATTGTTGTGAGAAACAAAGCAAGACTCATTGCACAGAGATATACTCAGGAAGAAGGCATTGATTATGAAGAAGTGTTCGCTCCGGTCGCAAGACTTGAAGCCATACGCGTTTTTCTTGCATATGCTTCCTTCATGAAGTTTAAGGTATTCCAAATGGACGTCAAAGGCGCTTTTCTGTATGGACCGATTACAGATGATGTATATGTCAGACAACCTCCGGGTTTTGAAGATCCTGACTATCCTCATCGTGTATACAAGTTGAGTAAAGCTCTTTATGGTCTACACCAAGCTCCGAGAATCTGGTATGAGACATTATCTAAGCATTTACTAGAACATGGATTCACAAGAGGACAAATTGATCCAGCTTTGTTTATGAAGAGGGAGAATGATGATCTCTTATGTGTTCAAGTTTATGTGGACGATATTATCTTCGGATCAACCAGTGAGTCAATGTGCAAAGAATTTGAGGAAATCATGAAGTGCAGATTCCAGATGAGTTCTATGGGGGAGATTAACTTCTTTCTTGGATTACAAGTGAAACAATCAGCTGACGGAATTTTCATCAATCAATCAAAATTTGTTGAGAAGTTGTTGAAGAAATTCAAGATGCAAGATTGTCAGACTATTCGAACTCCATCTGATGTGAACTGCAAGATACAGCCGGATCCAAAAGGCAAATCCGTGGATCAAACACTATACAGATCAATGATCGTTTCACTGATGTATCTTACTGCATCAAGACCAGACATCATGTATGCTGTATGTGTGTGCGCAAGATATCAGTCTGATCCAAAAGAGTCGCACCTTGTTGCTGTTAAACGTATTTTCAGATACCTTAAAGGGAAACCGAATCTTGGGTTATGGTATCCTTATGAAGGCAATTTTGAATTATATAGTTATTCTGATAGTGACTTTGGTGGGTGTGCTCTTGACAGGAAATCGAAAACTGGTGGATGTCAATTTCTGGGTCCTAGACTTGTCTCTTGGCAATGCAAGAAGCAGACCAACGTTTCTGTATCCACAGCTGAAGCAGAGTATATCGCTGCATCTGCAGGATGTTCTCAAGTTTTGTGGTTACAAAATCAATTGCTGGACTACGGGTTTAACTTTCTAAAAACTCCTATTTACATAGACAATACTGCTGCTATGTTCATTACTGCTAATCCTGTTCAACACTCAAAAACCAAACATATCGAAACTCGATATCACTTTTTAAGAGACAACTCTGAAAAAGGTTTAATAATTTTGATTAAAGTTCATACCGACAAACAACTGGCAGATCTTTTCACAAAATCTTTTTTGTCAGGCCGGTTTGAATTCTTAATTCAATCCATAGGATTAATCAATCATGATTGATTCTACTTTTCAAAAACAAAACAAAAATCAGAAAATATAAAAGCCAAAAATATAATAAGTTGATGTCAAGTATTGATTCCTTTGTCTTTTATTTTATGTTTTGCATTGTGTGTGCATGAAAAAGAAAAGCAAAAACAAAATATAAAAGCAAAAAGAAAAGAAAATATCATGTCATAAGAATCTATATTGCATAAAGTGAGAAATGATAGTTACACTAGACATTATTTGTTACATCATTTTTAATAAAGACTGATGAATGTTAATTGATGTGCTAGACAGCTCAGGCAATTAGACTGAAAAAGTAAGTTGATTGTTGACAAACATAAACTTAATGATCTTTGTGTTAAGTTCCATTGTTATACATGTCTAGATATATATCTTTTGATGCATTGCTTGTGATGATAGTTGTACATGATCGGGTAACGATGCAGTCTATTCAGTGTGATGAACCGCATCGTGAGCTTCTTTGTTGTGGTATCCACAGACCTGAAGTCTCACATGAAGTCTCTTTTGAGCTTCAAGGTGCAGCAAAAGATTCCCAAAGATGGAACAAAAAGAGTCCCAAATGTGGACCATCACCAAACAAAAATTCCAAAAGGAATTCAGAAGATTCCCAAGGGGAACGATAGGAAAGAAAAATTCCCAAAGATGGAATTAAAAAGAAGTCCCAAAGTGGACCAAATCCGAATAGAACCCAAATTCCACACTGTTTATGATTGTAAGTGACCAGGTTGTTGTGCAATATGCATTCAGGTAGTGATTGATAAGGAAATATGTTGACATATGTATACATGTGGGTCACATAAGTCATTTCAATCAAACCTTAATTATCATCATGATACTGAAAAAGTAAGTGTGTCAACTCGAGCTAATTGGTATGTTTTCATATCATCACTCAATCAAACATAAGTCAAATGTTTATTCAAAACTTGCAAAACATGTTCAGATAATGTGTGGTATGATCTCGCTGCGTTATTTTGATTCATTGCATTGCATATGTCTTTATTTTAATGTGTGTGCTTTGTGTGTGCATGCATATGCAATCTTTATTGACACATCGACATCCTTGTTAAACTTAAAAAATTTTAAGAAATTTCAAGTTTAGGGGGAGAATAATTTGAAGAAAAATATCTACAAAAATCCAAAAATATTTTTTGAATAAGTGTGTTTTGAATGAACAAGATTATGTGGTATGAAAAGTAAAAGTATTGGATGTGTTAAAAACAAACCCAAGGTCTTGTGAATTGTTTTTATGAAATTGCTTCGGGATATAGAAATATTGGTTGTGCAAAAATATTTTTGAAAAAGAAAAAGAAAAATGAATTTAATTAGAATTGATATTATTGACTTGTTTAATGTTGTTGATAATTAATGTGACAAATTCTTTTTAAGGATATCTTGTCTAATTAATGTGTCGAGAATGTTTGCAGGTGCAATAAATGCAGTTGAAAAAGTCAACAGACGAGAAAAGTGAAGAAAATTGCTCAAAGAGTTATAGCCGGGCAAAGATATCAGACAAAACTGTGCGGCCGGGTAATGAACACACTGTTCAGCCGGGTAAAGTTGTAAGTTTGATACAAGCCGGGTGATTGATAAAATGTGAAGCCGGGTGAAGATATTATGACTACTGTACAGCCGGGCAATGATCATGTCAAATACAGCCGGGTGAAGGTCATAAATATCTGCCGGATGACAAGTTGTTACTATACAGCCGGGTGAAGATATGTTGTCATTATACAGCCGGGTAAAAGAAATCTTATCTTGCCGTGTAAGTGTATAACACTATGTTGCCGGGTAATAGTGGAAACAACTGTGTTGCCGTGTAAAGAAGAAAGCATGCCGGGTGATACAACTGTGTTGCCGTGTGATGAAGAAAGCATGCCGGGTGAAAGAAAAGCAACTGTGTTGCCGGGTGATGAAGAAAGGTTGCCGGATGATGTTTTGAATATTACTATGCTGCCTGGTGATGAATAAAACCCATCAGGTGTAGTTGTTCCTAACCTTTACCCGTCACTACAGTGACTTACCCGTCTCTACAGTGTTTGACCCGTCAAGTGTTTTTACATGTTTTGTGTTGACCCGTCACACTTTGTGACTTGTTCCAAGTACTTGACCCGTCACAACAGTGCATGACCCGTCACTACAGTACTTGACCCGTCAAGACTTATTGGGCCTTTTTATGCTTACCCGTCCCGTTTGTTGACCCGGCACCTCAAAGTTTGACCTAATTTTTAACGATATAAAAACCCGCCTCTTCACAAACACTTATCATTTTTCACATTCACTTTCAAACAAATCCCCTGTACTTAAATCCCTTTGATTATCATATTCAGTCGTTGATTCTGTAACAAGTATAATCGATTGAATAAGGTATTGTCCTTGTGATTTGTTCTTGATAAACCTGCAAATCGACCGATAAAATGAAAAACGATGATGAACAGTGTTTTTGATCACTGAATCGACACTTTGATTGTGTGTTTTTAAACCTAAATCGAATGTTGTTTTAAGTATAAAATCTGTCGATCATCAACAATCAATCACTCATTTGCACCAAAACACCTTAAAACCAACTTAATCAATCAAAATTGTCATAACTATTAAAATCGCCATTGATGAACTTTTAAAGCTCTTAAATGTTAAACTTCAAAATGATGAAATGTGTGCTAAAAGTGACAAATTCTTGTTAAAACAGAACTAAAACATGTTAAACAACTTCATCTTATAACTTTCAAATTTATGGTATTAAGTGTTAAACTGTTAAAATTGATAAATGTTGTATAATCATTAAAAAATTCAAAATTGGTTGATCAAAATGATGAAAATCAGTTTGTTAGAGCAATTTAGGGAAAAAAAATGATTATGTGAATGTTTCTCTTCTTAACTTTTGTTAAACACTTATGAAAATTTGAAGTTTATTGATGAAATATCTAACACATGTGTCTTGTTTATGTTTTGTGTTTGTTTTGGCAGATGGAGAATCTAAAGTTTGAGCCCAAACACAATTTGGTGGCATGTCTAGATGAATCTATCCCTGAAACTGATGGTTACAGAGATATGATCAAGTTTATAAAGAGGACAAAGTATGTGTATGCTATGTGTGCCAAACCGGTCATATATGCAAGATTGATAAAGAGCTTTTGGAGAACAGCAGAAGTGATCAGAGATGATAATGGTGTTGCTGTTGTTAGAGGAAATATTTCTAGAGATATGGTGTTGACAGTTTCTGAAGAAGCAATCAGAAATGCCTTAAGGATTGATGAAGATGAAGTAGGAATGAATGATGAGTTGACCATGGCTGAGTGTCAATCGTGTTTTGTTAATATGGGGCATCCACCTGTATTTCCAAAGTCACAGTTTTATAGAGCAAAGTTGGGAAAGAAGTTTAAGCTGTTATGCTATGTTGTCCAACAGTGCATGTCTAGGAGGAGTGTAGGTTTTGACAACTTCCCATCAGATATAGCATCTCCAATTGTTGCTATAGCTGAAAACAAACCATTCAATATGTCAAGGTGGATCATGAATGGGTTTGTGTTTAATCTGGTGAAGGGTAAAAGATTTAAGTTTCTCATGTATCCGAGATTCTTACAATTGATGATAAATGTGGCATATCCTATCATTAGAACTGAAGGTTATTCTGGGGGAATTTTGTACACAGAGGACATGAACGATCTATCTTACAGAAAGATGAGTATCGGGAATGTGCCTAGTGTGGAATTATTTGACTATATGAGAAATATAGGCAATAATGAAGAAGACGTTGAAGGTATTTATCATCATATTTCTCACGGTGAGATAGTGAATCCACAGGACCTGATTGATGAGGTGCCTGACAATTTATCGGATGATGATGAGTATAATGCTCGTCATGTAGAAGATGAAGAGAATGAATCTGAGGATGATAACAGTGATGATGGTGACAGTGACAGTGATGATGGTCAAGATAATGATAATGGAGATGATGTTAATGATGATGCTGAATCTGAATCTGATTCAGAGGAGGCAGAGATTGTTGAAGCAGTTGAACCGATGGAATTGGCGACTGAGAATGTTGAAGTTATTGAACATGTGGTGATAGAAGAACATGTTGAGGTTGTGTCTGTTGAGAAGGAGGTAGCAGTTGAAGTTGCTAAACCCATCACTAAACAGTATGTTAGATCTCGAAGATCTAAATCTGTTGTGGAGAAAGTAATGAGTGAGCCTGAAGAGATAGATATAGTTCAGATTGCTCAGGAAGTAATGGCCGAAGCTGAGACTATTGCACAGATAGTTGATGAAGTTGATGCTGGCGTTACTGATCCTATCCCTGTTGATATACCCACCACATCATCCCAAGTTGCAGAAAAGATTGAACAAGTTTTGGAGTCTTCACCAAAAGTTGTATCAAGTATTGATGAGACAGAGAATGAGAAAAAGATTGCTGAGTTAGAGGAAATGGTGACCAAGTTGGTAGAGGCAAATGAAATGTTGAAAGCTTCGAATGAGAGGAAGAAGAAAAGGCTTGAAGAGTTTTGGACCATTCACAATCAAAACCTGAAAACTTTCAAAGAATTGGATGATGATCATGTTAAGCTGGTTGCTGAGCATGCGAAATTGAAGGATGATCATGAAAGTTTAAAAGAGGAGTATGAGAACTTGAAGTATGATTATACTGAGTTGAAGGCTGAATGCAATACTTTGGAGGATGAAAAAGAGATGTTGGAAAAATGGCTGGAAGAAACCAAACCGAAGAAATCTGGTTCAACATCTGATAAAGATTTTTCAGATGAAGTGGTTGAAATGACTGAAGCGACTCAAGTATCAAAAGTTTATCTGACTAGAGCACGAGGCACTACAAATGTTGGTATAAGGGTGGAATCTCCAATCACCATTCCCGATGAAGCTGTTGCTGAAACTGTCAATACTGACAAAGCTGAGGGAAAAAGGAAGTTAGATGCTATACCAGAGATTATGGGTGATGAAGGTAGTTCGAAAAAGGCAAGGATTGATGAGACAGTGCAGATTGAGCCGATTCAATCTGTAGCTGTAGTTGAAACTGAAGTAATTGAGCTGACTAAGGCAGATGAAACTGTAAGTGAAGCTGAAGTTGTTAAACCAGTTCAGATTGAGCCGATTCAATCTGAAGCTGTTATAGTTGAAGAAATGCCTAAAATTGTTGAAGTAATGGAGAATGCATCTGAAACTGTTGAAGTGATTGAAAATGTGCCTGAAAATATACCTGAAGAAGCAAGTCAGTTTGAGCCGGTTCAAACTGACAATGCGCCTATGATCGAGGCATTAGATGATTTGGACGATATAGACTTTACTGAATCTGAAAATGAAGCTGAGCCAGAAACCAATGTTGATCAAGAGATTCCAAATGATTTAGATCAAAGATTTGCTTATCTTGAGAAGATGAAGTATAATCCTGTGTTTTTAAATGGGTTGACTGTGAGCCAGATAAATGAAGAGTATCAAAAGTGTATGATTGCCCAAGACAAAGCCGAAGCTGATAAAAAGGAATTTATCATTGAGATGGGTGAATGGACTCCATTGCAAGAAAGTTTGAATATAGAAGACTTTCCTCCAACTGAATTGTATCACCAAAATCCGGAAGAAATGTCAAGTAGAGAGATGCGTGATTGGCTGAGCTCAAGAAATTATCCGTACAGAACTCTGAAGAGATTGAAATCTGAGTCGCTGAGGAAAATTGTTGTTAGTTTTATGAAGACGGAGAAAATGTACAACCGTATGTTTTATTTGGACTACAAAAATCCTCAATACTTCGAGCTGACAAAGAGATACAAAATTCTTGGACCAAAAGAATTACCAGTGATGGCTTTACCAGAAAATGCTCACAAGAAAAGGCATGAATTGATGGATATGTTCCGAAGTGAAGTCAAGTCATATAACATACCGATGGACGTTCGTGAATCATGGCATAAATCAGCCACAGTAGTTGACGTTGTGAGGTCACTGCTGAGTAAGGGTCAGTCGATTGCTGAACTGCTTGATTCAATGATTGTGCCAGAAAAGAACAAGAAGGTAAAAATTATTGCATAGAAATACGATGAGGTGTTTGATGCATTCATGATAAAGAGAGTTAATGGTTTATGTGACGTATATCATTACTACTCTAGCATTTTTAAGTTGGAAGTTCAAGATTTGAAGGAGCTGCACAAACTCAGACTGATAAGTCACACGCATGCTGAGCGTGGTGATAAATGTGCAATGCTGCTAGATGCCGGGATAGCCAGACCACCGAAGTATCTTGACTTCAGAGGACAACAAGAAGACACTGCTTATGTTCAAACGAAGAAACAAAGAAAGGAAAAGAAGTTGGTTGTCAGTGAGGACATGTACTTGGAGGAATTTTCGGATGAGTATTTTGATAAGGTGACCAATCCAGGACTGAAAGTGATAGATGGTTCGCAAATGACGAAGCCAATACTTAGAGTTTTCTACAATCAAGAAACTTTTGAGTTGAAGCTTGTTCGAAATTTGGAAGATTGGGACAAAGATATGATTACATCCATCATACATCGACTATCTGAGAAGTTGCAGAATGGAGAAATGCAAAGACAAACTTGCTGAAGCTGATAGAAAATTGTTTGTGGTGATGATAGAAGTGATAGCTGCTGCAACTGAAAAGATTCGAGTACGAAAGGCATTGCTGAACTCTAATCTTGTGAGGGTTGACATACCAGAGATAGAGTTTATGAGAGTATCTGGAAGAGGAACTTTGGAAGTGCAAGTCAAAGGGAAGGAGATGCCTTATGAGTTTTATGCTAACATTGACTTTGCAGGTTTAAATCTGGATTCTCTGAGACGCATGAATGCCTGCCCAATTCTTACAAATGAGTCTAAACCGAGACAAGCCAAGATTGCTGAAAAGTTCAAGTCTTGCATAGAAGAAGCTCTGAAAGAACAAGAAGAATACAAGGGAAGAGAATTGCTGAATGTCAAAGACGAACCAGAAGATTGGTAGAAAGAGATTGATGCTGAACAAGATGAAAAAGATATGAAGTTTTTGCTGAAGAATCCAAAGTTAAATCTTAGGGGGAGTACTGTTAGGGTTATTTCCTAGATTAAGATTTACTTTGTATTTGTTTGTATGTTTATGTATAGTTTAGGGTCTATTTTGTTATATTCCTTAAACTTGTAATTGTTGCTTTAAAGCATGTAGTGAGAGAGTGTGAGGAGAGAGGCGAGATCACAATTTCACGTAAGAGAGAGAACTTAGTGTGTGTGATTTATTTTCTCCCGCACTTGTATTACAATACTGCTTTTATCATCAATATACAAAGAGAATTATTAGTATGAATTGTGTTAATGATTGAACTGTGTTTGTGTATGTTTCGTTCTGATCATTGAGCGATATTCACGATCCAATTGAACCTATCAGAATTCGTCCGAGTCCTTTGAACATCGTACGACAACTTAGGACATCTTACGACTGTTTATGCCACATTAGCAACTCGAAATGAACATTAGTATAATGTAGAACGCCTTACAGCTCCTAAGAACACCTTACACCACCGTACGAAACGTTAAAACTCCATAATAAACCTAATAAATTCGTCCGAGTCCTTTGAACATCGTACGACAACTCAGGAGATGTTACGGCTCAGTATACGGCACTAGCAACATGAAAATCACGTTAGAATAATGTAGGACGCGTTACAACTCCTAAGAACACCTTACATCACCGTACAAAACTTTAAAACTCCATAATAAACGTAATTAATTCGTACGAGTCCTTTGAACATCGTACGACAACTTAGGACATCTTACGACTCTTTATGCCACATTAGCAACTCGAAAAGAACATTAGTATAATGTAGGACGCCTTACAGCTCCTAAGAACACCTTACACCACCGTACGAAACATTAAAACTCCATAATAAACCTAATGAATTCGTCCGAGTCCTTTGAACATCGTACGACAACTCAGGAGATGTTACAGCTCAGTATACAGCATTAGCAACATGAAAAGCATGTTAGAATAATGTAGGACGCGTTACAACTCCTACGAACACCTTACATCACCGTACAAAACATTAAAACTCCATAATAAACCAAATTAATTCGTACGAGTCCTTTGAACAACGTACGACAACTTAGGACATCTTACGACTCTTTATGCACATTACCAACATGAAAAACATGTTAGAATAATGTAGGACGTGTTACAGCTCCTAAGAACACCTTACACCACCGTACGAAACATTAAAACTCCATAATAAACCTAATGAATTCGTTCGAGTCCTTTGAACATCGTACGACAACTTAAGACATCTTAAGACTCTATATGCCACATTAGCAACTCGAAAAGAACGTTAGTAAGATGTAGGATGCCTTACAGCTCCTAAGAACACCTTACACCACCGTACGAAACATTAAAACTCCATAATAAACCTAATGAATTCGTCCGAGTCCTTTGAACATCGTACGACAACTCAGGAGATGTTACAGCTCAGTATACAGCATTAGCAACATGAAAAGCACGTTAGAATAATGTAGTACGCGTTACAACTCCTAAGAACACCTTACATCACAGTACAAATCTTTAAAACTCCATAATAAACCTAATTAATTCGTACAAGCCCTCTAAACATCGTACGACAACTTAGGACATCTTACGACTCTTAATGCCACATTAGCAACATGAAAAGCACATTCGATCTTACGACTCTTTATGCCACATTAGCAACATGAAAAGCACATTAGAATAATGTAGGACGCGTTACAACTCCTAAGAACACCTTGCATCACCGTACAAAACTTTAAAACTCCATAATAAACGTAATTAATTCGTACGAGTCCTTTGAACATCGTACGACAACTTAGGACATCTTACGACTCTTTATGCCACATAAGCAACTCGAAAAGAACATTAGTATAATGTAGGACGCCTTACAGCTCCTAAGAACACCTTACACCACCGTACGAAACATTAAAACTCCATAATAAACCTAATGAATTCGTCCGAGTCCTTTGAACATCGTACGACAACTCAGGAGATGTTACAGCTCAGTATACAGCATTAGCAACATGAAAAGCACGTTAGAATAATGTAGGACGCGTTACAACTCCTAAGAACACCTTACATCACCGTACAAAACTTTAAAACTCCATAATAAACCAAATTAATTCATACGAGTCCTTTGAACATCGTACGACAACTTAGGACATCTTACGACTCTTTATGCCACATTACCAACATGAAAAGCATGTTAGAATAATGTAGGACGCGTTACAGCTCCTAAGAACACCTTACACCACCGTACGAAACATTAAAACTCCATAATAAACCTAATAAATTCGTTCGAGTCCTTTGAACATCGTACGACAACTTAAGACATCTTCAGACTCTATATGCCACATTAGCAACTCGAAAAGAACGTTAGTATGATGTAGGACGCCTTACAGCTCCTAAGAACACCTTACACCACCGTACGAAACATTAAAAATCCATAATAAACCTAATGAATTCGTCCGAGTCCTTTGAACATCGTACGACAACTTAGGACATCTTAAGACTCTTTATGCCACATTAGCAAATCGAAAAGAACATTAGTATATTGTAGGACGCATTACAGCTCCTAAGAACACCTTACACCACCGTACGAAACATTAAAACTCCATAATAAACCTAATGATTTCGTCCGAGTCCTTTGAACATCGTACGACAACTTAGAACATCTTACGACTCTTTATGCCACATTAGCAACTCGAAATGAACATTAGTATAATGTAGTACGCCTTACAGCTCCTAAGAACACCTTACACCACCGTACGAAACATTAAAACTCCATAATAAACCTAATGAATTCGTCCGAGTCCTTTGAACATCGTACGACAACTCAGGAGATGTTACGGCTCAGTATACGGCACTAGCAACATGAAAAGCACGTTAGAAAAATGTAGGAGGCGTTACAACTCCTAAGAACACCTTACATCACCCTACAAAACTTTAAAACTCCATAATAAACGTAATTAATTCGTACGAGTCCTTTGAACATCGTACGACAACTTAGGACATCTTACGACTCTTTATGCAACATCAGCAACTCGAAAAGAACATTAGTATAATGTAGGACGCCTTACAGCTCCTATGAACACCTTACACCACCGTACGAAACATTAAAACTCCATAATAAACCTAATGAATTTGTCCGAGTCCTTTAACATCGTACGACAACTCAAGAGATGTTACAGCTCAGTATACAACATTAGCAACATGAAAAGCACGTTAGAATAATGTAGGACGCGTTACAACTCCTAAGAACACCTTACATCACCGTACAAAACATTAAAACTCCATAATAAACGTAATTAATTCGTACGAGTACTTTGAACATCGTACGACAACTTAGGACATCTTACGACTCTTTATGCCACATCAGCAACTCGAAAAGAACATTAGTATAATGTAGGACGCCTTACAGCTCCTAAGAACACCTTACACCACCGTACGAAACATTAAAACTCCATAATAAACCTAATGAATTCGTCCGAGTCCTTTGAACATCGTACGACAACTCAAGAGATGTTACAGCTCAGTATACAACATTAGCAACATGAAAAGCACGTTAGAATAATGTAGGACGCGTTACAACTCCTAAGAACACCTTACATCACCGTACAAAACATTAAAACTCCATAATAAACCTAATGAATTCGTCCGAGTCCTTTGAACATCGTACGACAACTTAGGACATCTTAAGACTCTTTATGCCACATTAGCAAATCGAAAAGAACATTAGTATATTGTAGGACGCATTACAGCTCCTAAGAACACCTTACACCACCGTACGAAACATTAAAACTCCATAATAAACCTAATGAATTCGTCCGAGTCCTTTGAACATCGTACGATAACTTAGGACATCTTACGACTCTTTGTGCCACATTAGCAACTCGAAATGAACATTAGTATAATGTAGTACGCCTTACAGCTCCTAAGAACACCTTACACCACCGTACGAAACGTTAAAACTCCATAATAAACCTAATGAATTCGTCCGAGTCCTTTGAACATCGTACGACAACTCAGGAGATGTTACGGCTCAGTATCCGGCACTAGCAACATGAAAAGCACGTTAGAAAAATGTAGGAGGCGTTACAACTCCTAAGAACACCTTACATCACCCTACAAAACTTTAAAACTCCATAATAAACGTAATTAATTCGTACGAGTCCTTTGAACATCGTACGACAACTTAGGACATCTTACGACTCTTTATGCCACATCAGCAACTCGAAAAGAACATTAGTATAATGTAGGACGTCTTACAGCTCCTAAGAACACCTTACACCACCGTACGAAACATTAAAACTCCATAATAAACCTAATGAATTCGTCCGAGTCCTTATGAACATCGTACGACAACTCAAGAGATGTTACAGCTCAGTATACAACATTAGCAACATGAAAAGCACGTTAGAATAATGTAGGACGCGTTACAACTCCTAAGAACACCTTACATCACCGTACAAAACTTTAAAACTCCATAATAAACCAAATTAATTCGTACGAGTCCTTTGAACATCGTACGACAACTTAGGTCATCTTATGACTCTTTATGCCACATTACCAACATGAAAAGCATGTTAGAATAATGTACGACGCGTTACAGCTCCTAAGAACACCTTACACCACCGTACGAAACATTAAAACTCCATAATAAACCTAATGAATTCGTTCGAGTCCTTTGAACATAGTACGACAACTTAAGACATCTTAAGACTCTATATGCCACATTAGCAACTCGAAAAGAACGTTAGTAAGATGTAGGACGCCTTACAGCTCCTAAGAACACCTTACACCACCGTACGAAACATTAAAACTCCATAATAAACCTAATGAATTCGTCCGAGTCCTTTGAACATCGTACGACAACTTAGGACATCTTACGACTCTTTATGCCACATTACCAACATGAAAAGCATGTTAGAATAATGTAGGACGCGTTACAGCTCCTAAGAACACATTACACCATCGTACGAAACATTAAAACTCCATAATAAACGTAATTAATTCGTACGAGTCCTTTGAACATCGTACGACAACTTAGGACGTCTTACGACTCTTTATGCCACATAAGCAACTCGAAAAGAACATTAGTATAATGTAGGACGCCTTACAGCTCCTAAGAACACCTTACACCACCGTACGAAACATTAAAACTCCATAATAAACCTAATGAATTCGTCCGAGTCCTTTGAACATCGTACGACAACTCAGGAGATGTTACAGCTCAGTATACAGCATTAGCAACATGAAAAGCACGTTAGAATAATGTAGTACGCGTTACAACTCCTAAGAACACCTTACATCACCGTACAAATCTTTAAAACTCCATAATAAACCTAATTAATTCGTACGAGCCCTCTAAACATCGTACAACAACTTAGGACATCTTACGACTCTTTATGCCACATTAGCAACATGAAAAGCACATTCGATCTTACGACTCTTTATGCCACATTAGCAACATGAAAAGCACATTAGAATAATGTAGGACGCGTTACAACTCCTAAGAACACCTTGCATCACCGTACAAAACTTTAAAACTCCATAATAAACGTAATTAATTCGTACGAGTCCTTTGAACATCGTACGACAACTTAGGACATCTTACGACTCCTTATGCCACATAAGCAACTCGAAAAGAACATTAGTATAATGTAGGACGCCTTACAGCTCCTAAGAACACCTTACACCACCGTATGAAACATTAAAACTCCATAATAAACCTAATGAATTCGTCCGAGTACTTTGAACATCGTACGACAACTCAGGAGATGTTACAGCTCAGTATACAGCATTAGCAACATGAAAAGCACGTTAGAATAATGTAGGACGCGTTACAACTCCTAAGAACACCTTACATCACCGTACAAAACTTTAAAACTCCATAATAAACCAAATTAATTCGTACGAGTCCTTTGAAAATCGTACGACAACTTAGGACATCTTACGACTCTTTATGCCACATTACCAACATGAAAGGCATGTTAGAATAATGTAGGACGCGTTACAGCTCCTAAGAACACCTTACACCACCGTACGAAACATTAAAACTCCATAATAAACCTAATGAATTCGTTCGAGTCCTTTGAACATAGTACGACAACTTAAGACATCTTAAGACTCTATATGCCACATTAGCAACTCGAAAAGAACGTTAGTAAGATGTAGGACGCCTTACAGCTCCTAAGAACACCTTACACCACCGTACGAAACATTAAAACTCCATAATAAACCTAACGAATTCTTCGGAGTCCTTTGAACATCGTACGACAACTTAGGAGATGTTACAGCTCAGTATACAGCATTAGCAACATGAAAAGCACGTTAGAATAATGTAGGACGCGTTACAACTCCTAAGAACACCTTACATCACCGTACAAAACTTTAAAACTCCATAATAAACCAAATTAATTCGTACGAGTCCTTTGAACATCGTACGACAACTTAGGACATCTTACAACTCTTTATGCCACATTACCAACATGAAAAGCATGTTAGAATAATGTAGGACGCGTTACAGCTCCTAAGAACACATTACACCACCGTACGAAACATTAAAACTCCATAATAAACTTAATTAATTCGTACGTGTCCTTTGAACATCGTACGACAACTTAGGACATCTTACGACTCTTTATGCCACATAAGCAACTCGAAAAGAACATTAGTATAATGTAGGACGCCTTACAGCTCCTAAGAACACCTTACACCACCGTACGAAACATTAAAACTCCATAATAAACCTAATGAATTCGTCCGAGTCCTTTGAACATCGTACGACAACTCAGGAGATGTTACAGCTCAGTATACAGCATTAGCAACAAGAAAAGCACGTTAGAATAATGTAGTACGCGTTACAACTCCTAAGAACACCTTACATCACCGTACAAATCTTTAAAACTCCATAATAAACCTAATTAATTCGTACGAGTCCTCTAAACATCGTACGACAACTTAGGACATCTTACGACTCTTTATGCCACATTAGCAACATGAAAAGCACATTCGATATTACGACTCTTTATGCCACATTAGCAACATGAAAAGCACATTAGAATAATGTAGGACGCGTTACAACTCCTAAGAACACCTTACATCACCGTACAAAACTTTAAAACTCCATAATAAACGTAATTAATTCGTACGAGTCCTTTGAACATCGTACGACAACTTAGGACATCTTACGACTCTTTATGCCACATAAGCAACTCGAAAAGAACATTAGTATAATGTAGGACGCCTTACAGCTCCCAAGAACACCTTACACCAGCGTACGAAACATTAAAACTTCATAATAAACCTAATGAATTCGTCCGAGTCCTTTGAACATCGTACTGCAACTTAGGACATCTTACGACTCTTTATGCCACATTAGCAACTCGAAATGAACATTAGTATAATGTAGTACGCCTTACAGCTCCTAAGAACACCTTACACCACCGTACGAAACGTTAAAACTCCATAATAAACCTAATGAATTCGTCCGAGTCCTTTGAACATCGTACGACAACTCAGGAGATGTTACAGCTCAGTATACAGCATTAGCAACAAGAAAAGCACGTTAGAATAATGTAGTACGCGTTACAACTCCTAACAACACCTTACATCACCGTACAAATCTTTAAAACTCCATAATAAACCTAATTAATTCGTACGAGTCCTCTAAACATCGTACGACAACTTAGGACATCTTACGACTCTTTATGCCACATTAGCAACATGAAAAGCACATTCGATCTTACGACTCTTTATGCCACATTAGCAACATGAAAAGCACATTAGAATAATGTAGGACGCGTTACAACTCCTAAGAACACCTTACATCACCGTACAAAACTTTAAAACTCCATAATAAACGTAATTAATTCGTACGAGTCCTTTGAACATCGTACGACAACTTAGGACATCTTACGACTCTTTATGCCACATAAGCAACTCGAAAAGAACATTAGTATAATGTAGGACGCCTTACAGCTCCCAAGAACACCTTACACCAGCGTACGAAACATTAAAAATTCATAATAAACCTAATGAATTCGTCCGAGTCCTTTGAACATCGTACGACAACTTAGGACATCTTACGACTCTTTATGCCACATTAGCAACTCGAAATGAACATTAGTATAATGTAGTACGCCTTACAGCTCCTAAGAACCCCTTACACCACCGTACGAAACGTTAAAACTCCATAATAAACCTAATGAATTCGTCCGAGTCCTTTGAACATCGTACGACAACTCAGGAGATGTTACGGCTCAGTATACGGCACTAGCAACATGAAAAGCACGTTAGAAAAATGTAGGAGGCGTTACAACTCCTAAGAACACCTTACATCACCCTACAAAACTTTAAAACTCCATAGTAAACGTAATTAATTCGTACGAGTCCTTTGAACATCGTACGACAACTTAGGACATCTTACGACTCTTTATGCCACATCAGCAACTCGAAAAGAACATTAATATAATGTAGGACGCCTTACAGCTCCTAAGAACACCTTACACTACCGTACGAAACATTAAAACTCCATAATAAACCTAATGAATTCGTCCTAGTCCTTTGAACATCGTACGACAACTCAAGAGATGTTACAGCTCAGTATACAACATTAGCAACATGAAAAGCACGTTAGAATAATGTAGGACGCGTTACAACTCCTAAGAACACCTTACATCACCGTACAAAACTTTAAAACTCCATAAAAAACAAAATTAATTCGTACGAGTCCTTTGAACATCGTACGACAACTTAGGTCATCTTACGACTCTTTATGCCAAATTACCAACATGAAAAGCATGTTAGAATAATGTAGGACGCGTTACAGCTCCTAAGAACACCTTACACCACCGTACGAAACATTAAAACTCCATAATAAACCTAATGAATTCGTTCGAGCCCTTTGAACATCGTACGACAACTTAAGACATCTTAAGACTCTATATGCCACATTAGCAACTTGAAAAGAACGTTAGTAAGATGTAAGATGCCTTACAGCTCCTAAGAACACCTTACACCACCATACGAAACATTAAAACTCCATAATAAACCTAATGAATTCGTCCGACTCCTTTGAACATCGTACGACAACTCAGGAGATGTTACAGCTCAGTATACAGCATTAGCAACATGAAAAGCACGTTAGAATAATGTAGGACGCGTTACAACTCCTAAGAACACCTTACATCACCGTACAAAACTTTAAAACTCCATAATAAACCAAATTAATTCGTACGAGTCCTTTGAACATCGTACGACAACTTAGGACATCTTACGACTCTTTATGCCACATTACCAACATGAAAAGCATGTTAGAATAATGTAGGACGCGTTACAGCTCCTAAGAACACATTACACCACCGTACGAAACATTAAAACTCCAAAATAAACGTAATTAATTCGTACGAGTCCTTTGAACATCGTACGACAACTTAGGACATCTTACGACTCTTTATGCCACATAAGCAACTCGAAAAGAACATTAGTATAATGTAGGACGCCTTACAGCTCCTAAGAACACCTTACACCACCGTACGAAACATTAAAACTCCATAATAAACCTAATGAATTCGTCCGAGTCCTTTGAACATCGTACGACAACTCAGGAGATGTTACAGCTCAGTATACAGCATTAGCAACATGAAAAGCACGTTAGAATAATGTAGTACGCGTTACAACTCCTAAGAACACCTTACATCACCGTACAAATCTTTAAAACTCCATAATAAACCTAATTAATTCGTACGAGTGCTCTAAACATCGTACGACAACTTAGGACATCTTACGACTCTTTATGCCACATTAGCAACATGAAAAGCACATTCGATCTTACGACTCTTTATGCCACATTAGCAACATGAAAAGCACATTAGAATAATGTAGGACGCGTTACAACTCCTAAGAACACCTTACATCACCGTACAAAACTTTAAAACTCCATAATAAACGTAATTAATTCGTACGAGTCCTTTGAACATCGTACGACAACTTAGGACATCTTACGACTCTTTATGCCACATAAGCAACTCGAAAAGAACATTAGTATAATGTAGGACGCCTTACAGCTCCCAAGAACACCTTACACCAGCGTACGAAACATTAAAACTTCATAATAAACCTAATGAATTCGTCCGAGTCCTTTGAACGTCGTACGACAACTTAGGACATCTTACGACTCTTTATGCCACATTAGCAACTCGAAATGAACATTAGTATAATGTAGTACGCCTTACAGCTCCTAAGAACACCTTACACCACCGTACGAAACGTTAAAACTCCATAATAAACCTAATGAATTCGTCCGAGTCCTTTGAACATCGTACGACAACTCAGGAGATGTTACGGCTCAGTATACGACACTAGCAACATGAAAAGCACGTTAGAAAAATGTAGGAGGCGTTACAACTCCTAAGAACACCTTACATCACCTTACAAAACTTTAAAACTCCATAATAAACGTAATTAATTCGTACGAGTCCTTTGAACATCGTACGACAACTTAGGACATCTTACGACTCTTTATGCCACATCAGCAACTCGAAAAGAACATTAGTATAATGTAGGACGCCTTACAGCTCCTAAGAACACCTTACACCACCGTACGAAACATTAAAACTCCATAATAAACCTAATGAATTCGTCCTAGTCCTTTGAACATCGTACGACAACTCAAGAGATGTTACAGCTCAGTATACAACATTAGCAACATGAAAAGCACGTTAGAATAATGTAGGACGCGTTACAACTCCTAAGAACACCTTACATCACCGTACAAAACTTTAAAACTCCATAAAAAACAAAATTAATTCGTACGAGTCCTTTGAACATCGTACGACAACTTAGGTCATCTTACGACTCTTTATGCCAAATTACCAACATGAAAAGCATGTTAGAATAATGTAGGACGCGTTACAGCTCCTAAGAACACCTTACACCACCGTACGAAACATTAAAACTCCATAATAAACCTAATGAATTCGTTCGAGCCCTTTGAACATCGTACGACAACTTAAGACATCTTAAGACTCTATATGCCACATTAGCAACTTGAAAAGAACGTTAGTAAGATGTAAGATGCCTTACAGCTCCTAAGAACACCTTACACCACCATACGAAACATTAAAACTCCATAATAAACCTAATGAATTCGTCCGACTCCTTTGAACATCGTACGACAACTCAGGAGATGTTACAGCTCAGTATACAGCATTAGCAACATGAAAAGCACGTTAGAATAATGTAGGACGCGTTACAACTCCTAAGAACACCTTACGTCACCATACAAAACTTTAAAACTCCATAATAAACCAAATTAATTCGTACGAGTCCTTTGAACATCGTACGACAACTCAAGAGATGTTACAGCTCAGTATACAACATTAGCAACATGAAAAGCACGTTAGAATAATGTAGGACGCGTTACAACTCCTAAGAACACCTTACATCACCGTACAAAACTTTAAAACTCCATAAAAAACAAAATTAATTCGTACGAGTCCTTTGAACATCGTACGACAACTTAGGTCATCTTACGACTCTTTATGCCAAATTACCAACATGAAAAGCATGTTAGAATAATGTAGGACGCGTTACAGCTCCTAAGAACACCTTACACCACCGTACGAAACATTAAAACTCCATAATAAACCTAATGAATTCGTTCGAGCCCTTTGAACATCGTACGACAACTTAAGACATCTTAAGACTCTATATGCCACATTAGCAACTTGAAAAGAACGTTAGTAAGATGTAAGATGCCTTACAGCTCCTAAGAACACCTTACACCACCATACGAAACATTAAAACTCCATAATAAACCTAATGAATTCGTCCGACTCCTTTGAACATCGTACGACAACTCAGGAGATGTTACAGCTCAGTATACAGCATTAGCAACATGAAAAGCACGTTAGAATAATGTAGGACGCGTTACAACTCCTAAGAACACCTTACATCACCGTACAAAACTTTAAAACTCCATAATAAACCAAATTAATTCGTACGAGTCCTTTGAACATCGTACGACAACTTAGGACATCTTACGACTCTTTATGCCACATTACCAACATGAAAAGCATGTTAGAATAATGTAGGACGCGTTACAGCTCCTAAGAACACATTACACCACCGTACGAAACATTAAAACTCCAAAATAAACGTAATTAATTCGTACGAGTCCTTTGAACATCGTACGACAACTTAGGACATCTTACGACTCTTTATGCCACATAAGCAACTCGAAAAGAACATTAGTATAATGTAGGACGCCTTACAGCTCCTAAGAACACCTTACACCACCGTACGAAACATTAAAACTCCATAATAAACCTAATGAATTCGTCCGAGTCCTTTGAACATCGTACGACAACTCAGGAGATGTTACAGCTCAGTATACAGCATTAGCAACATGAAAAGCACGTTAGAATAATGTAGTACGCGTTACAACTCCTAAGAACACCTTACATCACCGTACAAATCTTTAAAACTCCATAATAAACCTAATTAATTCGTACGAGTGCTCTAAACATCGTACGACAACTTAGGACATCTTACGACTCTTTATGCCACATTAGCAACATGAAAAGCACATTCGATCTTACGACTCTTTATGCCACATTAGCAACATGAAAAGCACATTAGAATAATGTAGGACGCGTTACAACTCCTAAGAACACCTTACATCACCGTACAAAACTTTAAAACTCCATAATAAACGTAATTAATTCGTACGAGTCCTTTGAACATCGTACGACAACTTAGGACATCTTACGACTCTTTATGCCACATAAGCAACTCGAAAAGAACATTAGTATAATGTAGGACGCCTTACAGCTCCCAAGAACACCTTACACCAGCGTACGAAACATTAAAACTTCATAATAAACCTAATGAATTCGTCCGAGTCCTTTGAACGTCGTACGACAACTTAGGACATCTTACGACTCTTTATGCCACATTAGCAACTCGAAATGAACATTAGTATAATGTAGTACGCCTTACAGCTCCTAAGAACACCTTACACCACCGTACGAAACGTTAAAACTCCATAATAAACCTAATGAATTCGTCCGAGTCCTTTGAACATCGTACGGCAACTCAGGAGATGTTACGGCTCAGTATACGACACTAGCAACATGAAAAGCACGTTAGAAAAATGTAGGAGGCGTTACAACTCCTAAGAACACCTTACATCACCTTACAAAACTTTAAAACTCCATAATAAACGTAATTAATTCGTACGAGTCCTTTGAACATCGTACGACAACTTAGGACATCTTACGACTCTTTATGCCACATCAGCAACTCGAAAAGAACATTAGTATAATGTAGGACGCCTTACAGCTCCTAAGAACACCTTACACCACCGTACGAAACATTAAAACTCCATAATAAACCTAATGAATTCGTCCTAGTCCTTTGAACATCGTACGACAACTCAAGAGATGTTACAGCTCAGTATACAACATTAGCAACATGAAAAGCACGTTAGAATAATGTAGGACGCGTTACAACTCCTAAGAACACCTTACATCACCGTACAAAACTTTAAAACTCCATAAAAAACAAAATTAATTCGTACGAGTCCTTTGAACATCGTACGACAACTTAGGTCATCTTACGACTCTTTATGCCAAATTACCAACATGAAAAGCATGTTAGAATAATGTAGGACGCGTTACAGCTCCTAAGAACACCTTACACCACCGTACGAAACATTAAAACTCCATAATAAACCTAATGAATTCGTTCGAGCCCTTTGAACATCGTACGACAACTTAAGACATCTTAAGACTCTATATGCCACATTAGCAACTTGAAAAGAACGTTAGTAAGATGTAAGATGCCTTACAGCTCCTAAGAACACCTTACACCACCATACGAAACATTAAAACTCCATAATAAACCTAATGAATTCGTCCGACTCCTTTGAACATCGTACGACAACTCAGGAGATGTTACAGCTCAGTATACAGCATTAGCAACATGAAAAGCACGTTAGAATAATGTAGGACGCGTTACAACTCCTAAGAACACCTTACGTCACCGTACAAAACTTTAAAACTCCATAATAAACCAAATTAATTCGTACGAGTCCTTTGAACATCGTACGACAACTTAGGACATCTTACGACTCTTTATGCCACATTACCAACATGAAAAGCATGTTAGAATAATGTAGGACGCGTTACAGCTCCTAAGAACACATTACACCACCGTACGAAACATTAAAACTCCATAATAAACGTAATTAATTCGTACGAGTCCTTTGAACATCGTACGACAACTTAGGACATCTTACGACTCTTTATGCCACATAAGCAACTCGAAAAGAACATTAGTATAATGTAGGACGCCTTACAGCTCCTAAGAACACCTTACACCACCGTACGAAACATTAAAACTCCATAATAAACCTAATGAATTCGTCCGAGTCCTTTGAACATCGTACGACAACTCAGGAGATGTTACAGCTCAGTATACAGCATTAGCAACATGAAAAGCACGTTAGAATAATGTAGTACGCGTTACAACTCCTAAGAACACCTTACATCACCGTACAAATCTTTAAAACTCCATAATAAACCTAATTAATTCGTACGAGTGCTCTAAACATCGTACGACAACTTAGGACATCTTACGACTCTTTATGCCACATTAGCAACATGAAAAGCACATTCGATCTTACGACTCTTTATGCCACATTAGCAACATGAAAAGCACATTAGAATAATGTAGGACGCGTTACAACTCCTAAGAACACCTTACATCACCGTACAAAACTTTAAAACTCCATAATAAACGTAATTAATTCGTACGAGTCCTTTGAACATCGTACGACAACTTAGGACATCTTACGACTCTTTATGCCACATAAGCAACTCGAAAAGAACATTAGTATAATGTAGGACGCCTTACAGCTCCTAAGAACGCCTTACACCACCGTACGAAACATTAAAACTCCATAATAAACCTAATGAATTCGTCCGAGTCCTTTGAACATCGTACGACAACTCAGGAGATGTTACGGCTCAGTATACGGCACTAGCAACATGAAAAGCACGTTAGAAAAATGTAGGAGGCGTTACAACTCCTAAGAACACCTTACATCACCCTACAAAACTTTAAAACTCCATAATAAACGTAATTAATTCGTACGAGTCCTTTGAACATCGTACGACAACTTTGGACATCTTACGACTCTTTATGCCACATCAGCAACTCGAAAAGAACATTAGTATAATGTAGGACGCCTTACAGCTCCTAAGAACACCTTACACCACCGTACGAAACATTAAAACTCCATAATAAACCTAATGAATTCGTCCTAGTCCTTTGAACATCGTACGACAACTCAAGAGATGTTACAGCTCAGTATACAACATTAGCAACATGAAAAGCACGTTAGAATAATGTAGGACGCGTTACAACTCCTAAGAACACCTTACATCACCGTACAAAACTTTAAAACTCTATAAAAAACAAAATTAATTCGTACGAGTCCTTTGAACATCGTACGACAACTTAGATCATCTTACGCCTCTTATGCCAAATTACCAACATGAAAAGCATGTTAGAATAATGTAGGACGCGTTACAGCTCCTAAGAACACCTTACACCACCGTACGAAACATTAAAACTCCATAATAAACCTAATGAATTCGTTCGAGCCCTTTGAACATCGTACGACAACTTAAGACATCTTAAGACTCTATATGCCACATTAGCAACTTGAAAAGAACGTTAGTAAGATGTAAGATGCCTTACAGCTCCTAAGAACACCTTACACCACCATACGAAACATTAAAACTCCATAATAAACCTAATGAATTCGTCCGACTCCTTTGAACATCGTACGACAACTCAGGAGATGTTACAGCTCAGTATACAGCATTAGCAACATGAAAAGCACGTTAGAATAATGTAGGACGCGTTACAACTCCTAAGAACACCTTACATCACCGTACAAAACTTTAAAACTCCATAATAAACCAAATTAATTCATACGAGTCCTTTGAACATCGTACGACAACTTAGGACATCTTACGACTCTTTATGCCACATTACCAACATGAAAAGCATGTTAGAATAATGTAGGACGCGTTACAGCTCCTAAGAACACATTACACCACCGTACGAAACATTAAAACTCCATAATAAACGTAATTAATTCGTACGAGTCCTTTGAACATCGTACGACAACTTAGGACATCTTACGACTCTTTATGCCACATAAGCAACTCGAAAAGAACATTAGTATAATGTAGGACGCCTTACAGCTCCTAAGAACACCTTACACCACCGTACGAAACATTAAAACTCCATAATAAACCTAATGAATTCGTCCGAGTCCTTTGAACATCGTACGACAACTCAGGAGATGTTACAGCTCAGTATACAGCATTAGCAACATGAAAAGCACGTTAGAATAATGTAGTACGCGTTACAACTCCTAAGAACACCTTACATCACCGTACAAATCTTTAAAACTCCATAATAAACCTAATTAATTCGTACGAGTGCTCTAAACATCGTACGACAACTTACGACATCTTACGACTCTTTATGCCACATTAGCAACATGCAAAGCACATTCGATCTTACGACTCTTTATGCCACATTAGCAACATGAAAAGCACATTAGAATAATGTAGGACGCGTTACAACTCCTAAGAACACCTTACATCACCGTACAAAACTTTAAAACTCCATAATAAACGTAATTAATTCGTACGAGTCCTTTGAACATCGTACGACAACTTAGGACATCTTACGACTCTTTATGCCACATAAGCAACTCGAAAAGAACATTAGTATAATGTAGGACGCCTTACAGCTCCTAAGAACGCCTTACACCACCGTACGAAACATTAAAACTCCATAATAAACCTAATGAATTCGTCCGAGTCCTTTGAACATCGTACGACAACTCAGGAGATGTTACGGCTCAGTATACGGCACTAGCAACATGAAAAGCACGTTAGAAAAATGTAGGAGGCGTTACAACTCCTAAGAACACCTTACATCACCCTACAAAACTTTAAAACTCCATAATAAACGTAATTAATTCGTACGAGTCCTTTGAACATCGTACGACAACTTAGGACATCTTACGACTCTTTATGCCACATCAGCAACTCGAAAAGAACATTAGTATAATGTAGGACGCCTTACAGCTCCTAAGAACACCTTACACCACCGTACGAAACATTAAAACTCCATAATAAACCTAATGAATTCGTCCGAGTCCTTTGAACATCGTACGACAACTCAAGAGATGTTACAGCTCAGTATACAACATTAGCAACATGAAAAGCACATTAGAATAATGTAGGACGCGTTACAACTCCTAAGAACACCTTACATCACCGTACAAAACATTAAAACTCCATAATAAACCAAATTAATTCGTACGAGTCCTTTGAACATCGTACGACAACTTAGGTCATCTTACGACTCTTTATGCCAAATTACCAACATGAAAAGCATGTTAGAATAATGTAGGACGCGTTACAGCTCCTAAGAACACCTTACACCACCGTACGAAACATTAAAACTCCATAATAAACCTAATGAATTCGTTCGAGTCCTTTGAACATCGTACGACAACTTAAGACATCTTAAGACTCTATATGCCACATTAGCAACTTGAAAAGAACGTTAGTAAGATGTAAGATGCCTTACAGCTCCTAAGAACACCTTACACCACCATACGAAACATTAAAACTCCATAATAAACCTAATGAATTCGTCCGACTCCTTTGAACATCGTACGACAATTCAGGAGATGTTACAGCTCAGTATACAGCGTTAGCAACATGAAAAGCACGTTAGAATAATGTAGGACGCGTTACAACTCCTAAGAACACCTTACATCACCGTACAAAACTTTAAAACTCCATAATAAACCAAATTAATTCGTACGAGTCCTTTGAACATCGAACGACAACTTAGGACATCTTACGACTCTTTATGCCACATTACCAACATGAAAAGCATGTTAGAATAATGTAGGACGCGTTACAGCTCCTAAGAACACATTACACCACCGTACGAAACATTAAAACTCCATAATAAACGTAATTAATTCGTACGAGTCCTTTGAACATCGTACGAAAACTTAGGACATCTTACGACTCTTTATGCCACATAAGCAACTCGAAAAGAACATTAGTATAATGTAGGACGCCTTACAGCTCCTAAGAACACCTTACACCACCGTACGAAACATTAAAACTCCATAATAAACCTAATGAATTCGTCCGAGTCCTTTGAACATCGTACGACAACTCAGGAGATGTTACAGCTCAGTATACAGCATTAGCAACATGAAAAGCACGTTAGAATAATGTAGTACGCGTTACAACTCCTAAGAACACCTTACATCACCGTACAAATCTTTAAAACTCCATAATAAACCTAATTAATTCGTACGAGTGCTCTAAACATCGTACGACAACTTACGACATCTTACGACTCTTTATGCCACATTAGCAACATGCAAAGCACATTCGATCTTACGACTCTTTATGCCACATTAGCAACATGAAAAGCACATTAGAATAATGTAGGACGCGTTACAACTCCTAAGAACACCTTACATCACCGTACAAAACTTTAAAACTCCATAATAAACGTAATTAATTCGTACGAGTCCTTTGAACATCGTACGACAACTTAGGACATCTTACGACTCTTTATGCCACATAAGCAACTCGAAAAGAACATTAGTATAATGTAGGACGCCTTACAGCTCCTAAGAACGCCTTACACCACCGTACGAAACATTAAAACTCCATAATAAACCTAATGAATTCGTCCGAGTCCTTTGAACATCGTACGACAACTCAGGAGATGTTACGGCTCAGTATACGGCACTAGCAACATGAAAAGCACGTTAGAAAAATGTAGGAGGCGTTACAACTCCTAAGAACACCTTACATCACCCTACAAAACTTTAAAACTCCATAATAAACGTAATTAATTCGTACGAGTCCTTTGAACATCGTACGACAACTTAGGACATCTTACGACTCTTTATGCCACATCAGCAACTCGAAAAGAACATTAGTATAATGTAGGACGCCTTACAGCTCCTAAGAACACCTTACACCACCGTACGAAACATTAAAACTCCATAATAAACCTAATGAATTCGTCCGAGTCCTTTGAACATCGTACGACAACTCAAGAGATGTTACAGCTCAGTATACAACATTAGCAACATGAAAAGCACATTAGAATAATGTAGGACGCGTTACAACTCCTAAGAACACCTTACATCACCGTACAAAACATTAAAACTCCATAATAAACCAAATTAATTCGTACGAGTCCTTTGAACATCGTACGACAACTTAGGTCATCTTACGACTCTTTATGCCAAATTACCAACATGAAAAGCATGTTAGAATAATGTAGGACGCGTTACAGCTCCTAAGAACACCTTACACCACCGTACGAAACATTAAAACTCCATAATAAACCTAATGAATTCGTTCGAGTCCTTTGAACATCGTACGACAACTTAAGACATCTTAAGACTCTATATGCCACATTAGCAACTTGAAAAGAACGTTAGTAAGATGTAAGATGCCTTACAGCTCCTAAGAACACCTTACACCACCATACGAAACATTAAAACTCCATAATAAACCTAATGAATTCGTCCGACTCCTTTGAACATCGTACGACAATTCAGGAGATGTTACAGCTCAGTATACAGCATTAGCAACATGAAAAGCACGTTAGAATAATGTAGGACGCGTTACAACTCCTAAGAACACCTTACATCACCGTACAAAACTTTAAAACTCCATAATAAACCAAATTAATTCGTACGAGTCCTTTGAACATCGTACGACAACTTAGGACATCTTACGACTCTTTATGCCACATTACCAACATGAAAAGCATGTTAGAATAATGTAGGACGCGTTACAGCTCCTAAGAACACATTACACCACCGTACGAAACATTAAAACTCCATAATAAACGTAATTAATTCGTACGAGTCCTTTGAACATCGTACGAAAACTTAGGACATCTTACGACTCTTTATGCCACATAAGCAACTCGAAAAGAACATTAGTATAATGTAGGACGCCTTACAGCTCCTAAGAACACCTTACACCACCGTACGAAACATTAAAACTCCATAATAAACCTAATGAATTCGTCCGAGTCCTTTGAACATCGTACGACAACTCAGGAGATGTTACAGCTCAGTATACAGCATTAGCAACATGAAAAGCACGTTAGAATAATGTAGTACGCGTTACAACTCCTAAGAACACCTTACATCACCGTACAAATCTTTAAAACTCCATAATAAACCTAATTAATTCGTACGAGTGCTCTAAACATCGTACGACAACTTAGGACATCTTACGACTCTTTATGCCACATTAGCAACATGAAAAGCACATTCGATCTTACGACTCTTTATGCCACATTAGCAACATGAAAAGCACATTAGAATAATGTAGGACGCGTTACAACTCCTAAGAACTCCTTACATCACCGTACAAAACTTTAAAACTCCATAATAAACGTAATTAATTCGTACGAGTCCTTTGAACATCGTACGACAACTTAGGACATCTTACGACTCTTTATGCCACATAAGCAACTCGAAAAGAACATTAGTATAATGTAGGACGCCTTACAGCTCCTAAGAACACCTTACACCACCGTACGAAACATTAAAACTCCATAATAAACCTAATGAATTCGTCCGAGTCCTTTGAACATCGTACGACAACTCAGGAGATGTTACGGCTCAGTATACGGCACTAGCAACATGAAAAGCACGTTAGAAAAATGTAGGAGGCGTTACAACTCCTAAGAACACCTTACATCACCCTACAAAATTTAAAACTCCATAATAAACGTAATTAATTCGTACGAGTCCTTTGAACATCGTACGACAACTTAGGACATCTTACGACTCTTTATGCCACATCAGCAACTCGAAAAGAACATTAGTATAATGTAGGACGCCTTACAGCTCCTAAGAACACCTTACACCACCGTACGAAACATTAGAACTCCATAATAAACCTAATGAATTCGTCCGAGTCCTTTGAACATCGTACGACAACTCAAGAGATGTTACAGCTCAGTATACAACATTAGCAACATGAAAAGCACGTTAGAATAATGTAGGACGCGTTACAACTCCTAAGAACACCTTACATCACCGTACAAAACATTAAAACTCCATAATAAACCAAATTAATTCGTTCGAGTCCTTTGAACATCGTACGACAACTTAAGACATCTTAAGACTCTATATGCCACATTAGCAACTTGAAAAGAACGTTAGTAAGATGTAAGATGCCTTACAGCTCCTAAGAACACCTTACACCACCATACGAAACATTAAAACTCCATAATAAACCTAATGAATTCGTCCGACTCCTTTGAACATCGTACGACAACTCAGGAGATGTTACAGCTCAGTATACAGCATTAGCAACATGAAAAGCACGTTAGAATAATGTAGGACGCGTTACAACTCCTAAGAACAGCTTACATCACCGTACAAAACTTTAAAACTCCATAATAAACCAAATTAATTCGTACGAGTCCTTTGAACATCGTACGACAACTTAGGACATCTTACGACTCTTTATGCCACATTACCAACATAAAAAGCATGTTAGAATAATGTAGGACACGTTACAGCTCCTAAGAACACATTACACCACCGTACGAAACATTAAAACTCCATAATAAACGTAATTAATTCGTACGAGTCCTTTGAACATCGTACGACAACTTAGGACATCTTACGACTCTTTATGCCACATAAGCAACTCGAAAAGAACATTAGTATAATGTAGGACGCCTTACAGCTCCTAAGAACACCTTACACCACCGTACGAAACATTAAAACTCCATAATAAACCTAATGAATTCGTCCGAGTCCTTTGAACATCGTACGACAACTCAGGAGATGTTACAGCTCAGTATACAGCATTAGCAACATGAAAAGCACGTTAGAATAATGTAGTACGCGTTACAACTCCTAAGAACACCTTACATCACCGTACAAATCTTTAAAACTCCATAATAAACCTAATTAATTCGTACGAGTGCTCTAAACATCGTACGACAACTTAGGACATCTTACGACTCTTTATGCCACATTAGCAACATGAAAAGCACATTCGATCTTACGACTCTTTATGCCACATTAGCAACATGAAAAGCACATTAGAATAATGTAGAACGCGTTACAACTCCTAAGAACACCTTACATCACCGTACAAAACTTTAAAACTCCATAATAAACGTAATTAATTCGTACGAGTCCTTTGAACATCGTACGACAACTTAGGACATCTTACGACTCTTTATGCCACATAAGCAACTCGAAAAGAACATTAGTATAATGTAGGACGCCTTACAGCTCCTAAGAACACCTTACACCACCGTACGAAACATTAAAACTCCATAATAAACCTAATGAATTCGTCTGAGTCCTTTAAACATCGTACGACAAATCAGGAGATGTTACGGCTCAGTATACAGCACTAGCAACATGAAAAGCACGTTAGAAAAATGTAGGAGGCGTTACAACTCCTAAGAACACCTTACATCACCCTACAAAACTTTAAAACTCCATAATAAACGTAATTAATTCGTACGAGTCCTTTGAACATCGTACGACAACTTAGGACATCTTACGACTCTTTATGCCACATCAGCAACTCGAAAAGAACATTAGTATAATGTAGGACGCCTTACAGCTCCTAAGAACACCTTACACCACCGTACGAAACATTAAAACTCCATAATAAACCTAATGAATTCGTCCGAGTCCTTTGAACATCGTACGACAACTCAAGAGATGTTACAGCTCAGTATACAACATTAGCAACATGAAAAGCACGTTAGAATAATGTAGGACGCGTTACAACTCCTAAGAACACCTTACATCACCGTACAAAACATTAAAACTCCATAATAAACCAAATTAATTCGTACGAGTCCTTTGAACATCGTACGACAACTTAGGTCATCTTACGACTCTTTATGCCAAATTACCAACATGAAAAGCATGTTAGAATAATGTAGGACGCGTTACAGCTCCTAAGAACACCTTACACCACCGTACGAAACATTAAAACTCCATAATAAACCTAATGAATTCGTTCGAGTCCTTTGAACATCGTACGACAACTTAAGACATCTTAAGACTCTATATGCCACATTAGCAACTTGAAAAGAACGTTAGTAAGATGTAAGATGCCTTACAGCTCCTAAGAACACCTTACACCACCATACGAAACATTAAAACTCCATAATAAACCTAATCAATTCGTCCGACTCCTTTGAACATCGTACGACAACTCAGGAGATGTTACAGCTCAGTATACTGCATTAGCAACATGAAAAGCACGTTAGAATAATGTAGGACGCGTTACAACTCCTAAGAACACCTTACATCACCCTACAAAACTTTAAAACTCCATAATAAACGTAATTAATTCGTACGAGTCCTTTGAACATCGTACGACAACTTAGGACATCTTACGACTCTTTATGCCACATCAGCAACTCGAAAAGAACATTAGTATAATGTAGGACGCCTTACAGCTCCTAAGAACACCTTACACCACCGTACGAAACATTAGAACTCCATAATAAACCTAATGAATTCGTCCGAGTCCTTTGAACATCGTACGACAACTCAAGAGATGTTACAGCTCAGTATACAACATTAGCAACATGAAAAGCACGTTAGAATAATGTAGGACGCGTTACAACTCCTAAGAACACCTTACATCACCGTACAAAACATTAAAACTCCATAATAAACCAAATTAATTCGTTCGAGTCCTTTGAACATCGTACGACAACTTAAGACATCTTAAGACTCTATATGCCACATTAGCAACTTGAAAAGAACGTTAGTAAGATGTAAGATGCCTTACAGCTCCTAAGAACACCTTACACCACCATACGAAACATTAAAACTCCATAATAAACCTAATGAATTCGTCCGACTCCTTTGAACATCGTACGACAACTCAGGAGATGTTACAGCTCAGTATACAGCATTAGCAACATGAAAAGCACGTTAGAATAATGTAGGACGCGTTACAACTCCTAAGAACAGCTTACATCACCGTACAAAACTTTAAAACTCCATAATAAACCAAATTAATTCGTACGAGTCCTTTGAACATCGTACGACAACTTAGGACATCTTACGACTCTTTATGCCACATTACCAACATAAAAAGCATGTTAGAATAATGTAGGACACGTTACAGCTCCTAAGAACACATTACACCACCGTACGAAACATTAAAACTCCATAATAAACGTAATTAATTCGTACGAGTCCTTTGAACATCGTACGACAACTTAGGACATCTTACGACTCTTTATGCCACATAAGCAACTCGAAAAGAACATTAGTATAATGTAGGACGCCTTACAGCTCCTAAGAACACCTTACACCACCGTACGAAACATTAAAACTCCATAATAAACCTAATGAATTCGTCCGAGTCCTTTGAACATCGTACGACAACTCAGGAGATGTTACAGCTCAGTATACAGCATTAGCAACATGAAAAGCACGTTAGAATAATGTAGTACGCGTTACAACTCCTAAGAACACCTTACATCACCGTACAAATCTTTAAAACTCCATAATAAACCTAATTAATTCGTACGAGTGCTCTAAACATCGTACGACAACTTAGGACATCTTACGACTCTTTATGCCACATTAGCAACATGAAAAGCACATTCGATCTTACGACTCTTTATGCCACATTAGCAACATGAAAAGCACATTAGAATAATGTAGAACGCGTTACAACTCCTAAGAACACCTTACATCACCGTACAAAACTTTAAAACTCCATAATAAACGTAATTAATTCGTACGAGTCCTTTGAACATCGTACGACAACTTAGGACATCTTACGACTCTTTATGCCACATAAGCAACTCGAAAAGAACATTAGTATAATGTAGGACGCCTTACAGCTCCTAAGAACACCTTACACCACCGTACGAAACATTAAAACTCCATAATAAACCTAATGAATTCGTCTGAGTCCTTTAAACATCGTACGACAAATCAGGAGATGTTACGGCTCAGTATACGGCACTAGCAACATGAAAAGCACGTTAGAAAAATGTAGGAGGCGTTACAACTCCTAAGAACACCTTACATCACCCTACAAAACTTTAAAACTCCATAATAAACGTAATTAATTCGTACGAGTCCTTTGAACATCGTACGACAACTTAGGACATCTTACGACTCTTTATGCCACATCAGCAACTCGAAAAGAACATTAGTATAATGTAGGACGCCTTACAGCTCCTAAGAACACCTTACACCACCGTACGAAACATTAAAACTCCATAATAAACCTAATGAATTCGTCCGAGTCCTTTGAACATCGTACGACAACTCAAGAGATGTTACAGCTCAGTATACAACATTAGCAACATGAAAAGCACGTTAGAATAATGTAGGACGCGTTACAACTCCTAAGAACACCTTACATCACCGTACAAAACATTAAAACTCCATAATAAACCAAATTAATTCGTACGAGTCCTTTGAACATCGTACGACAACTTAGGTCATCTTACGACTCTTTATGCCAAATTACCAACATGAAAAGCATGTTAGAATAATGTAGGACGCGTTACAGCTCCTAAGAACACCTTACACCACCGTACGAAACATTAAAACTCCATAATAAACCTAATGAATTCGTTCGAGTCCTTTGAACATCGTACGACAACTTAAGACATCTTAAGACTCTATATGCCACATTAGCAACTTGAAAAGAACGTTAGTAAGATGTAAGATGCCTTACAGCTCCTAAGAACACCTTACACCACCATACGAAACATTAAAACTCCATAATAAACCTAATCAATTCGTCCGACTCCTTTGAACATCGTACGACAACTCAGGAGATGTTACAGCTCAGTATACTGCATTAGCAACATGAAAAGCACGTTAGAATAATGTAGGACGCGTTACAACTCCTAAGAACACCTTACATCACCGTACAAAACTTTAAAACTCCATAATAAACCAAATTAATTTGTACGAGTCCTTTGAACATCGTACGACAACTTAGGACATCTTACGACTCTTTATGCCACATTACCAACATGAAAAGCATGTTAGAATAATGTAGGACGCGTTACAGCTCCTAAGAACACATTACACCACCGTACGAAACATTAAAACTCCATAATAAACGTAATTAATTCGTACGAGTCCTTTGAACATCGTACGACAACTTAGGACATCTTACGACTCTTTATGCCACATAAGCAACTCGAAAAGAACATTAGTATAATGTAGGACGCCTTACAGCTCCTAAGAACACCTTATACCACCGTACGAAACATTAAAACTCCATAATAAACCTAATGAATTCGTCCGAGTCCTTTGAACATCGTACGACAACTCAGGAGATGTTACAGCTCAGTATACAGCATTAGCAACATGAAAAGCACGTTAGAATAATGTAGTACGCGTTACAACTCCTAAGAACACCTTACATCACCGTACAAATCTTTAAAACTCCATAATAAACCTAATTAATTCGTACGAGTGCTCTAAACATCGTACGACAACTTAGGACATCTTACGACTCTTTATGCCACATTAGCAACATGAAAAGCACATTCGATCTTACGACTCTTTATGCCACATTAGCAACATGAAAAGCACATTAGAATAATGTAGGACGCGTTACAACTCCTAAGAACACCTTACATCACCGTACAAAACTTTAAAACTCCATAATAAACGTAATTAATTCGTACGAGTCCTTTGAACATCGTACGACAACTTAGGACATCTTACGACTCTTTATGCCACATAAGCAACTCGAAAAGAACATTAGTATAATGTAGGACGCCTTACAGCTCCTAAGAACACCTTACACCACCGTACGAAACATTAAAACTCCATAATAAACCTAATGAATTCGTCCGAGTCCTTTGAACATCGTACGACAACTCAAGAGATGTTACAGCTCAGTATACAACATTAGCAACATGAAAAGCACGTTAGAATAATGTAGGACGCGTTACAACTCCTAAGAACACCTTACATCACCGTACAAAACATTAAAACTCCATAATAAACCAAATTAATTCGTACGAGTCCTTTGAACATCGTACGACAACTTAGGTCATCTTACGACTCTTTATGCCAAATTACCAACATGAAAAGCATGTTAGAATAATGTAGGACGCGTTACAGCTCCTAAGAACACCTTACACCACCGTACGAAACATTAAAACTCCATAATAAACCTAATGAATTCGTTCGAGTCCTTTGAACATCGTACGACAACTTAAGACATCTTAAGACTCTATATGCCACATTAGCAACTTGAAAAGAACGTTAGTAAGATGTAAGATGCCTTACAGCTCCTAAGAACACCTTACACCACCATACGAAACATTAAAACTCCATAATAAACCTAATGAATTCGTCCGACTCCTTTGAACATCGTACGACAACTCAGGAGATGTTACAGCTCAGTATACAGCATTAGCAACATGAAAAGCACGTTAGAATAATGTAGGACGCGTTACAACTCCTAAGAACACCTTACATCACCGTACAAAACTTTAAAACTCCATAATAAACCAAATTAATTCGTACGAGTCCTTTGAACATCGTACGACAACTTAGGACATCTTACGACTCTTTATGCCACATTACCAACATGAAAAGCATGTTAGAATAATGTAGGACGCGTTACAGCTCCTAAGAACACATTACACCACCGTACGAAACATTAAAACTCCATAATAAACGTAATTAATTCGTACGAGTCCTTTGAACATCGTACGACAACTTAGAACATCTTACGACTCTTTATGCCACATAAGCAACTCGAAAAGAACATTAGTATAATGTAGGACGCCTTACAGCTCCTAAGAACACCTTATACCACCGTACGAAACATTAAAACTCCATAATAAACCTAATGAATTCGTCCGAGTCCTTTGAACATTGTACGACAACTCAGGAGATGTTACAGCTCAGTATACAGCATTAGCAACATGAAAAGCACGTTAGAATAATGTAGTACGCGTTACAACTCCTAAGAACACTTTACATCACCGTACAAATCTTTAAAACTCCATAATAAACCTAATTAATTCGTACGAGTGCTCTAAACATCGTACGACAACTTAGGACATCTTACGACTCTTTATGCCACATTAGCAACATGAAAAGCACATTCGATCTTACGACTCTTTATGCCACATTAGCAACATGAAAAGCACATTAGAATAATGTAGGACGCGTTACAACTCCTAAGAACACCTTACATCACCGTACAAAACTTTAAAACTCCATAATAAACGTAATTAATTCGTACGAGTCCTTTGAACATCGTACGACAACTTAGGACATCTTACGACTCTTTATGCCACATAAGCAACTCGAAAAGAACATTAGTATAATGTAGGACGCCTTACAGCTCCTAAGAACACCTTACACCACCGTACGAAACATTAAAACTCCATAATAAACCTAATGAATTCGTCCGAGTCCTTTGAACATCGTACGACAACTCAAGAGATGTTACAGCTCAGTATACAACATTAGCAACATGAAAAGCACGTTAGAATAATGTAGGACGCGTTACAACTCCTAAGAACACCTTACATCACCGTACAAAACATTAAAACTCCATAATAAACCAAATTAATTCGTACGAGTCCTTTGAACATCGTACGACAACTTAGGTCATCTTACGACTCTTTATGCCAAATTACCAACATGAAAAGCATGTTAGAATAATGTAGGACGCGTTACAGCTCCTAAGAACACCTTACACCACCGTACGAAACATTAAAACTCCATAATAAACCTAATGAATTCGTTGGAGTCCTTTGAACATCGTACGACAACTTAAGACATCTTAAGACTCTATATGCCACATTAGCAACTTGAAAAGAACGTTAGTAAGATGTAAGATGCCTTACAGCTCCTAAGAACACCTTACACCACCATACGAAACATTAAAACTCCATAATAAACCTAATGAATTCGTCCGACTCCTTTGAACATCGTACGACAACTCAGGAGATGTTACAGCTCAGTATACAGCATTAGCAACATGAAAAGCACGTTAGAATAATGTAGGACGCGTTACAACTCCTAAGAACACCTTACATCACCGTACAAAACTTTAAAACTCCATAATAAACCAAATTAATTCGTACGAGTCCTTTGAACATCGTACGACAACTTAGGACATCTTACGACTCTTTATGCCACATTACCAACATGAAAAGCATGTTAGAATAATGTAGGACGCGTTACAGCTCCTAAGAACACATTACACCACCGTACGAAACATTAAAACTCCATAATAAACGTAATTAATTCGTACGAGTCCTTTGAACATCGTACGACAACTTAGAACATCTTACGACTCTTTATGCCACATAAGCAACTCGAAAAGAACATTAGTATAATGTAGGACGCCTTACAGCTCCTAAGAACACCTTATACCACCGTACGAAACATTAAAACTCCATAATAAACCTAATGAATTCGTCCGAGTCCTTTGAACATCGTACGACAACTCAGGAGATGTTACAGCTCAGTATACAGCATTAGCAACATGAAAAGCACGTTAGAATAATGTAGTACGCGTTACAACTCCTAAGAACACCTTACATCACCGTACAAATCTTTAAAACTCCATAATAAACCTAATTAATTCGTACGAGTGCTCTAAACATCGTACGACAACTTAGGACATCTTACGACTCTTTATGCCACATTAGCAACATGAAAAGCACATTCGATCTTACGACTCTTTATGCCACATTAGCAACATGAAAAAGCACATTAGAATAATGTAGGACGCGTTACAACTCCTAAGAACACCTTACATCACCGTACAAAACTTTAAAACTCCATAATAAACGTAATTAATTCGTACGAGTCCTTTGAACATCGTACGACAACTTAGGACATCTTACGACTCTTTATGCCACATAAGCAACTCGAAAAGAACATTAGTATAATGTAGGACGCCTTACAGCTCCTAAGAACACCTTACACCACCGTACGAAACATTAAAACTTCATAATAAACCTAATGAATTCGTCCGAGTCCTTTGAACATCGTACGACAACTTAGGACATCTTACGACTCTTTATGCCACATTAGCAACTCGAAATGAACATTAGTATAATGTAGTACGCCTTACAGCTCCTAAGAACACCTTACACCACCGTACGAAACGTTAAAACTCCATAATAAACCTAATGAATTCGTCCGAGTCCTTTGAACATCGTACGACAACTCAGGAGATGTTACGGCTCAGTATACGGCACTAGCAACATGAAAAGCACGTTAGAAAAATGTAGGAGGCGTTACAACTCCTAAGAACACCTTACATCACCCTACAAAACTTTAAAACTCCATAATAAACGTAATTAATTCGTACGAGTCCTTTGAACATCGTACGACAACTTAGGACATCTTACGACTCTTTATGCCACATCAGCAACTCGAAAAGAACATTAGTATAATGTAGGACGCCTTACAGCTCCTAAGAACACCTTACACCACCGTACGAAACATTAAAACTCCATAATAAACCTAATGAATTCGTCCGAGTCCTTTGAACATCGTACGACAACTCAAGAGATGTTACAGCTCTGTATACAACATTAGCAACATGAAAAGCACGTTAGAATAATGTAGGACGCGTTACAACTCCTAAGAACACCTTACATCACCGTACAAAACATTAAAAATCCATAATAAACCAAATTAATTCGTACGAGTCCTTTGAACATCGTACGACAACTTAGGTCATCTTACGACTCTTTATGCCAAATTACCAACATGAAAAGCATGTTAGAATAATGTAGGACGCGTTACAGCTCCTAAGAACACCTTACACCACCGTACGAAACATTAAAACTCCATAATAAACCTAATGAATTCGTTCGAGTCCTTTGAACATCGTACGACAACTTATGACATCTTAAGACTCTATATGCCACATTAGCAACTTGAAAAGAACGTTAGTAAGATGTAAGATGCCTTACAGCTCCTAAGAACACCTTACACCACCATACGAAACATTAAAACTCCATAATAAACCTAATGAATTCGTCCGACTCCTTTGAACATCGTACGACAACTCAGGAGATGTTACAGCTCAGTATACAGCATTAGCAACATGAAAAGCACGTTAGAATAATGTAGGACGCGTTACAACTCCTAAGAACACCTTACATCACCGTACAAAACTTTAAAACTCCATAATAAACCAAATTAATTCGTACGAGTCCTTTGAACATCGTACGACAACTTAGGACATCTTACGACTCTTTATGCCACATTACCAACATGAAAAGCATGTTAGAATAATGTAGGACGCGTTACAGCTCCTAAGAACACATTACACCACCGTACGAAACATTAAAACTCCATAATAAACGTAATTAATTCGTACGAGTCCTTTGAACATCGTACGAAAACTTAGGACATCTTACGACTCTTTATGCCACATCAGCAACTCGAAAAGAACATTAGTATAATGTAGGACGCCTTACAGCTCCTAAGAACACCTTACACCACCGTACGAAACATTAAAACTCCATAATAAACCTAATGAATTCGTCCGAGTCCTTTGAACGTCGTACGACAACTCAAGAGATGTTACAGCTCAGTATACAACATTAGCAACATGAAAAGCACGTTAGAATAATGTAGGACGCGTTACAACTCCTAAGAACACCTTACATCACCGTACAAAACATTAAAACTCCATAATAAACCAAATTAATTCGTACGAGTCCTTTGAACATCGTACGACAACTTAGGTCATCTTACGACTCTTTATGCCAAATTACCAACATGAAAAGCATGTTAGAATAATGTAGGACGCGTTACAGCTCCTAAGAACACCTTACACCACCGTACGAAACATTAAAACTCCATAATAAACCTAATGAATTCGTTCGAGTCCTTTGAACATCGTACGACAACTTATGACATCTTAAGACTCTATACGCCACATTAGCAACTTGAAAAGAACGTTAGTAAGATGTAAGATGCCTTACAGCTTCTAAGAACACCTTACACCACCATACGAAACATTAAAACTCCATAATAAACCTAATGAATTCGTCCGACTCCTTTGAACATCGTACGACAACTCAGGAGATGTTACAGCTCAGTATACAGCATTAGCAACATGAAAAGCACGTTAGAATAATGTAGGACGCGTTACAACTCCTAAGAACACCTTACATCACCGTACAAAACTTTAAAACTCCATAATAAACCAAATTAATTCGTACGAGTCCTTTGAACTTCGTACGACAACTTAGGACATCTTACGACTCTTTATGCCACATTACCAACATGAAAAGCATGTTAGAATAATGTAGGACGCGTTACAGCTCCTAAGAACACATTACACCACCGTACGAAACATTAAAACTCCATAATAAACGTAATTAATTCGTACGAGTCCTTTGAACATCGTACGACAACTTAGGACATCTTACGACTCTTTATGCCACATAAGCAACTCGAAAAGAACATTAGTATAATGTAGGACGCCTTACAGCTCCTAAGAACACCTTACACCACCGTACGAAACATTAAAACTCCATAATAAACCTAATGAATTCGTCCGAGTCCTTTGAACATCGTACGACAACTCAGGAGATGTTACAGCTCAGTATACAGCATTAGCAACATGAAAAGCACGTTAGAATAATGTAGTACGCGTTACAACTCCTAAGAACACCTTACATCACCGTACAAATCTTTAAAACTCCATAATAAACCTAATTAATTCGTACGAGTGCTCTAAACATCGTACGACAACTTAGGACATCTTACGACTCTTTATGCCGCATTAGCAACATGAAAAGCACATTCGATCTTACGACTCTTTATGCCACATTAGCAACATGAAAAGCACATTAGAATAATGTAGGACGCGTTACAACTCCTAAGAACACCTTACATCACCGTACAAAACTTTAAAACTCCATAATAAACGTAATTAATTCGTACGAGTCCTTTGAACATCGTACGACAACTTAGGACATCTTACGACTCTTTATGCCACATAAGCAACTCGAAAAGAACATTAGTATAATGTAGGACGCCTTACAGCTCCTAAGAACACCTTACACCACCGTACGAAACATTAAAACTTCATAATAAACCTAACGAATTCGTCCGAGTCCTTTGAACATCGTACGACAACTTAGGACATCTTACGACTCTTTATGCCACATTAGCAACTCGAAATGAACATTAGTATAATGTAGTACGCCTTACAGCTCCTAAGAACACCTTACACCACCGTACGAAACGTTAAAACTCCATAATAAACCTAATGAATTCGTCCGAGTCCTTTGAACATCGTACGACAACTCAGGAGATGTTACGGCTCAGTATACGGCACTAGCAACATGAAAAGCACGTTAGAAAAATGTAGGAGGCGTTACAACTCCTAAGAACACCTTACATCACCCTACAAAACTTTAAAACTCCATAATAAACGTAATTAATTCGTACGAGTCCTTTGAACATCGTACGACAACTTAGGACATCTTACGACTCTTTATGCCACATCAGCAACTCGAAAAGAACATTAGTATAATGTAGGACGCCTTACAGCTCCTAAGAACACCTTACACCACCGTATGAAACATTAAAACTCCATAATAAACCTAATGAATTCGTCCGAGTCCTTTGAACATCGTACGACAACTCAGGAGATGTTACAGCTCAGTATACAGCATTAGCAACATGAAAAGCACGTTAGAATAATGTAGTACGCGTTACAACTCCTAAGAACACCTTACATCACCGTACAAATCTTTAAAACTCCATAATAAACCTAATTAATTCGTACGAGTGCTCTAAACATCGTACGACAACTTAGGACATCTTACGACTCTTTATGCCACATTAGCAACATGAAAAGCACATTCGATCTTACGACTCTTTATGCCACATTAGCAACATGAAAAACACATTAGAATAATGTAGGACGCGTTACAACTCCTAAGAACACCTTACATCACCGTACAAAACTTTAAAACTCCATAATAAACGTAATTAATTCGTACGAGTCCTTTGAACATCGTACGACAACTTAGGACATCTTACGACTCTTTATGCCACATCAGCAACTCGAAAAGAACATTAGTATAATGTAGGACGCCTTACAGCTCCTAAGAACACCTTACACCACCGTACGGAACATTAAAACTCCATAATAAACCTAATGAATTCGTCCGAGTCCTTTGAACATCGTACGACAACTCAAGAGATGTTACAGCTCAGTATACAACATTAGCAACATGAAAAGCACGTTAGAATAATGTAGGACGCGTTACAACTCCTAAGAACACCTTACATCACCGTACAAAACATTAAAACTCCATAATAAACCAAATTAATTCGTACGAGTCCTTTGAACATCGTACGACAACTTAGTTCATCTTACGACTCTTTATGCCAAATTACCAACATGAAAAGCATGTTAGAATAATGTAGGACGCGTTACAGCTCCTAAGAACACCTTACACCACCGTACGAAACATTAAAACTCCATAATAAACCTAATGAATTCGTTCGAGTCCTTTGAACATCATACGACAACTTATGACATCTTAAGACTCTATATGCCACATTAGCAACTTGAAAAGAACGTTAGTAAGATGTAAGATGCCTTACAGCTTCTAAGAACACCTTACACCACCATACGAAACATTAAAACTCCATAATAAACCTAATGAATTCGTCCGACTCCTTTGAACATCGTACGACAACTCAGGAGATGTTACAGCTCAGTATACAGCATTAGCAACATGAAAAGCACGTTAGAATAATGTAGGACGCGTTACAACTCCTAAGAACACCTTACATCACCGTACAAAACTTTAAAACTCCATAATAAACCAAATTAATTCGTACGAGTCCTTTGAACATCGTACGACAACTTAGGACATCTTACGACTCTTTATGCCACATTACCAACATGAAAAGCATGTTAGAATAATGTAGGACGCGTTACAGCTCCTAAGAACACATTACACCACCGTACGAAACATTAAAACTCCATAATAAACGTAATTAATTCGTACGAGTCCTTTGAACATCGTACGACAACTTAGGACATCTTACGACTCTTTATGCCACATAAGCAACTCGAAAAGAACATTAGTATAATGTAGGACGCCTTACAGCTCCTAAGAACACCTTACACCACCGTACGAAACATTAAAACTCCATAATAAACCTAATGAATTCGTCCGAGTCCTTTGAACATCGTACGACAACTCAGGAGATGTTACAGCTCAGTATACAGCATTAGCAACATGAAAAGCACGTTAGAATAATGTAGTACGCGTTACAACTCCTAAGAACACCTTACATCACCGTACAAATCTTTAAAACTCCATAATAAACCTAATTAATTCGTACGAGTGCTCTAAACATCGTACGACAACTTAGGACATCTTACGACTCTTTATGCCACATTAGCAACATGAAAAGCACATTCGATCTTACGACTCTTTATGCCACATTAGCAACATGAAAAGCACATTAGAATAATGTAGGACGCGTTACAACTCCTAAGAACACCTTACATCACCGTACAAAACTTTAAAACTCCATAATAAACGTATTTAATTCGTACGAGTCCTTTGAACATCGTACGACAACTTAGGACATCTTACGACTCTTTATGCCACATCAGCAACTCGAAAAGAACATTAGTATAATGTAGGACGCCTTACAGCTCCTAAGAAAACCTTACACCACCGTACGAAACATTAAAACTCCATAATAAACCTAATGAATGCGTCCGAGTCCTTTGAACATCGTACGACAACTCAAGAGATGTTACAGCTCAGTATACAACATTAGCAACATGAAAAGCACGTTAGAATAATGTAGGACGCGTTACAACTCCTAAGAACACCTTACATCACCGTACAAAACATTAAAACTCCATAATAAACCAAATTAATTCGTACGAGTCCTTTGAACATCGTACGACAACTTAGGTCATCTTACGACTCTTTATGCCACATTACCAACATGAAAAGCATGTTAGAATAATGTAGGACGCGTTACAGCTCCTAAGAACACCTTACACCACCGTACGAAACATTAAAACTCCATAATAAACCTAATGAATTCGTTCGAGTCCTTTGAACATCGTACGACAACTTAAGACATCGTAAGACTCTATATCCCACATTAGCAACTCGAAAAGAACGTTAGTAAGATGTAGGATGCCTTACAGCTCCTAAGAACACCTTACACCACCATACGAAACATTAAAACTCCGTAATAAACCTAATGAATTCGTCCGAGTCCTTTGAACATCGTACGACAACTCAGGAGATGTTTCAGCTCAGTATACAGCATTAGCAACATGAAAAGCACGTTAGAATAATGTAGGACGCGTTACAACTCCTAAGAACACCTTATATCACCGTACAAAACATTAAAACTCCATAATAAACCAAATTAATTCGTACGAGTCCTTTGAACATCGTACGACAACTTAGGTCATCTTACGACTCTTTATGCCACATTACCAACATGAAAAGCATGTTAGAATAATGTAGGACGCGTTACAGCTCCTAAGAACACCTTACACCACCGTACGAAACATTAAAACTCCATAATAAACCTAATGAATTCGTTCGAGTCCTTTGAACATCGTACGACAACTTAAGACATCGTAAGACTCTATATGCCACATTAGCAACTCGAAAAGAACGTTAGTAAGATGTAGGATGCCTTACAGCTCCTAAGAACACCTTACACCACCATACGAAACATTAAAACTCCGTAATAAACCTAATGAATTCGTCCGAGTCCTTTGAACATCGTACGACAACTCAGGAGATGTTTCAGCTCAGTATACAGCATTAGCAACATGAAAAGCACGTTAGAATAATGTAGGACGCGTTACAACTCCTAAGAACACCTTACATCACCGTACAAAACTTTAAAACTCCATAATAAACCAAATTAATTCGTACGAGTCCTTTGAACATCGTACGACAACTTAGGACATCTTACGACTCTTTATGCCACATTACCAACATGAAAAGCATGTTAGAATAATGTAGGACGCGTTACAGCTCCTAAGAACACCTTACACCACTGTACGAAACATTAAAACTCCATAATAAACCTAATAAATTCGTTCGAGTCCTTTGAACATCGTACGACAACTTAAGACATCTTCAGACTCTATATGCCACATTAGCAACTCGAAAAGAACGTTAGTATGATGTAGGACGCCTTACAGCTCCTAAGAACACCTTACACCACCGTACGAAACATTAAAACTCCATAATAAACCTAATGAATTCGTCCGAGTCCTTTGAACATCGTACGACAACTCAGGAGATGTTACAGCTCAGTATACAGCATTAGCAACATGAAAAGCACGTTAGAATAATGTAGTACGCGTTACAACTGCTAAGAACACCTTACATCACCGTACAAATCTTTAAAACTCCATAATAAACCTAATTAATTCGTACGAGTGCTCTAAACATCGTACGACAACTTAGGACATCTTACGACTCTTTATGCCACATTAGCAACATGAAAAGCACATTCGATCTTACGCCTCTTTATGCCACATTAGCAACATGAAAAGCACATTAGAATAATGTAGGACGCGTTACAACTCCTAAGAACACCTTACATCACCGTACAAAACTTTAAAACTCCATAATAAACGTAATTAATTCGTACGAGTCCTTTGAACATCGTACGACAACTTAGGACATCTTACGACTCTTTATGCCACATCAGCAACTCGAAAAGAACATTAGTATAATGTAGGACGCCTTACAGCTCCTAAGAACACCTTACACCACCGTACGAAACATTAAAACTCCATAATAAACCTAATGAATGCGTCCGAGTCCTTTGAACATCGTACGACAACTCAAGAGATGTTACAGCTCAGTATACAACATTAGCAACATGAAAAGCACGTTAGAATAATGTAGGACGCGTTACAACTCCTAAGAACACCTTACATCACCGTACAAAACATTAAAACTCCATAATAAACCAAATTAATTCGTACGAGTCCTTTGAACATCGTACGACAACTTAGGTCATCTTACGACTCTTTATGCCACATTACCAACATGAAAAGCATGTTAGAATAATGTAGGACGCGTTACAGCTCCTAAGAACACCTTACACCACCGTACGAAACATTAAAACTCCATAATAAACCTAATGAATTCGTTCGAGTCCTTTGAACATCGTACGACAACTTAAGACATCGTAAGACTCTATATGCCACATTAGCAACTCGAAAAGAACGTTAGTAAGATGTAGGATGCCTTACAGCTCCTAAGAACACCTTACACCACCATACGAAACATTAAAACTCCGTAATAAACCTAATGAATTCGTCCGAGTCCTTTGAACATCGTACGACAACTCAGGAGATGTTTCAGCTCAGTATACAGCATTAGCAACATGAAAAGCACGTTAGAATAATGTAGGACGCGTTACAACTCCTAAGAACACCTTATATCACTGTACAAAACATTAAAACTCCATAATAAACCAAATTAATTCGTACGAGTCCTTTGAACATCGTACGACAACTTAGGTCATCTTACGACTCTTTATGCCACATTACCAACATGAAAAGCATGTTAGAATAATGTAGGACGCGTTACAGCTCCTAAGAACACCTTACACCACCGTACGAAACATTAAAACTCCATAATAAACCTAATGAATTCGTTCGAGTCCTTTGAACATCGTACGACAACTTAAGACATCGTAAGACTCTATATGCCACATTAGCAACTCGAAAAGAACGTTAGTAAGATGTAGGATGCCTTACAGCTCCTAAGAACACCTTACACCACCATACGAAACATTAAAACTCCATAATAAACCTAATGAATTCGTCCGAGTCCTTTGAACATCGTACGACAACTCAGGAGATGTTTCAGCTCAGTATACAGCATTAGCAACATGAAAAGCACGTTAGAATAATGTAGGACGCGTTACAACTCCTAAGAACACCTTACATCACCGTACAAAACTTTAAAACTCCATAATAAACCAAATTAATTCGTACGAGTCCTTTGAACATCTTACGACTCTTTATGCCACATTACCAACATGAAAAGCATGTTAGAATAATGTAGGACGCGTTACAGCTCCTAAGAACACATTACACCACCGTACGAAACATTAAAACTCCATAATAAACGTAATTAATTCGTACGAGTCCTTTGAACATCGTACGACAACTTAGGACATCTTACGACTCTTTATGCCACATAAGCAACTCGAAAAGAACATTAGTATAATGTAGGACGCCTTACAGCTCCTAAGAACACCTTACACCACCGTACGAAACATTAAAACTCCATAATAAACCTAATGAATTCGTCCGAGTCCTTTGAACATCGTACGACAACTCCAGAGATGTTACAGCTCAGTATACAGCATTAGCAACATGAAAAGCACGTTAGAATAATGTAGTACGCGTTACAACTCCTAAGAACACCTTACATCACCGTACAAATCTTTAAAACTCCATAATAAACCTAATTAATTCGTACGAGTGCTCTAAACATCGTACGACAACTTAGGACATCTTACGATTCTTTATGCCACATTAGCAACATGAAAAGCACATTCGATCTTACGACTCTTTATGCCACATTAGCAACATGAAAAGCACATTAGAATAATGTAGGACGCGTTACAACTCCTAAGAACACCTTACATCACCGCACAAAACTTTAAAACTCCATAATAAACGTAATTAATTCGTACGAGTCCTTTGAACATCGTACGACAACTTAGGACATCTTACGACTCTTTATGCCACATAAGCAACTCGAAAAGAACATTAGTATAATGTAGGACGCCTTACAGCTCCTAAGAACACCTTACACCACCGTACGAAACATTAAAACTCCATAATAAACCTAATGAATTCGTCCGAGTCCTTTGAACATCGTACGACAACTCAGGAGATGTTACAGCTCAGTATACAGCATTAGCAACATGTAAAGCACGTTAGAATAATGTAGGACGCGTTACAACTCCTAAGAACACCTTACATCACCGTACAAAACTTTAAAACTCCATAATAAACCAAATTAATTCGTACGAGTCCTTTGAACATCGTATGACAACTTAGGACATCTTACGACTCTTTATGCCACATTAGCAACTCGAAATGAACATTAGTATAATGTAGTACGCCTTACAGCTCCTAAGAACACCTTACACCACCGTACGAAACGTTAAAACTCCATAATAAACCTAATGAATTCGTCCGAGTCCTTTGAACGTCGTACGACAACTCAGGAGATGTTACGGCTCAGTATACGGCACTAGCAACATGAAAAGCACGTTAGAAAAATGTAGGAGGCGTTACAACTCCTAAGAACACCTTACATCACCCTACAAAACTTTAAAACTCCATAATAAACGTAATTAATTCGTACGAGTCCTTTGAACATCGTACGACAACTTTGGACATCTTACGACTCTTTATGCCACATCAGCAACTCGAAAAGAACATTAGTATAATGTAGGATGCCTTACAGCTCCTAAGAACACCTTACACCACCGTACGAAACATTAAAACTCCATAATAAACCTAATGAATTCGTCCGAGTCCTTTGAACATCGTACGACAACTCAAGAGATGTTACAGCTCAGTATACAACATTAGCAACATGAAAAGCACGTTAGAATAATGTAGGACGCGTTACAACTCCTAAGAACACCTTACATCACCGTACAAAACATTAAAACTCCATAATAAACCAAATTAATTCGTACGAGTCCTTTGAACATCGTACGACAACTTAGGCCTAATCCCAGCTGTATTAAATCGTTCCCCAAAGGGACCTCTTGTGGGCGTGATGGTTTGAGAGCTCAACACATTCTGGATGCTTTTTGTGGCGAGGGCTCTGTTATAGCTGATGGATTGCTCAAGGCCATTACTACCATGGTAAACTTCTGTTTGAAAGGAAGGTGCCCAAAGGTTTTAGCAGAGTTCATTGCATCTGCCCCCCTCACGCCATTGTTAAAACCTGATAATGGGATTAGGCCGATTGCAGTGGGTGCGATTTGGAGAAGGCTAGTTTCTAAGGTGGCTATGAGGGGTGTTAGGAAGGACATGGCTAAATACCTTGGGGACTTCCAATATGGGGTGGGAATCTCTAATGGTGCAGAGGCAGTGCTCCATAGTGCGAATAGATTCTTGAATGAGTTCCACTCGGATGGATCCTTAGCTATGCTTACTGTTGATTTCACTAACGCCTTCAACTTGGTTGATAGGAGTACTCTCTTGCGAGAAGTTCGGACCCGTTGCCCTTCTATTTCTCTTTGGGTGGATTTTTTGTATGGTCAATCGGCTAGGTTGTATGTGGGTGATGACCATATTTTATCCACCACAGGGGTCCAGCAGGGGGACCCCTTAGGGCCTCTCCTTTTTGCACTTGTTTTGCACCCACTCGTGCTTCGGATCAGAGATAGTTGCAAACTTCTATTCCATGCTTGGTATCTTGATGATGGGACAATTATTGGAGATGCTAAAGAGGTGGCCAAAGCGTTAGATGTCATCATAGCTGAGGGTCCACGTCTTGGCCTTCAACTAAACATCAAGAAAACCGAAGTCTTTTGGCCATCGTGTGATGGGGTGAAGGTACAAGATGGATTATTCCCTAGTGCAATTGGAAGGCCGGGTCTGGGTGTAAAACTTCTTGGTGGTGCGGTCAGCCGTGATGCTGGGTTTATCAGTAATTTGGCTATGATAAGAGCATCTCGGGCTGTGGAACTGATGAGATGCCTCCCACATCTACGAGACCCTCAATGTGAACTTCTATTGCTCCGCTCATGTATGGGAGTCGGGAAATTACTATTTGGCCTCAGAACATGTCAACCTATATATGTAGGGGAAGCTGTTTCTGTGTTTGACAAGGGGCTTCGAGAGGCGATTGAGGATATCGTAGTTTGTGGGGGACCTTTCTTTGGGGATCTTCAGTGGCGGTTGGCATCTCTTCCAACTCGTTTTGGGGGGCTTGGTCTATGTTCTGCTGAGGATGTATCCACTTATGCTTTTGTGTCCTCTCGGGCTCAATCGTGGGCTTTGCAAGACCATATTCTTCGTGAATGTGATTTGGACGGCTTAGATTCTGATTACGGGTGTGCGTTATAACGCTTACAGACTTCTCTTCCCGATTTTGATATCAGCGGGTTCTCTAAAAAGGACACCGCCCCCCCTAAAGCCCAACATGTTTTGGCGAGTGCTTTATTTAGTAGGATCAGTCAAAGTTTGGAAGTGAGGTTTGATTTATCACCCCGTCAAAAAGCAGTGGTTTCATGTCTCCAAGCTCCTCGGGCTCAAGATTTTTTGACTGTCATTCCCATTGAAGGACTAGGGCAACATATGTCGCCATTGGAATACCGTGCTATCCTTAAGTATCGGTTAATGATTCCTTTGTTCCCGATTGATGAGCCTTGTCCCGTTTGCCGCAAGGTTTGTTTGGATGCTTTTGGTGATCATGCAGTCCATTGTAAGGAGTTACCCGGCTTCAAATACAGACACGATTTGGTTAGGGATGTCCTATGTGATATCCTTAAGCGAGCAGGGATTTCAGCTAAAAAGGAGGCCCCTGTGAACTTTTTGACAGATCCGCTTGAGGGTAGGTCTACCTTAAGGCCGGCTGATATTCTAGTGTTTGGTTGGAAAGGGGGAAAACATGCCTGTCTGGACCTTACGGGAGTGTCCCCCTTGGTGGCGCTCAGGGACACTGGATTTGTTGCTCGACAAGCGGCATCAAAGGCGGAATCATGTAAGATTGCTAAACATGAGAAAGCATGTTTGGAAAATCAACATGTTTTTATTCCATTAGCATTCGATACGTTTGGTTTCCTAGCCACTGAGGCAGTGAACTTCTTGAATAGGGTTCAACGGGTCATTCATAGCAATGTTTCGACCCCTAAGGGCCAAGGTTTTGTCTTCAGTAGGCTAGGTTTTGCTATTCAAAAGGGGGTGGCGGCGCAACTTGTTGCCCGTCTACCTACTACCTTATTGTAAATTCATTTGGCGTTTAATATATTAATCAAGAAGTAAAAAAAAAAAAAAAAATTACCAACATGAAAAGCATGTTAGAATAATGTAGGACGCGTTACAGCTCCTAAGAACACCTTACACCACCGTACGAAACATTAAAACTACATAATAAACCTAATGAATTCGTTCGAGTCCTTTGAACATCGTACGACAACTTAAGACATCTTAAGACTCTATATGCCACATTAGCAACTCGAAAAGAACGTTAGGAAGATGTAGGATGCCTTACAGCTCCTAAGAACACCTTACACCACCATACGAAACATTAAAACTCCATAATAAACCTAATGAATTCGTCCGAGTCCTTTGAACATCGTACGACAACTCAGGAGATGTAACAGCTCAGTATACAGCATTAGCAACATGAAAAGCACGTTAGAATAATGTAGGACGCGTTACAACTCCTAAGAACACCTTACATCACCGTACAAAACTTTAAAACTCCATAATAAACGAAATTAATTCGTACGAGTCCTTTGAACATCGTACGACAACTTAGGACATCTTACGACTCTTTATGCCACATTACCAACATGAAAAGCATGTTAGAATAATGTAGGACGCGTTACAGCTCCTAAGAACACCATACACCACCGTACGAAACATTAAAACTCCATAATAAACCTAATAAATTCGTTCGAGTCCTTTGAACATCGTACGACAACGTAAGACATCTTCAGACTCTATATGCCACATTAGCAACTCGAAAAGAATGTTAGTATGATGTAGGACGCCTTACAGCTCCTAAGAACACCTTACACCACCGTACGAAACATTAAAACTCCATAATAAACCTAATGAATTCGTCCGAGTCCTTTGAACATCGTACGACAACTTAGGACATCTTAAGACTCTTTATGCCACATTAGCAAATCGAAAGGAACATTAGTATATTGTAGGACGCATTACAGATCCTAAGAACACCTTACACCACCGTACGAAACATTAAAACTCCATAATAAACCTAATGAATTCGTCCGAGTCCTTTGAACATCGTACGACAACTTAGGACATATTACGACTCTTTATGCCACATTAGCAACTCGAAATGAACATTAGTATAATGTAGTACGCCTTACAGCTCCTAAGAACACCTTACACCACCGTACGAAACGTTAAAACTCCATAATAAACCTAATGAATTCGTCCGAGTCCTTTGAACATCGTACGACAACTCAGGAGATGTTACGGCTCAGTATACGGCACTAGCAACATGAAAAGCACGTTAGAAAAATGTAGGAGGCGTTACAACTCCTAAGAACACCTTACATCACCCTACAAAACTTTAAAACTCCATAATAAACGTAATTAATTCGTACGAGTCCTTTGAACATCGTACGACAACTTAGGACATCTTACGACTCTTTATGCCACATCAGCAACTCGAAATGAACATTAGTATAATGTAGTACGCCTTACAGCTCCTAAGAACACCTTACACCACCGTACGAAACATTAAAACTCCATAATAAACCTAATGAATTCGTCCGAGTCCTTTGAACATCGTACGACAACTCAAGAGATGTTACAGCTCAGTATACAACATTAGCAACATGAAAAGCACGTTAGAATAATGTAGGACGCGTTACAACTCCTAAGAACACCTTACATCACCGTACAAAACATTAAAACTCCATAATAAACCAAATTAATTCGTACGAGTCCTTTGAACATCGTACGACAACTTAGGTCATCTTACGACTCTTTATGCCACATTACCAACATGAAAAGCATGTTAGAATAATGTAGGACGCGTTACAGCTCCTAAGAACACCTTACACCACCGTACGAAACATTAAAACTCCATAATAAACCTAATGAATTCGTTCGAGTCCTTTAAACATCGTACGACAACTTAAGACATCTTAAGACTCTATATGCCACATTAGCAACTCGAAAAGAACGTTAGTAAGATGTAGGATGCCTTACAGCTCCTAAGAACACCTTACACCACCATACGAAACATTAAAACTCCATAATAAACCTAATGAATTCGTCCGAGTCCTTTGAACATCGTACGACAACTCAGGAGATGTTACAGCTCAGTATACAGCATTAGCAACATGAAAAGCACGTTAGAATAATGTAGTACGCGTTACAACTCCTAAGAACACCTTACATCACCGTACAAATCTTTAAAACTCCATAATAAACCTAATTAATTCGTACGAGTGCTCTAAACATCGTACGACAACTTAGGACATCTTACGATTCTTTATGCCACATTAGCAACATGAAAAGCACATTCGATCTTACGACTCTTTATGCCACATTAGCAACATGAAAAGCACATTAGAATAATGTAGGACGCGTTACAACTCCTAAGAACACCTTACATCACCGTACAAAACTTTAAAACTCCATAATAAACGTAATTAATTCGTACGAGTCCTTTGAACATCGTACGACAACTTAGGACATCTTACGACTCTTTATGCCACATAAGCAACTCGAAAAGAACATTAGTATAATGTAGGACGCCTTACAGCTCCTAAGAACACCTTACACCACCGTACGAAACATTAAAACTCCATAATAAACCTAATGAATTCGTCCGAGTCCTTTGAACATCGTACGACAACTCAGGAGATGTTACAGCTCAGTATACAGCATTAGCAACATGAAAAGCACGTTAGAATAATGTAGGACGCGTTACAACTCCTAAGAACACCTTACATCACCGTACAAAACTTTAAAACTCCATAATAAACCAAATTAATTCGTACGAGTCCTTTGAACATCGTATGACAACTTAGGACATCTTACGACTCTTTATGCCACATTAGCAACTCGAAATGAACATTAGTATAATGTAGTACGCCTTACAGCTCCTAAGAACACCTTACACCACCGTACGAAACGTTAAAACTCCATAATAAACCTAATGAATTCGTCCGAGTCCTTTGAACATCGTACGACAACTCAGGAGATGTTACGGCTCAGTATACGGCACTAGCAACATGAAAAGCACGTTAGAAAAATGTAGGAGGCGTTACAACTCCTAAGAACACCTTACATCACCCTACAAAACTTTAAAACTCCATAATAAACGTAATTAATTCGTACGAGTCCTTTGAACATCGTACGACAACTTAGGACATCTTACGACTCTTTATGCCACATCTGCAACTCGAAAAGAACATTAGTATAATGTAGGACGCCTTACAGCTCCTAAGAACACCTTACACCACCGTACGAAACATTAAAACTCCATAATAAACCTAATGAATTCGTCCGAGTCCTTTGAACATCGTACGACAACTCAAGAGATGTTACAGCTCAGTATACAACATTAGCAACATGAAAAGCACGTTAGAATAATGTAGGACGCGTTACAACTCCTAAGAACACCTTACATCACCGTACAAAACATTAAAACTCCATAATAAACCAAATTAATTCGTACGAGTCCTTTGAACATCGTACGACAACTTAGGTCATCTTACGACTCTTTATGCCACATTACCAACATGAAAAGCATGTTAGAATAATGTAGGACGCGTTACAGCTCCTAAGAACACCTTACACCACCGTACGAAACATTAAAACTCCATAATAAACCTAATGAATTCGTTCGAGTCCTTTGAACATCGTACGACAACTTAAGACATCTTAAGACTCTATATGCCACATTAGCAACTCGAAAAGAACGTTAGGAAGATGTAGGATGCCTTACAGCTCCTAAGAACACCTTACACCACCATACGAAACATTAAAACTCCATAATAAACCTAATGAATTCGTCCGAGTCCTTTGAACATCGTACGACAACTCAGGAGATGTAACAGCTCAGTATACAGCATTAGCAACATGAAAAGCACGTTAGAATAATGTAGGACGTGTTACAACTCCTAAGAACACCTTACATCACCGTACAAAACTTTAAAACTCCATAATAAACGAAATTAATTCGTACGAGTCCTTTGAACATCGTACGACAACTTAGGACATCTTACGACTCTTTATGCCACATTACCAACATGAAAAGCATGTTAGAATAATGTAGGACGCGTTACAGCTCCTAAGAACACCATACACCACCGTACGAAACATTAAAACTCCATAATAAACCTAATAAATTCGTTCGAGTCCTTTGAACATCGTACGACAACTTAAGACATCTTCAGACTCTATATGCCACATTAGCAACTCGAAAAGAACGTTAGTATGATGTAGGACGCCTTACAGCTCCTAAGAACACCTTACACCACCGTACGAAACATTAAAACTCCATAATAAACCTAATGAATTCGTCCGAGTCCTTTGAACATCGTACGACAACTTAGGACATCTTAAGAATCTTTATGCCACATTAGCAAATCGAAAGGAACATTAGTATATTGTAGGATGCATTACAGCTCCTAAGAACACCTTACACCACCGTACGAAACATTAAAACTCCATAATAAACCTAATGAATTCGTCCGAGTCCTTTGAACATCGTACGACAACTTAGGACATATTACGACTCTTTATGCCACATTAGCAACTCGAAATGAACATTAGTATAATGTAGTACGCCTTACAGCTCCTAAGAACACCTTACACCACCGTACGAAACGTTAAAACTCCATAATAAACCTAATGAATTCGTCCGAGTCCTTTGAACATCGTACGACAACTCAGGAGATGTTACGGCTCAGTATACGGCACTAGCAACATGAAAAGCACGTTAGAAAAATGTAGGAGGCGTTACAACTCCTAAGAACACCTTACATCACCCTACAAAACTTTAAAACTCCATAATAAACGTAATTAATTCGTACGAGTCCTTTGAACATCGTACGACAACTTAGGACATCTTACGACTCTTTATGCCACATCAGCAACTCGAAAAGAACATTAGTATAATGTAGGACGCCTTACAGCTCCTAAGAACACCTTACACCACCGTACGAAACATTAAAACTCCATAATAAACCTAATGAATTCGTCCGAGTCCTTTGAACATCGTATGACAACTCAAGAGATGTTACAGCTCAGTATACAACATTAGCAACATGAAAAGCACGTTAGAATAATGTAGGACGCGTTACAACTCCTAAGAACACCTTACATCACCGTACAAAAAAATTAAAACTCCATAATAAACCAAATTAATTCGTACGAGTCCTTTGAACATCGTACGACAACTTAGGTCATCTTACGACTCTTTATGCCACATTATCAACATGAAAAGCATGTTAGAATAATGTAGGACGCGTTACAGCTCCTAAGAACACCTTACACCACCGTACGAAACATTAAAACTCCATAATAAACCTAATGAATTCGTTCGAGTCCTTTAAACATCGTACGACAACTTAAGACATCTTAAGACTCTATATGCCACATTAGCAACTCGAAAAGATCGTTAGTAAGATGTAGGATGCCTTACAGCTCCTAAGAACACCTTACACCACCATACGAAACATTAAAACTCCATAATAAACCTAATGAATTCGTCCGAGTCCTTTGAACATCGTACGACAACTCAGGAGATGTTACAGCTCAGCATACAGCATTAGCAACATGAAAAGCACGTTAGAATAATGTAGGACGCGTTACAACTCCTAAGAACACCTTACATCACCGTACAAAACTTTAAAACTCCATAATAAACCAAATTAATTCGTACGAGTCCTTTGAACATCGTACGACAACTTAGGACATCTTACGACTCTTTATGCCACATTACCAACATGAAAAGCATGTTAGAATAATGTAGGACGCGTTACAGATCCTAAGAACACCTTACACCACCGTACGAAACATTAAAACTCCATAATAAACCTAATAAATTCGTTCGAGTCCTTTGAACATCGTACGACAACTTAAGACATCTTCAGACTCTATATGCCACATTAGCAACTCGAAAAGAACGTTAGTATGATGTAGGACGCCTTACAGCTCCTTAGAACACCTTACACCACCGTACGAAACATTAAAACTCCATAATAAACCTAATGAATTCGTCCGAGACCTTTGAACATCGTACGACAACTTAGGACATCTTAAGACTCTTTATGCCACATTAGCAAATCGAAAAGAACATTAGTATATTGTAGGACGCATTACAGCTCCTAAGAACACCTTACACCACCGTACGAAACATTAAAACTCCATAATAAACCTAATGAATTCGTCTGAGTCCTTTGAACATCGTACGACAACTTAGGACATCTTACGACTCTTTATGCCACATTAGCAACTCGAAATGAACATTAGTATAATGTAGTACACCTTACAGCTCCTAAGAACACCTTACACCACCGTACGAAACGTTAAAACTCCATAATAAACCTAATGAATTCATACGAGTCCTTTGAAATTCGTACGACAACTCAGGAGATGTTACGGCTCAGTATACGGCACTAGCAACATGAAAAGCACGTTAGAAAAATGTAGGAGGCGTTACAACTCCTAAGAACACCTTACATCACCCTACAAAACTTTAAAACTCCATAATAAATGTAATTAATTCGTACGAGTCCTTTGAACATCGTACGACAACTTTGGACATCTTACGACTCTTTATGCCACATCAGCAACTCGAAAAGAACATTAGTATAATGTAGGACGCCTTACAGCTCCTAAGAACACCTTACACCACCGTACGAAACATTAAAACTCCATAATAAACCTAATGAATTCGTCCGAGTCCTTTGAACATCGTACGACAACTCAAGAGATGTTACAGCTCAGTATACACCATTAGCAACATGAAAAGCACGTTAGAATAATGTAGGACGCGTTACAACTCCTAAGAACACCTTACATCACCGTACAAAACTTTAAAACTCCATAATAAACCAAATTAATTCGTACGAGTCCTTTGAACATCGTACGACAACTTAGGACATCTTACGACTCTTTATGCCACATTACCAACATGAAAAGCATGTTAGAATAATGTAGGACGCGTTACAGCTCCTAAGAACACCTTACACCACCGTACGAAACATTAAAACTCCATAATAAACCTAATAAATTCGTTCGAGTCCTTTGAACATCGTACGACAACTTAAGACATCTTCAGACTCTATATGCCACATTAGCAACTCGAAAAGAACGTTAGTATGATGTAGGACGCCTTACAGCTCCTTAGAACACCTTACACCACCGTACGAAACATTAAAACTCCATAATAAACCTAATGAATTCGTCCGAGACCTTTGAACATCGTACGACAACTTAGGACATCTTAAGACTCTTTATGCCACATTAGCAAATCGAAAAGAACATTAGTATATTGTAGGACGCATTACAGCTCCTAAGAACACCTTACACCACCGTACGAAACATTAAAACTCCATAATAAACCTAATGAATTCGTCTGAGTCCTTTGAACATCGTACGACAACTTAGGACATCTTACGACTCTTTATGCCACATTAGCAACTCGAAATGAACATTAGTATAATGTAGTACGCCTTACAGCTCCTAAGAACACCTTACACCACCGTACGAAACGTTAAAACTCCATAATAAACCTAATGAATTCGTACGAGTCCTTTGAAATTCGTACGACAACTCAGGAGATGTTACGGCTCAGTATACGGCACTAGCAACATGAAAAGCACGTTAGAAAAATGTAGGAGGCGTTACAACTCCTAAGAACACCTTACATCACCCTACAAAACTTTAAAACTCCATAATAAACGTAATTAATTCGTACGAGTCCTTTGAACATCGTACGACAACTTAGGACATCTTACGACTCTTTATGCCACATCTGCAACTCGAAAAGAACATTAGTATAATGTAGGACGCCTTACAGCTCCTAAGAACACCTTACACCACCGTACGAAACATTAAAACTCCATAATAAACCTAATGAATTCGTCCGAGTCCTTTGAACATCGTACGACAACTCAAGAGATGTTACAGCTCAGTATACAACATTAGCAACATGAAAAGCACGTTAGAATAATGTAGGACGCGTTACAACTCCTAAGAACACCTTACTTCACCGTACAAAACATTAAAACTCCATAATAAACCAAATTAATTCGTACGAGTCCTTTGAACATCGTACGACAACTTAGGTCATCTTACGACTCTTTATGCCACATTACCAACATGAAAAGCATGTTAGAATAATGTAGGACGCGTTACAGCTCCTAAGAACACCTTACACCACCGTACGAAACATTAAAACTCCATAATAAACCTAATGAATTCGTTCGAGTCCTTTGAACATCGTACGACAACTTAAGACATCTTAAGACTCTATATGCCACATTAGCAACTCGAAAAGAACGTTAGGAAGATGTAGGATGCCTTACAGCTCCTAAGAACACCTTACACCACCATACGAAACATTAAAACTCCATAATAAACCTAATGAATTCGTCCGAGTCCTTTGAACATCGTACGACAACTCAGGAGATGTAACAGCTCAGTATACAGCATTAGCAACATGAAAAGCACGTTAGAATAATGTAGGACGTGTTACAACTCCTAAGAACACCTTACATCACCGTACAAAACTTTAAAACTCCATAATAAACGAAATTAATTCGTACGAGTCCTTTGAACATCGTACGACAACTTAGGACATCTTACGACTCTTTATGCCACATTACCAACATGAAAAGCATGTTAGAATAATGTAGGACGCGTTACAGCTCCTAAGAACACCATACACCACCGTACGAAACATTAAAACTCCATAATAAACCTAATAAATTCGTTCGAGTCCTTTGAACATCGTACGACAACTTAAGACATCTTCAGACTCTATATGCCACATTAGCAACTCGAAAAGAACGTTAGTATGATGTAGGACGCCTTACAGCTCCTAAGAACACCTTACACCACCGTACGAAACATTAAAACTCCATAATAAACCTAATGAATTCGTCCGAGTCCTTTGAACATCGTACGACAACTTAGGACATCTTAAGAATCTTTATGCCACATTAGCAAATCGAAAGGAACATTAGTATATTGTAGGATGCATTACAGCTCCTAAGAACACCTTACACCACCGTACGAAACATTAAAACTCCATAATAAACCTAATGAATTCGTCCGAGTCCTTTGAACATCGTACGACAACTTAGGACATATTACGACTCTTTATGCCACATTAGCAACTCGAAATGAACATTAGTATAATGTAGTACGCCTTACAGCTCCTAAGAACACCTTACACCACCGTACGAAACGTTAAAACTCCATAATAAACCTAATGAATTCGTCCGAGTCCTTTGAACATCGTACGACAACTCAGGAGATGTTACGGCTCAGTATACGGCACTAGCAACATGAAAAGCACGTTAGAAAAATGTAGGAGGCGTTACAACTCCTAAGAACACCTTACATCACCCTACAAAACTTTAAAACTCCATAATAAACGTAATTAATTCGTACGAGTCCTTTGAACATCGTACGACAACTTAGGACATCTTACGACTCTTTATGCCACATCAGCAACTCGAAAAGAACATTAGTATAATGTAGGACGCCTTACAGCTCCTAAGAACACCTTACACCACCGTACGAAACATTAAAACTCCATAATAAACCTAATGAATTCGTCCGAGTCCTTTGAACATCGTATGACAACTCAAGAGATGTTACAGCTCAGTATACAACATTAGCAACATGAAAAGCACGTTAGAATAATGTAGGACGCGTTACAACTCCTAAGAACACCTTACATCACCGTACAAAAAAATTAAAACTCCATAATAAACCAAATTAATTCGTACGAGTCCTTTGAACATCGTACGACAACTTAGGTCATCTTACGACTCTTTATGCCACATTACCAACATGAAAAGCATGTTAGAATAATGTAGGACGCGTTACAGCTCCTAAGAACACCTTACACCACCGTACGAAACATTAAAACTCCATAATAAACCTAATGAATTCGTTCGAGTCCTTTAAACATCGTACGACAACTTAAGACATCTTAAGACTCTATATGCCACATTAGCAACTCGAAAAGATCGTTAGTAAGATGTAGGATGCCTTACAGCTCCTAAGAACACCTTACACCACCATACGAAACATTAAAACTCCATAATAAACCTAATGAATTCGTCCGAGTCCTTTGAACATCGTACGACAACTCAGGAGATGTTACAGCTCAGCATACAGCATTAGCAACATGAAAAGCACGTTAGAATAATGTAGGACGCGTTACAACTCCTAAGAACACCTTACATCACCGTACAAAACTTTAAAACTCCATAATAAACCAAATTAATTCGTACGAGTCCTTTGAACATCGTACGACAACTTAGGACATCTTACGACTCTTTATGCCACATTACCAACATGAAAAGCATGTTAGAATAATGTAGGACGCGTTACAGATCCTAAGAACACCTTACACCACCGTACGAAACATTAAAACTCCATAATAAACCTAATAAATTCGTTCGAGTCCTTTGAACATCGTACGACAACTTAAGACATCTTCAGACTCTATATGCCACATTAGCAACTCGAAAAGAACGTTAGTATGATGTAGGACGCCTTACAGCTCCTTAGAACACCTTACACCACCGTACGAAACATTAAAACTCCATAATAAACCTAAGGAATTCGTCCGAGTCCTTTGAACATCGTACGACAACTCAGGAGATGTAACAGCTCAGTATACAGCATTAGCAACATGAAAAGCACGTTAGAATAATGTAGGACGTGTTACAACTCCTAAGAACACCTTACATCACCGTACAAAACTTTAAAACTCCATAATAAACGAAATTAATTCGTACGAGTCCTTTGAACATCGTACGACAACTTAGGACATCTTACGACTCTTTATGCCACATTACCAACATGAAAAGCATGTTAGAATAATGTAGGACGCGTTACAGCTCCTAAGAACACCATACACCACCGTACGAAACATTAAAACTCCATAATAAACCTAATAAATTCGTTCGAGTCCTTTGAACATCGTACGACAACTTAAGACATCTTCAGACTCTATATGCCACATTAGCAACTCGAAAAGAACGTTAGTATGATGTAGGACGCCTTACAGCTCCTAAGAACACCTTACACCACCGTACGAAACATTAAAACTCCATAATAAACCTAATGAATTCGTCCGAGTCCTTTGAACATCGTACGACAACTTAGGACATCTTAAGAATCTTTATGCCACATTAGCAAATCGAAAGGAACATTAGTATATTGTAGGATGCATTACAGCTCCTAAGAACACCTTACACCACCGTACGAAACATTAAAACTCCATAATAAACCTAATGAATTCGTCCGAGTCCTTTGAACATCGTACGACAACTTAGGACATATTACGACTCTTTATGCCACATTAGCAACTCGAAATGAACATTAGTATAATGTAGTACGCCTTACAGCTCCTAAGAACACCTTACACCACCGTACGAAACGTTAAAACTCCATAATAAACCTAATGAATTCGTCCGAGTCCTTTGAACATCGTACGACAACTCAGGAGATGTTACGGCTCAGTATACGGCACTAGCAACATGAAAAGCACGTTAGAAAAATGTAGGAGGCGTTACAACTCCTAAGAACACCTTACATCACCCTACAAAACTTTAAAACTCCATAATAAACGTAATTAATTCGTACGAGTCCTTTGAACATCGTACGACAACTTAGGACATCTTACGACTCTTTATGCCACATCAGCAACTCGAAAAGAACATTAGTATAATGTAGGACGCCTTACAGCTCCTAAGAACACCTTACACCACCGTACGAAACATTAAAACTCCATAATAAACCTAATGAATTCGTCCGAGTCCTTTGAACATCGTATGACAACTCAAGAGATGTTACAGCTCAGTATACAACATTAGCAACATGAAAAGCACGTTAGAATAATGTAGGACGCGTTACAACTCCTAAGAACACCTTACATCACCGTACAAAAAAATTAAAACTCCATAATAAACCAAATTAATTCGTACGAGTCCTTTGAACATCGTACGACAACTTAGGTCATCTTACGACTCTTTATGCCACATTACCAACATGAAAAGCATGTTAGAATAATGTAGGACGCGTTACAGCTCCTAAGAACACCTTACACCACCGTACGAAACATTAAAACTCCATAATAAACCTAATGAATTCGTTCGAGTCCTTTAAACATCGTACGACAACTTAAGACATCTTAAGACTCTATATGCCACATTAGCAACTCGAAAAGATCGTTAGTAAGATGTAGGATGCCTTACAGCTCCTAAGAACACCTTACACCACCATACGAAACATTAAAACTCCATAATAAACCTAATGAATTCGTCCGAGTCCTTTGAACATCGTACGACAACTCAGGAGATGTTACAGCTCAGCATACAGCATTAGCAACATGAAAAGCACGTTAGAATAATGTAGGACGCGTTACAACTCCTAAGAACACCTTACATCACCGTACAAAACTTTAAAACTCCATAATAAACCAAATTAATTCGTACGAGTCCTTTGAACATCGTACGACAACTTAGGACATCTTACGACTCTTTATGCCACATTACCAACATGAAAAGCATGTTAGAATAATGTAGGACGCGTTACAGATCCTAAGAACACCTTACACCACCGTACGAAACATTAAAACTCCATAATAAACCTAATAAATTCGTTCGAGTCCTTTGAACATCGTACGACAACTTAAGACATCTTCAGACTCTATATGCCACATTAGCAACTCGAAAAGAACGTTAGTATGATGTAGGACGCCTTACAGCTCCTTAGAACACCTTACACCACCGTACGAAACATTAAAACTCCATAATAAACCTAATGAATTCGTCCGAGTCCTTTGAACATCGTATGACAACTCAAGAGATGTTACAGCTCAGTATACAACATTAGCAACATGAAAAGCACGTTAGAATAATGTAGGACGCGTTTCAACTCCTAAGAACACCTTACATCACCGTACAAAAAAATTAAAACTCCATAATAAACCAAATTAATTCGTACGAGTCCTTTGAACATCGTACGACAACTTAGGTCATCTTACGACTCTTTATGCCACATTACCAACATGAAAAGCATGTTAGAATAATGTAGGACGCGTTACAGCTCCTAAGAACACCTTACACCACCGTACGAAACGTTAAAACTCCATAATAAACCTAATAAATTCGTTCGAGTCCTTTGAACATCGTACGACAACTTAAGACTAGGGCTGGCATATCGTGTCTGACACGACACGATAAGACACGAACACGATAAGACACGAACACGATAAGGCCAAACACGAACACGACACGATAACTTATCGTGTCATTTTTTCCAAACACGAACACGAACACGATAAAAAGCAGGTTACACGATAAGACACGATATGACACGATAAAAACCTATTTTTTTAAAAAAATTAATTTTTCCAAAAAAATTCATAAGTCTTAAATACTAAATATGACTTAATATGATAATTTTTAAGCCACAAAACAACAAAACTCCATAAAAATAGTATTTTACCATAATATACTTGAAAAACGAATATGAAAAAAGATTAAAAGTCTATCAAAGTCCATAGGAGTCTTTAATCTTTCTACTCATCTCCATTAATATACTTGTATATAAATATTAACAGGTGACCTATCGTGTTAACAGATCTTTAACCTGTTAAGACACGATAATTAACGTGTCTTTATCGTGTTAACCTGTTAATGACACGGCACCTGTTAAGGTCAAACACGAAACCTGTTAATTCCGTGTCGTTTCGTGTCGTGTTATCGTGTCCGTGTTAAAAATTGCCAGCCCTACTTAAGACATCTTCAGACTCTATATGCCACATTAGCAACTCGAAAAGAACGTTAGTATGATGTAGGACGCCTTACAGCTCCTTAGAACACCTTACACCACCGTACGAAACATTAAAACTCCATAATAAACCTAATGAATTCGTCCGAGTCCTTTGAACATCGTACGACAACTCAGGAGATGTTACAGCTCAGTATACAGCATTAGCAACATGAAAAGCACGTTAGAATAATGTAGGACGCGTTTCAACTCCTAAGAACACCTTACATCACCGTACAAAAAAATTAAAACTCCATAATAAACCAAATTAATTCGTACGAGTCCTTTGAACATCGTACGACAACTTAGGTCATCTTACGACTCTTTATGCCACATTACCAACATGAAAAGCATGTTAGAATAATGTAGGACGCGTTACAGCTCCTAAGAACACCTTACACCACCGTACGAAACATTAAAACTCCATAATAAACCTAATGAATTCGTTCGAGTCCTTTAAACATCGTACGACAACTTAAGACATCTTAAGACTCTATATGCCACATTAGCAACTCGAAAAGATCGTTAGTAAGATGTAGGATGCCTTACAGCTCCTAAGAACACCTTACACCACCATACGAAACATTAAAACTCCATAATAAACCTAATGAATTCGTCCGAGTCCTTTGAACATCGTACGACAACTCAGGAGATGTTACAGCTCAGCATACAGCATTAGCAACATGAAAAGCACGTTAGAATAATGTAGGACGCGTTACAACTCCTAAGAACACCTTACATCACCGTACAAAACTTTAAAACTCCATAATAAACCAAATTAATTCGTACGAGTCCTTTGAACATCGTACGACAACTTAGGACATCTTACGACTCTTTATGCCACATTACCAACATGAAAAGCATGTTAGAATAATGTAGGACGCGTTACAGATCCTAAGAACACCTTACACCACCGTACGAAACATTAAAACTCCATAATAAACCTAATAAATTCGTTCGAGTCCTTTGAACATCGTACGACAACTTAAGACATCTTCAGACTCTATATGCCACATTAGCAACTCGAAAAGAACGTTAGTATGATGTAGGACGCCTTACAGCTCCTTAGAACACCTTACACCACCGTACGAAACATTAAAACTCCATAATAAACCTAATGAATTCGTCCGAGACCTTTGAACATCGTACGACAACTTAGGACATCTTAAGACTCTTTATGCCACATTAGCAAATCGAAAAGAACATTAGTATATTGTAGGACGCATTACAGCTCCTAAGAACACCTTACACCACCGTACGAAACATTAAAACTCCATAATAAACCTAATGAATTCGTCTGAGTCCTTTGAACATCGTACGACATCTTACGACTCTTTATGCCACATTAGCAACTCGAAATGAACATTAGTATAATGTAGTACACCTTACAGCTCCTAAGAACACCTTACACCACCGTACGAAACGTTAAAACTCCATAATAAACCTAATGAATTCGTACGAGTCCTTTGAAATTCGTACGACAACTCAGGAGATGTTACGGCTCAGTATACGGCACTAGCAACATGAAAAGCACGTTAGAAAAATGTAGGAGGCGTTACAACTCCTAAGAACACCTTACATCACCCTACAAAACTTTAAAACTCCATAATAAATGTAATTAATTCGTACGAGTCCTTTGAACATCGTACGACAACTTTGGACATCTTACGACTCTTTATGCCACATCAGCAACTCGAAAAGAACATTAGTATAATGTAGGACGCCTTACAGCTCCTAAGAACACCTTACACCACCGTACGAAACATTAAAACTCCATAATAAACCTAATGAATTCGTCCGAGTCCTTTGAACATCGTACGACAACTCAAGAGATGTTACAGCTCAGTATACAACATTAGCAACATGAAAAGCACGTTAGAATAATGTAGGACGCGTTACAACTCCTAAGAACACCTTACATCACCGTACAAAACTTTAAAACTCCATAATAAACCAAATTAATTCGTACGAGTCCTTTGAACATCGTACGACAACTTAGGACATCTTACGACTCTTTATGCCACATTACCAACATGAAAAGCATGTTAGAATAATGTAGGACGCGTTACAGCTCCTAAGAACACCTTACACCACCGTACGAAACATTAAAACTCCATAATAAACCTAATAAATTCGTTCGAGTCCTTTGAACATCGTACGACAACTTAAGACATCTTCAGACTCTATATGCCACATTAGCAACTCGAAAAGAACGTTAGTATGATGTAGGACGCCTTACAGCTCCTTAGAACACCTTACACCACCGTACGAAACATTAAAACTCCATAATAAACCTAATGAATTCGTCCGAGTCCTTTGAACATCGTACGACAACTTAGGACATCTTAAGACTCTTTATGCCACATTAGCAAATCGAAAAGAACATTAGTATATTGTAGGACGCATTACAGCTCCTAAGAACACCTTACACCACCGTACGAAACATTAAAACTCCATAATAAACCTAATGAATTCGTCTGAGTCCTTTGAACATCGTACGACAACTTAGGACATCTTACGACTCTTTATGCCACATTAGCAACTCGAAATGAACATTAGTATAATGTAGTACGCCTTACAGCTCCTAAGAACACCTTACACCACCGTACGAAACATTAAAACTCCATAATAAACCTAATGAATTCGTCCGAGTCCTTTGAACATCGTACGACAACTCAAGAGATGTTACAGCTCAGTATACAACATTAGCAACATGAAAAGCACGTTAGAATAATGTAGGACGCGTTACAACTCCTAAGAACACCTTACATCACCGTACAAAACTTTAAAACTCCATAATAAACCAAATTAATTCGTACGAGTCCTTTGAACATCGTACGACAACTTAGGACATCTTACGACTCTTTATGCCACATTACCAACATGAAAAGCATGTTAGAATAATGTAGGACGCGTTACAGCTCCTAAGAACACCTTACACCACCGTACGAAACATTAAAACTCCATAATAAACCTAATAAATTCGTTCGAGTCCTTTGAACATCGTACGACAACTTAAGACATCTTCAGACTCTATATGCCACATTAGCAACTCGAAAAGAACGTTAGTATGATGTAGGACGCTTTACAGCTCCTTAGAACACCTTACACCACCGTACGAAACATTAAAACTCCATAATAAACCTAATGAATTCGTCCGAGTCCTTTGAACATCGTACGACAACTTAGGACATCTTAAGACTCTTTATGCCACATTAGCAAATCGAAAAGAACATTAGTATATTGTAGGACGCATTACAGCTCCTAAGAACACCTTACACCACCGTACGAAACATTAAAACTCCATAATAAACCTAATGAATTCGTCTGAGTCCTTTGAACATCGTACGACAACTTAGGACATCTTACGACTCTTTATGCCACATTAGCAACTCGAAATGAACATTAGTATAATGTAGTACGCCTTACAGCTCCTAAGAACACCTTACACCACCGTACGAAACGTTAAAACTCCATAATAAACCTAATGAATTCGTCTGAGTCCTTTGAACATCGTACGACAACTCAGGAGATGTTACGGCTCAGTATACGGCACTAGCAACATGAAAAGCACGTTAGAAAAATGTAGGAGGCGTTACAACTCCTAAGAACACCTTACATCACCCTACAAAACTTTAAAACTCCATAATAAACGTAATTAATTCGTACGAGTCCTTTGAACATCGTACGACAACTTAGGACATCTTACGACTCTTTATGCCACATCAGCAACTCGAAAAGAACATTAGTATAATGTAGGACACCTTACAGCTCCTAAGAACACCTTACACCACCGTACAAAACATTAAAACTCCATAATAAACCTAATGAATTCGTCCGAGTCCTTTGAACATCGTACGACAACTCAAGAGATGTTACAGCTCAGTATACAACATTAGCAACATGAAAAGCACGTTAGAATAATGTAGGACGCGTTACAACTCCTAAGAACACCTTACACCACCGTACGAAACATTAAAACTCCATAATAAACCTAATGAATTCGTTTGAGTCCTTTGAACATCGTACGACAACTTAAGACATCATAAGACTCTATATGCCACATTAGCAACTCGAAAAGAACGTTAGTAAGATGTAGGATGCCTTACAGCTCCTAAGAACACCTTACACCACCATACGAAACATTAAAACTCCATAATAAACCTAATGAATTCGTCCGAGTCCTTTGAACATCGTACGACAACTCAGGAGATGTTACAGCTCAGTATACAGCATTAGCAACATGAAAAGCACGTTAGAATAATGTAGGACGCGTTACAACTCCTAAGAACACCTTACATCACCGTACAAAACTTTAAAACTCCATAATAAACCAAATTAATTCGTACGAGTCCTTTGAACATCGTACGACAACTTAGGACATCTTACGACTCTTTATGCCACATTACCAACATGAAAAGCATGTTAGAATAATGTAGGACGCGTTACAGCTCCTAAGAACACCTTACACCACCGTACGAAACGTTAAAACTCCATAATAAACCTAATAAATTCGTTCGAGTCCTTTGAACATCGTACGACAACTTAAGACATCTTCAGACTCTATATGCCACATTAGCAACTCGAAAAGAACGTTAGTATGATGTAGGACGCCTTACAGCTCCTTAGAACACCTTACACCACCGTACGAAACATTAAAACTCCATAATAAACCTAATGAATTCGTCCGAGTCCTTTGAACATCGTACGACAACTTAGGACATCTTAAGACTCTTTATGCCACATTAGCAAATCGAAAAGAACATTAGTATATTGTAGGACGCATTACAGCTCCTAAGAACACCTTACACCACCGTACGAAACATTAAAACTCCATAATAAACCTAATGAATTCGTCTGAGTCCTTTGAACATCGTACGACAACTTAGGACATCTTACGACTCTTTATGCCACATTAGCAACTCGAAATGAACATTAGTATAATGTAGTACGCCTTACAGCTCCTAAGAACACCTTACACCACCGTACGAAACGTTAAAACTCCATAATAAACCTAATGAATTCGTCCGAGTCCTTTGAACATCGTACGACAACTCAGGAGATGTTACGGCTCAGTATACGGCACTAGCAACATGAAAAGCACGTTAGAAAAATGTAGGAGGCGTTACAACTCCTAAGAACACCTTACATCACCCTACAAAACTTTAAAACTCCATAATAAACGTAATTAATTCGTACGAGTCCTTTGAACATCGTACGACAACTTAGGACATCTTACGACTCTTTATGCCACATCAGCAACTCGAAAAGAACATTAGTATAATGTAGGACGCCTTACAGCTCCTAAGAACACCTTACACCACCGTACGAAACATTAAAACTCCATAATAAACCTAATGAATTCGTCCGAGTCCTTTGAACATCGTACGACAACTCAAGAGATGTTACAGCTCAGTATACAACATTAGCAACATGAAAAGCACGTTAGAATAATGTAGGACGCGTTACAACTCCTAAGAACACCTTACATCCCCGTACAAAACATTAAAACTCCATAATAAACCAAATTAATTCGTACGAGTCCTTTGAACATCGTACGACAACTTAGGTCATCTTACGACTCTTTATGCCACATTACCAACATGAAAAGCATGTTAGAATAATGTAGGACGCGTTACAGCTCCTAAGAACACCTTACACCACCGTACGAAACATTAAAACTGCATAATAAACCTAATGAATTCGTTCGAGTCCTTTGAACATCGTACGACAACTTAAGACATCTTAAGACTCTATATGCCACATTAGCAACTCGAAAAGAACGTTAGTAAGATGTAGGATGCCTTACAGCTCCTAAGAACACCTTACACCACCGTACGAAACATTAAAACTCCATAATAAACCTAATGAATTCGTCTGAGTCGTTTGAACATTGAACGACAACTTAGGACATCTTACGACTCTTTATGCCACATTAGCAACTCGAAATGAACATTAGTATAATGTGGTACGCCTTACAGCTCCTAAGAACACCTTACACCACCGTACGAAACGTTAAAACTTCGTAATAAACCTAATGAGTTCGTCCGAGTCCTTTGAACATCGTACGACAACTTAGGAGATCTTAAGACTCTTTATGCCACATTAGCAACTCGAAAAGAACGTTAGTATGATGTAGGACGCCTTACAGCTCCTAAGATCACCTTACACCACCGTACGAAACATTAAAACTCCATAATAAACCTAATGAATTAGTCCGAGTCCTTTGAACATCGTACGACAACTCAAGAGATGTTACAGCTCAGTATACAACATTAGCAACATGAAAAGCACGTTAGAATAATGTAGGACGCGTTACAACTCCTAAGAACACCTTACATCACCGTACAAAACTTTAAAACTCCATAATAAACCAAATTAATTCGTACGAGTCCTTTGAACATCGTACGACAACTTAGGACATCTTACGACTCTTTATGCCACATTACCAACATGAAAAGCATGTTAGAATAATGTAAGACGCGTTACAGCTCCTAAGAACACCTTACACCACCGTACGAAACATTAAAACTCCATAATAAACCTAATAAATTCGTTCGAGTCCTTTGAACATCGTACGACAACTTAGGACATCTTACGACTCTTTATGCCACATTACCAACATGAAAAGCATGTTAGAATAATGTAGGACGCGTTACAGCTCCTAAGAACACCTTACACCACCGTACGAAACATTAAAAATCCATAATAAACCTAATAAATTCGTTCGAGTCCTTTGAACATCGTACGACAACTTAAGACATCTTCAGACTCTATATGCCACATTAGCAACTCGAAAAGAACGTTAGTATGATGTAGGACGCCTTACAGCTCCTTAGAACACCTTACACCACCGTACGAAACATTAAAACTCCATAATAAACCTAATGAATTCGTCCGAGTCCTTTGAACATCGTACGACAACTTAGGACATCTTAAGACTCTTTATGCCACATTAGCAAATCGAAAAGAACATTAGTATATTGTAGGACGCATTACAGCTCCTAAGAACACCTTACACCACCGTACGAAACATTAAAACTCCATAATAAACCTAATGAATTCGTCTGAGTCCTTTGAACATCGTACGACAACTTAGGACATCTTACGACTCTTTATGCCACATTAGCAACTCGAAATGAACATTAGTATAATGTAGTACGCCTTACAGCTCCTAAGAACACCTTACACCACCGTACGAAACGTTAAAACTCCATAATAAACCTAATGAATTCGTCCGAGTCCTTTGAACATCGTACGACAACTCAGGAGATGTTACGGCTCAGTATACGGCACTAGCAACATGAAAAGCACGTTAGAAAAATGTAGGAGGCGTTACAACTCCTAAGAACACCTTACATCACCCTACAAAACTTTAAAACTCCATAATAAACGTAATTAATTCGTACGAGTCCTTTGAACATCGTACGACAACTTAGGACATCTTACGACTCTTTATGCCACATCAGCAACTCGAAAAGAACATTAGTATAATGTAGGACGCCTTACAGCTCCTAAGAACACCTTACACCACCGTACGAAACATTAAAACTCCATAATAAACCTAATGAATTCGTCCGAGTCCTTTGAACATCGTACGACAACTCAAGAGATGTTACAGCTCAGTATACAACATTAGCAACATGAAAAGCACGTTAGAATAATGTAGGACGCGTTACAACTCCTAAGAACACCTTACATCACCGTACAAAACATTAAAACTCCATAATAAACCAAATTAATTCGTACGAGTCCTTTGAACATTGTACGACAACTTAGGTCATCTTACGACTCTTTATGCCACATTACCAACATGAAAAGCATGTTAGAATAATGTAGGACGCGTTACAGCTCCTAAGAACACCTTACACCACCGTACGAAACATTAAAATTGCATAATAAACCTAATGAATTCGTTCGAGTCCTTTGAACATCGTACGTCAACTTAAGACATCTTAAGACTCTATATGCCACATTAGCAACTCGAAAAGAACGTTAGTAAGATGTAGGATGCCTTACAGCTCCTAAGAACACCTTACACCACCGTACGAAACATTAAAACTCCATAATAAACCTAATGAATTCGTCTGAGTCGTTTGAACATTGAACGACAACTTAGGACATCTTACGACTCTTTATGCCACATTAGCAACTCGAAATGAACATTAGTATAATGTAGTACGCCTTACAGCTCCTAAGAACACCTTACACCATCGTACGAAACGTTAAAACTCCGTAATAAACCTAATGAGTTCGTCCGAGTCCTTTGAACATCGTACGACAACTTAGGAGATCTTAAGACTCTTTATGCCACATTAGCAACTCGAAAAGAACGTTAGTATGATGTAGGACGCCTTACAGCTCCTAAGATCACCTTACACCACCGTACGAAACATTAAAACTCCATAATAAACCTAATGAATTAGTCCGAGTCCTTTGAACATCGTACGACAACTCAGGAGATGTTACAGCTCAGTATACAGCATTAGCAACATGAAAAGCACGTTAGAATAATGTAGGACGCGTTACAACTCCTAAGAACACCTTATACCACCGTACAAAACTTTAAAACTCCATAATAAACCAAATTAATTCATACGAGTCCTTTGAACATCGTACGACAACTTAGGACATCTTACGACTCTTTATGCCACATTACCAACATGAAAAGCATGTTAGAATAATGTAGGACGCGTTACAGCTCCTAAGAACACCTTACACCACCGTACGAAACATTAAATCTCCATAATAAACCTAATAAATTCGTTCGAGTCCTTTGAACATCGTACGACAACTTAAGACATCTTCAGACTCTATATGCCACATTAGCAACTCGAAAAGAACGTTAGTATGATGTAGGACGCCTTACAGCTCCTTAGAACACCTTACACCACCGTACGACACATTAAAACTCCATAATAAACCTAATGAATTCGTCCGAGTCCTTTGAACATCGTACGACAACTTAGGACATCTTAAGACTCTTTATGCCACATTAGCAAATCGAAAAGAACATTAGTATCTTGTAGGACGCATTACAGCTCCTAAGAACACCTTACACCACCGTACGAAACATTAAAACTCCATAATAAACCTAATGAATTTGTCTGAGTCCTTTGAATATCGTACGACAACTTAGGACATCTTACGACTCTTTATGCCACATTAGCAACTCGAAATGAACATTAGTATAATGTAGTACGCCTTACAGCTCCTAAGAACACCTTACACCACCGTACGAAATGTTAAAACTCCATAATAAACCTAATGAATTCGTCCGAGTCCTTTGAACATCGTACGACAACTCAGGAGATGTTACGGCTCAGTATACGGCACTAGCAACATGAAAAGCACGTTAGAAAAATGTAGGAGGCGTTACAACTCCTAAGAACACCTTACATCACCCTACAAAACTTTAAAACTCCATAATAAACGTAATTAATTCGTACGAGTCCTTTGAACATCGTACGACAACTTAGGACAACTTACGACTCTTTATGCCACATCAGCAACTCGAAAAGAACATTAGTATAATGTAGGACGCCTTACAGCTCCTAAGAACACCTTACACCACCGTACGAAACATTAAAACTCCATAATAAACCTAATGAATTCGTCCGAGTCCTTTGAACATCGTACGACAACTTAGGTCATCTTACAACTCTTTATGCCACATTACCAACATGAAAAGCATGTTAGAATAATGTAGGACGCGTTACAGCTCCTAAGAACACCTTACACCACCGTACGAAACATTAAAACTCCATAATAAACCTAATGAATTCGTTCGAGTCCTTTGAACATCGTACGACAACTTAAGACATCATAAGACTCTATATGCCACATTAGCAACTCGAAAAGAACGATAGTAAGATGTAGGATGCCTTACAGCTCCTAAGAACACCTTACACCACCATACGAAACATTAAAACTCCATAATAAACCTAATGAATTCGTCCGAGTCCTTTGAACATCGTACGACAACTCAGGAGATGTTACAGCTCAGTATACAGCATTAGCAACATGAAAAGCACGTTAGAATAATGTAGGACGCGTTACAACTCCTAAGAACACCTTACATCACCGTACAAAACTTTAAAACTCCATAATAAACCAAATTAATTCGTACGAGTCCTTTGAACATCGTACGACAACTTAGGACATCTTACGACTCTTTATGCCACATTACCAACATGAAAAGCATGTTAGAATAATGTAGGACGCGTTACAGCTCCTAAGAACACCTTACACCACCGTACGAAACGTTAAAACTCCATAATAAACCTAATAAATTCGTTCGAGTCCTTTGAACATCGTACGACAACTTAAGACATCTTCAGACTCTATATGCCACATTAGCAACTCGAAAAGAACGTTAGTATGATGTAGGACGCCTTACAGCTCCTTAGAACACCTTACACCACCGTACGAAACATTAAAACTCCATAATAAACCTAATGAATTCGTCCGAGTCCTTTGAACATCGTACGACAACTTAGGACATCTTAAGACTCTTTATGCCACATTAGCAAATCGAAAAGAACATTAGTATATTGTAGGACGCATTACAGCTCCTAAGAACACCTTACACCACCGTACGAAACATTAAAACTCCATAATAAACCTAATGAATTCGTCTGAGTCCTTTGAACATCGTACGACAACTTAGGACATCTTACGACTCTTTATGCCACATTAGCAACTCGAAATGAACATTAGTATAATGTAGTACGCCTTACAGCTCCTAAGAACACCTTACACCACCGTACGAAACGTTAAAACTCCATAATAAACCTAATGAATTCGTCCGAGTCCTTTGAACATCGTACGACAACTCAGGAGATGTTACGGCTCAGTATACGGCACTAGCAACATGAAAAGCACGTTAGAAAAATGTAGGAGGCGTTACAACTCCTAAGAACACCTTACATCACCCTACAAAACTTTAAAACTCCATAATAAACGTAATTAATTCGTACGAGTCCTTTGAACATCGTACGACAACTTAGGACATCTTACGACTCTTTATGCCACATCAGCAACTCGAAAAGAACATTAGTATAATGTAGGACGCCTTACAGCTCCTAAGAACACCTTACACCACCGTACGAAACATTAAAACTCCATAATAAACCTAATGAATTCGTCCGAGTCCTTTGAACATCGTACGACAACTCAAGAGATGTTACAGCTCAGTATACAACATTAGCAACATGAAAAGCACGTTAGAATAATGTAGGACGCGTTACAACTCCTAAGAACACCTTACATCCCCGTACAAAACATTAAAACTCCATAATAAACCAAATTAATTCGTACGAGTCCTTTGAACATCGTACGACAACTTAGGTCATCTTACGACTCTTTATGCCACATTACCAACATGAAAAGCATGTTAGAATAATGTAGGACGCGTTACAGCTCCTAAGAACACCTTACACCACCGTACGAAACATTAAAACTGCATAATAAACCTAATGAATTCGTTCGAGTCCTTTGAACATCGTACGACAACTTAAGACATCTTAAGACTCTATATGCCACATTAGCAACTCGAAAAGAACGTTAGTAAGATGTAGGATGCCTTACAGCTCCTAAGAACACCTTACACCACCGTACGAAACATTAAAACTCCATAAAAAACCTAATGAATTCGTCTGAGTCGTTTGAACATTGAACGACAACTTAGGACATCTTACGACTCTTTATGCCACATTAGCAACTCGAAATGAACATTAGTATAATGTGGTACGCCTTACAGCTCCTAAGAACACCTTACACCACCGTACGAAACGTTAAAACTCCGTAATAAACCTAATGAGTTCGTCCGAGTCCTTTGAACATCGTACGACAACTTAGGAGATCTTAAGACTCTTTATGCCACATTAGCAACTCGAAAAGAACGTTAGTATGATGTAGGACGCCTTACAGCTCCTAAGATCACCTTACACCACCGTACGAAACATTAAAACTCCATAATAAACCTAATGAATTAGTCCGAGTCCATTGAACATCGTACGACAACTCAAGAGATGTTACAGCTCAGTATACAACATTAGCAACATGAAAAGCACGTTAGAATAATGTAGGACGCGTTACAACTCCTAAGAACACCTTACATCACCGTACAAAACTTTAAAACTCCATAATAAACCAAATTAATTCGTACGAGTCCTTTGAACATCGTACGACAACTTAGGACATCTTACGACTCTTTATGCCACATTACCAACATGAAAAGCATGTTAGAATAATGTAAGACGCGTTACAGCTCCTAAGAACACCTTACACCACCGTACGAAACATTAAAACTCCATAATAAACCTAATAAATTCGTTCGAGTCCTTTGAACATCGTACGACAACTTAGGACATCTTACGACTCTTTATGCCACATTACCAACATGAAAAGCATGTTAGAATAATGTAGGACGCGTTACAGCTCCTAAGAACACCTTACACCACCGTACGAAACATTAAAAATCCATAATAAACCTAATAAATTCGTTCGAGTCCTTTGAACATCGTACGACAACTTAAGACATCTTCAGACTCTATATGCCACATTAGCAACTCGAAAAGAACGTTAGTATGATGTAGGACGCCTTACAGCTCCTTAGAACACCTTACACCACCGTACGAAACATTAAAACTCCATAATAAACCTAATGAATTCGTTCGAGTCCTTTGAACATCGTACGACAACTTAGGACATCTTAAGACTCTTTATGCCACATTAGCAAATCGAAAAGAACATTAGTATATTGTAGGACGCATTACAGCTCCTAAGAACACCTTACACCACCGTACGAAACATTAAAACTCCATAATAAACCTAATGAATTCGTCTGAGTCCTTTGAACATCGTACGACAACTTAGGACATCTTACGACTCTTTATGCCACATTAGCAACTCGAAATGAACATTAGTATAATGTAGTACGCCTTACAGCTCCTAAGAACACCTTACACCACCGTACGAAACGTTAAAACTCCATAATAAACCTAATGAATTCGTCCGAGTCCTTTGAACATCGTACGACAACTCAGGAGATGTTACGGCTCAGTATACGGCACTAGCAACATGAAAAGCACGTTAGAAAAATGTAGGAGGCGTTACAACTCCTAAGAACACCTTACATCACCCTACAAAACTTTAAAACTCCATAATAAACGTAATTAATTCGTACGAGTCCTTTGAACATCGTACGACAACTTAGGACATCTTACGACTCTTTATGCCACATCAGCAACTCGAAAAGAACATTAGTATAATGTAGGACGCCTTACAGCTCCTAAGAACACCTTACACCACCGTACGAAACATTAAAACTCCATAATAAACCTAATGAATTCGTCCGAGTCCTTTGAACATCGTACGACAACTCAAGAGATGTTACAGCTCAGTATACAACATTAGCAACATGAAAAGCACGTTAGAATAATGTAGGACGCGTTACAACTCCTAAGAACACCTTACATCACCGTACAAAACATTAAAACTCCATAATAAACCAAATTAATTCGTACGAGTCCTTTGAACATTGTACGACAACTTAGGTCATCTTACGACTCTTTATGCCACATTACCAACATGAAAAGCATGTTAGAATAATGTAGGACGCGTTACAGCTCCTAAGAACACCTTACACCACCGTACGAAACATTAAAACTGCATAATAAACCTAATGAATTCGTTCGAGTCCTTTGAACATCGTACGTCAACTTAAGACATCTTAAGACTCTATATGCCACATTAGCAACTCGAAAAGAACGTTAGTAAGATGTAGGATGCCTTACAGCTCCTAAGAACACCTTACACCACCGTACGAAACATTAAAACTCCATAATAAACCTAATGAATTCGTCTGAGTCGTTTGAACATTGAACGACAACTTAGGACATCTTACGACTCTTTATGCCACATTAGCAACTCGAAATGAACATTAGTATAATGTAGTACGCCTTACAGCTCCTAAGAACACCTTACACCATCGTACGAAACGTTAAAACTCCGTAATAAACCTAACGAGTTCGTCCGAGTCCTTTGAACATCGTACGACAACTTAGGAGATCTTAAGACTCTTTATGCCACATTAGCAACTCGAAAAGAACGTTAGTATGATGTAGGACGCCTTACAGCTCCTAAGATCACCTTACACCACCGTACGAAACATTAAAACTCCATAATAAACCTAATGAATTAGTCCGAGTCCTTTGAACATCGTACGACAACTCAGGAGATGTTACAGCTCAGTATACAGCATTAGCAACATGAAAAGCACGTTAGAATAATGTAGGACGCGTTACAACTCCTAAGAACACCTTATACCACCGTACAAAACTTTAAAACTCCATAATAAACCAAATTAATTCATACGAGTCCTTTGAACATCGTACGACAACTTAGGACATCTTACGACTCTTTATGCCACATTACCAACATGAAAAGCATGTTAGAATAATGTAGGACGCGTTACAGCTCCTAAGAACACCTTACACCACCGTACGAAACATTAAATCTCCATAATAAACCTAATAAATTCGTTCGAGTCCTTTGAACATCGTACGACAACTTAAGACATCTTCAGACTCTATATGCCACATTAGCAACTCGAAAAGAACGTTAGTATGATGTAGGACGCCTTACAGCTCCTTAGAACACCTTACACCACCGTACGACACATTAAAACTCCATAATAAACCTAATGAATTCGTCCGAGTCCTTTGAACATCGTACGACAACTTAGGACATCTTAAGACTCTTTATGCCACATTAGCAAATCGAAAAGAACATTAGTATCTTGTAGGACGCATTACAGCTCCTAAGAACACCTTACACCACCGTACGAAACATTAAAACTCCATAATAAACCTAATGAATTCGTCTGAGTCCTTTGAATATCGTACGACAACTTAGGACATCTTACGACTCTTTATGCCACATTAGCAACTCGAAATGAACATTAGTATAATGTAGTACGCCTTACAGCTCCTAAGAACACCTTACACCACCGTACGAAATGTTAAAACTCCATAATAAACCTAATGAATTCGTCCGAGTCCTTTGAACATCGTACGACAACTCAGGAGATGTTACGGCTCAGTATACGGCACTAGCAACATGAAAAGCACGTTAGAAAAATGTAGGAGGCGTTACAACTCCTAAGAACAGCTTACATCACCCTACAAAACTTTAAAACTCCATAATAAACGTAATTAATTCGTACGAGTCCTTTGAACATCGTACGACAACTTAGGACAACTTACGACTCTTTATGCCACATCAGCAACTCGAAAAGAACATTAGTATAATGTAGGACGCCTTACAGCTCCTAAGAACACCTTACACCACCGTACGAAACATTAAAACTCCATAATAAACCTAATGAATTCGTCCGAGTCCTTTGAACATCGTACGACAACTTAGGTCATCTTACAACTCTTTATGCCACATTACCAACATGAAAAGCATGTTAGAATAATGTAGGACGCGTTACAGCTCCTAAGAACACCTTACACCACCGTACGAAACATTAAAACTCCATAATAAACCTAATGAATTCGTTCGAGTCCTTTGAACATCGTACGACAACTTAAGACATCTTAAGACTCTATATGCCACATTAGCAACTCGAAAAGAACGTTAGTAAGATGTAGGATGCCTTACAGCTCCTAAGAACACCTTACACCACCGTACGAAACATTAAAACTCCATAATAAACCTAATGAATTCGTCTGAGTCGTTTGAACATTGAACGACAACTTAGGACATCTTACGACTCTTTATGCCACATTAGCAACTCGAAATGAACATTAGTATAATGTAGTACGCCTTACAGCTCCTAAGAACACCTTACACCACCGTACGAAACGTTAAAACTCCGTAATAAACCTAATGAGTTCGTCCGAGTCCTTTGAACATCGTACGACAACTTAGGAGATGTTAAGACTCTTTATGCCACATTAGCAACTCGAAAAGAACGTTAGTATGATGTAGGACGCCTTACAGCTCCTAAGATCACCTTACACCACCGTACGAAACATTAAAACTCCATAATAAACCTAATGAATTAGTCCGAGTCCTTTGAACATCGTACGACAACTCAGGAGATGTTACAGCTCAGTATACAGCATTAGCAACATGAAAAGCACGTTAGAATAATGTAGGACGCGTTACAACTCCTAAGAACACCTTACATCACGGTACAAAACTTTAAAACTCTATAATAAACCAAATTAATTCGTACGAGTACTTTGAACATCGTACGACAACTTAGGACCTCTTACGACTCTTTATGCCACATTACCAACATGAAAAGCATGTTAGAATAATGTAGGACACGTTACAGCTCCTAAGAACACCTTACACCACCGTACGAAACATTAAAACTCCATAATAAACCTAATGAATTCGTTCGAGTCCTTTGAACATCGTACGACAACTTAAGACATCTTAAGACTCTATATGCCACATTAGCAACTCGAAAAGAACGTTAGTAAGATGTAGGATGCCTTACAGCTCCTAAGAACACCTTACACCACCGTACGAAACATTAAAACTCCATAATAAACCTAATGAATTCGTCTGAGTCGTTTGAACATTGAACGACAACTTAGGACATCTTACGACTCTTTATGCCACATTAGCAACTCGAAATGAACATTAGTATAATGTAGTACGCCTTACAGCTCCTAAGAACACCTTACACCACCGTACGAAACGTTAAAACTCCGTAATAAACCTAATGAGTTCGTCCGAGTCCTTTGAACATCGTACGACAACTTAGGAGATCTTAAGACTCTTTATGCCACATTAGCAACTCGAAAAGAACGTTAGTATGATGTAGGACGCCTTACAGCTCCTAAGATCACCTTACACCACCGTACGAAACATTAAAACTCCATAATAAACCTAATGAATTAGTCCGAGTCCTTTGAACATCGTACGACAACTCAGGAGATGTTACAGCTCAGTACACAGCATTAGCAACATGAAAAGCACGTTAGAATAATGTAGGACGCGTTACAACTCCTAAGAACACCTTACATCACGGTACAAAACTTTAAAACTCTATAATAAACCAAATTAATTCGTACGAGTCCTTTGAACATCGTACGACAACTTAGGACCTCTTACGACTCTTTATGCCACATTACCAACATGAAAAGCATGTTAGAATAATGTAGGACACGTTACAGCTCCTAAGAACACCTTACACCACCGTACGAAACATTAAAACTCCATAATAAACCTAATGAATTCGTTCGAGTCCTTTGAACATCGTACGACAACTTAAGACATCTTAAGACTCTATATGCCACATTAGCAACTCGAAAAGAACGTTAGTAAGATGTAGGATGCCTTACAGCTCCTAAGAACACCTTACACCACCGTACGAAACATTAAAACTCCATAATAAACCTAATGAATTCGTCTGAGTCGTTTGAACATTGAACGACAACTTAGGACATCTTACGACTCTTTATGCCACATTAGCAACTCGAACTGAACATTAGTATAATGTAGTACGCCTTACAGCTCCTAAGAACACCTTACACCACCGTACGAAACGTTAAAACTCCGTAATAAACCTAATGAGTTCGTCCGAGTCCTTTGAACATCGTACGACAACTTAGGAGATCTTAAGACTCTTTATGCCACATTAGCAACTCGAAAAGAACGTTAGTATGATGTAGGACGCCTTACAGCTCCTAAGATCACCTTACACCACCGTACGAAACATTAAAACTCCATAATAAACCTAATGAATTAGTCCGAGTCCTTTGAACATCGTACGACAACTCAGGAGATGTTACAGCTCAGTATACAGCATTAGCAACATGAAAAGCACGTTAGAATAATGTAGGACGCGTTACAACTCCTAAGAACACCTTACATCACGGTACAAAACTTTAAAACTCTATAATAAACCAAATTAATTCGTACGAGTCCTTTGAACATCGTACGACAACTTAGGACCTCTTACGACTCTTTATGCCACATTACCAACATGAAAAGCATGTTAGAATAATGTAGGACACGTTACAGCTCCTAAGAACACCTTACACCACCGTACGAAACATTAAAACTCCATAATAAACCTAATGAATTCGTTCGAGTCCTTTGAACATCGTACGACAACTTAAGACATCTTAAGACTCTATATGCCACATTAGCAACTCGAAAAGAACGTTAGTAAGATGTAGGATGCCTTACAGCTCCTAAGAACACCTTACACCACCGTACGAAACATTAAAACTCCATAATAAACCTAATGAATTCGTCTGAGTCGTTTGAACATTGAACGACAACTTAGGACATCTTACGACTCTTTATGCCACATTAGCAACTCGAAATGAACATTAGTATAATGTAGTACGCCTTACAGCTCCTAAGAACACCTTACACCACCGTACGAAACGTTAAAACTCCGTAATAAACCTAATGAGTTCGTCCGAGTCCTTTGAACATCGTACGATAACTTAGGAGATCTTAAGACTCTTTATGCCACATTAGCAACTCGAAAAGAACGTTAGTATGATGTAGGACGCCTTACAGCTCCTAAGATCACCTTACACCACCGTACGAAACATTAAAACTCCATAATAAACCTAATGAATTAGTCCGAGTCCTTTGAACATCGTACGACAACTCAGGAGATGTTACAGCTCAGTATACAGCATTAGCAACATGAAAAGCACGTTAGAATAATGTAGGACGCGTTACAACTCCTAAGAACACCTTACATCACGGTACAAAACTTTAAAACTCTATAATAAACCAAATTAATTCGTACGAGTCCTTTGAACATCGTACGACAACTTAGGACCTCTTACGACTCTTTATGCCACATTACCAACATGAAAAGCATGTTAGAATAATGTAGGACACGTTACAGCTCCTAAGAACACCTTACACCACCGTACGAAACATTAAAACTCCATAATAAACCTAATGAATTCGTTCGAGTCCTTTGAACATCGTACGACAACTTAAGACATCTTAAGACTCTATATGCCACATTAGCAACTCGAAAAGAACGTTAGTAAGATGTAGGATGCCTTACAGCTCCTAAGAACACCTTACACCACCGTACGAAACATTAAAACTCCATAATAAACCTAATGAATTCGTCTGAGTCGTTTGAACATTGAACGACAACTTAGGACATCTTACGACTCTTTATGCCACATTAGCAACTCGAAATGAACATTAGTATAATGTAGTACGCCTTACAGCTCCTAAGAACACCTTACACCACCGTACGAAACGTTAAAACTCCGTAATAAACCTAATGAGTTCGTCCGAGTCCTTTGAACATCGTACGACAACTTAGGAGATCTTAAGACTCTTTATGCCACATTAGCAACTCGAAAAGAACGTTAGTATGATGTAGGACGCCTTACAGCTCCTAAGATCACCTTACACCACCGTACGAAACATTAAAACTCCATAATAAACCTAATGAATTAGTCCGAGTCCTTTGAACATCGTACGACAACTCAGGAGATGTTACAGCTCAGTATACAGCATTAGCAACATGAAAAGCACGTTAGAATAATGTAGGACGCGTTACAACTCCTAAGAACACCTTACATCACGGTACAAAACTTTAAAACTCTATAATAAACCAAATTAATTCGTACGAGTCCTTTGAACATCGTACGACAACTTAGGACCTCTTACGACTCTTTATGCCACATTACCAACATGAAAAGCATGTTAGAATAATGTAGGACACGTTACAGCTCCTAAGAACACCTTACACCACCGTACGAAACATTAAAACTCCATAATAAACCTAATGAATTCGTTCGAGTCCTTTGAACATCGTACGACAACTTAAGACATCTTAAGACTCTATATGCCACATTAGCAACTCGAAAAGAACGTTAGTAAGATGTAGGATGCCTTACAGCTCCTAAGAACACCTTACACCACCGTACGAAACATTAAAACTCCATAATAAACCTAATGAATTCGTCTGAGTCGTTTGAACATTGAACGACAACTTAGGACATCTTACGACTCTTTATGCCACATTAGCAACTCGAAATGAACATTAGTATAATGTAGTACGCCTTACAGCTCCTAAGAACACCTTACACCACCGTACGAAACGTTAAAACTCCGTAATAAACCTAATGAGTTCGTCCGAGTCCTTTGAACATCGTACGACAACTTAGGAGATCTTAAGACTCTTTATGCCACATTAGCAACTCGAAAAGAACGTTAGTATGATGTAGGACGCCTTACAGCTCCTAAGATCACCTTACACCACCGTACGAAACATTAAAACTCCATAATAAACCTAATGAATTAGTCCGAGTCCTTTGAACATCGTACGACAACTCAGGAGATGTTACAGCTCAGTATACAGCATTAGCAACATGAAAAGCACGTTAGAATAATGTAGGACGCGTTACAACTCCTAAGAACACCTTACATCACGGTACAAAACTTTAAAACTCTATAATAAACCAAATTAATTCGTACGAGTCCTTTGAACATCGTACGACAACTTAGGACCTCTTACGACTCTTTATGCCACATTACCAACATGAAAAGCATGTTAGAATAATGTAGGACACGTTACAGCTCCTAAGAACACCTTACACCACCGTACGAAACATTAAAACTCCATAATAAACCTAATGAATTCGTTCGAGTCCTTTGAACATCGTACGACAACTTAAGACATCTTAAGACTCTATATGCCACATTAGCAACTCGAAAAGAACGTTAGTAAGATGTAGGATGCCTTACAGCTCCTAAGAACACCTTACACCACCGTACGAAACATTAAAACTCCATAATAAACCTAATGAATTCGTCTGAGTCGTTTGAACATTGAACGACAACTTAGGACATCTTACGACTCTTTATGCCACATTAGCAACTCGAAATGAACATTAGTATAATGTAGTACGCCTTACAGCTCCTAAGAACACCTTACACCACCGTACGAAACGTTAAAACTCCGTAATAAACCTAATGAGTTCGTCCGAGTCCTTTGAACATCGTACGACAACTTAGGAGATCTTAAGACTCTTTATGCCACATTAGCAACTCGAAAAGAACGTTAGTATGATGTAGGACGCCTTACAGCTCCTAAGATCACCTTACACCACCGTACGAAACATTAAAACTCCATAATAAACCTAATGAATTAGTCCGAGTCCTTTGAACATCGTACGACAACTCAGGAGATGTTACAGCTCAGTATACAGCATTAGCAACATGAAAAGCACGTTAGAATAATGTAGGACGCGTTACAACTCCTAAGAACACCTTACATCACGGTACAAAACTTTAAAACTCTATAATAAACCAAATTAATTCGTACGAGTCCTTTGAACATCGTACGACAACTTAGGACCTCTTACGACTCTTTATGCCACATTACCAACATGAAAAGCATGTTAGAATAATGTAGGACACGTTACAGCTCCTAAGAACACCTTACACCACCGTACGAAACATTAAAACTCCATAATAAACCTAATGAATTCGTTCGAGTCCTTTGAACATCGTACGACAACTTAAGACATCTTAAGACTCTATATGCCACATTAGCAACTCGAAAAGAACGTTAGTAAGATGTAGGATGCCTTACAGCTCCTAAGAACACCTTACACCACCGTACGAAACATTAAAACTCCATAATAAACCTAATGAATTCGTCTGAGTCGTTTGAACATTGAACGACAACTTAGGACATCTTACGACTCTTTATGCCACATTAGCAACTCGAAATGAACATTAGTATAATGTAGTACGCCTTACAGCTCCTAAGAACACCTTACACCACCGTACGAAACGTTAAAACTCCGTAATAAACCTAATGAGTTCGTCCGAGTACTTTGAACATCGTACGACAACTTAGGAGATCTTAAGACTCTTTATGCCACATTAGCAACTCGAAACGAACGTTAGTATGATGTAGGACGCCTTACAGCTCCTAAGATCACCTTACACCACCGTACGAAACATTAAAACTCCATAATAAACCTAATGAATTAGTCCGAGTCCTTTGAACATCGTACGACAACTCAGGAGATGTTACAGCTCAGTATACAGCATTAGCAACATGAAAAGCACGTTAGAATAATGTAGGACGCGTTACAACTCCTAAGAACACCTTACATCACGGTACAAAACTTTAAAACTCTATAATAAACCAAATTAATTCGTACGAGTCCTTTGAACATCGTACGACAACTTAGGACCTCTTACGACTCTTTATGCCACATTACCAACATGAAAAGCATGTTAGAATAATGTAGGACACGTTACAGCTCCTAAGAACACCTTACACCACCGTACGAAACATTAAAACTCCATAATAAACCTAATGAATTCGTTCGAGTCCTTTGAACATCGTACGACAACTTAAGACATCTTAAGACTCTATATGCCACATTAGCAACTCGAAAAGAACGTTAGTAAGATGTAGGATGCCTTACAGCTCCTAAGAACACCTTACACCACCGTACGAAACATTAAAACTCCATAATAAACCTAATGAATTCGTCTGAGTCGTTTGAACATTGAACGACAACTTAGGACATCTTACGACTCTTTATGCCACATTTGCAACTCGAAATGAACATTAGTATAATGTAGTACGCCTTACAGCTCCTAAGAACACCTTACACCACCGTACGAAACGTTAAAACTCCGTAATAAACCTAATGAGTTCGTCCGAGTCCTTTGAACATCGTACGATAACTTAGGAGATCTTAAGACTCTTTATGCCACATTAGCAACTCGAAAAGAACGTTAGTATGATGTAGGACGCCTTACAGCTCCTAAGATCACCTTACACCACCGTACGAAACATTAAAACTCCATAATAAACCTAATGAATTAGTCCGAGTCCTTTGAACATCGTACGACAACTCAGGAGATGTTACAGCTCAGTATACAGCATTAGCAACATGAAAAGCACGTTAGAATAATGTAGGACGCGTTACAACTCCTAAGAACACCTTACATCACGGTACAAAACTTTAAAACTCTATAATAAACCAAATTAATTCGTACGAGTCCTTTGAACATCGTACGACAACTTAGGACCTCTTACGACTCTTTATGCCACATTACCAACATGAAAAGCATGTTAGAATAATGTAGGACACGTTACAGCTCCTAAGAACACCTTACACCACCGTACGAAACATTAAAACTCCATAATAAACCTAATGAATTCGTTCGAGTCCTTTGAACATCGTACGACAACTTAAGACATCTTAAGACTCTATATGCCACATTAGCAACTCGAAAAGAACGTTAGTAAGATGTAGGATGCCTTACAGCTCCTAAGAACACCTTACACCACCGTACGAAACATTAAAACTCCATAATAAACCTAATGAATTCGTCTGAGTCGTTTGAACATTGAACGACAACTTAGGACATCTTACGACTCTTTATGCCACATTAGCAACTCGAAATGAACATTAGTATAATGTAGTACGCCTTACAGCTCCTAAGAACACCTTACACCACCGTACGAAACGTTAAAACTCCGTAATAAACCTAATGAGTTCGTCCGAGTCCTTTGAACATCGTACGACAACTTAGGAGATCTTAAGACTCTTTATGCCACATTAGCAACTCGAAAAGAACGTTAGTATGATGTAGGACGCCTTACAGCTCCTAAGATCACCTTACACCACCGTACGAAACATTAAAACTCCATAATAAACCTAATGAATTAGTCCGAGTCCTTTGAACATCGTACGACAACTCAGGAGATGTTACAGCTCAGTATACAGCATTAGCAACATGAAAAGCACGTTAGAATAATGTAGGACGCGTTACAACTCCTAAGAACACCTTACATCACGGTACAAAACTTTAAAACTCTATAATAAACCAAATTAATTCGTACGAGTCCTTTGAACATCGTACGACAACTTAGGACCTCTTACGACTCTTTATGCCACATTACCAACATGAAAAGCATGTTAGAATAATGTAGGACACGTTACAGCTCCTAAGAACACCTTACACCACCGTACGAAACATTAAAACTCCATAATAAACCTAATGAATTCGTTCGAGTCCTTTGAACATCGTACGACAACTTAAGACATCTTAAGACTCTATATGCCACATTAGCAACTCGAAAAGAACGTTAGTAAGATGTAGGATGCCTTACAGCTCCTAAGAACACCTTACACCACCGTACGAAACATTAAAACTCCATAATAAACCTAATGAATTCGTCTGAGTCGTTTGAACATTGAACGACAACTTAGGACATCTTACGACTCTTTATGCCACATTAGCAACTCGAAATGAACATTAGTATAATGTAGTACGCCTTACAGCTCCTAAGAACACCTTACACCACCGTACGAAACGTTAAAACTCCGTAATAAACCTAATGAGTTCGTCCGAGTCCTTTGAACATCGTACGACAACTTAGGAGATCTTAAGACTCTTTATGCCACATTAGCAACTCGAAAAGAACGTTAGTATGATGTAGGACGCCTTACAGCTCCTAAGATCACCTTACACCACCGTACGAAACATTAAAACTCCATAATAAACCTAATGAATTAGTCCGAGTCCTTTGAACATCGTACGACAACTCAGGAGATGTTACAGCTCAGTATACAGCATTAGCAACATGAAAAGCACGTTAGAATAATGTAGGACGCGTTACAACTCCTAAGAACACCTTACATCACCGTACAAAACTTTAAAACTCCATAATAAACCAAATGAATTCGTACGAGTCCTTTGAACATCGTACGACAACTTAGGACATTTTACGACTCTTTATGCCACATTACCAACATGAAAAGCATGTTAGAATAATGTAGGACGCGTTACAGCTCCTAAGAACACCTTACACCACCGTACGAAACATTAAAACTCCATAATAAACCTAATGAATTCGTTCGAGTCCTTTGAACATCGTACGACAACTTAAGACATCTTAAGACTCTATATGCCACATTAGCAACTCGAAAAGAACGTTAGTAAGATGTAGGATGCCTTACAGCTCCTAAGAACACCTTACACCACCGTACGAAACATTAAAACTCCATAATAAACCTAATGAATTCGTCTGAGTCGTTTGAACATTGAACGACAACTTAGGACATCTTACGACTCTTTATGCCACATTAGCAACTCGAAATGAACATTAGTATAATGTAGTACGCCTTACAGCTCCTAAGAACACCTTACACCACCGTACGAAACGTTAAAACTCCGTAATAAACCTAATGAGTTCGTCCGAGTCCTTTGAACATCGTACGACAACTTAGGAGATCTTAAGACTCTTTATGCACATTAGCAACTCGAAAAGAACGTTAGTATGATGTAGGACGCCTTACAGCTCCTAAGATCACCTTACACCACCGTACGAAACATTAAAACTCCATAATAAACCTAATGAATTAGTCCGAGTCCTTTGAACATCGTACGACAACTCAGGAGATGTTACAGCTCAGTATACAGCATTAGCAACATGAAAAGCACGTTAGAATAATGTAGGACGCGTTACAACTCCTAAGAACACCTTACATCACCGTACAAAACTTTAAAACTCCATAATAAACCAAATTAATTCGTACGAGTCCTTTGAACATCGTACGACAACTTAGGACATTTTACGACTCTTTATGCCACATTACCAACATGAAAAGCATGTTAGAATAATGTAGGACGCGTTACAGCTCCTAAGAACACCTTACACCACCGTACGAAACATTAAAACTCCATAATAAACCTAATAAATTCGTTCGAGTCCTTTGAACATCGTACGACAACTTAAGACATCTTCAGACTCTATATGCCACATTAGCAACTCGAAAAGAACGTTAGTATGATGTAGGACGCCTTACAGCTCCTAAGAACACCTTACACCACTGTACGAAACATTAAAACTCCATAATAAACCTAATGAATTCGTCCGAGTCCTTTGAACATCGTACGACAACTTAGGACATCTTAAGACTCTTTATGCCACATTAGCAAATCGAAAAGAACATTAGTATATGGTAGGACGCATTACAGCTCCTAAGAACACCTTACACCACCGTACGAAACATTAAAACTCCATAATAAACCTAATGAATTCGTCCGAGTCCATTGAACATCGTACGACAACTTAGGACATCTTACGACTCTTTATGCCACATTAGCAACTCGAAATGAAAATTAGTATAATGTAGTACGCCTTACAGCTCCTAAGAACACCTTACACCACCATACGAAACGTTAAAACTCCATAATAAACCTAATGAATTCGTCCGAGTCCTTTGAACATCGTACGACAACTCAGGAGATGTTACGGCTCAGTATACGGCACTAGCAACATGAAAAGCACGTTAGAAAAATGTAGGAGGCGTTACAACTCCTAAGAACACCTTACATCACCCTACAAAACTTTAAAACTCCATAATAAACGTAATTAATTCGTACGAGTCCTTTGAACATCGTACGACAACTTAGGACATCTTACGACTCTTTATGCCACATCAACAACTCGAAAAGAACATTAGTATAATGTAGGACGCCTTACAGCTCCTAAGAACACCTTACACCTCCGTACGAAACATTAAAACTCCATAATAAACCTAATGAATTCGTCCGAGTCCTTTGAACATCGTACGACAACTCAAGAGATGTTACAGCTCAGTATACAACATTAGCAACATGAAAAGCACGTTAGAATAATGTAGGACGCGTTACAACTCCTAAGAACACCTTACATCACCGTACAAAACTTTAAAACTCCATAATAAACCAAATTAATTCGTACGAGTCCTTTGAACATCATACGACAACTTAGGTCATCTTACAACTCTTTATGCCACATTACCAACATGAAAAGCATGTTAGAATAATGTAGGACGCGTTACAGCTCCTAAGAACACCTTACACCACCGTACGAAACATTAAAACTCCATAATAAACCTAATGAATTCGTTCGAGTCCTTTGAACATCGTACGACAACTTAAGACATCTTAAGACTCTATATGCCACATTAGCAACTCGAAAAGAACGTTAGTAAGATGTAGGATGCCTTACAGCTCCTAAGAACACCTTACACCACCATACGAAACATTAAAACTCCATAATAAACCTAATGAATTCGTCCGAGTCCTTTGAACATCGTACGACAACTCAGGAGATGTTACAGCTCAGTATACAGCATTAGCAACATGAAAAGCACGTTAGAATAATGTAGGACGCGTTACAACTCCTAAGAACACCTTACATCACGGTACAAAACTTTAAAACTCTATAATAAACCAAATTAATTCGTACGAGTCCTTTGAACATCGTACGACAACTTAGGACATCTTACGACTCTTTATGCCACATTACCAACATGAAAAGCATGTTAGAATAATGTAGGACGCGTTACAGCTCCTAAGAACACCATACACCACCGTACGAAACATTAAAACTCCATAATAAACCTAATAAATTCGTTCGAGTCCTTCGAACATCGTACGACAACTTAAGACATCTTAAGACTCTATATGCCACATTAGCAACTCGAAAAGAACGTTAGTATGATGTAGGACGCCTTACAGCTCCTAAGAACACCTTACACCTCCGTACGAAACATTAAAACTCCATAATAAACCTAATGAATTCGTCCGAGTCCTTTGAACATCGTACGACAACTTAGGACATCTTAACACTCTTTATGCCACATTAGCAAATCGAAAAGAACATTAGTATATTGTAGGACGCATTACAGCTCCTAAGAACACCTTACACCACTGTACGAAACATTAAAACTCCATAAAAAACCTAATGAATTCGTCCGAGTCCTTTGAACATCGTACGACAACTTAGGACATCTTACGACTCTTTATGCCACATTAGCAACTCGAAATGAACATTAGTATAATGTAGTACGCCTTACAGCTCCTAAGAACACCTTACACCACCGTACGAAACGTTAAAACTCCATAATAAACCTAATGAATTCGTCCGAGTCCTTTGAACATCGTACGACAACTCAGGAGATGTTACGGCTCAGTATACGGCACTAGCAACATGAAAAGCACGTTAGAATAATGTAGGAGGCGTTACAACTCCTAAGAACACCTTACATCACCGTACAAAACTTTAAAACTCCATAATAAACGTAATTAATTCGTACGAGTCCTTTGAACATCGTGCGACAACTTAGGACATCTTACGACTCTTTATGCCACATCAGCAACTCGAAAAGAACATTAGTATAATGTAGGATGCCTTACAGCTCCTAAGAACACCTTACACCACCGTACGAAACATCAAAACTCCATAATAAACCTAATGAATTCGTCCGAGTCCTTTGAACATCGTACGACAACTCAGGAGATGTTACAGCTCAGTATACAACATTAGCAACATGAAAAGCACGTTAGAATAATGTAGGACGCGTTACAACTCCTAAGAACACCTTACATCACCGTACAAAACTTTAAAACTCCATAATAAACCAAATTAATTCGTACGAGTCCTTTGAACATCGTACGACAACTTAGGACATCGTACGACTCTTTATGCCACATTACCAACATGAAAAGCATGTTAGAATAATGTAGGACGCGTTACAGCTCCTAAGAACACCTTACACCACCGTACGAAACATTAAAACTCCATAATAAACCAAATGAATTCGTTCGAGTCCTTTGAACATCGTACGACAACTTAAGACATCTTAAGACTCTATATGCCACATTAGCAACTCGAAAAGAACGTTGGTAAGATGTAGGATGCCTTACAGCTCCTAAGAACACCTTACACCACCGTACGAAACATTAAAACTCCATAATAAACCTAATGAATTCGTCCGAGTCCTTTGAACATCGTACGACAACTCAGGAGAAGTTACAGCTCAGTATACAACATTAGCAACATGAAAAGCACGTTAGAATAATGTAGGACGCGTTACAACTCCTAAGAACACCTTACATCACCGTACAAAACATTAAAACTCCATAATAAACCAAATTAATTCGTACGAGTCCTTTGAACATCGTACGACAACTTAGGACATCGTACGACTCTTTATGCCACATTACCAACATGAAAAGCATGTTAGAATAACGTAGCACGCGTTACAGCTCCTAAGAACACCTTACACCACCGTACGAAACATTAAAACTCCATAATAAACCTAATGAATTCGTTCGAGTCCTTTGAACATCGTACGACAACTTAAGACATCTTAAGACTCTATATGCCACATTAGCAACTCGAAAAGAACGTTGGTAAGATGTAGGATGCCTTACAGCTCCTAAGAACACCTTACACCACCGTACGAAACATTAAAACTCCATAATAAACCTAATGAATTCGTCCGAGTCCTTTGAACATCGTACGACAACTCAGGAGAAGTTACAGCTCAGTATACAACATTAGCAACATGAAAAGCACGTTAGAATAATGTAGGACGCGTTACAACTCCTAAGAACACCTTACATCACCGTACAAAACATTAAAACTCCATAATAAACCAAATTAATTCGTACGAGTCCTTTGAACATCGTACGACAACTTAGGACATCGTACGACTCTTTATGCCACATTACCAACATGAAAAGCATGTTAGAATAACGTAGCACGCGTTACAGCTCCTAAGAACACCTTACACCACCGTACGAAACATTAAAACTCCATAATAAACCTAATGAATTCGTTCGAGTCCTTTGAACATCGTACGACAACTTAAGACATCTTAAGACTCTATATGCCACATTAGCAACTCGAAAAGAACGTTGGTAAGATGTAGGATGCCTTATAGCTCTTAAGAACACCTTACACCACCGTACGAAACATTAAAACTCCATAATAAACCTAATGAATTCGTCTGAGTCGTTTGAACATCGAACGACAACTTAGGACATCTTACGACTCTTTATGCCACATTAGCAACTCGAAATGAACATTAGTATAATGTAGTACGCCTTACAGCTCCTAAGAACACCTTACACCACCGTACGAAATGTTAAAACTCCGTAATAAACCTAATGAGTTCGTCCGAGTCCTTTGAACATCGTACGACAACTTAGGAGATCTTAAGACTCTTTATGCCACATTAGCAACTCGAAAAGAACGTTAGTATGATGTAGGACGCATTACAGCTCCTAAGAACACCTTACACCACCGTACGATACATTAAAACTCCATAATAAACCTAATGAATTCGTCCGAGTCCTTTGAACATCGTACGACAACTTAGGACATCTTACGACTCTTTATGCCACATTAGCAACTCGAAATGAACATTAGTATAATGTAGTACGCCTTACAGCTCCTAAGAACACCTTACACCACCGTACGAAACGTTAAAACTCCATAATAAACCTAATGAATTCGTCCGAGTCCTTTGAACATCGTACGACAACTTAGGAGATCTTAAGACTCTTTATGCCACATTAGCAACTCGAAAAGAACGTTAGTATGATGTAGGACGCCTTACAGCTCCTAAGATCACCTTACACCACCGTACGAAACATTAAAACTCAATAATAAACCTAATGAATTAGTCCGATTCCTTTGAACATCGTAAGACAACTCAGGAGATGTTACAGCTCAGTATACAGCATTACCAACATGAAAAGCACGTTAGAATAATGTAGGACGCGTTACAACTCCTAAGAACACCTTACATCACCGTACAAAACTTTAAAACTCCATAATAAACCAAATTAATTCGTACGAGTCCTTTGAACATCGTACGATAACTCAGGACATCTTACGACTCTTTATGCCACATTACCAACATGAAAAGCATGTTAGAATAATGTAGGACGCGTTACAGCTCCTAAGAACACCTTACACCACCGTACGAAACATTAAAACTCCATAATAAACCTAATGAATTCGTTCGAGTCCTTTGAACATCGTACGACAACTTAAGACATCTTAAGACTCTATATGCCACATTAGCAACTCGAAAAGAACGTTGGTAAGATGTAGGATGCCTTACAGCTCCTAAGAACACCTTACACCACCGTACGAAACATTAAAACTCCATGATAAACCTAATGAATTCGTCCGGGTCCTTTGAACATCGTACGACAACTCAGGAGAAGTTACAGCTCAGTATACAACATTAGCAACATGAAAAGCACGTTAGAATAATGTAGGACGCGTTACAACTCCTAAGAACACCTTACATCACCGTACAAAACTTTAAAACTCCATAATAAACCAAATTAATTCGTACGAGTCCTTTGAACATCGTACGACAACTTAGGACATCGTATGACTCTTTATGCCACATTACCAACATGAAAAGCATGTTGGAATAACGTAGGACGCGTTACAGCTCCTAAGAACACCTTACACCACCGTACGAAACATTAAAACTCCATAATAAACCTAATGAATTCGTTCGAGTCCATTTAACATCGTACGACAACTTAAGACATCTTAAGACTCTATATGCCACATTAGCAACTCGAGAAGAACGTTGGTAAGATGTAGGATGCCTTATAGCTCCTAAGAACACCTTACACCACCGTACGAAACATTAAAACTCCATAATAAACCTAATGAATTCGTCTGAGTCGTTTGAACATCGAACGACAACTTAGGAAATCTTACGACTCTTTATGCCACACTAGCAACTCGAAATGAACATTAGTATAATGTAGTACGCCTTACAGCTCCTAAGAACACCTTACACCACCGTACGAAACGTTAAAACTCCGTAATAAACCTAATGAGTTCGTCCGAGTCCTTTGAACATCGTACGACAACTTAGGAGATCTTAAGACTCTTTATGCCACATTAGCAACTCGAAAAGAACGTTAGTATGATGTAGGACGCATTACAGCTCCTAAGAACACCTTACACCACCGTACGATACATTAAAACTCCATAATAAACCTAATGAATTCGTCCGAGTCCTTTGAACATCGTACGACAACTTAGGACATCTTACGACTCTTTATGCCACATTAGCAACTCGAAATGAACATTAGTATAATGTAGTACGCCTTACAGCTCCTAAGAACACCTTACACCACCGTACGAAACGTTAAAACTCCATAATAAACCTAATGAATTCGTCCGAGTCCTTTGAACATCGTACGACAACTTAGGAGATCTTAAGACTCTTTATGCCACATTAGCAACTCGAAAAGAACGTTAGTATGATGTAGGACGCCTTACAGCTCCTAAGATCACCTTACACCACCGTACGAAACATTAAAACTCAATAATAAACCTAATGAATTAGTCCGATTCCTTTGAACATCGTAAGACAACTCAGGAGATGTTACAGCTCAGTATACAGCATTACCAACATGAAAAGCACGTTAGAATAATGTAGGACGCGTTACAACTCCTAAGAACACCTTACATCACCGTACAAAACTTTAAAACTCCATAATAAACCAAATTAATTCGTACGAGTCCTTTGAACATCGTACGACAACTTAGGACATCGTACGACTCTTTATGCCACATTACCAACATGAAAAGCATGTTAGAATAACGGAGCACGCGTTACAGCTCCTAAGAACACCTTACACCACCGTACGAAACATTAAAACTCCATAATAAACCTAATGAATTCGTTCGAGTCCTTTGAACATCGTACGACAACTTAAGACATCTTAAGACTCTATATGCCACATTAGCAACTCAAAAAGAACGTTGGTAAGATGTAGGATGACTTATAGCTCTTAAGAACACCTTACACCACCGTACGAAACATTAAAACTCCATAATAAACCTAATGAATTCGTCTGAGTCGTTTGAACATCGAACGACAACTTAGGACATCTTACGACTCTTTAAGCCACATTAGCAACTCGAAATGAACATTAGTATAATGTAGTACGCCTTACAGCTCCTAAGAACACCTTACACCACCGTACGAAACGTTAAAACTCCATAATAAACCTAATGAATTCGTCCGAGTCCTTTGAACATCGTACGACAACTTAGGAGATCTTAAGACTCTTTATGCCACATTAGCAACTCGAAAAGAACGTTAGTATGATGTAGGACGCCTTACAGCTCCTAAGATCACCTTACACCACCGTACGAAACATTAAAACTCAATAATAAACCTAATGAATTAGTCCGATTCCTTTGAACATCGTAAGACAACTCAGGAGACGTTACAGCTCAGTATACAGCATTAGCAACATGAAAAGCACGTTAGAATAATGTAGGACGCGTTACAACTCCTAAGAACACCTTACATCACCGTACAAAACTTTAAAACTCCATAATAAACCAAATTAATTCGTACGAGTCCTTTGAACATCGTACGATAACTCAGGACATCTTACGACTCTTTATGCCACATTACCAACATGAAAAGCATGTTAGAATAATGTAGGACGCGTTACAGCTCCTAAGAACACCTTACACCACCGTACGAAACATTAAAACTCCATAATAAACCTAATGAATTCGTTCGAGTCCTTTGAACATCGTACGACAACTTAAGACATCTTAAGACTCTATATGCCACATTAGCAACTCGAAAAGAACGTTGGTAAGATGTAGGATGCCTTACAGCTCCTAAGAACACCTTACACCACCGTACGAAACATTAAAACTCCATGATAAACCTAATGAATTCGTCCGGGTCCTTTGAACATCGTACGACAACTCAGGAGAAGTTACAGCTCAGTATACAACATTAGCAACATGAAAAGCACGTTAGAATAATGTAGGACGCGTTACAACTCCTAAGAACACCTTACATCACCGTACAAAACTTTAAAACTCCATAATAAACCAAATTAATTCGTACGAGTCCTTTGAACATCGTACGACAACTTAGGACATCGTACGACTCTTTATGCCACATTACCAACATGAAAAGCATGTTAGAATAACGTAGGACGCGTTACAGCTCCTAAGAACACCTTACACCACCGTACGAAACATTAAAACTCCATAATAAACCTAATGAATTCGTTCGAGTCCTTTGAACATCGTACGACAAGTTAAGACATCTTAAGACTCTATATGCCACATTAGCAACTCGAGAAGAACGTTGGTAAGATGTAGGATGCCTTATAGCTCCTAAGAACACCTTACACCACCGTACGAAACATTAAAACTCCATAATAAACCTAATGAATTCGTCTGAGTCGTTTGAACATCGAACGACAACTTAGGACATCTTACGACTCTTTATGCCACATTAGCAACTCGAAATGAACATTAGTATAATGTAGTACGCCTTACAGCTCCTAAGAACACCTTACACCACCGTACGAAACGTTAAAACTCCGTAATAAACCTAATGAGTTCGTCCGAGTCCTTTGAACATCGTACGACAACTTAGGAGATCTTAAGACTCTTTATGCCACATTAGCAACTCGAAAAGAACGTTAGTATGATGTAGGACGCATTACAGCTCCTAAGAACACCTTACACCACCGTACGATACATTAAAACTCCATAATAAACCTAATGAATTCGTCCGAGTCCTTTGAACATCGTACGACAACTTAGGACATCTTACGACTCTTTATGCCACATTAGCAACTCGAAATGAACATTAGTATAATGTAGTACGCCTTACAGCTCCTAAGAACACCTTACACCACCGTACGAAACGTTAAAACTCCATAATAAACCTAATGAATTCGTCCGAGTCCTTTGAACATCGTACGACAACTTAGGAGATCTTAAGACTCTTTATGCCACATTAGCAACTCGAAAAGAACGTTAGTATGATGTAGGACGCCTTACAGCTCCTAAGATCACCTTACACCACCGTACGAAACATTAAAACTCAATAATAAACCTAATGAATTAGTCCGATTCCTTTGAACATCGTAAGACAACTCAGGAGATGTTACAGCTCAGTATACAGCATTAGCAACATGAAAAGCACGTTAGAATAATGTAGGACGCGTTACAACTCCTAAGAACACCTAACATCACCGTACAAAACTTTAAAACTCCATAATAAACCAAATTAATTCGTACGAGTCCTTTGAACATCATACGACAACTTAGGACATCGTACGACTCTTTATGCCACATTACCAACATGAAAAGCATGTTAGAATAACGTAGGACGCGTTACAGCTCCTAAGAACACCTTACACCACCGTACGAAACATTAAAACTCCATAATAAACCTAATGAATTCGTTCGAGTCCTTTGAACATCGTACGACAACTTAAGACATCTTAAGACTCTATATGCCACATTAGCAACTCGAGAAGAACGTTGGTAAGATGTAGGATGCCTTATAGCTCCTAAGAACACCTTACACCACCGTACGAAACATTAAAACTCCATAATAAACCTAATGAATTCGTCTGAGTCGTTTGAACATCGAACGACAACTTAGGACATCTTACGACTCTTTATGCCACATTAGCAACTCGAAATGAACATTAGTATAATGTAGTACGCCTTACAGCTCCTAAGAACACCTTACACCACCGTACGAAACGTTAAAACTCCGTAATAAACCTAATGAGTTCATCCGAGTCCTTTGAACATCGTACGACAACTTAGGAGATCTTAAGACTCTTTATGCCACATTAGCAACTCGAAAAGAACGTTAGTATGATGTAGGACGCATTACAGCTCCTAAGAACACCTTACACCACCGTACGATACATTAAAACTCCATAATAAACCTAATGAATTCGTCCGAGTCCTTTGAACATCGTACGACAACTTAGGACATCTTACGACTCTTTATGCCACATTAGCAACTCGAAATGAACATTAGTATAATGTAGTACGCCTTACAGCTCCTAAGAACACCTTACACCACCGTACGAAACGTTAAAACTCCATAATAAACCTAATGAATTCGTCCGAGTCCTTTGAACATCGTACGACAACTTAGGAGATCTTAAGACTCTTTATGCCACATTAGCAACTCGAAAAGAACGTTAGTATGATGTAGGACGCCTTACAGCTCCTAAGATCACCTTACACCACCGTACGAAACATTAAAACTCAATAATAAACCTAATGAATTAGTCCGATTCCTTTGAACATCGTAAGACAACTCAGGAGATGTTACAGCTCAGTATACAGCATTAGCAACATGAAAAGCACGTTAGAATAATGTAGGACGCGTTACAACTCCTAAGAACACCTTACATCACCGTACAAAACTTTAAAACTCCATAATAAACCAAATTAATTCGTACGAGTCCTTTGAACATCGTACGACAACTTAGGACATCTTACGACTCTTTATACCACATTACCAACATGAAAAGCATGTTAGAATAATGTAGGACGCGTTACAGCTCCTAAGAACACCTTACACCACCGTACGAAACATTAAAACTCCATAATAAACCTAATGAATTCTTTCCAGTCCTTTGAAAATCGTACGACAACTCAGGAGATGTTACAGCTCAGTATATAGCATTAGCAACATGAAAAGCACGTTAAAATAATTTAGGACACGTTACAACTCCTAAGAACACCTTACATCACCGTACAAAACTTTAAAACTCCATAATAAACCTAATTAATTCGTACGAGTCCTTTGAACATCGTTCGACAACTTAGGACATCTTACGACTCTTTATGCGACATCAGCAACTCGAAAAGAACATTAGTAAAATGTAGGACGCCTTACAGCTCCTAAGAACACCTTACACCACCGTACGAAACATTAAAACTCCATAATAAACCTAATGAATTCGTCCGAGTCCTTTGAACATCGTACGACAACTCAGGAGATGTTACAGCTCAGTATACAGCATTAGCAACATGAAAAGCACGTTAGAATAATGTAGTACGCGTTACAACTCCTAAGAACACCTTACATCACCGTACAAATCTTTAAAACTCCATACTAAACCTAAATAATTCGTACGAGTCCTCTAAACATCGTACGAAAACTTAGGACATCTTACGACTCTTTATGCCACATTAGCAACATGAAAAGCACATTAGATCTTACGACTCTCTATGCCACATTAGCAACATGAAAAGCACATTAGAATAATGTAGGACGCGTTACAACTCCTAAGAACACCTTACATCACCGTACAAAACTTTAAAACTCCATAATAAACGTAATTAATTCGTACGAGTCCTTTGAACATCGTTCGACAACTTAGGACATCTTACGACTCTTTATGCGACATCCGCAACTCGAAAAGAACATTAGTATAATGTAGGACGCCTTACAGCTCCTAAGAACACCTTACACCACCGTACGAAACATTAAAACTCCATAATAAACCTAATGATTTCGTCCGAGTCCTTTGAACATCGTACGACAACTCAGGAGATGTTACAGCTCAGTATACAGCATTAGCAACATGAAAAGCACGTTAGAATAATGTAGTACGCGTTACAACTCTAAGAACACCTTACATCACCGTACAAAACTTTAAAACTCCATAATAAACCAAATTAATTCGTACGAGTCCTTTGAACATCGTACGACAACATAGGACATCTTACGACTCTTTATGCCACATTACCAACATGGAAAGCATGTTAGAATAATGTAGGACGCGTTACAGCTCCTAACAACACCTTACACCACCGTACGAAACATTAAAACTCCATAATAAACCTAATGAATTCGTTCGAGTCCTTTGAACATCGTACGACAACTCAGGAGATGTTACAGCTCAGTATACAGCATTAGCAACATGAAAAGCACGTTAGAATAATTTAGGACGCGTTACAACTTCTAGGAACACCTTACATCACCGTACAAAACTTTAAAACTCCATAATAAACCTAATTAATTCGTACGAGTCCTCTAAACATCGTACGACAACTTAGGACATCTTACGACTCTTTATGCCACATTAGCAACATGAAAAGCACATTAGAATAATGTAGGAAGCGTTACAACTCCTAAGAACACCTTACATCACCGTACAAAACTTTAAAACTCCATAATAAACCTAATTAATTCGTACGAGTCCTTTGAACATCGTTCGACAACTTAGGACATCTTACGACTCTTTATGCGACATCAGCAACTCGAAAAGAACATTAGTAAAATGTAGGACGCCTTACAACTCCTAAGAACACCTTACACCACCGTACGAAACATTAAAACTCCATAATAAACCTAATGAATTCGTCCGAGTCCTTTGAACATCGTACGACAACTCAGGAGATGTTACAGCTCAGTATACAGCATTAGCAACATGAAAAGCACGTTAGAAAAATGTAGGACGCGTTACAACTCCTAAGAACACCTTACATCACCGTACAAAATTTTAAAACTCCATAATAAACCTAAATAATTCGTACGAGTCCTCTAAACATCGTACGACAACTTAGGACATCTTACGACTCTTTATGCCACATTAGCAACATGAAAAGCACATTAGATCTTACGACTCTCTATGCCACATTAGCAACATGAAAAGCACATTAGAATAATGTAGGACGCGTTACAACTCCTAAGAACACCTTACATCACCGTACAAAACTTTAAAACTCCATAATAAACGTAATTAATTCGTACGAGTCCTTTGAACATCGTTCGACAACTTAGGACATCTTACGACTCTTTATGCGACATCAGCAACTCGAAAAGAACATTAGTATAATGTAGGACGCCTTACAGCTCCTAAGAACACCTTACACCACCGTACGAAACATTAAAACTCCATAATAAACCTAATGATTTCGTCCGAGTCCTTTGAACATCGTACGACAACTCAGGAGATGTTACAGCTCAGTATACAGCATTAGCAACATGAAAAGCACGTTAGAATAATGTAGTACGCGTTACAACTCTAAGAACACCTTACATCACCGTACAAAACTTTAAAACTCCATAATAAACCAAATTAATTCGTACGAGTCCTTTGAACATCGTACGACAACATAGGACATCTTACGACTCTTTATGCCACATTACCAACATGGAAAGCATGTTAGAATAATGTAGGACGCGTTACAGCTCCTAACAACACCTTACACCACCGTACGAAACATTAAAACTCCATAATAAACCTAATGAAATCGTTCGAGTCCTTTGAACATCGTACGACAACTCAGGAGATGTTACAGCTCAGTATACAGCATTAGCAACATGAAAAGCACGTTAGAATAATTTAGGACGCGTTACAACTTCTAGGAACACCTTACATCACCGTACAAAACTTTAAAACTCCATAATAAACCTAATTAATTCGTACGAGTCCTTTAAACATCGTACGACAACTTACGACATCTTACGACTCTTTATGCCACATTAGCAACATGAAAAGCACATTAGAATAATGTAGGACGCGTTACAACTCCTAAGAACACCTTACATCACCGTACAAAACTTTAAAACTCCATAATAAACGTAATTAATTCGTACGAGTCCTTTGAACATCGTACGACAACTTAGGACATCTTAGGACTCTTTATGCCACATAAGCAACTCGAAAAGAACATTAGTATAATGTGGGACGCCTTACAGCTCCTAAGAACACCTTACACCACCGTACGAAACATTAAAACTCCATAATAAACCTAATGAATTCGTCCGAGTACTTTGAACATCGTACGACAACTCAGGAGATGTTACAGCTCAGTATACAGCATTAGCAACATGAAAAGCACGTTAGAATAATGTAGGACGCGTTACAACTCCTAAGAACACCTTACATCACCGTACAAAACATTAAAACTCCAAAATAAACCAAATTAATTCGTACGAGTCCTTTGAACATCGTACGGCAACTTAGGACATCTTACGACTCTTTATGCCACATTACCAACATGAAAAGCATGTTAGAATAATGTAGGACGCGTTACAGCTCCTAAGAACACCTTACACCACCGTACGAAACATTAAAACTCCATAATAAACCTAATAAATTCGTTCGAGTCCTTTGAACATCGTACGACAACTTAAGACATCTTCAGACTCTATATGCCACATTAGCAACTCGAAAAGAACGTTAGTATGATGTAGGACGCCTTACAGCTCCTAAGAACACCTTACACCACCGTACGAAACATTAAAACTCCATAATAAACCTAATGAATTCGTCCGAGTCCTTTGAACATCGTACGACAACTTAGGACATCTTAAGACTCTTTATGCCACATTAGCAAATCGAAAAGAACATTAGTATATTGTAGGACGCATTACAGCTCCTAAGAACACCTTACACCACCGTACGAAACATTAAAACTCCATAATAAACCTAATGAATTCGTCCGAGTCCTTTGAACATCGTACGACAACTTAGGACATCTTAAGACTCTTTATGCCACATTAGCAAATCGAAAAGAACATTAGTATATTGTAGGACGCATTACAGCTCCTAAGAACACGTTACACCACCGTACGAAACATTAAAACTCCATAATAAACCTAATGAATTCGTCCGAGTCCTTTGAACATCGTACGACAACTTAGGACATCTTACGACTCTTTATGCCACATTAGCAACTCGAAATGAACATTAGCATAATGTAGTACGCCTTACAGCTCCTAAGAACACCTTACACCACCGTACGAAACGTTAAAACTCCATAATAAACCTAATGAATTCGTCCGAGTCCTTTGAACATCGTACGACAACTTAGGACATCTTACGACTCTTTATGCCACATTAGCAACTCGAAATGAACATTAGCATAATGTAGTACGCCTTACAGCTCCTAAGAACACCTTACACCACCGTACGAAACGTTAAAACTCCATAATAAACCTAATGAATTCGTCCGAGTCCTTTGAACATCGTACGACAACTCAGGAGATGTTACGGCTCAGTATACGGCACTAGCAACATGAAAAGCACGTTAGAAAAATGTAGGAGGCGTTACAACTCCTAAGAACACCTTACATCACCCTACAAAACTTTAAAACTCCATAATAAACGTAATTAATTCGTACGAGTCCTTTGAACATCGTACGACAACTTTGGACATCTTACGACTCTTTATGCCACATCGGCAACTCGAAAAGAACATTAGTATAATGTAGGACGCCTTACAGCTCCTAAGAACACCTTACACCACCGTACGAAACATTAAAACTCCATAATAAACCTAATGAATTCGTCCGAGTCCTTTGAACATCGTACGACAACTCAAGAGATGTTACAGCTCAGTATACAACATTAGCAACATGAAAAGCACGTTAGAATAATGTAGGACGCGTTACAACTCCTAAGAACACCTTACATCACCGTACAAAATTTTAAAACTCCATAATAAACCTAAATAATTCGTACGAGTCCTCTAAACATCGTACGACAACTTAGGACATCTTACGACTCTTTATGCCACATTAGCAACATGAAAAGCACATTAGATCTTACGACTCTCTATGCCACATTAGCAACATGAAAAGCACATTAGAATAATGTAGGACGCGTTACAACTCCTAAGAACACCTTACATCACCGTACAAAACTTTAAAACTCCATAATAAACGTAATTAATTCGTACGAGTCCTTTGAACATCGTTCGACAACTTAGGACATCTTACGACTCTTTATGCGACATCAGCAACTCGAAAAGAACATTAGTATAATGTAGGACGCCTTACAGCTCCTAAGAACACCTTACACCACCGTACGAAACATTAAAACTCCATAATAAACCTAATGATTTCGTCCGAGTCCTTTGAACATCGTACGACAACTTAGGAGATGTTACAGCTCAGTATACAGCATTAGCAACATGAAAAGCACGTTAGAATAATGTAGTACGCGTTACAACTCTAAGAACACCTTACATCACCGTACAAAACTTTAAAACTCCATAATAAACCAAATTAATTCGTACGAGTCCTTTGAACATCGTACGACAACATAGGACATCTTACGACTCTTTATGCCACATTACCAACATGGAAAGCATGTTAGAATAATGTAGGACGCGTTACAGCTCCTAACAACACCTTACACCACCGTACGAAACATTAAAACTCCATAATAAACCTAATGAATTCGTTCGAGTCCTTTGAACATCGTACGACAACTCAGGAGATGTTACAGCTCAGTATACAGCATTAGCAACATGAAAAGCACGTTAGAATAATTTAGGACGCGTTACAACTTCTAGGAACACCTTACATCACCGTACAAAACTTTAAAACTCCATAATAAACCTAATTAATTCGTACGAGTCCTCTAAACATCGTACGACAACTTACGACATCTTACGACTCTTTATGCCACATTAGCAACATGAAAAGCACATTAGAATAATGTAGGACGCGTTACAACTCCTAAGAACACCTTACATCACCGTACAAAACTTTAAAACTCCATAATAAATGTAATTAATTCGTACGAGTCCTTTGAACATCGTACGACAACTTAGGACATCTTAGGACTCTTTATGCCACATAAGCAACTCGAAAAGAACATTAGTATAATGTGGGACGCCTTACAGCTCCTAAGAACACCTTACACCACCGTACGAAACATTAAAACTCCATAATAAACCTAATGAATTCGTCCGAGTACTTTGAACATCGTACGACAACTCAGGAGATGTTACAGCTCAGTATACAGCATTAGCAACATGAAAAGCACGTTAGAATAATGTAGGACGCGTTACAACTCCTAAGAACACCTTACATCACCGTACAAAATTTTAAAACTCCATAATAAACCAAATTAATTCGTACGAGTCCTTTGAACATCGTACGACAACTTAGGTCATCTTACGACTCTTTATGCCACATTACCAACATGAAAAACATGTTAGAATAATGTAGGACGCGTTACAGCTCCTAAGAACACCTTACACCACCATACGAAACATTAAAACTCCATAATAAACCTAATGAATTCGTCCGAGTCCTTTGAACATCGTACGACAACTCAGGAGATGTTACAGCTCAGTATACAGCATTAGCAACATGAAAAGCACGTTAGAATAATGTAGGACGCGTTACAACTCCTAAGAACACCTTACATCACCGTACAAAACATTAAAACTCCAAAATAAACCAAATTAATTCGTACGAGTCCTTTGAACATCGTACGGCAACTTAGGACATCTTACGACTCTTTATGCCACATTACCAACATGAAAAGCATGTTAGAATAATGTAGGACGCGTTACAGCTCCTAAGAACACCTTACACCACCGTACGAAACATTAAAACTCCATAATAAACCTAATAAATTCGTTCGAGTCCTTTGAACATCGTACGACAACTTAAGACATCTTCAGACTCTATATGCCACATTAGCAACTCGAAAAGAACGTTAGTATGATGTAGGACGCCTTACAGCTCCTAAGAACACCTTACACCACCGTACGAAACATTAAAACTCCATAATAAACCTAATGAATTCGTCCGAGTCCTTTGAACATCGTACGACAACTTAGGACATCTTAAGACTCTTTATGCCACATTAGCAAATCGAAAAGAACATTAGTATATTGTAGGACGCATTACAGCTCCTAAGAACACCTTACACCACCGTACGAAACATTAAAACTCCATAATAAACCTAATGAATTCGTCCGAGTCCTTTGAACATCGTACGACAACTTAGGACATCTTAAGACTCTTTATGCCACATTAGCAAATCGAAAAGAACATTAGTATATTGTAGGACGCATTACAGCTCCTAAGAACACGTTACACCACCGTACGAAACATTAAAACTCCATAATAAACCTAATGAATTCGTCCGAGTCCTTTGAACATCGTACGACAACTTAGGACATCTTACGACTCTTTATGCCACATTAGCAACTCGAAATGAACATTAGCATAATGTAGTACGCCTTACAGCTCCTAAGAACACCTTACACCACCGTACGAAACGTTAAAACTCCATAATAAACCTAATGAATTCGTCCGAGTCCTTTGAACATCGTACGACAACTCAGGAGATGTTACGGCTCAGTATACGGCACTAGCAACATGAAAAGCACGTTAGAAAAATGTAGGAGGCGTTACAACTCCTAAGAACACCTTACATCACCCTACAAAACTTTAAAACTCCATAATAAACGTAATTAATTCGTACGAGTCCTTTGAACATCGTACGACAACTTTGGACATCTTACGACTCTTTATGCCACATCGGCAACTCGAAAAGAACATTAGTATAATGTAGGACGCCTTACAGCTCCTAAGAACACCTTACACCACCGTACGAAACATTAAAACTCCATAATAAACCTAATGAATTCGTCCGAGTCCTTTGAACATCGTACGACAACTCAAGAGATGTTACAGCTCAGTATACAACATTAGCAACATGAAAAGCACGTTAGAATAATGTAGGACGCGTTACAACTCCTAAGAACACCTTACATCACCGTACAAAATTTTAAAACTCCATAATAAACCTAAATAATTCGTACGAGTCCTCTAAACATCGTACGACAACTTAGGACATCTTACGACTCTTTATGCCACATTAGCAACATGAAAAGCACATTAGATCTTACGACTCTCTATGCCACATTAGCAACATGAAAAGCACATTAGAATAATGTAGGACGCGTTACAACTCCTAAGAACACCTTACATCACCGTACAAAACTTTAAAACTCCATAATAAACGTAATTAATTCGTACGAGTCCTTTGAACATCGTTCGACAACTTAGGACATCTTACGACTCTTTATGCGACATCAGCAACTCGAAAAGAACATTAGTATAATGTAGGACGCCTTACAGCTCCTAAGAACACCTTACACCACCGTACGAAACATTAAAACTCCATAATAAACCTAATGATTTCGTCCGAGTCCTTTGAACATCGTACGACAACTCAGGAGATGTTACAGCTCAGTATACAGCATTAGCAACATGAAAAGCACGTTAGAATAATGTAGTACGCGTTACAACTCTAAGAACACCTTACATCACCGTACAAAACTTTAAAACTCCATAATAAACCAAATTAATTCGTACGAGTCCTTTGAACATCGTACGACAACATAGGACATCTTACGACTCTTTATGCCACATTACCAACATGGAAAGCATGTTAGAATAATGTAGGACGCGTTACAGCTCCTAACAACACCTTACACCACCGTACGAAACATTAAAACTCCATAATAAACCTAATGAATTCGTTCGAGTCCTTTGAACATCGTACGACAACTCAGGAGATGTTACAGCTCAGTATACAGCATTAGCAACATGAAAAGCACGTTAGAATAATTTAGGACGCGTTACAACTTCTAGGAACACCTTACATCACCGTACAAAACTTTAAAACTCCATAATAAACCCAATTAATTCGTACGAGTCCTCTAAACATCGTACGACAACTTACGACATCTTACGACTCTTTATGCCACATTAGCAACATGAAAAGCACATTAGAATAATGTAGGACGCGTTACAACTCCTAAGAACACCTTACATCACCGTACAAAACTTTAAAACTCCATAATAAACGTAATTAATTCGTACGAGTCCTTTGAACATCGTACGACAACTTAGTACATCTTAGGACTCTTTATGCCACATAAGCAACTCGAAAAGAACATTAGTATAATGTGGGACGCCTTACAGCTCCTAAGAACACCTTACACCACCGTACGAAACATTAAAACTCCATAATAAACCTAATGAATTCGTCCGAGTACTTTGAACATCGTACGACAACTCAGGAGATGTTACAGCTCAGTATACAGCATTAGCAACATGAAAAGCACGTTAGAATAATGTAGGACGCGTTACAACTCCTAAGAACACCTTACATCACCGTACAAAATTTTAAAACTCCATAATAAACCAAATTAATTCGTACGAGTCCTTTGAACATCGTACGACAACTTAGGTCATCTTACGACTCTTTATGCCACATTACCAACATGAAAAGCATGTTAGAATAATGTAGGACGCGTTACAGCTCCTAAGAACACCTTACACCACCATACGAAACATTAAAACTCCATAATAAACCTAATGAATTCGTCCTAGTCCTTTGAACATCGTACGACAACTCAGGAGATGTTACAGCTCAGTATACAGCATTAGCAACATGAAAAGCACGTTAGAATAATGTAGGACGCGTTACAACTCCTAAGAACACCTTACATCACCGTACAAAACATTAAAACTCCAAAATAAACCAAATTAATTCGTACGAGTCCTTTGAACATCGTACGGCAACTTAGGACATCTTATGACTCTTTATGCCACATTACCAACATGAAAAGCATGTTAGAATAATGTAGGACGCGTTACAGCTCCTAAGAACACCTTACACCACCGTACGAAACATTAAAACTCCATAATAAACCTAATAAATTCGTTCGAGTCCTTTGAACATCGTACGACAACTTAAGACATCTTCAGACTCTATATGCCACATTAGCAACTCGAAAAGAACGTTAGTATGATGTAGGACGCCTTACAGCTCCTAAGAACACCTTACACCACCGTACGAAACATTAAAACTCCATAATAAACCTAATGAATTCGTCCGAGTCCTTTGAACATCGTACGACAACTTAGGACATCTTAAGACTCTTTATGCCACATTAGCAAATCGAAAAGAACATTAGTATATTGTAGGACGCATTACAGCTCCTAAGAACACCTTACACCACCGTACGAAACATTAAAACTCCATAATAAACCTAATGAATTCGTCCGAGTCCTTTGAACATCGTACGACAACTTAGGACATCTTAAGACTCTTTATGCCACATTAGCAAATCGAAAAGAACATTAGTATATTGTAGGACGCATTACAGCTCCTAAGAACACGTTACACCACCGTACGAAACATTAAAACTCCATAATAAACCTAATGAATTCGTCCGAGTCCTTTGAACATCGTACGACAACTTAGGACATCTTACGACTCTTTATGCCACATTAGCAACTCGAAATGAACATTAGCATAATGTAGTACGCCTTACAGCTCCTAAGAACACCTTACACCACCGTACGAAACGTTAAAACTCCATAATAAACCTAATGAATTCGTCCGAGTCCTTTGAACATCGTACGACAACTCAGGAGATGTTACGGCTCAGTATACGGCACTAGCAACATGAAAAGCACGTTAGAAAAATGTAGGAGGCGTTACAACTCCTAAGAACACCTTACATCACCCTACAAAACTTTAAAACTCCATAATAAACGTAATTAATTCGTACGAGTCCTTTGAACATCGTACGACAACTTTGGACATCTTACGACTCTTTATGCCACATCGGCAACTCGAAAAGAACATTAGTATAATGTAGGACGCCTTACAGCTCCTAAGAACACCTTACACCACCGTACGAAACATTAAAACTCCATAATAAACCTAATGAATTCGTCCGAGTCCTTTGAACATCGTACGACAACTCAAGAGATGTTACAGCTCAGTATACAACATTAGCAACATGAAAAGCACGTTAGAATAATGTAGGACGTGTTACAACTCCTAAGAACACCTTACATCACCGTACAAAACATTAAAACTCCATAATAAACCAAATTAATTCGTACGAGTCCTTTGAACATCGTACGACAACTTAGGTCATCTTACGACTCTTTATGCCACATTACCAACATGAAAAGCATGTTAGAATAATGTAGGACGCATTACAGCTCCTAAGAACACCTTACACCACCGTACGAAACATTAAAACTCCATAATAAACCTAATGAATTCGTTCGAGTCCTTTGAACATCGTACGACAACTTAAGACATCTTAAGACTCTATATGCCACATTAGCAACTCGAAAAGAACGTTAGTAAGATGTATGATGCCTTACAGCTCCTAAGAACACCTTACACCACCGTACGAAACATTAAAACTCCATAATAAACCTAATGAATTCGTCTGAGTCGTTTGAACATTGAACGACAACTTAGGACATCTTACGACTCTTTATGCCACGTTAGCAACTCGAAATGAACATTAGTATAATGTAGTACGCCTTACAGCTCCTAAGAACACCTTACACCACCGTACGAAACGTTAAAACTCCGTAATAAACCTAATGAGTTCGTCCGAGTCCTTTGAACATCGTACGACAACTTAGGAGATCTTAAGATTCTTTATGCCACATTAGCAACTCGAAAAGAACGTTAGTATGATGTAGGGCGCCTTACAGCTCCTAAGATCACCTTACACCACCGTACGAAACATTAAAACTCCATAATAAACCTAATGAATTAGTCCGAGTCCTTTGAACATCGTACGACAACTCAGGAGATGAAACAGCTCAGTATACAGCATTAGCAACATGAAAAGCACGTTAGAATAATGTAGGACGCGTTACAACTCCTAAGAACACCTTACATCACGGTACAAAACTTTAAAACTCTATAATAAACCAAATTAATTCGTACGAGTCCTTTGAACATCGTACGACAACTTAGGCCATCTTACGACTCTTTATGCCACATTACCAACATGAAAAGCATGTTAGAATAATGTAGGACGCGTTACAGCTCCTAAGAACACCATACACCACCGTACGAAACATTAAAACTCCATAATAAACATAATAAATTCGTTCGAGTCCTTCGAACATCGTACGACAACTTAAGACATCTTAAGACTCTATATGCCACATTAGCAACTCGAAAAGAACGTTAGTATGATGTAGGACGCCTTACAGCTCCTAAGAACTCCTTACACCTCCGTACGAAACATTAAAACTCCATAATAAACCTAATGAATTCGTCCGAGTCCTTTGAACATCGTACGACAACTTAGGACATCTTAACACTCTTTATGCCACATTAGCAAATCGAAAAGAACATTAGTATATTGTAGGACGCATTACAGCTCCTAAGAACACCTTACACCACCGTACGAAACATTAAAACTCCATAAAAAACCTAATGAATTCGTCCGAGTCCTTTGAACATCGTACGACAACTTAGGACATCTTACGACTCTTTTTGCCACATTAGCAACTCGAAATGAACATTAGTATAATGTAGTACGCCTTACAGCTCCTAAGAACACCTTACACCACTGTACAAAACTTTAAAACTCCATAATAAACCAAATTAATTCGTACGAGTCCTTTGAACATCGTACGACAACTTAGGACATCGTACGACTCTTTATGCCACATTACCAACATGAAAAGCATGTTAGAATAACGTAGGACGCGTTACAGCTCCTAAGAACACCTTACACCACCGTACGAAACATTAAAACTCCATAATAAACCTAATGAATTCGTTCGAGTCCTTTGAACATCGTACGACAAGTTAAGACATCTTAAGACTCTATATGCCACATTAGCAACTCGAGAAGAACGTTGGTAAGATGTAGGATGCCTTATAGCTCCTAAGAACACCTTACACCACCGTACGAAACATTAAAACTCCATAATAAACCTAATGAATTCGTCTGAGTTGTTTGAACATCGAACGACAACTTAGGACATCTTACGACTCTTTATGCCACATTAGCAACTCGAAATGAACATTAGTATAATGTAGTACGCCTTACAGCTCCTAAGAACACCTTACACCACCGTACGAAACGTTAAAACTCCGTAATAAACCTAATGAGTTCGTCCGAGTCCTTTGAACATCGTACGACAACTTAGGAGATCTTAAGACTCTTTATGCCACATTAGCAACTCGAAAAGAACGTTAGTATGATGTAGGACGCATTACAGCTCCTAAGAACACCTTACACCACCGTACGATACATTAAAACTCCATAATAAACCTAATGAATTCGTCCGAGTCCTTTGAACATCGTACGACAACTTAGGACATCTTACGACTCTTTATGCCACATTAGCAACTCGAAATGAACATTAGTATAATGTAGTACGCCTTACAGCTCCTAAGAACACCTTACACCACCGTACGAAACGTTAAAACTCCATAATAAACCTAATGAATTCGTCCGAGTCCTTTGAACATCGTACGACAACTTAGGAGATCTTAAGACTCTTTATGCCACATTAGCAACTCGAAAAGAACGTTAGTATGATGTAGGACGCCTTACAGCTCCTAAGATCACCTTACACCACCGTACGAAACATTAAAACTCAATAATAAACCTAATGAATTAGTCCGATTCCTTTGAACATCGTAAGACAACTCAGGAGATGTTACAGCTCAGTATACAGCATTAGCAACATGAAAAGCACGTTAGAATAATGTAGGACGCGTTACAACTCCTAAGAACACCTTACATCACCGTACAAAACTTTAAAACTCCATAATAAACCAAATTAATTCGTACGAGTCCTTTGAACATCGTACGACAACTTAGGACATCTTACGACTCTTTATGCCACATTACCAACATGAAAAGCATGTTAGAATAATGTAGGACGCGTTACAACTCCTAAGAACACCTTACACCACCGTACGAAACATTAAAACTCCATAATAAACCTAATGAATTCTTTCCAGTCCTTTGAAAATCGTACGACAACTCAGGAGATGTTACAGCTCAGTATATAGCATTAGCAACATGAAAAGCACGTTAGAATAATTTAGGACACGTTACAACTCCTAAGAACACCTTACATCACCGTACAAAACTTTAAAACTCCATAATAAACCTAATTAATTCGTACGAGTCCTTTGAACATCGTTCGACAACTTAGGACATCTTACGACTCTTTATGCGACATCAGCAACTCGAAAAGAACATTAGTAAAATGTAGGACGCCTTACAGCTCCTAAGAACACCTTACACCACCGTACAAAACTTTAAAACTCCATAATAAACCAAATTAATTCGTACGAGTCCTTTGAACATCGTACGACAACTTAGGACATCGTACGACTCTTTATGCCACATTACCAACATGAAAAGCATGTTAGAATAACGTAGGACGCGTTACAGCTCCTAAGAACACCTTACACCACCGTACGAAACATTAAAACTCCATAATAAACCTAATGAATTCGTTCGAGTCCTTTGAACATCGTACGACAAGTTAAGACATCTTAAGACTCTATATGCCACATTAGCAACTCGAGAAGAACGTTGGTAAGATGTAGGATGCCTTATAGCTCCTAAGAACACCTTACACCACCGTACGAAACATTAAAACTCCATAATAAACCTAATGAATTCGTCTGAGTCGTTTGAACATCGAACGACAACTTAGGACATCTTACGACTCTTTATGCCACATTAGCAACTCGAAATGAACATTAGTATAATGTAGTACGCCTTACAGCTCCTAAGAACACCTTACACCACCGTACGAAACGTTAAAACTCCGTAATAAACCTAATGAGTTCGTCCGAGTCCTTTGAACATCGTACGACAACTTAGGAGATCTTAAGACTCTTTATGCCACATTAGCAACTCGAAAAGAACGTTAGTATGATGTAGGACGCATTACAGCTCCTAAGAACACCTTACACCACCGTACGATACATTAAAACTCCATAATAAACCTAATGAATTCGTCCGAGTCCTTTGAACATCGTACGACAACTTAGGACATCTTACGACTCTTTATGCCACATTAGCAACTCGAAATGAACATTAGTATAATGTAGTACGCCTTACAGCTCCTAAGAACACCTTACACCACCGTACGAAACGTTAAAACTCCATAATAAACCTAATGAATTCGTCCGAGTCCTTTGAACATCGTACGACAACTTAGGAGATCTTAAGACTCTTTATGCCACATTAGCAACTCGAAAAGAACGTTAGTATGATGTAGGACGCCTTACAGCTCCTAAGATCACCTTACACCACCGTACGAAACATTAAAACTCAATAATAAACCTAATGAATTAGTCCGATTCCTTTGAACATCGTAAGACAACTCAGGAGATGTTACAGCTCAGTATACAGCATTAGCAACATGAAAAGCACGTTAGAATAATGTAGGACGCGTTACAACTCCTAAGAACACCTTACATCACCGTACAAAACTTTAAAACTCCATAATAAACCAAATTAATTCGTACGAGTCCTTTGAACATCGTACGACAACTTAGGACATCTTACGACTCTTTATGCCACATTACCAACATGAAAAGCATGTTAGAATAATGTAGGACGCGTTACAACTCCTAAGAACACCTTACACCACCGTACGAAACATTAAAACTCCATAATAAACCTAATGAATTCTTTCCAGTCCTTTGAAAATCGTACGACAACTCAGGAGATGTTACAGCTCAGTATATAGCATTAGCAACATGAAAAGCACGTTAGAATAATTTAGGACACGTTACAACTCCTAAGAACACCTTACATCACCGTACAAAACTTTAAAACTCCATAATAAACCTAATTAATTCGTACGAGTCCTTTGAACATCGTTCGACAACTTAGGACATCTTACGACTCTTTATGCGACATCAGCAACTCGAAAAGAACATTAGTAAAATGTAGGACGCCTTACAGCTCCTAAGAACACCTTACACCACCGTACAAAACTTTAAAACTCCATAATAAACCAAATTAATTCGTACGAGTCCTTTGAACATCGTACGACAACTTAGGACATCGTACGACTCTTTATGCCACATTACCAACATGAAAAGCATGTTAGAATAACGTAGGACGCGTTACAGCTCCTAAGAACACCTTACACCACCGTACGAAACATTAAAACTCCATAATAAACCTAATGAATTCGTTCGAGTCCTTTGAACATCGTACGACAAGTTAAGACATCTTAAGACTCTATATGCCACATTAGCAACTCGAGAAGAACGTTGGTAAGATGTAGGATGCCTTATAGCTCCTAAGAACACCTTACACCACCGTACGAAACATTAAAACTCCATAATAAACCTAATGAATTCGTCTGAGTCGTTTGAACATCGAACGACAACTTAGGACATCTTACGACTCTTTATGCCACATTAGCAACTCGAAATGAACATTAGTATAATGTAGTACGCCTTACAGCTCCTAAGAACACCTTACACCACCGTACGAAACGTTAAAACTCCGTAATAAACCTAATGAGTTCGTCCGAGTCCTTTGAACATCGTACGACAACTTAGGAGATCTTAAGACTCTTTATGCCACATTAGCAACTCGAAAAGAACGTTAGTATGATGTAGGACGCATTACAGCTCCTAAGAACACCTTACACCACCGTACGATACATTAAAACTCCATAATAAACCTAATGAATTCGTCCGAGTCCTTTGAACATCGTACGACAACTTAGGACATCTTACGACTCTTTATGCCACATTAGCAACTCGAAATGAACATTAGTATAATGTAGTACGCCTTACAGCTCCTAAGAACACCTTACACCACCGTACGAAACGTTAAAACTCCATAATAAACCTAATGAATTCGTCCGAGTCCTTTGAACATCGTACGACAACTTAGGAGATCTTAAGACTCTTTATGCCACATTAGCAACTCGAAAAGAACGTTAGTATGATGTAGGACGCCTTACAGCTCCTAAGATCACCTTACACCACCGTACGAAACATTAAAACTCAATAATAAACCTAATGATTTCGTCCGAGTCCTTTGAACATCGTACGACAACTCAGGAGATGTTGCAGCTCAGTATACAGCATTAGCAACATGAAAAGCACGTTAGAATAATGTAGTACGCGTTACAACTCTAAGAACACCTTACATCACCGTACAAAACTTTAAAACTCCATAATAAACCAAATTAATTCGTACGAGTCCTTTGAACATCGTACGACAACATAGGACATCTTACGACTCTTTATGCCACATTACCAACATGGAAAGCATGTTAGAATAATGTAGGACGCGTTACAGCTCCTAACAACACCTTACACCACCGTACGAAACATTAAAACTCCATAATAAACCTAATGAATTCGTTCGAGTCCTTTGAACATCGTACGACAACTCAGGAGATGTTACAGCTCAGTATACAGCATTAGCAACATGAAAAGCACGTTAGAATAATTTAGGACACGTTACAACTCCTAAGAACACCTTACATCACCGTACAAAACTTTAAAACTCCATAATAAACCTAATTAATTCGTACGAGTCCTTTGAACATCGTTCGACAACTTAGGACATCTTACGACTCTTTATGCGACATCAGCAACTCGAAAAGAACATTAGTAAAATGTAGGACGCCTTACAGCTCCTAAGAACACCTTACACCACCGTACGAAACATTAAAACTCCATAATAAACCTAATGAATTCGTCCGAGTCCTTTGAACATCGTACGACAACTCAGGAGATGTTACAGCTCAGTATACAGCATTAGCAACATGAAAAGCACGTTAGAATAATGTAGTACGCGTTACAACTCCTAAGAACACCTTACATCACCGTACAAATCTTTAAAACTCCATACTAAACCTAAATAATTCGTACGAGTCCTCTAAACATCGTACGACAACTTAGGACATCTTACGACTCTTTATGCCACATTAGCAACATGAAAAGCACATTAGATCTTACGACTCTCTATGCCACATTAGCAACATGAAAAGCACATTAGAATAATGTAGGACGCGTTACAACTCCTAAGAACACCTTACATCACCGTACAAAACTTTAAAACTCCATAATAAACGTAATTAATTCGTACGAGTCCTTTGAACATCGTTCGACAACTTAGGACATCTTACGACTCTTTATGCGACATCAGCAACTCGAAAAGAACATTAGTATAATGTAGGACGCCTTACAGCTCCTAAGAACACCTTACACCACCGTACGAAACATTAAAACTCCATAATAAACCTAATGATTTCGTCCGAGTCCTTTGAACATCGTACGACAACTCAGGAGATGTTGCAGCTCAGTATACAGCATTAGCAACATGAAAAGCACGTTAGAATAATGTAGTACGCGTTACAACTCTAAGAACACCTTACATCACCGTACAAAACTTTAAAACTCCATAATAAACCAAATTAATTCGTACGAGTCCTTTGAACATCGTACGACAACATAGGACATCTTACGACTCTTTATGCCACATTACCAACATGGAAAGCATGTTAGAATAATGTAGGACGCGTTACAGCTCCTAACAACACCTTACACCACCGTACGAAACATTAAAACTCCATAATAAACCTAATGAATTCGTTCGAGTCCTTTGAACATCGTACGACAACTCAGGAGATGTTACAGCTCAGTATACAGCATTAGCAACTTGAAAAGCACGTTAGAATAATTTAGGACGCGTTACAACTTCTAGGAACACCTTACATCACCGTACAAAACTTTAAAACTCCATAATAAACCAAATTAATTCGTACGAGTCCTTTGAACATCGTACGACAACTTAGGTCATCTTACGACTCTTTATGCCACATTACCAACATGAAAAACATGTTAGAATAATGTAGGACGCGTTACAGCTCCTAAGAACACCTTACACCACCATACGAAACATTAAAACTCCATAATAAACCTAATGAATTCGTCCGAGTCCTTTGAACATCGTACGACAACTCAGGAGATGTTACAGCTCAGTATACAGCATTAGCAACATGAAAAGCACGTTAGAATAATGTAGGACGCGTTACAACTCCTAAGAACACCTTACATCACCGTACAAAACATTAAAACTCCAAAATAAACCAAATTAATTCGTACGAGTCCTTTGAACATCGTACGGCAACTTAGGACATCTTACGACTCTTTATGCCACATTACCAACATGAAAAACATGTTAGAATAATGTAGGACGCGTTACAGCTCCTAAGAACACCTTACACCACCATACGAAACATTAAAACTCCATAATAAACCTAATGAATTCGTCCGAGTCCTTTGAACATCGTACGACAACTCAGGAGATGTTACAGCTCAGTATACAGCATTAGCAACATGAAAAGCACGTTAGAATAATGTAGGACGCGTTACAACTCCTAAGAACACCTTACATCACCGTACAAAACATTAAAACTCCAAAATAAACCAAATTAATTCGTACGAGTCCTTTGAACATCGTACGGCAACTTAGGACATCTTACGACTCTTTATGCCACATTACCAACATGAAAAGCATGTTAGAATAATGTAGGACGCGTTACAGCTCCTAAGAACACCTTACACCACCGTACGAAACATTAAAACTCCATAATAAACCTAATAAATTCGTTCGAGTCCTTTGAACATCGTACGACAACTTAAGACATCTTCAGACTCTATATGCCACATTAGCAACTCGAAAAGAACGTTAGTATGATGTAGGACGCCTTACAGCTCCTAAGAACACCTTACACCACCGTACGAAACATTAAAACTCCATAATAAACCTAATGAATTCGTCCGAGTCCTTTGAACATCGTACGACAACTTAGGACATCTTAAGACTCTTTATGCCACATTAGCAAATCGAAAAGAACATTAGTATATTGTAGGACGCATTACAGCTCCTAAGAACACCTTACACCACCGTACGAAACATTAAAACTCCATAATAAACCTAATGAATTCGTCCGAGTCCTTTGAACATCGTACGACAACTTAGGACATCTTAAGACTCTTTATGCCACATTAGCAAATCGAAAAGAACATTAGTATATTGTAGGACGCATTACAGCTCCTAAGAACACGTTACACCACCGTACGAAACATTAAAACTCCATAATAAACCTAATGAATTCGTCCGAGTCCTTTGAACATCGTACGACAACTTAGGACATCTTACGACTCTTTATGCCACATTGGCAACTCGAAATGAACATTAGCATAATGTAGTACGCCTTACAGCTCCTAAGAACACCTTACACCACCGTACGAAACGTTAAAACTCCATAATAAACCTAATGAATTCGTCCGAGTCCTTTGAACATCGTACGACAACTCAGGAGATGTTACGGCTCAGTATACGGCACTAGCAACATGAAAAGCACGTTAGAAAAATGTAGGAGGCGTTACAACTCCTAAGAACACCTTACATCACCCTACAAAACTTTAAAACTCCATAATAAACGTAATTAATTCGTACGAGTCCTTTGAACATCGTACGACAACTTTGGACATCTTACGACTCTTTATGCCACAACGGCAACTCGAAAAGAACATTAGTATAATGTAGGACGCCTTACAGCTCCTAAGAACACCTTACACCACCGTACGAAACATTAAAACTCCATAATAAACCTATTGAATTCGTCCGAGTCCTTTGAACATCGTACGACAACTCAAGAGATGTTACAGCTCAGTATACAACATTAGCAACATGAAAAGCACGTTAGAATAATGTAGGACGCGTTACAACTCCTAAGAACACCTTACATCACCGTACAAAACATTAAAACTCCATTATAAACCAAATTAATTCGTACGAGTCCTTTGAACATCGTACGACAACTTAGGTCATCTTACGACTCTTTATGCCACATTACCAACATGAAAAGCATGTTAGAATAATGTAGGACGCATTACAGCTCCTAAGAACACCTTACACCACCGTACGAAACATTAAAACTCCATAATAAACCTAATGAATTCGTTCGAGTCCTTTGAACATCGTACGACAACTTAAGACATCTTAAGACTCTATATGCCACATTAGCAACTCGAAAAGAACGTTAGTAAGATGTAGGATGCCTTATAGCTCCTAAGAACACCTTACACCACCGTACGAAACATTAAAACTCCATAATAAACCTAATGAATTCGTCTGAGTCGTTTGAACATTGAACGACAACTTAGGACATCTTACGACTCTTTATGCCACGTTAGCAACTCGAAATGAACATTAGTATAATGTAGTACGCCTTACAGCTCCTAAGAACACCTTACACCACCGTACGAAACGTTAAAACTCCGTAATAAACCTAATGAGTTCGTCCGAGTCCTTTGAACATCGTACGACAACTTAGGAGATCTTAAGATTCTTTATGCCACATTAGCAACTCGAAAAGAACGTTAGTATAATGTAGGACGCCTTACAGCTCCTAAGATCACCTTACACCACCGTACGAAACATTAAAACTCCATAATAAACCTAATGAATTAGTCCGAGTCCTTTGAACATCGTACGACAACTCAGGAGATGAAACAGCTCAGTATACAGCATTAGCAACATGAAAAGCACGTTAGAATAATGTAGGACGCGTTACAACTCCTAAGAACACCTTACATCACGGTACAAAACTTTAAAACTCTATAATAAACCAAATTAATTCGTACGAGTCCTTTGAACATCGTACGACAACTTAGGACATCTTACGACTCTTTATGCCACATTACCAACATGAAAAGCATGTTAGAATAATGTAGGACGCGTTACAGCTCCTAAGAACACCATACACCACCGTACGAAACATTAAAACTCCATAATAAACATAATAAATTCGTTCGAGTCCTTCGAACATCGTACGACAACTTAAGACATCTTAAGACTCTATATGCCACATTAGCAACTCGAAAAGAACGTTAGTATGATGTAGGACGCCTTACAGCTCCTAAGAACTCCTTACACCTCCGTACGAAACATTAAAACTCCATAATAAACCTAATGAATTCGTCCGAGTCCTTTGAACATCGTACGACAACTTAGGACATCTTAACACTCTTTATGCCACATTAGCAAATCGAAAAGAACATTAGTATATTGTAGGACGCATTACAGCTCCTAAGAACACCTTACACCACCGTACGAAACATTAAAACTCCATAAAAAACCTAATGAATTCGTCCGAGTCCTTTGAACATCGTACGACAACTTAGGACATCTTACGACTCTTTTTGCCACATTAGCAACTCGAAATGAACATTAGTATAATGTAGTACGCCTTACAGCTCCTAAGAACACCTTACACCACCGTACAAAACTTTAAAACTCCATAATAAACCAAATTAATTCGTACGAGTCCTTTGAACATCGTACGACAACTTAGGACATCGTACGACTCTTTATGCCACATTACCAACATGAAAAGCATGTTAGAATAACGTAGGACGCGTTACAGCTCCTAAGAACACCTTACACCACCGTACGAAACATTAAAACTCCATAATAAACCTAATGAATTCATTCGAGTCCTTTGAACATCGTACGACAAGTTAAGACATCTTAAGACTCTATATGCCACATTAGCAACTCGAGAAGAACGTTGGTAAGATGTAGGATGCCTTATAGCTCCTAAGAACACCTTACACCACCGTACGAAACATTAAAACTCCATAATAAACCTAATGAATTCGTCTGAGTCGTTTGAACATCGAACGACAACTTAGGACATCTTACGACTCTTTATGCCACATTAGCAACTCGAAATGAACATTAGTATAATGTAGTACGCCTTACAGCTCCTAAGAACACCTTACACCACCGTACGAAACGTTAAAACTCCGTAATAAACCTAATGAGTTCGTCCGAGTCCTTTGAACATCGTACGACAACTTAGGAGATCTTAAGACTCTTTATGCCACATTAGCAACTCGAAAAGAACGTTAGTATGATGTAGGACGCATTACAGCTCCTAAGAACACCTTACACCACCGTACGATACATTAAAACTCCATAATAAACCTAATGAATTCGTCCGAGTCCTTTGAACATCGTACGACAACTTAGGACATCTTACGACTCTTTATGCCACATTAGCAACTCGAAATGAACATTAGTATAATGTAGTACGCCTTACAGCTCCTAAGAACACCTTACACCACCGTACGAAACGTTAAAACTCCATAATAAACCTAATGAATTCGTCCGAGTCCTTTGAACATCGTACGACAACTTAGGAGATCTTAAGACTCTTTATGCCACATTAGCAACTCGAAAAGAACGTTAGTATGATGTAGGACGCCTTACAGCTCCTAAGATCACCTTACACCACCGTACGAAACATTAAAACTCAATAATAAACCTAATGAATTAGTCCGATTCCTTTGAACATCGTAAGACAACTCAGGAGATGTTACAGCTCAGTATACAGCATTAGCAACATGAAAAGCACGTTAGAATAATGTAGGACGCGTTACAACTCCTAAGAACACCTTACATCACCGTACAAAACTTTAAAACTCCATAATAAACCAAATTAATTCGTACGAGTCCTTTGAACATCGTACGACAACTTAGGACATCGTACGACTCTTTATGCCACATTACCAACATGAAAAGCATGTTAGAATAACGTAGGACGCGTTACAGCTCCTAAGAACACCTTACACCACCGTACGAAACATTAAAACTCCATAATAAACCTAATGAATTCGTTCGAGTCCTTTGAACATCGTACGACAAGTTAAGACATCTTAAGACTCTATATGCCACATTAGCAACTCGAGAAGAACGTTGGTAAGATGTAGGATGCCTTATAGCTCCTAAGAACACCTTACACCACCGTACGAAACATTAAAACTCCATAATAAACCTAATGAATTCGTCTGAGTCGTTTGAACATCGAACGACAACTTAGGACATCTTACGACTCTTTATGCCACATTAGCAACTCGAAATGAACATTAGTATAATGTAGTACGCCTTACAGCTCCTAAGAACACCTTACACCACCGTACGAAACGTTAAAACTCCGTAATAAACCTAATGAGTTCGTCCGAGTCCTTTGAACATCGTACGACAACTTAGGAGATCTTAAGACTCTTTATGCCACATTAGCAACTCGAAAAGAACGTTAGTATGATGTAGGACGCATTACAGCTCCTAAGAACACCTTACACCACCGTACGATACATTAAAACTCCATAATAAACCTAATGAATTCGTCCGAGTCCTTTGAACATCGTAAGACAACTCAGGAGATGTTACAGCTCAGTATACAGCATTAGCAACATGAAAAGCACGTTAGAATAATGTAGGACGCGTTACAACTCCTAAGAACACCTTACATCACCGTACAAAACTTTAAAACTCCATAATAAACCAAATTAATTCGTACGAGTCCTTTGAACATCGTACGACAACTTAGGACATCGTACGACTCTTTATGCCACATTACCAACATGAAAAGCATGTTAGAATAACGTAGGACGCGTTACAGCTCCTAAGAACACCTTACACCACCGTACGAAACATTAAAACTCCATAATAAACCTAATGAATTCGTTCGAGTCCTTTGAACATCGTACGACAAGTTAAGACATCTTAAGACTCTATATGCCACATTAGCAACTCGAGAAGAACGTTGGTAAGATGTAGGATGCCTTATAGCTCCTAAGAACACCTTACACCACCGTACGAAACATTAAAACTCCATAATAAACCTAATGAATTCGTCTGAGTCGTTTGAACATCGAACGACAACTTAGGACATCTTACGACTCTTTATGCCACATTAGCAACTCGAAATGAACATTAGTATAATGTAGTACGCCTTACAGCTCCTAAGAACACCTTACACCACCGTACGAAACGTTAAAACTCCGTAATAAACCTAATGAGTTCGTCCGAGTCCTTTGAACATCGTACGACAACTTAGGAGATCTTAAGACTCTTTATGCCACATTAGCAACTCGAAAAGAACGTTAGTATGATGTAGGACGCATTACAGCTCCTAAGAACACCTTACACCACCGTACGATACATTAAAACTCCATAATAAACCTAATGAATTCGTCCGAGTCCTTTGAACATCGTACGACAACTTAGGACATCTTACGACTCTTTATGCCACATTAGCAACTCGAAATGAACATTAGTATAATGTAGTACGCCTTACAGCTCCTAAGAACACCTTACACCACCGTACGAAACGTTAAAACTCCATAATAAACCTAATGAATTCGTCCGAGTCCTTTGAACATCGTACGACAACTTAGGAGATCTTAAGACTCTTTATGCCACATTAGCAACTCGAAAAGAACGTTAGTATGATGTAGGACGCCTTACAGCTCCTAAGATCACCTTACACCACCGTACGAAACATTAAAACTCAATAATAAACCTAATGAATTAGTCCGATTCCTTTGAACATCGTAAGACAACTCAGGAGATGTTACAGCTCAGTATACAGCATTAGCAACATGAAAAGCACGTTAGAATAATGTAGGACGCGTTACAACTCCTAAGAACACCTTACATCACCGTACAAAACTTTAAAACTCCATAATAAACCAAATTAATTCGTACGAGTCCTTTGAACATCGTACGACAACTTAGGACATCTTACGACTCTTTATGCCACATTACCAACATGAAAAGCATGTTAGAATAATGTAGGACGCGTTACAACTCCTAAGAACACCTTACACCACCGTACGAAACATTAAAACTCCATAATAAACCTAATGAATTCTTTCCAGTCCTTTGAAAATCGTACGACAACTCAGGAGATGTTACAGCTCAGTATATAGCATTAGCAACATGAAAAGCACGTTAGAATAATTTAGGACACGTTACAACTCCTAAGAACACCTTACATCACCGTACAAAACTTTAAAACTCCATAATAAACCTAATTAATTCGTACGAGTCCTTTGAACATCGTTCGACAACTTAGGACATCTTACGACTCTTTATGCGACATCAGCAACTCGAAAAGAACATTAGTAAAATGTAGGACGCCTTACAGCTCCTAAGAACACCTTACACCACCGTACAAAACTTTAAAACTCCATAATAAACCAAATTAATTCGTACGAGTCCTTTGAACATCGTACGACAACTTAGGACATAGTACGACTCTTTATGCCACATTACCAACATGAAAAGCATGTTAGAATAACGTAGGACGCGTTACAGCTCCTAAGAACACCTTACACCACCGTACGAAACATTAAAACTCCATAATAAACCTAATGAATTCGTTCGAGTCCTTTGAACATCGTACGACAAGTTAAGACATCTTAAGACTCTATATGCCACATTAGCAACTCGAGAAGAACGTTGGTAAGATGTAGGATGCCTTATAGCTCCTAAGAACACCTTACACCACCGTACGAAACATTAAAACTCCATAATAAACCTAATGAATTCGTCTGAGTCGTTTGAACATCGAACGACAACTTAGGACATCTTACGACTCTTTATGCCACATTAGCAACTCGAAATGAACATTAGTATAATGTAGTACGCCTTACAGCTCCTAAGAACACCTTACACCACCGTACGAAACGTTAAAACTCCGTAATAAACCTAATGAGTTCGTCCGAGTCCTTTGAACATCGTACGACAACTTAGGAGATCTTAAGACTCTTTATGCCACATTAGCAACTCGAAAAGAACGTTAGTATGATGTAGGACGCATTACAGCTCCTAAGAACACCTTACACCACCGTACGATACATTAAAACTCCATAATAAACCAAATGACTTCGTCCGAGTCCTTTGAACATCGTACGACAACTTAGGACATCTTACGACTCTTTATGCCACATTAGCAACTCGAAATGAACATTAGTATAATGTAGTACGCCTTACAGCTCCTAAGAACACCTTACACCACCGTACGAAACGTTAAAACTCCATAATAAACCTAATGAATTCGTCCGAGTCCTTTGAACATCGTACGACAACTTAGGAGATCTTAAGACTCTTTATGCCACATTAGCAACTCGAAAAGAACATTAGTATGATGTAGGACGCCTTACAGCTCCTAAGATCACCTTACACCACCGTACGAAACATTAAAACTCAATAATAAACCTAATGAATTAGTCCGATTCCTTTGAACATCGTAAGACAACTCAGGAGATGTTACAGCTCAGTATACAGCATTAGCAACATGAAAAGCACGTTAGAATAATGTAGGACGCGTTACAACTCCTAAGAACACCTTACATCACCGTACAAAACTTTAAAACTCCATAATAAACCAAATTAATTCGTACGAGTCCTTTGAACATCGTACGACAACTTAGGACATCTTACGACTCTTTATGCCACATTACCAACATGAAAAGCATGTTAGAATAATGTAGGACGCGTTACAACTCCTAAGAACACCTTACACCACCGTACGAAACATTAAAACTCCATAATAAACCTAATGAATTCTTTCCAGTCCTTTGAAAATCGTACGACAACTCAGGAGATGTTACAGCTCAGTATATAGCATTAGCAACATGAAAAGCACGTTAGAATAATTTAGGACACGTTACAACTCCTAAGAACACCTTACATCACCGTACAAAACTTTAAAACTCCATAATAAACCTAATTAATTCGTACGAGTCCTTTGAACATCGTTCGACAACTTAGGACATCTTACGACTCTTTATGCGACATCAGCAACTCGAAAAGAACATTAGTAAAATGTAGGACGCCTTACAGCTCCTAAGAACACCTTACACCACCGTACGAAACATTAAAACTCCATAATAAACCTAATGAATTCGTCCGAGTCCTTTGAACATCGTACGACAACTCAGGAGATGTTACAGCTCAGTATACAGCATTAGCAACATGAAAAGCACGTTAGAATAATGTAGTACGCGTTACAACTCCTAAGAACACCTTACATCACCGTACAAATCTTTAAAACTCCATACTAAACCTAAATAATTCGTACGAGTCCTCTAAACATCGTACGACAACTTAGGACATCTTACGACTCTTTATGCCACATTAGCAACATGAAAAGCACATTAGATCTTACGACTCTCTATGCCACATTAGCAACATGAAAAGCACATTAGAATAATGTAGGACGCGTTACAACTCCTAAGAACACCTTACATCACCGTACAAAACTTTAAAACTCCATAATAAACGTAATTAATTCGTACGAGTCCTTTGAACATCGTTCGACAACTTAGGACATCTTACGACTCTTTATGCGACATCAGCAACTCGAAAAGAACATTAGTATAATGTAGGACGCCTTACAGCTCCTAAGAACACCTTACACCACCGTACGAAACATTAAAACTCCATAATAAACCTAATGATTTCGTCGGAGTCCTTTGAACATCGTACGACAACTCAGGAGATGTTGCAGCTCAGTATACAGCATTAGCAACATGAAAAGCACGTTAGAATAATGTAGTACGCGTTACAACTCTAAGAACACCTTACATCACCGTACAAAACTTTAAAACTCCATAATAAACCAAATTAATTCGTACGAGTCCTTTGAACATCGTACGACAACATAGGACATCTTACGACTCTTTATGCCACATTACCAACATGGAAAGCATGTTAGAATAATGTAGGACGCGTTACAGCTCCTAACAACACCTTACACCACCGTACGAAACATTAAAACTCCATAATAAACCTAATGAATTCGTTCGAGTCCTTTGAACATCGTACGACAACTCAGGAGATGTTACAGCTCAGTATACAGCATTAGCAACTTGAAAAGCACGTTAGAATAATTTAGGACGCGTTACAACTTCTAGGAACACCTTACATCACCGTACAAAACTTTAAAACTCCATAATAAACCTAATTAATTCGTACGAGTCCTCTAAACATCGTACGACAACTTAGGACATCTTACGACTCTTTATGCCACATTAGCAACATGAAAAGCACATTAGAATAATGTAGGACGCGTTACAACTCCTAAGAACACCTTACATCACCGTACAAAACTTTAAAACTCCATAATAAACGTAATTAATTCGTACGAGTCCTTTGAACATCGTACGACAACTTAGGACATCTTAGGACTCTTTATGCCACATAAGCAACTCGAAAAGAACATTAGTATAATGTGGGACGCCTTACAGCTCCTAAGAACACCTTACACCACCGTACGAAACATTAAAACTCCATAATAAACCTAATGAATTCGTCCGAGTCCTTTGAACATCGTACGACAACTCAGGAGATGTTACAGCTCAGTATACAGCATTAGCAACATGAAAAGCACGTTAGAATAATGTAGGACGCGTTACAACTCCTAAGAACACCTTACATCACCGTACAAAATTTTAAAACTCCATAATAAACCAAATTAATTCGTACGAGTCCTTTGAACATCGTACGACAACTTAGGTCATCTTACGACTCTTTATGCCACATTACCAACATGAAAAGCATGTTAGAATTATGTAGGACGCGTTACAGCTCCTAAGAACACCTTACACCACCGTACAAAACATTAAAACTCCATAATAAACCTAATAAATTCGTTCGAGTCCTTTGAACATCGTACGACAACTTAAGACGTCTTCAGACTCTATATGCCACATTAGCAACTCGAAAAGAACGTTAGTATGATGTAGGACGCCTTACAGCTCCTAAGAACACCTTACACCACCGTACGAAACATTAAAACTCCATAATAAACCTAATGAATTCGTCCGAGTCCTTTGAACATCGTACGACAACTTAGGACATCTTAAGACTCTTTATGCCACATTAGCAAATCGAAAAGAACATTAGTATATTGTAGGACGCATTACAGCTCCTAAGAACACCTTACACCACCGTACGAAACATTAAAACTCCATAATAAACCTAATGAATTCGTCCGAGTCCTTTGAACATCGTACGACAACTTAGGACATCTTAAGACTCTTTATGCCACATTAGCAAATCGAAAAGAACATTAGTATATTGTAGGACGCATTACAGCTCCTAAGAACACCTTACACCACCGTACGAAACATTAAAACTCCATAATAAACCTAATGAATTCGTCCGAGTCCTTTGAACATCGTACGACAACTTAGGACATCTTACGACTCTTTATGCCACATTAGCAACTCGAAATGAACATTAGCATAATGTAGTACGCCTTACAGCTCCTAAGAACACCTTACACCACCGTACGAAACGTTAAAACTCCATAATAAACCTAATGAATTCGTCCGAGTCCTTTGAACATCGTACGACAACTCAGGAGATGTTACGGCTCAGTATACGGCACTAGCAACATGAAAAGCACGTTAGAAAAATGTAGGAGGCGTTACAACTCCTAGGAACACCTTACATCACCCTACAAAACTTTAAAACTCCATAATAAACGTAATTAATTCGTACGAGTCCTTTGAACATCGTACGACAACTTTGGACATCTTACGACTCTTTATGCCACATCGGCAACTCGAAAAGAACATTAGTATAATGTAGGACGCCTTACAGCTCCTAAGAACACCTTACACCACCGTACGAAACATTAAAACTCCATAATAAACCTAATGAATTCGTCCGAGTCCTTTGAACATCGTACGACAACTCAAGAGATGTTACATCTCAGTATACAACATTAGCAACATGAAAAGCACGTTAGAATAATGTAGGACGCGTTACAACTCCTAAGAACACCTTACATCACCGTACAAAACATTAAAACTCCATAATAAACCAAATTAATTCGTACGAGTCCTTTGAACATCGTACGACAACTTAGGTCATCTTACGACTCTTTATGCCACATTACCAACATGAAAAGCATGTTAGAATAATGTAGGACGCGTTACAGCTCCTAAGAACACCTTACACCACCGTACAAAACATTAAAACTCCATAATAAACCTAATAAATTCGTTCGAGTCCTTTGAACATCGTACGACAACTTAAGACGTCTTCAGACTCTATATGCCACATTAGCAACTCGAAAAGAACGTTAGTATGATGTAGGACGCCTTACAGCTCCTAAGAACACCTTACACCACCGTACGAAACATTAAAACTCCATAATAAACCTAATGAATTCGTCCGAGTCCTTTGAACATCGTACGACAACTTAGGACATCTTAAGACTCTTTATGCCACATTAGCAAATCGAAAAGAACATTAGTATATTGTAGGACGCATTACAGCTCCTAAGAACACCTTACACCACCGTACGAAACATTAAAACTCCATAATAAACCTAATGAATTCGTCCGAGTCCTTTGAACATCGTACGACAACTTAGGACATCTTAAGACTCTTTATGCCACATTAGCAAATCGAAAAGAACATTAGTATATTGTAGGACGCATTACAGCTCCTAAGAACACCTTACACCACCGTACGAAACATTAAAACTCCATAATAAACCTAATGAATTCGTCCGAGTCCTTTGAACATCGTACGACAACTTAGGACATCTTACGACTCTTTATGCCACATTAGCAACTCGAAATGAACATTAGCATAATGTAGTACGCCTTACAGCTCCTAAGAACACCTTACACCACCGTACGAAACGTTAAAACTCCATAATAAACCTAATGAATTCGTCCGAGTCCTTTGAACATCGTACGACAACTCAGGAGATGTTACGGCTCAGTATACGGCACTAGCAACATGAAAAGCACGTTAGAAAAATGTAGGAGGCGTTACAACTCCTAGGAACACCTTACATCACCCTACAAAACTTTAAAACTCCATAATAAACGTAATTAATTCGTACGAGTCCTTTGAACATCGTACGACAACTTTGGACATCTTACGACTCTTTATGCCACATCGGCAACTCGAAAAGAACATTAGTATAATGTAGGACGCCTTACAGCTCCTAAGAACACCTTACACCACCGTACGAAACATTAAAACTCCATAATAAACCTAATGAATTCGTCCGAGTCCTTTGAACATCGTACGACAACTCAAGAGATGTTACATCTCAGTATACAACATTAGCAACATGAAAAGCACGTTAGAATAATGTAGGACGCGTTACAACTCCTAAGAACACCTTACATCACCGTACAAAACATTAAAACTCCATAATAAACCAAATTAATTCGTACGAGTCCTTTGAACATCGTACGACAACTTAGGTCATCTTACGACTCTTTATGCCACATTACCAACATGAAAAGCATGTTAGAATAATGTAGGACGCGTTACAGCTCCTAAGAACACCTTACACCACCGTACGAAACATTAAAACTCCATAATAAACCTAATGAATTCGTCCGAGTCCTTTGAACATCGTACGACAACTTAAGACATCTTAAGACTCTAAATGCCACATTAGCAACTCGAAAAGAACGTTAGTAAGATGTAGGATGCCTTACAGCTCCTAAGAACACCTTACACCACCGTACGAAACATTAAAACTCCATAATAAACCTAATGAATTCGTCCGAGTCCTTTGAACATCGTACGACAACTCAGGAGGTGTTACAGCTCAGTATACAGCATTAGCAACATGAAAAGCACGTTAGAATAATGTAGGACGCGTTACAACTCCTAAGAACACCTTACATCACCGTACAAAACATTAAAACTCCAAAATAAACCAAATTAATTCGTACGAGTCCTTTGAACATCGTACGACAACTTAGGACATCTTACGACTCTTTATGCCACATTACCAACATGAAAAGCATGTTAGAATAATGTAGGACGCGTTACAGCTCCTAAGAACACCTTACACCACCGTACGAAACATTAAAACTCCATAATAAACCTAATGAATTCGTCCGAGTCCTTTGAACATCGTACGACAACTCAAGAGATGTTACAGCTCAGTATACAACATTAGCAACATGAAAAGCACGTTAGAATAATGTAGGACGCGTTACAACTCCTAAGAACACCTTACATCACCGTACAAAACATTAAAACTCCATAATAAACCAAATTAATTCGTACGAGTCCTTTGAACATCGTACGACAACTTAGGTCATCTTACGACTCTTTATGCCACTTTACCAACATGAAAAGCATGTTAGAATAATGTAGGACGCGTTACAGCTCCTAAGAACACCTTACACCACCGTACGAAACATTAAAACTCCATAATAAACCTAATGAATTCGTCCGAGTCCTTTGAACATCGTACGACAACTTAGGACATCTTAAGACTCTTTATGCCACATTAGCAAATCGAAAAGAACATTAGTATATTGTAGGACGCATTACAGCTCCTAAGAACACCTTACACCACCGTACGAAACATTAAAACTCCATAATAAACCTAATGAATTCGTCCGAGTCCTTTGAACATCGTACGACAACTTAGGACATCTTAAGACTCTTTATGCCACATTAGCAAATCGAAAAGAACATTAGTATATTGTAGGACGCATTACAGCTCCTAAGAACACCTTACACCACCGTACGAAACATTAAAACTCCATAATAAACCTAATGAATTCGTCCGAGTCCTTTGAACATCGTACGACAACTTAGGACATCTTACGACTCTTTATGCCACATTAGCAACTCGAAATGAACATTAGCATAATGTAGTACGCCTTACAGCTCCTAAGAACACCTTACACCACCGTACGAAACGTTAAAACTCCATAATAAACCTAATGAATTCGTCCGAGTCCTTTGAACATCGTACGACAACTCAGGAGATGTTACGGCTCAGTATACGGCACTAGCAACATGAAAAGCACGTTAGAAAAATGTAGGAGGCGTTACAACTCCTAGGAACACCTTACATCACCCTACAAAACTTTAAAACTCCATAATAAACGTAATTAATTCGTACGAGTCCTTTGAACATCGTACGACAACTTTGGACATCTTACGACTCTTTATGCCACATCGGCAACTCGAAAAGAACATTAGTATAATGTAGGACGCCTTACAGCTCCTAAGAACACCTTACACCACCGTACGAAACATTAAAACTCCATAATAAACCTAATGAATTCGTCCGAGTCCTTTGAACATCGTACGACAACTCAAGAGATGTTACATCTCAGTATACAACATTAGCAACATGAAAAGCACGTTAGAATAATGTAGGACGCGTTACAACTCCTAAGAACACCTTACATCACCGTACAAAACATTAAAACTCCATAATAAACCAAATTAATTCGTACGAGTCCTTTGAACATCGTACGACAACTTAGGTCATCTTACGACTCTTTATGCCACATTACCAACATGAAAAGCATGTTAGAATAATGTAGGACGCGTTACAGCTCCTAAGAACACCTTACACCACCGTACGAAACATTAAAACTCCATAATAAACCTAATGAATTCGTCCGAGTCCTTTGAACATCGTACGACAACTTAAGACATCTTAAGACTCTAAATGCCACATTAGCAACTCGAAAAGAACGTTAGTAAGATGTAGGATGCCTTACAGCTCCTAAGAACACCTTACACCACCGTACGAAACATTAAAACTCCATAATAAACCTAATGAATTCGTCCGAGTCCTTTGAACATCGTACGACAACTCAGGAGGTGTTACAGCTCAGTATACAGCATTAGCAACATGAAAAGCACGTTAGAATAATGTAGGACGCGTTACAACTCCTAAGAACACCTTACATCACCGTACAAAACATTAAAACTCCAAAATAAACCAAATTAATTCGTACGAGTCCTTTGAACATCGTACGACAACTTAGGACATCTTACGACTCTTTATGCCACATTACCAACATGAAAAGCATGTTAGAATAATGTAGGACGCGTTACAGCTCCTAAGAACACCTTACACCACCGTACGAAACATTAAAACTCCATAATAAACCTAATGAATTCGTCCGAGTCCTTTGAACATCGTACGACAACTCAAGAGATGTTACAGCTCAGTATACAACATTAGCAACATGAAAAGCACGTTAGAATAATGTAGGACGCGTTACAACTCCTAAGAACACCTTACATCACCGTACAAAACATTAAAACTCCATAATAAACCAAATTAATTCGTACGAGTCCTTTGAACATCGTACGACAACTTAGGTCATCTTACGACTCTTTATGCCACTTTACCAACATGAAAAGCATGTTAGAATAATGTAGGACGCGTTACAGCTCCTAAGAACACCTTACACCACCGTACGAAACATTAAAACTCCATAATAAACCTAATGAATTCGTTCGAGTCCTTTGAACATCGTACGACAACTTAAGACATCTTAAGACTCTATATGCCACATTAGCAACTCGAAAAGAACGTTAGTAAGATGTAGGATGCCTTACAGCTCCTAAGAACACCTTACACCACCGTACGAAACATTAAAACTCCATAATAAACCTAATGAATTCGTCTGAGTCGTTTGAACATTGAACGACAACTTAGGACATCTTACGACTCTTTATGCCACATTAGCAACTCGAAATGAACATTAGTATAATGTAGTACGCCTTACAGCTCCTAAGAACACCTTACACCACCGTACGAAACGTTAAAACTCCGTAATAAACCTAATGAGTTCGTCCGAGTCCTTTGAACATGGTACGACAACTTAGGAGATCTTAAGACTCTTTATGCCACATTAGCAACTCGAAAAGAACGTTAGTATGATGTAGGACGCCTTACAGCTCCTAAGATCACCTTACACCACCGTACGAAACATTAAAACTCCATAATAAACCTAATGAATTAGTCCGAGTCCTTTGAACATCGTACGACAACTCAGGAGATGTTACAGCTCAGTATACAGCATTAGCAACATGAAAAGCACGTTAGAATAATGTAGGACGCGTTACAACTACTAAGAACACCTTACATCACGGTACAAAACTTTAAAACTCTATAATAAACCAAATTAATTCGTACGAGTCCTTTGAACATCGTACGACAACTTAGGACATCTTACGACTCTTTATGCCACATTACCAACATGAAAAGCATGTTAGAATAATGTAGGACGCGTTACAGCTCCTAAGAACACCATACACCACCGTACGAAACATTAAAACTCCATAATAAACATAATAAATTCGTTCGAGTCCTTCGAACATCGTACGACAACTTAAGACATCTTAAGACTCTATATGCCACATTAGCAACTCGAAAAGAACGTTAGTATGATGTAGGACGCCTTACAGCTCCTAAGAACTCCTTACACCTCCGTACGAAACATTAAAACTCCATAATAAACCTAATGAATTCGTCCGAGTCCTTTGAACATCGTACGACAACTTAGGACATCTTAACACTCTTTATGCCACATTAGCAAATCGAAAAGAACATTAGTATATTGTAGGACGCATTACAGCTCCTAAGAACACCTTACACCACCGTACGAAACATTAAAACTCCATAAAAAACCTAATGAATTCGTCCGAGTCCTTTGAACATCGTACGACAACTTAGGACATCTTACGACTCTTTTTGCCACATTAGCAACTCGAAATGAACATTAGTATAATGTAGTACGCCTTACAGCTCCTAAGAACACCTTACACCACCGTACGAAACGTTAAAACTCCATAATAAACCTAATGAATTCGTCCGAGTCATTTGAACATCGTACGACAACTCAGGAGATGTTACGGCTCAGTATACGGCACTAGCAACATGAAAAGCACGTTAGAATAATGTAGGAGGCGTTACAACTCCTAAGAACACCTTACATCACCGTACAAAACTTTAAAACTCCATAATAAACGTAATTAATTCGTACGAGTCCTTTGAACATCGTACGACAACTTAGGACATCGTACGACTCTTTATGCCACATTACCAACATGAAAAGCATCTTAGAATAATGTAGGACGCGTTACAGCTCCTAAGAACACCTTACACCACCGTACGAAACATTAAAACTCCATAATAAACCTAATGAATTCGTTCGAGTCCTTTGAACATCGTACGACAACTTAAGACATCTTAAGACTCTATATGCCACATTAGCAACTCGAAAAGAACGTTGGTAAGATGTAGGATGCCTTACAGCTCCTAAGAACACCTTACACCACCGTACGAAACATTAAAACTCCATAATAAACCTAATGAATTCGTCCGAGTCCTTTGAACATCGTACGACAACTCAGGAGAAGTTACAGCTCAGTATACAACATTAGCAACATGAAAAGCACGTTAGAATAATGTAGGACGCGTTACAACTCCTAAGAACACCTTACATCACCGTACAAAACTTTAAAACTCCATAATAAACCAAATTAATTCGTACGAGTCCTTTGAACATCGTACGACAACTTAGGACATCGTACGACTCTTTATGCCACATTACCAACATGAAAAGCATGTTAGAATAACGTAGGACGCGTTACAGCTCCTAAGAACACCTTACACCACCGTACGAAACATTAAAACTCCATAATAAACCTAATGAATTCGTTCGAGTCCTTTGAACATCGTACGACAACTTAAGACATCTTAAGACTCTATATGCCACATTAGCAACTCGAAAAGAACGTTGGTAAGATGTAGGATGCCTTATAGCTCCTAAGAACACCTTACACCACCGTACGAAACATTAAAACTCCATAATAAACCTAATGAATTCGTCTGAGTCGTTTGAACATCGAACGACAACTTAGGAGATCTTACGACTCTTTATGCCACATTAGCAACTCGAAATGAACATTAGTATAATGTAGTACGCCTTACAGCTCCTAAGAACACCTTACACCACCGTACGAAACGTTAAAACTCCGTAATAAACCTAATGAGTTCGTCCGAGTCCTTTGAACATCGTACGACAACTTAGGAGATCTTAAGACTCTTTATGCCACATTAGCAACTCGAAAAGAACGTTAGTATGATGTAGGACGCATTACAGCTCCTAAGAACACCTTACACCACCGTACGATACATTAAAACTCCATAATAAACCTAATGAATTCGTCCGAGTCCTTTGAACATCGTACGACAACTTAGGACATCTTACGACTCTTTATTCCACATTAGCAACTCGAAATGAACATTAGTATAATGTAGTACGCCTTACAGCTCCTAAGAACACCTTACACCACAGTACGAAACGTTAAAACTCCATAATAAACCTAATGAATTCGTCCGAGTCCTTTGAACATCGTACGACAACTTAGGAGATCTTAAGACTCTTTATGCCACATTAGTAACTCGAAAAGAACGTTAGTATGATGTAGGACGCCTTACAGCTCCTAAGATCACCTTACACCACCGTACGAAACATTAAAACTCAATAATAAACCTAATGAATTAGTCCGATTCCTTTGAACATCGTAAGACAACTCAGGAGATGTTACAGCTCAGTATACAGCATTAGCAACATGAAAAGCACGTTAGAATAATGTAGGACGCGTTACAACTCCTAAGAACACCTTACATCACCGTACAAAACTTTAAAACTCCATAATAAACCAAATTAATTCGTACGAGTCCTTTGAACATCGTACGACAACTTAGGACATCTTACGACTCTTTATGCCACATTACCAACATGAAAAGCATGTTAGAATAATGTAGGACGCGTTAAACTCCTAAGAACACCTTACACCACCGTACGAAACATTAAAACTCCATAATAAACCTAATGAATTCTTTCCAGTCCTTTGAAAATCGTACGACAACTCAGGAGATGTTACAGCTCAGTATATAGCATTAGCAACATGAAAAGCACGTTAGAATAATTTAGGACACGTTACAACTCCTAAGAACACCTTACATCACCGTACAAAACTTTAAAACTCCATAATAAACCTAATTAATTCGTACGAGTCCTTTGAACATCGTTCGACAACTTAGGACATCTTACGACTCTTTATGCGACATCAGCAACTCGAAAAGAACATTAGTATAATGTAGGATGCCTTACAGCTCCTAAGAACACCTTACACCACCGTACGAAACATTAAAACTCCATAATAAACCTAATGAATTCGTCCGAGTCCTTTGAACATCGTACGACAACTCAGGAGATGTTACAGCTCAGTATACAGCATTAGCAACATGAAAAGCACGTTAGAATAATGTAGTACGCGTTACAACTCCTAAGAACACCTTACATCACCGTACAAATCTTTAAAACTCAATAATAAACCTAAATAATTCGTACGAGTCCTCTAAACATCGTACAACAACTTAGGACATCTTACGACTCTTTATGCCACATTAGTAACATGAAAAGCACATTAGATCTTACGACTCTTTATGCCACATTAGCAACATGAAAAGCACATTAGAATAATGTAGGACGCGTTACAACTCCTAAGAACACCTTACATCACCGTACAAAACTTTAAAACTCCATAATAAACGTAATTAATTCGTACGAGTCCTTTGAACATCGTTCGACAACTTAGGACATCTTACGACTCTTTATGCCACATCAGCAACTCGAAAAGAACATTAGTATAATGTAGGACGCCTTACAGCTCCTAAGAACACCTTACACCACCGTACGAAACATTAAAACTCCATAATAAACCTAATGAATTCTTTCCAGTCCTTTGAAAATAGTACGACAACTCAGGAGATGTTACAGCTCAGTATATAGCATTAGCAACATGAAAAGCACGTTAGAATAATTTAGGACACGTTACAACTCCTAAGAACACCTTACATCACCGTACAAAACTTTAAAACTCCATAATAAACCTAATTAATTCGTACGAGTCCTTTGAACATCGTACGACAACTTAGGACATCTTACGACTCTTTATGCCACATTACCAACATGAAAAGCATGTTAGAATAACGTAGGACGCGTTACAGCTCCTAAGAACACCTTACACCACCGTACGAAACATTAAAACTCCATAATAAACCTAATGAATTCGTTCGAGTCCTTTGAACATCGTACGACAACTTAAGACATCTTAAGACTCTATATGCCACATTAGCAACTCGAAAAGAACGTTGGTAAGATGTAGGATGCCTTATAGCTCCTAAGAACACCTTACACCACCGTACGAAACATTAAAACTCCATAATAAACCTAATGAATTCGTCCGAGTCCTTTGAACATCGTACGACAACTCAGGAGATGTTACAGCTCAGTATACAGCATTAGCAACATGAAAAGCACGTTAGAATAATGTAGTACGCGTTACAACTCCTAAGAACACCTTACATCACCGTACAAATCTTTAAAACTCAATAATAAACCTAAATAATTCGTACGAGTCCTCTAAACATCGTACAACAACTTAGGACATCTTACGACTCTTTATGCCACATTAGTAACATGAAAAGCACATTAGATCTTACGACTCTTTATGCCACATTAGCAACATGAAAAGCACATTAGAATAATGTAGGACGCGTTACAACTCCTAAGAACACCTTACATCACCGTACAAAACTTTAAAACTCCATAATAAACGTAATTAATTCGTACGAGTCCTTTGAACATCGTTCGACAACTTAGGACATCTTACGACTCTTTATGCCACATCAGCAACTCGAAAAGAACATTAGTATAATGTAGGACGCCTTACAGCTCCTAAGAACACCTTACACCACCGTACGAAACATTAAAACTCCATAATAAACCTAATGAATTCTTTCCAGTCCTTTGAAAATAGTACGACAACTCAGGAGATGTTACAGCTCAGTATATAGCATTAGCAACATGAAAAGCACGTTAGAATAATTTAGGACACGTTACAACTCCTAAGAACACCTTACATCACCGTACAAAACTTTAAAACTCCATAATAAACCTAATTAATTCGTACGAGTCCTTTGAACATCGTACGACAACTTAGGACATCTTACGACTCTTTATGCCACATTACCAACATGAAAAGCATGTTAGAATAACGTAGGACGCGTTACAGCTCCTAAGAACACCTTACACCACCGTACGAAACATTAAAACTCCATAATAAACCTAATGAATTCGTTCGAGTCCTTTGAACATCGTACGACAACTTAAGACATCTTAAGACTCTATATGCCACATTAGCAACTCGAAAAGAACGTTGGTAAGATGTAGGATGCCTTATAGCTCCTAAGAACACCTTACACCACCGTACGAAACATTAAAACTCCATAATAAACCTAATGAATTCGTCCGAGTCCTTTGAACATCGTACGACAACTTAGGAGATCTTAAGACTCTTTATGCCACATTAGCAACTCGAAATGAACATTAGTATAATGTAGTACGCCTTACAGCTCCTAAGAACACCTTACACCACCGTACGAAACGTTAAAACTCCGTAATAAACCTAATGAGTTCGTCCGAGTCCTTTGAACATCGTACGACAACTTAGGAGATCTTAAGACTCTTTATGCCACATTAGCAACTCGAAAAGAACGTTAGTATGATGTAGGACGCATTACAGCTCCTAAGAACACCTTACACCACCGTACAATACATTAAAACTCCATAATAAACCTAATGAATTCGTCCGAGTCCTTTGAACATCGTACGACAACTTAGGACATCTTACGACTCTTTATGCCACATTAGCAACTCGAAATGAACATTAGTATAATGTAGTACGCCTTACAGCTCCTAAGAACACCTTACACCACAGTACGAAACGTTAAAACTCCATAATAAACCTAATGAATTCGTCCGAGTCCTTTGAACATCGTACGACAACTTAGGAGATCTTAAGACTCTTTATGCCACATTAGTAACTCGAAAAGAACGTTAGTATGATGTAGGACGCCTTACAGCTCCTAAGATCACCTTACACCACCGTACGAAACATTAAAACTCAATAATAAACCTAATGAATTAGTCCGATTCCTTTGAACATCGTAAGACAACTCAGGAGATGTTACAGCTCAGTATACAGCATTAGCAACATGAAAAGCACGTTAGAATAATGTAGGACGCGTTACAACTCCTAAGAACACCTTACATCACCGTACAAAACTTTAAAACTCCATAATAAACCAAATTAATTCGTACGAGTCCTTTGAACATCGTACGACAACTTAGGACATCTTACGACTCTTTATGCCACATTACCAACATGAAAAGCATGTTAGAATAATGTAGGACGCGTTACAGCTCCTAAGAACACCTTACACCACCGTACGAAACATTAAAACTCCATAATAAACCTAATGAATTCTTTCCAGTCCTTTGAAAATCGTACGACAACTCAGGAGATGTTACAGCTCAGTATATAGCATTAGCAACATGAAAAGCACGTTAGAATAATTTAGGACACGTTACAACTCCTAAGAACACCTTACATCACCGTACAAAACTTTAAAACTCCATAATAAACCTAATTAATTCGTACGAGTCCTTTGAACATCGTTCGACAACTTAGGACATCTTACGACTCTTTATGCGACATCAGCAACTCGAAAAGAACATTAGTATAATGTAGGATGCCTTACAGCTCCTAAGAACACCTTACACCACCGTACGAAACATTAAAACTCCATAATAAACCTAATGAATTCGTCCGAGTCCTTTGAACATCGTACGACAACTCAGGAGATGTTACAGCTCAGTATACAGCATTAGCAACATGAAAAGCACGTTAGAATAATGTAGTACGCGTTACAACTCCTAAGAACACCTTACATCACCGTACAAATCTTTAAAACTCAATAATAAACCTAAATAATTCGTACGAGTCCTCTAAACATCGTACAACAACTTAGGACATCTTACGACTCTTTATGCCACATTAGCAACATGAAAAGCACATTAGATCTTACGACTCTTTATGCCACATTAGCAACATGAAAAGCACATTAGAATAATGTAGGACGCGTTACAACTCCTAAGAACACCTTACATCACCGTACAAAACTTTAAAACTCCATAATAAACGTAATTAATTCGTACGAGTCCTTTGAACATCGTTCGACAACTTAGGACATCTTACGACTCTTTATGCGACATCAGCAACTTGAAAAGAACATTAGTATAATGTAGGACGCCTTACAGCTCCTAAGAACACCTTACACCACCGTACGAAACATTAAAACTCCATAATAAACCTAATGAATTCTTTCCAGTCCTTTGAAAATAGTACGACAACTCAGGAGATGTTACAGCTCAGTATATAGCATTAGCAACATGAAAAGCACGTTAGAATAATTTAGGACACGTTACAACTCCTAAGAACACCTTACATCACCGTACAAAACTTTAAAACTCCATAATAAACCTAATTAATTCGTACGAGTCCTTTGAACATCGTACGACAACTTAGGACATCTTACGACTCTTTATGCCACATTACCAACATGAAAAGCATGTTAGAATAATGTAGGACGCGTTACAGCTCCTAAGAACACCTTACACCACCGTACGAAACATTAAAACTCCATAATAAACCTAATGAATTCTTTCCAGTCCTTTGAAAATCGTACGACAACTCAGGAGATGTTACAGCTCAGTATATAGCATTAGCAACATGAAAAGCACGTTAGAATAATTTAGGACACGTTACAACTCCTAAGAACACCTTACATCACCGTACAAAACTTTAAAACTCCATAATAAACCTAATTAATTCGTACGAGTCCTTTGAACATCGTTCGACAACTTAGGACATCTTACGACTCTTTATGCGACATCAGCAACTCGAAAAGAACATTAGTATAATGTAGGATGCCTTACAGCTCCTAAGAACACCTTACACCACCGTACGAAACATTAAAACTCCATAATAAACCTAATGAATTCGTCCGAGTCCTTTGAACATCGTACGACAACTCAGGAGATGTTACAGCTCAGTATACAGCATTAGCAACATGAAAAGCACGTTAGAATAATGTAGTACGCGTTACAACTCCTAAGAACACCTTACATCACCGTACAAATCTTTAAAACTCCATAATAAACCTAAATAATTCGTACGAGTCCTCTAAACATCGTACGACAACTTAGGACATCTTACGACTCTTTATGCCACATTAGCAACATGAAAAGCACATTAGATCTTACGACTCTTTATGCCACATTAGCAACATGAAAAGCACATTAGAATAATGTAGGACGCGTTACAACTCCTAAGAACACCTTACATCACCGTACAAAACTTTAAAACTCCATAATAAACGTAATTAATTCGTACGAGTCCTTTGAACATCGTTCGACAACTTAGGACATCTTACGACTCTTTATGCGACATCAGCAACTCGAAAAGAACATTAGTATAATGTAGGACGCCTTACAGCTCCTAAGAACACCTTACACCACCGTACGAAACATTAAAACTACATAATAAACCTAATGATTTCGTCCGAGTCCTTTGAACATCGTACGACAACTCAGGAGATGTTACAGCTCAGTATACAGCATTAGCAACATGAAAAGCACGTTAGAATAATGTAGTACGCGTTACAACTCCTAAGAACACCTTACATCACCGTACAAAACTTTAAAACTCCATAATAAACCAAATTAATTCGTACGAGTCCTTTGAACATCGTACGACAACATAGGACATCTTACGACTCTTTATGCCACATTACCAACATGAAAAGCATGTTAGAATAATGTAGGACGCGTTACAGCTCCTAACAACACCTTACACCACCGTACGAAACATTAAAACTCCATAATAAACCTAATGAATTCGTTCGAGTCCTTTGAACATCGTACGACAACTCAGGAGATGTTACAGCTCAGTATACAGCATTAGCAACATGAAAAGAACGTTAGAATAATTTAGGACGCGTTACAATTCCTAGGAACACCTTACATCACCGTACAAAACTTTAAAACTCCATAATAAACCTAATTAATTCGTACGAGTCCTCTAAACATCGTACGACAACTTAGGACATCTTACGACTCTTTATGCCACATTAGCAACATGAAAAGCACATTAGAATAATGTAGGACGCGTTACAACTCCTAAGAACACCTTACATCACCGTACAAAACTTTAAAACTCCATAATAAACGTAATTAATTCGTACGAGTCCTTTGAACATCGTTCGACAACTTAGGACATCTTACGACTCTTTATGCGACATCAGCAACTCGAAAAGAACATTAGTATAATGTAGGACGCCTTACAGCTTCTAAGAACACCTTACACCACCGTACGAAACATTAAAACTACATAATAAACCTAATGAATTCGTCCGAGTCCTTTGAACATCGTACGACAACTCAGGAGATGTTACAGCTCAGTATACAGCATTAGCAACATGAAAAGCACGTTAGAATAATGTAGTACGCGTTACAACTCCTAAAAACACCTTACATCACCGTACAAATCTTTAAAACTCCATAATAAACCTAAATAATTCGTACGAGTCCTCTAAACATCGTACGACAACTTAGGACATCTTACGACTCTTTATGCCACATTAGCAACATGAAAAGCACATTAGATCTTACGACTCTTTATGCCACATTAGCAACATGAAAAGCACATTAGAATAATGTAGGACGCGTTACAACTCCTAAGAACACCTTACATCACCGTACAAAACTTTAAAACTCCATAATAAACGTAATTAATTCGTACGAGTCCTTTGAACATCGTTCGACAACTTAGGACATCTTACGACTCTTTATGCGACATCAGCAACTCGAAAAGAACATTAGTATAATGTAGGACGCCTTACAGCTCCTAAGAACACCTTACACCACCGTACGAAACATTAAAACTACATAATAAACCTAATGATTTCGTCCGAGTCCTTTGAACATCGTACGACAACTCAGGAGATGTTACAGCTCGGTATACAGCATTAGCAACATGAAAAGCACGTTAGAATAATGTAGTACGCGTTACAACTCCTAAGAACACCTTACATCACCGTACAAAACTTTAAAACTCCATAATAAACCAAATTAATTCGTACGAGTCCTTTGAACATCGTACGACAACATAGGACATCTTACGACTCTTTATGCCACATTACCAACATGAAAAGCATGTTAGAATAATGTAGGACGCGTTACAGCTCCTAACAACACCTTACACCACCGTACGAAACATTAAAACTCCATAATAAACCTAATGAATTCGTTCGAGTCCTTTGAACATCGTACGACAACTCAGGAGATGTTACAGCTCAGTATACAGCATTAGCAACATGAAAAGAACGTTAGAATAATTTAGGACGCGTTACAATTCCTAGGAACACCTTACATCACCGTACAAAACTTTAAAACTCCATAATAAACCTAATTAATTCGTACGAGTCCTCTAAACATCGTACGACAACTTAGGACATCTTACGACTCTTTATGCCACATTAGCAACATGAAAAGCACATTAGAATAATGTAGGACGCGTTACAACTCCTAAGAACACCTTACATCACCGTACAAAACTTTAAAACTCCATAATAAACGTAATTAATTCGTACGAGTCCTTTGAACATCGTACGAGAACTTAGGACATCTTACGACTCTTTATGCCACATAAGCAACTCGAAAAGAACATTAGTATAATGTGGGACGCCTTACAGCTCCTAAGAACACCTTACACCACCGTACGAAACATTAAAACTCCATAATAAACCTAATGAATTCTTTCCAGTCCTTTGAAAATCGTACGACAACTCAGGAGATGTTACAGCTCAGTATATAGCATTAGCAACATGAAAAGCACGTTAGAATAATTTAGGACACGTTACAACTCCTAAGAACACCTTACATCACCGTACAAAACTTTAAAACTCCATAATAAACCTAATTAATTCGTACGAGTCCTTTGAACATCGTTCGACAACTTAGGACATCTTACGACTCTTTATGCGACATCAGCAACTCGAAAAGAACATTAGTATAATGTAGGATGCCTTACAGCTCCTAAGAACACCTTACACCACCGTACGAAACATTAAAACTCCATAATAAACCTAATGAATTCGTCCGAGTCCTTTGAACATCGTACGACAACTCAGGAGATGTTACAGCTCAGTATACAGCATTAGCAACATGAAAAGCACGTTAGAATAATGTAGTACGCGTTACAACTCCTAAGAACACCTTACATCACCGTACAAATCTTTAAAACTCCATAATAAACCTAAATAATTCGTACGAGTCCTCTAAACATCGTACAACAACTTAGGACATCTTACGACTCTTTATGCCACATTAGCAACATGAAAAGCACATTAGATCTTACGACTCTTTATGCCACATTAGCAACATGAAAAGCACATTAGAATAATGTAGGACGCGTTACAACTCCTAAGAACACCTTACATCACCGTACAAAACTTTAAAACTCCATAATAAACGTAATTAATTCGTACGAGTCCTTTGAACATCGTTCGACAACTTAGGACATCTTACGACTCTTTATGCGACATCAGCAACTCGAAAAGAACATTAGTATAATGTAGGACGCCTTACAGCTTCTAAGAACACCTTACACCACCGTACGAAACATTAAAACTACATAATAAACCTAATGAATTCGTCCGAGTCCTTTGAACATCGTACGACAACTCAGGAGATGTTACAGCTCAGTATACAGCATTAGCAACATGAAAAGCACGTTAGAATAATGTAGTACGCGTTACAACTCCTAAGAACACCTTACATCACCGTACAAATCTTTAAAACTCCATAATAAACCTAAATAATTCGTACGAGTCCTCTAAACATCGTACGACAACTTAGGACATCTTACGACTCTTTATGCCACATTAGCAACATGAAAAGCACATTAGATCTTACGACTCTTTATGCCACATTAGCAACATGAAAAGCACATTAGAATAATGTAGGACGCGTTACAACTCCTAAGAACACCTTACATCACCGTACAAAACTTTAAAACTCCATAATAAACGTAATTAATTCGTACGAGTCCTTTGAACATCGTTCGACAACTTAGGACATCTTACGACTCTTTATGCGACATCAGCAACTCGAAAAGAACATTAGTATAATGTAGGACGCCTTACAGCTCCTAAGAACACCTTACACCACCGTACGAAACATTAAAACTACATAATAAACCTAATGATTTCGTCCGAGTCCTTTGAACATCGTACGACAACTCAGGAGATGTTACAGCTCGGTATACAGCATTAGCAACATGAAAAGCACGTTAGAATAATGTAGTACGCGTTACAACTCCTAAGAACACCTTACATCACCGTACAAAACTTTAAAACTCCATAATAAACCAAATTAATTCGTACGAGTCCTTTGAACATCGTACGACAACATAGGACATCTTACGACTCTTTATGCCACATTACCAACATGAAAAGCATGTTAGAATAATGTAGGACGCGTTACAGCTCCTAACAACACCTTACACCACCGTACGAAACATTAAAACTCCATAATAAACCTAATGAATTCGTTCGAGTCCTTTGAACATCGTACGACAACTCAGGAGATGTTACAGCTCAGTATACAGCATTAGCAACATGAAAAGAACGTTAGAATAATTTAGGACGCGTTACAATTCCTAGGAACACCTTACATCACCGTACAAAACTTTAAAACTCCATAATAAACCTAATTAATTCGTACGAGTCCTCTAAACATCGTACGACAACTTAGGACATCTTACGACTCTTTATGCCACATTAGCAACATGAAAAGCACATTAGAATAATGTAGGACGCGTTACAACTCCTAAGAACACCTTACATCACCGTACAAAACTTTAAAACTCCATAATAAACGTAATTAATTCGTACGAGTCCTCGGAACATCGTACGAGAACTTAGGACATCTTACGACTCTTTATGCCACATAAGCAACTCGAAAAGAACATTAGTATAATGTGGGACGCCTTACAGCTCCTAAGAACACCTTACACCACCGTACGAAACATTAAAACTCCATAATAAACCTAATGAATTCTTTCCAGTCCTTTGAAAATCGTACGACAACTCAGGAGATGTTACAGCTCAGTATATAGCATTAGCAACATGAAAAGCACGTTAGAATAATTTAGGACACGTTACAACTCCTAAGAACACCTTACATCACCGTACAAAACTTTAAAACTCCATAATAAACCTAATTAATTCGTACGAGTCCTTTGAACATCGTTCGACAACTTAGGACATCTTACGACTCTTTATGCGACATCAGCAACTCGAAAAGAACATTAGTATAATGTAGGATGCCTTACAGCTCCTAAGAACACCTTACACCACCGTACGAAACATTAAAACTCCATAATAAACCTAATGAATTCGTCCGAGTCCTTTGAACATCGTACGACAACTCAGGAGATGTTACAGCTCAGTATACAGCATTAGCAACATGAAAAGCACGTTAGAATAATGTAGTACGCGTTACAACTCCTAAGAACACCTTACATCACCGTACAAATCTTTAAAACTCCATAATAAACCTAAATAATTCGTACGAGTCCTCTAAACATCGTACAACAACTTAGGACATCTTACGACTCTTTATGCCACATTAGCAACATGAAAAGCACATTAGATCTTACGACTCTTTATGCCACATTAGCAACATGAAAAGCACATTAGAATAATGTAGGACGCGTTACAACTCCTAAGAACACCTTACATCACCGTACAAAACTTTAAAACTCCATAATAAACGTAATTAATTCGTACGAGTCCTTTGAACATCGTTCGACAACTTAGGACATCTTACGACTCTTTATGCGACATCAGCAACTCGAAAAGAACATTAGTATAATGTAGGACGCCTTACAGCTTCTAAGAACACCTTACACCACCGTACGAAACATTAAAACTACATAATAAACCTAATGAATTCGTCCGAGTCCTTTGAACATCGTACGACAACTCAGGAGATGTTACAGCTCAGTATACAGCATTAGCAACATGAAAAGCACGTTAGAATAATGTAGTACGCGTTACAACTCCTAAGAACACCTTACATCACCGTACAAATCTTTAAAACTCCATAATAAACCTAAATAATTCGTACGAGTCCTCTAAACATCGTACGACAACTTAGGACATCTTACGACTCTTTATGCCACATTAGCAACATGAAAAGCACATTAGATCTTACGACTCTTTATGCCACATTAGCAACATGAAAAGCACATTAGAATAATGTAGGACGCGTTACAACTCCTAAGAACACCTTACATCACCGTACAAAACTTTAAAACTCGATAATAAACGTAATTAATTCGTACGAGTCCTTTGAACATCGTTCGACAACTTAGGACATCTTACGACTCTTTATGCGACATCAGCAACTCGAAAAGAACATTAGTATAATGTAGGACGCCTTACAGCTCCTAAGAACACCTTACACCACCGTACGAAACATTAAAACTACATAATAAACCTAATGATTTCGTCCGAGTCCTTTGAACATCGTACGACAACTCAGGAGATGTTACAGCTCAGTATACAGCATTAGCAACATGAAAAGCACGTTAGAATAATGTAGTACGCGTTACAACTCCTAAGAACACCTTACATCACCGTACAAAACTTTAAAACTCCATAATAAACCAAATTAATTCGTACGAGTCCTTTGAACATCGTACGACAACATAGGACATCTTACGACTCTTTATGCCACATTACCAACATGAAAAGCATGTTAGAATAATGTAGGACGCGTTACAGCTCCTAACAACACCTTACACCACCGTACGAAACATTAAAACTCCATAATAAACCTAATGAATTCGTTCGAGTCCTTTGAACATCGTACGACAACTCAGGAGATGTTACAGCTCAGTATACAGCATTAGCAACATGAAAAGAACGTTAGAATAATTTAGGACGCGTTACAATTCCTAGGAACACCTTACATCACCGTACAAAACTTTAAAACTCCATAATAAACCTAATTAATTCGTACGAGTCCTCTAAACATCGTACGACAACTTAGGACATCTTACGACTCTTTATGCCACATTAGCAACATGAAAAGCACATTAGAATAATGTAGGACGCGTTACAACTCCTAAGAACACCTTACATCACCGTACAAAACTTTAAAACTCCATAATAAACGTAATTAATTCGTACGAGTCCTTTGAACATCGTTCGACAACTTAGGACATCTTACGACTCTTTATGCGACATCAGCAACTCGAAAAGAACATTAGTATAATGTAGGACGCCTTACAGCTTCTAAGAACACCTTACACCACCGTACGAAACATTAAAACTACATAATAAACCTAATGAATTCGTCCGAGTCCTTTGAACATCGTACGACAACTCAGGAGATGTTACAACTCAGTATACAGCATTAGCAACATGAAAAGCACGTTAGAATAATGTAGTACGCGTTACAACTCCTAAGAACACCTTACATCACCGTACAAATCTTTAAAACTCCATAATAAACCTAAATAATTCGTACGAGTCCTCTAAACATCGTACGACAACTTAGGACATCTTACGACTCTTTATGCCACATTAGCAACATGAAAAGCACATTAGATCTTACGACTCTTTATGCCACATTAGCAACATGAAAAGCACATTAGAATAATGTAGGACGCGTTACAACTCCTAAGAACACCTTACATCACCGTACAAAACTTTAAAACTCCATAATAAACGTAATTAATTCGTACGAGTCCTTTGAACATCGTTCGACAACTTAGGACATCTTACGACTCTTTATGCGACATCAGCAACTCGAAAAGAACATTAGTATAATGTAGGACGCCTTACAGCTCCTAAGAACACCTTACACCACCGTACGAAACATTAAAACTACATAATAAACCTAATGATTTCGTCCGAGTCCTTTGAACATCGTACGACAACTCAGGAGATGTTACAGCTCAGTATACAGCATTAGCAACATGAAAAGCACGTTAGAATAATGTAGTACGCGTTACAACTCCTAAGAACACCTTACATCACCGTACAAAACTTTAAAACTCCATAATAAACCAAATTAATTCGTACGAGTCCTTTGAACATCGTACGACAACATAGGACATCTTACGACTCTTTATGCCACATTACCAACATGAAAAGCATGTTAGAATAATGTAGGACGCGTTACAGCTCCTAACAACACCTTACACCACCGTACGAAACATTAAAACTCCATAATAAACCTAATGAATTCGTTCGAGTCCTTTGAACATCGTACGACAACTCAGGAGATGTTACAGCTCAGTATACAGCATTAGCAACATGAAAAGAACGTTAGAATAATTTAGGACGCGTTACAATTCCTAGGAACACCTTACATCACCGTACAAAACTTTAAAACTCCATAATAAACCTAATTAATTCGTACGAGTCCTCTAAACATCGTACGACAACTTAGGACATCTTACGACTCTTTATGCCACATTAGCAACATGAAAAGCACATTAGAATAATGTAGGACGCGTTACAACTCCTAAGAACACCTTACATCACCGTACAAAACTTTAAAACTCCATAATAAACGTAATTAATTCGTACGAGTCCTTTGAACATCGTACGAGAACTTAGGACATCTTACGACTCTTTATGCCACATAAGCAACTCGAAAAGAACATTAGTATAATGTGGGACGCCTTACAGCTCCTAAGAACACCTTACACCACCGTACGAAAAATTAAAACTCCATAATAAACCTAATGAATTCGTCCGAGTCCTTTGAACATCGTACGACAACTCAGGAGATGTTACGGCTCAGTATACAGCATTAGCAACATGAAAAGCACGTTAGAATAATGTAGGACGCGTTACAACTCCTAAGAACACCTTACATCACCGTACAAAATTTTAAAACTCCATAATAAACCAAATTAATTCGTACGAGTCCTTTGAACATCGTACGACAACTTAGGACATCTTACGACTCTTTATGCCACATTACCAACATGAAAAGCATGTTAGAATAATGTAGGACGCGTTACAGCTCCGAAGAACACCTTACACCACCGTACGAAACATTAAAACTCCATAATAAACCTAATAAATTCGTTCGAGTCCTTTGAACATCGTACGACAACTTAAGACATCTTAAGACTCTATATGCCACATTAGCAACTCGAAAAGAACGTTAGTATGATCTAGGACGCCTTACAGCTCCTAAGAACACCTTACACCACCGTACGAAACATTAAAACTCCATAATGAACCTAATGAATTTGTCCGAGTCCTTTGAACATTGTACGACAACTCAGGAGATGTTACAGCTCAGTATACAGCATTAGCAACATGAAAAGCACGTTAGAATAATGTAGGACGCGTTACAACTCCTAAGAACACCTTACATCACCGTACAAAACTTTAAAACTCCATTATATACCAAATTAACTTGTACCAGTCCTTTGAACATCGTACGACAACTTAGGACATCTTACGACTCTTTATGCCACATTACCAACATGAAAAGCATGTTAGAATAATGTAGGACGCGTTACAGCTCCTAAGAACACCTTACACCACCGTACGAAACATTAAAACTCCATAATAAACCTAATGAATTCGTTCGAGTCCTTTGAACATCGTACGACAACTTAAGACATCTTAAGACTCTATATGCCACATTAGCAACTCGAAAAGAACGTTAGTATGATGTAGGACGCCTTACAGCTCCTAAGAACACCTTACACCACCGTACGAAACATTAAAACTCCATAACAAACCTAATGAATTCGTCCGAGTCCTTTGAACATCGTACGACAACTTAGGACATCTTAAGACTCTTTATGCCACATTAGCAAATCGAAAAGAACATTAGTATATTGTAGGACGCGTTACAGCTCCTAAGAACACCTTACACCACCGTATGAAACATTAAAACTCCATAATAAACCTAATGAATTCGTCCGAGTCCTTTGAACATCGTACGACAACTCAGGAGATGTTACAGCTCAGTATACAGCATTAGCAACATGAAAAGCACGTTAGAATAATGTAGGACGCGTTACAACTACTAAGAACACCTTACATCACCGTACAAAACTTTAAAACTCCATAATAAACCAAATTAATTCGTACGAGTCCTTTGAACATCGTACGACAACTTAGGACATCTTACGACTCTTTATGCCACATTACCAACATGAAAAGCATGTTAGAATAATGTAGGACGCGTTACAGCTCCTAAGAACACCTTACACCACCGTACGAAACATTAAAACTCCATAATAAACCTAATAAATTCGTTCGAGTCCTTTGAACATCGTACGACAACTTAAGACATCTTAAGACTCTATATGCCACATTAGCAACTCGAAAAGAACGTTAGTATGATGTAGGACGCCTTACAGCTCCTAAGAACACCTTACACCACCGTACGAAACATTAAAACTCCATAATGAACCTAATGAATTTGTCCGAGTCCTTTCAACATTGTACGACAACTCAGGAGATGTTACAGCTCAGTATACAGCATTAGCAACATGAAAAGCACGTTAGAATAATGTAGGACGCGTTACAACTACTAAGAACACCTTACATCACCGTACAAAACTTTAAAACTCCATAATAAACCAAATTAATTCGTACGAGTCCTTTGAACATCGTACGACAACTTAGGACATCTTACGACTCTTTATGCCACATTACCAACATGAAAAGCATGTTAGAATAATGTAGAACGCGTTACAGCACCTAAGAACACCTTACACCACTGTACGAAACATTAAAACTCCAAAATAAACCTAATAAATTCGTTCGAGTCCTTTGAACATCGTACGACAACTTAAGACATCTTAAGACTCTATATGCTACATTAGCAACTCGAAAAGAACGTTAGTATGATGTAGGACGCCTTACAGCTCCTAAGAACACCTTACACCACCGTACGAAACATTAAAACTCCATAACAAACCTAATGAATTCGTCCGTGTCCTTTGAACATCGTACGACAACTAAGGACATCTTAAGACACTTTATGCCACATTAGCAAATCGAAAAGAACATTAGTATATTGTAGGACGCGTTACAGCTCCTAAGAACACCTTACACCACCGTACGAAACATTAAAACTCCATAATAAACCTAATGAATTCGTCCGAGTCCTTTGAACATCGTACGACAACTTAGGACATCTTACGACTCTTTATGCCACATTAGCAACTCGAAATGAACATTAGTATAATGTAGTACGCCTTACAGCTCCTTAGAACACTTTACACCACCGTACGAAACGTTAAAATTCCATAATAAACCTAATGAATTCGTCCGAGTCCTTTGAACATCGTACGACAACTCAGGAGATGTTACGGCTCAGTATACGGCACTAGCAACATGAAAAGCACGTTAGAATAATGTAGGACGCGTTACAACTCCTAAGAACACCTTACATCACCGTACAAAACTTTAAAACTCCATAATAAACCAAATTAATTCGTACGAGTCCTTTGAACATCGTACGACAACTTAGGACATCTTACGACTCTTTATGCCACATTACCAACATGAAAAGCATGTTAGAATAATGTAGGACGCGTTACAGCTCCTAAGAACACCTTACACCACCGTACCAAACATTAAAACTCCATAATAAACCTAATAAATTCGTTCGAGTCCTTTGAACATCGTAGGACAACTTAAGACATCTTAAGACTCTATATGCCACATTAGCAACTCGAAAAGAACGTTAGTATGATGTAGGACGCCTTACAGCTCCTAAGAACACCTTACACCACCGTTCGAAACATTAAAACTCCATAATGAACCTAATGAATTTGTCCGAGTCCTTTGAACATTGTACGACAACTCAGGAGATGTTACAGCTCAGTATACAGCATTAGCAACATGAAAAGCACGTTAGAATAATGTAGGACGCGTTACAACTCCTAAGAACACCTTACATCACCGTACAAAACTTTAAAACTCCATTATATACCAAATTAACTCGTACGAGTCCTTTGAACATCGTACGACAACTTAGGACATCTTACGACTCTTTATGCCACATTACCAACATGAAAAGCATGTTAGAATAATGTAGGACGCGTTACAGCTCCTAAGAACACCTTACACCACCGTACCAAACATTAAAACTCCATAATAAACCTAATGAATTCGTTCGAGTCCTTTGAACATCGTACGACAACTTAAGACATCTTAAGACTCTATATGCCACATTAGCAACTCGAAAAGAACGTTAGTATGATGTAGGACGCCTTACAGCTCCTAAGAACACCTTACACCACCGTACGAAACATTAAAACTCCATAACAAACCTAATGAATTCGTCCGAGTCCTTTGAACATCGTACGACAACTTAGGACATCTTAAGACTCTTTATGCCACATTAGCAAATCGAAAAGAACATTAGTATATTGTAGGACGCGTTACAGCTCCTAAGAACACCTTACACCACCGTACGAAACATTAAAACTTCATAATAAACCTAATGAATTCGTCCGAGTCCTTTGAACATCGTACGACAACTCAGGAGATGTTACAGCTCAGTATACAGCATTAGCAACATGAAAAGCACGTTAGAATAATGTAGGACGCGTTACAACTACTAAGAACACCTTACATCACCGTACAAAACTTTAAAACTCCATAATAAACCAAATTAATTCGTACGAGTCCTTTGAACATCGTACGACAACTTAGGACATCTTACGACTCTTTATGCCACATTACCAACATGAAAAGCATGTTAGAATAATGTAGGACGCCTTACAGCTCCTAAGAACACATTACACCACCGTACGAAACATTAACACTCCATAATAAACCTAATAAATTCGTTCGAGTCCTTTGAACATCGTACGACAACTTAAGACATCTTAAGACTCTATATGCCACATTAGCAACTCGAAAAGAACGTTAGTATGATGTAGGACGCCTTACAGCTCCTAAGAACACCTTACACCACCGTACGAAACATTAAAACTCCATAACAAACCTAATGAATTCGTCCGAGTCCTTTGAACATCGTACGACAACTTAGGACATCTTAAGACTCTTTATGCCACATTAGCAAATCGAAAAGAACATTAGTATATTGTAGCACGCGTTACAGCTCCTAAGAACACCTTACACCACCGTACGAAACATTAAAACTCCATAATAAACCTAATGAATTCGTCCGAGTCCTTTGAACATGGTACGACAACTTAGGACATCTTACGACTCTTTATGCCACATTAGCAACTCGAAATGAACATTAGTATAATGTAGTACGCCTTACAGCTCCTTAGAACACCTTACACCACCGTACGAAACGTTAAAATTCCTTAATAAACCTAATGAATTCGTCCGAGTCCTTTGAACATCGTACGATAACTCAGGAGATGTTACGGCTCAGTATACGGCACTAGCAACATGAAAAGCACGTTAGAATAATGTAGGACGCGTTACAACTCCTAAGAACACCTTACATCACCGTACAAAACTTTAAAACTCCATAATAAACGTAATTAATTCGTACGAGTCCTTTGAACATCGTACGACAACTTAGGACATCTTACGACTCTTTATGCCACATCAGCAGCTCGAAAAGAACATTAGTATAATGTAGGACGCCTTACAGCTCCTAAGAACACCTTACACCACCGTACGAAACATTAAAACTCCATAATGAACCTAATGAATTTGTCCGAGTCCTTTGAACATCGTACGACAACTCAGGAGATGTTACAGCTCAGTATACAGCATTAGCAATATGAAAAGCACGTTAGAATAATGTAGGACACGTTACAACTCCTAACACCTTACATCACCGTATAAAACTTTAAAACTCCATAATAAACCAAATTAATTCGTACGAGTCCTTTGAACATCGTACGACAACTTAGGACATCTTACGACTCTTTATGCCACATTACCAACATGAAAAGCATGTTAGAATAATGTAGGACGCCTTACAGCTCCTAAGAACACCTTACACCACCGTACGAAACATTAAAACTCCATAACAAACCTAATGAATTCGTCCGAGTCCTTTGAACATCGTACGACAACTTAGGACATCTTAAGACTCTTTATGCCACATTAGCAAATCGAAAAGAACATTAGTATATTGTAGGACGCGTTACAGCTCCTAAGAACACCTTACACCACCGTACGAAACATTAAAACTCCATAATAAACCTAATGAATTCGTCCGAGTCCTTTGAACATCGTACGACAACTTAGGACATCTTACGACTCTTTATGCCACATTAGCAACTCGAAATGAACATTAGTATAATGTAGTACGCCTTACAGCTCCTTAGAACACCTTACACCACCGTACGAAACGTTAAAATTCCTTAATAAACCTAATGAATTCGTCCGAGTCCTTTGAACATCGTACGATAACTCAGGAGATGTTACGGCTCAGTATACGGCACTAGCAACATGAAAAGCACGTTAGAATAATGTAGGACGCGTTACAACTCCTAAGAACACCTTACATCACCGTACAAAACTTTAAAACTCCATAATAAACGTAATTAATTCGTACGAGTCCTTTGAACATCGTACGACAACTTAGGACATCTTACGACTCTTTATGCCACATCAGCAGCTCGAAAAGAACATTAGTATAATGTAGGACGCCTTACAGCTCCTAAGAACACCTTACACCACCGTACGAAACATTAAAACTCCATAATGAACCTAATGAATTTGTCCGAGTCCTTTGAACATCGTACGACAACTCAGGAGATGTTACAGCTCAGTATACAGCATTAGCAATATGAAAAGCACGTTAGAATAATGTAGGACGCGTTACAACTCCTAACACCTTACATCACCGTATAAAACTTTAAAACTCCATAATAAACCAAATTAATTCGTACGAGTCCTTTGAACATCGTACGACAACTTAGGACATCTTACGACTCTTTATGCCACATTACCAACATGAAAAGCATGTTAGAATAATGTAGGACGCCTTACAGCTCCTAAGAACACCTTACACCACCGTACGAAACATTAAAACTCCATAACAAACCTAATGAATTCGTCCGAGTCCTTTGAACATCGTACGACAACTTAGGACATCTTAAGACTCTTTATGCCACATTAGCAAATCGAAAAGAACATTAGTATATTGTAGGACGCGTTACAGCTCCTAAGAACACCTTACACCACCGTACGAAACATTAAAACTCCATAATAAACCTAATGAATTCGTCCGAGTCCTTTGAACATCGTACGACAACTTAGGACATCTTACGACTCTTTATGCCACATTAGCAACTCGAAATGAACATTAGTATAATGTAGTACGCCTTACAGCTCCTTAGAACACCTTACACCACCGTACGAAACGTTAAAATTCCTTAATAAGCCTAATGAATTCGTCCGAGTCCTTTGAACATCGTACGATAACTCAGGAGATGTTACGGCTCAGTATACGGCACTAGCAACATGAAAAGCACGTTAGAATAATGTAGGACGCGTTACAACTCCTAAGAACACCTTACATCACCGTACAAAACTTTAAAACTCCATAATAAACGTAATTAATTCGTACGAGTCCTTTGAACATCGTACGACAACTTAGGACATCTTACGACTCTTTATGCCACATCAGCAGCTCGAAAAGAACATTAGTATAATGTAGGACGCCTTACAGCTCCTAAGAACACCTTACACCACCGTACGAAACATTAAAACTCCATAATGAACCTAATGAATTTGTCCGAGTCCTTTGAACATCGTACGACAACTCAGGAGATGTTACAGCTCAGTATACAGCATTAGCAATATGAAAAGCACGTTAGAATAATGTAGGACGCGTTACAACTCCTAACACCTTACATCACCGTATAAAACTTTAAAACTCCATAATAAACCAAATTAATTCGTACGAGTCCTTTGAACATCGTACGACAACTTAGGACATCTTACGACTCTTTATGCCACATTACCAACATGAAAAGCATGTTAGAATAATGTAGGACGCCTTACAGCTCCTAAGAACACCTTACACCACCGTACGAAACATTAAAACTCCATAACAAACCTAATGAATTCGTCCGAGTCCTTTGAACATCGTACGACAACTTAGGACATCTTAAGACTCTTTATGCCACATTAGCAAATCGAAAAGAACATTAGTATATTGTAGGACGCGTTACAGCTCCTAAGAACACCTTACACCACCGTACGAAACATTAAAACTCCATAATAAACCTAATGAATTCGTCCGAGTCCTTTGAACATCGTACGACAACTTAGGACATCTTACGACTCTTTATGCCACATTAGCAACTCGAAATGAACATTAGTATAATGTAGTACGCCTTACAGCTCCTTAGAACACCTTACACCACCGTACGAAACGTTAAAATTCCTTAATAAACCTAATGAATTCGTCCGAGTCCTTTGAACATCGTACGACAACTTAGGACATCTTACGACTCTTTATGCCACATTACCAACATGAAAAGCATGTTAGAATAATGTAGGACGCGTTACAGCTCCTAAGAACACCTTACACCACCGTAGGAAACATTAAAACTCCATAATAAACCTAATAAATTCGTTCGAGTCCTTTGAACATCGTACGACAACTTAACACATCTTAAGACTCTATATGCCACATTAGCAACTCGAAAAGAACGTTAGTATGATGTAGGACGCGTTACAGCTCCTAAGAACACCTTACACCACCGTACGAAACATTAAAACTCCATAATGAACCTAATGAATTTGTCCGAGTCCTTTGAACATTGTACGACAACTCAGGAGATGTTACAGCTCAGTATACAGCATTAGCAACATGAAAAGCAAGTTAGAATAATGTAGGACGCGTTACAACTCCTAAGAACACCTTACATCACCGTACAAAACTTTAAAACTCCATATTAAACCAAATTAATTCGTACGAGTCCTTTGAACATCGTACGACAACTTAGGACATCTTACGACTCTTTATGCCACATTACCAACATGAAAAGCATGTTAGAATAATGTAGGACGCCTTAAAGCTCCTAAGAACACCTTACACCACCGTACGAAACATTAAAACTCCATAACAAACCTAATGAATTCGTCCGAGTCCTTTGAACATCGTACGACAACTTAGGACATCTTAAGACTCTTTATGCCACATTAGCAAATCGAAAAGAACATTAGTATATTGTAGGACGCGTTACAGCTCCTAAGAACACCTTACACCACCGTACGAAACATTAAAACTCCATAATAAACCTAATGAATTCGTCCGAGTCCTTTGAACATCGTACGACAACTTAGGACATCTTACGACTCTTTATGCCACATTAGCAACTCGAAATGAACATTAGTATAATGTAGTACGCCTTACAGCTCCTTAGAACACCTTACACCACCGTACGAAACGTTAAAATTCCTTAATAAACCTAATGAATTCGTCCGAGTCCTTTGAACATCGTACGATAACTCAGGAGATGTTACGGCTCAGTATACGGCACTAGCAACATGAAAAGCACGTTAGAATAATGTAGGACGCGTTACAACTCCTAAGAACACCTTACATCACCGTACAAAACTTTAAAACTCCATAATAAACGTAATTAATTCGTACGAGTCCTTTGAACATCGTACGACAACTTAGGACATCTTACGACTCTTTATGCCACATCAGCAGCTCGAAAAGAACATTAGTATAATGTAGGACGCCTTACAGCTCCTAAGAACACCTTACACCACCGTACGAAACATTAAAACTCCATAATGAACCTAATGAATTTGTCCGAGTCCTTTGAACATCGTACGACAACTCAGGAGATGTTACAGCTCAGTATACAGCATTAGCAATATGAAAAGCACGTTAGAATAATGTAGGACGCGTTACAACTCCTAACACCTTACATCACCGTATAAAACTTTAAAACTCCATAATAAACCAAATTAATTCGTACGAGTCCTTTGAACATCGTACGACAACTTAGGACATCTTACGACTCTTTATGCCACATTACCAACATGAAAAGCATGTTAGAATAATGTAGGACGCGTTACAGCTCCAAAGAACACCTTACACCACTGTACGAAACATTAAAACTCCATAATAAACCTAATGAATTCGTCCGAGTCCTTTGAACATCGTACGACAATTCAGGAGATGTTACAGCTCAGTATACAGCATTAGCAACATGAAAAGCACGTTAGAATAATGTAGGACGCGTTACAACTCCTAAGAACACCTTACATCACCGTACAAAACTTTAAGACACCATAATAAACCAAATTAATTCGTAAGAGTCCTTTGAACATCGTACGACAACTTAGGACATCTTACGACTCTTTATGCCACATTACCAACATGAAAAGCATGTTAGAATAATGTAGGACGCGTTACAGCTCCTAAGAACACCTTACACCACCGTAGGAAACATTAAAACTCCATAATAAACCTAATAAATTCGTTCGAGTCCTTTGAACATCGTACGACAACTTAACACATCTTAAGACTCTATATGCCACATTAGCAACTCGAAAAGAACGTTAGTATGATGTAGGACGCCTTACAGCTCCTAAGAACACCTTACACCACCGTACGAAACATTAAAACTCCATAATGAACCTAATGAATTTGTCCGAGTCCTTTGAACATTGTACGACAACTCAGGAGATGTTACAGCTCAGTATACAGCATTAGCAACATGAAAAGCACGTTAGAATAATGTAGGACGCGTTACAACTCCTAAGAACACCTTACATCACCGTACAAAACTTTAAAACTCCATATTAAACCAAATTAATTCGTACGAGTCCTTTGAACATCGTACGACAACTTAGGACATCTTACGACTCTTTATGCCACATTACCAACATGAAAAGCATGTTAGAATAATGTAGGACGCCTTAAAGCTCCTAAGAACACCTTACACCACCGTACGAAACATTAAAACTCCATAACAAACCTAATGAATTCGTCCGAGTCCTTTGAACATCGTACAACAACTTAGGACATCTTAAGACTCTTTATGCCACATTAGCAAATCGAAAAGAACATTAGTATATTGTAGGACGCGTTACAGCTCCTAAGAACACCTTACACCACCGTACGAAACATTAAAACTCCATAATAAACCTAATGAATTCGTCCGAGTCCTTTGAACATCGTACGACAACTTAGGACATCTTACGACTCTTTATGCCACATTAGCAACTCGAAATGAACATTAGTATAATGTAGTACGCCTTACAGCTCCTTAGAACACCTTACACCACCGTACGAAACGTTAAAATTCCTTAATAAACCTAATGAATTCGTCCGAGTCCTTTGAACATCGTACGATAACTCAGGAGATGTTACGGCTCAGTATACGGCACTAGCAACATGAAAAGCACGTTAGAATAATGTAGGACGCGTTACAACTCCTAAGAACACCTTACATCACCGTACAAAACTTTAAAACTCCATAATAAACGTAATTAATTCGTACGAGTCCTTTGAACATCGTACGACAACTTAGGACATCTTACGACTCTTTATGCCACATCAGCAGCTCGAAAAGAACATTAGTATAATGTAGGACGCCTTACAGCTCCTAAGAACACCTTACACCACCGTACGAAACATTAAAACTCCATAATGAACCTAATGAATTTGTCCGAGTCCTTTGAACATCGTACGACAACTCAGGAGATGTTACAGCTCAGTATACAGCATTAGCAATATGAAAAGCACGTTAGAATAATGTAGGACGCGTTACAACTCCTAACACCTTACATCACCGTATAAAACTTTAAAACTCCATAATAAACCAAATTAATTCGTACGAGTCCTTTGAACATCGTACGACAACTTAGGACATCTTACGACTCTTTATGCCATATTACCAACATGAAAAGCATGTTAGAATAATGTAGGACGCGTTACAGCTCCAAAGAACACCTTACACCACTGTACGAAACATTAAACCTCCATAATAAACCTAATGAATTCGTCCGAGTCCTTTGAACATCGTACGACAATTCAGGAGATGTTACAGCTCAGTATACAACATTAGCAACATGAAAAGCACGTTAGAATAATGTAGGACGCGTTACAACTCCTAAGAACACCTTACATCACCGTACAAAACTTTAAGACTCCATAATAAACCAAATTAATTCGTACGAGTCCTTTGAACATCGTACGACAACTTAGGACATCTTACGACTCTTTATGCCACATTACCAACATGAAAAGCATGTTAGAATAATGTAGGACGCGTTACAGCTCCTAAGAACACCTTACACCACCGTAGGAAACATTAAAACTCCATAATAAACCTAATAAATTCGTTCGAGTCCTTTGAACATCGTACGACAACTTAACACATCTTAAGACTCTATATGCCACATTAGCAACTCGAAAAGAACGTTAGTATGATGTAGGACGCCTTACAGCTCCTAAGAACACCTTACACCACCGTACGAAACATTAAAACTCCATAATGAACCTAATGAATTTGTCCGAGTCCTTTGAACATTGTACGACAACTCAGGAGATGTTACAGCTCAGTATACAGCATTAGCAACATGAAAAGCACGTTAGAATAATGTACGACGCGTTACAACTCCTAAGAACACCTTACATCACCGTACAAAACTTTAAAACTCCATATTAAACCAAATTAATTCGTACGAGTCCTTTGAACATCGTACGACAACTTAGGACATCTTACGACTCTTTATGCCACATTACCAACATGAAAAGCATGTTAGAATAATGTAGGACGCCTTAAAGCTCCTAAGAACACCTTACACCACCGTACGAAACATTAAAACTCCATAACAAACCTAATGAATTCGTCCGAGTCCTTTGAACATCGTACGACAACTTATGACATCTTAAGATTCTTTATGCCACATTAGCAAATCGAAAAGAACATTAGTATATTGTAGCACGCGTTACAGCTCCTAAGAACACCTTACACCACCGTACGAAACATTAAAACTCCATAATAAACCTAATGAATTCGTCCGAGTCCTTTGAACATCGTACGACAACTTAGGACATCTTACGACTCTTTATGCCACATTAGCAACTCGAAATGAACATTAGTATAATGTAGTACGCCTTACAGCTCCTTAGAACACCTTACACCACCGTACGAAACGTTAAAATTCCTTAATAAACCTAATGAATTCGTCCGAGTCCTTTGAACATCGTACGATAACTCAGGAGATGTTACGGCTCAGTATACGGCACTAGCAACATGAAAAGCACGTTAGAATAATGTAGGACGCGTTACAACTCCTAAGAACACCTTACATCACCGTACAAAACTTTAAAACTCCATAATAAACGTAATTATTCGTACGAGTCCTTTGAACATCGTACGACAACTTAGGACATCTTACGACTCTTTATGCCACATCAGCAGCTCGAAAAGAACATTAGTATAATGTAGGACGCCTTACAGCTCCTAAGAACACCTTACACCACCGTACGAAACATTAAAACTCCATAATGAACCTAATGAATTTGTCCGAGTCCTTTGAACATCGTACGACAACTCAGGAGATGTTACAGCTCAGTATACAGCATTAGCAATATGAAAAGCACGTTAGAATAATGTAGGACGCGTTACAACTCCTAACACCTTACATCACCGTATAAAACTTTAAAACTCCATAACAAACCAAATTAATTCGTACGAGTCCTTTGAACATCGTACGACAACTTAGGACATCTTACGACTCTTTATGCCACATTACCAAGATGAAAAGCATGTTAGAATAATGTAGGACGCCTTACAGCTCCTAAGAACACCTTACACCACCGTACGAAACATTAAAACTCCATAACAAACCTAATGAATTCGTCCGAGTCCTTTGAACATCGTACGACAACTTAGGACATCTTAAGACTCTTTATGCCACATTAGCAAATCGAAAAGAACATTAGTATATTGTAGGACGCGTTACAGCTCCTAAGAACACCTTACACCACCGTACGAAACATTAAAACTCCATAATAAACCTAATGAATTCGTCCGAGTCCTTTGAACATCGTACGACAACTTAGGACATCTTACGACTCTTTATGCCACATTAGCAACTCGAAATGAACATTAGTATAATGTAGTACGCCTTACAGCTCCTTAGAACACCTTACACCACCGTACGAAACGTTAAAATTCCTTAATAAACCTAATGAATTCGTCCGAGTCCTTTGAACATCGTACGATAACTCAGGAGATGTTACGGCTCAGTATACGGCACTAGCAACATGAAAAGCACGTTAGAATAATGTAGGACGCGTTACAACTCCTAAGAACACCTTACATCACCGTACAAAACTTTAAAACTCCATAATAAACGTAATTAATTCGTACGAGTCCTTTGAACATCGTACGACAACTTAGGACATCTTACGACTCTTTATGCCACATCAGCAGCTCGAAAAGAACATTAGTATAATGTAGGACGCCTTACAGCTCCTAAGAACACCTTACACCACCGTACGAAACATTAAAACTCCATAATGAACCTAATGAATTTGTCCGAGTCCTTTGAACATCGTACGACAACTCAGGAGATGTTACAGCTCAGTATACAGCATTAGCAATATGAAAAGCAAGTTAGAATAATGTAGGACGCGTTACAACTCCTAACACCTTACATCACCGTATAAAACTTTAAAACTCCCTAATAAACCAAATTAATTCGTACGAGTCCTTTGAACATCGTACGACAACTTAGGACATCTTACGACTCTTTATGCCACATTACCAACATGAAAAGCATGTTAGAATAATGTAGGACGCCTTACAGCTCCTAAGAACACCTTACACCACCGTACGAAACATTAAAACTCCATAACAAACCTAATGAATTCGTCCGAGTCCTTTGAACATCGTACGACAACTTAGGACATCTTAAGACTCTTTATGCCACATTAGCAAATCGAAAAGAACATTAGTATATTGTAGGACGCGTTACAGCTCCTAAGAACACCTTACACCACCGTACGAAACATTAAAACTCCATAATAAACCTAATGAATTCGTCCGAGTCCTTTGAACATCGTACGACAACTTAGGACATCTTACGACTCTTTATGCCACATTAGCAACTCGAAATGAACATTAGTATAATGTAGTACGCCTTACAGCTCCTTAGAACACCTTACACCACCGTACGAAACGTTAAAATTCCTTAATAAACCTAATGAATTCGTCCGAGTCCTTTGAACATCGTACGATAACTCAGGAGATGTTACGGCTCAGTATACGGCACTAGCAACATGAAAAGCACGTTAGAATAATGTAGGACGCGTTACAACTCCTAAGAACACCTTACATCACCGTACAAAACTTTAAAACTCCATAATAAACGTAATTAATTCGTACGAGTCCTTTGAACATCGTACGACAACTTAGGACATCTTACGACTCTTTATGCCACATTACCAACATGAAAAGCATGTTAGAATAATGTAGGACGCGTTACAGCTCCTAAGAACACCTTACACCACCGTAGGAAACATTAAAACTCCATAATAAACCTAATAAATTCGTTCGAGTCCTTTGAACATCGTACGACAACTTAACACATCTTAAGACTCTATATGCCACATTAGCAACTCGAAAAGAACGTTAGTATGATGTAGGACGCCTTACAGCTCCTAAGAACACCTTACACCACCGTACGAAACATTAAAACTCCATAATGAACCTAATGAATTTGTCCGAGTCCTTTGAACATCGTATGACAACTCAGGAGATGTTACAGCTCAGTATACAGCATTAGCAACATGAAAAGCACGTTAGAATAATGTACGACGCGTTACAACTCCTAAGAACACCTTACATCACCGTACAAAATTTAAAACTCCATATTAAACCAAATTAATTCGTACGAGTCCTTTGAACATCGTACGACAACTTAGGACATCTTACGACTCTTTATGCCACATTACCAACATGAAAAGCATGTTAGAATAATGTAGGACGCCTTAAAGCTCCTAAGAACACCTTACACCACCGTACGAAACATTAAAACTCCATAACAAACCTAATGAATTCGTCCGAGTCCTTTGAACATCGTACGACAACTTATGACATCTTAAGATTCTTTATGCCACATTAGCAAATCGAAAAGAACATTAGTATATTGTAGCACGCGTTACAGCTCCTAAGAACACCTTACACCACCGTACGAAACATTAAAACTCCATAATAAACCTAATGAATTCGTCCGAGTCCTTTGAACATCGTACGACAACTTAGGACATCTTACGACTCTTTATGCCACATTAGCAACTCGAAATGAACATTAGTATAATGTAGTACGCCTTACAGCTCCTTAGAACACCTTACACCACCGTACGAAACGTTAAAATTCCTTAATAAACCTAATGAATTCGTCCGAGTCCTTTGAACATCGTACGATAACTCAGGAGATGTTACGGCTCAGTATACGGCACTAGCAACATGAAAAGCACGTTAGAATAATGTAGGACGCGTTACAACTCCTAAGAACACCTTACATCACCGTACAAAACTTTAAAACTCCATAATAAACGTAATTATTCGTACGAGTCCTTTGAACATCGTACGACAACTTAGGACATCTTACGACTCTTTATGCCACATCAGCAGCTCGAAAAGAACATTAGTATAATGTAGGACGCCTTACAGCTCCTAAGAACACCTTACACCACCGTACGAAACATTAAAACTCCATAATGAACCTAATGAATTTGTCCGAGTCCTTTGAACATCGTACGACAACTCAGGAGATGTTACAGCTCAGTATACAGCATTAGCAATATGAAAAGCACGTTAGAATAATGTAGGACGCGTTACAACTCCTAACACCTTACATCACCGTATAAAACTTTAAAACTCCATAACAAACCAAATTAATTCGTACGAGTCCTTTGAACATCGTACGACAACTTAGGACATCTTACGACTCTTTATGCCACATTACCAAGATGAAAAGCATGTTAGAATAATGTAGGACGCCTTACAGCTCCTAAGAACACCTTACACCACCGTACGAAACATTAAAACTCCATAACAAACCTAATGAATTCGTCCGAGTCCTTTGAACATCGTACGACAACTTAGGACATCTTAAGACTCTTTATGCCACATTAGCAAATCGAAAAGAACATTAGTATATTGTAGGACGCGTTACAGCTCCTAAGAACACCTTACACCACCGTACGAAACATTAAAACTCCATAATAAACCTAATGAATTCGTCCGAGTCCTTTGAACATCGTACGACAACTTAGGACATCTTACGACTCTTTATGCCACATTAGCAACTCGAAATGAACATTAGTATAATGTAGTACGCCTTACAGCTCCTTAGAACACCTTACACCACCGTACGAAACGTTAAAATTCCTTAATAAACCTAATGAATTCGTCCGAGTCCTTTGAACATCGTACGATAACTCAGGAGATGTTACGGCTCAGTATACGGCACTAGCAACATGAAAAGCACGTTAGAATAATGTAGGACGCGTTACAACTCCTAAGAACACCTTACATCACCGTACAAAACTTTAAAACTCCATAATAAACGTAATTAATTCGTACGAGTCCTTTGAACATCGTACGACAACTTAGGACATCTTACGACTCTTTATGCCACATCAGCAGCTCGAAAAGAACATTAGTATAATGTAGGACGCCTTACAGCTCCTAAGAACACCTTACACCACCGTACGAAACATTAAAACTCCATAATGAACCTAATGAATTTGTCCGAGTCCTTTGAACATCGTACGACAACTCAGGAGATGTTACAGCTCAGTATACAGCATTAGCAATATGAAAAGCAAGTTAGAATAATGTAGGACGCGTTACAACTCCTAACACCTTACATCACCGTATAAAACTTTAAAACTCCCTAATAAACCAAATTAATTCGTACGAGTCCTTTGAACATCGTACGACAACTTAGGACATCTTACGACTCTTTATGCCACATTACCAACATGAAAAGCATGTTAGAATAATGTAGGACGCCTTACAGCTCCTAAGAACACCTTACACCACCGTACGAAACATTAAAACTCCATAACAAACCTAATGAATTCGTCCGAGTCCTTTGAACATCGTACGACAACTTAGGACATCTTAAGACTCTTTATGCCACATTAGCAAATCGAAAAGAACATTAGTATATTGTAGGACGCGTTACAGCTCCTAAGAACACCTTACACCACCGTACGAAACATTAAAACTCCATAATAAACCTAATGAATTCGTCCGAGTCCTTTGAACATCGTACGACAACTTAGGACATCTTACGACTCTTTATGCCACATTAGCAACTCGAAATGAACATTAGTATAATGTAGTACGCCTTACAGCTCCTTAGAACACCTTACACCACCGTACGAAACGTTAAAATTCCTTAATAAACCTAATGAATTCGTCCGAGTCCTTTGAACATCGTACGATAACTCAGGAGATGTTACGGCTCAGTATACGGCACTAGCAACATGAAAAGCACGTTAGAATAATGTAGGACGCGTTACAACTCCTAAGAACACCTTACATCACCGTACAAAACTTTAAAACTCCATAATAAACGTAATTATTCGTACGAGTCCTTTGAACATCGTACGACAACTTAGGACATCTTACGACTCTTTATGCCACATCAGCAGCTCGAAAAGAACATTAGTATAATGTAGGACGCCTTACAGCTCCTAAGAACACCTTACACCACCGTACGAAACATTAAAACTCCATAATGAACCTAATGAATTTGTCCGAGTCCTTTGAACATCGTACGACAACTCAGGAGATGTTACAGCTCAGTATACAGCATTAGCAATATGAAAAGCACGTTAGAATAATGTAGGACGCGTTACAACTCCTAACACCTTACATCACCGTATAAAACTTTAAAACTCCATAACAAACCAAATTAATTCGTACGAGTCCTTTGAACATCGTACGACAACTTAGGACATCTTACGACTCTTTATGCCACATTACCAAGATGAAAAGCATGTTAGAATAATGTAGGACGCCTTACAGCTCCTAAGAACACCTTACACCACCGTACGAAACATTAAAACTCCATAACAAACCTAATGAATTCGTCCGAGTCCTTTGAACATCGTACGACAACTTAGGACATCTTAAGACTCTTTATGCCACATTAGCAAATCGAAAAGAACATTAGTATATTGTAGGACGCGTTACAGCTCCTAAGAACACCTTACACCACCGTACGAAACATTAAAACTCCATAATAAACCTAATGAATTCGTCCGAGTCCTTTGAACATCGTACGACAACTTAGGACATCTTACGACTCTTTATGCCACATTAGCAACTCGAAATGAACATTAGTATAATGTAGTACGCCTTACAGCTCCTTAGAACACCTTACACCACCGTACGAAACGTTAAAATTCCTTAATAAACCTAATGAATTCGTCCGAGTCCTTTGAACATCGTACGATAACTCAGGAGATGTTACGGCTCAGTATACGGCACTAGCAACATGAAAAGCACGTTAGAATAATGTAGGACGCGTTACAACTCCTAAGAACACCTTACATCACCGTACAAAACTTTAAAACTCCATAATAAACGTAATTAATTCGTACGAGTCCTTTGAACATCGTACGACAACTTAGGACATCTTACGACTCTTTATGCCACATCAGCAGCTCGAAAAGAACATTAGTATAATGTAGGACGCCTTACAGCTCCTAAGAACACCTTACACCACCGTACGAAACATTAAAACTCCATAATGAACCTAATGAATTTGTCCGAGTCCTTTGAACATCGTACGACAACTCAGGAGATGTTACAGCTCAGTATACAGCATTAGCAATATGAAAAGCAAGTTAGAATAATGTAGGACGCGTTACAACTCCTAACACCTTACATCACCGTATAAAACTTTAAAACTCCCTAATAAACCAAATTAATTCGTACGAGTCCTTTGAACATCGTACGACAACTTAGGACATCTTACGACTCTTTATGCCACATTACCAACATGAAAAGCATGTTAGAATAATGTAGGACGCCTTACAGCTCCTAAGAACACCTTACACCACCGTACGAAACATTAAAACTCCATAACAAACCTAATGAATTCGTCCGAGTCCTTTGAACATCGTACGACAACTTAGGACATCTTAAGACTCTTTATGCCACATTAGCAAATCGAAAAGAACATTAGTATATTGTAGGACGCGTTACAGCTCCTAAGAACACCTTACACCACCGTACGAAACATTAAAACTCCATAATAAACCTAATGAATTCGTCCGAGTCCTTTGAACATCGTACGACAACTTAGGACATCTTACGACTCTTTATGCCACATTAGCAACTCGAAATGAACATTAGTATAATGTAGTACGCCTTACAGCTCCTTAGAACACCTTACACCACCGTACGAAACGTTAAAATTCCTTAATAAACCTAATGAATTCGTCCGAGTCCTTTGAACATCGTACGATAACTCAGGAGATGTTACGGCTCAGTATACGGCACTAGCAACATGAAAAGCACGTTAGAATAATGTAGGACGCGTTACAACTCCTAAGAACACCTTACATCACCGTACAAAACTTTAAAACTCCATAATAAACGTAATTAATTCGTACGAGTCCTTTGAACATCGTACGACAACTTAGGACATCTTACGACTCTTTATGCCACATTAGCAGCTCGAAAAGAACATTAGTATAATGTAGGACGCCTTACAGCTCCTAAGAACACCTTACACCACCGTACGAAACATTAAAACTCCATAATGAACCTAATGAATTTGTCCGAGTCCTTTGAACATCGTACGACAACTCAGGAGATGTTACAGCTCAGTATACAGCATTAGCAATATGAAAAGCACGTTTGAATAATGTAGGACGCGTTACAACTCCTAACACCTTACATCACCGTATAAAACTTTAAAACTCCATAATAAACCAAATTAATTCGTACGAGTCCTTTGAACATCGTACGACAACTTAGGACATCTTACGACTCTTTATGCCACATTACCAACATGAAAAGCATGTTAGAATAATGTAGGACGCGTTACAGCTCCAAAGAACACCTTACACCACTGTACGAAACATTAAAACTCCATAATAAACCTAATGAATTCGTCCGAGTCCTTTGAACATCGTACGACAACTCAGGAGATGTTACAGCTCAGTATACAGCATTAGCAACATGAAAAGCACGTTAGAATAATGTAGGACGCGTTACAACTCCTAAGAACACCTTACATCACCGTACAAAACTTTAAGACTCCATAATAAACCAAATTAATTCGTACGAGTCCTTTGAACATCGTACGACAACTTAGGACATCTTACGACTCTTTATGCCACATTACCAACATGAAAAGCATGTTAGAATAATGTAGGACGCGTTACAGCTCCTAAGAACACCTTACACCACCGTAGGAAACATTAAAACTCCATAATAAACCTAATAAATTCGTTCGAGTCCTTTGAACATCGTACGACAACTTAACACATCTTAAGACTCTATATGCCACATTAGCAACTCGAAAAGAACGTTAGTATGATGTAGGACGCCTTACAGCTCCTAAGAACACCTTACACCACCGTACGAAACATTAAAACTCCATAATGAACCTAATGAATTTGTCCGAGTCCTTTGAACATTGTACGACAACTCAGGAGATGTTACAGCTCAGTATACAGCATTAGCAACATGAAAAGCACGTTAGAATAATGTAGGACGCGTTACAACTCCTAAGAACACCTTACATCACCGTGAAAAACTTTAAAACTCCATATTAAACCAAATTAATTCGTACGAGTCCTTTGAACATCGTACGACAACTTAGGACATCTTACGACTCTTTATGCCACATTACCAACATGAAAAGCATGTTAGAATAATGTAGGACACCTTAAAGCTCCTAAGAACACCTTACACCACCGTACGAAACATTAAAACTCCATAATAAACCTAATGAATTCGTTCGAGTCCTTTGAACATCGTACGACAACTTAAGACATCTTAAGACTCTATATGCCACATTAGCAACTCGAAAAGAACGTTAGTATGATGTAGTACGCCTTACAGCTCCTAAGAACACCTCACACCACCGTACGAAACGTTAAAACTCAATAATAAACCTAATGAATTCGTCCGAGTCCTTTGAACATCGTACGACAACTCAGGAGATGTTACGGCTCAGTATACGGCACTAGCAACATGAAAAGCACGTTAGAATAATGTAGGACGCGTTACAACTCCTAAGAACACCTTACATCACCGTACACAACTTTAAAACTCCATAATAAACGTAATTAATTCGTACGAGTCCTTTGAACATCGTACGACAACTTAGGACATCTTACGACTCTTTATGCCACATCAGCAACTCGAAAAGAAAATTAGTATAATGTAGGACGCCTTACAGCTCCTAAGAACACCTTACACCACCGTACGAGACATTAAAACTCCATAATAAACCTAATGAATTCGTCCGAGTCCTTTGAACATCGTATGACAACTCAGGAGATGTTACAGCTCAGTATACAGCATTAGCAACATGAAAAGCACGTTCGAATAATGTAGGACGCGTTACAACTCCTAAGAACACCTTACATCACCGTACAAAACTTTAAAACTCCATAATAAACCAAATTAATTCGTACGAGTCCTTTGAACATCGTACGACAACTTAGGACATCTTACGACTCTTTATGCCACATTACCAACATGAAAAGCATGTTAGAATAATGTAGCACGCGTTACAGCTCCTAAGAACACCTTACACCACCGTACGAAACATTAAAACTCCATAATAAACCTAATGAATTCGTTCGAGTCCTTTGAACATCGTACGACAACTTAAGACATCTTAAGACTCTATATGCCACATTAGCAACTCGAAAAGAACGTTAGTATGATGTAGGACGCCTTACAGCTCCTAAGAACACCTTACACCACCGTACAAAACTTTAAAACTCCATAATAAACCTAATGAATTCGTCCGAGTCCTTTGAACATCGTACGACAACTTAGGACATCTTAAGACTCTTTATGCCACATTAGCAAATCGAAAAGAACGTTAGAATAACGTACGACGCGTTACAGCTCCTAAGAACACCTTACACCACTGTACGAAACATTAAAACTCCATAATAAACTTAATGAATTCGTCCGAGTCCTTTGAACATCGTACGACAACTTAGGACATCTTACGACTCTTTATGCCACATTAGCAACTCGAAATGAACATTAGTATAATGTAGTACGCCTTACAGCTCCTAAGAACACCTTACACCACCGTACGAAACGTTAAAACTCAATAATAAACCTAATGAATTCGTCCGAGTCCTTTGAACATCATACGACAACTCAGGAGATGTTACGGCTCAGTATACGGCACTAGCAACGTGAGAAGCACGTTAGAATAATGTAGGACGCGTTACAACTCCTAAGAACACCTTACATCACCGTACAAAACTTTAAAACTCCATAATAAACGTAATTAATTCGTACGAGTCCTTTGAACATCGTACGACAACTTAGGACATCTTACGACTCTTTATGCCACATAAGCAACTCGAAAAGAACATTAGTATAATGTAGGACGCCTTACAGCTCCTAAGAACACCTTACACCACCGTACGAAACATTAAAACTCCATAATAAACCTAATGAATTCGTCCGAGTCCTTTGAACATCGTACGACAACTCAGGAGAAGTTACAGCTCAGTATACAGCATTAGCAACATGAAAAGCACGTTAGAATAATGTAGGACGCGTTACAACTCTTAAGAACACCTTACATCACCGTACAATACTTTAAAACTCCATAATAAACCAAATTAATTCGTACGAGTCCTTTGAACATCGTACGACAACTTAGGAAATCTTACGACTCTTTATGTCACATTACCAACATGAAAAGCATGTTAGAATAATGTAGGACGCGTTACAGCTCCTAAGAACACCTTACACCACCGTATGAAACATTAAAACTCCATAATAAACCTAATGAATTCGTTCGAGTCCTTTGAACATCGTACGACAACTTAAGACATCTTAAGAGTCTATATGCCACATTAGCAACTCGAAAAGAACGTTAGTAAGATGTAGGACGCCTTACAGCTCCTAAGAACACCTTACACCACCGTACGAAACATTAAAATTCCATAATGAACCTAATGAATTTGTCCGAGTCCTTTGAACATCGTACGACAACTCAGGAGATGTTACGGCTCAGTATACGGCACTAGCAACGTGAGAAGCACGTTAGAATAATGTAGGACGCGTTACAACTCCTAAGAACACCTTACATCACCGTACAAAACTTTAAAACTCCATAATAAACGTAATTAATTCGTACGAGTCCTTTGAACATCGTACGACAACTTAGGACATCTTACGACTCTTTATGCCACATCAGCAACTCGAAAAGAAAATTAGTATAATGTAGGACGCCTTACAGCTCCTAAGAACACCTTACACCACCGTACGAGACATTAAAACTCCATAATAAACCTAATGAATTCGTCCGAGTCCTTTGAACATCGTATGACAACTCAGGAGATGTTACAGCTCAGTATACAGCATTAGCAACATGAAAAGCACGTTCGAATAATGTAGGACGCGTTACAACTCCTAAGAACACCTTACATCACCGTACAAAACTTTAAAACTCCATAATAAACCAAATTAATTCGTACGAGTCCTTTGAACATCGTACGACAACTTAGGACATCTTACGACTCTTTATGCCACATTACCAACATGAAAAGCATGTTAGAATAATGTAGCACGCGTTACAGCTCCTAAGAACACCTTACACCACCGTACGAAACATTAAAACTCCATAATAAACCTAATGAATTCGTTCGAGTCCTTTGAACATCGTACGACAACTTAAGACATCTTAAGACTCTATATGCCACATTAGCAACTCGAAAAGAACGTTAGTATGATGTAGGACGCCTTACAGCTCCTAAGAACACCTTACACCACCGTACAAAACTTTAAAACTCCATAATAAACCTAATGAATTCGTCCGAGTCCTTTGAACATCGTACGACAACTTAGGACATCTTAAGACTCTTTATGCCACATTAGCAAATCGAAAAGAACGTTAGAATAACGTACGACGCGTTACAGCTCCTAAGAACACCTTACACCACTGTACGAAACATTAAAACTCCATAATAAACTTAATGAATTCGTCCGAGTCCTTTGAACATCGTACGACAACTTAGGACATCTTACGACTCTTTATGCCACATTAGCAACTCGAAATGAACATTAGTATAATGTAGTACGCCTTACAGCTCCTAAGAACACCTTACACCACCGTACGAAACGTTAAAACTCAATAATAAACCTAATGAATTCGTCCGAGTCCTTTGAACATCATACGACAACTCAGGAGATGTTACGGCTCAGTATACGGCACTAGCAACGTGAGAAGCACGTTAGAATAATGTAGGACGCGTTACAACTCCTAAGAACACCTTACATCACCGTACAAAACTTTAAAACTCCATAATAAACGTAATTAATTCGTACGAGTCCTTTGAACATCGTACGACAACTTAGGACATCTTACGACTCTTTATGCCACATAAGCAACTCGAAAAGAACATTAGTATAATGTAGGACGCCTTACAGCTCCTAAGAACACCTTACACCACCGTACGAAACATTAAAACTCCATAATAAACCTAATGAATTCGTCCGAGTCCTTTGAACATCGTACGACAACTCAGGAGAAGTTACAGCTCAGTATACAGCATTAGCAACATGAAAAGCACGTTAGAATAATGTAGGACGCGTTACAACTCTTAAGAACACCTTACATCACCGTACAATACTTTAAAACTCCATAATAAACCAAATTAATTCGTACGAGTCCTTTGAACATCGTACGACAACTTAGGAAATCTTACGACTCTTTATGTCACATTACCAACATGAAAAGCATGTTAGAATAATGTAGGACGCGTTACAGCTCCTAAGAACACCTTACACCACCGTATGAAACATTAAAACTCCATAATAAACCTAATGAATTCGTTCGAGTCCTTTGAACATCGTACGACAACTTAAGACATCTTAAGAGTCTATATGCCACATTAGCAACTCGAAAAGAACGTTAGTAAGATGTAGGACGCCTTACAGCTCCTAAGAACACCTTACACCACCGTACGAAACATTAAAATTCCATAATGAACCTAATGAATTTGTCCGAGTCCTTTGAACATCGTACGACAACTCAGGAGATGTTACAGCTCAGTATACAGCATTAGCAACATGAAAAGCACGTTAGAATAATGTAGGACGCGTTACAACTCCTAAGAACACCTTACATCACCGTACAAAACTTTAAAACTCCATAATAAACCAAATTAATTCGTACGAGTCCTTTGAACATCGTACGACAACTTAGGACATCTTACGACTCTTTATGCCACATTACCAACATGAAAAGCATGTTAGAATAATGTAGGACGCGTTACAGCTCCTAAGAACACCTTACACCACCGTACGAAACATTAAAACTCCATAATAAACCTAATGAATTCGTTCGAGTCCTTTGAACATCGTACGACAACTTAAGACATCTTAAGACTCTATATGCCACATTAGCAACTCGAAAAGAACGTTAGTATGATGTAGGACGCCTTACAGCTCCTAAGAACACCTTACACCACCGTACAAAACTTTAAAACTCCATAATAAACCTAATGAATTCGTCCGAGTCCTTTGAACATCGTACGACAACTTAGGACATCTTAAGACTCTTTATGCCACATTAGCAAATCGAAAAGAACGTTAGAATAACGGACGACGCGTTACAGCTCCTAAGAACACCTTACACCACTGTATGAAACATTAAAACTCCATAATAAACCTAATGAATTCGTTCGAGTCCTTTGAACATCGTACGACAACTTAAGACATCTTAAGACTCTATATGCCACATTAGCAACTCGAAAAGAACGTTAGTATGATGTAGGACGCCTTACAGCTCCTAAGAACACCTTACACCACCGTACAAAACTTTAAAACTCCATAATAAACCTAATGAATTCGTCCGAGTCCTTTGAACATCGTACGACAACTTAGGACATCTTCAGGCTCAGTATACGGCACTAGCAACATGAGAAGCACGTTAGAATAATGTAGGACGCGTTACAACTCCTAAGAATACCATACATCACCGTACAAAACTTTAAAACTCCATAATAAACGTAATTAATTCGTACGAGTCCTTTGAACATCGTACGACAACTTAGGACATCTTACGACTCTTTATGCCACATAAGCAACTCGAAAAGAACATTAGTATAATGTAGGACGCCTTACAGCTCCTAAGAACACCTTACACCACCGTACGAAACATTAAAACTCCATAATAAACCTAATGAATTCGTCCGAGTCCTTTGAACATCGTACGACAACTCAGGAGAAGTTACAGCTCAGTATACAGCATTAGCAACATGAAAAGCACGTTAGAATAATGTAGGACGCGTTACAACTCTTAAGAACACCTTACATCACCGTACAATACTTTAAAACTCCATAATAAACCAAATTAATTCGTACGAGTCCTTTGAACATCGTACGACAACTTAGGACATCTTACGACTCTTTATGCCACATTACCAACATGAAAAGCATGTTAGAATAATGTAGGACGCGTTACAGCTCCTAAGAACACCTTACACCACCGTACGAAACATTAAAACTCCATAATAAACCTAATGAATTCGTTCGAGTCCTTTGAACATCGTACGACAACTTAAGACATCTTAAGACTCTATATGCCACATTAGCAACTCGAAAAGAACGTTAGTATGATGTAGGACGCCTTACAGCTCCTAAGAACACCTTACACCACCGTACAAAACTTTAAAACTCCATAATAAACCTAATGAATTCGTCCGAGTCCTTTGAACATCGTACGACAACTTAGGACATCTTAAGACTCTTTATGCCACATTAGCAAATCGAAAAGAACGTTAGAATAACGTACGACGCGTTACAGCTCCTAAGAACACCTTACACCACTGTACGAAACATTAAAACTCCATAATAAACTTAATGAATTCGTCGGAGTCCTTTGAACATCGTACGGCAACTCAGGAGAAGTTACAGCTCAGTATACAGCATTAGCAACATGAAAAGCACGTTAGAATAATGTAGGACGCGTTACAACTCTTAAGAACACCTTACATCACCGTACAATACTTTAAAACTCCATAATAAACCAAATTAATTCGTAAGAGTCCTTTGAACATCGTACGACAACTTAGGACATCTTACGACTCTTTATGCCACATTACCAACATGAAAAGCATGTTAGAATAATGTAGGACGCGTTACAGCTCCTAAGAACACCTTACACCACCGTACGAAACATTAAAACTCCATAATAAACCTAATGAATTCGTTCGAGTCCTTTGAACATCGTACGACAACTTAAGACATCTTAAGACTCTATATGCCACATTAGCAACTCGAAAAGAACGTTAGTATGATGTAGGACGCCTTACAGCTCCTAAGAACACCTTACACCACCGTACAAAACTTTAAAACTCCATAATAAACCTAATGAATTCGTCCGAGTCCTTTGAACATCGTACGACAACTTAGGACATCTTAAGACTCTTTATGCCACATTAGCAAATCGAAAAGAACGTTAGAATAACGTACGACGCGTTACAGCTCCTAAGAACACCTTACACCACTGTACGAAACATTAAAACTCCATAATAAACTTAATGAATTCGTCCGAGTCCTTTGAACATCGTACGGCAACTCAGGAGAAGTTACAGCTCAGTATACAGCATTAGCAACATGAAAAGCACGTTAGAATAATGTAGGACGCGTTACAACTCTTAAGAACACCTTACATCACCGTACAATACTTTAAAACTCCATAATAAACCAAATTAATTCGTACGAGTCCTTTGAACATCGTACGACAACTTAGGACATCTTACGACTCTTTATGCCACATTACCAACATGAAAAGCATGTTAGAATAATGTAGGACGCGTTACAGCTCCTAAGAACACCTTACACCACCGTACGAAACATTAAAACTCCATAATAAACCTAATGAATTCGTTCGAGTCCTTTGAACATCGTACGACAACTTAAGACATCTTAAGACTCTATATGCCACATTAGCAACTCGAAAAGAACGTTAGTATGATGTAGGACGCCTTACAGCTCCTAATAACACCTTACACCACCGTACAAAACTTTAAAACTCCATAATAAACCTAATGAATTCGTCCGAGTCGTTTGAACATCGTACGAGAACTTAGGACATCTTAAGACTCTTTATGCCACATTAGCAAATCGAAAAGAACGTTAGAATAACGGACGACGCGTTACAGCTCCTAAGAACACCTTACACCACTGTATGAAACATTAAAACTCCATAATAAACCTAATGAATTCGTTCGAGTCCTTTGAACATCGTACGACAACTTAAGACATCTTAAGACTCTATATGCCACATTAGCAACTCGAAAAGAACGTTAGTATGATGTAGGACGCCTTACAGCTCCTAAGAACACCTTACACCACCGTACAAAACTTTAAAACTCCATAATAAACCTAATGAATTCGTCCGAGTCCTTTGAACATCGTACGACAACTTAGGACATCTTCAGGCTCAGTATACGGCACTAGCAACATGAGAAGCACGTTAGAATAATGTAGGACGCGTTACAACTCCTAAGAATACCATACATCACCGTACAAAACTTTAAAACTCCATAATAAACGTAATTAATTCGTACGAGTCCTTTGAACATCGTACGACAACTTAGGACATCTTACGACTCTTTATGCCACATAAGCAACTCGAAAAGAACATTAGTATAATGTAGGACGCCTTACAGCTCCTAAGAACACCTTACACCACCGTACGAAACATTAAAACTCCATAATAAACCTAATGAATTCGTCCGAGTCCTTTGAACATCGTACGACAACTCAGGAGAAGTTACAGCTCAGTATACAGCATTAGCAACATGAAAAGCACGTTAGAATAATGTAGGACGCGTTACAACTCTTAAGAACACCTTACATCACCGTACAATACTTTAAAACTCCATAATAAACCAAATTAATTCGTACGAGTCCTTTGAACATCGTACGACAACTTAGGACATCTTACGACTCTTTATGCCACATTACCAACATGAAAAGCATGTTAGAATAATGTAGGACGCGTTACAGCTCCTAAGAACACCTTACACCACCGTACGAAACATTAAAACTCCATAATAAACCTAATGAATTCGTTCGAGTCCTTTGAACATCGTACGACAACTTAAGACATCTTAAGACTCTATATGCCACATTAGCAACTCGAAAAGAACGTTAGTATGATGTAGGACGCCTTACAGCTCCTAAGAACACCTTACACCACCGTACAAAACTTTAAAACTCCATAATAAACCTAATGAATTCGTCCGAGTCCTTTGAACATCGTACGACAACTTAGGACATCTTAAGACTCTTTATGCCACATTAGCAAATCGAAAAGAACGTTAGAATAACGTACGACGCGTTACAGCTCCTAAGAACACCTTACACCACTGTACGAAACATTAAAACTCCATAATAAACTTAATGAATTCGTCGGAGTCCTTTGAACATCGTACGGCAACTCAGGAGAAGTTACAGCTCAGTATACAGCATTAGCAACATGAAAAGCACGTTAGAATAATGTAGGACGCGTTACAACTCTTAAGAACACCTTACATCACCGTACAATACTTTAAAACTCCATAATAAACCAAATTAATTCGTAAGAGTCCTTTGAACATCGTACGACAACTTAGGACATCTTACGACTCTTTATGCCACATTACCAACATGAAAAGCATGTTAGAATAATGTAGGACGCGTTACAGCTCCTAAGAACACCTTACACCACCGTACGAAACATTAAAACTCCATAATAAACCTAATGAATTCGTTCGAGTCCTTTGAACATCGTACGACAACTTAAGACATCTTAAGACTCTATATGCCACATTAGCAACTCGAAAAGAACGTTAGTATGATGTAGGACGCCTTACAGCTCCTAAGAACACCTTACACCACCGTACAAAACTTTAAAACTCCATAATAAACCTAATGAATTCGTCCGAGTCCTTTGAACATCGTACGACAACTTAGGACATCTTAAGACTCTTTATGCCACATTAGCAAATCGAAAAGAACGTTAGAATAACGTACGACGCGTTACAGCTCCTAAGAACACCTTACACCACTGTACGAAACATTAAAACTCCATAATAAACTTAATGAATTCGTCCGAGTCCTTTGAACATCGTACGGCAACTCAGGAGAAGTTACAGCTCAGTATACAGCATTAGCAACATGAAAAGCACGTTAGAATAATGTAGGACGCGTTACAACTCTTAAGAACACCTTACATCACCGTACAATACTTTAAAACTCCATAATAAACCAAATTAATTCGTACGAGTCCTTTGAACATCGTACGACAACTTAGGACATCTTACGACTCTTTATGCCACATTACCAACATGAAAAGCATGTTAGAATAATGTAGGACGCGTTACAGCTCCTAAGAACACCTTACACCACCGTACGAAACATTAAAACTCCATAATAAACCTAATGAATTCGTTCGAGTCCTTTGAACATCGTACGACAACTTAAGACATCTTAAGACTCTATATGCCACATTAGCAACTCGAAAAGAACGTTAGTATGATGTAGGACGCCTTACAGCTCCTAATAACACCTTACACCACCGTACAAAACTTTAAAACTCCATAATAAACCTAATGAATTCGTCCGAGTCGTTTGAACATCGTACGAGAACTTAGGACATCTTAAGACTCTTTATGCCACATTAGCAAATCGAAAAGAACGTTAGAATAACGTACGACGCGTTACAGCTCCTAAGAACACCTTACACCACTGTACGAAACATTAAAACTCCATAATAAACTTAATGAATTCGTCCGAGTCCTTTGAACATCGTACGGCAACTTAGGACATCTTACGACTCTTTATGCCACGTACATTAGCAACTCGAAATGAACATTAGTATAATGTAGTACGCCTTACAGCTCCTAAGAACACCTTACACCACCGTACGAAACGTTAAAACTCAATAATAAACCTAATGAATTCGTCCGAGTCCTTTGAACATCATACGACAACTCAGGAGATGTTACGGCTCAGTATACGGCACTAGCAACGTGAGAAGCACGTTAGAATAATGTAGGACGCGTTACAACTCCTAAGAACACCTTACATCATCGTACAAAACTTTAAAACTCCATAATAAACGTAATTAATTCGTACGAGTCCTTTGAACATCGTACGACAACTTAGGACATCTTACGACTCTTTATGCCACATAAGCAACTCGAAAAGAACATTAGTATAATGTAGGACGCCTTACAGCTCCTAAGAACACCTTACACCACCGTACGAAACATTAAAACTCCATAATAAACCTAATGAATTCGTCCGAGTCCTTTGAACATCGTACGACAACTCAGGAGAAGTTACAGCTCAGTATATAGCATTAGCAACATGAAAAGCACGTTAGAATAATGTAGGACGCGTTACAACTCTTAAGAACACCTTACATCACCGTACAATACTTTAAAACTCCATAATAAACCAAATTAATTCGTACGAGTCCTTTGAACATCGTACGACAACTTAGGACATCTTACGACTCTTTATGTCACATTACCAACATGAAAAGCATGTTAGAATAATGTAGGACGCGTTACAGCTCCTAAGAACACCTTACACCACCGTATGAAACATTAAAACTCCATAATAAACCTAATGAATTCGTTCGAGTCCTTTGAACATCGTACGACAACTTAAGACATCTTAAAGGTCTATATGCCACATTAGCAACTCGAAAAGAACGTTAGTAAGATGTAGGACGCCTTACAGCTCCTAAGAACACCTTACACCACCGTACGAAACATTAAAATTCCATAATGAACCTAATGAATTTGTCCGAGTCCTTTGAACATCGTACGACAACTCAGGAGATGTTACAGCTCAGTATACAGCATTAGCAACATGAAAAGCACGTTAGAATAATGTAGGACGCGTTACAACTCTTAAGAACACCTTACATCACCGTACAATACTTTAAAACTCCATAATAAACCAAATTAATTCGTACGAGTCCTTTGAACATCGTACGACAACTTAGGACATCTTAAGACTCTTTATGCCACATTAGCAAATCGAAAAGAACGTTAGAATAACGTACGACGCGTTACAGCTCCTAAGAACACCTTACACCACTGTACGAAACATTAAAACTCCATAATAAACTTAATGAATTCGTCCGAGTCCTTTGAACATCGTACGGCAACTCAGGAGAAGTTACAGCTCAGTATACAGCATTAGCAACATGAAAAGCACGTAAGAATAATGTAGGACGCGTTACAACTCTTAAGAACACCTTACATCACCGTACAATACTTTAAAACTCCATAATAAACCAAATTAATTCGTACGAGTCCTTTGAACATCGTACGACAACTTAGGACATCTTACGACTCTTTATGCCACATTACCAACATGAAAAGCATGTTAGAATAATGTAGGACGCGTTACAGCTCCTAAGAACACCTTACACCACCGTACGAAACATTAAAACTCCATAATAAACCTAATGAATTCGTTCGAGTCCTTTGAACATCGTACGACAACTTAAGACATCTTAAGACTCTATATGCCACATTAGCAACTCGAAAAGAACGTTAGTATGATGTAGGACGCCTTACAGCTCCTAAGAACACCTTACACCACCGTACAAAACTTTAAAACTCCATAATAAACCTAATGAATTCGTCCGAGTCCTTTGAACATCGTACGACAACTTAGGACATCTTAAGACTCTTTATGCCACATTAGCAAATCGAAAAGAACGTTAGAATAACGTACGACGCGTTACAGCTCCTAAGAACACCTTACACCACTGTACGAAACATTAAAACTCCATAATAAACTTAATGAATTCGTCCGAGTCCTTTGAACATCGTACGGCAACTTAGGACATCTTACGACTCTTTATGCCACATTAGCAACTCGAAATGAACATTAGTATAATGTAGTACGCCTTACAGCTCCTAAGAACACCTTACACCACCGTACGAAACGTTAAAACTCAATAATAAACCTAATGAATTCGTCCGAGTCCTTTGAACATCATACGACAACTCAGGAGATGTTACGGCTCAGTATACGGCACTAGCAACATGAGAAGCACGTTAGAATAATGTAGGACGCGTTACAACTCCTAAGAACACCTTACATCACCGTACAAAACTTTAAAACTCCATAATAAACCAAATTAATTCGTACGAGTCCTTTGAACATCGTACGACAACTTAGGACATCTTACGACTCTTTATGCCACATTACCAACATGAAAAGCATGTTAGAATAATGTAGGACGCGTTACAGCTCCTAAGAACACCTTACACCACCGTACGAAACATTAAAACTCCATAATAAACCTAATGAATTCGTTCGAGTCCTTTGAACATCGTACGACAACTTAAGACATCTTAAGACTCTATATGCCACATTAGCAACTCGAAAAGAACGTTAGTATGATGTAGGACGCCTTACAGCTCCTAAGAACACCTTACACCACCGTACAAAACTTTAAAACTCCATAATAAACCTAATGAATTCGTCCGAGTCCTTTGAACATCGTACGACAACTTAGGACATCTTAAGACTCTTTATGCCACATTAGCAAATCGAAAAGAACGTTAGAATAACGTACGACGCGTTACAGCTCCTAAGAACACCTTACACCACTGTACGAAACATTAAAACTCCATAATAAACTTAATGAATTCGTCCGAGTCCTTTGAACATCGTACGGCAACTTAGGACATCTTACGACTCTTTATGCCACATTAGCAACTCGAAATGAACATTAGTATAATGTAGTACGCCTTACATCTCCTAAGAACACCTTACACCACCGTACGAAACGTTAAAACTCAATAATAAACCTAATGAATTCGTCCGAGTCCTTTGAACATCATACGACAACTCAGGAGATGTTACGGCTCAGTATACGGCACTAGCAACGTGAGAAGCACGTTAGAATAATGTAGGACGCGTTACAACTCCTAAGAACACCTTACATCATCGTACAAAACTTTAAAACTCCATAATAAACGTAATTAATTCGTACGAGTCCTTTGAACATCGTACGACAACTTAGGACATCTTACGACTCTTTATGCCACATAAGCAACTCGAAAAGAACATTAGTATAATGTAGGACGCCTTACAGCTCCTAAGAACACCTTACACCACCGTACGAAACATTAAAACTCCATAATAAACCTAATGAATTCGTCCGAGTCCTTTGAACATCGTACGACAACTCAGGAGAAGTTACAGCTCAGTATACAGCATTAGCAACATGAAAAGCACGTTAGAATAATGTAGGACGCGTTACAACTCTTAAGAACACCTTACATCACCGTACAATACTTTAAAACTCCATAATAAACCAAATTAATTCGTACGAGTCCTTTGAACATCGTACGACAACTTAGGACATCTTACGACTCTTTATGTCACATTACCAACATGAAAAGCATGTTAGAATAATGTAGGACGCGTTACAGCTCCTAAGAACACCTTACACCACCGTATGAAACATTAAAACTCCATAATAAACCTAATGAATTCGTTCGAGTCCTTTGAACATCGTACGACAACTTAAGACATCTTAAGAGTCTATATGCCACATTAGCAACTCGAAAAGAACGTTAGTAAGATGTAGGACGCCTTACAGCTCCTAAGAACACCTTACACCACCGTACGAAACATTAAAATTCCATAATGAACCTAATGAATTTGTCCGAGTCCTTTGAACATCGTACGACAACTCAGGAGATGTTACAGCTCAGTATACAGCATTAGCAACATGAAAAGCACGTTAGAATAATGTAGGACGCGTTACAACTCCTAAGAACACCTTACATCACCGTACAAAACTTTAAAACTCCATAATAAACCAAATTAATTCGTACGAGTCCTTTGAACATCGTACGACAACTTAGGACATCTTACGACTCTTTATGCCACATTACCAACATGAAAAGCATGTTAGAATAACGTAGGACGCGTTACAGCTCCTAAGAACACCTTACACCACCGTACGAAACATTAAAACTCCATAATAAACTTAATGAATTCGTCCGAGTCCTTTGAACATCGTACGACAACTTAGGACATCTTACGACTCTTTATGCCACATTAGCAACTCGAAATGAACATTAGTATAATGTAGTACGCCTTACAGCTCCTAAGAACACCTTACACCACCGTACGAAACGTTAAAACTCAATAATAAACCTAATGAATTCGTCCGAGTCCTTTGAACATCATACGACAACTCAGGAGATGTTACGGCTCAGTATACGGCACTAGCAACGTGAGAAGCACGTTAGAATAATGTAGGACGCGTTACAACTCCTAAGAACACCTTACATCACCGTACAAAACTTTAAAACTCCATAATAAACGTAATTAATTCGTACGAGTCCTTTGAACATCGTACGACAACTTAGGACATCTTACGACTCTTTATGCCACATAAGCAACTCGAAAAGAACATTAGTATAATGTAGGACGCCTTACAGCTCCTAAGAACACCTTACACCACCGTACGAAACATTAAAACTCCATAATAAACCTAATGAATTCGTCCGAGTCCTTTGAACATCGTACGACAACTCAGGAGAAGTTACAGCTCAGTATACAGCATTAGCAACATGAAAAGCACGTTAGAATAATGTAGGACGCGTTACAACTCTTAAGAACACCTTACATCACCGTACAATACTTTAAAACTCCATAATAAACCAAATTAATTCGTACGAGTCCTTTGAACATCGTACGACAACTTAGGACATCTTACGACTCTTTATGTCACATTACCAACATGAAAAGCATGTTAGAATAATGTAGGACGCGTTACAGCTCCTAAGAACACCTTACACCACCGTATGAAACATTATAACTCCATAATAAACCTAATGAATTCGTTCGAGTCCTTTGAACATCGTACGACAACTTAAGACATCTTAAGAGTCTATATGCCACATTAGCAACTCGAAAAGAACGTTAGTAAGATGTAGGACGCCTTACAGCTCCTAAGAACACCTTACACCACCGTACGAAACATTAAAATTCCATAATGAACCTAATGAATTTGTCCGAGTCCTTTGAACATCGTACGACAACTCAGGAGATGTTACAGCTCAGTATACAGCATTAGCAACATGAAAAGCACGTTAGAATAATGTAGGACGCGTTACAACTCCTAAGAACACCTTACATCACCGTACAAAACTTTAAAACTCCATAATAAACCAAATTAATTCGTACGAGTCCTTTGAACATCGTACGACAACTTAGGACATCTTACGACTCTTTATGCCACATTACCAACATGAAAAGCATGTTAGAATAACGTAGGACGCGTTACAGCTCTTAAGAACACCTTACACCACCGTACGAAACATTAAAACTCCATAATAAACTTAATGAATTCGTCCGAGTCCTTTGAACATCGTACGACAACTTAGGACATCTTACGACTCTTTATGCCACATTAGCAACTCGAAATGAACATTAGTATAATGTAGTACGCCTTACAGCTCCTAAGAACACCTTACACCACCGTACGAAACGTTAAAACTCAATAATAAACCTAATGAATTCGTCCGAGTCCTTTGAACATCGTACGACAACTCAGGAGATGTTACGGCTCAGTATACGGCACTAGCAACATGAACAGCACGTTAGAATAATGTAGGACGCGTTACAACTCCTAAGAACACCTTACATCACCGTACACAACTTTAAAACTCCATAATAAACGTAATTAATTCGTACGAGTCCTTTGAACATCGTACGACAACTTAGGACATCTTACGACTCTTTATGCCACATCAGCAACTCGAAAAGAACATTAGTATAATGTAGGACGCCTTACAGCTCCTAAGAACACCTTACACCACCGTACGAAACATTAAAACTCCATAATAAACCTAATGAATTCGTCCGAGTCCTTTGAACATCGTACGACAACTCAGGAGAAGTTACAGCTCAGTATACAGCATTAGCAACATGAAAAGCACGTTAGAATAATGTAGGACGCGTTACAACTCTTAAGAACACCTTACATCACCGTACAATACTTTAAAACTCCATAATAAACCAAATTAATTCGTACGAGTCCTTTGAACATCGTACGACAACTTAGGACATCTTACGACTCTTTATGTCACATTACCAACATGAAAAGCATGTTAGAATAATGTAGGACGCGTTACAGCTCCTAAGAACACCTTACACCACCGTATGAAACATTAAAACTCCATAATAAACCTAATGAATTAGTTCGAGTCCTTTGAACATCGTACGACAACTTAAGACATCTTAAGAGTCTATATGCCACATTAGCAACTCGAAAAGAACGTTAGTAAGATGTAGGACGCCTTACAGCTCCTAAGAACACCTTACACCACCGTACGAAACATTAAAATTCCATAATGAACCTAATGAATTTGTCCGAGTCCTTTGAACATCGTACGACAACTCAGGAGATGTTACAGCTCAGTATACAGCATTAGCAACATGAAAAGCACGTTAGAATAATGTAGGACGCGTTACAACTCCTAAGAACACCTTACATCACCGTACAAAACTTTAAAACTCCATAATAAACCAAATTAATTCGTACGAGTCCTTTGAACATCGTACGACAACTTAGGACATCTTACGACTCTTTATGCCACATTACCAACATGAAAAGCATGTTAGAATAACGTAGGACGCGTTACAGCTCCTAAGAACACCTTACACCACCGTACGAAACATTAAAACTCCATAATAAACTTAATGAATTCGTCCGAGTCCTTTGAACATCGTACGACAACTTAGGACATCTTACGACTCTTTATGCCACATTAGCAACTCGAAATGAACATTAGTATAATGTAGTACGCCTTACAGCTCCTAAGAACACCTTACACCACCGTACGAAACGTTAAAACTCAATAATAAACCTAATGAATTCGTCCGAGTCCTTTGAACATCGTACGACAACTCAGGAGATGTTACGGCTCAGTATACGGCACTAGCAACATGAACAGCACGTTAGAATAATGTAGGACGCGTTACAACTCCTAAGAACACCTTACATCACCGTACACAACTTTAAAACTCCATAATAAACGTAATTAATTCGTACGAGTCCTTTGAACATCGTACGACAACTTAGGACATCTTACGACTCTTTATGCCACATCAGCAACTCGAAAAGAACATTAGTATAATGTAGGACGCCTTACAGCTCCTAAGAACACCTTACACCACCGTACGAAACATTAAAACTCCATAATAAACCTAATGAATTCGTACGAGTCCTTTGAACATCGTACGACAACTCAGGAGATGTTACAGCTCAGTATACAGCATTAGCAACATGAAAAGCACATTAGAATAATGTAGGACGCGTTACAACTCCTAAGAACACCTTACATCACCGTACAAAACTTTAATACTCCATAATAAACCAAATTAATTCGTACGAGTCCTTTGAACATCGTACGACAACTTAGGACATCTTACGACTCTTTATGCCACATTACCAACATGAAAAGCATGTTAGAATAACGTAGGACGCGTTACAGCTCCTAAGAACACCTTACACCACCGTACGAAACATTAAAACTCCATAATAAACTTAATGAATTCGTCCGAGTCCTTTGAACATCGTACGACAACTTAGGACATCTTACGACTCTTTATGCCACATTAGCAACTCGAAATGAACATTAGTATAATGTAGTACGCCTTACAGCTCCTAAGAACACCTTACACCACCGTACGAAACGTTAAAACTCAATAATAAACCTAATGAATTCGTCCGAGTCCTTTGAACATCGTACGACAACTCAGGAGATGTTACGGCTCAGTATACGGCACTAGCAACATGAACAGCATGTTAGAATAATGTAGGACGCGTTACAACTCCTAAGAACACCTTACATCACCGTACACAACTTTAAAACTCCATAATAAACGTAATTAATTCGTACGAGTCCTTTGAACATCGTACGACAACTTAGGACATCTTACGACTCTTTATGCCACATCAGCAACTCGAAAAGAACATTAGTATAATGTAGGACGCCTTACAGCTCCTAAGAACACCTTACACCACCGTACGAAACATTAAAACTCCATAATAAACCTAATGAATTCGTCCGAGTCCTTTGAACATCGTACGACAACTCAGGAGAAGTTACAGCTCAGTATACAGCATTAGCAACATGAAAAGCACGTTAGAATAATGTAGGACGCGTTACAACTCTTAAGAACACCTTACATCACCGTACAATACTTTAAAACTCCATAATAAACCAAATTAATTCGTACGAGTCCTTTGAACATCGTACGACAACTTAGGACATCTTACGACTCTTTATGTCATATTACCAACATGAAAAGCATGTTAGAATAATGTAGGACGCGTTACAGCTCCTAAGAACACCTTACACCACCGTATGAAACATTAAAACTCCATAATAAACCTAATGAATTAGTTCGAGTCCTTTGAACATCGTACGACAACTTAAGACATCTTAAGAGTCTATATGCCACATTAGCAACTCGAAAAGAACGTTAGTAAGATGTAGGACGCCTTACAGCTCCTAAGAACACCTTACACCACCGTACGAAACATTAAAATTCCATAATGAACCTAATGAATTTGTCCGAGTCCTTTGAACATCGTACGACAACTCAGGAGATGTTACAGCTCAGTATACAGCATTAGCAACATGAAAAGCACGTTAGAATAATGTAGGACGCGTTACAACTCCTAAGAACACCTTACATCACCGTACAAAACTTTAAAACTCCATAATAAACCAAATTAATTCGTACGAGTCCTTTGAACATCGTACGACAACTTAGGACATCTTACGACTCTTTATGCCACATTACCAACATGAAAAGCATGTTAGAATAACGTAGGACGCGTTACAGCTCCTAAGAACACCTTACACCACCGTACGAAACATTAAAACTCCATAATAAACTTAATGAATTCGTCCGAGTCCTTTGAACATCGTACGACAACTTAGGACATCTTACGACTCTTTATGCCACATTAGCAACTCGAAATGAACATTAGTATAATGTAGTACGCCTTACAGCTCCTAAGAACACCTTACACCACCGTACGAAACGTTAAAACTCAATAATAAACCTAATGAATTCGTCCGAGTCCTTTGAACATCGTACGACAACTCAGGAGATGTTACGGCTCAGTATACGGCACTAGCAACATGAACAGCACGTTAGAATAATGTAGGACGCGTTACAACTCCTAAGAACACCTTACATCACCGTACACAACTTTAAAACTCCATAATAAACGTAATTAATTCGTACGAGTCCTTTGAACATCGTACGACAACTTAGGACATCTTACGACTCTTTATGCCACATCAGCAACTCGAAAAGAACATTAGTATAATGTAGGACGCCTTACAGCTCCTAAGAACACCTTACACCACCGTACGAAACATTAAAACTCCATAATAAACCTAATGAATTCGTACGAGTCCTTTGAACATCGTACGACAACTCAGGAGATGTTACAGCTCAGTATACAGCATTAGCAACATGAAAAGCACGTTAGAATAATGTAGGACGCGTTACAACTCCTAAGAACACCTTACATCACCGTACAAAACTTTAAAACTCCATAATAAACTAAATTAATTCGTACGAGTCCTTTGAACATCGTACGTCAACTTAGGACATCTTACGACTCTTTATGCCACATTACCAACATGAAAAGCATGTTAGAATAATGTAGGACGCGTTACAGCTCCTAAGAACACCTTACACCACCGTATGAAACATTAAAACTCCATAATAAACCTAATGAATTCGTTCGAGTCCTTTGAACATCGTACGACAACTTAAGACATCTTAAGAGTCTATATGCCACATTAGCAACTCGAAAAGAACGTTAGTAAGATGTAGGACGCCTTACAGCTCCTAAGAACACCTTACACCACCGTACGAAACATTAAAATTCCATAATGAACCTAATGAATTTGTCCGAGTCCTTTGAACATCGTACGACAACTCAGGAGATGTTACAGCTCAGTATACAGCATTAGCAACATGAAAAGCACGTTAGAATAATGTAGGACGCGTTACAACTCCTAAGAACACCTTACATCACCGTACAAAACTTTAAAACTCCATAATAAACCAAATTAATTCGTACGAGTCCTTTGAACATCGTACGACAACTTAGGACATCTTACGACTCTTTATGCCACATTACCAACATGAAAAGCATGTTAGAATAACGTAGGACGCGTTACAGCTCCTAAGAACACCTTACACCACCGTACGAAACATTAAAACTCCATAATAAACTTAATGAATTCGTCCGAGTCCTTTGAACATCGTACGACAACTTAGGACATCTTACGACTCTTTATGCCACATTAGCAACTCGAAATGAACATTAGTATAATGTAGTACGCCTTACAGCTCCTAAGAACACCTTACACCACCGTACGAAACGTTAAAACTCAATAATAAACCTAATGAATTCGTCCGAGTCCTTTGAACATCGTACGACAACTCAGGAGATGTTACGGCTCAGTATACGGCACTAGCAACATGAACAGCACGTTAGAATAATGTAGGACGCGTTACAACTCCTAAGAACACCTTACATCACCGTACACAACTTTAAAACTCCATAATAAACGTAATTAATTCGTACGAGTCCTTTGAACATCGTACGACAACTTAGGACATCTTACGACTCTTTATGCCACATCAGCAACTCGAAAAGAACATTAGTATAATGTAGGACGCCTTACAGCTCCTAAGAACACCTTACACCACCGTACGAAACATTAAAACTCCATAATAAACCTAATGAATTCGTACGAGTCCTTTGAACATCGTACGACAACTCAGGAGATGTTACAGCTCAGTATACAGCATTAGCAACATGAAAAGCACGTTAGAATAATGTAGGACGCGTTACAACTCCTAAGAACACCTTACATCACCGTACAAAACTTTAAAACTCCATAATAAACTAAATTAATTCGTACGAGTCCTTTGAACATCGTACGTCAACTTAGGACATCTTACGACTCTTTATGCCACATTACCAACATGAAAAGCATGTTAGAATAATGTAGGACGCGTTACAGCTCCTAAGAACACCTTACACCACCGTATGAAACATTAAAACTCCATAATAAACCTAATGAATTCGTTCGAGTCCTTTGAACATCGTACGACAACTTAAGACATCTTAAGAGTCTATATGCCACATTAGCAACTCGAAAAGAACGTTAGTAAGATGTAGCACGCCTTACAGCTCCTAAGAACACCTTACACCACCGTACGAAACATTAAAATTCCATAATGAACCTAATGAATTTGTCCGAGTCCTTTGAACATCGTACGACAACTCAGGAGATGTTACAACTCAGTATACAGCATTAGCAACATGAAAAGCACGTTAGAATAATGTAGGACGTGTTACAACTCCTAAGAACACCTTACATCACCGTACAAAACTTTAAAACTCCATAATAAACCAAATTAATTCGTACGAGTCCTTTGAACATCGTACGACAACGTAGGACATCTTACGACTCTTTATGCCACATCAGCAACTCGAAAAGAACATTAGTATAATGTAGGACGCCTTACAGTTCCTAAGAACACCTTACACCACCGTACGAAACATTAAAACTCCATAATAAACCTAATGAATTCGTCCGAGTCCTTTGAACATCGTACGACAACTCAGGAGATGTTACAGCTCAGTATACAGCATTAGCAACATGAAAAGCACGTTAGAATAATGTAGGACGCGTTACAACTCCTAAGAACACCTTACATCACCGTACAAAACTTTAAAACTCCATAATAAACCAAATTAATTCGTACGAGTCCTTTGAACATCGTACGACAACTTAGGACACCGTACGACTCTTTATGCCACATTACCAACATGAAAAGCATGTTAGAATAATGTAGGACGCGTTACAGCTCCTAAGAACACCTTACACCACCGTATGAAACATTAAAACTCCATAATAAACCTAATGAATTCGTTCGAGTCCTTTGAACATCGTACGACAACTTAAGACATCTTAAGAGTCAATATGCCACATTAGCAACTCGAAAAGAACGTTAGTAAGATGTAGGACGCCTTACAGCTCCTAAGAACACCTTACACCACCGTACGAAACATTAAAATTCCATAATGAACCTAATGAATTTGTCCGAGTCCTTTGAACATCGTACGACAACTCAGGAGATGTTACAACTCAGTATACAGCATTAGCAACATGAAAAGCACGTTAGTATAATGTAGGACGTGTTACAACTCCTAAGAACACCTTACACCACCGTACGAAACATTAAAACTCCATAATAAACCTAATGAATTCGTACGAGTCCTTTGAACATCGTACGACAACTCAGGAGATGTTACAGCTCAGTATACAGCATTAGCAACATGAAAAGCACGTTAGAATAATGTAGGACGCGTTACAACTCCTAAGAACACCTTACATCACCGTACAAAACTTTAAAACTCCATAATAAACCAAATTAATTCGTACGAGTCCTTTGAACATCGTACGACAACTTAGGACATCTTACGACTCTTTATGCCACATTACCAACATGAAAAGCATGTTAGAATAATGTAGGACGCGTTACAGCTCCTAAGAACACCTTACACCACCGTATGAAACATTAAAACTCCATAATAAACCTAATGAATTCGTTCGAGTCCTTTGAACATCGTACGACAACTTAAGACATCTTAAGAGTCAATATGCCACATTAGCAACTCGAAAAGAACGTTAGTAAGATGTAGGACGCCTTACAGCTCCTAAGAACACCTTACACCACCGTACGAAACATTAAAATTCCATAATGAACCTAATGAATTTGTCCGAGTCCTTTGAACATCGTACGACAACTCAGGAGATGTTACAGCTCAGTATACAGCATTAGCAACATGAAAAGCACGTTAGAATAATGTAGGACGCGTTACAACTCCTAAGAACACCTTACATCACCGTACAAAACTTTAAAACTCCATAATAAACCAAATTAATTCGTACGAGTCCTTTGAACATCGTACGACAACTTAGGACATCTTACGACTCTTTATGCCACATTACCAACATGAAAAGCATGTTAGAATAATGTAGGACGCGTTACAGCTCCTAAGAACACCTTACACCACCGTACGAAACATTAAAACTCCATAATAAACCTAATGAATTCGTTCGAGTCCTTTGAACATCGTACGACAACTTAAGACATCTTAAGACTCTATATGCCACATTAGCAACTCGAAAAGAACGTTAGTATGATGTAGGACGCCTTACAGCTCCTTAGAACACCTTACACCACCGTACAAAACTTTAAAACTCCATAATAAACCTAATGAATTCGTCCGAGTCCTTTGAACATCGTACGACAACTTAGGACATCTTAAGACTCTTTATGCCACATTAGCAAATCGAAAAGAACGTTAGAATAACGTACGACGCGTTACAGCTCCTAAGAACACCTTACACCACTGTACGAAACATTAAAACTCCATAATAAACTTGATGAATTCGTCCGAGTCCTTTGAACATCGTACGACAACTTAGGACATCTTACGACTCTTTATGCCACATTAGCAACTCGTAATGAACATTAGTATAATGTAGTACGCCTTACAGCTCCTAAGAACACCTTACACCACCGTACGAAACGTTAAAACTCAATAATAAACCTAATTAATTCGTCCGAGTCCTTTGAACATCGTACGACAACTCAGGAGATGTTACGGCTCAGTATACGGCACTAGCAACATGAGAAGCACGTTAGAATAATGTAGGACGCGTTACAACTCCTAAGAACACCTTACATCACCGTACAAAACTTTAAAACTCCATAATAAACGTAATTAATTCGTACGAGTCCTTTGAACATCGTACGACAACTTAGGACATCTTACGACTCTTTATGCCACATAAGCAACTCGAAAAGAACATTAGTATAATGTAGGACGCCTTACAGCTCCTAAGAACACCTTACACCACCGTACGAAACATTAAAACTCCATAATAAACCTAATGAATTCGTCCGAGTCCTTTGAACATCGTATGACAACTCAGGAGATGTTACAGCTCAGTATACAGCATTAGCAACATGAAAAGCACGTTAGAATAATGTACGACGCGTTACAACTCTTAAAAACACCTTACATCACCGTACAATACTTTAAAACTCCATAATAAACCAAATTAATTCGTACGAGTCCTTTGAACATCGTACGACAACTTAGGACATCTTACGACTCTTTATGTCACATTACCAACATGAAAAGCATGTTAGAATAATGTAGGACGCGTTACAGCTCCTAAGAACACCTTACACCACCGTATGAAACATTAAAACTCCATAATAAACCTAATGAATTCGTTCGAGTCCTTTGAACATCGTACGACAACTTAAGACATCTTAAGAGTCTATATGCCACATTAGCAACTCAAAAAGAACGTTAGTAAGATGTAGGACGCCTTACAGCTCCTAAGAACACCTTACACCACGGTACGAAACATTAAAATTCCATAATGAACCTATTGAATTTGTCCGACTCCTTTGAACATCGTACGACAACTCAGGAGATGTTACAGCTCAGTATACAGCATTAGCAACATGAAAAGCACGTTAGAATAATGTAGGACGCGTTACAACTCCTAAGAACACCTTACATCACCGTACAAAACTTTAAAACTCCATAATAAACCAAATTAATTCGTACGAGTCCTTTGAACATCGTACGACAACTTAGGACATCTTACGACTCTTTATGCCACATTACCAACATGAAAAGCATGTTAGAATAATGTAGGACGCGTTACAGCTCCTAAGAACACCTTACACCACCGTATGAAACATTAAAACTCCATAATAAACCTAATGAATTCGTTCGAGTCCTTTGAACATCGTACGACAACTTAAGACATCTTAAGAGTCTATATGCCACATTAGCAACTCGAAAAGAACGTTAGTAAGATGTAGGACGCCTTACAGCTCCTAAGAACACCTTACACCACGGTACGAAACATTAAAATTCCATAATGAACCTAATGAATTTGTCCGAGTCCTTTGAACATCGTACGACAACTCAGGAGATGTTACAACTCAGTATACAGCATTAGCAACATGAAAAGCACGTTAGAATAATGTAGGACGCGTTACAACTCCTAAGAACACCTTACATCACCGTACAAAACTTTAAAACTCCATAATAAACCAAATTAATTCGTACGAGTCCTTTGAACATCGTACGGCAACTTAAGACATCTTAAGAGTCTATATGCCACATTAGCAACTCGAAAAGAACGTTAGTAAGATGTAGGACGCCTTACAGCTCCTAAGAACACCTTACACCACCGTACGAAACATTAAAATTCCATAATGAACCTAATGAATTTGTCCGAGTCCTTTGAACATCGTACGACAACTCAGGAGATGTTACAACTCAGTATACAGCATTAGCAACATGAAAAGCACGTTAGAATAATGTAGGACGTGTTACAACTCCTAAGAACACCTTACATCACCGTACAAAACTTTAAAACTCCATAATAAACCAAATTAATTCGTACGAGTCCTTTGAACATCGTACGACAACGTAGGACATCTTACGACTCTTTATGCCACATCAGCAACTCGAAAAGAACATTAGTATAATGTAGGACGCCTTACAGTTCCTAAGAACACCTTACACCACCGTACGAAACATTAAAACTCCATAATAAACCTAATGAATTCGTCCGAGTCCTTTGAACATCGTACGACAACTCAGGAGATGTTACAGCTCAGTATACAGCATTAGCAACATGAAAAGCACGTTAGAATAATGTAGGACGCGTTACAACTCCTAAGAACACCTTACATCACCGTACAAAACTTTAAAACTCCATAATAAACCAAATTAATTCGTACGAGTCCTTTGAACATCGTACGACAACTTAGGACATCTTACGACTCTTTATGCCACATTACCAACATGAAAAGCATGTTAGAATAATGTAGGACGCGTTACAGCTCCTAAGAACACCTTACACCACCGTATGAAACATTAAAACTCCATAATAAACCTAATGAATTCGTTCGAGTCCTTTGAACATCGTACAACAACTTAAGACATCTTAAGAGTCTATATGCCACATTAGCAACTCAAAAAGAACGTTAGTAAGATGTAGGACGCCTTACAGCTCCTAAGAACACCTTACACCACCGTACGAAACATTAAAATTCCATAATGAACCTATTGAATTTGTCCGACTCCTTTGAACATCGTACGACAACTCAGGAGATGTTACAGCTCAGTATACAGCATTAGCAACATGAAAAGCACGTTAGAATAATGTAGGACGCGTTACAACTCCTAAGAACACCTTACATCACCGTACAAAACTTTAAAACTCCATAATAAACCAAATTAATTCGTACGAGTCCTTTGAACATCGTACGACAACTTAGGACATCTTACGACTCTTTATGCCACATTACCAACATGAAAAGCATGTTAGAATAATGTAGGACGCGTTACAGCTCCTAAGAACACCTTACACCACCGTATGAAACATTAAAACTCCATAATAAACCTAATGAATTCGTTCGAGTCCTTTGAACATCGTACGACAACTTAAGACATCTTAAGAGTCTATATGCCACATTAGCAACTCGAAAAGAACGTTAGTAAGATGTAGGACGCCTTACAGCTCCTAAGAACACCTTACACCACCGTACGAAACATTAAAATTCCATAATGAACCTAATGAATTTGTCCGAGTCCTTTGAACATCGTACGACAACTCAGGAGATGTTACAACTCAGTATACAGCATTAGCAACATGAAAAGCACGTTAGAATAATGTAGGACGCGTTACAACTCCTAAGAACACCTTACATCACCGTACAAAACTTTAAAACTCCATAATAAACCAAATTAATTCGTACGAGTCCTTTGAACATCGTACGACAACTTAAGACATCTTAAGAGTCTATATGCCACATTAGCAACTCGAAAAGAACGTTAGTAAGATGTAGGACGCCTTACAGCTCCTAAGAACACCTTACACCACCGTACGAAACATTAAAATTCCATAATGAACCTAATGAATTTGTCCGAGTCCTTTGAACATCGTACGACAACTCAGGAGATGTTACAAATCAGTATACAGCATTAGCAACATGAAAAGCACTTTAGAATAATGTAGGACGTGTTACAACTCCTAAGAACACCTTACATCACCGTACAAAACTTTAAAACTCCATAATAAACCAAATTAATTCGTACGAGTCCTTTGAACATCGTACGACAACGTAGGACATCTTACGACTCTTTATGCCACATCAGCAACTCGAAAAGAACATTAGTATAATGTAGGACGCCTTACAGTTCCTAAGAACACCTTACACCACCGTACGAAACATTAAAACTCCATAATAAACCTAATGAATTCGTCCGAGTCCTTTGAACATCGTACGACAACTCAGGAGATGTTACAGCTCAGTATACAGCATTAGCAACATGAAAAGCATGTTAGAATAATGTAGGACGCGTTACAACTCCTAAGAACACCTTACATCACCGTACAAAACTTTAAAACTCCATAATAAACCAAATTAATTCGTACGAGTCCTTTGAACATCGTACGACAACTTAGGACATCTTACGACTCTTTATGCCACATTACCAACATGAAAAGCATGTTAGAATAATGTAGGACGCGTTACAGCTCCTAAGAACACCTTACACCACTGTACGAAACATTAAAACTCCATAATAAACTTAATGAATTCGTCCGAGTCCTTTGAACATCGTACGACAACTTAGGACATCTTACGACTCTTTATGCCACATTAGCAACTCGTAATGAACATTAGTATAATGTAGTACGCCTTACAGCTCCTAAGAACACCTTACACCACCGTACGAAACGTTAAAACTCAATAATAAACCTAATGAATTCGTCCGAGTCCTTTGAACATCGTACGACAACTCAGGAGATGTTACGGCTCAGTATACGGCACTAGCAACATGAGAAGCACGTTAGAATAATGTAGGACGCGTTACAACTCCTAAGAACACCTTACATCACCGTACAAAACTTTAAAACTCCATAATAAACGTAATTAATTCGTACGAGTCCTTTGAACATCGTACGACAACTTAGGACATCTTACGACTCTTTATGCCACATAAGCAACTCGAAAAGAACATTAGTATAATGTAGGACGCCTTACAGCTCCTAAGAACACCTTACACCACCGTACGAAACATTAAAACTCCATAATAAACCTAATGAATTCGTCCGAGTCCTTTGAACATCGTACGACAACTCAGGAGATGTTACAGCTCAGTATACAGCATTAGCAACATGAAAAGCACGTTAGAATAATGTACGACGCGTTACAACTCTTAAAAACACCTTACATCATCGTACAATACTTTAAAACTCCATAATAAACCAAATTAATTCGTACGAGTCCTTTGAACATCGTACGACAACTTAGGACATCTTACGACTCTTTATGTCACATTACCAACATGAAAAGCATGTTAGAATAATGTAGGACGCGTTACAGCTCCTAAGAACACCTTACACCACCGTATGAAACATTAAAACTCCATAATAAACCTAATGAATTCGTTCGAGTCCTTTGAACATCGCACGACAACTTAAGACATCTTAAGAGTCTATATGCCACATTAGTAACTCAAAAAGAACGTTAGTAAGATGTAGGACGCCTTACAGCTCCTAAGAACACCTTACACCACCGTACGAAACATTAAAATTCCATAATGAACCTATTGAATTTGTCCGACTCCTTTGAACATCGTACGATAACTCAGGAGATGTTACAGCTCAGTATACAGCATTAGCAACATGAAAAGCACGTTAGAATAATGTAGGACGCGTTACAACTCCTAAGAACACCTTACATCACCGTACAAAACTTTAAAACTCCATAATAAACCAAATTAATTTGTACGAGTCCTTTGAACATCGTACGACAACTTAGGACATCTTACGACTCTTTATGCCACATTACCAACATGAAAAGCATGTTAGAATAATGTAGGACGCGTTACAGCTCCTAAGAACACCTTACACCACCGTACGAAACATTAAAACTCCATAATAAACCTAATGAATTCGTTCGAGTCCTTTGAACATCGTACGACAACTTAAGACATCTTAAGACTCTATATGCCACATTAGCAACTCGAAAAGAACGTTAGTATGATGTAGGACGCCTTACAGCTCCTTAGAACACCTTACACCACCGTACAAAACTTTAAAACTCCATAATAAACCTAATGAATTCGTCCGAGTCCTTTGAACATCGTACGACAACTTAGGACATCTTAAGACTCTTTATGCCACATTAGCAAATCGAAAAGAACGTTAGAATAACGTACGACGCGTTACAGCTCCTAAGAACACCTTACACCACTGTACGAAACATTAAAACTCCATAATAAACTTAATGAATTCGTCCGAGTCCTTTGAACATCGTACGACAATTTAGGACATCTTACGACTCTTTATGCCACATTAGCAACTCGTAATGAACATTAGTATAATGTAGTACGCCTTACAGCTCCTAAGAACACCTTACACCACCGTACGAAACGTTAAAACTCAATAATAAACCTAATTAATTCTTCCGAGTCCTTTGAACATCGTACGACAACTCAGGAGATGTTACGGCTCAGTATACGGCACTAGCAACATGAAAAGCACGTTAGAATAATGTACGACGCGTTACAACTCTTAAAAACACCTTACATCACCGTACAATACTTTAAAACTCCATAATAAACCAAATTAATTCGTACGAGTCCTTTGAACATCGTACGACAACTTAGGACATCTTACGACTCTTTATGTCACATTACCAACATGAAAAGCATGTTAGAATAATGTAGGACGCGTTACAGCTCCTAAGAACACCTTACACCACCGTATGAAACATTAAAACTCCATAATAAACCTAATGAATTCGTTCGAGTCCTTTGAACATCGTACGACAACTTAAGACATCTTAAGAGTCTATATGCCACATTAGCAACTCAAAAAGAACGTTAGTAAGATGTAGGACGCCTTACAGCTCCTAAGAACACCTTACACCACCGTACGAAACATTAAAATTCCATAATGAACCTATTGAATTTGTCCGACTCCTTTGAACATCGTACGATAACTCAGGAGATGTTACAGCTCAGTATACAGCATTAGCAACATGAAAAGCACGTTAGAATAATGTAGGACGCGTTACAACTCCTAAGAACACCTTACATCACCGTACAAAACTTTAAAACTCCATAATAAACCAAATTAATTCGTACGAGTCCTTTGAACATCGTACGACAACTTAGGACATCTTACGACTCTTTATGCCACATTACCAACATGAAAAGCATGTTAGAATAATGTAGGACGCGTTACAGCTCCTAAGAACACCTTACACCACCGTACGAAACATTAAAACTCCATAATAAACCTAATGAATTCGTTCGAGTCCTTTGAACATCGTACGAAAACTTAGGACATCTTAAGACTCTATATGCCACATTAGCAACTCGAAAAGAACGTTAGTATGATGTAGGACGCCTTACAGCTCCTTAGAACACCTTACACCACCGTACAAAACTTTAAAACTCCATAATAAACCTAATGAATTCGTCCGAGTCCTTTGAACATCGTACGACAACTTAGGACATCTTAAGACTCTTTATGCCACATTAGCAAATCGAAAAGAACGTTAGAATAACGTACGACGCGTTACAGCTCATAAGAACACCTTACACCACTGTACGAAACATTAAAACTCCATAATAAACTTAATGAATTCGTCCGAGTCCTTTGAACATCGTACGACAACTTAGGACATCTTACGACTCTTTATGCCACATTAGCAACTCGTAATGAACATTAGTATAATGTAGTACGCCTTACAGCTCCTAAGAACACCTTACACCACCGTACGAAACGTTAAAACTCAATAATAAACCTAATTAATTCGTCCGAGTCCTTTGAACATCGTACGACAACTCAGGAGATGTTACGGCTCAGTATACGGCACTAGCAACATGAGAAGCACGTTAGAATAATGTAGGACGCGTTACAACTCCTAAGAACACCTTACATCACCGTACAAAACTTTAAAACTCCATAATAAACGTAATTAATTCGTACGAGTCCTTTGAACATCGTACGACAACTTAGGACATCTTACGACTCTTTATGCCACATAAGCAACTCGAAAAGAACATTAGTATAATGTAGGACGCCTTACAGCTCCTAAGAACACCTTACACCACCGTACGAAACATTAAAACTCCATAATAAACCTAATGAATTCGTCCGAGTCCTTTGAACATCGTACGACAACTCAGGAGATGTTACAGCTCAGTATACAGCATTAGCAACATGAAAAGCACGTTAGAATAATGTACGACGCGTTACAACTCTTAAAAACACCTTACATCACCGTACAATACTTTAAAACTCCATAATAAACCAAATTAATTCGTACGAGTCCTTTGAACATCGTACGACAACTTAGGACATCTTACGACTCTTTATGTCACATTACCAACATGAAAAGCATGTTAGAATAATGTAGGACGCGTTACAGCTCCTATGAACACCTTACACCACCGTATGAAACATTAAAACTCCATAATAAACCTAATGAATTCGTTCGAGTCCTTTGAACATCGTACGACAACTTAAGACATCTTAAGAGTCTATATGCCACATTAGCAACTCAAAAAGAACGTTAGTAAGATGTAGGACGCCTTACAGCTCCTAAGAACACCTTACACCACCGTACGAAACATTAAAATTCCATAATTAACCTATTGAATTTGTCCGACTCCTTTGAACATCGTACGATAACTCAGGAGATGTTACAGCTCAGTATACAGCATTAGCAACATGAAAAGCACGTTAGAATAATGTAGGACGCGTTACAACTCCTAAGAACACCTTACATCACCGTACAAAACTTTAAAACTCCATAATAAACCAAATTAATTCGTACGAGTCCTTTGAACATCGTACGACAACTTAGGACATCTTACGACTCTTTATGCCACATTACCAACATGAAAAGCATGTTAGAATAACGTAGGACGCGTTACAGCTCCTAAGAACACCTTACACCACCGTACGAAACATTAAAACTCCATAATAAACCTAATGAATTCGTTCGAGTCCTTTGAACATCGTACGACAACTTAAGACATCTTAAGACTCTATATGCCACATTAGCAACTTGAAAAGAACGTTAGTATGATGTAGGACGCCTTACAGCACCTAAGAACACCTTACACCACCGTACGAAACATTAAAACTCCATAATAAACCTAATGAATTCGTCCGAGTCCTTTGAACATCGTACGACAACTCAGGAGATGTTACAGCTCAGTATACAGTATTAGCAACATGAAAAGCACGTTAGAATAATGTAGGACGCGTTACAACTCCTAAGAACACCTTACATCACCGTACAAAACTTTAAAACTCCATAATAAACCAAATTAATTCGTACGAGTCCTTTGAACATCGTACGACAACTTAGGACATCTTACGACTCTTTATGCCACATTACCAACATGAAAAGCATGTTAGAATAATGTAGGACGCGTTACAGCTCCTAAGAACACCTTACACCACCGTATGAAACATTAAAACTCCATAATAAACCTAATGAATTCGTTCGAGTCCTTTGAACATCGTACGACAACTTAAGACATCTTAAGAGTCTATATGCCACATTAGCAACTCGAAAAGAACGTTAGTAAGATGTAGGACGCCTTACAGCTCCTAAGAACACCTTACACCACCGTACGAAACATTAAAATTCCGTAATGAACCTAATGAATTTGTCCGAGTCCTTTGAACATCGTACGACAACTCAGGAGATGTTACAACTCAGTATACAGCATTAGCAACATGAAAAGCACGTTAGAATAATGTAGGACGCGTTACAACTCCTAAGAACACCTTACATCACCGTACAAAACTTTAAAACTCCATAATAAACCAAATTAATTCGTACGAGTCCTTTGAACATCGTACGACAACTTAAGACATCTTAAGAGTCTATATGCCACATTAGCAACTCGAAAAGAACGTTAGTAAGATGTAGGACGCCTTACAGCTCCTAAGAACACCTTACACCACCGTACGAAACATTAAAATTCCATAATGAACCTAATGAATTTGTCCGAGTCCTTTGAACATCGTACGACAACTCAGGAGATGTTACAACTCAGTATACAGCATTAGCAACATGAAAAGCACGTTAGAATAATGTAGGACGTGTTACAACTCCTAAGAACACCTTACATCACCGTACAAAACTTTAAAACTCCATAATAAACCAAATTAATTCGTACGAGTCCTTTGAACATCGTACGACAACGTAGGACATCTTACGACTCTTTATGCCACATCAGCAACTCGAAAAGAACATTAGTATAATGTAGGACGCCTTACAGTTCCTAAGAACACCTTACACCACCGTACGAAACATTAAAACTCCATAATAAACCTAATGAATTCGTCCGAGTCCTTTGAACATCGTACGACAACTCAGGAGATGTTACAGCTCAGTATACAGCATTAGCAACATGAAAAGCACGTTAGAATAATGTACGACGCGTTACAACTCTTAAAAACACCTTACATCACCGTACAATACTTTAAAACTCCATAATAAACCAAATTAATTCGTACGAGTCCTTTGAACATCGTACGACAACTTAGGACATCTTACGACTCTTTATGTCACATTACCAACATGAAAAGCATGTTAGAATAATGTAGGACGCGTTACAGCTCCTAAGAACACCTTACACCACCGTATGAAACATTAAAACTCCATAATAAACCTAATGAATTCGTTCGAGTCCTTTGAACATCGTACGACAACTTAAGACATCTTAAGAGTCTATATGCCACATTAGCAACTCAAAAAGAACGTTAGTAAGATGTAGGACGCCTTACAGCTCCTAAGAACACCTTACACCACCGTACGAAACATTAAAATTCCATAATTAACCTATTGAATTTGTCCGACTCCTTTGAACATCGTACGATAACTCAGGAGATGTTACAGCTCAGTATACAGCATTAGCAACATGAAAAGCACGTTAGAATAATGTAGGACGCGTTACAACTCCTAAGAACACCTTACATCACCGTACAAAACTTTAAAACTCCATAATAAACCAAATTAATTCGTACGAGTCCTTTGAACATCGTACGACAACTTAGGACATCTTACGACTCTTTATGCCACATTACCAACATGAAAAGCATGTTAGAATAACGTAGGACGCGTTACAGCTCCTAAGAACACCTTACACCACCGTACGAAACATTAAAACTCCATAATAAACCTAATGAATTCGTTCGAGTCCTTTGAACATCGTACGACAACTTAAGACATCTTAAGACTCTATATGCCACATTAGCAACTTGAAAAGAACGTTAGTATGATGTAGGACGCCTTACAGCACCTAAGAACACCTTACACCACCGTACGAAACATTAAAACTCCATAATAAACCTAATGAATTCGTCCGAGTCCTTTGAACATCGTACGACAACTCAGGAGATGTTACAGCTCAGTATACAGTATTAGCAACATGAAAAGCACGTTAGAATAATGTAGGACGCGTTACAACTCCTAAGAACACCTTACATCACCGTACAAAACTTTAAAACTCCATAATAAACCAAATTAATTCGTACGAGTCCTTTGAACATCGTACGACAACTTAGGACATCTTACGACTCTTTATGCCACATTACCAACATGAAAAGCATGTTAGAATAATGTAGGACGCGTTACAGCTCCTAAGAACACCTTACACCACCGTATGAAACATTAAAACTCCATAATAAACCTAATGAATTCGTTCGAGTCCTTTGAACATCGTACGACAACTTAAGACATCTTAAGAGTCTATATGCCACATTAGCAACTCGAAAAGAACGTTAGTAAGATGTAGGACGCCTTACAGCTCCTAAGAACACCTTACACCACCGTACGAAACATTAAAATTCCGTAATGAACCTAATGAATTTGTCCGAGTCCTTTGAACATCGTACGACAACTCAGGAGATGTTACAACTCAGTATACAGCATTAGCAACATGAAAAGCACGTTAGAATAATGTAGGACGCGTTACAACTCCTAAGAACACCTTACATCACCGTACAAAACTTTAAAACTCCATAATAAACCAAATTAATTCGTACGAGTCCTTTGAACATCGTACGACAACTTAAGACATCTTAAGAGTCTATATGCCACATTAGCAACTCGAAAAGAACGTTAGTAAGATGTAGGACGCCTTACAGCTCCTAAGAACACCTTACACCACCGTACGAAACATTAAAATTCCATAATGAACCTAATGAATTTGTCCGAGTCCTTTGAACATCGTACGACAACTCAGGAGATGTTACAACTCAGTATACAGCATTAGCAACATGAAAAGCACGTTAGAATAATGTAGGACGTGTTACAACTCCTAAGAACACCTTACATCACCGTACAAAACTTAAAACTCCATAATAAACCAAATTAATTCGTACGAGTCCTTTGAACATCGTACGACAACGTAGGACATCTTACGACTCTTTATGCCACATCAGCAACTCGAAAAGAACATTAGTATAATGTAGGACGCCTTACAGTTCCTAAGAACACCTTACACCACCGTACGAAACATTAAAACTCCATAATAAACCTAATGAATTCGTCCGAGTCCTTTGAACATCGTACGACAACTCAGGAGATGTTACAGCTCAGTATACAGCATTAGCAACATGAAAAGCACGTTAGAATAATGTAGGACGCGTTACAACTCCTAAGAACACCTTACATCATCGTACAAAACTTTAAAACTCCATAATAAACCAAATTAATTCGTACGAGTCCTTTGAACATCGTACGACAACTTAGGACATCTTACGACTCTTTATGCCACATTACCAACATGAAAAGCATGTTAGAATAATGTAGGACGCGTTACAGCTCCTAAGAACACCTTACACCACCGTATGAAACATTAAAACTCCATAATAAACCTAATGAATTCGTTCGAGTCCTTTGAACATCGTACGACAACTTAAGACATCTTAAGAGTCTATATGCCACATTAGCAACTCGAAAAGAACGTTAGTAAGATGTAGGACGCCTTACAGCTCCTAAGAACACCTTACACCACCGTACGAAACATTAAAATTCCATAATGAACCTAATGAATTTGTCCGAGTCCTTTGAACATCGTACGACAACTCAGGAGATGTTACAACTCAGTATACAGCATTAGCAACATGAAAAGCACGTTAGAATAATGTAGGACGTGTTACAACTCCTAAGAACACCTTACATCACCGTACAAAACTTTAAAACTCCATAATAAACCAAATTAATTCGTACGAGTCCTTTGAACATCGTACGACAACTTAGGACATCTTACGACTCTTTATGCCACATCAGCAACTCGAAAAGAACATTAGTATAATGTAGGACGCCTTACAGCTCCTAAGAACACCTTACACCACCGTACGAAACATTAAAACTCCATAATAAACCTAATGAATTCGTCCGAGTCCTTTGAACATCGTACGACAACTCAGGAGATGTTACAGCTCAGTATACAGCATTAGCAACATGAAAAGCACGTTAGAATAATGTAGGACGCGTTACAACTCCTAAGAACACCTTACATCACCGTACAAAACTTTAAAACTCCATAATAAACCAAATTAATTCGTACGAGTCCTTTGAACATCGTACGACAACTTAGGACATCTTACGACTCTTTATGCCACATTACCAACATGAAAAGCATGTTAGAATAATGTAGGACGCGTTACAGCTCCTAAGAACACCTTACACCACCGTACGAAACATTAAAACTCCATAATAAACCTAATGAATTCGTTCGAGTCCTTTGAACATCGTACGACAACTTAAGACATCTTAAGACTCTATATGCCACATTAGCAACTCGAAAAGAACGTTAGTATGATGTAGGACGCCTTACAGCTCCTTAGAACACCTTACACCACCGTACAAAACTTTAAAACTCCATAATAAACCTAATGAATTCGTCCGAGTCCTTTGAACATCGTACGACAACTTAGGACATCTTAAGACTCTTTATGCCACATTAGCAAATCGAAAAGAACGTTAGAATAACGTACGACGCGTTACAGCTCCTAAGAACACCTTACACCACTGTACGAAACATTAAAACTCCATAATAAACTTAATGAATTCGTACGAGTCCTTTGAACATCGTACGACAACTTAGGACATCTTACGACTCTTTATGCCACATTAGCAACTCGTAATGAACATTAGTATAATGTAGTACGCCTTACAGCTCCTAAGAACACCTTACACCACCGTACGAAACGTTAAAACTCAATAATAAACCTAATGAATTCGTCCGAGTCCTTTGAACATCGTACGACAACTCAGGAGATGTTACGGCTCAGTATACGGCACTAGCAACATGAGAAGCACGTTAGAATAATGTAGGACGCGTTACAACTCCTAAGAACACCTTACATCACCGTACAAAACTTTAAAACTCCATAATAAACGTAATTAATTCGTACGAGTCCTTTGAACATCGTACGACAACTTAGGACATCTTACGACTCTTTATGCCACATAAGCAACTCGAAAAGAACATTAGTATAATGTAGGACGCCATACAGCTCCTAAGAACACCTTACACCACCGTACGAAACATTAAAACTCCATAATAAACCTAATGAATTCGTCCGAGTCCTTTGAACATCGTACGACAACTCAGGAGATGTTACAGCTCAGTATACAGCATTAGCAACATGAAAACACGTTAGAATAATGTACGACGCGTTACAACTCTTAAAAACACCTTACATCACCGTACAATACTTTAAAACTCCATAATAAACCAAATTAATTCGTACGAGTCCTTTGAACATCGTACGACAACTTAGGACATCTTACGACTCTTTATGTCACATTACCAACATGAAAAGCATGTTAGAATAATGTAGGACGCGTTACAGCTCCTAAGAACACCTTACACCACCGTATGAAACATTAAAACTCCATAATAAACCTAATGAATTCGTTCGAGTCCTTTGAACATCGTACGACAACTTAAGACATCTTAAGAGTCTATATGCCACATTAGCAACTCAAAAAGAACGTTAGTAAGATGTAGGACGCCTTACAGCTCCTAAGAACACCTTACACCACCGTACGAAACATTAAAATTCCATAATGAACCTATTGAATTTGTCCGACTCCTTTGAACATCGTACGATAACTCAGGAGATGTTACAGCTCAGTATACAGCATTAGCAACATGAAAAGCACGTTAGAATAATGTAGGACGCGTTACAACTCCTAAGAACACCTTACATCACCGTACAAAACTTTAAAACTCCATAATAAACCAAATTAATTCGTACGAGTCCTTTGAACATCGTACGGCAACTTAGGACATCTTACGACTCTTTATGCCACATTACCAACATGAAAAGCATGTTAGAATAACGTAGGACGCGTTACAGCTCCTAAGAACACCTTACACCACCGTACGAAACATTAAAACTCCATAATAAACCTAATGAATTCGTTCGAGTCCTTTGAACATCGTACGACAACTTAAGACATCTTAAGACTCTATATGCCACATTAGCAACTTGAAAATAACGTTAGTATGATGTAGGACGCCTTACAGCACCTAAGAACACCTTACAATACCGTACGAAACATTAAAACTCCATAATAAACCTAATGAATTCGTCCGAGTCCTTTGAACATCGTACGACAACTCAGGAGATGTTACAGCTCAGTATACAGCATTAGCAACATGAAAAGCACGTTAGAATAATGTAGGACGCGTTACAACTCCTAAGAACACCTTACATCACCGTACAAAACTTTAAAACTCCATAATAAACCAAATTAATTCGTACGAGTCCTTTGAACATCGTACGACAACTTAGGACATCTTACGACTCTTTATGCCACATTACCAACATGAAAAGCATGTTAGAATAATGTAGGACGCGTTACAGCTCCTAAGAACACCTTACACCACCGTATGAAACATTAAAACTCCATAATAAACCTAATGAATTCGTTCGAGTCCTTTGAACATCGTACGACAACTTAAGACATCTTAAGAGTCTATATGCCACATTAGCAACTCGAAAAGAACGTTAGTAAGATGTAGGACGCCTTACAGCTCCTAAGAACACCTTACACCACCGTACGAAACATTAAAATTCCATAATGAACCTAATGAATTTGTCCGAGTCCTTTGAACATCGTACGACAACTCAGGAGATGTTACAACTCAGTATACAGCATTAGCAACATGAAAAGCACGTTAGAATAATGTAGGACGCGTTACAACTCCTAAGAACACCTTACATCACCGTACAAAACTTTAAAACTCCATAATAAACCAAATTAATTCGTACGAGTCCTTTGAACATCGTACGACAACTTAGGACATCTTACGACTCTTTATGCCACATTACCAACATGAAAAGCATGTTAGAATAATGTAGGACGCGTTACAGCTCCTAAGAACACCTTACACCACCGTACGAAACATTAAAACTCCATAATAAACCTAATGAATTCGTTCGAGTCCTTTGAACATCGTACGACAACTTAAGACATCTTAAGACTCTATATCCCACATTAGCAACTTGAAAAGAACGTTAGTATGATGTAGGACGCCTTACAGCACCTAAGAACACCTTACACCACCGTACGAAACATTAAAACTCCATAATAAACCTAATGAATTCGTCCGAGTCCTTTGAACATCGTACGACAACTTAGGACATCTTAAGACTCTTTATGCCACATTAGCAAATCGAAAAGAACGTTAGAATAACGTACGACGCGTTACAGCTCCTAAGAACACCTTACACCACCGTACGAAACATTAAAACTCCATAATAAACTTAATGAATTCGTCCGAGTCCTTTGAACATCGTACGACAACTTAGGACATCTTACGACTCTTTATGCCACATTAGCAACTCGAAATGAACATTAGTATAATGAAGTACGCCTTACAGCTCCTAAGAACACCTTACACCACCGTACGAAACGTTAAAACTCAATAATAAACCTAATGAATTCGTCCGAGTCCTTTGAACATCGTACGACAACTCAGGAGATGTTACGGCTCAGTATACGGCACTAGCAACATGAAAAGCACGTTAGAATAATGTAGGACGCGTTACAACTCCTAAGAACACCTTACATCACCGTACAAAACTTTAAAACTCCATAATAAACGTAATTAATTCGTACGAGTCCTTTGAACATCGTACGACAACTTAGGACATCTTACGACTCTTTATGCCACATCAGCAACTCGAAAAGAACATTAGTATAATGTAGGACGCCTTACAGCTCCTAAGAACACCTTACACCACCGTTCGAAACATTAAAACTCCATAATAAACCTAATGAATTCGTCCGAGTCCTTTGAACATCGTACGACAACTCAGGAGATGTTACAGCTCAGTATACAACATTAGCAACATGAAAAGCACGTTAGAATAATGTAGGACGCGTTACAACTCCTAAGAACACCTTACATCACCGTACAAAACTTTAAAACTCCATAATAAACCAAATTAATTCGTACGAGTCCTTTGAACATCGTACGACAACTTTGGACATCTTACGACTCTTTATGCCACATTACCAACATGAAAAGCATGTTAGAATAATGTAGGACGCGTTACAGCTCCTAAGAACACCTTACACCACCGTATGAAACATTAAAACTCCATAATAAACCTAATGAATTCGTTCGAGTCCTTTGAACATCGTACGACAACTTAAGACATCTTAAGAGTCTATATGCCACATTAGCAACTCGAAAAGAACGTTAGTAAGATGTAGGACGCCTTACAGCTCCTAAGAACACCTTACACCACCGTACGAAACATTAAAATTCCATAATGAACCTAATGAATTTGTCCGAGTCCTTTGAACATCGTACGACAACTCAGGAGATGTTACAGCTCAGTATACAGCATTAGCTACATGAAAAGCACGTTAGAATAATGTAGGACGCGTTACAACTCCTAAGAACACCTTACATCACCGTACAAAACTTTAAAACTCCATAATAAACCAAATTAATTCGTACGAGTCCTTTGAACATCGTACGACAACTTAGGACATCTTACGACTCTTTATGCCATATTAGCAACTCGAAATGAACATTAGTATAATGAAGTACGCCTTACAGCTCCTAAGAACACCTTACACCACCGTACGAAACGTTAAAACTCAATAATAAACCTAATGAATTCGTCCGAGTCCTTTGAACATCGTACGACAACTCAGGAGATGTTACGGCTCAGTATACGGCACTAGCAACATGAAAAGCACGTTAGAATAATGTAGGACGCGTTACAACTCCTAAGAACACCTTACATCACCGTACAAAACTTTAAAACTCCATAATAAACGTAATTAATTCGTACGAGTCCTTTGAACATCGTACGACAACTTAGGACATCTTACGACTCTTTATGCCACATCAGCAACTCGAAAAGAACATTAGTATAATGTAGGACGCCTTACAGCTCCTAAGAACACCTTACACCACCGTTCGAAACATTAAAACTCCATAATAAACCTAATGAATTCGTCCGAGTCCTTTGAACATCGTACGACAACTCAGGAGATGTTACAGCTCAGTATACAACATTAGCAACATGAAAAGCACGTTAGAATAATGTAGGACGCGTTACAACTCCTAAGAACACCTTACATCACCGTACAAAACTTTAAAACTCCATAATAAACCAAATTAATTCGTACGAGTCCTTTGAACATCGTACGACAACTTTGGACATCTTACGACTCTTTATGCCACATTACCAACATGAAAAGCATGTTAGAATAATGTAGGACGCGTTACAGCTCCTAAGAACACCTTACACCACCGTATGAAACATTAAAACTCCATAATAAACCTAATGAATTCGTTCGAGTCCTTTGAACATCGTACGACAACTTAAGACATCTTAAGAGTCTATATGCCACATTAGCAACTCGAAAAGAACGTTAGTAAGATGTAGGACGCCTTACAGCTCCTAAGAACACCTTACACCACCGTACGAAACATTAAAATTCCATAATGAACCTAATGAATTTGTCCGAGTCCTTTGAACATCGTACGACAACTCAGGAGATGTTACAGCTCAGTATACAGCATTAGCTACATGAAAAGCACGTTAGAATAATGTAGGACGCGTTACAACTCCTAAGAACACCTTACATCACCGTACAAAACTTTAAAACTCCATAATAAACCAAATTAATTCGTACGAGTCCTTTGAACATCGTACGACAACTTAGGACATCTTACGACTCTTTATGCCACATTAGCAACTCGAAATGAACATTAGTATAATGAAGTACGCCTTACAGCTCCTAAGAACACCTTACACCACCGTACGAAACGTTAAAACTCAATAATAAACCTAATGAATTCGTCCGAGTCCTTTGAACATCGTACGACAACTCAGGAGATGTTACGGCTCAGTATACGGCACTAGCAACATGAAAAGCACGTTAGAATAATGTAGGACGCGTTACAACTCCTAAGAACACCTTACATCACCGTACAAAACTTTAAAACTCCATAATAAACGTAATTAATTCGTACGAGTCCTTTGAACATCGTACGACAACTTAGGACATCTTACGACTCTTTATGCCACATCAGCAACTCGAAAAGAACATTAGTATAATGTAGGACGCCTTACAGCTCCTAAGAACACCTTACACCACCGTTCGAAACATTAAAACTCCATAATAAACCTAATGAATTCGTCCGAGTCCTTTGAACATCGTACGACAACTCAGGAGATGTTACAGCTCAGTATACAACATTAGCAACATGAAAAGCACGTTAGAATAATGTAGGACGCGTTACAACTCCTAAGAACACCTTACATCACCGTACAAAACTTTAAAACTCCATAATAAACCAAATTAATTCGTACGAGTCCTTTGAACATCGTACGACAACTTTGGACATCTTACGACTCTTTATGCCACATTACCAACATGAAAAGCATGTTAGAATAATGTAGGACGCGTTACAGCTCCTAAGAACACCTTACACCACCGTATGAAACATTAAAACTCCATAATAAACCTAATGAATTCGTTCGAGTCCTTTGAACATCGTACGACAACTTAAGACATCTTAAGAGTCTATATGCCACATTAGCAACTCGAAAAGAACGTTAGTAAGATGTAGGACGCCTTACAGCACCTAAGAACACCTTACACCACCGTACGAAACATTAAAACTCCATAATAAACCTAATGAATTCGTCCGAGTCCTTTGAACATCGTACGACAACTCAGGAGATGTTACAGCTCAGTATACAGTATTAGCAACATGAAAAGCACGTTAGAATAATGTAGGACGCGTTACAACTCCTAAGAACACCTTACATCACCGTACAAAACTTTAAAACTCCATAATAAACCAAATTAATTCGTACGAGTCCTTTGAACATCGTACGACAACTTAGGACATCTTACGACTCTTTATGCCACATTAGCAACTCGAAATGAACATTAGTATAATGAAGTACGCCTTACAGCTCCTAAGAACACCTTACACCACCGTACGAAACGTTAAAACTCAATAATAAACCTAATGAATTCGTCCGAGTCCTTTGAACATCGTACGACAACTCAGGAGATGTTACGGCTCAGTATACGGCACTAGCAACATGAAAAGCACGTTAGAATAATGTAGGACGCGTTACAACTCCTAAGAACACCTTACATCACCGTACAAAACTTTAAAACTCCATAATAAACGTAATTAATTCGTACGAGTCCTTTGAACATCGTACGACAACTTAGGACATCTTACGACTCTTTATGCCACATCAGCAACTCGAAAAGAACATTAGTATAATGTAGGACGCCTTACAGCTCCTAAGAACACCTTACACCACCGTTCGAAACATTAAAACTCCATAATAAACCTAATGAATTCGTCCGAGTCCTTTGAACATCGTACGACAACTCAGGAGATGTTACAGCTCAGTATACAACATTAGCAACATGAAAAGCACGTTAGAATAATGTAGGACGCGTTACAACTCCTAAGAACACCTTACATCACCGTACAAAACTTTAAAACTCCATAATAAACCAAATTAATTCGTACGAGTCCTTTGAACATCGTACGACAACTTTGGACATCTTACGACTCTTTATGCCACATTACCAACATGAAAAGCATGTTAGAATAATGTAGGACGCGTTACAGCTCCTAAGAACACCTTACACCACCGTATGAAACATTAAAACTCCATAATAAACCTAATGAATTCGTTCGAGTCCTTTGAACATCGTACGACAACTTAAGACATCTTAAGAGTCTATATGCCACATTAGCAACTCGAAAAGAACGTTAGTAAGATGTAGGACGCCTTACAGCTCCTAAGAACACCTTACACCACCGTACGAAACATTAAAATTCCATAATGAACCTAATGAATTTGTCCGAGTCCTTTGAACATCGTACGACAACTCAGGAGATGTTACAGCTCAGTATACAGCATTAGCTACATGAAAAGCACGTTAGAATAATGTAGGACGCGTTACAACTCCTAAGAACACCTTACATCACCGTACAAAACTTTAAAACTCCATAATAAACCAAATTAATTCGTACGAGTCCTTTGAACATCGTACGACAACTTAGGACATCTTACGACTCTTTATGCCACATTAGCAACTCGAAATGAACATTAGTATAATGAAGTACGCCTTACAGCTCCTAAGAACACCTTACACCACCGTACGAAACGTTAAAACTCAATAATAAACCTAATGAATTCGTCCGAGTCCTTTGAACATCGTACGACAACTCAGGAGATGTTACGGCTCAGTATACGGCACTAGCAACATGAAAAGCACGTTAGAATAATGTAGGACGCGTTACAACTCCTAAGAACACCTTACATCACCGTACAAAACTTTAAAACTCCATAATAAACGTAATTAATTCGTACGAGTCCTTTGAACATCGTACGACAACTTAGGACATCTTACGACTCTTTATGCCACATCAGCAACTCGAAAAGAACATTAGTATAATGTAGGACGCCTTACAGCTCCTAAGAACACCTTACACCACCGTACGAAACATTAAAACTCCATAATAAACCTAATGAATTCGTCCGAGTCCTTTGAACATCGTACGACAACTCAGGAGATGTTACAGCTCAGTATACAGCATTAGCAACATGAAAAGCACGTTAGAATAATGTAGGACGCGTTACAACTCCTAAGAACACCTTACATCACCGTACAAAACTTTAAAACTCCATAATAAACCAAATTAATTCGTACGAGTCCTTTGAACATCGTACGACAACTTTGGACATCTTACGACTCTTTATGCCACATTACCAACATGAAAAGCATGTTAGAATAATGTAGGACGCGTTACAGCTCCTAAGAACACCTTACACCACCGTATGAAACATTAAAACTCCATAATAAACCTAATGAATTCGTTCGAGTCCTTTGAACATCGTACGACAACTTAAGACATCTTAAGAGTCTATATGCCACATTAGCAACTCGAAAAGAACGTTAGTAAGATGTAGGACGCCTTACAGCTCCTAAGAACACCTTACACCACCGTACGAAACATTAAAATTCCATAATGAACCTAATGAATTTGTCCGAGTCCTTTGAACATCGTACGACAACTCAGGAGATGTTACAGCTCAGTATACAGCATTAGCTACATGAAAAGCACGTTAGAATAATGTAGGACGCGTTACAACTCCTAAGAACACCTTACATCACCGTACAAAACTTTAAAACTCCATAATAAACCAAATTAATTCGTACGAGTCCTTTGAACATCGTACGACAACTTAGGACATCTTACGACTCTTTATGCCACATTACCAACATGAAAAGCATGTTAGAATAACGTAGGACGCGTTACAGCTCCTAAGAACACCTTACACCACCGTACGAAACATTAAAACTCCATAATAAACCTAATGAATTCGTTCGAGTCCTTTGAACATCGTACGACAACTTAAGACATCTTAAGACTCTATATGCCACATTAGCAACTTGAAAAGAACGTTAGTATGATGTAGGACGCCTTACAGCACCTAAGAACACCTTACACCACCGTACGAAACATTAAAACTCCATAATAAACCTAATGAATTCGTCCGAGTCCTTTGAACATCGTACGACAACTTAGGACATCTTAAGACTCTTTATGCCACATTAGCAAATCGAAAAGAACGTTAGAATAACGTACGACGCGTTACAGCTCCTAAGAACACCTTACACCACCGTACGAAACATTAAAACTTCAAAATAAACTTAATGAATTCGTCCGAGTCCTTTGAACATCGTACGACAATTTAGGACATCTTACGACTCTTTATGCCACATTAGCAACTCGAAATGAACATTAGTATAATGTAGTACGCCTTACAGCTCCTAAGAACACCTTACACCACCGTACGAAACGTTAAAACTCAATAATAAACCTAATGAATTCGTCCGAGTCCTTTGAACATCGTACGACAACTCAGGAGATGTTACGGCTCAGTATACGGCACTAGCAACATGAAAAGCACATTAGAATAATGTAGGACGCGTTACAACTCCTAAGAACACCTTACATCACCGTACAAAACTTTAAAACTCCATAATAAACGTAATTAATTCGTACGAGTCCTTTGAACATCGTACGACAACTTAGGAAATCTTACGACTCTTTATGCCACATCAGCAACTCGAAAAGAACATTAGTATAATGTAGGACGCCTTACAGCTCCTAAGAGACACCTTACACCACCGTACGAAACATTAAAACTCCATAATAAACCTAATGAATTCGTCTGAGTCCTTTGAACATCGTACGACAACTCAGGAGATGTTACAGCTCAGTATACAGCATTAGCAACATGAAAAGCACGTTAGAATAATGTAGGACGCGTTACAACTCCTAAGAACACCTTACATCACCGTACAAAACTTTAAAACTCCATAATAAACCAAATTAATTCGTACTAGTCCTTTGAACATCGTACGACAACTTAGGACATCTTACGACTCTTTATGCCACATTACCAACATGAAAAGCATGTTAGAATAATGTAGGACGCGTTACAGCTCCTAAGAACACCTTACACCACCGTATGAAACATTAAAACTCCATAATAAACCTAATGAATTCGTTCGAGTCCTTTGAACATCGTACGACAACTTAAGACATCTTAAGAGTCTATATGCCACATTAGCAACTCGAAAAGAACGTTAGTAAGATGTAGGACGCCTTACAGCTCCTAAGAACACCTTACACCACCGTACGAAACATTAAAACTCCATAATGAACCTAATGAATTTGTCCGAGTCCTTTGAACATCGTACGACAACTCAGGAGATGTTACAGCTCAGTATACAGCATTAGCAACATGAAAAGCACGTTAGAATAATGTAGCACGCGTTACAACTCCTAAGAACACCTTACATCACCGTACAAAACTTTAAAACTCCATAATAAACCAAATTAATTCGTACGAGTCCTTTGAACATCGTACGACAACTTAGGACATCTTACGACTCTTTATGCCACATTAGCAACTCGAAAAGAACATTAGTATAATGTAGGACGCCTTACAGCTCCTAAGAGACACCTTACACCACCGTACGAAACATTAAAACTCCATAATAAACCTAATGAATTCGTCTGAGTCCTTTGAACATCGTACGACAACTCAGGAGATGTTACAGCTCAGTATACAGCATTAGCAACATGAAAAGCACGTTAGAATAATGTAGGACGCGTTACAACTCCTAAGAACACCTTACATCACCGTACAAAACTTTAAAACTCCATAATAAACCAAATTAATTCGTACTAGTCCTTTGAACATCGTACGACAACTTAGGACATCTTACGACTATTTATGCCACATTACCAACATGAAAAGCATGTTAGAATAATGTAGGACGCGTTACAGCTCCTAAGAACACCTTACACCACCGTACGAAACATTAAAACTCCATAATAAACCTAATGAATTCGTTCGAGTCCTTTGAACATCGTACGACAACTTAAGACATCTTAAGACTCTATATGCCACATTAGCAACTCGAAAAGAACGTTAGTATGATGTAGGACGCCTTACAGCACCTAAGAACACCTTACACCACCGTACGAAACATTAAAACTTCATAATAAACCTAATGAATTCGTCCGAGTCCTTTGAACATCGTACGACAACTTAGGACATCTTAAGACTCTTTATGCCACATTAGCAAATCGAAAAGAACGTTAGTATAATGTACGACGCGTTACAGCTCCTAAGAACACCTTACACCACCGTACGAAACATTAAAACTCCATAATAAACCTAATGAATTCGTCTGAGTCCTTTGAACATCGTACGACAACTTAGGACATCTTACGACTCTTTATGCCACATTAGCAACTCGAAATGAACATTAGTATATAGTAGTACGCCTTACAGCTCCTAAGAACACCTTACACCACCGTACGAAACGTTAAAACTCCATAATAAACCTAATGAATTCGTCCGAGTCCTTTGAACATCGTACGACAACTCAGGAGATGTTACGGCTCAGTATACGGCACTAGCAACATGAAAAGCACGTTAGAATAATGTAGGACGCGTTACAACTCCTAAGAACACCTTACATCACCGTACAAAACTTTAAAACTCCATAATAAACGTAATTAATTCGTACGAGTCCTTTGAACATCGTACGACAACTTAGGACATCTTACGACTATTTATGCCACATTACCAACATGAAAAGCATGTTAGAATAATGTAGGACGCGTTACAGCTCCTAAGAACACCTTACACCACCGTACGAAACATTAAAACTCCATAATAAACCTAATGAATTCGTTCGAGTCCTTTGAACATCGTACGACAACTTAAGACATCTTAAGACTCTATATGCCACATTAGCAACTCGAAAAGAACGTTAGTATGATGTAGGACGCCTTACAGCACCTAAGAACACCTTACACCACCGTACGAAACATTAAAACTTCATAATAAACCTAATGAATTCGTCCGAGTCCTTTGAACATCATACGACAACTTAGGACATCTTAAGACTCTTTATGCCACATTAGCAAATCGAAAAGAACGTTAGTATAATGTACGACGCGTTAAAGCTCCTAAGAACACCTTACGCCACCGTACGAAACATTAAAACTCCATAATAAACCTAATGAATTCGTCTGAGTCCTTTGAACATCGTACGACAACTTAGGACATCTTACGACTCTTTATGCCACATTAGCAACTCGAAATGAACATTAGTATATGGTAGTACGCCTTACAGCTCCTAGGAACACCTTACACCACCTTACGAAACGTTAAAACTCCATAATAAACCTAATGAATTCGTCCGAGTCCTTTGAACATCGTACGACAACTCAGGAGATGTTACGGCTCAGTATACGGCACTAGCAACATGAAAAGCACGTTAGAATAATGTAGGACGCGTTACAACTCCTAAGAACACCTTACATCACCGTACAAAACTTTAAAACTCCATAATAAACGTAATTAATTCGTACGAGTCCTTTGAACATCGTACGACAACTTAGGACATCTTACGACTATTTATGGCACATTACCAACATGAAAAGCATGTTAGAATAATGTAGGACGCGTTACAGCTCCTAAGAACACCTTACACCACCGTACGAAACATTAAAACTCCATAATAAACCTAATGAATTCGTTCGAGTCCTTTGAACATCGTACGACAACTTAAGACATCTTAAGACTCTATATGCCACATTAGCAACTCGAAAAGAACGTTAGTATGATGTAGGACGCCTTACAGCACCTAAGTACACCTTACACCACCGTACGAAACATTAAAACTTCATAATAAACCTAATGAATTCGTCCGAGTCCTTTGAACATCATACGACAACTTAGGACATCTTAAGACTCTTTATGCCACATTAGCAAATCGAAAAGAACGTTAGTATAATGTACGACGCGTTAAAGCTCCTAAGAACACCTTACACCACCGTACGAAACATTAAAACTCCATAATAAACCTAATGAATTCGTCTGAGTCCTTTGAACATCGTACGACAACTTAGGACATCTTACGACTCTTTATGCCACATTAGCAACTCGAAATGAACATTAGTATATGGTAGTACGCCTTACAGCTCCTAGGAACACCTTACACCACCGTACGAAACGTTAAAACTCCATAATAAACCTAATGAATTCGTCCGAGTCCTTTGAACATCGTACGACAACTCAGGAGATGTTACGGCTCAATATACGGCACTAGCAACATGAAAAGCACGTTAGAATAATGTAGGACGCGTTACAACTCCTAAGAACACCTTACATCACCGAACAAAACTTTAAAACTCCATAATAAACGTAATTAATTCGTACGAGTCCTTTGAACATCGTACGAAAACTTAGGACATCTTACGACTCTTTATGCCACATCAGCAGCTCGAAAAGAACATTAGTATAATGTAGGACGCCTTACAGCTCCTAAGAACACCTTACACCACCGTACGAAACATTAAAACTCCATAATGAACCTAATGAATTTGTCCGAGTCCTTTGAACATCGTACGACAACTCAGGAGATGTTACAGCTCAGTATACAGCATTAGCAACATGAAAAGCACGTTAGAATAATGTAGGACGCGTTACAACTCCTAAGAACACCTTACATCACCGTACAAAACTTTAAAACTCCATAATAAACCAAATTAATTCGTACGAGTCCTTTGAACATCGTACGACAACTTAGGACATCTTACGACTCTTTATGCCACATTACCAACATGAAAAGCATGTTAGAATAATGTAGGACGCGTTACAGCTCCTAAGAACACCTTACACCACCGTACGAAACATTAAAACTCCATAATAAACCTAATGAATTCGTTCGAGTCCTTTGAACATCGTACGACAACTTAAGACATCTTAAGACTCTATATGCCACATTAGCAACTCGAAAAGAACGTTAGTATGATGTAGGACGCCTTACAGCTCCTAAGAACACCTTACACCACCGTACGAAACATTAAAACTCCATAATAAACCTAATGAATTCGTCCGAGTCCTTTGAACATCGTACGACAACTTAGGACATCTTAAGACTCTTTATGCCACATTAGCAAATCGAAAAGAACATTAGTATATTGTAGGACGCGTTACAGCTCCTAAGAACACCTTACACCACCGTACGAAACATTAAAACTCCATAATAAACCTAATGAATTCGTCCGAGTCCTTTGAACATCGTACGACAACTTAGGACATCTTACGACTCTTTATGCCACATTAGCAACTCGAAATGAACATTAGTATAATGTAGTACGCCTTACAGCTCCTAAGAACACCTTACACCACCGTACGAAACGTTAAAACTCCATAATGAACCTAATGAATTCGTCCGAGTCCTTTGAACAACGTACGACAACTCAGGAGATGTTACAGCTCAGTATACAGCATTAGCAACATGAAAAGCACGTTAGAATAATGTAGGACGCGTTACAACTCCTAAGAACACCTTACATCACCGTACAAAACTTTAAAACTCCATAATAAACCAAATTAATTCGTACGAGTCCTTTGAACATCGTACGAAAACTTAGGACATCTTACGACTCTTTATGCCACATCAGCAGCTCGAAAAGAACATTAGTATAATGTAGGACGCCTTACAACTCCTAAGAACACCTTACACCACCGTACGAAACATTAAAACTCCATAATGAACCTAATGAATTTGTCCGAGTCCTTTGAACATCGTACGACAACTCAGGAGATGTTACAGCTCAGTATACAGCATTAGCAACATGAAAAGCACGTTAGAATAATGTAGGACGCGTTACAACTCCTAAGAACACCTTACATCACCGTACAAAACTTTAAAACTCCATAATAAACCAAATTAATTCGTACGAGTCCTTTGAACATCGTACGACAACTTAGGACATCTTACAACTCTTTATGCCACATTACCAACATGAAAAGCATGTTAGAATAATGTAGGACGCGTTACAGCTCCTAAGAACACCTTACACCACAGTACGAAACATTAAAACTCCATAATAAACCTAATGAATTCGTTCGAGTCCTTTGAACATCGTACGACAACTTAAGACATCTTAAGACTCTATATGCCACATTAGCAACTCGAAAAGAACGTTAGTATGATGTAGGACGACTTACAGCACCTAAGAACACCTTACACCACCGTACGAAACATTAAAACTCCATAATAAACCTAATGAATTCGTCCGAGTCCTTTGAACATCGTACGACAACTTAGGACATCTTAAGACTCTTTATGCCACATTAGCAAATCGAAAAGAACGTTAGTATAATGTACGACGCGTTACAGCTCCTAAGAACAACTTACACCACCGTACGAAACATTAAAACTCCATAATAAACCTAATGAATTCGTCCGAGTCCTTTGAACATCGTACGACAACTTAGGACATCTTACGACTCTTTATGCCACATTAGCAACTCGAAATGAACATTAGTATATGGTAGTACGCCTTACAGCTCCTAAGAACACCTTACACCACCGTACGAAACGTTAAAACTCCATAATAAACCTAATGAATTCGTCCGAGTCCTTTGAACATCGTACGACAACTCAGGAGATGTTACGGCTCAGCATACGGCACTAGCAACATGAAAAGCACGTTAGAATAATGTACGACGCGTTACAACTCCTAAGAACACCTTACATCACCGTACAAAACTTTAAAACTCCATAATAAACGTAATTAATTCGTACGAGTCCTTTGAACATCGTACGACAACTTAGGACATCTTACGACTCTTTATGCCACATTACCAACATGAAAAGCATGTTAGAATAATGTAGGACGCGTCACAGCTCCTAAGAACACCTTACACCACTGTACGAAACATTAAAACTCCATAATAAACCTAATGAATTCGTTCGAGTCCTTTGAACATCGTACGACAACTTAAGACATCTTAATACTCTATATGCCACATTAGCAACTCGAAAAGAACGTTAGTATGATGTAGGACGACTTACAGTACCTAAGAACACCTTACACCACCGTACGAAACATTAAAACTCCATAATAAACCTAATGAATTCGTCCGAGTCCTTTGAACATCGTACGACAACTTAGGACATCTTAAGACTCTTTATGCCACATTAGCCAATCGAAAAGAACGTTAGTATAATGTACGACGCGTTACAGCTCCTAAGAACACCTTACACCACCGTACGAAACACTAAAACTCCATAATAAACCTAATGAATTCGTCCGAGTCCTTTGAACATCGTACGACAACTTAGGACATCTTACGACTCTTTATGCCACATTAGCAACTCGAAATGAATATTAGTATATGGTAGTACGCCTTACAGCTCCTAAGAACACCTTACACCACCGTACGAAACGTTAAAACTCCATAATAAACCTAATGAATTCGACCGAGTCCTTTGAACATCGTACGACAACTCAGGAGATGTTACGGCTCAGTATACGGCACTAGCAACATGAAAAGCACGTTAGAATAATGTAGGACGCGTTACAACTCCTAAGAAGACCTTACATCACCGTACAAAACTTTAAAACTCCATAATAAACGTAATTAATTCGTACGAGTCCTTTGAACATCGTACGACAACTTAGGACATCTTACGACTCTTTATGCCACATTACCAACATGAAAAGCATGTTAGAATAATGTAGGACGCGTTACAGCTCCTAAGAACACCTTACACCACCGTACGAAACATTAAAACTCCATAATAAACCTAATGAATTCGTTCGAGTCCTTTGAACATCGTACGACAACTTAAGACATCTTAAGACTCTATATGCCACATTAGCAACTCGAAAAGAACGTTAGTATGATGTAGGACGACTTACAGCACCTAAGAACACCTTACACCACCGTACGAAACATTAAAACTCCATAATAAACCTAATGAATTCGTCCGAGTCCTTTGAACATCGTACGACAACTTAGGACATCTTAAGACTCTTTATGCCACATTAGCAAATCGAAAAGAACATTAGTATATTGTAGGACGCGTTACAGCTCCTAAGAACACCTTACACCACCGTACGAAACATTAAAACTCCATAATAAACCTAATGAATTCGTCCGAGTCCTTTGAACATCGTACGACAACTTAGGACATCTTACGACTCTTTATGCCACATTAGCAAATCGAAATGAACATTAGTATAATGTAGTACGCCTTACAGCTCCTAAGAACACCTTACACCACCGTACGAAACGTTAAAACTCCATAATGAACCTAATGAATTCGTCCGAGTCCTTTGAACAACGTACGACAACTCAGGAGATGTTACAGCTCAGTATACAGCATTAGCAACATGAAAAGCACGTTAGAATAATGTAGGACGCGTTACAACTCCTAAGAACACCTTACATCACCGTACAAAACTTTAAAACTCCATAATAAACCAAATTAATTCGTACGAGTCCTTTGAACATCGTACGACAACTTAGGACATCTTACAACTCTTTATGCCACATTACCAACATGAAAAGCATGTTAGAATAATGTAGGACGCGTTACAGCTCCTAAGAACACCTTACACCACAGTACGAAACATTAAAACTCCATAATAAACCTAATGAATTCGTTCGAGTCCTTTGAACATCGTACGACAACTTAAGACATCTTAAGACTCTATATGCCACATTAGCAACTCGAAAAGAACGTTAGTATGATGTAGGACGACTTACAGCACCTAAGAACACCTTACACCACCGTACGAAACATTAAAACTCCATAATAAACCTAATGAATTCGTCCGAGTCCTTTGAACATCGTACGACAACTTAGGACATCTTAAGACTCTTTATGCCACATTAGCAAATCGAAAAGAACGTTAGTATAATGTACGACGCGTTACACCTCCTAAGAACAACTTACACCACCGTACGAAACATTAAAACTCCATAATAAACCTAATGAATTCGTCCGAGTCCTTTGAACATCGTACGACAACTTAGGACATCTTACGACTCTTTATGCCACATTAGCAACTCGAAATGAACATTAGTATATGGTAGTACGCCTTACAGCTCCTAAGAACACCTTACACCACCGTACGAAACGTTAAAACTCCATAATAAACCTAATGAATTCGTCCGAGTCCTTTGAACATCGTACGACAACTCAGGAGATGTTACGGCTCAGCATACGGCACTAGCAACATGAAAAGCACGTTAGAATAATGTACGACGCGTTACAACTCCTAAGAACACCTTACATCACCGTACAAAACTTTAAAACTCCATAATAAACGTAATTAATTCGTACGAGTCCTTTGAACATCGTACGACAACTTAGGACATCTTACGACTCTTTATGCCACATTACCAACATGAAAAGCATGTTAGAATAATGTAGGACGCGTCACAGCTCCTAAGAACACCTTACACCACTGTACGAAACATTAAAACTCCATAATAAACCTAATGAATTCGTTCGAGTCCTTTGAACATCGTACGACAACTTAAGACATCTTAAGACTCTATATGCCACATTAGCAACTCGAAAAGAACGTTAGTATGATGTAGGACGACTTACAGTACCTAAGAACACCTTACACCACCGTACGAAACATTAAAACTCCATAATAAACCTAATGAATTCGTCCGAGTCCTTTGAACATCGTACGACAACTTAGGACATCTTAAGACTCTTTATGCCACATTAGCCAATCGAAAAGAACGTTAGTATAATGTACGACGCGTTACAGCTCCTAAGAACACCTTACACCACCGTACGAAACACTAAAACTCCATAATAAACCTAATGAATTCGTCCGAGTCCTTTGAACATCGTACGACAACTTAGGACATCTTACGACTCTTTATGCCACATTAGCAACTCGAAATGAATATTAGTATATGGTAGTACGCCTTACAGCTCCTAAGAACACCTTACACCACCGTACGAAACGTTAAAACTCCATAATAAACCTAATGAATTCGACCGAGTCCTTTGAACATCGTACGACAACTCAGGAGATGTTACGGCTCAGTATACGGCACTAGCAACATGAAAAGCACGTTAGAATAATGTAGCACGCGTTACAACTCCTAAGAAGACCTTACATCACCGTACAAAACTTTAAAACTCCATAATAAACGTAATTAATTCGTACGAGTCCTTTGAACATCGTACGACAACTTAGGACATCTTACGACTCTTTATGCCACATTACCAACATGAAAAGCATGTTAGAATAATGTAGGACGCGTCACAGCTCCTAAGAACACCTTACACCACTGTACGAAACATTAAAACTCCATAATAAACCTAATGAATTCGTTCGAGTCCTTTGAACATCGTACGACAACTTAAGACATCTTAAGACTCTATATGCCACATTAGCAACTCGAAAAGAACGTTAGTATGATGTAGGACGACTTACAGTACCTAAGAACACCTTACACCACCGTACGAAACATTAAAACTCCATAATAAACCTAATGAATTCGTCCGAGTCCTTTGAACATCGTACGACAACTTAGGACATCTTAAGACTCTTTATGCCACATTAGCCAATCGAAAAGAACGTTAGTATAATGTACGACGCGTTACAGCTCCTAAGAACACCTTACACCACCGTACGAAACACTAAAACTCCATAATAAACCTAATGAATTCGTCCGAGTCCTTTGAACATCGTACGACAACTTAGGACATCTTACGACTCTTTATGCCACATTAGCAACTCGAAATGAATATTAGTATATGGTAGTACGCCTTACAGCTCCTAAGAACACCTTACACCACCGTACGAAACGTTAAAACTCCATAATAAACCTAATGAATTCGACCGAGTCCTTTGAACATCGTACGACAACTCAGGAGATGTTACGGCTCAGTATACGGCACTAGCAACATGAAAAGCACGTTAGAATAATGTAGGACGCGTTACAACTCCTAAGAAGACCTTACATCACCGTACAAAACTTTAAAACTCCATAATAAACGTAATTAATTCGTACGAGTCCTTTGAACATCGTACGACAACTTAGGACATCTTACGACTCTTTATGCCACATTACCAACATGAAAAGCATGTTAGAATAATGTAGGACGCGTTACAGCTCCTAAGAACACCTTACACCACCGTACGAAACATTAAAACTCCATAATAAACCTAATGAATTCGTTCGAGTCCTTTGAACATCGTACGACAACTTAAGACATCTTAAGACTCTATATGCCACATTAGCAACTCGAAAAGAACGTTAGTATGATGTAGGACGACTTACAGCACCTAAGAACACCTTACACCACCGTACGAAACATTAAAACTCCATAATAAACCTAATGAATTCGTCCGAGTCCTTTGAACATCGTACGACAACTTAGGACATCTTAAGACTCTTTATGCCACATTAGCAAATCGAAAAGAACATTAGTATATTGTAGGACGCGTTACAGCTCCTAAGAACACCTTACACCACCGTACGAAACATTAAAACTCCATAATAAACCTAATGAATTCGTCCGAGTCCTTTGAACATCGTACGACAACTTAGGACATCTTACGACTCTTTATGCCACATTAGCAAATCGAAATGAACATTAGTATAATGTAGTACGCCTTACAGCTCCTAAGAACACCTTACACCACCGTACGAAACGTTAAAACTCCATAATGAACCTAATGAATTCGTCCGAGTCCTTTGAACAACGTACGACAACTCAGGAGATGTTACAGCTCAGTATACAGCATTAGCAACATGAAAAGCACGTTAGAATAATGTAGGACGCGTTACAACTCCTAAGAACACCTTACATCACCGTACAAAACTTTAAAACTCCATAATAAACCAAATTAATTCGTACGAGTCCTTTGAACATCGTACGACAACTTAGGACATCTTACAACTCTTTATGCCACATTACCAACATGAAAAGCATGTTAGAATAATGTAGGACGCGTTACAGCTCCTAAGAACACCTTACACCACAGTACGAAACATTAAAACTCCATAATAAACCTAATGAATTCGTTCGAGTCCTTTGAACATCGTACGACAACTTAAGACATCTTAAGACTCTATATGCCACATTAGCAACTCGAAAAGAACGTTAGTATGATGTAGGACGACTTACAGCACCTAAGAACACCTTACACCACCGTACGAAACATTAAAACTCCATAATAAACCTAATGAATTCGTCCGAGTCCTTTGAACATCGTACGACAACTTAGGACATCTTAAGACTCTTTATGCCACATTAGCAAATCGAAAAGAACGTTAGTATAATGTACGACGCGTTACACCTCCTAAGAACAACTTACACCACCGTACGAAACATTAAAACTCCATAATAAACCTAATGAATTCGTCCGAGTCCTTTGAACATCGTACGACAACTTAGGACATCTTACGACTCTTTATGCCACATTAGCAACTCGAAATGAACATTAGTATATGGTAGTACGCCTTACAGCTCCTAAGAACACCTTACACCACCGTACGAAACGTTAAAACTCCATAATAAACCTAATGAATTCGTCCGAGTCCTTTGAACATCGTACGACAACTCAGGAGATGTTACGGCTCAGCATACGGCACTAGCAACATGAAAAGCACGTTAGAATAATGTACGACGCGTTACAACTCCTAAGAACACCTTACATCACCGTACAAAACTTTAAAACTCCATAATAAACGTAATTAATTCGTACGAGTCCTTTGAACATCGTACGACAACTTAGGACATCTTACGACTCTTTATGCCACATTACCAACATGAAAAGCATGTTAGAATAATGTAGGACGCGTCACAGCTCCTAAGAACACCTTACACCACTGTACGAAACATTAAAACTCCATAATAAACCTAATGAATTCGTTCGAGTCCTTTGAACATCGTACGACAACTTAAGACATCTTAAGACTCTATATGCCACATTAGCAACTCGAAAAGAACGTTAGTATGATGTAGGACGACTTACAGTACCTAAGAACACCTTACACCACCGTACGAAACATTAAAACTCCATAATAAACCTAATGAATTCGTCCGAGTCCTTTGAACATCGTACGACAACTTAGGACATCTTAAGACTCTTTATGCCACATTAGCCAATTGAAAAGAACGTTAGTATAATGTACGACGCGTTACAGCTCCTAAGAACACCTTACACCACCGTACGAAACACTAAAACTCCATAATAAACCTAATGAATTCGTCCGAGTCCTTTGAACATCGTACGACAACTTAGGACATCTTACGACTCTTTATGCCACATTAGCAACTCGAAATGAATATTAGTATATGGTAGTACGCCTTACAGCTCCTAAGAACACCTTACACCACCGTACGAAACGTTAAAACTCCATAATAAACCTAATGAATTCGACCGAGTCCTTTGAACATCGTACGACAACTCAGGAGATGTTACGGCTCAGTATACGGCACTAGCAACATGAAAAGCACGTTAGAATAATGTAGCACGCGTTACAACTCCTAAGAAGACCTTACATCACCGTACAAAACTTTAAAACTCCATAATAAACGTAATTAATTCGTACGAGTCCTTTGAACATCGTACGACAACTTAGGACATCTTACGACTCTTTATGCCACATTACCAACATGAAAAGCATGTTAGAATAATGTAGGACGCGTTACAGCTCCTAAGAACACCTTACACCACCGTACGAAACATTAAAACTCCATAATAAACCTAATGAATTCGTTCGAGTCCTTTGAACATCGTACGACAACTTAAGACATCTTAAGACTCTATATGCCACATTAGCAACTCGAAAAGAACGTTAGTATGATGTAGGACGACTTACAGCACCTAAGAACACCTTACACCACCGTACGAAACATTAAAACTCCATAATAAACCTAATGAATTCGTCCGAGTCCTTTGAACATCGTACGACAACTTAGGACATCTTAAGACTCTTTATGCCACATTAGCAAATCGAAAAGAACGTTAGTATAATGTACGACGCGTTACAGCTCCTAAGAACACCTTACACCACCGTACGAAACATTAAAACTCCATAATAAACCTAATGAATTCGTCCGAGTCCTTTGAACATCGTACGCCAACTTAGGACATCTTACGACTCTTTATGCCACATTAGCAACTCGAAATGATCATTAGTATATGGTAGTACGCCTTACAGCTCCTAAGAACACCTTACACCACCGTACGAAACGTTAAAACTCCATAATAAACCTAATGAATTCGTCCGAGTCCTTTGAACATCGTACGACAACTCAGGAGATGTTACAGCTCAGTATACGGCACTAGCAACATGAAAAGCTCGTTAGAATAATGTAGGACGCGTTACAACTCCTAAGAACACCTTACATCACCGTACAAAACTTTAAAACTCCATAATAAACGTAATTAATTCGTACGAGTCCTTTGAACATCGTACGACAACTTAGGACATCTTACGACTCTTTATGCCACATCAGCAGCTCGAAAAGAACATTAGTATAATGTAGGACGCCTTACATCTCCTAAGAACACCTTACACCACCGTACGAAACATTAAAACTCCATAATAAACCTAATGTATTCGTCCGAGTCCTTTGAACATCGTACGACAACTCAGGAGATGTTACAGCTCAGTATACAGCATTAGCAACATGAAAAGCATGTTAGAATAATGTAGGACGCGTTACAACTCCTAAGAACACCTTACATCACCGTACAAAACTTTAAAACTCCATAATAAACCAAATTAATTTGTACGAGTCCTTTGAACATCGTACGACAACTTAGGACATCTTACGACTATTTATGCCACATTACCAACATGAAAAGCATGTTAGAATAATGTAGGACGCGTTACAGCTCCTAAGAACACCTTACACCACCGTATGAAACATTAAAACTCCATAATAAACCTAATGAATTCGTTCGAGTCCTTTGAACATCGTACGACAACTTAAGACATCTTAAGAGTCTATATGCCACATTAGCAACTCGAAAAGAACGTTAGTAAGATGTAGGACGCCTTACAGCTCCTAAGAACACCTTACACCACCGTACGAAACATTAAAACTCCATAATGAACCTAATGAATTTGTCCGAGTCCTTTGAACATCGTACGACAACTCAGGAGATGTTACAGCTCAGTATACAGCATTAGCAACATGAAAAGCACGTTAGAATAATGTAGGACGCGTTACAACTCCTAAGAACACCTTACATCACCGTACATAACTTTAAAACTCCATAATAAACCAAATTAATTCGTACAAGTCCTTTGAACATCGTACGACAACTTAGGACATCTTACGACTCTTTATGCCACATTACCAACATGAAAAGCATGTTAGAATAATGTAGGACGCGTTACAGCTCCTAAGAACACCTTACACCACCGTACGAAACATTAAAACTCCATAATAAACCTAATGAATTCGTTCGAGTCCTTTGAACATCGTACGACAACTTAAGACATCTTAAGACTCTATATGCCACATTAGCAACTCGAAAAGAACGTTAGTATGATGTAGGACGCCTTACAGCACCTAAGAACACCTTACACCACCGTACGAAACATTAAAACTCCGTAATAAACCTAATGAATTCGTCTGAGTCCTTTGAACATCGTACGACAACTTAGGATATCTTAAGACTCTTTATGCCACATTAGCAAATCGAAAAGAACGTTAGTGTAATGTACGACGCGTTACAGCTCCTAAGAACACCTTACACCACCATACGAAACATTAAAACTCCATAATAAACCTAATGAATTCGTCTGAGTCCTTTGAACATCGTACGACAACTTAGGACATCTTACGACTCTTTATGCCACATTAGCAACTCGAAATGAACATTAGTATATGGTAGTACGCCTTACAGCTCCTAAGAACACCTTACACCACCGTACGAAACGTTAAAACTCCATAATAAACCTAATGAATTCGTCCGAGTCCTTTGAACATCGTACGACAACTCAGGAGATGTTACGGCTCAGTATACGGCACTAGCAACATGAAAAGCACGTTAGAATAATGTAGGACGCGTTACAACTCCTAAGAAGACCTTACATCACCGTACAAAACTTTAAAACTCCATAATAAACGTAATTAATTCGTACGAGTCCTTTGAACATCGTACGACAACTTAGGACATCTTACGACTCTTTATGCCACATTACCAACATGAAAAGCATGTTAGAATAATGTAGGACGTGTTACAGATCCTAAGAACACCTTACACCACCGTACGAAACATTAAAACTCCATAATAAACCTAATGAATTCGTTCGAGTCCTTTGAACATCGTACGACAACTTAGGACATCTTACGACTCTTTATGCCACATTACCAACATGAAAAGCATGTTAGAATAATGTAGGACGTGTTACAGATCCTAAGAACACCTTACACCACCGTACGAAACATTAAAACTCCATAATAAACCTAATGAATTCGTTCGAGTCCTTTGAACATCGTACGACAACTTAAGACATCTTAAGACTCTATATGCCACATTAGCAACTCGAAAAGAACGTTAGTATGATGTAGGACGACTTACAGCACCTAAGAACACCTTACACCACCGTACGAAACATTAAAACTCCATAATAAACCTAATGAATTCGTCCGAGTCCTTTGAACATCGTACGACAACTTAGGACATCTTAAGACTCTTTATGCCACATTAGCAAATCGAAAAGAACGTTAGTATAATGTACGACGCGTTACAGCTCCTAAGAACACCTTACACCACCGTACCAAACATTAAAACTCCATAATAAACCTAATGAATTCGTCCGAGTCCTTTGAACATCGTACAACAACTCAGGAGATGTTACAGCTCAGTATACAGCATTAGCAACATGAAAAGCACGTTAGAATAATGTAGGACGCGTTACAACTCCTAAGAACACCTTACATCACCGTACAAAACTTTAAAACTCCATAATAAACCAAATTAATTCGTACGTGTACTTTGAACATCGTACGACAACTTAGGGCATCTTACGACTCTTTATGCCACATTACCAACATGAAAAGCATGTTAGAATAATGTAGGACGCGTTACAGCTCCTAAGAACACCTTACACCACCGTACGAAACATTAAAACTCCATAATAAACCTAATGAATTCGTTCGAGTCCTTTGAACATCGTACGACAACTTAAGACATCTTAAGACTCTATATGCCACATTAGCAACTCGAAAAGAACGTTAGTAAGATGTATGACGCCTTACAGCTCCGAAGAACACCTTACACCACCGTACGAAACATTAAAACTCCATAATGAACCTAATGAATTTGTCCGAGTCCTTTGAACATCGTACGACAACTCAGGAGATGTTACAACTCAGTATACAGCATTAGCAACATGAAAAGCACGTTAGAATAATGTAGGACGCGTTACAACTCCTAAGAACACCTTACATCACCGTACAAAACTTTAAAACTCCATAATAAACCAAATTAATTCGTACGAGTCCTTTGAATATCGTACGACAACTTACGACATCTTACGACTCTTTATGCCACATTACCAACATGAAAAGCATGTTAGAATAATGTAGGACGCGTTACAGCTCCTAAGAACACCTTACACCACCGTATGAAACATTAAAACTCCATAATAAACCTAATGAATTCGTTCGAGTCCTTTGAACATCGTACGACAACTTAAGACATCTTAAGAGTCTATATGCCACATTAGCAACTCGAAAAGAACGTTAGTAAGATGTAGGACGCCTTACAGCTCCTAAGAACACCTTACACCACCGTACGAAACATTAAAACTCCATAATGAACCTAATGAATTTGTCCGAGTCCTTTGAACATCGTACGACAACTCAGGAGATGTTACAGCTCAGTATACAGCATTAGCAACATGAAAAGCACGTTAGAATAATGTAGGACACATTACAACTCCTAAGAACACCTTACATCACCGTACAAAACTTTAAAACTCCATAATAAACCAAATTAATTCGTACGAGTCCTTTGAACATCGTACGACAACTTAGGACATCTTACGACTCTTTATGCCACATTACCAACATGAAAAGCATGTTAGAATAATGTAGGACGCGTTACAGCTCCTAAGAACACCTTACACCACCGTACGAAACATTAAAACTCCATAATAAACCTAATGAATTCGTTCGAGTCCTTTGAACATCGTACGACAACTTAAGACATCTTAAGACTCTATATGCCACATTAGCAACTCGAAAAGAACGTTAGTAAGATGTATGACGCCTTACAGCTCCGAAGAACACCTTACACCACCGTACGAAACATTAAAACTCCATAATGAACCTAATGAATTTGTCCGAGTCCTTTGAACCTCGTACGACAACTCAGGAGATGTTACAGCTCAGTATACAGCATTAGCAACATGAAAAGCACGTTAGAATAATGTAGGACGCGTTACAACTCCTAAGAACACCTTACATCACCGTACAAAACTTTAAAACTCCATAATAAACCAAATTAATTCGTACGAGTCCTTTGAATATCGTACGACAACTTACGACATCTTACGACTCTTTATGCCACATTACCAACATGAAAAGCATGTTAGAATAATGTAGGACGCGTTACAGCTCCTAAGAACACCTTACACCACCGTATGAAACATTAAAACTCCATAATAAACCTAATGAATTCGTTCGAGTCCTTTGAACATCGTACGACAACTTAAGACATCTTAAGAGTCTATATGCCACATTAGCAACTCGAAAAGAACGTTAGTAAGATGTAGGACGCCTTATAGCTCCTAAGAACACCTTACACCACCGTACGAAACATTAAAACTCCATAATGAACCTAATGAATTTGTCCGAGTCCTTTGAACATCGTACGACAACTCAGGAGATGTTACAGCTCAGTATACAGCATTAGCAACATGAAAAGCACGTTAGAATAATGTAGGACACGTTACAACTCCTAAGAACACCTTACATCACCGTACAAAACTTTAAAACTCCATAATAAACCAAATTAATTCGTACGAGTCCTTTGAACATCGTACGACAACTTAGGACATCTTACGACTCTTTATGCCACATTACCAACATGAAAAGCATGTTAGAATAATGTAGGACGCGTTACAGCTCCTAAGAACACCTTACACCACCGTACGAAACATTAAAACTCCATAATAAACCTAATGAATTCGTTCGAGTCCTTTGAACATCGTACGACAACTTAAGACATCTTAAGACTCTATATGCCACATTAGCAACTCGAAAAGAACGTTAGCATGATGTAGGACGCCTTACAGCACCTAAGAACACCTTACACCACCGTACGAAACATTAAAACTCCATAATAAACCTAATGAATTCGTCCGAGTCCTTTGAACATCGTACGACAACTTAGGGCATCTTACGACTCTTTATGCCACATTACCAACATGAAAAGCATGTAAGAATAATGTAGGACGCGTTACAGCTCCTAAGAACACCTTACACCACCGTACGAAACATTAAAACTCCATAATAAACCTAATGAATTCGTTCGAGTCCTTTGAACATCGTACGACAACTTAAGACATCTTAAGACTCTATATGCCACATTAGCAACTCGAAAAGAACGTTAGTAAGATGTAGGACGCCTTACAGCTCCTAAGAACACCTTACACCACCGTACGAAACATTAAAACTCCATAATGAACCTAATGAATTTGTCCGAGTCCTTTGAACATCGTACAACAACTCAGGAGATGTTACAGCTCAGTATACAGCATTAGCAACATGAAAAGCACGTTAGAATAATGTAGGACGCGTTACAACTCCTAAGAACACCTTACATCACCGTACAAAACTTTAAAACTCCATAATAAACCAAATTAATTCGTACGTGTCCTTTGAACATCGTACGACAACTTAGGGCATCTTACGACTCTTTATGCCACATTACCAACATGAAAAGCATGTTAGAATAATGTAGGACGCGTTACAGCTCCTAAGAACACCTTACACCACCGTACGAAACATTAAAACTCCATAATAAACTAATGAATTCGTTCGAGTCCTTTGAACATCGTACAACAACTTAAGACATCTTAAGACTCTATATGCCACATTAGCAACTCAAAAAGAACGTTAGTAAGATGTATGACGCCTTACAGCTCCGAAGAACACCTTACACCACCGTACGAAACATTAAAACTCCATAATGAACCTAATGAATTTGTCCGAGTCCTTTGAACATCGTACGACAACTCAGGAGATGTTGCAGCTCAGTATACAGCATTAGCAACATGAAAAGCACGTTAGAATAATGTAGGACGCGTTACAACTCCTAAGAACACCTTACATCACCGTACAAAACTTTAAAACTCCATAATAAACCAAATTAATTCGTACGAGTCCTTTGAATATCGTACGACAACTTACGACATCTTACGACTCTTTATGCCACATTACCAACATGAAAAGCATGTTAGAATAATGTAGGACGCGTTACAGCTCCTAAGAACACCTTACACCACCGTATGAAACATTAAAACTCCATAATAAACCTAATGAATTCGTTCGAGTCCTTTGAACATCGTACGACAACTTAAGACATCTTAAGAGTCTATATGCCACATTAGCAACTCGAAAAGAACGTTAGTAAGATGTAGGACGCCTTACAGCTCCTAAGAACACCTTACACCACCGTACGAAACATTAAAACTCCATAATGAACCTAATGAATTTGTCCGAGTCCTTTGAACATCGTACGACAACTCAGGAGATGTTACAGCTCAGTATACAGCATTAGCAACATGAAAAACACGTTAGAATAATGTAGGACGCGTTACAACTCCTAAGAACACCTTACATCACCGTACAAAACTTTAAAACTCCATAATAAACCAAATTAATTCGTACGAGTCCTTTGAACATCGTACGACAACTTAGGACATCTTACGACTCTTTATGCCACATTACCAACATGAAAAGCATGTTAGAATAATGTAGGACGCGTTACAGCTCCTAAGAACACCTTACACCACCGTACGAAACATTAAAACTCCATAATAAACCTAATGAATTCGTTCGAGTCCTTTGAACATCGTACGACAACTTAAGACATCTTAAGACTCTATATGCCACATTAGCAACTCGAAAAGAACGTTAGTAAGATGTATGACGCCTTACAGCTCCGAAGAACACCTTACACCACCGTACGAAACATTAAAACTCCATAATGAACCTAATGAATTTGTCCGAGTCCTTTGAACATCGTACGACAACTCAGGAGATGTTACAGCTCAGTATACAGCATTAGCAACATGAAAAGCACGTTAGAATAATGTAGGACGCGTTACAACTCCTAAGAACACCTTACATCACCGTACAAAACTTTAAAACTCCATAATAAACCAAATTAATTCGTACGACAACTTACGACATCTTACGACTCTTTATGCCACATTACCAACATGAAAAGCATGTTAGAATAATGTAGGACGCGTTACAGCTCCTAAGAACACCTTACACCACCGTACGAAACATTAAAACTCCATAATAAACCTAATGAATTCGTTCGAGTCCTTTGAACATCGTACGACAACTTAAGACATCTTAAGACTCTATATGCCACATTAGCAACTCGAAAAGAACGTTAGTATGATGTAGGACGCCTTACAGCACCTAAGAACACCTTACACCACCGTACGAAACATTAAAACTCCATAATAAACCTAATGAATTCGTCCGAGTCCTTTGAACATCGTACGACAACTTAGGACATCTTACGACTCTTTATGCCACATTAGCAACTCGAAAAGAACGTTAGTATAATGTACGACGCGTTACAGCTCCTAAGAACACCTTACACCACCGTACGAAACATTAAAACTCCATAATAAACCTAATGAATTCGTCTGAGTCCTTTGCACATCGTACGACAACTTAGGACATCTTACGACTCTTTATGCCACATTAGCAACTCGAAATGAACATTAGTATTTGGTAGTACGCCTTACAGCTCCTAAGAACACCTTACACCACCGTACGAAACGTTAAAACTCCATAATAAACCTAATGAATTCGTCCGAGTCCTTTGAACATCGTACGACAACTCAGGAGATGTTACGGCTCAGTATACGGCACTAGCAACATGAAAAGCACGTTAGAATAATGTAGGACGGGTTACAACTCCTAAGAACACCTTACATCACCGTACAAAACTTTAAAACTCCATAATAAACGTAATTAATTCATACGAGTCCTTTGAACATCGTACGACAACTTAGGACATCTTACGACTCTTTATGCCACATCAGCAGCTCGAAAAGAACATTAGTATAATGTAGGACGCCTTACAGCTCCTAAGAACACCTTACACCACCGTACGAAACATTAAAACTCCATAATGAACCTAATGAATTTGTCCGAGTCCTTTGAACATCGTACGACAACTCAGGAGATGTTACAGCTCAGTATACAGCATTAGCAACATGAAAAGCACGTTAGAATAATGTAGGACGCGTTACAACTCCTAAGAACACCTTACATCACCGTACAAAACTTTAAAACTCCATAATAAACCAAATTAATTCGTACGAGTCCTCTGAACATCGTACGACAACTTAGGACATCTTACGACCCTTTATGCCACATTACCAACATGAAAAGCATGTTAGAATAATGTAGGACGCGTTATAGCTCCTAAGAACACCTTACACCACCGTACGAAACATTAAAACTCCATAATAAACCTAATGAATTCGTTCGAGTCCTTTGAACATCGTACGACAACTTAAGACATCTTAAGACTCTATATGCCACATTAGCAACTCGAAAAGAACGTTAGTATGATGTAGGACGCCTTACAGCACCTAAGAACACCTTACACCACCGTACGAAACATTAAAACTCCATAATAAACCTAATGAATTCGTCCGAGTCCTTTGAACATCGTACGACAACTTAGGACATCTTAAGACTCTTTATGCCACATTAGCAAATCGAAAAGAACGTTAGTATAATGTACGACGCGTTACAGCTCCTAAGAACACCTTACACCACCGTACGAAACATTAAAACTCCATAATAAACCTAATGAATTCGTCTGAGTCCTTTGAACATCGTACGACAACTTAGGACATCTTACGACTCTTTATGCCACATTAGCAACTCGAAATGAACATTAGTATATGGTAGTACGCCTTACAGCTCCTAAGAACACCTTACACCACCGTACGAAACGTTAAAACTCCATAATAAACCTAATGAATTCGTCCGAGTCCTTTGAACATCGTACGACAACTCAGGAGATGTTACGGCTCAGTATACGGCACTAGCAACATGAAAAGCACGTTAGAATAATGTAGGACGGGTTACAACTCCTAAGAACACCTTACATCACCGTACAAAACTTTAAAACTCCATAATAAACGTAATTAATTCATACGAGTCCTTTGAACATCGTACGACAACTTAGGACATCTTACGACTCTTTATGCCACATCAGCAGCTCGAAAAGAACATTAGTATAATGTAGGACGCCTTACAGCTCCTAAAAACACCTTACACCACCGTACGAAACATTAAAACTCCATAATGAACCTAATGAATTTGTCCGAGTCCTTTGAACATCGTACGACAACTCAGGAGATGTTACAGCTCAGTATACAGCATTAGCAACATGAAAAGCACGTTAGAATAATGTAGGACGCGTTACAACTCCTAAGAACACCTTACATCACCGTACAAAACTTTAAAACTCCATAATAAACCAAATTAATTCGTACGAGTCCTTTGAACATCGTACGACAACTTAGGACATCTTACGACTCTTTATGCCACATTACCAACATGAAAAGCATGTTAGAATAATGTAGGACGCGTTATAGCTCCTAAGAACACCTTACACCACCGTACGAAACATTAAAACTCCATAATAAACCTAATGAATTCGTTCGAGTCCTTTGAACATCGTACGACAACTTAAGACATCTTAAGACTCTATATGCCACATTAGCAACTCGAAAAGAACGTTAGTATGATGTAGGACGCCTTACAGCACCTAAGAACACCTTACACCACCGTACCAAACATTAAAACTCCATAATAAACCTAATGAATTCGTCCGAGTCCTTTGAACATCGTACGACAACTTAGGACATCTTAAGACTCTTTATGCCACATTAGCAAATCGAAAAGAACGTTAGTATAATGTACGACGCGTTACAGCTCCTAAGAACACCTTACACCACCGTACGAAACATTAAAACTCCATAATAAACCTAATGAATTCGTCTGAGTCCTTTGAACATCGTACGACAACTTAGGACATCTTACGACTCTTTATGCCACATTAGCAACTCGAAATGAACATTAGTATATGGTAGTACGCCTTACAGCTCCTAAGAACACCTTACACCACCGTACGAAACGTTAAAACTCCATAATAAACCTAATGAATTCGTCCGAGTCCTTTGAACATCGTACGACAACTCAGGAGATGTTACGGCTCAGTATACGGCACTAGCAACATGAAAAGCACGTTAGAATAATGTAGGACGCGTTACAACTCCTAAGAACACCTTACATCACCGTACAAAACTTTAAAACTCCATAATAAACGTAATTAATTCGTACGAGTCCTTTGAACATCGTACGGCAACTTAGGGCATCTTACGACTCTTTATGCCACATTACCAACATGAAAAGCATGTTAGAATAATGTAGGACGCGCTACAACTCCTAAGAACACCTTACATCACCGTACAAAACTTTAAAACTCCATAATAAACCAAATTAATTCGTACGAGTCCTTTGAACATCGTACGACAACTTAGGACATCTTACGACTCTTTATGCCACATCAGCAGCTCGAAAAGAACATTAGTATAATGTAGGACGCCTTACAGCTCCTAAGAACACCTTACACCACCGTACGAAACATTAAAACTCCATAATGAACCTAATGAATTTGTCCGAGTCCTTTGAACATCGTACGACAACTCAGGAGATGTTACAGCTCAGTATACAACATTAGCAACATGAAAAGCACGTTAGAATAATGTAGGACGCGTTACAACTCCTAAGAACACCTTATATCACCGTACAAAACTTTAAAACTCCATAATAAACCAAATTAATTCGTACGAGTCCTTTGAACATCGTACGACAACTTAGGACATCTTACGACTCTTTATGCCACATTACCAACATGAAAAGCATGTTAGAATAATGTAGGAGGCGTTATAGCTCCTAAGAACACCTTACACCACCGTACGAAACATTAAAACTCCATAATAAACCTAATGAATTCGTTCGAGTCCTTTGAACATCGTACGACAACTTAAGACATCTTAAGACTCTATATGCCACATTAGCAACTCGAAAAGAACGTTAGTATGATGTAGGACGCCTTACAGCACCTAAGAACACCTTACACCACCGTACCAAACATTAAAACTCCATAATAAACCTAATGAATTCGTCCGAGTCCTTTGAACATCGTACGACAACTTAGGACATCTTAAGACTCTTTATGCCACATAAGCAAATCGAAAAGAACGTTAGTATAATGTACGACGCGTTACAGCTCCTAAGAACACCTTACACCACCGTACGAAACATTAAAACTCCATAATAAACCTAATGAATTCGTCTGAGTCCTTTGAACATCGTACGACAACTTAGGACATCTTACGACTCTTTATGCCACATTAGCAACTCGAAATGAACATTAGTATATGGTAGTACGCCTTACAGCTCCTAAGAACACCTTACACCACCGTAAGAAACGTTAAAACTCCATAATAAACCTAATGAATTCGTCCGAGTCCTTTGAACATCGTACGACAACTCAGGAGATGTTACGGCTCAGTATACGGCACTAGCAACATGAAAAGCACGTTAGAATAATGTAGGACGCGTTACAACTCCTAAGAACACCTTACATCACCGTACAAAACTTTAAAACTCCATAATAAACGTAATTAATTCGTACGAGTCCTTTGAACATCGTACGGCAACTTAGGGCATCTTACGACTCTTTATGCCACATTACCAACATGAAAAGCATGTTAGAATAATGTAGGACGCGCTACAACTCCTAAGAACACCTTACATCACCGTACAAAACTTTAAAACTCCATAATAAACCAAATTAATTCGTACGAGTCCTTTGAACATCGTACGACAACTTAGGACATCTTACGACTCTTTATGCCACATTACCAACATGAAAAGCATGTTAGAATAATGTAGGACGCGTTACAGCTCCTAAGAACACCTTACACCACCGTACGAAACATTAAAACTCCATAATAAACCTAATGAATTCGTTCGAGTCCTTTGAACATCGTACGACAACTTAAGACATCTTAAGACTCTATATGCCACATTAGCAACTCGAAAAGAACGTTAGCATGATGTAGGACGCCTTACAGCACCTAAGAACACCTTACACCACGGTACGAAACATTAAAACTCCATAATAAACCTAATGAATTCGTCGGAGTCCTTTGAACATCGTACGACAACTTAGGACATCTTACGACTCTTTATGCCACATTAGCAACTCGAAATGAACATTAGTATATGGTAGTACGCCTTACAGCTCCTAAGAACACCTTACACCACCGTACGAAACATTAAAACTCCATAATAAACCTAATGAATTCGTTCGAGTCCTTTGAACATCATACGACAACTTAAGACATCTTAAGACTCTATATGCCACATTAGCAACTCGAAAAGAACGTTAGTAAGATGTAGGACGCCTTACAGCTCCGAAGAACACCTTACACCACCATACGAAACATTAAAACTCCATAATGAACCTAATGTATTTGTCCGAGTCCTTTGAACATCGTACGACAACTCAGGAGATGTTACAGCTCAGTATACAGCATTAGCAACATGAAAAGCACGTTAGAATAATGTAGGACGCGTTACAACTCCTAAGAACACCTTACATCACCGTATAAAACTTTAAAACTCCATAATAAACCAAATTAATTCGTACGAGTCCTTTGAACATCGTACGACAACTTAGGACATCTTACGACTATTTATGCCACATTACCAACATGAAAAGCATGTTAGAATAATGTAGGACGCGTTACAGCTCCTAAGAACACCTTACACCACCGTACGAAACATTAAAACTCCATAATAAACCTAATGAATTCGTTCGAGTCCTTTGAACATCGTACGACAACTTAAGACATCTTAAGACTCTATATGTCACATTAGCAACTCGAAAAGAACGTTAGTATGATGTAGGACGCCTTACAGCTCCTAAGAACACCTTACACCACCGTACGAAACATTAAAACTCCATGATAAACCTAATGAATTCGTCCGAGTCCTTTGAACATCGTACGACAACTTAGGACATCTTAAGACTCTTTATGCCACATTAGCAAATCGAAAAGAACATTAGTATATTGTAGGACGCGTTACAGCTCCTAAGAACACCTTACACCACCGTACGAAACATTAAAACTCCATAATAAACCTAATGAATTCGTTCGAGTCCTTTGAACATCATACGACAACTTAAGACATCTTAAGACTCTATATGCCACATTAGCAACTCGAAAAGAACGTTAGTAAGATGTAGGACACCTTACAGCTCCGAAGAACACCTTACACCACCGTACGAAACATTAAAACTCCATAATGAACCTAATGTATTTGTCCGAGTCCTTTGAACATCGTACGACAACTCAGGAGATGTTACAGCTCAGTATACAGCATTAGCAACATGAAAAGCACGTTAGAATAATGTAGGACGCGTTACAACTCCTAAGAACACCTTACATCACCGTATAAAACTTTAAAACTCCATAATAAACCAAATTAATTCGTACGAGTCCTTTGAACATCGTACGACAACTTAGGACATCTTACGACTATTTATGCCACATTACCAACATGAAAAGCATGTTAGAATAATGTAGGACGCGTTACAGCTCCTAAGAACACCTTACACCACCGTACGAAACATTAAAACTCCATAATAAACCTAATGAATTCGTTCGAGTCCTTTGAACATCGTACGACAACTTAAGACATCTTAAGACTCTATATGCCACATTAGCAACTCGAAAAGAACGTTAGTATGATGTAGGACGCCTTACAACTCCTAAGAACACCTTACACCACCGTACGAAACATTAAAACTCCATGATAAACCTAATGAATTCGTCCGAGTCCTTTGAACATCGTACGACAACTTTGGACATCTTAAGACTCTTTATGCCACATTAGCAAATCGAAAAGAACATTAGTATATTGTAGGACGCGTTACAGCACCTAAGAACACCTTACACCACCGTACGAAACATTAAAACTCCATAATAAGCCTAATGAATTCGTCCGAGTCCTTTGAACATCGTACGACAACTTAGGACATCTTACGACTCTTTATGCCACATTAGCAACTCGAAATGAACATTAGTATAATGTAGTACGCCTTACAGCTCCTAAGAACACCTTACACCACCGTACGAAACGTTAACACTCCATAATGAACCTAATGAATTCGTCCGAGTCCTTTGAACAACGTACGACAACTCAGGAGATGTTACAGCTCAGTATACAGCATTAGCAACATGAAAAGCACGTTAGAATAATGTAGGACGCGTTACAACTCCTAAGAACACCTTACATCACCGTACAAAACTTTAAAACTCCATAATAAACCAAATTAATTCGTACGAGTCCTTTGAACATCGTACGACAACTTAGGACATCTTACGACTCGTTATGCCACATTACCAACATGAAAAGCATGTTAGAATAATGTAGGACGCCTTACAGCTCCTAAGAACACCTTACACCACCGTACGAAACATTAAAACTCCATAATGAACCTAATGAATTTGTCCGAGTCCTTTGAACATCGTACGACAACTCAGGAGATGTTACAGCTCAGTATACAGCATTAGCAACATGAAAAGCACGTTAGAATAATGTAGGACGCGTTACAACTCCTAAGAACACCTTACATCACCGTACAAAACTTTAAAACTCCATAATAAACCAAATTAATTCGTACGAGTCCTTTGAACATCGTACGAAAACTTAGGACATCTTACGACTCTTTATGCCACATTACCAACATGAAAAGCATGTTAGAATAATGTAGGACGCGTTACAGCTCCTAAGAACACCTTACACCACCGTACGAAACATTAAAACTCCATAATAAACCTAATGAATTCGTTCGAGTCCTTTGAACATCGTACGACAACTTAAGACATCTTAAGACTCTATATGCCACATTAGCAACTCGAAAATAACGTTAGCATGATGTAGGACGCCTTACAGCACCTAAGAACACCTTACACCACCGTACGAAACATTAAAACTCCATAATAAACCTAATGAATTCGTCTGAGTCCTTTGAACATCGTACGACAAATTAGGACATCTTACGACTCTTTATGCCACATTAGCAACTCGAAATGAACATTAGTATATGGTAGTACGCCTTACAGCTCCTAAGAACACCTTACACCACCGTACGAAACATTAAAACTCCATAATAAACCTAATGAATTCGTTCGAGTCCTTTGAACATCATACGACAACTTAAGACATCTTAAGACTCTATATGCCACATTAGCAACTCGAAAAGAACGTTAGTAAGATGTAGGACGCCTTACAGCTCCGAAGAACACCTTACACCACCGTACGAAACATTAAAACTCCATAATGAACCTAATGTATTTGTCCGAGTCCTTTGAACATCGTACGACAACTCAGGAGATGTTACAGCTCAGTATACAGCATTAGCAACATGAAAAGCACGTTAGAATAATGTAGGACGCATTACAACTCCTAAGAACACCTTACATCACCGTATAAAACTTTAAAACTCCATAATAAACCAAATTAATTCGTACGAGTCCTTTGAACATCGTACGACAACTTAGGACATCTTACGACTGTTTATGCCACATTACCAACATGAAAAGCATGTTAGAATAATGTAGGACGCGTTACAGCTCCTAAGAACACCGTACACCACCGTACGAAACATTAAAACTCCATAATAAACCTAATGAATTCGTTCGAGTCCTTTGAACATCGTACGACAACTTAAGACATCTTAAGACTCTATATGCCACATTAGCAACTCGAAAAGAACGTTAGCATGATGTAGGACGCCTTACAGCACCTAAGAACACCTTACACCACCGTACGAAACATTAAAACTCCATAATAAACCTAATGAATTCGTCTGAGTCCTTTGAACATCGTACGACAACTTAGGACATCTTACGACTCTTTATGCCACATTAGCAACTCGAAATGAACATTAGTATATGGTAGTACGTCTTACAGCTCCTAAGAACACCTTACACCACCGTACGAAACATTAAAACTCCATAATAAACCTAATGAATTCGTTCGAGTCCTTTGAACATCATACGACAACTTAAGACATCTTAAGACTCTATATGCCACATTAGCAACTCGAAAAGAACGTTAGTAAGATGTAGGACGCCTTACAGCTCCGAAGAACACCTTACACCACCGTACGAAACATTAAAACTCCATAATTAACCTAATGTATTTGTCCGAGTCCTTTGAACATCGTACGACAACTCAGGAGATGTTACAGCTCAGTATACAGCATTAGCAACATGAAAAGCACGTTAGAATAATGTAGGACGCGTTACAACTCCTAAGAACACCTTACATCACCGTATAAAACTTTAAAACTCCATAATAAACCAAATTAATTCGTACGAGTCCTTTGAACATCGTACGACAACTTAGGACATCTTACGACTATTTATGCCACATTACCAACATGAAAAGCATGTTAGAATAATGTAGGACGCGTTACAGCTCCTAAGAACACCTTACACCACCGTACGAAACATTAAAACTCCATAATAAACCTAATGAATTCGTTCGAGTCCTTTGAACATCGTACGACAACTTAAGACATCTTAAGACTCTATATGCCACATTAGCAACTCGAAAAGAACGTTAGCATGATGTAGGACGCCTTACAGCACCTAAGAACACCTTACACCACCGTACGAAACATTAAAACTCCATAATAAACCTAATGAATTCGTCTGAGTCCTTTGAACATCGTACGACAACTTAGGACATCTTACGACTCTTTATGCCACATTAGCAACTCGAAATGAACATTAGTATATGGTAGTACGTCTTACAGCTCCTAAGAACACCTTACACCACCGTACGAAACATTAAAACTCCATAATAAACCTAATGAATTCGTTCGAGTCCTTTGAACATCATACGACAACTTAAGACATCTTAAGACTCTATATGCCACATTAGCAACTCGAAAAGAACGTTAGTAAGATGTAGGACGCCTTACAGCTCCGAAGAACACCTTACACCACCGTACGAAACATTAAAACTCCATAATTAACCTAATGTATTTGTCCGAGTCCTTTGAACATCGTACGACAACTCAGGAGATGTTACAGCTCAGTATACAGCATTAGCAACATGAAAAGCACGTTAGAATAATGTAGGACGCGTTACAACTCCTAAGAACACCTTACATCACCGTATAAAACTTTAAAACTCCATAATAAACCAAATTAATTCGTACGAGTCCTTTGAACATCGTACGACAACTCAGGAGATGTTACAGCTCAGTATACAGCATTAGCAACATGAAAAGCACGTTAGAATAATGTAGGACGCGTTACAACTCCTAAGAACACCTTACATCACCGTACAAAACTTTAAAACTCCATAATAAACCAAATTAATTCGTACGAGTCCTTTGAACATCGTACGACAACTTAGGACATCTTACGACTCGTTATGCCACATTACCAACATGAAAAGCATGTTAGAATAATGTAGGACGCCTTACAGCTCCTAAGAACACCTTACACCACCGTACGAAACATTAAAACTCCATAATGAACCTAATGAATTTGTCCGAGTCCTTTGAACATCGTACGACAACTCAGGAGATGTTACAGCTCAGTATACAGCATTAGCAACATGAAAAGCACGTTAGAATAATGTAGGACGCGTTACAACTCCTAAGAACACCTTACATCACCGTACAAAACTTTAAAACTCCATAATAAACCAAATTAATTCGTACGAGTCCTTTGAACATCGTACGAAAACTTAGGACATCTTACGACTCTTTATGCCACATTACCAACATGAAAAGCATGTTAGAATAATGTAGGACGCGTTACAGCTCCTAAGAACACCTTACACCACCGTACGAAACATTAAAACTCCATAATAAACCTAATGAATTCGTTCGAGTCCTTTGAACATCGTACGACAACTTAAGACATCTTAAGACTCTATATGCCACATTAGCAACTCGAAAATAACGTTAGCATGATGTAGGACGCCTTACAGCACCTAAGAACACCTTACACCACCGTACGAAACATTAAAACTCCATAATAAACCTAATGAATTCGTCTGAGTCCTTTGAACATCGTACGACAACTTAGGACATCTTACGACTCTTTATGCCACATTAGCAACTCGAAATGAACATTAGTATATGGTAGTACGCCTTACAGCTCCTAAGAACACCTTACACCACCGTACGAAACATTAAAACTCCATAATAAACCTAATGAATTCGTTCGAGTCCTTTGAACATCATACGACAACTTAAGACATCTTAAGACTCTATATGCCACATTAGCAACTCGAAAAGAACGTTAGTAAGATGTAGGACGCCTTACAGCTCCGAAGAACACCTTACACCACCGTACGAAACATTAAAACTCCATAATGAACCTAATGTATTTGTCCGAGTCCTTTGAACATCGTACGACAACTCAGGAGATGTTACAGCTCAGTATACAGCATTAGCAACATGAAAAGCACGTTAGAATAATGTAGGACGCATTACAACTCCTAAGAACACCTTACATCACCGTATAAAACTTTAAAACTCCATAATAAACCAAATTAATTCGTACGAGTCCTTTGAACATCGTACGACAACTTAGGACATCTTACGACTATTTATGCCACATTACCAACATGAAAAGCATGTTAGAATAATGTAGGACGCGTTACAGCTCCTAAGAACACCGTACACCACCGTAAGAAACATTAAAACTCCATAATAAACCTAATGAATTCGTTCGAGTCCTTTGAACATCGTACGACAACTTAAGACATCTTAAGACTCTATATGCCACATTAGCAACTCGAAAAGAACGTTAGCATGATGTAGGACGCCTTACAGCACCTAAGAACACCTTACACCACCGTACGAAACATTAAAACTCCATAATAAACCTAATGAATTCGTCTGAGTCCTTTGAACATCGTACGACAACTTAGGACATCTTACGACTCTTTATGCCACATTAGCAACTCGAAATGAACATTAGTATATGGTAGTACGTCTTACAGCTCCTAAGAACACCTTACACCACCGTACGAAACATTAAAACTCCATAATAAACCTAATGAATTCGTTCGAGTCCTTTGAACATCATACGACAACTTAAGACATCTTAAGACTCTATATGCCACATTAGCAACTCGAAAAGAACGTTAGTAAGATGTAGGACGCCTTACAGCTCCGAAGAACACCTTACACCACCGTACGAAACATTAAAACTCCATAATTAACCTAATGTATTTGTCCGAGTCCTTTGAACATCGTACGACAACTCAGGAGATGTTACAGCTCAGTATACAGCATTAGCAACATGAAAAGCACGTTAGAATAATGTAGGACGCGTTACAACTCCTAAGAACACCTTACATCACCGTATAAAACTTTAAAACTCCATAATAAACCAAATTAATTCGTACGAGTCCTTTGAACATCGTACGACAACTTAGGACATCTTACGACTATTTATGCCACATTACCAACATGAAAAGCATGTTAGAATAATGTAGGACGCGTTACAGCTCCTAAGAACACCTTACACCACCGTACGAAACATTAAAACTCCATAATAAACGTAATGAATTCGTTCGAGTCCTTTGAACATCGTACGACAACTTAAGACATCTTAAGACTCTATATGCCACATTAGCAACTCGAAAAGAACGTTAGCATGATGTAGGACGCCTTACAGCACCTAAGAACACCTTACACCACCGTACGAAACATTAAAACTCCATAATAAACCTAATGAATTCGTCTGAGTCCTTTGAACATCGTACGACAACTTAGGACATCTTACGACTCTTTATGCCACATTAGCAACTCGAAATGAACATTAGTATATGGTAGTACGTCTTACAGCTCCTAAGAACACCTTACACCACCGTACGAAACATTAAAACTCCATAATAAACCTAATGAATTCGTTCGAGTCCTTTGAACATCATACGACAACTTAAGACATCTTAAGACTCTATATGCCACATTAGCAACTCGAAAAGAACGTTAGTAAGATGTAGGACGCCTTACAGCTCCGAAGAACACCTTACACCACCGTACGAAACATTAAAACTCCATAATTAACCTAATGTATTTGTCCGAGTCCTTTGAACATCGTACGACAACTCAGGAGATGTTACAGCTCAGTATACAGCATTAGCAACATGAAAAGCACGTTAGAATAATGTAGGACGCGTTACAACTCCTAAGAACACCTTACATCACCGTATAAAACTTTAAAACTCCATAATAAACCAAATTAATTCGTACGAGTCCTTTGAACATCGTACGACAACTTAGGACATCTTACGACTATTTATGCCACATTACCAACATGAAAAGCATGTTAGAATAATGTAGGACGCGTTACAGCTCCTAAGAACACCTTACACCACCGTACGAAACATTAAAACTCCATAATAAACCTAATGAATTCGTTCGAGTCCTTTGAACATCGTACGACAACTTAAGACATCTTAAGACTCTATATGCCACATTAGCAACTCGAAAAGAACGTTAGTATGATGTAGGACGCCTTACAGCACCTAAGAACACCTTACACCACCGTACGAAACATTAAAACTCCATAATAAACCTAATGAATTCGTCCGAGTCCTTTGAACATCGTACGACAACTTAGGACATCTTACGACTCTTTATGCCACATTAGCAACTCGAAATGAACATTAGTATATGGTAGTACGTCTTACAGCTCCTAAGAACACCTTACACCACCGTACGAAACATTAAAACTCCATAATAAACCTAATGAATTCGTTCGAGTCCTTTGAACATCATACGACAACTTAAGACATCTTAAGACTCTATATGCCACATTAGCAACTCGAAAAGAACGTTAGTAAGATGTAGGACGCCTTACAGCTCCGAAGAACACCTTACACCACCGTACGAAACATTAAAACTCCATAATTAACCTAATGTATTTGTCCGAGTCCTTTGAACATCGTACGACAACTCAGGAGATGTTACAGCTCAGTATACAGCATTAGCAACATGAAAAGCACGTTCGAATAATGTAGGACGCGTTACAACTCCTAAGAACACCTTACATCACCGTATAAAACTTTAAAACTCCATAATAAACCAAATTAATTCGTACGAGTCCTTTGAACATCGTACGACAACTTAGGACATGTTACGACTATTTATGCCACATTACCAACATGAAAAGCATGTTAGAATAATGTAGGACGCGTTACAGCTCCTAAGAACACCTTACACCACCGTACGAAACATTAAAACTCCATAATAAACCTAATGAATTCGTTCGAGTCCTTTGAACATCGTACGACAACTTAAGACATCTTAAGACTCTATATGCCACATTAGCAACTCGAAAAGAACGTTAGCATGATGTAGGACGCCTTACAGCACCTAAGAACACCTTACACCACCGTACGAAACATTAAAACTCCATAATAAACCTAATGAATTCGTCTGAGTCCTTTGAACATCGTACGACAACTTAGGACATCTTACGACTCTTTATGCCACATTAGCAACTCGAAATGAACATTAGTATATGGTAGTACGTCTTACAGCTCCTAAGAACACCTTACACCACCGTACGAAACATTAAAACTCCATAATAAACCTAATGAATTCGTTCGAGTCCTTTGAACATCATACGACAACTTAAGACATCTTAAGACTCTATATGCCACATTAGCAACTCGAAAAGAACGTTAGTAAGATGTAGGACGCCTTACAGCTCCGAAGAACACCTTACAACACCGTACGAAACATTAAAACTCCATAATTAACCTAATGTATTTGTCCGAGTCCTTTGAACATCGTACGACAACTCAGGAGATGTTACAGCTCAGTATACAGCATTAGCAACATGAAAAGCACGTTAGAATAATGTAGGACGCGTTACAACTCCTAAGAACACCTTACATCACCGTATAAAATTTAAAACTCCATAATAAACCAAATTAATTCGTACGAGTCCTTTGAACATCGTACGACAACTTAGGACATCTTACGACTATTTATGCCACATTACCAACATGAAAAGCATGTTAGAATAATGTAGGACGCGTTACAGCTCCTAAGAACACCTTACACCACCGTACGAAACATTAAAACTCCATAATAAACCTAATGAATTCGTTCGAGTCCTTTGAACATCGTACGACAACTTAAGACATCTTAAGACTCTATATGCCACATTAGCAACTCGAAAAGAACGTTAGTATGATGTAGGACGCCTTACAGCACCTAAGAACACCTTACACCACCGTACGAAACATTAAAACTCCATAATAAACCTAATGAATTCGTCCGAGTCCTTTGAACATCGTACGACAACTTAGGACATCTTAAGACTCTTTATGCCACATTAGCAAATCGAAAAGAACGTTAGTATAATGTACGACGCGTTACAGCTCCTAAGAACACCTTACACCACCGTACGAAACATTAAAACTCCATAATAAACCTAATGAATTCGTCTGAGTCCTTTGAACATCGTACGACAACTTAGGACATCTTACGACTCTTTATGCCACATTAGCAACTCGAAATGAACATTAGTATATGGTAGTACGCCTTACAGCTCCTAAGAACACCTTACACCACCGTACGAAACGTTAAAACTCCATAATAAACCTAATGAATTCGTCCGAGTCCTTTGAACATGGTACGACAACTCAGGAGATGTTACGGCTCAGTATACGGCACTAGCAACTCGAAAAGAACGTTAGCATGATGTAGGACGCCTTACAGCACCTAAGAACACCTTACACCACCGTACGAAACATTAAAACTCCATAATAAACCTAATGAATTCGTCTGAGTCCTTTGAACATCGTACGACAACTTAGGACATCTTACGACTCTTTATGCCACATTAGCAACTCGAAATGAACATTAGTATATGGTAGTACGTCTTACAGCTCCTAAGAACACCTTACACCACCGTACGAAACATTAAAACTCCATAATAAACCTAATGAATTCGTTCGAGTCCTTTGAACATCATACGACAACTTAAGACATCTTAAGACTCTATATGCCACATTAGCAACTCGAAAAGAACGTTAGTAAGATGTAGGACGCCTTACAGCTCCGAAGAACACCTTACACCACCGTACGAAACATTAAAACTCCATAATTAACCTAATGTATTTGTCCGAGTCCTTTGAACATCGTACGACAACTCAGGAGATGTTACAGCTCAGTATACAGCATTAGCAACATGAAAAGCACGTTAGAATAATGTAGGACGCGTTACAACTCCTAAGAACACCTTACATCACCGTATAAAATTTAAAACTCCATAATAAACCAAATTAATTCGTACGAGTCCTTTGAACATCGTACGACAACTTAGGACATCTTACGACTATTTATGCCACATTACCAACATGAAAAGCATGTTAGAATAATGTAGGACGCGTTACAGCTCCTAAGAACACCTTACACCACCGTACGAAACATTAAAACTCCATAATAAACCTAATGAATTCGTTCGAGTCCTTTGAACATCGTACGACAACTTAAGACATCTTAAGACTCTATATGCCACATTAGCAACTCGAAAAGAACGTTAGTATGATGTAGGACGCCTTACAGCACCTAAGAACACCTTACACCACCGTACGAAACATTAAAACTCCATAATAAACCTAATGAATTCGTCCGAGTCCTTTGAACATCGTACGACAACTTAGGACATCTTAAGACTCTTTATGCCACATTAGCAAATCGAAAAGAACGTTAGTATAATGTACGACGCGTTACAGCTCCTAAGAACACCTTACACCACCGTACGAAACATTAAAACTCCATAATAAACCTAATGAATTCGTCTGAGTCCTTTGAACATCGTACGACAACTTAGGACATCTTACGACTCTTTATGCCACATTAGCAACTCGAAATGAACATTAGTATATGGTAGTACGCCTTACAGCTCCTAAGAACACCTTACACCACCGTACGAAACGTTAAAACTCCATAATAAACCTAATGAATTCGTCCGAGTCCTTTGAACATGGTACGACAACTCAGGAGATGTTACGGCTCAGTATACGGCACTAGCAACTCGAAAAGAACGTTAGCATGATGTAGGACGCCTTACAGCACCTAAGAACACCTTACACCACCGTACGAAACATTAAAACTCCATAATAAACCTAATGAATTCGTCTGAGTCCTTTGAACATCGTACGACAACTTAGGACATCTTACGACTCTTTATGCCACATTAGCAACTCGAAATGAACATTAGTATATGGTAGTACGTCTTACAGCTCCTAAGAACACCTTACACCACCGTACGAAACATTAAAACTCCATAATAAACCTAATGAATTCGTTCGAGTCCTTTGAACATCATACGACAACTTAAGACATCTTAAGACTCTATATGCCACATTAGCAACTCGAAAAGAACGTTAGTAAGATGTAGGACGCCTTACAGCTCCGAAGAACACCTTACACCACCGTACGAAACATTAAAACTCCATAATTAACCTAATGTATTTGTCCGAGTCCTTTGAACATCGTACGACAACTCAGGAGATGTTACAGCTCAGTATACAGCATTAGCAACATGAAAAGCACGTTAGAATAATGTAGGACGCGTTACAACTCCTAAGAACACCTTACATCACCGTATAAAACTTTAAAATTCCATAATAAACCAAATTAATTCGTACGAGTCCTTTGAACATCGTACGACAACTTAGGACATCTTACGACTATTTATGCCACATTACCAACATGAAAAGCATGTTAGAATAATGTAGGACGCGTTACAGCTCCTAAGAACACCTTACACCACCGTACGAAACATTAAAACTCCATAATAAACCTAATGAATTCGTTCGAGTCCTTTGAACATCGTACGACAACTTAAGACATCTTAAGACTCTATATGCCACATTAGCAACTCGAAAAGAACGTTAGTATGATGTAGGACGCCTTACAGCACCTAAGAACACCTTACACCACCGTACGAAACATTAAAACTCCATAATAAACCTAATGAATTCGTCCGAGTCCTTTGAACATCGTACGACAACTTAGGACATCTTAAGACTCTTTATGCCACATTAGCAAATCGAAAAGAACGTTAGTATAATGTACGACGCGTTACAGCTCCTAAGAACACCTTACACCACCGTACGAAACATTAAAACTCCATAATAAACCTAATGAATTCGTCTGAGTCCTTTGAACATCGTACGACAACTTAGGACATCTTACGACTCTTTATGCCACATTAGCAACTCGAAATGAACATTAGTATATGGTAGTACGCCTTACAGCTCCTAAGAACACCTTACACCACCGTACGAAACGTTAAAACTCCATAATAAACCTAATGAATTCGTCCGAGTCCTTTGAACATGGTACGACAACTCAGGAGATGTTACGGCTCAGTATACGGCACTAGCAACATGAAAAGCACGTTAGAATAATGTAGGACGCGTACAAAACTTTAAAACTCCATAATAAACGTAATTAATTCGTACGAGTCCTTTGAACATCGTACGACAACTTAGGACATCTTACGACTCTTTATGCCACATTAGCAGCTCGAAAAGAACATTAGTATAATGTAGGACGCCTTACAGCTCCTAAGAACACCTTACACCACCGTACGAAACATTAACACTCCATAATGAACCTAATGAATTCGTCCGAGTCCTTTGAACAACGTACGACAACTCAGGAGATGTTACAGCTCAGTATACAGCATTAGCAACATGAAAAGCACGTTAGAATAATGTAGGACGCGTTACAACTCCTAAGAACACCTTACATCACCGTACAAAACTTTAAAACTCCATAATAAACCAAATTAATTCGTACGAGTCCTTTGAACATCGTACGACAACTTAGGACATCTTACGACTCTTTATGCCACATTACCAACATGAAAAGCATGTTAGAATAATGTAGGACGCGTTACAGCTCCTAAGAACACCTTACACCACCGTACGAAACCTTAAAACTCCATAATAAACCTAATGAATTCGTTCGAGTCCTTAGAACATCGTACGACAACTTAAGACATCTTAAGACTCTATATGCCACATTAGCAACTCGAAAAGAACGTTAGTATGATGTAGGACGCCTTACAGCACCTAAGAACACCTTACACCACCGTACGAAACATTAAAACTCCATAATAAACCTAATGAATTCGTCCGAGTCCTTTGAACATCGTACGACAACTTAGGACATCTTAAGACTCTTTATGCCACATTAGCAAATCGAAAAGAACGTTAGTATAATGTACGACGCGTTACAGCTCCTAAGAACACCTTACACCACCGTACGAAACATTAAAACTCCATAATAAACCTAATGAATTCGTCTGAGTCCTTTGAACATCGTATGACAACTTAGGACATCTTACGACTCTTTATGCCACATTAGCAACTCGAAATGAACATTAGTATATGGTAGTACGCCTTACAGCTCCTAAGAACACCTTACACCATCGTACGAAACGTTAAAACTCCATAATAAACCTAATGAATTCGTCCGAGTCCTTTGAACATCGTACGACAACTCAGGAGATGTTACGGCTCAGTATACGGCACTAGCAACATGAAAAGCATGTTAGAATAATGTAGGACGCGTTACAGCTCCTAAGAACACCTTACACCACCGTACGAAACATTAAAACTCCATAATAAACCTAATGAATTCGTTCGAGTCCTTTGAACATCGTACGACAACTTAAGACATCTTAAGACTCTATATGCCACATTAGCAACTCGAAAAGAACGTTAGTAAGATGTATGACGCCTTACAGCTCCGAAGAACACCTTACACCACCGTACGAAACATTAAAACTCCATAATGAACCTAATGAATTTGTCCGAGTCCTTTGAACATCGTACGACAACTCAGGAGATGTTACAGCTCAGTTTACAGCATTAGCAACATGAAAAGCACGTTAGAATAATGTAGGACGCGTTACAACTCCTAAGAACACCTTACATCACCGTACAAAACTTTAAAACTCCATAATAAACCAAATTAATTCGTACGAGTCCTTTGAATATCGTACGACAACTTACGACATCTTACGACTCTTTATGCCACATTACCAACATGAAAAGCATGTTAGAATAATGTAGGACGCGTTACAGCTCCTAAGAACACCTTACACCACCGTACGAAACATTAAAACTCCATAATAAACCTAATGAATTCGTTCGAGTCCTTTGAACATCGTAGGACAACTTAAGACATCTTAAGACTCTATATGCCACATTAGCAACTCGAAAAGAACGTTAGTAAGATGTATGACGCCTTACAGCTCCGAAGAACACCTTACACCACCGTACGAAACATTAAAACTCCATAATGAACCTAATGAATTTGTCCGAGTCCTTTGAACATCGTACGACAACTCAGGAGATGTTACAGCTCAGTTTACAGCATTAGCAACATGAAAAGCACGTTAGAGTAATGTAGGACGCGTTACAACTCCTAAGAACACTTACATCACCGTACAAAACTTTAAAACTCCATAATAAACCAAATTAATTCGTACGAGTCCTTTGAATATCGTACGACAACTTACGACATCTTACGACTCTTTATGCCACATTACCAACATGAAAAGCATGTTAGAATAATGTAGGACGCGTTACAGCTCCTAAGAACACCTTACACCACCGTATGAAACATTAAAACTCCATAATAAACCTAATGAATTCGTTCGAGTCCTTTGAACAGCGTACGACAACTTAAGACATCTTAAGAGTCTATATGCCACATTAGCAACTCGAAAAGAACGTTAGTAAGATGTAGGACGCCTTACAGCTCCTAAGAACACCTTACACCACCGTACGAAACATTAAAACTCCATAATGAACCTAATGAATTTGTCCGAGTCCTTTGAACATCGTACGACAACTCAGGAGATGTTACAGCTCAGTATACAGCATTAGCAACATGAAAAGCACGTTAGAATAATGTAGGACGCGTTACAACTCCTAAGAACACCTTACATCACCGTACAAAACTTTAAAACTCCATAATAAACCAAATTAATTCGTACGAGTCCTTTGAACATCGTACGACAACTTAGGACATCTTACAACTCTTTATGCCACATTACCAACATGAAAAGCATGTTAGAATAATGTAGGACGCGTTACAGCTCCTAAGAACACCTTACACCACCGTACGAAACATTAAAACTCCATAATAAACCTAATGAATTCGTTCGAGTCCTTTGAACATCGTACGACAACTTAAGACATCTTAAGACTCTATATGCCACATTAGCAACTCGAAAAGAACGTTAGTATGATGTAGGACGCCTTACAGCACCTAAGAACACCTTACACCACCGTACGAAACATTAACACTCCATAATAAACCTAATGAATTCGTCCGAGTCCTTTGAACATCGTACGACAACTTAGGACATCTTAAGACTCTTTATGCCACATTAGCAAATCGAAAAGAACGTTAGTATAATGTACGACGCGTTACAGCTCCTAAGAACACCTTACACCACCGTACGAAACATTAAAACTCCATAATAAACCTAATGAATTCGTCTGAGTCCTTTGAACATCGTACGACAACTTAGGACATCTTACGACTCTTTCTGCCACATTAGCAACTCGAAATGAACATTAATATATGGTAGTACGCCTTACAGCTCCTAAGAACACCTTACACCATCGTACGAAACGTTAAAACTCCATAATAAACCTAATGAATTCATCCGAGTCCTTTGAACATCGTACGACAACTCAGGAGATGTTACGGCTCAGTATACGGCACTAGCAACATGAAAAGCACGTTAGAATAATGTAGGACGCGTTACAACTCCTAAGAACACCTTACATCACCGTACAAAACTTTAAAACTCCATAATAAACCAAATTAATTCGTACGAGTCCTTTGAACATCGTACGACAACTTAGGACATCTTACGACTCGTTATGCCACATTACCAACATGAAAAGCATGTTAGAATAATGTAGGACGCGTTACATCTCCTAAGAACACCTTACACCACCGTACGAAACATTAAAACCCCATAATAAACCTAATGAATTCGTTCGAGTCCTTTGAACATCGTACGACAACTTAAGACATCTTAAGACTGTATATGCCACATTAGCAACTCGAAAAGAACGTTAGTAAGATGTAGGACGCCTTACAGCTCCTAAGAACACCTTACACCACCGTACGAAACATTAAAACTCCATAATGAACCTAATGAATTTGTCCGAGTCCTTTGAACATCGTACAACAACTCAGGAGATGTTACAGCTCAGTATACAGCATTAGCAACATGAAAAGCACGTTAGAATAATGTAGGACACGTTACAACTCCTAAGAACACCTTACATCACCGTACAAAACTTTAAAACTCCATAATAAACCAAATTAATTCGTACGTGTCCTTTAAACATCGTACGACAACTTAGGGCATCTTACGACTCTTTATGCCACATTACCAACATGAAAAGCATGTTAGAATAATGTAGGACGCGTTACAGCTCCTAAGAACACCTTACACCACCGTACGAAACATTAAAACTCCATAATAAACCTAATGAATTCGTTCGAGTCCTTTGAACATCGTACGACAACTTAAGACATCTTAAGACTCTATATGCCACATTAGCAACTCGAAAAGAACGTTAGTAAGATGTAGGACGCCTTACAGCTCCTAAGAACACCTTACACCACCGTACGAAACATTAAAACTCCATAATGAACCTAATGAATTTGTCCGAGTCCTTTGAACATCGTACAACAACTCAGGAGATGTTACAGCTCAGTATACAGCATTAGCAACATGAAAAGCACGTTAGAATAATGTAGGACACGTTACAACTCCTAAGAACACCTTACATCACCGTACAAAACTTTAAAACTCCATAATAAACCAAATTAATTCGTACGTGTCCTTTGAACATCGTACGACAACTTAGGGCATCTTACGACTCTTTATGCCACATTACCAACATGAAAAGCATGTTAGAATAATGTAGGACGCGTTACAGCTCCTAAGAACACCTTACACCACCGTACGAAACATTAAAACTCCATAATAAACCTAATGAATTCGTTCGAGTCCTTTGAACATCGTACGACAACTTAAGACATCTTAAGACTCTATATGCCACATTAGCAACTCGAAAAGAACGTTAGTAAGATGTATGACGCCTTACAGCTCCGAAGAACACCTTACACAACCGTACGAAACATTAAAACTCCATAATGAACCTAATGAATTTGTCCGAGTCCTTTGAACATCGTACGACAACTCAGGAGATGTTACAGCTCAGTTTACAGCATTAGCAACATGAAAAGCACGTTAGAATAATGTAGGACGCGTTACAACTCCTAAGAACACCTTACATCACCGTACAAAACTTTAAAACTCCATAATAAACCAAATTAATTCGTACGAGTCCTTTAAATATCGTACGACAACTTACGACATCTTACGACTCTTTATGCCACATTACCAACATGAAAAGCATGTTAGAATAATGTAGGACGCGTTACAGCTCCTAAGAACACCTTACACCACCGTATGAAACATTAAAACTCCATAATAAACCTAATGAATTCGTTCGAGTCCTTTGAACAGCGTACGACAACTTAAGACATCTTAAGAGTCTATATGCCACATTAGCAACTCGAAAAGAACGTTAGTAAGATGTAGGACGCCTTACAGCTCCTAAGAACACCTTACACCACCGTACGAACATTAAAACTCCATAATGAACCTAATGAATTTGTCCGAGTCCTTTGAACATCGTACGACAAGTCAGGAGATGTTACAGCTCAGTATACAGCATTAGCAACATGAAAAGCACGTTAGAATAATGTAGGACGCGTTACAACTCCTTAGAACACCTTACATCACCGTACAAAACTTTAAAACTCCATAATAAACCAAATTAATTCGTACGAGTCCTTTGAACATCGTACGACAACTTAGGACATCTTACGACTCTTTATGCCACATTACCAACATGAAAAGCATGTTAGAATAATGTAGGACGCGTTACAGCTCCTAAGAACACCTTACACCACCGTACGAAACATTAAAACTCCATAATAAACCTAATGAATTCGTTCGAGTCCTTTGAACATCGTACGACAACTTAAGACATCTTAAGACTCTATATGCCACATTAGCAATTCGAAAAGAACGTTAGCATGATGTAGGACGCCTTACAGCACCTAAGAACACCTTACACCACCGTACGAAACATTAAAACTCCATAATAAACCTAATGAATTCGTCCGAGTCCTTTGAACATCGTACGACAACTTAGGGCATCTTACGACTCTTTATGCCACATTAGCAACATGAAAAGCATGTTAGAATAATGTAGGACGCGTTACAGCTCCTAAGAACACCTTACACCACCGTATGAAACATTAAAACTCCATAATAAATCTAATGAATTCGTTCGAGTCCTTTGAACATCATACGACAACTTAAGACATCTTAAGACTCTATATGCCACATTAGCAACTCGAAAAGAACGTTAGTAAGATGTAGGACGCCTTACAGCTCCGAAGAACACCTTACACCACCGTACGAAACATTAAAACTCCATAATGAACCTTATGTATTTGTCCGAGTCCTTTGAACATCGTACGACAACTCAGGAGATGTTACAGCTCAGTATACAGCATTAGCAACATGAAAAGCACGTTAGAATAATGTATGACGCGTTACAACTCCTAAGAACACCTTACATCACCGTATAAAACTTTAAAACTCCATAATAAACCAAATTAATTCGTACGAGTCCTTTGAACATCGTACGACAACTTAGGACATCTTACGACTATTTATGCCACATTACCAACATGAAAAGCATGTTAGAAAAATGTAGGACGCGTTACAGCTCCTAAGAACACCTTACACCACCGTACGAAACATTAAAACTCCATAATAAACCTAATGAATTCGTTCGAGTCCTTTGAACAGCGTACGACAACTTAAGACATCTTAAGAGTCTATATGCCACATTAGCAACTCGAAAAGAACGTTAGTAAGATGTAGGACGCCTTACAGCTCCTAAGAACACCTTACACCACCGTACAAACATTAAAACTCCATAATGAACCTAATGAATTTGTCCGAGTCCTTTGAACATCGTACGACAAGTCAGGAGATGTTACAGCTCAGTATACAGCATTAGCAACATGAAAAGCACGTTAGAATAATGTAGGACGCGTTACAACTCCTTAGAACACCTTACATCACCGTACAAAACTTTAAAACTCCATAATAAACCAAATTAATTCGTACGAGTCCTTTGAACATCGTACGACAACTTAGGACATCTTACGACTCTTTATGCCACATTACCAACATGAAAAGCATGTTAGAATAATGTAGGACGCGTTACAGCTCCTAAGAACACCTTACACCACCGTACGAAACATTAAAACTCCATAATAAACCTAATGAATTCGTTCGAGTCCTTTGAACATCGTACGACAACTTAAGACATCTTAAGACTCTATATGCCACATTAGCAATTCGAAAAGAACGTTAGCATGATGTAGGACGCCTTACAGCACCTAAGAACACCTTACACCACCGTACGAAACATTAAAACTCCATAATAAACCTAATGAATTCGTCCGAGTCCTTTGAACATCGTACGACAACTTAGGGCATCTTACGACTCTTTATGCCACATTAGCAACATGAAAAGCATGTTAGAATAATGTAGGACGCGTTACAGCTCCTAAGAACACCTTACACCACCGTATGAAACATTAAAACTCCATAATAAATCTAATGAATTCGTTCGAGTCCTTTGAACATCATACGACAACTTAAGACATCTTAAGACTCTATATGCCACATTAGCAACTCGAAAAGAACGTTAGTAAGATGTAGGACGCCTTACAGCTCCGAAGAACACCTTACACCACCGTACGAAACATTAAAACTCCATAATGAACCTTATGTATTTGTCCGAGTCCTTTGAACATCGTACGACAACTCAGGAGATGTTACAGCTCAGTATACAGCATTAGCAACATGAAAAGCACGTTAGAATAATGTATGACGCGTTACAACTCCTAAGAACACCTTACATCACCGTATAAAACTTTAAAACTCCATAATAAACCAAATTAATTCGTACGAGTCCTTTGAACATCGTACGACAACTTAGGACATCTTACGACTATTTATGCCACATTACCAACATGAAAAGCATGTTAGAAAAATGTAGGACGCGTTACAGCTCCTAAGAACACCTTACACCACCGTACGAAACATTAAAACTCCATAATAAACCTAATGAATTCGTTCGAGTCCTTTGAACAGCGTACGACAACTTAAGACATCTTAAGAGTCTATATGCCACATTAGCAACTCGAAAAGAACGTTAGTAAGATGTAGGACGCCTTACAGCTCCTAAGAACACCTTACACCACCGTACGAAACATTAAAACTCCATAATGAACCTAATGAATTTGTCCGAGTCCTTTGAACATCGTACGACAAGTCAGGAGATGTTACAGCTCAGTATACAGCATTAGCAACATGAAAAGCACGTTAGAATAATGTAGGACGCGTTACAACTTCTTAGAACACCTTACATCACCGTACAAAACTTTAAAACTCCATAATAAACCAAATTAATTCGTACGAGTCCTTTGAACATCGTACGACAACTTAGGACATCTTACGACTCTTTATGCCACATTACCAACATGAAAAGCATGTTAGAATAATGTAGGACGCGTTACAGCTCCTAAGAACACCTTACACCACCGTATGAAACATTAAAACTCCATAATAAACCTAATGAATTCGTTCGAGTCCTTTGAACAGCGTACGACAACTTAAGACATCTTAAGAGTCTATATGCCACATTAGCAACTCGAAAAGAACGTTAGTAAGATGTAGGACGCCTTACAGCTCCTAAGAACACCTTACACCACCGTACGAACATTAAAACTCCATAATGAACCTAATGAATTTGTCCGAGTCCTTTGAACATCGTACGACAAGTCAGGAGATGTTACAGCTCAGTATACAGCATTAGCAACATGAAAAGCACGTTAGAATAATGTAGGACGCGTTACAACTCCTTAGAACACCTTACATCACCGTACAAAACTTTAAAACTCCATAATAAACCAAATTAATTCGTACGAGTCCTTTGAACATCGTACGACAACTTAGGACATCTTACGACTCTTTATGCCACATTACCAACATGAAAAGCATGTTAGAATAATGTAGGACGCGTTACAGCTCCTAAGAACACCTTACACCACCGTACGAAACATTAAAACTCCATAATAAACCTAATGAATTCGTTCGAGTCCTTTGAACATCGTACGACAACTTAAGACATCTTAAGACTCTATATGCCACATTAGCAATTCGAAAAGAACGTTAGCATGATGTAGGACGCCTTACAGCACCTAAGAACACCTTACACCACCGTACGAAACATTAAAACTCCATAATAAACCTAATGAATTCGTCCGAGTCCTTTGAACATCGTACGACAACTTAGGGCATCTTACGACTCTTTATGCCACATTAGCAACATGAAAAGCATGTTAGAATAATGTAGGACGCGTTACAGCTCCTAAGAACACCTTACACCACCGTATGAAACATTAAAACTCCATAATAAATCTAATGAATTCGTTCGAGTCCTTTGAACATCATACGACAACTTAAGACATCTTAAGACTCTATATGCCACATTAGCAACTCGAAAAGAACGTTAGTAAGATGTAGGACGCCTTACAGCTCCGAAGAACACCTTACACCACCGTACGAAACATTAAAACTCCATAATGAACCTTATGTATTTGTCCGAGTCCTTTGAACATCGTACGACAACTCAGGAGATGTTACAGCTCAGTATACAGCATTAGCAACATGAAAAGCACGTTAGAATAATGTATGACGCGTTACAACTCCTAAGAACACCTTACATCACCGTATAAAACTTTAAAACTCCATAATAAACCAAATTAATTCGTACGAGTCCTTTGAACATCGTACGACAACTTAGGACATCTTACGACTATTTATGCCACATTACCAACATGAAAAGCATGTTAGAAAAATGTAGGACGCGTTACAGCTCCTAAGAACACCTTACACCACCGTACGAAACATTAAAACTCCATAATAAACCTAATGAATTCGTTCGAGTCCTTTGAACAGCGTACGACAACTTAAGACATCTTAAGAGTCTATATGCCACATTAGCAACTCGAAAAGAACGTTAGTAAGATGTAGGACGCCTTACAGCTCGTAAGAACACCTTACACCACCGTACGAAACATTAAAACTCCATAATGAACCTAATGAATTTGTCCGAGTCCTTTGAACATCGTACGACAAGTCAGGAGATGTTACAGCTCAGTATACAGCATTAGCAACATGAAAAGCACGTTAGAATAATGTAGGACGCGTTACAACTCCTTAGAACACCTTACATCACCGTACAAAACTTTAATACTCCATAATAAACCAAATTAATTCGTACGAGTCCTTTGAACATCGTACGACAACTTAGGACATCTTACGACTCTTTATGCCACATTACCAACATGAAAAGCATGTTAGAATAATGTAGGACGCGTTACAGCTCCTAAGAACACCTTACACCACCGTACGAAACATTAAAACTCCATAATAAACCTAATGAATTCGTTCGAGTCCTTTGAACATCGTACGACAACTTAAGACATCTTAAGACTCTATATGCCACATTAGCAATTCGAAAAGAACGTTAGCATGATGTAGGACGCCTTACAGCACCTAAGAACACCTTACACCACCGTACGAAACATTAAAACTCCATAATAAACCTAATGAATTCGTCCGAGTCCTTTGAACATCGTACGACAACTTAGGGCATCTTACGACTCTTTATGCCACATTAGCAACATGAAAAGCATGTTAGAATAATGTAGGACGCGTTACAGCTCCTAACAACACCTTACACCACCGTATGAAACATTAAAACTCCATAATAAATCTAATGAATTCGTTCGAGTCCTTTGAACATCATACGACAACTTAAGACATCTTAAGACTCTATATGCCACATTAGCAACTCGAAAAGAACGTTAGTAAGATGTAGGACGCCTTACAGCTCCGAAGAACACCTTACACCACCGTACGAAACATTAAAACTCCATAATGAACCTTATGTATTTGTCCGAGTCCTTTGAACATCGTACGACAACTCAGGAGATGTTACAGCTCAGTATACAGCATTAGCAACATGAAAAGCACGTTAGAATAATGTAGGACGCGTTACAACTCCTAAGAACACCTTACATCACCGTATAAAACTTTAAAACTCCATAATAAACCAAATTAATTCGTACGAGTCCTTTGAACATCGTACGACAACTTAGGACATCTTACGACTATTTATGCCACATTACCAACATGAAAAGCATGTTAGAAAAATGTAGGACGCGTTACAGCTCCTAAGAACACCTTACACCACCGTACGAAACATTAAAACTCCATAATAAACCTAATGAATTCGTTCGAGTCCTTTGAACATCGTACGACAACTTAAGACATCTTAAGACTCTATATGCCACATTAGCAACTCGAAAAGAACGTTAGTAAGATGTATGACGCCTTACAGCTCCGAAGAACACCTTACACCACCGTACGAAACATTAAAACTCCATAATGAACCTAATGAATTTGTCCGAGTCCTTTGAACATCGTACGACAACTCAGGAGATGTTACAGCTCAGTATACAGCATTAGCAACATGAAAAGCACGTTAGAATAATGTAGGACGCGTTACAACTCCTAAGAACACCTTACATCACTGTACAAAACTTTAAAACTCGATAATAAACCAAATTAATTCGTACGGGTCCTTTGAATATCGTACGACAACTTACGACATCTTACGACTCTTTATGCCACTTTACCAACATGAAAAGCATGTTAGAATAATGTAGGACGCGTTACAGCTCCTAAGAACACCTTACACCACCGTATGAAACATTAAAACTCCATAATAAACCTAATGAATTCGTTCGAGTCCTTTGAACATCGTACGACAACTTAAGACATCTTAAGAGTCTATATGCCACATTAGCAACTCGAAAAGAACGTTAGTAAGATGTAGGACGCCTTACAGCTCCTAAAAACACCTTACACCACCGTACGAAACATTAAAACTCCATAATGAACCTAATGAATTTGTCCGAGTCCTTTGAACATCGTACGACAACTCAGGAGATGTTACAGCTCAGTATACAACATTAGCAACATGAAAAGCACGTTAGAATAATGTAGGACGCGTTACAACTCCTAAGAACACCTTACATCACCGTACAAAACTTTAAAACTCCATAATAAACCAAATTAATTCGTACGAGTCCTTTGAATATCGTACGACAACTTACGACATCTTACGACTCTTTATGCCACATTACCAACATGAAAAGCATGTTAGAATAATGTAGGACGCGTTACAGCTCCTAAGAACACCTTACACCACCGTATGAAACATTAAAACTCCATAATAAACCTAATGAATTCGTTCGAGTCCTTTGAACATCGTACGACAACTTAAGACATCTTAAGACTCTATATGCCACATTAGCAACTCGAAAAGAACGTTAGCATGATGTAGGACGCCTTACAGCACCTAAGAACACCTTACACCACCGTACGAAACATTAAAACTCCATAATAAACCTAATGAATTCGTCCGAGTCCTTTGAACATCGTACGACAACTTAGGGCATCTTACGACTCTTTATGCCACATTACCAACATGAAAAGCATGTTAGAATAATGTAGGACGCGTTACAGCTCCTAAGAACACCTTACACCACCGTACGAAACATTAAAACTCCATAATAAACCTAATGAATTCGTTCGAGTCCTTTGAACATCATACGACAACTTAAGACATCTTAAGACTCTATATGCCACATTACCAACTCGAAAAGAACATTAGTAAGATGTAGGACGCCTTACAGCTCCGAAGAACACCTTGACCACCGTACGAAACATTAAAACTCCATAATGAACCTAATGTATTTGTCCGAGTCCTTTGAACATCGTACGACAACTCAGGAGATGTTACAGCTCAGTATACAGCATTAGCAACATGAAAAGCACGTTAGAATAATGTAGGACGCGTTACAACTCCTAAGAACACCTTACATCACCGTATAAAACCTTAAAACTCCATAATAAACCAAATTAATTCGTACGAGTCCTTTGAACATCGTACGACAACTTAGGACATCTTACGACTATTTATGCCACATTACCAACATGAAAATCATGTTAGAATAATGTAGGACGCGTTACAGCTCCTAAGAACACCTTACACCACCGTACGAAACATTAAAACTCCATAATAAACCTAAAGAATTCGTTCGAGTCCTTTGAACATCGTACGACAACTTAAGACATCTTAAGACTCTATATGCCACATTAGCAACTCAAAAAGAACGTTAGTATGATGTAGGACGCCTTACAGCACCTAAGAACACCTTACACCACCGTACGAAACATTAAAACTCCATAATAAACCTAATGAATTCGTCCGAGTCCTTTGAACATCGTACGAAAACTTAGGACATCTTAAGACTCTTTATGCCACATTAGCAAATCGAAAAGAACGTTAGTATAATGTACGACGCGTTACATCTCCTAAGAACACCTTACACCACCGTACGAAACATTAAAACTCCATAATAAACCTAATGAATTCGTCTGAGTCCTTTGAACATCGTACGACAACTTAGGACATCTTACGACTCTTTATGCCACATTAGCAACTCGAAATGAACATTAGTATATGGTAGTACGCCTTACAGCTCCTAAGAACACCTTACACCACCGTACGAAACGTTAAAACTCCGTAATAAACCTAATGAATTGGTCCGAGTCCTTTGAACATCGTACGACAACTCAGGAGATGTTACGGCTCAATATACGGCACTAGCAACATGAAAAGCACGTTAGAATAATGTAGGACGCGTTACAACTCCTAAGAACACCTTACATCACCGTACAAAACTTTAAAACTCCATAATAAACGTAATTAATTCGTACGAGTCCTTTGAACATCGTACGACAACTTAGGACATCTTACGACTCTTTATGCCACATCAGCAGCTCGAAAAGAACATTAGTATAATGTAGGACGCCTTACAGCTCCTAAGAACACCTTACACCACCGTACGAAAAATTAAAACTCCATAATGAACCTAATGAATTTGTCCGAGTCCTTTGAACATCGTACGACAACTCAGGAGATGTTACAGCTCAGTATACAGCATTAGCAAAATGAAAAGCACGTTAGAATAATGTAGGACGCGTTACAACTCCTAAGAACACCTTACATCACCGTACAAAACTTTAAAACTCCATAATAAACCAAATTAATTCGTACGAGTCCTTTGAACATCGTACGACAACTTAGGGCATCTTACGACTCTTTATGCCACATTACCAACATGAAAAGCATGTTAGAATAATGTAGGACGCGTTACAGCTCCTAAGAACACCTTACACCACCGTACGAAACATTAAAACTCCATAATAAACCTAATGAATTCGTTCGAGTCCTTTGAACATCATACGACAACTTAAGACATCTTAAGACTCTATATGCCACATTACCAACTCGAAAAGAACGTTAGTAAGATGTAGGACGCCTTACAGCTCCGAAGAACACCTTACACCACCGTACGAAACATTAAAACTCCATAATGAACCTAATGTATTTGTCCGAGTCCTTTGAACATCGTACGACAACTCAGGAGATGTTACAGCTCAGTATACAGCATTAGCAACATGAAAAGCACGTTAGAATAATGTAGGACGCGTTACAACTCCTAAGAACACCTTACATCACTGTACAAAACTTTAAAACTCGATAATAAACCAAATTAATTCGTACGAGTCCTTTGAATATCGTACGACAACTTACGACATCTTACGACTCTTTATGCCACTTTACCAACATGAAAAGCATGTTAGAATAATGTAGGACGCGTTACAGCTCCTAAGAACACCTTACACCACCGTATGAAACATTAAAACTCCATAATAAACCTAATGAATTCGTTCGAGTCCTTTGAACATCGTACGACAACTTAAGACATCTTAAGAGTCTATATGCCACATTAGCAACTCGAAAAGAACGTTAGTAAGATGTAGGACGCCTTACAGCTCCTAAGAACACCTTACACCACCGTACGAAACATTAAAACTCCATAATGAACCTAATGAATTTGTCCGAGTCCTTTGAACATCGTACGACAACTCAGGAGATGTTACAGCTCAGTATACAACATTAGCAACATGAAAAGCACGTTAGAATAATGTAGGACGCGTTACAACTCCTAAGAACACCTTACATCACCGTACAAAACTTTAAAACTCCATAATAAACCAAATTAATTCGTACGAGTCCTTTGAATATCGTACGACAACTTACGACATCTTACGACTCTTTATGCCACATTACCAACATGAAAAGCATGTTAGAATAATGTAGGACGCGTTACATCTCCTAAGAACACCTTACACCACCGTATGAAACATTAAAACTCCATAATAAACCTAATGAATTCGTTCGAGTCCTTTGAACATCGTACGACAACTTAAGACATCTTAAGACTCTATATGCCACATTAGCAACTCGAAAAGAACGTTAGCATGATGTAGGACGCCTTACAGCACCTAAGAACACCTTACACCACCGTACGAAACATTAAAACTCCATAATAAACCTAATGAATTCGTCCGAGTCCTTTGAACATCGTACGACAACTTAGGGCATCTTACGACTCTTTATGCCACATTACCAACATGAAAAGCATGTTAGAATAATGTAGGACGCGTTACAGCTCCTAAGAACACCTTACACCACCGTACGAAACATTAAAACTCCATAATAAACCTAATGAATTCGTTCGAGTCCTTTGAACATCATACGACAACTTAAGACATCTTAAGACTCTATATGCCACATTACCAACTCGAAAAGAACATTAGTAAGATGTAGGACACCTTACAGCTCCGAAGAACACCTTGACCACCGTACGAAACATTAAAACTCCATAATGAACCTAATGTATTTGTCCGAGTCCTTTGAACATCGTACGACAACTCAGGAGATGTTACAGCTCAGTATACAGCATTAGCAACATGAAAAGCACGTTAGAATAATGTAGGACGCGTTACAACTCCTAAGAACACCTTACATCACCGTATAAAACCTTAAAACTCCATAATAAACCAAATTAATTCGTACGAGTCCTTTGAACATCGTACGACAACTTAGGACATCTTACGACTATTTATGCCACATTACCAACATGAAAATCATGTTAGAATAATGTAGGACGCGTTACAGCTCCTAAGAATACCTTACACCACCGTACGAAACATTAAAACTCCATAATAAACCTAAAGAATTCGTTCGAGTCCTTTGAACATCGTACGACAACTTAAGACATCTTAAGACTCTATATGCCACATTAGCAACTCAAAAAGAACGTTAGTATGATGTAGGACGCCTTACAGCACCTAAGAACACCTTACACCACCGTACGAAACATTAAAACTCCATAATAAACCTAATGAATTCGTCCGAGTCCTTTGAACATCGTACGACAACTTAGGACATCTTAAGACTCTTTATGCCACATTAGCAAATCGAAAAGAACGTTAGTATAATGTACGACGCGTTACATCTCCTAAGAACACCTTACACCACCGTACGAAACATTAAAACCCCATAATAAACCTAATGAATTCGTCTGAGTCCTTTGAACATCGTACGACAACTTAGGACATCTTACGACTCTTTATGCCACATTAGCAACTCGAAATGAACATTAGTATATGGTAGTACGCCTTACAGCTCCTAAGAACACCTTACACCACCGTACGAAACGTTAAAACTCCGTAATAAACCTAATGAATTGGTCCGAGTCCTTTGAACATCGTACGACAACTCAGGAGATGTTACGGCTCAATATACGGCACTAGCAACATGAAAAGCACGTTAGAATAATGTAGGACGCGTTACAACTCCTAAGAACACCTTACATCACCGTACAAAACTTTAAAACTCCATAATAAACGTAATTAATTCGTACGAGTCCTTTGAACATCGTACGACAACTTAGGACATCTTACGACTCTTTATGCCACATCAGCAGCTCGAAAAGAACATTAGTATAATGTAGGACGCCTTACAGCTCCTAAGAACACCTTACACCACCGTACGAAAAATTAAAACTCCATAATGAACCTAATGAATTTGTCCGAGTCCTTTGAACATCGTACGACAACTCAGGAGATGTTACAGCTCAGTATACAGCATTAGCAAAATGAAAAGCACGTTAGAATAATGTAGGACGCGTTACAACTCCTAAGAACACCTTACATCACCGTACAAAACTTTAAAACTCCATAATAAACCAAATTAATTCGTACGAGTCCTTTGAACATCGTACGACAACTTAGGGCATCTTACGACTCTTTATGCCACATTACCAACATGAAAAGCATGTTAGAATAATGTAGGACGCGTTACAGCTCCTAAGAACACCTTACACCACCGTACGAAACATTAAAACTCCATAATAAACCTAATGAATTCGTTCGAGTCCTTTGAACATCATACGACAACTTAAGACATCTTAAGACTCTATATGCCACATTACCAACTCGAAAAGAACGTTAGTAAGATGTAGGACGCCTTACAGCTCCGAAGAACACCTTACACCACCGTACGAAACATTAAAACTCCATAATGAACCTAATGTATTTGTCCGAGTCCTTTGAACATCGTACGACAACTCAGGAGATGTTACAGCTCAGTATACAGCATTAGCAACATGAAAAGCACGTTAGAATAATGTAGGACGCGTTACAACTCCTAAGAACACCTTACATCACCGTAGAAAACTTTAAAACTCCATAATAAACCAAATTAATTCGTACGAGTCCTTTGAACATCGTACGACAACTTAGGACATCTTACGACTATTTATGCCACATTACCAACATGAAAAGCATGTTAGAATAATGTAGGACGCGTTACAGCTCCTAAGAACACCTTACACCACCGTACGAAACATTAAAACTCCATAATAAACCTAAAGAATTCGTTCGAGTCCTTTGAACATCGTACGACAACTTAAGACCTCTTAAGACTCTATATGCCACATTAGCAACTAAAAAAGAACGTTAGTATGATGTAGGACGCCTTACAGCACCTAAGAACACCTTACACCACCGTACGAAACATTAAAACTCCATAATAAACCTAATGAATTCGTCCGAGTCCTTTGAACATCGTACGACAACTTAGGACATCTTAAGACTCTTTATGCCACATTAGCAAATCGAAAAGAACGTTAGTATAATGTACGGCGCGTTACATCTCCTAAGAACACCTTACACCACCGTACGAAACATTAAAACTCCATAATAAACCTAATGAATTCGTCTGAGTCCTTTGAACATCGTACGACAACTTAGGACATCTTACGACTCTTTATGCCACATTAGCAACTCGAAATGAACATTAGTATATGGTAGTACGCCTTACAGCTCCTAAGAACACCTTACACCACCGTACGAAACGTTAAAACTCCATAATAAACCTAATGAATTGGTCCGAGTCCTTTGAACATCGTACGACAACTTAGGAGATGTTACGGCTCAGTATACGGCACTAGCAACATGAAAAGCACGTTAGAATAATGTAGGACGCGTTACAACTCCTAAGAACACCTTACATCACCGTACAAAACTTTAAAACTCCATAATAAACGTAATTAATTCGTACGAGTCCTTTGAACATCGTACGACAACTTAGGACATCTTACGACTCGTTATGCCACATCAGCAGCTCGAAAAGAACATTAGTATAATGTAGGACGCCTTACAGCTCCTAAGAACACCTTACACCACCGTACGAAAAATTAAAACTCCATAATGAACCTAATGAATTTGTCCGAGTCCTTTGAACATCGTACGACAACTCAGGAGATGTTACAGCTCAGTATACAGCATTAGCAAAATGAAAAGCACGTTAGAATAATGTAGGACGCGTTACAACTCCTAAGAACACCTTACATCACCGTACAAAACTTTAAAACTCCATAATAAACCAAATTAATTCGTACGAGTCCTTTGAACATCGTACAAAAACTTAGGACATCTTACGACTCTTTATGCCACATTACCAACACGAAAAGCATGTTAGAATAATGTAGGACGCGTTACAGCTCCTAAGAACACCTTACACCACCGTACGAAACATTAAAACTCCATAATAAACCTAATGAATTCGTTCGAGTCCTTTGAACATCGTACGACAACTTAAGACATCTTAAGACTCTATATGCCACATTAGCAACTCGAAAAGAACGTTAGTATGATGTAGGACGCCTTACAGCTCCTAAGAACACCTTACACCACCATACGAAACATTAAAACTCCATAATAAACCTAATGAATTCGTCCGAGTCCTTTGAACATAGTACGACAACTTAGGACATCTTAAGACTCTTTATGCCACATTAGCAAATCGAAGAGAACATTAGTATATTGTAGGACGCGTTACAGCTCCTAAGAACACCTTACACCACCGTACGAAACATTAAAACTCCATAATAAACCTAATGAATTCGTCCGAGTCCTTTGAACATCGTACGACAACTTAGGATATCTTACGACTCTTTATGCCACATTAGCAACTCGAAATGAACATTAGTATAATGTAGTACGCCTTACAGCTCCTAAGAACACCTTACACCACCGTACGAAACGTTAAAACTCCATAATAAACCTAATGAATTCGTCCGAGTCCTTTGAACATCGTCCGACAACTCAGGAGATGTTACGGCTCAGTATACGGCACTAGCAACATGAAAAGCACGTTAGAATAATGTAGGACGCGTTACAACTCCTAAGAACACCTTACATCACCGTACAAAACTTTAAAACTCCATAATAAACGTAATTAATTCGTACGAGTCCTTTGAACATCGTACGACAACTTAGGACATCTTACGACTCTTTATGCCACATCAGCAGCTCGAAAAGAACATTAGTATAATGTAGGACGCCTTACAGCTCCTAAGAACACCTTACACCACCGTACGAAAAATTAAAACTCCATAATGAACCTAATGAATTTGTCCGAGTCCTTTGAACATCGTACGACAACTCAGGAGATGTTACAGCTCAGTATACAGCATTAGCAAAATGAAAAGCACGTTAGAATAATGTAGGACGCGTTACAACTCCTAAGAACACCTTACATCACCGTACAAAACTTTAAAACTCCATAATAAACCAAATTAATTCGTACGAGTCCTTTGAACATCGTACAAAAACTTAGGACATCTTACGACTCTTTATGCCACATTACCAACATGAAAAGCATGTTAGAATAATGTAGGACGCGTTACAGCTCCTAAGAACACCTTACACCACCGTACGAAACATTAAAACTCCATAATAAACCTAATGAATTCGTTCGAGTCCTTTGAACATCGTACGACAACTTAAGACATCTTAAGACTCTATATGCCACATTAGCAACTCGAAAAGAACGTTAGTATGATGTAGGACGCCTTGCAGCTCCTAAGAACACCTTACACCACCATACGAAATATTAAAACTCCATAATAAACCTAATGAATTCGTCCGAGTCCTTTGAACATAGTACGACAACTTAGGACATCTTAAGACTCTTTATGCCACATTAGCAAATCGAAGAGAACATTAGTATATTGTAGGACGCGTTACAGCTCCTAAGAACACCTTACACCACCGTACGAAACATTAAAACTCCATAATAAACCTAATGAATTCGTCCGAGTCCTTTGAACATCGTACGACAACTTAGGATATCTTACGACTCTTTATGCCACATTAGCAACTCGAAATGAACATTAGTATAATGTAGTACGCCTTACAGCTCCTAAGAACACCTTACACCACCGTATGAAACGTTAAAACTCCATAATAAACCTAATGAATTCGTCCGAGTCCTTTGAACATCGTCCGACAACTCAGGAGATGTTACGGCTCAGTATACGGCACTAGCAACATGAAAAGCACGTTAGAATAATGTAGGACGCGTTACAACTCCTAAGAACACCTTACATCACCGTACAAAACTTTAAAACTCCATAATAAACGTAATTAATTCGTACGAGTCCTTTGAACATCGTACGACAACTTAGGACATCTTACGACTCTTTATGCCACATCAGCAGCTCGAAAAGAACATTAGTATAATGTAGGACGCCTTACAGCTCCTAAGAACACCTTACACCACCGTAAGAAAACATTAAAACTCCATAATAAACCTAATGAATTCGTCCGAGTCCTTTGAACATCGTACGACAACTCAGGAGATGTTACGGCTCAGTATACGGCACTAGCAACATGAAAAACACGTTAGAATAATGTAGGACGCGTTACAACTCCTAAGAACACCTTACATCACCGTACAAAACTTTAAAACTCCATAATAAACCAAATTAATTCGTACGAGTCCTTTGAACATCGTACGACAACTTAGGGCATCTTACGACTCTTTATGCCACATTACCAACATGAAAAGCATGTTAGAATAATGTAGGACGCGTTACAGCTCATAAGAACACCTTACACCACCGTACGAAACATTAATACTCCATAATAAACCTAATGAATTCGTCCGAGTCCTTTGAACATCGTCCGACAACTCAGGAGATGTTACGGCTCAGTATACGGCACTAGCAACATGAAAAGCACGTTAGAATAATGTAGGACGCGTTACAACTCCTAAGAACACCTTACATCACCGTACAAAACTTTAAAACTCCATAATAAACGTAATTAATTCGGACGAGTCCTTTGAACATCGTACGACAACTTAGGACATCTTACGACTCTTTATGCCACATCAGCAGCTCGAAAAGAACATTAGTATAATGTAGGACGCCTTACAGCTCCTAAGAACACCTTACACCACCGTACGAAAAATTAAAACTCCATAATGAACCTAATGAATTTGTCCGAGTCCTTTGAACATCGTACGACAACTCAGGAGATGTTACAGCTCAGTATACAGCATTAGCAAAATGAAAAGCACGTTAGAATAATGTAGGACGCGTTACAACTCCTAAGAACACCTTACATCACCGTACAAAACTTTAAAACTCCATAATAAACCAAATTAATTCGTACGAGTCCTTTGAACATCGTACGACAACTTAGGGCATCTTACGACTCTTTATGCCACATTACCAACATGAAAAGCATGTTAGAATAATGTAGGACGCGTTACAGCTCCTAAGAACACCTTACACCACCGTACGAAACATTAAAACTCCATAATAAACCTAATGAATTCGTCCGAGTCCTTTGAACATCGTCCGACAACTCAGGAGATGTTACGGCTCAGTATACGGCACTAGCAACATGAAAAGCACGTTAGAATAATGTAGGACGCGTTACAACTCCTAAGAACACCTTACATCACCGTACAAAACTTTAAAACTCCATAATAAACGTAATTAATTCGTACGAGTCCTTTGAACATCGTACGACAACTTAGGACATCTTACGACTCTTTATGCCACATCAGCAGCTCGAAAAGAACATTAGTATAATGTAGGACGCCTTACAGCTCCTAAGAACACCTTACACCACCGTAAGAAAACATTAAAACTCCATAATAAACCTAATGAATTCGTCCGAGTCCTTTGAACATCGTACGACAACTCAGGAGATGTTACGGCTCAGTATACGGCACTAGCAACATGAAAAGCACGTTAGAATAATGTAGGACGCGTTACAACTCCTAAGAACACCTTACATCACCGTACAAAACTTTAAAACTCCATAATAAACCAAATTAATTCGTACGAGTCCTTTGAACATCGTACGACAACTTAGGGCATCTTACGACTCTTTATGCCACATTACCAACATGAAAAGCATGTTAGAATAATGTAGGACGCGTTACAGCTCCTAAGAACACCTTACACCACCGTACGAAACATTAAAACTCCATAATAAACCTAATGAATTCGTCCGAGTCCTTTGAACATCGTCCGACAACTCAGGAGATGTTACGGCTCAGTATACGGCACTAGCAACATGAAAAGCACGTTAGAATAATGTAGGACGCGTTACAACTCCTAAGAACACCTTACATCACCGTACAAAACTTTAAAACTCCATAATAAACGTAATTAATTCGTACGAGTCCTTTGAACATCGTACGACAACTTAGGACATCTTACGACTCTTTATGCCACATCAGCAGCTCGAAAAGAACATTAGTATAATGTAGGACGCCTTACAGCTCCTAAGAACACCTTACACCACCGTACGAAAAATTAAAACTCCATAATGAACCTAATGAATTTGTCCGAGTCCTTTGAACATCGTACGACAACTCAGGAGATGTTACAGCTCAGTATACAGCATTAGCAAAATGAAAAGCACGTTAGAATAATGTAGGACGCGTTACAACTCCTAAGAACACCTTACATCACCGTACAAAACTTTAAAACTCCATAATAAACCAAATTAATTCGTACGAGTCCTTTGAACATCGTACAAAAACTTAGGACATCTTACGACTCTTTATGCCACATTACCAACATGAAAAGCATGTTAGAATAATGTAGGACGCGTTACAGCTCCTAAGAACACCTTACACCACCGTACGAAACATTAAAACTCCATAATAAACCTAATGAATTCGTTCGAGTCCTTTGAACATCGTACGACAACTTAAGACATCTTAAGACTCTATATGCCACATTAGCAACTCGAAAAGAACGTTAGTATGATGTAGGACGCCTTACAGCTCCTAAGAACACCTTACACCACCATACGAAACATTAAAACTCCATAATAAACCTAATGAATTCGTCCGAGTCCTTTGAACATAGTACGACAACTTAGGACATCTTAAGACTCTTTATGCCACATTAGCAAATCGAAGAGAACATTAGTATATTGTAGGACGCGTTACAGCTCCTAAGAACACCTTACACCACCGTACGAAACATTAAAACTCCATAATAAACCTAATGAATTCGTCCGAGTCCTTTGAACATCGTACGACAACTTAGGATATCTTACGACTCTTTATGCCACATTAGCAACTCGAAATGAACATTAGTATAATGTAGTACGCCTTACAGCTCCTAAGAACACCTTACACCACCGTACGAAACGTTAAAACTCCATAATAAACCTAATGAATTCGTCCGAGTCCTTTGAACATCGTCCGACAACTCAGGAGATGTTACGGCTCAGTATACGGCACTAGCAACATGAAAAGCACGTTAGAATAATGTAGGACGCGTTACAACTCCTAAGAACACCTTACATCACCGTACAAAACTTTAAAACTCCATAATAAACGTAATTAATTCGTACGAGTCCTTTGAACATCGTACGACAACTTAGGACATCTTACGACTCTTTATGCCACATCAGCAGCTCGAAAAGAACATTAGTATAATGTAGGACGCCTTACAGCTCCTAAGAACACCTTACACCACCGTAAGAAAACATTAAAACTCCATAATAAACCTAATGAATTCGTCCGAGTCCTTTGAACATCGTACGACAACTCAGGAGATGTTACGGCTCAGTATACGGCACTAGCAACATGAAAAGCACGTTAGAATAATGTAGGACGCGTTACAACTCCTAAGAACACCTTACATCACCGTACAAAACTTTAAAACTCCATAATAAACCAAATTAATTCGTACGAGTCCTTTGAACATCGTACGACAACTTAGGGCATCTTACGACTCTTTATGCCACATTACCAACATGAAAAGCATGTTAGAATAATGTAGGACGCGTTACAGCTCCTAAGAACACCTTACACCACCGTACGAAACATTAAAACTCCATAATAAACCTAATGAATTCGTTCGAGTCCTTTGAACATCGTACGACAACTTAGGACATCTTAAGACTCTTTATGCCACATTAGCAAATCGAAAAGAACGTTAGTATAATGTACGACGCGTTACAGCTCCTAAGAACACCTTACACCACTGTACGAAACATTAAAACTCCATAATAAACCTAATGAATTCGTCTGAGTCCTTTGAACATCGTACGACAACTTAGGACATCTTACGACTCTTTATGCCACATTAGCAACTCGAAATGAACATTAGTATATGGTAGTACGCCTTACAGCTCCTAAGAACACCTTATACCACCGTACGAAACGTTAAAACTCCATAATAAAACTAATGAATTCGTCCGAGTCCTTTGAACATCGTACGACAACTCAGGAGATGTTACGGCTCAGTATACGGCACAAGCAACATGAAAAGCACGTTAGAATAATGTAAGACGCGTTACAACTCCTAGGAACACCTTACATCACCGTACAAAACTTTAAAACTCCATAATAAACCAAATTAATTCGTACGAGTCCTTTGAACATCGTACGACAACTTAGGACATCTTACGACTCTTTATGCCACATCAGCAGCTCGAAAAGAACATTAGTATAATGTAGGACGCCTTACAGCTCCTAAGAACACCTTACACCACCGTAAGAAAACATTAAAACTCCATAATAAACCTAATGAATTCGTCTGAGTCCTTTGAACATCGTACGACAACTCAGGAGATGTTACGGCTCAGTATACGGCACTAGCAACATGAAAAGCACGTTAGAATAATGTAGGACGCGTTACAACTCCTAAGAACACCTTACATCACCGTACAAAACTTTAAAACTCCATAATAAACCAAATTAATTCGTACGAGTCCTTTGAACATCGTACGACAACTTAGGGCATCTTACGACTCTTTATGCCACATTACCAACATGAAAAGCATGTTAGAATAATGTAGGACGCGTTACAGCTCCTAAGAACACCTTACACCACCGTACGAAACATTAAAACTCCATAATAAACCTAATGAATTCGTTCGAGTCCTTTGAACATCGTACGACAACTTAGGACATCTTAAGACTCTTTATGCCACATTAGCAAATCGAAAAGAACGTTAGTATAATGTACGACGCGTTACAGCTCCTAAGAACACCTTACACCACTGTACGAAACATTAAAACTCCATAATAAACCTAATGAATTCGTCTGAGTCCTTTGAACATCGTACGACAACTTAGGACATCTTACGACTCTTTATGCCACATTAGCAACTCGAAATGAACATTAGTATATGGTAGTACGCCTTACAGCTCCTAAGAACACCTTACACCACCGTACGAAACGTTAAAACTCCATAATAAACCTAATGAATTCGTCCGAGTCCTTTGAACATCGTACGACAACTCAGGAGATGTTACGGCTCAGTATACGGCACAAGCAACATGAAAAGCACGTTAGAATAATGTAGGACGCGTTACAACTCCTAAGAACACCTTACATCACCGTACAAAACTTTAAAACTCCATAATAAACCAAATTAATTCGTACGAGTCCTTTGAACATCGTACGACAACTTAGGATATCTTACGACTCTTTATGCCTCATCAGCAGCTCGAAAAGAACATTAGTATAATGTAGGACGCCTTACAGCTCCTAAGAACACCTTACACCACCGTTAGAAAACATTAAAACTCCATAATAAACCTAATGAATTCGTCCGAGTCCTTTGAACATCGTACGACAACTCAGGAGATGTTACGGCTCAGTATACGACACTAGCAACATGAAAAGCACGTTAGAATAATGTAAGACGCGTTACAACTCCTAAGAACACCTTACATCACCGTACAAAACTTTAAAACTCCATAATAAACCAAATTAATTCGTACGAGTCCTTTGAACATCGTACGACAACTTAGGGCATCTTACGACTCTTTATGCCACATTACCAACATGAAAAGCATGTTAGCATAATGTAGGACGCGTTACAGCTCCTAAGAACACCTTACACCACCGTACGAAACATTAAAACTCCATAATAAACCTAATGAATTCGTTCGAGTCCTTTGAACATCATACGACAACTTAGGACATCTTAAGACTCTTTATGCCACATTAGCAAATCGAAAAGAACGTTAGTATAATGTACGACGCGTTACAGCTCCTAAGAACACCTTACACCACCGTACGAAACATTAAAACTCCATAATAAACCTAATGAATTCGTCCGAGTCCTTTGAACATCGTACGACAACTTAGGACATCTTACGACTCTTTATGCCACATTAGCAACTCGAAATGAACATTAGTATAATGTAGTACGCCTTACAGCTCCTAAGAACACCTTACACCACCGTACGAAACGTTAAAACTCCATAATAAACCTAATGAATTCGTCCGAGTCCTTTGAACATCGTCCGACAACTCAGGAGATGTTACGGCTCAGTATACGGCACTAGCAACATGAAAAGCACGTTAGAATAATGTAGGACGCGTTACAACTCCTAAGAACACCTTACATCACCGTACAAAACTTTAAAACTCCATAATAAACCAAATTAATTCGTACGAGTCCTTTGAACATCGTACGACAACTTAGGGCATCTTACGACTATTTATGCCACATTACCAACATGAAAAGCATGTTAGAATAATGTAGGACGCGTTACAGCTCCTAAGAACACCTTACACCACCGTACGAAACATTAAAACTCCATAATAAACCTAATGAATTCGTTCGAGTCCTTTGAACATCGTACGACAACTTAGGACATCTTAAGACTCTTTATGCCACATTAGCAAATCGAAAAGAACGTTAGTATAATGTACGACGCGTTACAGCTCCTAAGAACACGTTACACCACTGTACGAAACATTAAAACTCCATAATAAACCTAATGAATTCGTCTGAGTCCTTTGAACATCGTACGACAACTTAGGACATCTTACGACTCTTTATGCCACATTAGCAACTCGAAATGAACATTAGTATATGGTAGTACGCCTTACAGGTCCTAAGAACACCTTACACCACCGTACGAAACGTTAAAACTCCATAATAAACCTAATGAATTCGTCCGAGTCCTTTGAACATCGTACGACAACTCAGGAGATGTTACGGCTCAGTATACGGCACAAGCAACATGAAAAGCACGTTAGAATAATGTAGGACGCGTTACAACTCCTAAGAACACCTTACATCACCGTACAAAACTTTAAAACTCCATAATAAACCAAATTAATTCGTACGAGTCCTTTGAACATCGTACGACAACTTAGGACATCTTACGACTCTTTATGCCACATCAGCAGCTCGAAAAGAACATTAGTATAATGTAGGACGCCTTACAGCTCCTAAGAACACCTTACACCACCGTAAGAAAACATTAAAACTCCATAATAAACCTAATGAATTCGTCCGAGTCCTTTGAACATCGTACGACAACTCAGGAGATGTTACGGCTCAGTATACGGCACTAGCAACATGAAAAGCACGTTAGAATAATGTAAGACGCGTTACAACTCCTAAGAACACCTTACATCACCGTACAAAACTTTAAAACTCCATAATAAACCAAATTAATTCGTACGAGTCCTTTGAACATCGTACGACAACTTAGGGCATCTTACGACTCTTTATGCCACATTACCAACATGAAAAGCATGTTAGCATAATGTAGGACGCGTTACAGCTCCTAAGAACACCTTACACCACCGTACGAAACATTAAAACTCCATAATAAACCTAATGAATTCGTTCGAGTCCTTTGAACATCGTACGACAACTTAGGACATCTTAAGACTCTTTATGCCACATTAGCAAATCGAAAAGAACGTTAGTATAATGTACGACGCGTTACAGCTCCTAAGAACACCTTACACCACCGTACGAAACATTAAAACTCCATAATAAACCTAATGAATTCGTCCGAGTCCTTTGAACATCGTACGACAACTTAGGACATCTTACGACTCTTTATGCCACATTAGCAACTCGAAATGAACATTAGTATAATGTAGTACGCCTTACAGCTCCTAAGAACACCTTACACCACCGTACGAAACGTTAAAACTCCATAATAAACCTAATGAATTCGTCCGAGTCCTTTGAACATCGTCCGACAACTCAGGAGATGTTACGGCTCAGTATACGGCACTAGCAACATGAAAAGCACGTTAGAATAATGTAGGACGCGTTACAACTCCTAAGAACACCTTACATCACCGTACAAAACTTTAAAACTCCATAATAAACCAAATTAATTCGTACGAGTCCTTTGAACATTGTACGACAACTTAGGGCATCTTACGACTATTTATGCCACATTACCAACATGAAAAGCATGTTAGAATAATGTAGGACGCGTTACAGCTCCTAAGAACACCTTACACCACCGTACGAAACATTAAAACTCCATAATAAACCTAATGAATTCGTTCGAGTCCTTTGAACATCGTACGACAACTTAGGACATCTTAAGACTCTTTATGCCACATTAGCAAATCGAAAAGAACGTTAGTATAATGTACGACGCGTTACAGCTCCTAAGAACACGTTACACCACTGTACGAAACATTAAAACTCCATAATAAACCTAATGAATTCGTCTGAGTCCTTTGAACATCGTACGACAACTTAGGACATCTTACGACTCTTTATGCCACATTAGCAACTCGAAATGAACATTAGTATATGGTAGTACGCCTTACAGGTCCTAAGAACACCTTACACCACCGTACGAAACGTTAAAACTCCATAATAAACCTAATGAATTCGTCCGAGTCCTTTGAACATCGTACGACAACTCAGGAGATGTTACGGCTCAGTATACGGCACAAGCAACATGAAAAGCACGTTAGAATAATGTAGGACGCGTTACAACTCCTAAGAACACCTTACATCACCGTACAAAACTTTAAAACTCCATAATAAACCAAATTAATTCGTACGAGTCCTTTGAACATCGTACGACAACTTAGGACATCTTACGACTCTTTATGCCACATCAGCAGCTCGAAAAGAACATTAGTATAATGTAGGACGCCTTACAGCTCCTAAGAACACCTTACACCACCGTAAGAAAACATTAAAACTCCATAATAAACCTAATGAATTCGTCCGAGTCCTTTGAACATCGTACGACAACTCAGGAGATGTTACGGCTCAGTATACGGCACTAGCAACATGAAAAGCACGTTAGAATAATGTAAGACGCGTTACAACTCCTAAGAACACCTTACATCACCGTACAAAACTTTAAAACTCCATAATAAACCAAATTAATTCGTACGAGTCCTTTGAACATCGTACGACAACTTAGGGCATCTTACGACTCTTTATGCCACATTACCAACATGAAAAGCATGTTAGCATAATGTAGGACGCGTTACAGCTCCTAAGAACACCTTACACCACCGTACGAAACATTAAAACTCCATAATAAACCTAATGAATTCGTTCGAGTCCTTTGAACATCGTACGACAACTTAGGACATCTTAAGACTCTTTATGCCACATTAGCAAATCGAAAAGAACGTTAGTATAATGTACGACGCGTTACAGCTCCTAAGAACACCTTACACCACCGTACGAAACATTAAAACTCCATAATAAACCTAATGAATTCGTCCGAGTCCTTTGAACATCGTACGACAACTTAGGACATCTTACGACTCTTTATGCCACATTAGCAACTCGAAATGAACATTAGTATAATGTAGTACGCCTTACAGCTCCTAAGAACACCTTACACCACCGTACGAAACGTTAAAACTCCATAATAAACCTAATGAATTCGTCCGAGTCCTTTGAACATCGTCCGACAACTCAGGAGATGTTACGGCTCAGTATACGGCACTAGCAACATGAAAAGCACGTTAGAATAATGTAGGACGCGTTACAACTCCTAAGAACACCTTACATCACCGTACAAAACTTTAAAACTCCATAATAAACCAAATTAATTCGTACGAGTCCTTTGAACATCGTACGACAACTTAGGGCATCTTACGACTCTTTATGCCACATTACCAACATGAAAAGCATGTTAGAATAATGTAGGACGCGTTACAGCTCCTAAGAACACCTTACACCACCGTACGAAACATTAAAACTCCATAATAAACCTAATGAATTCGTTCGAGTCCTTTGAACATCGTACGACAACTTAGGACATCTTAAGACTCTTTATGCCACATTAGCAAATCGAAAAGAACGTTAGTATAATGTACGACGCGTTACAGCTCCTAAGAACACCTTACACCACCGTACGAAACATTAAAACTCCATAATAAACCTAATGAATTCGTCCGAGTCCTTTGAACATCGTACGACAACTTAGGACATCTTACGACTCTTTATGCCACATTAGCAACTCGAAATGAACATTAGTATAATGTAGTACGCCTTACAGCTCCTAAGAACACCTTACACCACCGTACGAAACGTTAAAACTCCATAATAAACCTAATGAATTCGTCCGAGTCCTTTGAACATCGTCCGACAACTCAGGAGATGTTACGGCTCAGTATACGGCACTAGCAACATGAAAAGCACGTTAGAATAATGTAGGACGCGTTACAACTCCTAAGAACACCTTACATCACCGTACAAAACTTTAAAACTCCATAATAAACCAAATTAATTCGTACGAGTCCTTTGAACATCGTACGACAACTTAGGGCATCTTACGACTATTTATGCCACATTACCAACATGAAAAGCATGTTAGAATAATGTAGGACGCGTTACAGCTCCTAAGAACACCTTACACCACCGTACGAAACATTAAAACTCCATAATAAACCTAATGAATTCGTTCGAGTCCTTTGAACATCGTACGACAACTTAGGACATCTTAAGACTCTTTATGCCACATTAGCAAATCGAAAAGAACGTTAGTATAATGTACGACGCGTTACAGCTCCTAAGAACACGTTACACCATTGTACGAAACATTAAAACTCCATAATAAACCTAATGAATTCGTCTGAGTCCTTTGAACATCGTACGACAACTTAGGACATCTTACGACTCTTTATGCCACATTAGCAACTCGAAATGAACATTAGTATATGGTAGTACGCCTTACAGGTCCTAAGAACACCTTACACCACCGTACGAAACGTTAAAACTCCATAATAAACCTAATGAATTCGTCCGAGTCCTTTGAACATCGTACGACAACTCAGGAGATGTTACGGCTCAGTATACGGCACAAGCAACATGAAAAGCACGTTAGAATAATGTAGGACGCGTTACAACTCCTAAGAACACCTTACATCACCGTACAAAACTTTAAAACTCCATAATAAACCAAATTAATTCGTACGAGTCCTTTGAACATCGTACGACAACTTAGGACATCTTACGACTCTTTATGCCACATCAGCAGCTCGAAAAGAACATTAGTATAATGTAGGACGCCTTACAGCTCCTAAGAACACCTTACACCACCGTAAGAAAACATTAAAACTCCATAATAAACCTAATGAATTCGTCCGAGTCCTTTGAACATCGTACGACAACTCAGGAGATGTTACGGCTCAGTATACGGCACTAGCAACATGAAAAGCACGTTAGAATAATGTAAGACGCGTTACAACTCCTAAGAACACCTTACATCACCGTACAAAACTTTAAAACTCCATAATAAACCAAATTAATTCGTACGAGTCCTTTGAACATCGTACGACAACTTAGGGCATCTTACGACTCTTTATGCCACATTACCAACATGAAAAGCATGTTAGCATAATGTAGGACGCGTTACAGCTCCTAAGAACACCTTACACCACCGTACGAAACATTAAAACTCCATAATAAACCTAATGAATTCGTTCGAGTCCTTTGAACATCGTACGACAACTTAGGACATCTTAAGACTCTTTATGCCACATTAGCAAATCGAAAAGAACGTTAGTATAATGTACGACGCGTTACAGCTCCTAAGAACACCTTACACCACCGTACGAAACATTAAAACTCCATAATAAACCTAATGAATTCGTCCGAGTCCTTTGAACATCGTACGACAACTTAGGACATCTTACGACTCTTTATGCCACATTAGCAACTCGAAATGAACATTAGTATAATGTAGTACGCCTTACAGCTCCTAAGAACACCTTACACCACCGTACGAAACGTTAAAACTCCATAATAAACCTAATGAATTCGTCCGAGTCCTTTGAACATCGTCCGACAACTCAGGAGATGTTACGGCTCAGTATACGGCACTAGCAACATGAAAAGCACGTTAGAATAATGTAGGACGCGTTACAACTCCTAAGAACACCTTACATCACCGTACAAAACTTTAAAACTCCATAATAAACCAAATTAATTCGTACGAGTCCTTTGAACATCGTACGACAACTTAGGGCATCTTACGACTCTTTATGCCACATTACCAACATGAAAAGCATGTTAGAATAATGTAGGACGCGTTACAGCTCCTAAGAACACCTTACACCACCGTACGAAACATTAAAACTCCATAATAAACCTAATGAATTCGTTCGACTCCTTTGAACATCGTACGACAACTTAGGACATCTTAAGACTCTTTATGCCACATTAGCAAATCGAAAAGAACGTTAGTATAATGTACGACGCGTTACAGCTCCTAAGAACACCTTACACCACCGTACGAAACATTAAAACTCCATAATAAACCTAATGAATTCGTCCGAGTCCTTTGAACATCGTACGACAACTTAGGACATCTTACGACTCTTTATGCCACATTAGCACCTCGAAATGAACATTAGTATAATGTAGTACGCCTTACAGCTCCTAAGAACACCTTACACCACCGTACGAAACGTTAAAACTCCATAATAAACCTAATGAAATCGTCCGAGTCCTTTGAACATCGTCCGACAACTCAGGAGATGTTACGGCTCAGTATACGGCACTAGCAACATGAAAAGCACGTTAGAATAATGTAGGACGCGTTACAACTCCTAAGAACACCTTACATCACCGTACAAAACTTTAAAACTCCATAATAAACCAAATTAATTCGTACGAGTCCTTTGAACATCGTACGACAACTTAGGGCATCTTACGACTCTTTATGCCACATTACCAACATGAAAAGCATGTTAGAATAATGTAGGACGCGTTACAGCTCCTAAGAACACCTTACACCACCGTACGAAACATTAAAACTCCATAATAAACCTAATGAATTCGTTCGAGTCCTTTGAACATCGTACGACAACTTAGGACATCTTAAGACTCTTTATGCCACATTAGCAAATCGAAAAGAACGTTAGTATAATGTACGACGCGTTACAGCTCCTAAGAACACCTTACACCACCGTACGAAACATTAAAACTCCATAATAAACCTAATGAATTCGTCCGAGTCCTTTGAACATCGTACGACAACTTAGGACATCTTACGACTCTTTATGCCACATTAGCAACTCGAAATGAACATTAGTATAATGTAGTACGCCTTACAGCTCCTAAGAACACCTTACACCACCGTACGAAACGTTAAAACTCCATAATAAACCTAATGAATTCGTCCGAGTCCTTTGAACATCGTCCGACAACTCAGGAGATGTTACGGCTCAGTATACGGCACTAGCAACATGAAAAGCACGTTAGAATAATGTAGGACGCGTTACAACTCCTAAGAACACCTTACATCACCGTACAAAACTTTAAAACTCCATAATAAACCAAATTAATTCGTACGAGTCCTTTGAACATCGTACGACAACTTAGGGCATCTTACGACTCTTTATGCCACATTACCAACATGAAAAGCATGTTAGAATAATGTAGGACGCGTTACAGCTCCTAAGAACACCTTACACCACCGTACGAAACATTAAAACTCCATAATAAACCTAATGAATTCGTTCGAGTCCTTTGAACATCGTACGACAACTTAGGACATCTTAAGACTCTTTATGCCACATTAGCAAATCGAAAAGAACGTTAGTATAATGTACGACGCGTTACAGCTCCTAAGAACACGTTACACCACTGTACGAAACATTAAAACTCCATAATAAACCTAATGAATTCGTCTGAGTCCTTTGAACATCGTACGACAACTTAGGACATCTTACGACTCTTTATGCCACATTAGCAACTCGAAATGAACATTAGTATATGGTAGTACGCCTTACAGGTCCTAAGAACACCTTACACCACCGTACGAAACGTTAAAACTCCATAATAAACCTAATGAATTCGTCCGAGTCCTTTGAACATCGTACGACAACTCAGGAGATGTTACGGCTCAGTATACGGCACAAGCAACATGAAAAGCACGTTAGAATAATGTAGGACGCGTTACAACTCCTAAGAACACCTTACATCACCGTACAAAACTTTAAAACTCCATAATAAACCAAATTAATTCGTACGAGTCCTTTGAACATCGTACGACAACTTAGGACATCTTACGACTCTTTATGCCACATTACCAACATGAAAAGCATGTTAGAATAATGTAGGACGCGTTACAGCTCCTAAGAACACCTTACACCACCGTACGAAACATTAAAACTCCATAATAAACCTAATGAATTCGTTCGAGTCCTTTGAACATCGTACGACAACTTAGGACATCTTAAGACTCTTTATGCCACATTAGCAAATCGAAAAGAACGTTAGTATAATGTACGACGCGTTACAGCTCCT